>OY998256.1:11835000-13085000 GCA_963922045.1 Persicaria maculosa
CCTTAAGACGAGCGTCATATGATGAGTGATGACCTTACCATTCCACAGTTGCTTATGTCACCCCCGTACATAATATCCTCCTCCGACAAGCTCTCCAAGTGGAAGGAAACCGCCCTCCTTCTAGGGTCACCTTGTACATAGTATCCTCGTCATCACTACTGACACATTTGATGACCAGCGTTTAGACGTTTCCACCTTTTGGACTTAAGTTATTTTGGACTCATTTCATTTGGGTTTAATGTTCGATATCCTTATGCTGGGAAGTTTATGAGATGGATAAGACCTGTCAGTGGTTATTCTTTTATTGGCTTAGACATCGATTTTATTGGTAAGTAAAAATTATCTACTAGCTAGTAAGCAAAAATCACAAACATTCGTCTTTTGCATCATCGTCAAACTATTGTGATTTTGTGCTTTGTATTACGTAATATTGTGCTTTGGACATTACTGTGATTTTTCGGTTTGTATTTCATAATGTTGTGAATGAAGCTGTAAAAGTAGTCCAACACAAACAAAAGATATAACCAATTGGACTGTTTGTTGTGAATGAAACTGCCAGTTATGTCACCCTTACATAACCCTAAATTTTTAAGAAAATGTATAACCAATTTGACGAGTACCCTAACTTCGAAATAGAATATATAAGTCCAACACAAACAGCAGCAGTAAAGTGCCAGACCAGATAAACGAATATCACTACGTCTTCAACGAGGTGCACGACCCATCCTTTGACATATATTCTTGCTGATATCCCCTGGCAGGAAGATTCCCTCTATAATGAAGAGGAGAGAAAACTTCAGTAGGAGACATTATTCCCGATCATCACAATGCATCCAAGCCTACTTTCCTTCAACATCTTCTAGTCCACAACAGTGAGGCCTTCGTGGCTTCGTCAATCTTGGAGAAGTGGTTGGACCTCCCTCTGAAGTACTTCTCCGGGGGGGAGCTAATGTCGGCTGCACATATATCACACGAAACGATTAACATCACCAACACAAATACAGAAAATTATTCGACGTGCCAATATACAGGTATTTACCTTTTTGCTCGACGGCTTAACAACGTTTTTTTTTCCTTTTACAGTACGTAGGGCTGTTATTCGAGCCGAACGAGCCGAGTATTGCTTGTTCATATTCAGTTCATTTAGAATATGAACGAGCTCGAGCCGAACCTAAATTTTGACTCGAGCTTAAAAATGTGCTCATATTCGGCTCGTTTAGGAAACGAGCGAGCTCGAGCCGAGCTTTTTTCGAGCTTTAGGCAATTCTTCTGGCTCATTATACAGTAACTTAAAGGAAATTTTCAAATTTCTATAAAATTCGAGCTATTCGAGTTTAATTCGAACGAGCCGAGCTTTGGACTGAGCTTAAAAATGTGCTCATACTCGGCTCATTTAGAAAATGAATGAGCTCGAGTCGAGTTTTTATCGAGCGAGTACGAGTCGAATTCGAGCTACTCGTGTTCACATAACACCCCTAACAGTACGTATCACTACAGGAGGGTTTAATATGTGATCCAAGTGTACAATTTAGTGCCAGTATAGGAAAAATCCTTGCCAGTATAGTCATAATTCTTGCCAGTAAAAATATATGTCTGTCACTACAGAAAACATTAAGCAGATCAAACAACCACAAAAATGACACAACTACATATGCTCAACTAAAAGAGATGTTATTCAGACAGATGCTCATATGGTCAAATGCTCAACTGAAAATGAATCAAGAATGCAACAAATGACACAACTACATAATAGTTTCAACTCTCACAAACTTATGCAATACACATATCAGAGACTTATGCATGAGATACATTCGAATCCTTAAAATTCTTTCACCCCTTATTTAAAAAAACGATCTAGATAGGGTTTGACACAAATTTTCTGCACATCGGATTTGGGATTGAATCCAAAACTAAAAGATGAGGGTTTACTAATTTGGTTTCACACCAATTTTCTCACCATCGACCTCCCTTCGCCTCCGCTTATCTTTCCTTCATCGGATTCCTCCTCTCTTGATGCCTCTTCTTTCTTTCTTCGTCCCCAATTTCCAAACTCATACGCACCCATTTCGTATATCATTCACCTTCCCCTTTACCACATCCAACATCATTCGAAACCCATCTCTCCCCTACTTCCCCAATTCGAAGCCAACACAGAAATTACTAAACCTAGCCATTCAACCGTTTCCCCAATCCAGACGAACGATTCTGCTCGCCCTTGACAAGCTAGTTGGACTCATCATTCGAAACCCATCTCTCCCCTACTTCTCCAATTGGGGGTTTTCATTTCGTTTCTAACATATTTGGACCTTCAATTTTATCCTCAACTAAGCATCAATGGCGAATCCCCATCCCTATCCCCAAACCGTCCACCACCATTAGGTTAGGGTTTGTACATTCAAATATTTTGAACCCCATTCTCCCCAAGGATCCCAACTCGAAATTCCATAAATTGAAACCCCAAAATGCCATTAAAGGAGGTAGAATAGAGATAGAGAATGAGAGCTAACCTCTCTCCAATGGCGGTTCGTCCCATAAGTTGTCTCCCCTCTCTTCAATGGTGGTTCGTCCCTGAGGGTTTCTCTCCTCTCTCTCAGTTCCGACTTCCCTTGTCGCAACCGGGTGCATCTTCGGTGGCGCTCTTTCTCCTCCCTTGAAGCTATATCAATGGCGATCGTGTTCTCCGTCTCCCTCTCTGACGAACAGGAGCGTTCCAGTTAACCCGTAATAGGAGGTGAAACTAACCAGTTAGTTTTGCAAAATATTGAACCTTTTTTATCATTTTTGCAATTTGGGTAAGGGGAGAGCTATTTTTGTAAATGGCCCAACAAATTGGTATATTGGCTGCAATTTTCTCTACACTTAATTATCAAAAATATTCATTTTTCTAACTCTTACAATTAATTAGCATTGTATTATTATTTTAGATATTATCATTTTAAGTTTAATATATAGATTATTTAATATTTATTAGATTTTCATTAATTAAGTAGAGAGAGGATGACAAAGTGAGCAAAAATTAAGACTACCATCTAACTTTCACATCATCAACGCAAGGAGGATAACTCTTTTGAACACCTTTAGAATTAGCACCAGCATCTCTTGCTGTTCGTCTCATAGCATAGCATTGACCAAACACAAGACAAAAGATTAGAAAAGTTAGATGCATGAAATAATTAAGTAAGAACTCCCGACTCGATCACACGATAGAAAAATAAAAAAAAGGTTACCCAAACCTTGTCGTCGTCACCAATATTGTAAACATGCGTTCGTTGTCAAAATAATCAACGCCAACAACCAACAAACTTTCATGTTTTATTTGTTCCTGTCAACAAAAACAACACCATTAGAAATAGAGAAGTTACCATCATCAAATATCTTATATAGATCTAAATCAATCAATATGGTATAATTTTCGACGGTGAAAGAATATATAATGGATTTTAACTATGCAAATCTAAATGCAAAAAATAAGCATCCTAAGGTATTTTAATAATAATATGATAAAAATTAAAATAAAAGCATCAAATAATGAAATATATATGGTGTACAAAATCAAACAAATCGACTAATTAAAGAGAAATAGTCATAAAATGGGCATGGGAATAGATAGAATCCACCCCTTATCTATATATCTATATATACTCTTAATTTAGAACACTTTTGGCTTATGTGTCAACTTCTCCTTAATCCTCTCTTTTCCACCAATCAAGTTTTTTTTGTCCCTTTTTTAATTATTTATTTTCTTTAATTATAATTTTTATTCCTTTTTTTTATCTCTTTAAACTAATCACATTTTTTTCTTTTATTCTTAACATATTTACTAACAATTGGGCTTAATTTAAAACATTAAAGAAAAAAAATGTAACCATCTATATATACTCTTAATTTAGAACACTTTTGGCTTATGTGTCAACTTCTCCTTAATCCTCTCTTTTCCACCAATCAAGTTTTTTTTGTCCCTTTTTTAATTATTTATTTTCTCTAATTATAATTTTTATTCCTTTTTTTTATCTCTTTAAACTAATCACATTTTTTTCTTTTATTCTTAACATATTTACTAACAATTGGGCTTAATTTAAAACATTAAAGAAAAAAAATGTAACCATTGGGCTTAATTCAAAACATCGAATATAAGTATCTATATCTATATATACTCTTAATTTAGAACATTTTTGGCTTATGTGTCAACTTCTCCTTAATCCTCTCTTTTCCACCAATCAATCAAGTTTTTTTTGTCCCTTTTTTAATTATTTATTTTCTTTAATTATTATTTTTATTCCTTTTTTTTATCTCTTTAAACTAATCACATTTTTTTTTTATTCTTAACATATTTAATAACAATTGGGCTTAATTTAAAACATTAAATAAAAAATATGTAACCATTGGGCTTAATTCAAAACATCGAATATAACTATTTGTTATGACACATCACATTTAAACAAATTTACAGTGATATTATTATTATTATTAATGGGTGATTCAATCTATATTTATGTATTATACTTTGCATGAGATTTTTTTAAAATATTTTTTTCAGAGAATTATAAAATACATTTGTGGTAATGATTTTTATTTTAGCTTTTATAAATATTTCATAATACATTTTTTTATATTGCTAAAATTTTAGTTTAAAAAAACCGCACCATGGTGCGGGGATTATACTAGTATAACTTTAATTTAGAAGACTTTGCTTACGTGTCAATCTTAACGGAGTTTTCGGAATATTGATCAATTATGTTTTTTTCCTTGATTTTTTTATTTCTCCTTTTCTCTTTTTTTCCATTAATTTTTTTTACTCCTCCATTCTCTTTTATTCTTAACATATTTACTAACAATCTATATATAACCTTAATTTAGAAGACTTTGCTTACGTGTCAATCTTAAAGGAGTTTTAGGAATATTGATCAATTATGTTTTTTTCCTTGATTTTTTAATTTCTCCTTTTCTCTTTTTTTTTCCATTAATTTTTTTTACTCCTCCATTCTCTTTTATTCTTAACATATTTACTAACAATCTATATATAACCTTAATTTAGAAGACTTTGCTTACGTGTCAATCTTAAAGGAGTTTTAGGAATATTGATCAATTATGTTTTTTCCCTTGATTTTTTTATTTCTCCTTTTCTCTTTTTTTTCCATTAATTTTTTTTACTCCTCCATTCTCTTTTATTCTTAACATATTTACTAACAACTGGGCTTAATTCAAAACATTGAATTCAATCTAATATAACCATTAGGCTTAACTCATATTTATGTACTAATTATCTATATATAACTTTAATTTATAAGACTTTGCTTACGTGTCAATCTTAAAGGAGTTTTAGGAATATTGATCAATTATGTTTTTTTCCTTGATTTTTTTATTTCTCCTTTTCTTTTTTTTTCCATTAATTTTTTTTACTCCTCCATACTCTTTTATTCTTAACATATTTACTAACAATTGGGTTTAATTCAAAACATTGAATTCAATCTAATATAACCATTAGGCTTAACTCACATTTATGTACTAACTATTGAGCTTAATTCAAAACATTGAATATAATTATTAGTTGTGACACATCACATTTAAATGCATGATTCAGATTTCAAAATTTCTAAAAAAGTTACAATGATATTGATATTATTATTACTAGGTGATTTGAAATATCTACATTTATGTATTATACTTTAGACGATATATAAAAAAAAAATTATTTCAGAATTATAAGATACATTTATGGTAAAGTTTTTTTTTATCTTAACTTTTATTAGTATTTTATAATATATTTATATATATTATTAATATTTTAGTTTTAACAAATCGCGCCATGGCGCGGGAATTGTACTAGTACTTATTATTTTAGAAGCAGCTTCTTTGTAAAAATTTGTGCCACGTGTCCACCTTTTCACAACAATAAGAAACTGTCTTTCCCTTCCCTCAAAACCCACGTTCTCCCCATCCATGCTCAACGATTTCAATTTCCTCCTCCATCCATGCTCAATTTCCTCCTCCATCCATGCTAATCTCAAGTGCTTAGATCCGCCGACGCTCAACGATTTCAAAGTCTGCTACACTCTCTGCCATCCTCAAGACGAACACATGAGACACCAATTGCGATTTGATCGCCAGGTCTGCGGCACCTTAATCTCCACAAGCGACCGAATCACAAGCGGTTAATCTGGGAGGCCTGGTACTTGATCGGAGTAGACGAGGGTGCTACTCGATCTTCATCCACGGGTATGTATTCAATTTGAAGCTATCAAATTTGTCAAAAATTAGGGTTTACGGGATTCAATTTACACTATTTGTGCATATCGGATTCATGTTTCTCTGTAGTATGAATTGTTTGATTCATTTTGCATGTGTGACTCGATGAGCGATGGGCGCTGGTTAATGGTAAAGAGCGAAGGATGGCGAAGACGAAGATCGAAGAGAAGCTGATAAGGGGAGGCAAAAACGAAGGGAGAAGACAAAGGGTGATGATGTTCAAGGTATGTGTTATGTGTACCAATTTTGTGTATAATTTGAGATTTTTTTCTTCTGTCAATTCCAAAAATTAAGGTTTACAGGAAAGAGGGATTTGCTCAAGTTGTGTTCAATTAGGGTTTCTTTCCAATTCCAAAGTGTTTGAGATTGACCATGCTATTTGAATATCAATTCGAAAGGATTGCCGCCAATGCTCGAATATTTAGGGTTCAATCATAAAATTTTGTGCTTGATTTAGAGTTTAATTTGTGCTCGATTTAGTCGAGTTTGTTCAATTTGTTCTTGATTAAGTTGCTGGGGATTATGTGGAAAGTAGCTACCTTCTGTTGGTGTATGGGAATCAGCTGTCAATTTTTGCTTGATTGTGTTGTTGGAGATTTGTTCATCAACCACCATTTAGTTGCTGAACACTGTAATCTTGCTCCAATTACAATTTGCTTGGATTGTGAATATTTGACCCATGCTTATACTTTTACATTCCATTTTATCAAATGTATAGGGTATATATATTTTTAAAAATTTGTGTCACTCTAAGGATCACAAGGCATATTAGAATCTAGATAATGAATTGAATATACTAAGCATGGTGTGAGCATTAATTTTATCTACTTGCTACTGATTTTCATTGCTGAGAAACAGCCTTTAAAGATGCAGTTGGGTAACACCTTTAAAGATGAAGGCAATGCTTCTAAAAAGGTGCAGTTTTTGCTTCTGCTTTATAAAAAATTCTAACTTAATCTCATTAAATATATATGCAGTTGATCTTGCCTTATAGACGCTGTGTTTCTGATCAAGTAAGTACACACATTATTGAGAGTGTTTTGTCATCTTGCTAATCAGTATCCTTTCTTTTGACAATTCATCAATTTTTATTTGGTTAATCAATGTGCATCCAGGGCAATTTCTGCACATGCATGGCTGGAAACTATAAACTTATATGGGATAACTCCTTTTCTACCTTCTTTAAAAAGGTACAATTTCAGCTAATCGTCCACCCACTTTTTGTTTCTTTCCCTTTTCACTGTGTTTGCATTTTTTCACCTCTCCCCTTTATTTTTGAGCTTGCTGGCTTTCATTTCGTGGATGTGGAAGTGGCATGTTGATGTTGTTATATGATATGATCTCACTGCTGCTGCCTGCCTCACTCTTTAATCGACTTTGATGGTAACTAGAAAGTTTTGCTGTACTAACTGGGAGCACCGCTTTGGTTTGAACTTTTACGGAAAAGTCCAAAAGCCATGCTCTTGGCAAGATCTCTCTTACAAACCCTCGCACTCAGCTTCGCAAACATACCAGAAACAGCAGATAAACATTGTCAACGATGACACAGGATTACACACAGCCGGCAACAGAAAGGGAGATTTCCCTGTATGACGGAGCCTTAATATAATGCCCTCTTTATACAGGATTTCATATCATAGTTAATACTATCCATGGTAACCTAGCCCAACAGATGACAGCAAGTTCAAAACCATCCTATCTTGCTATCACTTGAAAAAACTCCTTGGTTATTTTGTCTCCTACATTTGATATTATTTCATCAAAAAACGGCAGCTGATGATTGTTGTTTTGGAGCAGGCTTTGCGCTTCAAGGTGGACTGCATACCTCCTGTGGCAGAGTCAGAGCCAGTGCAGCAATGATCCGTTCCTAAGCCTGGCAGAGAAGGTTCCAAACCTCTATACTCCAAAACCATTTCCGATCTTTATCTAATGTTGTACATGTTTATACCCAAACAGGCGAACAAATTGTTCATTCATTATGCGCAATGTTGTATATTACTGTGCCGCTCTTTTTGATCAAGCGTCTGTTCACCCTCATCGCAAAAGAATTGGAACGTATAGGTACTTTTGAATGATGAACATGATTCAATCACGGGTACCATGCTTATCTATCGCTTGAAACAACTGTATGCGAGATCCATTGCACTTCAATTTGATAGTTTCTTATTTGTATTTCTTCTTCATGCAAAGCTCACCACCAGCCTCTAGCCCCGATTGGATATCTCTTTTTACTCCTGCAATTAAGGGTTTGTTTGGCGCACTCGTGTTATACAATGTTCAGGAATTGGGCATTTTTTCATCCATGAGTCACATAAGCCTGCGATTGATTTACTATTTTTTTTTGTTAAATTCGAAGTATTGATCGTCTCGAGTAAACACTTCACTATGACAATCAAATATTTCGAAGAACGGCGTGACAAGAAGCATGGGCAAAATGACACATAATTGATTTCGGTATTTTGTGGGGTATGTCAAACTCGATCGAAAATATTCTGGAAAAAAATCCGAACATGGTTCAGGAAAAGTACTAGTTTAACTGATTTGCATTTGGTTTCAGATCTTATATATAGTAGTGTTTTGTGTCAATTAATGTCCAGTTTGAATAGGTAATGTAACGTTTTATTTATTTATTTATTATGGGTGGGAAATGTAAAGTGTTATCATATTCAAAACGCAATTGATATATTTGTGCACATTTTTAGGGGCTGAAAAAATAAATAAATTGGATAAACATTAATGAAGGTTTGCACAAAATTTTTCTTGTTATATATATATATATATATATATTATAGATACTCCGTACATTTTATGAATTTTATCCAAAAATTGAATAATGCATATAATTTCAAATGAAAGTAACATCGCTTTTTTCTTCTTCCAATCTTGTTTGAAACTTAATGTTTAAGGCTTAAGGAACATTTATCTTCAACTTGGCAGCTTGTCGATTGTATGGATCAACTTGCATCAGAGAGAATATAATTTCCAATCGGACATAATTTAGTTGGTAATGGTAGGGAGTGTTATAAAGGATTTAGATAGCACTTCAATCATTTTTAAAATAGGTTCTCAAGTTCATTCATATTATTTAGGAAAACAGTTCTTCAATTCGTCTTGTTAATCTACTTCCTTAGAACCTCTTATTTAGGAAAACAGTGTTTTTCTAATGGTAGATATGAAAGGACAACCGTTCATACTTAACAAATTTTATAGATAAGTTGGTGGATTAATTATATCCTATTGCAAATTAGTTCTAAAATAAACAAGTTGAAATTGTAAAATTGTGCCAAATAAGGGTTGAAAGATGATGAAATAATGGAAACTTCGTATGAGGTAAAAAAAGAGTTTATTTGTATAAAGTGGAGTTTATTTAATTATTATTATGGATATTATAGTAGTTCCAAACAAAATAAACAAAATAAACTCAAAAAAAAATTGAATGAAAATAATACAAACTATCCACGGTGAATCAAAAATAGCATGAAGTATCAAAATTATAAATTCGGAAATTTCGCGAGGTGCCCCTGGGGTATTGCAATTTTCACGAGGTATACAACTCTTTTGCATATTTCGTGTGGTACCCCTGAGGTTTTGATTTTTTTCGCGTCGTGCCCTCGGGGTTAAATTTTAACGGATGGATTGTTACTCCGTTACTTTTGGAATTAAAAGAAAAAGAAAAAGAAAGAAAGGAGGCTCGGAGAGGGAGCGGAGAGAGAGAACGATGCGGCAGGTGGAGGAACCCTCAACTCCGCATCCAACCATCGATGTAGTCTCCATGGAAGACATGCGAGCAGCGCAGCTTCGTTGCCGCTCCTCAAGCCAGAGAGAGAGCAAGAAGGTCGGCCTCCATGTCGGAGCAACAGGCTGGTGAGAACGTCGTCGGTAGGAGTTGCGGTGGCGGCGATGGCCGGTTTCTTGGAGGTGGGAGGGGGTTGCTGCTGCTGCTTGAGGCGGGTGAGGTGTTTGATGGTGGCGCAGATGGCCTGGAGCTGGTGGAAGAGGTGCTCCGGGATGGGGCATAGTCAGAGCCGGAGGTGAGGGATTGGGATTGGAGGATGGAGGTGAGGTGATAGAGAGAGGATGTTGGCGGCAACCATGGCGACGAAGAGCATCAAATTGAGGCCCAATGTGAATTCTGATGTTAATTCTGATGAATTGCAGAGTAGTACTCCAAGTATCGATGGATCAAAGTGGTGAAGTAATTCGAGAAAAAACAAAAGATATCATCTTTTAGAGTAGCACCGTGACTTTGTGAAGGATTGAACAAGTAAAGCTCAAATTGAGATCCCAGACGAAAGCATCCAAAATCTACTCCCTCTCCCTAATCTCCTTCCTTCCCCAATTTTAATTCTCTGAATCCTCTCTTTTTTCCCCCAATTTTAATTCTCTGAATCCTTTGACTCCGCCGAGGAGGCCGCTCTTGCCTACGACGCCGCTGCTGTCTCGCTCCGTGGTCCCAAGGCCAAGATCAATTTCCCCCAATTTCAGCTTCAAAACCCTAGCCATATCCAATCGATCGCATCCATTTCCCTCCCTCACGATTATCATCACCACCGATTCAACGACGACAATCACGGCGGATTTCTTCCTCGGCATCGCCAAGTCCCGCCGGTGAGCGACTTGAGCAGCACCGTATCGGTGATGAGGAGGCCACCGAGGAGGAGGGAGGGGAAGGCGACGCCGCCGAGGGAGTAGCGCCAGCCGTTGGGGTTGATGGTGAGGCGAAGTAGTTGACCCTGGCGATCTGGATTCCGATCGTCAATTGGAAAAGGATGTTCACCACCCCCTGTACTCGATCGGCGCTTTCTCTTTCCGCTTCCTCTTGAGCCTAGCTCCTTTCTTTCTTTTTCTTTTTTTTTTAAATTCCAAAAGTAACGGATTAACCATCCATCCGTTAAAATTTAACCCCGAGGGCGCGACGTGAAAAAAATCAAAACTTCAGGGGTACCACGCGAAATATGCAAAAGAGTTGTATACCTCGCGAAAATTGCAATACCTCAAGGGTACCTCGCGAAATTTCCGTTATAAATTTATACACAAACTATAAACATATTAAACCAAAATTATTACAATGTCCAAATTTTAAAAACCAAAAATTACTTTAGACACAAAATATAATTAAGTAGAAAGTTTGATAAAATTAAGAGGAAAAGTAAATGTGGTTCATCTTCCCCACACAATGGCAGCAACAATCCCTCACCCACTGCACATCCCAAACCCATCCAAATTGGTCTTATCGACAACAATCACTCACCCAAATGCACCGCTATATAATCGAGCGGCAATAGATGAAGTTCTTGAGGTGGAGGATCGGTAAAGCGAATACTGGAGAGTTAGGTCTCGACGACGGAGAGGTCACCGTCAACCCAGATCTGGTAGAATGGGAAAAGAGAGGTAGGGGGAGGTAAACAGTAGAATTTTCTTTTGAATTTTACAATTTCTTGCCAAATTTTCTAATTAATTACCGTTTGAGTCCAAATTAATTATTGGTTTGCCAATTTTTACCATTGTATCAGTTTTGTTTTAATAAGTTATAGTTTGTATATAAATTTATAGTTTTGAAAATTCGTATTTTGATAGTTCTATTATTTTCATTCATTTTTTCAAAAAAAAAAAAAAAACATGTTAAAAGCTACAAATATTAGCAATATTTTTTTCAAGTACAAATTTCATATAACCCTCCCACCTACACTGTTGTTTTTTTCAAGCCTTCCAATTTAACAGTTTTAAAAGTATTTATTTTAGCCTCATACACACCCAAAATCTCCCACTCGACCGATGACTTGTTTGCACAGTTGCACTTAGGGCTGTTACTTGAGCCGAGTAGCTCGAGCTCGACTCGGGCTCAGCTCGAAAAAAGCTCGACTCGGGCTCGCTCGAATTAAATATGAGCCAAGCTTGAGCAGAATTCTAAGCTCGAACTCGGCTCGAGTAGCTCGTATAGCTCATTTTATGGGTGAAATTACAGTTCTCCCCTATGTTTTATTTAACCCCATTTAAATAAGTTTTATTTAACCCCTTGTAAATAAGGCGTATATCTCGTTTCGTAGGTGAAATTACAGTTTTGTCCCTAGGTTTTATTTAACCTCTTCTTCTAAAGAGTCTGTCAGCCGTTTTGCCTTTTGGACTCCATTCACTTTGAATCACAGATCTACATTTTGTGAGTAGTTCGAGCTCGTCTCGGCTCAGCTCGAGAAAATGAGGCTCGAGCTTGAGCTTGGCTCGTTTGTAAACAAGCCGAGCTTGAACACCCACTACTCGAGCTCGTTAGCTCGTATATCAGCCCTAGTTGCACTCATAACAATAATAACACATACATAACTAGATATAAAAAATTTAAACTTGCGTAACTTCTTATCTAATTGTCGAAATGATTAGTATAACATCTCATTTCAAAGCTTTCAGGATCAATTATAGTATGTGAATGTTAATTTAAGTAAAATATAAAATCATTATAGTCTATTGAAATAAAATTAAAGTGATTAATATACCTTTAATTTTTAAACATTCATAACGTTTTACTCAGACGTCAGATTAGAATGTATTTGTAGAGACTACTGGACCTGGGCCTCCAGCCAACTCTCCACCTCTGGGTTCCGAGCCCACATCCGCTTCCTACTTCTGTATTGATAGGGAGCTGTTAGGAGTTAGTTAGTTAGCTTTTAAGTCTTGTTTAGCGTTTGTTAAGCTCCCAATTGTGTGTATATATATAGCTTGTAACTCAGTTTTCTATTGATTAAGAAAGTAACCAGAAAATTCCCCAAAATCAAGTTTCTTCATGGTATCAGAGCCGATGTTCGGCATGGTGC
Organism: Persicaria maculosa; assembly: GCA_963922045.1. NCBI lineage: Eukaryota > Viridiplantae > Streptophyta > Magnoliopsida > Caryophyllales > Polygonaceae > Persicaria > Persicaria maculosa. The sequence continues at coordinate 11,848,053 of OY998256.1, forward strand.
GGTGCGGTTTGGATTTCCTGGTCTAATTGGCTAGCCGGCCTTAAGGCGTTATGTCGTCAATCGCAACTGGCAATATTGCGTGGCTAGGCAGTTGCGCTTGAGGGGGGGTGTGGAGAATATGTGGGAGTGTCCCACATTGGTTAGAAATTGTATTCAAGCCTTGCATATAAGCCGGTGGGCTACCCCACCTAATACCAATTGGTTTTAGGATGGAACCTCACTCGGCTTGTGTGCTCGGCTTGGTTAGCGCGTTTGCGCTTGGCGTGCGTTGCCCCCCCCCCCCCCACGTCGGATGACCCACCGTTATTTCATATGGTATCAGAGCGAGAGAACTCGTAGCTGATTTCGACGAGTTTTTTGGCTTGGAAGGAGAGATCTGTTTCCAGATCTGGTGTGTTTGAATCAGAGATCAAGCACTAAGATAGATCGATCTTTGTTTTCGGAATCATGGATAATAAAAACGAAGAAAATGTCGAAATTCCAGGAGTTGTGGTCGAAAATCAGGTGGTGGCTGCCGCCTACAATCCTTATTTCCTTTCGGGATCAGATCATCCCGGAATGCAGCTGATAGCGACGAAATTCAATGGATCCAACTTCTCTAGCTGGAGCAGAGGGATCCGGATGGCGCTCGGAGCTAAGGTCAAGCTCGGATTCATCACAGGTGCGTGTGTTAAACCTTTAGATAATGCTGATGAGCTCGAAAAATGGACTCGAGCAGACTATATGGTCATGTGTTGGATCTTAAACACGATGACACCAGAATTAGCTGAGAATTTTATGTATGTTGAATCGGCAAAGGAACTATGGGATGAGATCTGTGAGAGGTTCTCGGAATCGAATGATCCGTTGATATATCAGCTCCAGAGAGAGTTGAGCAACATTAGACAAGAGAATTCTAGTGTAGCTGCGTATTTTGGAAAGCTTAAGAAAGTTTAGGATGAACTAGCTGCTTTAGAAGGAACAATCAATTGTGAATGTGGAGCTATGACTAGATGTAGGTGTGCTGTGATAAGGAGGATAATAGAAAGGGAAGCTAAGGCCAAACTGATGCAGTTTATGATGGGACTAACTGATACTTTTGAGAATCTGAGGAACACAGTGCTGTCTACAGATCCGTTGCCAAGTGTGAACAAAGTCTTCCACATGGCAGTCCAGATTGAGAGACAGAGGGAAATTGTTTCAAGAATGAATGCTGGCGTGGAGTCTAGTGCACTTGCTGTTGGTAGGAGATTTCAGGGACAGAGACAGTCAGATGTGTCACAGTATGAATTGATGAAGAGAGAGCAAAAGCGCATCAAGTATGAGAGGTTGTGCTCCTACTGTGGGGCTAGGGGACACATCAAGGAAGGATGTTTCAAGCTCATAGGCTATCCCGAGTGGTACACAGGACCACGAGATGATGATGCTTCTACATCCAGGGCACCTGTTAAGCCACGGACTAACACCAGGAACTTTGCTGCTCAGTTAGAGGAAATTCCAGTTGTTGAGACTCCACTCCATGAGAATGTACAGAGAGGGAATCAGGATGCTGTTGCTGCAGTGTATCATGAGATACTAAGGATGATGAAAGGGAAAGGAATAGCTGATCAGAGTGACAATGATCCCAGTCATGCTATGGTAAACTTTGCAGGTAATATACATACTCCTATTGATATATTGAATCAACAAGGCAGTAGCAATGTCTGGATTATTGACACTGGAGCCACATACCATATAGCCTTTGATGCATCAATTTTTGTGGAGATTCATGCATTAAAGAAGCTGGTCTTGCTTGGGCTACCAGATGGCACAATCAAGACAGTGAGACATACTGGTACTGTGGTCATTGATGAAGGATTTGTTCTTCACAAAGTCTTATATGTGCCAGGGTTTAGCCATAATTTGCTATCTGTATCTCGACTGTTACATGGTAGTAAGTTGGAGCTTCGTATTAATGATGTTACCTGTGTTATCCAGGACCTTACAACTAAGACTAATGTGGCTAAAGGAAGAGCTGAAGGAGGTTTATACAAGCTGCTGGCTAGACAATCATTTCTCAGAAATGGTGTTTCTGATCTGAATAAAAGAGTTGTCAACTCATGTAAGACTTGTCTTGATGAAACTCCATTACATGTTTTACATGCTAGACTTGGCCACTCATCTGTTTCTAAGATGAGACATTTGGTTTTTTGCAAATCACATGATTTAGATGGTTTTTTTTGTGAAGTATGTGCTCTATGCAAACATCATAAGCTTCCATTTCATAACAGCTTATCTAGAGCAAATCAACCTTTTGATTTAGTTCATATGGATCTTTGGGGTCCTTACAAAGTGCCCACCCTCTCGGGTGCTAAGTACTTCTTGACCATTTTGGATGATCACAGTCGTTGTACTTGGACTTACTTGCTCAGGGATAAGCTTCAAGTCCCTTCTCACATTGAGAACTTTGTTGCATTGGTTGAGAATCAGTTCCATGTGACTATTAAGTGTTTCAGGACTGACAATGGCACTGAATTTATACAAAGAAGGTGTACAGAATTCATGGCTTCTAAAGGCATACTTCATCAGAGGTCTGTTCCTGAAGTTCCTCAACAAAATGGCCGTGTTGAGAGGAAGCATAGACATCTAGTTGAAACAGCTAGATCTATTATGATTCATGCTCATTTGCCTATTAGATTCTGGGGTGAATGTATTTTGAGTGCTACTCACCTCATCAACAAACTCCCTTCTTCTGTTATTGGAGGTAAGACTCCCTATGAGTTACTCTATAAGCAGCTGCCATCCTATGATGACTTGAGAGTCATTGGGTGTTTGTGTTTTGCCAGTAAGAGCAAAGTATGTAAGGATAAATTTGCTCCATCTGCCATCAAGGGAGTACTTGTAGGGTATGCTCAGGGACAGAAAGGCTATAGGATTTATGATCTAAACACTCATTCCATTTTCACAGCTAGGCATGTTGTGTTCAAAGAGGATAGGTTCCCTTTCAAGGATTTAGAGACTGGTCAACCCCTTTCCCAGCTTAACAGCTTACCAATGGTTAGATTTGATTCTATCACTGATAATGATGAGTCATTGCCTGTTCATACTACTACTAATCATGATGACAATCATGAAAATTCTAGAGTTGAGGATACTTCCAGCAGTCAGTTTGAGATGGATCACTTGGCTGATAATGAAGTTACTCAAAGTGCACCTTCTGGCCATGATATGAGTGGTTCAGGCCCCAGGCATCCTGAACCTGATCCTATCATGCCTAGACGCTCTTCCCGTACCATATCCATGCCAGCAAAGCTCAATGATTTTATTTGCTCTTCCCTTCCTTTCAGACCTTTGCTGGCACCTGAGAGTTCTAGCTCTCAATCTTTTGCTGTTTTCACTCAACAGCATCTTGCTCATCTTTCTCCAGAGTTCATTCACTCTCTTGCCTGCATGCTCAATACCTATGAGCCACATAGCTTTGCCCAGGCTAAAGGGCATCCAGATTGGAAAGATGCTATGGTTAGGGAGCTCCAGGCTTGGAAAGATAATAACACTTGGCAACTGACATCTTTGCCTCCTGGGAAGAAGGCTATTGGTTCCAAGTGGGTATTCAAGGTTAAATATCGGGTCGATGGGTCTGTTGAGAGACATAAGGCTCGTCTTGTTGCCAAAGGATTCAATCAGGTGAAGGATAAGGACTACAAGCATACGTTTTCTCCAGTTGCAAAGCTTCCAACAGTCAGGGTTGTGCTTGCTCTTGCAGCTGCTAAGAATTGGCCTCTTCACCAATTGGATGTGAACAACGCCTTTCTTCATGGATCCCTTGATGAAGAGGTGTATATGATCCCACCAGATGGCTACTCTGAAGCAGCTCCTGGTCAGGTTTGCAAGCTCACTCGTTCTCTTTATGGCTTAAAACAAGCTAGCCGACAGTGGAATCTTACTCTCAAAAAGTTTCTGGTGGACAAAGGCTTTGCTCAATCTCAGTATGATCATTCTCTCTTCACCAAAGGGCAGCTAGGCAACCAGACTTTGGCCTTGGTTTATGTCGATGACATTCTACTTACTGGTGATTCTTTGTCTGAGATTGTGGATCTCAAGAATGCTTTGCACCAAACCTTCACCATTAAGGATCTTGGCCATGCCCGTTACTTCTTGGGCATGGAGATATCTAGAACTGACAGGGGTGTGTTTATCAACCAACGCAAATTCATTCTTGACATCATCTCAAATTCAGGGTTGATGGACTGCAAACCAGCCCTTTTTCCTATGCAACACAGACTACAACTAACACCCACAGATGGTGATCTTTTGCCTGATCCTGAGCTATACAGACGTCTTGTGGGTCGCCTTCTATACTTGAGTCTCACTCGTCCAGACATCACTTATTCAGTGCAGCAATTGAGTCAGTTTGTGTCTGAACCTCGGGTCCCTCGTCTTCAAGCTGTCATTCATCTTCTGAAATATCTTAAGGGCACTTTCAATTACACTCTCTTCTACCCATCGTCTTCATCACTACAAATCAGGGCCTATAGTGATGCAGATTGGGGTAGCTGCACTTTCTCTGCTCGATCACTCATAGGGTACTGTGTTTTCCTTGGTGATTCTATTGTATCCTGGAAAACTAAAAAGCAACGCACTGTCTCCAAGTCCACTGCTGAGAGTGAATACCGTAGCATGTCTGCTACTTCAAGTGAAATTGTCTGGCTTCATGGGCTCCTCACTGATTTGCAGGTTCCAGTTCCACTCCCAGTTGCTTTGTTCTGTGATAACAAAGCAGCAATTCAATTGTCTATCAATCCCGTGTTCCACGAGCGAACCAAACATATTAGGATTGATGTGCACTTTATTCGGGAGCTCGTTGCTGAAGGATTCATCATTCCCTCCTTTGTGCCAACTAATCTTCAACTGGCAGATGTATTCACAAAGGCATTGGGAGCCATTCGCCATCACTCATTGTGTCTCAAGCTTGGCTTGATGGTTCCCCTAAGTCCAGCTTGCGGGGGGGCTGTAGAGACTACTGGACCTGGGCCTCCAGCCCACTCTCCACCTCTGGGTTCCGAGCCCACATCCGCTTCCTACTTCTGTATTGATAGGGAGCTGTTAGGAGTTAGTTAGTTAGCTTTTAAGTGTTGTTTAGCGTTTGTTAAGCTCCCAATTGTGTGTATATATATAGCTTGTAACTCAGTTTTCTATTGATTAAGAAAGTAACCAGAAAATTCCCCAAAATCAAGTTTCTTCAGTATTATATATCAAAACGAAGCTATCGACGAGAAGAATACACCTAGCTCCGGCACTGGTCGAGTGGGTAATCAGGGTCTGCAAATTGTGGTAGGGCAGTAGCTGTACTAGTGATTACTTGGAGTGTCTGCAAATTGAATTGCAAAGAAGATAAGGGATAACCAAGTGGGTATATAGTCCGGGTCGATCGATCCCTATCTGCACCATCACCAATAAGATCGTTTCGTACAGTAAGAACAAATCTTTTACTTATATATAACAACCGTAGCTCCACGTTGTTTCTCAAATAAGTAACATCTTAATTGGTTCCCACCAAATAACCATTTTTCTAATTAAAACAGAGAGCTATATATAGTTGCATATGTGCTGGTTGATCTCAGCGATCGATGTGTGGTGGTTTGATTATGTCCGATTCCATCGAGACGAGAGACTCTCGGTGCCTCAACTCCTCCGGTCGTCGTTGTCGTTGTCGTTGTCGGTCACCAATGTCGGATGTGATCAAGGTTGATGATGATCTCGAGGCTGATTTCCTCGAGTTCATGGATCTCGAGGCTGATGTTGAGTTGCACCGAGAATACCGAGATGCCATGCCCCTCAAGGGAATTAACTCTACTTCTGGCCAAGGTTAATTAGCTCGTTGTTTACTTAATTTATAAGCTAAGTATATATTGGTTACTCAATTATATTAATTAATTCAATTTGTTTAGAAATGAATTAGCCTCGAGTCGAACCCAAATTTGGACTCAGATTTAAAATTTACTCATACTCACTTAGGGCTCGTTTGTTTAGATAACTAGGGAAAGGAAAGGTAAGGTATTAAATTTTACACATAAAATTTATATGATCACCATTTTTTGTGAGCTTGGAGGAGAGGATGGGGGGGATTATTATCCCATCCTAGACGTATTAGTTACCCCCCTCCAAATTAGGGAATAGAAGGGTAACACATTTGTATGGAAAATGGGAGAAGAAGGAGAATGATTAGAATAGTGATAAATGAATCTTAACTTAAATATGGACTATATTCATAAGGATAATCATTACTTTTCCCTACCAAAAAACAAACAGGGGTTAGTGTTTAGGAAATTTTATAAGCTTAAACCAATGTTTTTTTTAGCTGACTCAACTCATATAATAACTCTGTAATTTCAATATACATGTGCTAAATATTTTTATAATTGAGATGTAAAGTTAATTTATGACTCTAATTAGTTTAGATGTCAAAACATAGGATAATAGTACTAATTTTGAAATATTTTTAAAATTTTGATTAGTTTAGTTTTTTTTTAAATTAGATTTCTATGATCGCTTGTTTTTTAGTAGAGAATCTTTTCCAGTTTAGAGTTTTATTGTATGCCCTATAAAAATGATATATGTACGTGTATGAAAAGCTATAAAAATGATATATGTGTATGAAAAGCTATGAAAATATAAAAATCAAATACAAGATGGTTTTTTATTGTATTTAACTTAGATTTTGATGTGAAAACATAGAAGAAAATGCTGCTTTAGATATGGGGAAAACTCTCTCTTTGGTGAGGAAGAGAAACTTACGTTCTGCCGCCTACACTCAACCTCCCTGTGGGACCCGATGGGTAGCCCTAGGGGCCATCAACCCCCGTCGCTCGGGCCACACATGGTCGGCTGCGCGCCGTCCCTGGGTTTGTACATCCGTTTTCGGCGCTGGAAGAAACAGTTTTCCGGCGATGTCTTGTCAAGGGCTCCCCTCATCTCCATCAATTAGTTCTTTTTTGAGGTTGATAACCCCTTACTGTCCTCAAATTTGCTGGTTCTTTGGAGATCTGCAATCCAATTTCGAGCTTTGCACAGACGCAAAACCTCCTCCATGGCCGGGTCCCACTAAACCTAACCACTGTTTGAAAGATATCGTTCCCCTGTACACGATCTTGGGGGCGAATTGGGAGGCGATTGGCATGATTGGGGAGTGTTGGGTGTTGGCGGAGGGGTTGTCAGTGCCTCGTATCTCTTCTGTTATTGAGGGTTGGAGTGCTATAAATTTCTTGGGGGGTTGGTGTGGGAATTCTGCACCTCTTCTCTTCTCTCCTATCCCTTCTTCTATCTCTGATTCTCTGCTTTCTGGTTTTTTCTCCTCTCTGCTTGGCTGGTCTCTCATGGAGGATCTCTCTCCAACAGTTTCGCGCAAGGGTAAGTCACACCTGGGAGTGGAGAACGATGTTCTCCCTCCTCCTAAATCCCAATTGGGCCTAAATCCTCCTAGCGAGGCAATACCTCCTCTTGGTGCTACCACCATTATTGGTGATTGTAGTCATCAAAAGGCTGAGAAGAAGCACCAATCTGCTAGAAAACAAAGGCTGAATATGGAAAAGCTCAAGGGTGTCCTGGATGGCGTTGAAGCAAACATCAAAAACTTAAGCCTCACTTCAGTCTATGCAACAATCATTGGTGAGCCGGTGGCGATCAAAACAATCCGGAAAAAGATTCAATTCGATTGGAAATTCATGTCCGGTGGCTTCCAGATTATTCCAATGAGGAATAATTGGTTGGAGATTAGGTTCGACAAGGCTGAGGATTGTAAGAAGGTGTGGGAAGGGAGGCCTTTCCACGTTGCCAAGCAGCTGATGCTTATCAGACCGTGGCGTCTGGACTTTGATCCGATGACGGAATCCATCACAACTATTGATGTCTGGATTAGGATTCCGGGCCTTCCGGTGAAGTACGTGAGCAACAAAGTGCTTGCAGACTTGGTGGACGGGAACAACCTCGGAACTGTCATCCGGGTGGCTGCTTTCGGTAGGAATGGTGCCCGCTATCGGTTCCCCCGAATCTGTGTATCGGTGGACATCACCAAGATCAAAGAAAGGAAGATCAAGGTGCTCAATGAGTTTGATCAACTGGAAGAATATCCCGTCTGGTTCGATGACTTATCCGATGGTTGTGGGTCTTGTGGTGCGGCTGATCACCTTTTCGAGGACTGCCCTCAGCACCTTGCTATGGAGGGCTCTGTGCGTGCTGGGCAGAGCTACACAGTGGGAGAAGAGCAGAATGATGCAGCTGAAAATCGGGATTCGTCCTCGGCAGGCGATTGGAAGAAAGTGGCGGCTAAGAAGAAGCCTCCGACACTGAGATTTGGCCACTCAAAACAGGCCCTCCTCCAACTGTTCGGAGCAAATGCTGAGGAGCCATCGGATTCGTCCACTTCCAAATCCTCCAACAGCCTGTCGGACCAAGAGATGCAAACTGAAGTTGTCCCTACCGATGTCGTCCCGATCGTTCCGGAAGTCACCTTGAATGTCGCTACATCTGTTGCTGCTTTGGTGGAGCCTCTGCCGGCTGATGCTGCCACATGCAACATCCTTGTGGCGTCTCCTTCCCAGGTGCTCTCAACCAATGAAAACTTCAACTCCCCTGCTTACGACCCGGCACTGTCGGATTCCATCTTCGCGGAGGCGTTCGATCTGGACATGGTGGACTATGAAGATGAACCCATTACCGCCTCGGACTGTGCTGCGATTCCAGCTTCATTCCATGATGACGACCTTAGTCGAATGCTCGAAAACTATTCCACTTCTGTCGAAGTTTCTCTTCAATCCATTGATGCCCCCATCAGCGCCTCCACTGGTTCTGTTGCGCCAGCTATGTCTCCCAATTGCTCTCGTTTGGAAGCTGCTGCCCCCTCTGCATCCAAATCCGGTTCAAGCAAGAGAAAGATGAGCTTCGATGATGGTGATACTGCCTGCTCGGACATGGGTGCAGGCAGCTCGAAGCGTTTCCATGTGTAGGTGCATATGCGAGCCTTCTATCTGTAACCCCTTTTGGTTTGCTTGGGTTATGGATGTAAGTGTGATGAAATTACCACCTTTTTGGTTAGCTTGTGCTCAGCTCGGTAGATCAACCGATTGCTTCCTCATCTGGGCTAGGTTGGGTGGTCAGTTCATGACCTGTAACGGCTCGCATCACCCTTTTGAATTACTTGCTGTTAGCCTTATTATGTCGGATCAATCCTTCCGGATCGTCTTTAAGTTCTCAGTTATGCATATTACCTATGTAATCTCTCTGTGTAATGATAATATATTAGCAATGGTATTTCTGGGTTTGCTTAAATATAAACCTTGCAATTCGGTTAATTGGGGCTGCTGGAGTGGTAATTTGCCTGATTCGTTGACTAATTCTTATCTTCTAAACAATCATTCTTACATCCTAAAGCAACCACGTAGTGGAATTTTCTTTTGCTTGCTTATGGGATATGCAATTAGTTTTGAATTCCAGCTTGACCGGTCGGCTTTCATAACCTCCTACAAAATTCAGTCTGCTTGTTGGTGTGTTGTGGCACCCGTTACTGCCTTCTACTGCCCAGGGGCTGCCATTTCTGGTGCTTGCTCTCTATGGACTCGTATAACCCCACACCTGAAGCTCCGGTTTTCAGACTCATCTATTGCCCGTCTGAGGGAGCTTCCAATAGCTTTATGCAATAGATACAAATGGCCAAAGAAAACTCCTATGGAGTTTCGTAATGGGCCTAAGGCCTATTTGCTCCATATTTTCTGTAATTGGGGCTGTCACATTTTCAAGGCCAAACGTTGTACTGCTCTTGTTGCATCCCGGTCGGTTCGGGGTCTGGGCAAGGCGTTGGGGTTGCGTAATTCCAGCCTTGGTGTTGGACTGTTGGCCACTTGGGGGGTACTTATACCTATCGCCTACCATATACATATGCACCAAACATCAATTTACAACATACAATTAAATACACTTTTTTCAGTTTCGAGGATCATTACACCTTGTCCTCGAATCTCAGAAGGTGTCCAATGAAAATAACCTATTGGAATTGTAGGGGTATAGGGAAGAGAACCTTTTGGACGGAAATTGACAGCCTATGTAAAAACAATAATATCCAAATTATGGCTCTTGCAGAAACGAAGTGTGAAGCCATACCAAACGAAAAGTCTTGGAAAATTGCCGGGTTTGATGAGGCAATCTGGTCCCCGGCATCGGGTCGATCTGGTGGCCTTGGTGTTCTATGGAAATCATATCAACTCATAAATGAAATCATCACAGTCGAAATCTATTTACCGCGAATTATCGGTCTTTGCTACGAAAATGTCAAGGATATGTTCAAATGTCTACTGTTATTCGTGTATGCACCACCTAATCCTCAAGAAAAATCCTCCTTTTGGGATACCTTAATCTCCATAGTGACTGGTTCGTCTTATCCGTGCTTAGTCATTGGAGATCTTAATGAGATTCTCTGTAGCGAAGATAAGTGGGGTGGCGTATGTCCTCGCTCCTCTCGGTTCACTAGGTTAATCGACTTTAAAAACAAATGCTCTCTTGTAGACCTCCCCACCTGCGGGAACACTTTCACGTGGAGACGTAGCCCTGATGATGAAAACAATATTTGCGAAAAGCTCGACCGTGTTCTTGTTCATCACGACATTATCGAAAAATTCCCCAACCTAATAACTAATCATGATGCTTTCTCGTCTTCCGACCACTGCCCTATATCTATATCCCTGGATTGTGGTTCGATCTTTAAAGCCCCCCCATTCAAATTCGAAAATGCTTGGATCCAGAGAAGAGACTTTAGAAATATAGTTAAACAGTCCTGGCGAGCATCCTGCCCTGGCTCGTTTTTGTTCCAAGTTACATACAAACAAAAAATACTCAAGAAAAAAGCAAAGGAGTGGAATAAGCACACCTTTGGAAACATTTTTCGTCAACTGCATGAGGTGGATAACGCTCTGATTCAAATACAGTCCAACCACGACTGGGGCATGTCGCACTCCATGACTAGTAAAGAAAAGAACCTGATAATAAAAAAGGAAAAACTTCTCCATTTCCACAAAACATTTTGGAACCAAAGAGCAAAAACCAAGCACCTTAAATTATCTGACTCTAACACATCCTATTTCCATCGGGTTGCGACTGGCAGAAGACATAGGAAGCAAATTCGCAACATCACTACCACGGAGGGAACCTTAATTATCGGTGACGAAAATGTGCGAAATGAGATAAAAAGTGATTTTGAGAACAGATTCAAAAGAGAGTCGATAGATGAAAACCTCTTGAACGAGATGCTTAGTCTTATCGATCCTTCGATAACCTCAGAAGAGAATGAATTCCTGATCCGAATACCATCAAATGCCGAAATAAAGTCAGCTGTGTTCAAACTCGGGAACAACAAGTCGCCGGGTCCTGACGGCTTCACGGCCGAGTTCTACAAAACATATTGGGATATTGTTGGAACATCCATTATTAAAGCAGTGAAGGGTTTCTTTCATTCTGGAAAACTTTTGAGACAAATAAATCATACGTTTATTTCCCTTCTTCCAAAGCGCGACAACCCGATCAACACTAGTCACTACCGACCAATTAGTCTATGCTCTTCAATATACAAAGTAATATCAAAAATCCTTACTGGCCGACTTAAATCGGTTATAGGTAAGTTAATTCACCCACTTCAAGGAGCATTTGTGTCTGATAGGGCAATTCAAGATAATTTGCTAATAGCACACGAAATATTCCACTCCTTCAGATCCCGTAAGGGGCGTGTTGGTTGGATGGCAATAAAATTGGATATGGAAAAAGCATATGATAGAGTCGATTGGAATTTTACTAAAAAGGTGTTAGAAAGATTTGGCTTCCATAGCACTTTCATTTCTTGGGTTATGGAGTGCATAACGACTGTATCTTTCTCAGTTCTGGTTAACAACGGCCCTACTGATTTGTTTCTCCCAAGTCGTGGCCTTAGGCAAGGAGACCCTCTCTCCCCCTTCTTATTCATACTTGGTGCTGAGGTTCTGGCTCGACGACTAACCGCTGAATCAATTTCTATCAACAACCCCATTGGTTTCTCCTTTGGTAGAGACGGCCCCCGTATTTCGTTCCTCTCTTTCGCAGATGACATTATTGTTTTCTCTAAGGGTAGTGTAGATGCTGCCCAGAAAGTTAAATCTATAATAGATGCATACTGCAAAGTCTCTGGCCAAAAAGTTAATTACCAGAAATCTAGTTTTCAGCCAACAAAGGGAATTTCCAACACTAGGATAGCCGAGCTTCGAAACTGTTTGAACATTTCCAGTGAATATTCACTGGAAAAATACCTAGGCTGCCCTATTATTAACGGCAGAGTTAACAAACATACATTTGAAGATGTTGTTTGCAAGTCCAAAGAACAACTGAGTAAGTGGCGAGCAAATTCGTTATCTCAACAAGGTCGTGCAGTCCTCATTCGCTCCAACCTTATGACAAAACCCATGTACATTATGCAAAACTTCATGCTTCCAAACTCAATACACAAAGATCTTGACCAGATCAATAGGCAGTTCTTCTGGAATAAAGACCTCCAGTCTAGACCTCTTATCAGCTGGGATAGAATCTGTAAACCAAAACAATGTGGAGGGCTTGGCATTCGGAAAGCCTACGATATGAATGTTGCTCTCCAAATGAAGTTAATATGGAAAATACTAGCTGAACCAAATAACGCGTGGGTTTCGCTCATTAAACATAAGTATTTACGATCCAACTCAATTTTTGAATATAGAAAAAGCGGGAATATGTCCTGGCAATGGGCTAAACTTATTCCGCTAGTGGATAAATTTAAAACTGGTCTTATCTGGTCGGTTGGAAATGGGAGATCCATTAAATTTTGGACTGATAACTGGGTCACTACTTCTTCTCTCCAGTCCAGGGAAGACTGCCCCCAAATACGCAATATGGAGGAAATGGTTAGTGACTATATTTTGGGGGGCAAGTGGTGGTCGGAGAAACTGTATAGTACGCTTCCATCTACCATCGTCAAAGAAATTCTTGACATCCCTCTCCCCATATCTGCACTTGAAGACCGCCTATACTGGTGGCCTGACAATAAGGGATGGTTTACAACTTCAAGTGCATACAAACTGGTCACCTCGCCAACTTCGCAACGTGAGGATAAAAACGCTTGGATTTGGTCAATTGACTCACCACCAAAGATAAAAAACTTTCTATGGAAAATATGTCAAGATGGTCTACCCACGGCCTCTAGGCTTGCCTCTCGGGGTGTGGCTGTGCCCTCCTCTTGTAGCTTGTGCAATGGTGCGGCGGAGGATGAGGCTCATCTCCTGTTAGAATGCCCATTTGCCCGGTCACTTTATCAGCTTCCTCAAAAAATTGACTCCAACATAGCCAATATGATCTATAGAGATAGGGATATCAAACCCATTCTCTCAGTATTAGGGCGATCGCTCTGTCCCGAGGCAAAAATGAAGCTGGCTTTTGCTTGGTGGAATACTTGGTACACACGTAACCAAATCATATTTAGCCATATCCCTATCCCACAACGGGCCACTACACTACAGCTCATAAAAAACCAAATCTTCAACTGGAAGAATGCTTCTAAATCTGATACGGACTCCGTAGGGGATTCCCCCCATCTTACCAGAAATCATGCTCAACACCACATAAGGAAATCTGGCAAAGATACTAAATGGCGGAAACCCCCTAGGGGCACTTTCAAACTAAACTTTGATGGTTCCTCACTATCTGACAAGACCAGCACGGCTGGTTCCATCATCCGTGACTGGGAAGGTCGACCGATAAACATAAGTTATCAGAAACTTGGTATGCAAAGCCCGATCATAGCCGAATCACTTGCTTTAAAATTGGGAATTCAACAAGCAATCCACTTACGACTTGAGAAACTTCACATTGAGGGTGATTCATTAATTATCATAAATTATTTTAACAAAAACACATCATGTCCATGGGAAGTAGAGCTGATCTTGTCCGATATCAGAACTTTACTATCGACTATGAAAGAAGTGTCTTTCTTTCATGTGCCCCGTTTGGGCAACAGAGTGGCGGATAAGGTTGCACACCTTTGCCACTCTGCCCGGGGAGTCGATATACAAACAAATTTAGGTCTTCTTGACCTCATCCGCAAGGATGCTGCCGGGTAGAGCTTGCTCACCCGAATTCTTTCCTTATCAAAAAAAAAAAAAAAAAAAAAAAAAAAAAAAAAAAAAAAACTTAGATTTTGATATTATAAAAGTTAGCTCAAAAGTATCTCATTGAAAGAGAAAAATATATAATAAACTACTGTGTTTTGAACTAACATCATTTTGCTCCATTAAAAAAGAAAAAGAAATACCGAATGATGGTGATATATTGAATAAAACAAAATTGTGTAGATTTCTGGCTTTGCCACTATCTCAACTTACTTTATATCCCTATCAACTTATTCATAATCCGGGATTGAAAAGGCCGACCGATACACATCTGTTATCAGAAATTTAGTAAACATAGCTCCCTGAAAGCAGAAGCTATTGGTCTTAAGTTGGGAATTCAACATACCCTACAACTCCGTATCGATAAAATCCACATTAAAGGTGATTTCATTATAATCATAAACCACCTAAACAAAACATCTAAATTACCTTGGAAAATTGAACTGATCTTGTCAGGTGTTAAACTCTTATTGTCGACTATGAAAAAAGTTTCCTTCTTTCATGTTCCTCGGTTAGGTAATAGAGTGGCGGATAAGGTTGCACATCATTTCCACTCTGTCTGGGGTGTCGATATTCATAACGATTTTGAACTTTTAGACCACATATATAAGGATGCTGTCGGGGTAGAGCTTGCTCGCCTGAATTCTTTCCTAATAAAAAAAATCCCTAACAACTTATTAGATTTACATCTCATTTATTTATATATAGTATAATGAATTAAATCTTGTAGGGATGGAGCTAACTCATGGCCAAGCTGAGAAGTCATCTATGAGGAGGACGAAGAAGAAGAATCACTACCGCGGTACTCGGCAACGCCCATGGGGTACCTGGACCGCTGAAATCCGAGACCCATGGAAGGGTGCTCGGGTCTGGCTAGGGACCTTCAATACCGCTGAAGAAGCCGCTAGGGCTTACGATGCTGAGGCCCGTAAGATCCGCGGCAAGAAAGCCAAGCTCAATTTCCCGAACGAAGGTGATCTATCGATCTCCCCTACAAAGCCAATTCCAAAGACGACTTACACAACTCATGGTGATCCCAACAAATTAGGTACCGACTCTCTTGATTGTTTCGAGTTTGGATGGGGAGAGAACGTCGAAGAACAAGAGTACATGTCATCGTTGTCGTTGTTATCTACTCTCCTAGAGGAGGACAATAATAGCTCCTGTATGGAAGAGGGTTTGGGTTTCACCGATGACTGCAGCTTGGCTTTCGAGGCCGAGATGAAGTGCCTCATGACTCCTCTTCTTGATGAGAGTTGGGCAGTTGATGCTTTCCTCAACGATGATGTCAATCCCATCGACCTTTGGAACTTCGATGATGTTTCCCCATTCGCACTAGGTTTCCTCTAACACTTAACTCGTTATACTTACATATAGAGGTATATATGATGTTTCCCCTTTCATGTTTGTGTTCTTTATGTGTAACAAAGTCTTGTTATATGGCATATTTTTCAATGTTCTAAAAAGTGTTAGGCGGATCCTAGACAATGAGGGGCCGCCTAACGCTTAGACGGCTCTTAGGCGGTGTCTAGATGACGTCTATGCGGGATTTTTAGAACAGTGATATTTTTGCGTGTAGGTGTGTAACTTATGTGCAAGGTTTGAGTTGTTAACTTGTTATTTGAGTTGAACCGTTCATATTCACTAACTCGCTTATAAATGAGTCGAATTCAAACCGAGCCTAAGGGTGTGTATGGTTACTAAATTAAACAGTTAAAATTATAAATTTTAACTGTTAAAAAATTAAACAGTTAAAAAAGTGGGTATGGAAACCCAAAATAAGCCTAAAACAGTTAAAATTATGAGTTAAAAAATAAGCTACTTTAGGGAGCTTATTTGGGGTTTATTTTGTTTATTTGGTTTGAAAGTACCACAATACCCCTAAAAACAACCAAATAAACTCCACTTTTTACCAATAAACTGTTTTTCGTCCCATACGGAGTTTATATTTTTTTCATAAATTTTTAACTACTTTTACCAACAGTTTATAAATTTTTACCCTGTTTATAATTTTAGTCAGTTTATTAACCCCGTCCCATACGAACCCTAAATTTAGATTCGAGCTTAAAAATGTACTCATATTCACCTCGTTTAGAAAATTAACAAGCTCGAACCGAGCTTTTTTCGAAAAACCCCGTCTGCTCACAACATAATAATTTAAAGAACACTGTATAAATTTCACAAAATTCAAACTTAAATCGAGATATTTTTGTGTGTAAGTGTGTAACTTATGTGCAAGGTTTGAGTTGTTAACTTGTTATTTGAGTTGAACCGTTCATATTCACTAACTCGCTTAGAAATGAGTCGAATTCAAACCGAGCCTAAATTTAGATTCGAGCTTAAAAATGTACTCATATTCACCTCGTTTAGAAAATTAACAAGCTCGAACCAAGTTTTTTTCGAAAAACCCCATCTGCTCACAACATAACAATTTAAAGAAAACTATATAAATTTCACAAAATTCAAACTTAAATCGATTGAACTCATTCTCGGCTTATTTAGAAAAAGAACAAGCTCAAAGTCGAACTCAATTTACTCGGCTCATTCTCGGCTTATTTAGAAAAAGAACAAGCTCAAAGTCGAACTCAAATTACTCGGCTCATATAACATTCGTGTAACATGAATTCGACTAAAAAACAAGTTAGGAATGACCAAAATTTAGATCTAATTGGTTTCGTTTCTAAACAAGGAGAATATGAGAAACCCATGAGAATATGCAATCTTATAGAGATTCGATTGAATGAAACCGCCCATACTGAACAAAATGCCCTTCTGTACAATCTTTAGTAAATCGATAAGAATCAATACAAAAGAATCACTACTGATCAACACTTGCATTTGTTTGATCAAAAGAAGATGAACCATCAGAAGCACTTTGGTCAACACCACCAGAAGATGAACGGTCAGGATCAATCCTGCCACCGAAGGAAAACCCCAGTGAAAGCAAAACCCCTCCATTGTTGCTCTTCCTCCCGCCTTCCTCCTGATCGCACGGCATCTCGAACCTGCAAACGGGGCAAGATCCATGGATCCCGAGCCACTTCTCCACACAACCGCCGTGGAATCTGTGCTTGCAAGGTAGCTCCTTTACGCCTCCGCCCCCAATTCCCCACTCCTCCAAGCAAATCGCGCACTCGCCGGGCTCGTCCTCCGCGACCTCGACGCTCCGGAGGGCCTCAATCGACGCCTTCGAGGCCGGCGGGCGGCCGATTTTGTCCGGGTCGGACTGGAACAGCGAGCTGATGTTTGCTCCTTCGATCACCACTACCCCCTGCGTGAACGGGTTTATGAGGACGATGCTCTGGCGGTTAGAGCTCTGATCCGGGTCTGGCCCGTGGAGCCCTATCAGGAAGGGGAGGAACAGAGCGAGGTCTCTGTTTCTGGCGTCTGTGAGCCTCTCGAGGATCGAACGGGTCTGCGATTGAGCTGTTTCGGATTCCGACGACATTTTTGAGGTGAATTTCTAAGGATTTGGAGGAGAAAGAGATTGAATTGGGAGCGAGAGAGATGATCAAGAGGGAGGGTTCAGACTTTAGAGTGAGTTGCAGGAATCAATTGAATTGGGGATTTTTAAACGAGTGGTGGGAGAAGCCACTAGAATCTAGTAGAAGGTTCTGGAATGATGTGTCCGCTTTATGAATTTCCACTTGTCAGAAATTTTAGAATACGGAGTATCTTTTTTATTTGGATTAATTGCAAAAAATCACCCTTAAAGTAGTACTAAGATTTTTCATAAAATTATTCACGAATTAATAAATTATAAAAAAACGCATAAATTAGATTTTTTTCCCAAATTGAAACCACCGTCATTTTGGATGATTTTGAAACCGTTTCTTAGAATTGAAAATACAAAATCAATCAACATAGAAATTAAAAGAGGTCGGTGTATTCAATTATGGGTTTTATGGCCTCCATCTACGTACTCGACCTATAAAAGAGGATTTCGTCCCCTTCGGAGCCCTATTCCACCAGAAGTCCGTATCTTTCAACCTCGTGCCTCCAAACTCTACCGGGAACCTACCGAAGCCTCGCTGAAGTCCGTTGCCACCACTGAGATGAGGCTTCCTATTATGATGGCGTCGATTTGAGAAAGGACATTTATTAATTACATTCTTCTTCCCGTACTTTTTATTTTTATAAAATATGTCCTTATTTCAATGATGAAAAACAAGGGTAAAATAGTCATTTCACATATTTAAATAGAATTTTGACAAAACAATGTGGGGTGGCGATTTGGTAACAAATACTCCCTCCATCAATTAAAACATGTCGTTTTAGGAAGTAAATCTTGTTAAGAAAAATATGTCACTTTAGATATTTTGCCACCCATTTTACAAAAATGTCTTTATAATGATTAGATAGATGTTGGTTGTAGTTTTCGAGAAAGTAAAAAAGTAGAGTAATAATTAGGGGTATGAGTGTATTTTTATTTGTTTTCTTAAAAAGTGTGCAAAACTCTAAAATAATACTAGTAAGTTTTAATTAACGGATGAAGTACTATTTAAAGGGTGGTTTTCTGTAATTTTTATGTTAAAGAGTGGTTTTGTGCAAAAGACCCCATTTAAGGGGTGGTTTTCTGCAATAGTAAATGATATGTATTCTTGGACGAATAGAGTGTAAAATGTAATTTTAATTTTTTTTAAAGATACTAACTAGTCCGACAATACATCGACTTTCTGCAAGGATGCTCTTGGGTGGTGGTCCAGTAGGGACTAGCTCCATCCAAATCCTTACTTGTATCACAAAAAAAAAAAAAAAAGACTTTTAGCCTTTGATATTTTGTCAAAAATAAATGAATTTTTAGGGTAATTATTACCCCTAAAATAGTACTCCATCTGTTTCAAAATAAATGTCGTTTAACTTCTATGTACGTTTTTTAAGGAAGTAAAAACTCTATAAAAAATATTTTAATTAATTTTTTTATATATAAATTGATACTTATTACTAATAAGTATGAAGTTATTAAAAAAATTGATTAAAAAATATATTTTCTAAAGTTTTTATCTCTTTAAAAAGCGTGAACTAAAAAACAAAATGACATTTATTATGAAACGGAGGAAGTACAAGCTAGTGTCTTTTACATTACCCAATCCCATATATTTAGGGTAATTATTGCCCCTAAAAATGCATGGGTTTTTTAAGGTAACTATCTATCCTTCTTTGTTACTCCGTATAAATCTTCTTAATTAATGTGAAATGCGCTAAAAGCCATATATTATCGGACCGAGAGAGTATATTTTAAATAAAAAGGAAAATTCCGCATGGTGCCCACGAACTTTTACAAATTCCGCGTGGTATATAAAGTTTTGAAAAATTTCGCGTGGTGCCCACGAAGTTTTGTAAAAGTCCACATGGTGCCCACGGGGTTTTTCAAAAGTTTATGTGATAACAATAATGGATTTAATATTGAAAAATTGAGATTAAAAATTCGGAAATTTCGCAAGGTGCCTCTAAGGTCTTGCAATTTTCGCGAGGTATACAACTCTTTTGCATATTTAGTGTGGTGACCTTGGGTTTTTAAACCTTTTCGCCTCATTCCCTTCCTCGTTAAACTTAACAAATTGTGGTTGTCGACATGACGTCGTTCCTATGCAATTCTCTCTACATCCGGAGCCTCGGTTAGTCGTCGGCGTAAGGGTCTGATAGTCCCGACGGATCTAGCCCTATCCCGTCGGTGCGAAGCCAGGGGTTGCGCCAGGCGGCGAGGTTTCTCAGGCGAGCCAACAACAAACCGCCGAGGAGGTGGCGGATCTAGCTTTATCCCCTCGATGATGGTGATGGAGGCGGCGGCGCAGTAGATCAAGGAGCACCAGAGCGACTGGGCTTACTCCATGCTTGTTGTCCTCCTCGACGTCGACTGGAACCTGTCGTTCGTCGTTGTGGCGACTGTCGTTTTGGTGCTCAACAGGGACGAGGAGCCCGCATTTCCCTTGAGGCTGTGGGTTGTTGGCTATGCGCTTCGGTGCTTGGCTCATATGCTGTGTGTGTCGGTTGAGTATTGGCGGAGGCGACGGCGGTTCAGTTGGGATGAGTGATTTGTGAAATTGGTTATGAATTAGTTGATGATTTGATACTGCAAATGGATAAAAACTACCAAGGGTTTTAGATTAGGGTTTGTTATACAAACAATTAGTAACATCAATTGAAACTCACAAAAAAAAAAGTAAAATCAATTGAAGAGTATGATGATCGATTTGGATGTGAATTTTGACGATTTGTGCAAGTTTTGGCTTATTGATTCTCAGAGGTTGAAGAGTTTATTGCTCTCGGTTGTCAGCTGGGTGGCTGGGCATTTTGAATCTGCGAATACCATGTTTTTGTTCATCTGGTGGGTGATTGGATTTTACTGGATATGTGTGGATGTTCTTTCTTTCTTTTTTATTTCAAAATTAAAGGTGTTTACTCAAAGTTGCTAAGTTTAACGAGGAAGGGCGGGAGGCGAAAAGATTCAAAATCTCATGGACACCACACGAAATATGTAAAAGAGTTGTATACCTCGCAAAAATTGCAATATCTCAGGGGAACCTCGCGAAATTTTCGTTAAAAAATATATTATTGTACATTATTTGGAGCATATTAGTTTGAATCTTTTTAAAAACTAATTTTTTATATATTTTTTCTTACCTATAAACCAACCAAATTTTTTTCTCAAAAATCTTAAGTATTTAATTTTTATTTGTTCTTATTATTTAGATTTTATTTATAAGAAAATGAGGAAAAAATAATAAGAACTATGTAGTAATATTACCCATTTACAATGAACCAATATTAATAGAAAATTTGAACATTACATAAAGATATACACGTACACTTTTCCACATTAAACCAATTTTCATATGAGATAATTTGTAATACACAATTAAAAATTTCACATTTTAATTGAGTATTAAAGATAGGAAAATAATATGGCACCACGTTATTAATTGCCAATTTTAATTTTTATAAAATTTGATAAGTAAATAATTAGCTCTAAAATACGATTTATAAATTAAATTGGTTAAATTTAGTTTTTACAAAAAATTGAATTTTGGGAATTTATGATGTCACACCACGTTATTAAATTCTTCAACCCTGGTTACTACGTCAAAAAATTCACCGAAAAATTATTTCATACATGAAAGTTGTTTAATGGGAAAAGTAGCGGTGGGCGCAGAACGGGACGGGACGGAGGTCGTCCGCCATCCCGTCCCGCGTAATTTTTGCGGTGCGGGGCGGGACCGGACGGGACGGGCCTTGTCCCTCGAATAAAAAAAATTATAAAAAAATTAAAACTTTTATGTATATTTTATGATTTTTAAAGACATAACACATATAGACCTATAATGTTTGTATATATTTTATGAGTACCCGTATATATATACACATAATCTATAATATACGTAGACACACTAGGGGTGGAAATGGGGCGGGTTATGGGTGGATGAAGCCACTCCATCACCCGCCCCGCGGGTAAAAAATTTCACTCGCTCCACCCATCACCCGCAAACTTTTTCACCAGCATCTGACTCGCGCGGGCGATGCGGGTTGAGCGAGTACCAAATGGGTGAAACAAAAGAAAAAATCAAATCAACACAAATAACAAATAGTCCAATTCTAATTCAAAATTACAAAGGGGGTGGGTTTATATATTTATATTTTTGGTCGGCAAAATACTGAAATCATAAGTGGAAGGGTATATATCTCTATACTAATCATATACTAATCCAGTATATCCTTTGCTATAACGTGGAAGAGCAAGCCGAAACCATATCCATTCTAATTGAAATTTGGTCGGCAAAGCACTAATCAAGGATTAAAGTTTGTAGAAGTTAAACTTGAAAAGGTTAAAATAGTAAAATCACACACATATTATATATTTTAGGGTTTTATGCGGGTTTGTGTGGCGGATGTACGGGGCGGGTTAATGGGACGAGTTATGGGTGAAAAATCTTCACCCATAATCCATCCATCACCCGCTTCACCTGCACCCGCTCCACCCGTCACCCACTTTTTTGCGGGTTTCACCAGCAAAATTAATGTGGGTAAAGGGAGTAGAGCGGGTACCCGCGGGTTATTTCCAGCCCTACTATGCAGTAGATCTGAGTTACACTGATGCAGTACCATTATCAACGGATACTAGGGATATTAGAAATATTAATATTTTATTCTTCTCTTTCCGCCACATCATCCTAGGATCTCATTCTCATTTTTCCCACCTTATCAATAGCATCTCTAGTATCCTAAAATCCATCTTTTCATATCATTCAATTTACAATTATACCCCTCTCCCATAATTATTTCCATCCTTTACTAGCAAACCAATTTACGATTATACCCATCTCGACTCATGTTCTCTAATCTAGCTTAATTTATAATATTCATTTTCCGTTAAAAAATATTATTCATAAATTAATATTATTTATAAACTAAATTGGTGACTACATATAACCTAATATATAAAAATTCATTTAAATAAGTCGAAATACATATATAACCTAATATATAACCTAGTATCACATATTTTATATTTTATTTAAACAACATTATAAATTCTTCGATCAAACATTATTACTAATATTCAAAGTTAATGAAATGTAATTAAAAATAATTTTTTAGGCATTATTACATATAAGTGTATTCGAACAAAAATATTTTTTTTGAACTTTAATCAAACATATTCAAAATTGATGTCTATGTGTAGACAAAAATGAATCTAGTATTTTGGTTTTTTTTTTGTTTTTTTTTTTAACATTTTCATTGTAAAAAATTACATTTTCTACTTGTAAAAAATTACCCAACATGTTCAATCTCAACCGTCCAAAGCTTACGATCACTGACCATGTGAAACGCAGCACTCAGTTTTGCCTCATCTCCCTACTACGTCGTTTTGGCATGGGTTGTCCGAAAAAAGAAATTGCAACTGACATATGGGATACTTGCAAGGATACTCGGGCTAGTATCGATATGGCCGGATCTTGAGCCCCAATTAATTTTTTATTAATAAAAATTCATAGTATCTCCCAAGATCCAACCGATAAACATGCTCTTAGTTTGTATTTACATATGCGTTCACACTGTATGTGTGTATATGTGTATATGTGTAATCTATGTATATTACAGGAGGTATAAAATAATATATTATATACCACATATTATTATTATTATTATTATTGGAGTATTATTATATATGCGGGACGAGACGGAATTTGCGAGATTGGAACGAGTCGTCCCGCGTCCTGTCTCGCATAATTTTTGCGGGACGGGACCGGAACGGGATTCATTATTTTTTTAAATCTCACCAGAATTTGCGGGATTTGTGCTCACCCCTAGGGAAAAACGTCTATATCTTCTTGTAATTTTAAAATTTTGTATCAATTTTTTTCAATGGTGAATGGGTATTACTCCATAGTTCTCCCCCCCCCCCCCCCCCCCCATTTCCTTATAAATAAAAACTAAATATTGAGAAGAAATAAAAATTAAAGACGTAAGATTTTTGAGAAAAGAAATTGGTTAGTTTATCTCTAAGAAAATTTTTATATAAAAAAACTAGTTTAAAAAAAGATTCAAACAAATACTCAATCTTGTAAAGTGTTTTTTCAAATTATAATGTACAATACTATAATTTTTAATCTCAAATTTTCAATATTAAAACTCATTATTGTTATCACATAAACTTTTGAAAAGCTCGTGGCCACCATGTGGACTTTTACAAAATTTCGTGGGCACCACGCGGAAATTTTCAAAACTTTGTATACCACGCGGAATTTGTAAAAATTCGTGGGCACCACGCGAAATTTCCCAAATAAAAAACTCCGTAATTTAGTGAAGTAGGGTGTGAATAGGGGTGTTATTCGAGCCGAGCGAGCCGATCTTGGCATGTTCATGCTTGGTTCATTTGTTAAACGAGCTCGAGCCGAGTCGAGCATAATTTTTAAACGGAGTTTTTTTTATTTTGTTCAAGCTTAGCTTGTTTAGAAAATGAACGAGCTCGAACCGAGCTTTTTTTTCGAGCTTGAAGTAATTCTACTTGGTTATATCATGTTAGCTTAAAATTCGAGCTTTATTCGAACGAGCCGAGCTTTTAGCCGAGCTTAAAATTTTGTCCAAGCTCGACTTGTTCAAACAAGTGAGTGAGCTCGAGTCGAGTTTTTTCGAGCCGATCCCGAGCTCGAACGGTTCAGTTCATATAACAGCCCTAGTGAATTCGGGCTTGGGCTCGAGCCGATCCCGGGTAGAACCGTACGTAGAACATGTTTGTTGTTTGAAGCCGACTCTGTCTTTGTGAATTGGGGTTGCTATGAAATTTGAATATCTGCGCTGTAAAACAAAAATGGCAGCAGAAGAAATTAAAGCCTCGCAAATGGAGTGTCCGAATTTGGCGCGATTGGCCTTTCGAATCCTCGTTATCGATCTTTACTCGCCTCTCTGTCTCCAAATTTGGGAGAAACGCCATTTCCCACCCTGAATTTTTGTGTGGTTTCTGCTCTCTCTCAATTTCATTGTTTGTTTCTCCGATTTATATCTTCCCTCCCTTTCTCCCTCTCCTTCACTTTCACGGTTTTGTTCAAATTACTGAAATCCTTTGATCTCGCTGTGAACCTCATCTCAGCGTGATCTTGGATTTCTCGACGAGCCTTAATCCTTTTCTCCTTTTTTTTTTTTCTTTTTTCAATTTCATTTCCCCAGTCCCGATTTGAATTCGTTCAGTGTCATTGAAATATTGAATCATCGATTTATCGGTTTGTTGGTTATTCGACGTGGTTACATCAATTGTAGAAGCAATTGCCTGAAATCGGCTACGATTATCGTCGATTTTTGAGTGAATTGGGCGGTTTTTTTGCTGTTTCTGGCCACAAGAGGGAGATTGAGCAGCAACGAGGCTAACGCCATGGGAGAGCATTTGGCGCTGTATGTTGACCGATTAGCGCTTCCTCCAAACGCTCAGGCGGCCGAGGACGCCAAGACGCCCATGCCGATGGCCTCCGTGGATTCGTCCGTGGCCGCGTTGTCCAGTACGGTCGCCGGAAATCGGATGAATGAACAGGAGACTTTTGGGGAGGGCGAGCCGCTGATTCGGACAGTTGAGTGTCGAATTTGCCAAGAGGAGGACCTCGTTCACAATTTTGAGGTCCCTTGTGCTTGCAGGGGAAGCCTCATGGTAAGATTTCAGAGATGTTTTGTTGTTTGAATTCAATATTAAGGTTTTGAAACAATGTGAATGTGAGTAAATGATGATCAAAACCTGGTTATGTTGGTTGCTGCCTGATTTTGTGTGTGTTTATGAAGTAATATAGCAAGGTTTGCAATGCAATTAGGGAAGCTTATCGTCACTATGTTAAATTTAATGGCCTGTATTATCAAAATTCATGAAGTTTCTTACTAAACTCTATACCTTGTTTTGATGGAGAGTGGATGATAAGTTGTTCTTCGCTACTGTCGTCTGTTATCAGCTATATGTTCTTCGCTACTTTCGGAAACACACTCTCGACCTGTTCGGGGTATGAGTGCGTACATCCTGACCCCCAGACCCCGCTTAATTGCGGGATTTACTAGGTAGTTGTTGTTGTTGTACTGTATGCGTAATTGCGTACCATTTGTCTGCTTTTGGAAGTTTCCTATTGGTCTATAAATCGTTTGTATGTTTGATTCCTTCTGTATAAATTATTTGTCTGCTCATACACGAAGCGTGAAAAATGTCGTTATGGATTTCGTTTCCTCTTGCATACCATGTGTACTTAGAAACTTGATAGCTTTGTACAGTATGCTCATAGGAACTGTGTTCAACTCTGGTGCAATGAGAAAGGGGACATAACATGCGAGATCTGTCATCAGGTATGTTCACTATCATTCGTCTGAAAATAATTTTTACAAACTTAATGTTTGTCACTATTTTTGTTGGAGAAATGTTGCAAGTATATGTGGTCAAATTAACACTTTGTCCTTTCATCAGGTTTTATTTTTAACATCTGTTTTTTCATGAAGTACTATTAGACATCTTCATGGTTGAATAGCTCATTTGAAAACTAACTGACATTCGGTATGGGTAGCAACTAGCAAGAATTTAGTAGTTGTTGTTGAATCATTGAAGATCCATATGCCAGTACTAGCTTAACCATTTTATTAAAGCAGCGAAGTCTCCGAAATCTGACGTGTACTAGCTTATATTTTGGAAATTGTGAGAACTTTGTAACACATTATTGTTGATGCGAAGATGTTTAGCGGTTTCTTCATGGAGCTTGGCTTGACTTGTCTGATTATTCAGTTTTATCCATCTAGCAATTTCAACATTGAAAAGTGGGTTGAATCATCTTGCTTTGGATTAGGCTTACCAACCTGGATATACTGCACCTCCACCACCACCTCCTCATCTTGAAGATGCCGCTATTGATATAGGGTAATTCCATTTTTAAAAATATATATATTGCTCTTAAAAGTGTGGGTCAAATTCCGGATTCATTTTGACTTGGGTTCCTGCTCTTGTATTCAAAAGAGGTTGGACTATTACCGGTTCTCCATTGGACTTGCATGATCCTCGTTTTTTGGCAATTGCTGAAGCAGAAAATCAGCTCCTGGAAGCTGAGTATGATGATTATGCCGCTTCTAGTGCTAGTGGTGCTTCACTTTGCCGTTCATCTGCTCTCATTGTAAGCACTTAAAATGCATCATTTCTATATAAAGACATGCACTCGCTTTTCAGTGCCAGCACAATGATCATTTTGCTTAATGTTACGGAGTATTTGTTAATGTTTTTGGTTCTATATCATAATGAATGGGGATGGGTCAGACTATGTCTTCTCATGTATCTCAGAATGATGTCATATTAATGTTTCCATGTGTATTTTCTTCATCTGTGTTGGCAGCTGATGGTGCTTCTGCTGATAAGACATGCTTTGGCTGTTTCAGATGGCGATGATACATCAGCCTTCTTCTCGGTGAGTGATAGTCCAAATCCTGCTTTAAGCAGGGATTACACTGGGTTGATAAGTAAGTATCTTACACCACTTCCTCGGTTGGAGTTAAGATTGCTGTTGCCTCTGCAGCTTTTCTTATTGCGAGCTGCTGGGTTTCTCTTGCCCTGCTATATCATGGCTTGGGCGATCAGTATCTTGCAACAAAGAAGGCAAAGACAGGTGTGTTTCTCCTCTTCACCTCTCTGTTTTATCATTCTCTTGGGTTCAATCCGCAATTTTATTCCTGAGGTGTTAAAGTAACGTGTGCTGAATTTGGCTTGCCAACAGGAAGCAGAAGCACTTGCGGCAACACAGGTGGCCTTTGTGTTGCAATCAGGAGAACATAGGGGTTTGCAATTCACAATTGCTCCACACCTGCCAGCAGCCACACCACAAGAAATTGATTGACGACAAACATGATAAAACTTCCTTTTTGGATTTTCTAATGCACTGAGGATGTTACTGGGCAGACAGTTGTAGCTATATTAATTGAAAGCACAACTCCTCTTTTTACACATTGTACTATTAAAACACGAATCCTTTAATCAGCTAGTTTCTCTAAAGTCTAAATGCTTATCTTCTGATATCACTATCATCTTCGCTTGCTATGCTTCTACCGTCAATTAGGTGTTTTCTAGCTTTCTTTTTTATCAGGTACTCTGTCTACATATGCTGCCATTGTTGATTCTGTTTTCTACCAAACTGCTCGCTTGATTTGGTAATTGATTTTCATCCCTAGTTTTCTTTTCTTCTGTTGTCATTTTTTAAATTTTACTTGTTGAATGCAACTTGTTCAGATTTAATGAGCTCTTAACTGCTGGCTCCTGTGAGAATTTTTTTTATAAGGAATCAATCTGAATACTTGTGGTTTAAAAGAGAGAGAAATTGGCTGATGGTGATGACTGAAAAAGCTGCTTGGGAGATCAAAATCTACAAGCACTGTGTCGGGGATGCAGCAGCATTTACATGATCTGTCTTGCAGACTGGTGCTGGAAGCCGATGCAAATGACTGGTATGTTTGGTAAATCTTCTTATTCTTAGAGAACTGAAAATTCCTGTCCTGGCATATACTGGTTTTGCATTTATTGCTTCAAATAATCTTGCCCATTTAAGTGAGATTAGAGGCTTTAGAAAACTGTGGCCAATTCAATAAGAGTTGGTGCAGATGACTTGTTATCAATAATAGTCTTTGTAATAGAGAAGATGAGGCTCCAGTACAAGGTGATTAGCATATGAAGAGGTGTTTTATTAACTAAATTCTTTCCAAGTTAGTTTTAGGTCTTGGAAAACTCCAATATGATAAAATCGATTGATAATATCAAACATGAAATGCCATGTGCCTGGCTGGCTTCAGCTTGAAGAAATCGTTGTACAAGTGAGGCCCAAGAAAAGGCCTAACGTATACCAAATCTAGAAAAGGAAGCATAGTACATTAGCACCAGTGGATCATCAAAGGCGGCTGGTAATGCATAACCTTCGAGAATCAACTTTAAGAAGGCCCTTTTTCATTCAAACCAAAGTGTAAATAAGGCCACACTTCCTTAAGACCAGCCATTGCAAATCTGTAAAGATAAAGCCACAGCCAAATATCTGAGCAGCTCTTCATTTTCTTGAATGATAAAAAAGAGAAGCTTTATCTTGCTGCCCTGAAGAAATAATCACAAAGGATTAAGATTTCCCTTTTTATACTTTCCATTGAAGGCAAAAGTGCTATCTAATAAGTAGTTAAGTACATTTAGCTCATTGGTACCTCCTTTGGTCATAAACTCATAGGTAGATGCTTAATTCAAAGGTTATCTCCTTCTCTTTTGGAGCTGATTGTTTTTCGACTTTCAATAATTACAAAGTGGTGTAGGAATAACCAATTAACCATCAACAAGGACTGGGAAATTGCATCACTCTGAAATGCTTTCCTTAGTTTGAATGGGGAAAAGATTAGAAGGAAAAAAGCCTGTCAGAATCAATGAAAGTAACCAAGCACATCAATTAGCTAGGATTATACCACCTGGAGTACTTATAACAATATAGCCTTTGAATCAATAATCTTAGCTGCATTTGATGAGAAAAGCATCCACATTTGTTCTTTACAATGTTCTTTCTGGTTGCATGTGATTTTGTGATTGATTAGATTTGAAGAAAGGGGAAATCACATTGATGAAATCAAGGGGATAAAACCGGTAGCACAAGAAACCAGGGGGGTATAAATATCTGTTCAACAGCTTACCTGTTATTTGCATACATGAGAGAGCTTTTATACTTCCAAAGTGAGCAAATCTCTGTGGCATAAAAAGCATATATTTCATTTTCTTTTTCAGATTTGAGAAGGGTAAAGAAGAGTACTGTTTACAATTCACACTCCCAAATCTCCTTCCATTTGAACTCTTCTGTTCATGATTTTCTCGCCGTTGTGTGTTCATATGTATTTTTGGATTTGGATGCATACACCTCGACCCCCCAATATCAGATGTGACCGCAGGGGGAAGGCCCGAGAAACTGACAAGCGTGCTGCCAACTAGGCACAACAAGTCACATTTGAGCATGACAAATATGACATGGAACAAATGCCAGATGGCGACCAAGAAGACGAAATCAATACGAAAAAAAATGCTGAGGCAAATGATAGGGATGTATGAGGATACAGGAGAAAAGATACTTGGCTTCTCTAGGATGTTTTTCCAAGCATTGCCTTTATACATCTTATTCAGATTCTTCCATAGCAGCCTTACTTTTTTCACAAAAACACAGTTCTTTGTGAGGAACACAAATTCCCTTGGAGTGGTGAATCTCTAGCTTCTCCTTTGTTGGAGCTCTAGACGGTCCCACTCCTTTCTCTTGAGCTTTAAAGACATATATAATATGTGTTTGTATCTACAGGAACTGGATCACAGGAAGCAGCACTCACAACCTCAACCTTATATTCTCTTGCAACATATCTCTTACAACAGAGAAGCTAGCAGAGCAGTCTTTTGCTCCTATCATTTGCTTGCTTGTTGCTTTCTAACAATGGTTTCAGTTTCGCGTATTCATAGGAAGCTGCTGACCCTTGTGCTTGTTTCAGCGCTCTTAGCTGCTAAACCGAACATGGTTTGTAGCCTGAGAAGGATGGGCACTGTCGTTGAAGCGGGCAGAGGACTACAGCAGACATCAATGGAGATCAGGGATCCCATGGCAGCCCCAAGAAAGGAGGTAAAAGCCGCCAAGGGCAGATTAGAGCCTGCGAAGAAGGAATCCGATCCCTACAAAGTGAGCAAAAGAGGGGTCCGTAGAGGTGCTGATCCTATCCACAACAGGCCCTGACAAGGCCTGCATATTCTCCTACTAGAACCGAAGGGGCAATGTTTCGGACACAAGAAATCCAAATCATATTGGCCCGGCAATAGCAGGCAATGGCAACACCAGAAGGGCATTTAATCTGCCAACTTGTACAGATGAAGCTGCAAGGATGGAAGCAAGCAATCCAACAGTAACCGAAACACACCCTACGCCTAAGGTCTAATGTCTTCATATCGGTTCATACAATCGAGAAGTAAGTAGTGTTATATAAAGTGTTGTTTGTTGGTTTCTCCATGCATGAATAATGTTGAATTTGTTTGCTCTATGTATACAATTTTTCGGCATATCAATTGTTTTCGTTTTTGATGTTCTTGAGACGCAATCGAAACCCAGTTTGCTCCAGAAACATCTCAATCTTAGAATGCCTTTCCCATGTTCTACCAAACTAGTAATAACCTTACTTTTGCACTCGCATTTCGCTTTCGATTCCTGGTGCGTAGATCACACTTTGGCATCTAGGACAAGTTCTCTTGGCAGTAACTATTTTTTGGCCCATCTATGGAAATGGTGAATCAATTCCAAGCACTACTGAAAGTGATGTTCAGAGGGTACAATGCAAGAAGCTCTTGAACAAGCTTAGCATCTCTTGAATAGAAACCATGCATAATGACTATTTTTTTACTAGTTGAGCTGATATATGTCTTTCAATGGAGCATCTTTTACCACTTTTTGTGTATTCGCCCCCAAAAAATAAGCATATTTTGATATCAATGTTGGGTACAACCATGATATAAGTAATAACCCGAATCTAAAATAACTCGAACTAAGCCATTGCTTGTTGAATGTCTTAGTAGTCTTATTCCATACGAAATCGATAGTGGGATAAGATAGAATGTTATATAAACCACAATGCGTATCAAAGTATAAAAGTATAAAGTATAAAGTATAAATCATTCTAGGTACTCAAGATATACAAACGTGACATATAGGAAGAGACTAACAACACAACCACAGGGGATTGGAATTTGGATATTTTATATAGGGTGTTATGACTTATGAGCAACTTTTTTTTAAAGGCAATAATTCAAAATGGCAAACACATAAATGTTCCGTAAAAAAAAACGGCAGATAGAGAACCGTCAAATATGTGAAGTTTTTTAGTTGAAGATGTGACTTATTCTACAAAATTAAATATTTTTTTTATAAAAAAGGAAAGAGATTTAAGATATTAGATAAAGCCAATAGTTTAAGAGATTGGAAAATGGATATCTAAAAAAAACATCGGAAAATACATACCTAAACCAATCCAAGAAATGATGCAATCAAAATGGAAATACATGACGATAGTAAGATCATGCTACAGAGGTGAAATTGATGATGAACAGGGTATGATCATGATTCATGAGGAATTCTACATGTAGTTAAAAGAGGTGAGTCTGTACCACTGGCTCGCGGTGTAGCCATTCGGTGGTTGGTTTCGTTCTTCGTCGGCGTCCTCAACTTATTGGGAGTATACCTGCTTATTTCGTTTTGTTGTAGAGTTTGCTTCTTCTTGTTTCATTGCACATGTTTTTCTGTGTTACTGTATTTTTAAGCGGTTTTCGTCTGTCGATTTAAAAATAGTCTGATCTCGAAGGTGAGTCATTTACCGATTTTTTTGGTTGTCGACTGTATATAGTGTAGTTGATCGAAAATAAGGTTGAAAAGGCTTAGCCCAGCCCAATACTTTGGTCAAGTTTTGGGCCTTAGATCCAATAAATCTACTTATTCCAATATTTGTTCATCAATCATGGATTCATGCCCTATGATCCTTTTTTCCTTTTTTTTTTTGTTTTTTTTTTTGTGATCATTAAATATGGAGACATGGTAGCTTGAAAGAGTACTAATTGGTCATTATCACACTTTATGTGAGGAAATATATCATGTCAGAATGATATCTTTTTCTATTATAGGCTTATAACTAATGGTCCCAATCCACAAACACTAAAAACTCTATAGATAAGAGTCTTTAAATTGGAATTGTACAAAACTTCCGGACACACACATACCACATACACATTTTTCATGCCTAATTGAAATTCTATGCACATAAATTTGTGGTTACAAAAAATAAATGTTATATATCTTGGGTTAAGTATATAGTATTCCGTATTGACAAAATGATTACTACTTGATATAAAATAGTGTGTGTTACTTATTTACACATTTGACCATAATACTTATAATTATCAAAAGTCAGTGGTTATTAAAATTAAAGAAAAACTTGGTTTCTTTTTAAATTTGAGGGGTGAGCTTGAAATAAATATAAGAAAGGGTCAAGCCATACACAAGTGTGAATTGGACATTTAAGAAACATTTGTTTTTGGTGAAAGATATTCAACAAAAATGGGTATGTATTAATTAATATAAGTAATTTATGTAAATTGTTTCATTATAAGTTTGTTTCTTGATAAAAAAAAAAAAGTGTGTTGTCGCATTAATAGCCATGTCCAACAATGATGACTTCTTGCCTTTGTTTTTTTCTTGACATTAAATTTTCAACAAATCATTTTTTAAAGATAATTGCTAAAATTGAAAAAAGAAATTATAAGCATTACTCCCTCCGTCCTAAAATAGATGGGCTTTTAGCATTTTGCACAAGTTTTAATAAAACACTTTACTTTTAAAAAAACATCATCATTACACTAACTTTTTCATAAATTTTATTATTTTTAAACACTCACTACACATTTTAGCCAATTAAATTATTTTAAAAAGTCAACAACACACAAACCAATACAAATCATTACAACTTCCTACCTAGAAAACATAAAAACCCATCTCCTGTTGGACAAAAATTTACCTCTAAAAACCCATGTATTATTGGACGGAGGGAGTATCAATTTTGATTAAGACGATTTCTATAAAATTGATAACAAGTCATTTTATATTTTAGAAAATATTTATAAATTGGATTAGTTGAAATGTATCAATGAACGAATTGATATAGTTACTCTATTATTTCAATAGTTTTTGATGATTTTTTAATTGGTTTTGATAGCTTTAATATGGTTTTCGATTACAAGATTTGTCGAAATTAGGGTTGAAAATCTACCTTGAGCTAAAGAAATTCGACAATATTCAACGAGCTAAAGATGGGATCTCGACCGATTTTGTCGAGGTGAAGTTGTAAGCTCATCAATAGGAGTCTTCACATATCCATCATACGGTAACAGAATAATAAATGAAAGGGAAAATGATCAAAGATGATACAAACTATGAGTAATGAATCAATATTAATATGAATTTTAAAAACTACTAAAAATAATACGAACTATTAGTTATGAACCAATATTAATAAGAACTTTACAAACTAACAAAAATAATACAAAATATTTCACATTAAACCAATTTTGATACAGAAAAAATTCCGGTTGGTTTTTCAGCCAATTTGTCAACGTGTCAACTAAATGTTCAAAATTTTAATGACGTGACATCATATTATTAAATGCAGAATTATAACATTTGAAAATAAAAACTAATTATTAATACGAACCGGATTATAAGGTTAATTTATTCATCTAAATTGCACTCAAATTTGGTGTTTTTTTACAAAAAATACATTGAACGTTTAACGATGTGATATAATGTCATTAAATTTTCGAACGTTTGATTACCATGTCAAGAATTTGATTTCATCTCGGACATTGAGAAGGTTTTTCCATACCTATGGGTCATCAATCTTCGGACCCAGCTCCCATATGCTCATGCCTTGGAGGTGATGCTTATTCACCCAACGACACCATATACTCGGATGACCCAAAACAATATCGCCCAATAGCTTCACAAACACACTCTTGTTCCATGTTAGGATCTCCTTTATGTCAAGCCCACCCTCATCGTAAGGCTTGGTAACTTTCTCCCACACCACTAAGTTCAATTCTTGCGTCCTTCATCCTTCCCACTCCATAGATACCGTCAACGTATATAGCCTTTCAAGTTGTTCTATAACACCATTCGGTAACAACAACACTTTGACTCCACAAGCTGAAAACTCCAGAGAGGACAAACTTAATCAATTGCAATCTTCCAGCATAAGAGAGCTTGTGTGCAACCCATCCATGAATGAGATCCCCCACCTTACTCAGCAGTTGTGAATATTGGCCTACAACGTACAATTCTCTTCGAGTGCAAGGGAGTGCCCAAATATTTAACCGGAAGGCTGCCCATCGTGAATCCCAATTGCTCGATAAGCTCATTTGAAATCAACGGAGAAACCCTAGCCAATAAGACGGAGCTCTTATATCCTTGTTTTCCTTAAGCCCCGAGACTGCAAAAAAACTCAGTTAAACACTCCTGGATGATACCCACTGATTGAGAATCCACTCAACCGAAGATGAGGAGGTCATCAGCAAAAGTCAAGTATACGAGCTTTACCTCCTTATACTTAGGTTAGATAAATCCCTAACATTATTCGACATAATTTTTTCGATTTGTTATCGCGACAATTAATGTATCACCAAATACACAAAACGTTCTTCAACTTTAGGTGTTGGCAAAAGTCCAGTTCAACACTGGCTTCCAGAGTCGGTAAAGCTTATTGCGGGTTTTGTGTGAAGGGGAAAAAATGATATATCAGACATAACTGCCATTGGATGTCGGACACAAGGGTGTGTCAGGCATCACCGCCAATGGATTTCGGTGTCACAAAGGTGTGACGGGCATTTTTGCAAGGGCATCTTGTAGGGGGGGATATACCGACATTGGTTGTCGGTGTCCATGAAAATGCGGACATCTTGGCAAGATATAGCAGGGACATGCCGATTTTGACTTTGGTGGATTTGGATGTTATGTCATCATCGACATTTGAAGTCAATGAATTCGACCGTGCATTTGGTTTTTAATAATTCAGGAATTGAATTCTTTGATTTAGAACGAGATCAAGCAAGATGAGAAGCCATGAACAATCAATTGAAGCTTTTGATTTCTGGAAATTGGTTACAACCGAATTGGACAAATTGTCCGAGTGTGAGGAAGGAGATGGCTTATATAGCCGACGGTAGTCACGTGCTGATCACGTGAACTCATTAACAAACAATAAGGAAACCGGGTTTTGTGTATAGAAATAAAAGTAAACCCGGTTCACACACTATCATCCCCCCTCAAACTGGAGGTGGAGCTTCAAGGTGCATCCCCAGTTTGCCGATCAACTCCTTGTGATGCGCCACCGGGAGGATCTTCGTCAATACATCCGCTAGCTGGTTCTGTGTTGGTAGGTATGTGAGTTGAAGTAGGCCATCCATAACCTTTTCCCTTGTGAAGTGGCAGTCGATTTCGATATGCTTCGTCCTCTAGTGGAAAACAGGATTTTTGGCAATCTGAATCGCTGATTTGTTGTCACAATGTAAGGTCACCGGCTTCAAATCTGTCTATCCATGCTCTTGTAAAACGTTGACAAGCCAAGTAACTTCAGCTGTAGCTTGGCTCATTGATCTGTATTCAGCTTCAAAAGAACTCCGAGATACCGTCGGTTGTTTCTTAGACTTCCAAGTGATAGGGTTATCACCATACAAAACCACATACCCGATGACTGACTTTCTCGAAATTGGGCAAGAAGCCCAGTCAGAATCTGAGAATGCCTATAATTTGATATAAGACCCTTTCTGCAGTCGAATGCCATAGTGCATTGTCCCTTGACATATCTCAGCAAATGATGCAAAGCCTCTTGATGTTTGATATCCAGATGCTTGAGGAATTGGCTCAAAACCTGAACAGAAAAAGAGATATCTGGTCGAGTATTTGTTAAGTAGCTCAATTTACCAACAAGGCTTCTGTATGCAGTAGGATCAGATAATAAATTATGCATATCAGATGAATAAAGTTTGAAATTTAAAGGTAAAGGTGTGACACAAGGTCTTTGATCTTCAATGCTTGCTTCCTTGATA
This sequence comes from Persicaria maculosa, assembly GCA_963922045.1. Classification (NCBI taxonomy): domain Eukaryota; kingdom Viridiplantae; phylum Streptophyta; class Magnoliopsida; order Caryophyllales; family Polygonaceae; genus Persicaria; species Persicaria maculosa. The sequence continues at coordinate 11,884,341 of OY998256.1, forward strand.
ATCTCTTGACAAAACTTTCTCTGACTTAGAATCGGAGAGTCTTTGGAATGAATTACTTCTATACCCAAGAAGTAATTCAATTTCCCCAAATCCTTGATGCTGAAAAGCTCATGAAGATGCTGCTTCAGACCTGTGACTTGTGATAAGTCTGATCCTATAACAATAATGTCATCTACATACACTCCAACCACTGTTAGATGATACTCTTTGTGAGATATGAATAGAGATGGATTAAATTTTGACTGAACAAAACCAAATTCAATCAAAGTTGTATATAACTTGTTAAACCACTGCCTTGATGCTTTTTTTAAACCATATAAGGATTTTTTCAGCAAGCAAACCTTATTGTCAGGGTTAGGCACACCTTGAGGCATAGTCATATATACTTCTTCATGTAAATCACCATGCAAGAAAGCATTATTGATATCTAATTGGTAAATATCCCATTCTTTATTCAAAGCAAGAGAAAGTATAACTCTTACAGTGGACATTTTTACCACAGGTGAAAAAGTTTCTTTATAGTCGATCCCATACTGTTGAGTATATCCCTTGGCAACTAGTCTTGCATTGAATCTTTCAATTGATCCATCTGCCTTCAAGTTGAATTTGTATACCCATTTGTATCCCATTGCCTTTTTACCTGCAGGAAGATCAGGTAGAATCCATGTATTGTTAGACTGTAAAGCATCTACCTCTTCGTTCATTGCTTCAATCCACTTTGGATTTTTGGAGGCTTTAACAAATGATTTGGGTTCAACCATATCACCTGAATTTTGAACAAAAACTGAATTACACGGAAACTAAGATTGGTTAGTGGTTAAGAATGAATATGTGAAACCAGTTAGTAAAGGAAATAACTCAAAATTAGAACCATAGTTACAAATGTAATCTTGTCGATGATGAGGTTGTCTAGGAACTCTAGATGATCTTCTGAGTATAGGCATGACAACCTCTTCACCACTAGAATCTGAAATGTTGTTTGATGATTGGCTTTGTGTAGCATTGTCTTGATCATCATTGACCACAATATCATCATGATTAATAACATTCTCATCAATTAACTCACAGTCATGAAAAAAATATAGATTCAGGACAAGTGGGCATAATATTAGGTAATGGTATGCCTTTGTCAAAATCAATTTTGTGCAAAGGAAACTGCAACTCATGAAATTGCACATTTCTGGACACAAAAATCTTGTAAGAACCAAGATCCAACACTTTGTAACCTTTAGTCCCATGAGGATAACCCACAAATATACATGGAACACTCCTTGAATCAAATTTGGACATGTTATGCTTGTTAGTGCTAACAAAACATAAACAACCAAATGATCTTAACATATCATAATCAGGAGACTTGTGAAAAAGAATTTCATAAGGAGTTTTAAATTGAATAGAAGACAAGGGAAACATGTTTATCAAGAAAGTTGCAGTTAAAATACATTCTCCCCAATATTGAATAGGAAGATGAGATTGAAATAAAAGAGCACGAGCTGTCTCTAAGAAGTGTTTGTGCTTTCTCTTCACCACTCCATTTTGTTGTGGAGTATAAGCACAGATAGTTTGATGAATCAGACCATTTTCAAGATAGAATTTCTGAGCCTCATTGCTGCAAAACTCCATTCCATTATCAGATTTGACAATCTTAACCTCTGCACTGAACTGATTAGTCACAAAAGCAATAAAAGGCCTCAAAACAGCAAATGCATCACATTTAGCAGCAATAAGATGAGTCCAAGTGGCTCTAGAAAAGTCATCCACAATAGTAAAAAATACTTGAATCCATTATGAGTAGGAACTTTATAAGGTCCCCAAATATCCACATGAATCAACTCAAAACAAGCTAAAGACTTTATGGAACTAACAGGAAATGAACATCTATGTTGTCTGGCCTTAGGACAGACCTTACAAACATGATATTTCTTATGCTTTACAAGATTTTGCAAAAATTGAAAATGAAACAATTGATCAAATGGCACATGGTCAAGTCTACAATGCCAAAGTTCTAGAGATACTGCACGAGCATTGTTACATTTTACAGACTTATCAACATTAATAGCAGAAGATAGAACATCAGATGCATCTTTGTCAATATCAATATTGTTCCTCAAAGATGTGAGATACATGCCCTTTGACACTTTACCATGCACATGTGGCTGGTTCATTGAAGGTTCATGTATTAAACATTGAGATGGAGTAAACAACATATAAGCATTCAAATCATTCACAAAATTTCTAACAGATAATAAATTGTAAGCAAAATCAGGAACATGTAACACATCATGCAGTATAATCTGGTTTTGTAAGACAATGGAACCAACATTGCATATCTTAGATTGTTGACCATTAGGCACTGTAATATAGCTAGGCAGTGTAAAAGGTTTATAGGAGTGAACCATATTTAAGGTAGGGCAAATATGATGAGTTGCTCCACTATCTATGACCCAACTATAATCACTGCCAAGGACACTAAAACAAAATGTGGTACCTGCCACCATGTTGTTGTCTTCACCAACACTTTGCTTACTTAAGAAAGCAAGAATCTGATCATATTGACCCTTAGTCAATGTATGAGTAGGCTCTTGAGTATCTCCTTCCATAGTCACATTTGAAGCAAACCTTTTTGACTTATCTCCTTTAAAATTGGGAGGATACCCATGAAGCTTGAAACACCTACTGATCGAGTGGCCAGAAACCTTGCAATGCTCACAAAAATAAGTCCTCTTTCCCTTAGGAGCATTATGAGATTGTTGATTACCACTTTGATTGCTTGAATTGCCTCTCTGACCATTGTTCTTGCCATACTGAGAATTACCAGCTTGATTCCCATTCTGATTTCCAAGTCTTTGAAACGCATTGAAAGCAGCAGTGCTATCACCAATTACACTTGAGTTATTCAGCCCTCTCTGAGCTTCTTCATCAATCCACATTCGATAAACATCAGCAATATTAGGAGTAGGCTTCATCAGCAATATGTTGGTTCGAACACTGTTACAAGTGTCAGGCAACCCCACGAGAAATTGAATAACCTGTTGGTTGGCAAAAGAACGAGAAACTGGATTCAAAGAACCACAAGCAACACATACTGGTGCATCAACCAAATCCATATACTCATCCCACAACTTTTTGAATCTTGAGAAATAAGAAGTAATGAATGAACCATTTAAAGAAATGTTGAACATCTCCTTCTGTACTTGATACAGTCCAGTACTGTTCGGAGAACCAAGACGCATCTTTAGCTCCTCCTAGATCTCCTTCGCGGTTCGAAAATACAATAGAGTTTCAACGATTTCTTTTTCCACCGAATGTAACAACTAGGCAACAACCATCCTGTTGCATCTCCTCCATTGTGCATACCTCGGCGTTGTCTCGATCGGAATCTGAAACATACCATCAACCAGACTAATCTTGTTCTTAGCAACCAAGGAAACCTCAACAGCACGCCTCCAATGGTTATAATTGGTTTCGTTTAGCAGATGAGTTGACAAATTGTAACTCGGATGATCCGAGTGATGCAAATACAGAGCATCACCAGCATCGATTTGATTCGTATCTTGATTATCCATGATCAATGAAGAAATTCAAGAGAAATGCAGTAAAATCACAAAAAAAAAAAAAATTCGAGAACAGAGAACAAAACCTGAGCGCGGAATCAAATGAGCTTCGGTAGCTCTGATACCATTTCAGGATTCAGGAATTGAATTCTTTGATTTAGAACGAGATCAAGCAAGATGAGAAGCCATGAACAATCAATTGAAGCTTTTGATTTCTAGAAATTGATTACAACTGAATTGGACAAGTTGTCCGAGTGTGAGGAAGGAGATGGCTTATATAGCCGACGGTAGTCACGTGCTGATCACGTGAGCTCATTAATAAACCATAAGGAAACCGAATTTTGTGTATATAAATAAAAGTAAACTCGGTTCACACACTATCATGGTTTGTGAAATAATTGTCATCTCCACAGCAATCGCCCTAAATTTCCTACTATAACTTCTAAAACCTATGAGAGAATTTGTTATTAAGTTTATTTAATAGTTCAGTACGTATAAATATTTTTTTTTTTAAAAAAAACCTAATTTTTACGTTTTTTTGCCAAAAAAAAAAATCATTTATTCTTCCACTCCATCTATCGATCATTCCAAGGGACCACATTTGCAGGAAAGGCCAATGCGATACCTTCCAAAAAACCTACTATTATGGTAATGGGTAAGTGCGTCAATATTAAGTTAGAATATATACAATTTGGATGGTTCACTCGACCCACCTATTAACTTTCAGATAATCATCAAATATTTGGCCTATGTTGGACGGTAAACTCCACTTTTCAACTTTGATCTCCAAACACTATGTTACAATATTACTCTACACTAAAACAAATCATACTCCACATATTATACTATCTAATACGGAGTATAATATTATCCTGTATATTATAAATCATAATAGGAGTATCTAAAGATACTCGATTCGCCAAGACCGTAGAGATTTTTTTTATTATTATAATTTGGATGGGAATACCCTATCCGAAAGCATCCTGTCGGATGAGGCCTAGAAGACCTGTATCAAAGTATAAGTCTGATCCGCTGGTAGAGTAGCAAAGATGTGCAACCCTATCCGCTACCCGGTTACAAATACGGGGAATATGAGATATAACAACATTATTTACTCCTTGGAGAAGAGCTTGGATATCCGACATAATCATTTCTATTTCTCAGGGGCATCGACTTGTGTTCTTAGATAGTCTGTGACAATTTTAGAGTCTCCTTCTATTATTAGGTCTGCTATCTTTAATTCCCTAACTTTTTTCACCCCAAGACGAAGGGCTAACGCTTCCGCCATAAGGGGAGATTGGCTACCAATAGCATTACCACCAATGCTAATAGGATCACCACACCAGTCCCTGATGATGTATCCAGTAGAGCTGTTGGAGGTTGAAATAAATGATCCGTCAAAGTTTAACTTGTATTTGCCTGCAGGAGGCTTCTTCCAGCGGTAGGCTTTTCTATTGTTTTTAGTGAGATCTTTTTCCCCTTTCTGTTTCGCCGAACCCTTTTTTTCAATCATGTTCCATCTGCTAGCTCTTTTCCAATTTTCAATATTATTCATGGTCATTTTCTTGAAACCCTCTGCCGAGGGGATGTTTTCACTTCTAAATATAGCTTGATTCATAACAAACCATATAGTCCACCATCTGATTGCTATATTTTGTCTCTTCTCCATCGGGAGAGTGAAGCCTAATATTTGTAAAATTTGGTCCATGTCTCTATTTTCAGATAGAAGAGTGTGAACTCTTTGATATATGTCTCTCGAGAATTGTTGTTGAAAATTGTTGACAGGACATTATATGAAAAAGATGAATATCATCTTCAACACACTGGTTGCAAAAGATACATGTATTTGATACCGCCACCCCCTTTGGGATAAACAGGTAGCTGTGGCAAGACCTTTTTGTTTTATTATCCATATGAAGTTTTTAACTTTTGGAGGGGCATCAAGTCTCCAAATCTACGAAAATTCATCCGATGATCTTTGTGATGTGGATGAGATTAAATTGTAAGCAATTGACGTTGTGAACCAACCTCTTTTGGCGGGCCACCAATACAGTATGTCTGCAAAGGGAGTGATTGACAAGGAGATTTTCATAATTTCCTCTGTTATAGGGGTTGAGAGTACAGAAAGAAGCTTCTCCCTCCACAATTGTCCTCCTATAATGAAATCGCTTACAGAATCATGTGGATCTATTCTATCCATAAGAGGTGTCGTTGTTATCCAATTGTGTTTCCAGAACTTAATTGATTTTCCATTCCCCACCCGCCAAATGAGCCCCGATTTAAACTTCGGTAGCAGAGAGCCCAGTTTTGATCATTGTCAAAACTCTAGAGATGAATGGAACAGATCGTAAGGAGAATTTGAATTTGGATCATATTAATTCTTTTTATTACTAGAACGAAGTTTGGGTTTCGAGTTAGGTTATAATTAAATTCTATTTCAAAATTTTAGAAAGTTGTATTTGAAATCAAATCCTGTTTTGAGTCAATTTAATTATTGAGTCATTTCGGATTGGATCGAGTTAGCCATGAGTTCTAAATTTCTAATAAAGTTGCGGACTTGGATCAAGTTTGATTCAGATGAATCTAATTTGACTTGGTTTTGGAAATCATTGGTTATGAAATTTTGTGCTTATATAAGTTGAAGCTTGGTCCAAGTCTTGTCGGCTCAAATCAAAACTACTGTAACCATTATCTTTTGCCGGGAATAGACTAACCCATTATCTTATTTAGAGAAAGTACAAATATAAAATCTTAATTTATAATGACAAAGGTGTTAGAGATGTTGTAAAATAGAAGAATTAAAGGACACAAATACAAGTATACAACTCACAAATCACAATGGAAGAGCTAGCTAAGGATGAACAGGCATTCCACGTCTCCAACACACATCCCTCTTTAACTTACCGACAATCATATCTCCCCAAAATTTGCCCCCAAATCACACACGTTATGAGTCACCAAGTTCTTTGATTTTGGACACACTTAATTATCTCTTCGTTTCATTAGTTGCCCTCCTCTTCTTCTTCTAATACTTTATTCTTGCAACTACTGCTACATAGTTATTTAAATTATAAGTTGCATTTTATCACACCAACTTTACATACTTAAAAAAAAAAAGTTAATAGTATTACCAACGATTTAGCACTTGCATCATTTATTCTTTATTAATATTAATCATTCAATTCCTTCAATATTGAATTTCAAGTTCTATTATGAATTGATATTGTTATAAAATATCGATAACATTTACTATTATTAATTTAGTTAGAGGGTATTTGAAAATGTCTTTGAAAAATCAAAATGAAAATGTCATTGGTAAGGAGATATAATGGTTAACCTTTCGAATGTAGTCCATTTTTAATCTAAGATTCTTTATCAATATTCTAACCATTACCATTTTTCTCTCATTTTCCATACAAAATTTATTTTCTTTCCTTCATTTGATTACCTAATTTGAGCATAAGTAACCCTATCTTCTAAGATGATCTAACCATTTCCCTCCTCTTCTCTAGACTCACAAAAGAAATGAGAGTATAAAACTTGATTCTCTTCCCTTCTATTCCTGCTACTCAAACAAACCAGGCATTGGTTTTTTTTTTTATTATTTATTTTAAATGTAGGTGCGTTTAGAGATTTCTAGCAAATGAGATCCAATATCTGCAATTTTGCAAAAACTTTCCCCACTTAAAACCCCCCAATCTCAAACACATTTTCTGCTCCCCCCACCCTCAACTAACCCTCATAACTCCTCCTGACCAAAAAAGAAGCACCACCTCTCCATCCCCCAAACACAAACACACACCACCAACTTTACAAAAAAAGGCAGAAATAGATAGCCACTTTGGGCATTGCTGTTGTTGCTCCCCCATTAACATCTCCTGCAACAACACAGATAATAATTGCCTTTTCCCCCTCTGATTCCGTTCATTTTTTACTGCAAACCCACCATTTTTTCTGGTTAACCCATCTCATCAAACCCACCAAATCGCCAAATTTCATCACAGACCCTTTGTGTGTATATCTTTTGGCTTCTCTTTCAAGGCAAAAACAGTGCAGTTTCATCAAAAAGCTCAGACCTTTTTAATGTAGGGCACCCCCACCACCACCACCACCACTGCCCACAAATCACAGCCATGGCCACCGAACCAAGCGCCGTTACATCCGCCGATCCCATCTCCGTCGCCGTCTCCGATGCTCCAGCAAGACCCACCCATAAGAAACAATTGATGGGGTTCTTAGCCTACCCAAACGGAGCCCACAAGCGGCATTACCCGATTGTGGCTGCGGGGGAAGTGGGGTATAAAGAGTGTATGAGGAACCACGCGGCGGCGATCGGCGGCCACGCCCTCGACGGCTGCTGCGAGTTCTTGCTGTCGCCGGAGTTTGACCCCTCCGACCCAGCTTCGCTCCGGTGCGCCGCTTGCGCCTGCCACCGCAACTTCCACCGCCGGGACCCCGACGACCCCGCCCCTCTCCAGCTCCACCGCCACCTCCCCGCTCCGGCCACGCCACCCTTCTTCTTTTCCGCGCCGCCCCATTTCCCGCCGCTGGCGAATGCTCCGGCGGGCGGGAAGAAGAGGGTGAGGACGAAATTCAGCGAGGATCAAAAGGAGAAAATGGTGGAATTCTCCGGGAGGTACGGATGGAAGATACAGAAGATCGAGAAGAGGGTGATTGAGGATTTCTGCAACGAGGTGGGAGTGGGAAGGGAAGTGTTGAAGGTGTGGCTGCACAACCACAAGAACAAGAGAGGCAGCGTTGTCATCAATGGCGGTGGCGGGGCCCACAATGGTGCTAATAATCAGTTTGAGCATGTTCATCATCTGGGTTCTTCTGGAGATGGGTCTTCTTCTTCCTCTGGTTGAATTAATTAAGTGTGATTTCAGGTTTTTTTGAGCAATGGCTAATTAGGGGAATTAAGCAGCTGATTTTTATGTAAATTGTTTTTTCATTTGTTAATCTGGCTTCTTCTTTTTTTCTTTGTTTAATCGTTTTATTCCAAGCTTATCAGATGATAATGATATGTTAATAGCTTCTAGATTTGACACTACCTCTTTTTAATTTTTATGTACTTTGTTTAGATGATACTCAAAGAAGTTGGTGCATAAACAAATGAGATTTATGATTAGTTTGTGATTTGAAAGTATTAATCCTCCTAATTTCAAGGTTTAATCAGTCCATCTTGATAGGTTAAATAAGAGCTGAGACTTACGGTATTAATTTAATTTAAAATTATCACTTCATCAGTTAAATAAAACATGTCACTTTTTTAAGAAATTAAATGAAAATACACTTATAGTCTTAATTATTATTATTTTTCACCTTTATTAAAAACTAGACAATTTTAAAAAGTAGAAAAATATAAAATAATAATTTTTTTATCCCTAAAATTACCGGTTTTCTTTAACAATACTTCTTATTATTATAGCAACAATAAAGTCCTGCTCTATCGTTGACCTGCGGTGCTTCCCTGAGGTGATGCTTGACTTCGTTCTTGCTTGACTTCGTTCTTTGTCAACGTTCTCAGCGTTTTGGTCTTAGTTCTACTTAGTTTCTTTCATCTCATAGCACATGTTACATGTTGTTTGCGCCTTTTTTCTTTTATTATATTTTCGATTTTTTGTATGTTCGACGGTTCATCCGTCTGTCGACTTGTCAACTTCTCGAGTTTTAGGTATATCTATACTCGAATTATTACTTAATCCAAAAAATAAAAACGCATTATTATAGCAACCATATCAAATGTATTATAAGTTTTATAATATTTGTGGGTCTCAGCTCTCAGATTGAAATGACATTCCAGTTGCTGAAGTTTCAAGTCATCTAAACAGAGAAACATCACACCAAAAGGTACGAAAAAGAAGAAGAAGAAACAAGATAGTTGGATTGACGCTAATATGGACATTTGTGGGCTCTTATTTGGACCGGCCCATTTAATTGAGCATTGTTATAAAAAGGACCAGAGGGTTTTTCTTTTAAGGTATAAATTGAGCCAAATAATCATATCTGTGCATATTAAGTGTTTAGTTTTGCAAACATAAACGTTGTTATAAGACTAAATCAACCTTTCGATAGAACCATTAGCAAAGTTGGATAAAGAGTGGTTAAATACTCAAATGTAAACTTTACTGGGCAGTTTCTGTAATTTACCTTAGAGTATCTCCCATGGTAAGCCAAAAAATAGGTTTTGGCCTAATTTTATTCCCACCCTAAGCCAAAACCTATTTTCGCCTTTTTGTTTTTGGCCTATTTCCAAAACAAAGGCTAAATTTGGCTTCCTCTTTTGGAAGGCCAAATGCTATTTATTTGTTTATTTATTTATTTTTAAGTGTTTAATATTTATGTAAATCTATAAATAATACAATTATAAAGCTATATATTACTCCCTCCGTCCTAAAATACATGACTTTTTAGCACTTTGCACAAGTTTTAATAAAACACTTTACTTTAAAAAAACATCATCATTACACTAACTTTTACATAAATTTTATTATTTTTTAACACCCACTACACATTTTAACCAATCAAATTATTTTAAAAAGTCAACAGCACACAAACCAATACAAATCATTATAACTTCCTACCTAGAAAACATAAAAGACCATCTATTGTTGGACAAAATTTTACCTCTAAAAACCCATGTATTGTTGGACGGAGGGAGTATATAGTTATGATTTTTAATTAAAAATAAAAGTTGTAGTATTGTAAAGATATTCAAGAGTTCTTTGATATGAATATAATATTTGACATATTTAAATTATCATTGCATAAATAATATTTTTCAAAAATGAAATTAATCTTTTTTATTATAGATTCATCAAAATTATAATAAAAAATAAAAATTATGTTGCTTAATGTACTAAAGATAGAATCGAGTGAAGAAAATGAGATGTGAAAGTTCTAAATTATATTAATGTGTATAGGAAATTTAGCTTGTCAAAATTGGCCTACGGTGGGAATAACAAAACCGTATAATAGGCTAAAAGAGAATATTCTATTAGATATTCTCTTTTGGTAGGCTATTTCCCATAGCCATTATGGCTTACGGGGGAAGATGCTCTTATAGAATAGATCTCCCTTGTAGAAACAGGTCAGCTAGTGCTTAAATTGCAAATTCAGATCATAAACATTGAATAACTAGCTTAAAGGCTAAAGCTTGTTTATTAGTGGAATGACTCTAAATCAAGATTTATTATCTGCTATCTCCTGTCCTATTAATTGCTTAACAGACCACTTATCTATCAAGGATTCAAGGGTAGTTATATTTTATTCCTAATCTCGTGTTAAAATGACTAAAAGTAACAAAACCAATAACATAGAGAAAAGCAAAGCAGTTAAACGGGAACTCAAAGAGGAGAACATAACAATAATCAAAGTCTCAGGAAACCATATTACCTGGATTTACCAATCTGGTTATTCTGATTCTGAATCCTGCTCTATCAAGATGTCGAATGTCAATTTCTTGGCTAACCAATTTGCTTTAGAAAACATTGCTGTAGTCAAGCTATGCTTGATATCCAGTTTCCGCCCTCTTAAATGCTCTATCCATTTACATTGCGAGCCCCAGTTCCTTAAAGACCGAAAACAACCTCCCAACCCCTCATTCTAGTGGTTTATCTCTTCCTCCTACTACCAATTCCAACCCTCAAAACACATCAGTTTATACCACTTTGTTGGGTCTCTTCATTGGTTTTGCTATTCATCACCTCAGCAACTCAAGAGAGAGACCCGTCTTGAACCTATATGGCTTCATTGATGTCGTATAATTCCAAGCACCGTCCTGGTGCTTCCATCCCTCCATTCTTCAACGGTGCAGAAGAAACGTATATACATAAACTAGTGGAGCCAAGTCAAAGCCTCTCCCTGGCTGCTCTTACGAAACCATTGGAGGAGGAAGAGATTGATATCTTCAGGGCTGACAAGTACTTCAGTGGAAGGATGGATGAAGACGAGGCCAGAAAAGCCAACTTGATTGTAAGGAGGAGACATCAAGACAAGAAAGCTGAGTTACTTCCTGCAGAAGGCGACGTAAAGCTGAAACTTGAGGCTCAAACTCCAAGTGTATATTCCGAATCAAGCTGGAATAGCCAGACTGCTTTCCTCAGGAGGCCAAGAAGCAAGGCCAAGGAGCCGAAGAAGAAGTTCTTCGCGAACCTGGGCTGCAGCTGCACGTGCTCTGACAAGAATTCTGTTGACATTGAAGATTACTCTGATGATCGCAATCAGAATGTTAGAGCTATCACTAGCGAAGAGCCTCCATACGGCAACATCAGGACTAGTCTTGATCCAGCTGACTTCATCAGAATCAAAAGCCATCAAGAAAAGGAAAGGAAGTCATTAGAAGTCTTCGGTTCCTCTAAGGCTCAAGACAAGGGAAGCCAGAGCTTTAGTCTCGAGAGGAAGCTGACCATGTTAGCATGGGATGCGATCCCTAAAGTGGAGGAGACCGAGAACCAAGGGCCTATAATAACCACAGAGAGTATCAAAGACACGGAGAGTGAAGCCAGCTCAGACTTGTTCGAGATAGAGTGCTTGTCATGCTCAGCCAACCCAGTTGGTCTGCCAAGACATACACTGGATGGTGGGGATTCAAGCTGTGTTAGCCCAACTTGCTACGCACCAAGCGAAGCCAGTGTAGATTGGAGCGTTGTCACAGCCAGCGCTGCTGATTTCTCAATTGTGTCCGACTCAGAGGAGCAACAATCCACAATAACAGCCACAACCTCCCGCAAGATGCTTCCACCAAGACCAAAGAGGCCAACAGCTCGTATAAATGAGCTACCAAAAGCGCGCTATGGAGGAATCCTCTCCGGATGCAAGAGCCAGAAGGCTGTGAGAGTTGCCGGAGATGTTTATACAACAGCACCTGTGAGGGTCAAACATGAGACACCAAGGGTTGCAAGGTCAGATTCTGTCACAAAGATGATGAAGTTCCAAATGGATACTACTCAGAATGTTGGGTTTAGTTCAAAATATAGGAAAGATCTGTTGTATATCCAGTAATACGATTTCCATCCCATTCCCCCTCTGGGAGCTGCATGAAAATATCTAATATTTGGCTTTCCTTCACTATTTACATTAAGACTGTAAGGTTAATTAGATTGTCTGAGTCCTATAATGTGCTTGAGGATGTAAGCAGTAACTTGTTGTCCATTTATGTCCTTGGTTTGCAAAGTACAAGATTGAAACTGATAATATCCTTGAGGATGTAAGCAAAGTACAAGATTGAAACTGATAATATCCTTGAGGATGTAAGCTGTAACTTGTTATCCATTTTATGTCCTTGGTTTGCAGATTTATCTTATTACTATGAGTCTATTACTAAGAGCATGTTTGCCAAAGCATTCAGAGTATGAGCATAGTGTTCAACTTTTTAGTGAGGCAGTGTATGTGAGGTTCCTATTTCCATAACAGTTTGGTAGGTAAGTGTTGAGCGCTTTTAACATGTTGAAGAAGAGTTTTGTTATTGCTATCAAAGAAGCCAGTTTAGAATGCTACAAATCTACAACTACTGCTACCACTACAACAACCACTGTCACTAGTTCACCACAGCTTGCATGCCAAACATGCCCTAAATGAATATACTGAAGTTGGAAGATAATAGTCAGAAATGTCTTCCTGATTGTCATGACATGAGTTGAGCAGTTTAAACTCCATAATCATTCCAATAGCGGAGTTGTCAAAATCAACAACATCCCTTGGGACCATAAGATTTTATTCTATCAGAGTAATATCTAAAAGATAACTATTTAAAATCTAATGCCATAAAGCAAAAGGTTGTAATCAACTTTAAGAGAGAACGTAATTAAATGTGGCAGAAAACGGGACCTTTCAATCAACTTATTCTGATATAGAAACTGCAGAAAACTATAATGAAAATGGGAATGTCGATTTGATATGTCTCAGTCACACCGTTGTGGATATGAAGACAAGATGAAGAATAAATTCTGTAACCAACCAAGTATAAATCTCTCTGGTCCATGGCTCACAATTTCAGATGTGAAAGAATGGAAGGGAAAGTATTTACTTCTGCTGGATGTAATATTTGTTTTCTCAAGCACACTGGTAGGCTGGTACCTCAATGTAGAATGTAAAAGATCTTATCAAAGGTTGGCAGTTGGCAGACAGATATGACTGAAAAGAGATGGCAGATAAGACCATAAATGTCATTACATCGATGAGTGTGACATTTGATATAGAAAAATTCTGCTACACGAATATATGGCTGAAAGAAGCAAAGCAAGTATTGAAGTTGGAAACCGGATACAGCAGATAAATACCAATGGTGTATTTATTTGGATTAGGTGCAAGATCAAATCATCCAGAGTGAAAAGGGTTGCAGTTGGTCATGCACCTAAAAAGAGCAGTATTAATGATACTGAGATTGAATCTAGTTGTCTAATGGAGACAGAAAATATAATGTGGAGCAGCAATACCCTATTCATCTGTGTTCCACAAACAGACTGAGAAGAAACTGGGAAGAATCTAGAAATTAGCAAAAAGACATGAAATATTCACGTAAATGCTTCTTCTGTACAACACTAACAACCATGAACCATAGTTATCTGTATGCCAGATATAAGCGTTTTTACCTTGTTTCAGTATGATTTTGAAGCAAATAGCTATTTGATTCATCTTGAAAATGAAGGGCCAAGAGAGATAAGAGTGGAGCTAACCCAAATAATCTCCAAAAGGATGGGAAAAGAGTTGCATCTTTCATGTTTGCTGGCCTTTGCTCTTTGTTGTTCCTGAATGACAGCATCAATAGAAATTAGGTCATGAATGTAGCTGGATTTCAAGGCCAGGATTTTTTCCATTCCTTCTCCTTCTCTTGGTTATTAGACATGAATACGGAGGATTTCCACTTCTCATAAACATGCTGATCCATCTGCTTCTGCTTCTTGTTGGATGAAGGCTGCAAGATCAATATATCGACGTCTCTTTAGCTCATCCCATGTAATTTATCAAGGGGAATAGACATTAAACAAACCACTACATAGTCATACAACATTATATTATATTAGATTAGATGTTATACTTGTTTTGGGTTATGAAAGCACATAATGAAGCTGCAGCATATTACTTGCATAACATTCACCATGAAGTGGAAAAAAAAAAGCAGTGTGTTACTTGCATAACTCACGCTCATAAGAAGTCTGCTATAATTCCTATAAACCTTTTAAATGGATAATAATATAAATCCAAAACAACAGATTTTGAAGACATCAAGATGGCGGTGTTGCTTAAAATCAGAAACTCTATTCAATACATAATGGCAGATTCATTTGGGCAATTTCTCAAACAGTTAACAGGTACAAAAAGTTCAAATCCAAGATGAAGACCAACAATCACTGTTTTCTGCATCATAAACTTAGTGATAAGCCTTTCCGTACTGGGGGATGAGCCTAACACATCCAAACTGAATCCCAAGTTCTCTAACATCAAGTTTATTCATATGAATCATATAACATTGCTCAGTCTCGTAACTTCTAGGATCATACAAAAACGATGAATATGAAATTTACTTGATATTAAGCATCTTTTTTGCACAGAGTTGAACGCTCTATTGTACGCCTTTTACTGGCATCGCGCACAATCTGAATGCTGTTCGCCTATCGAAAATGACATCAAACCTAGAACAACAATCGAGCGAGACAAACGAAATCAGCACCAACAGAAACCGCACATCAGCGGCTTGTATAATTCCGATCAAACTAGATGGCAGCAGATTGAAGAAATCCGTACCTTGTAGCTCCAATCCAAGAAAACGACAGCCTGATCCCCCCCCCCCCCCCCCCCCCCCCCCCTCTCTGCAATTGAGAACGAACGAATGAAAATTACTAAACCTGGAAAACAGAAGAGTATGTGATGCAGAGAGAGCGAGATTCAGATACGCATGACGCCGATGGAGGAGGAGTTGAATTTGAGGTCGCAGAGACGACGAAACTCGGCCGCCTTGCGCACCACCGGCCGGCTCTCGGCGACGTCCAGCACTCCAGCCTCTTCGCTACCTCTGTCAGAATTTGAAAATGAGGAGATCTGTGGGAGCTTTTTTGAGCGCCATGGCAGGAACGGAGGGTTTGAAAATCCCGGCATTCCCGCTCATTTCCGTTAGCGGGTCGAATGGGGCTTACGGGTCGAGCCGGGCCGGGCCGTGCAAACTCTACAGTATAACCAAGGCCCGGCCCAATACAGCGAACCCAAGATCCACTCTTCGACCGACAGGGAAAACGCGTTGCTTGATCGCTCTCACTCTCCCAAACCGACGCCTCCAGTCTCCGGAGTTTCCCGCTCCCAAATCCGCCATTTTCATGTTCATATCTCAGATGAGGTAATTGCCACTTGTTTTGTTTTTCTTGTTCTTTTGATCGATTTGATTTACTCTACTGTTTTGTTTGAATTTGCTTGCGAGTTCGATTGTAGATCAAGCTTGAATCTCTTTGCCCTCTTTTTGCTTCCCTAACTCATCTTTCATTGGATTAGAACACATTCCGGATCAGCAAGTTTATCCTATTTGAATTTGAAACCCTCACATTATCACTGTCAAAATTTGCTCCAGGAAGGGATTTTTTTTTTTTTTGAATTGCTGATTTTCACTTGGATATCTGGATTGTTTTGTAAAAAATTGTTGACAGGGATGAGTTGGTCGGTGCCCAAGTTTGATGAGCTCAATTGGAATGGATTCTTTTAACTGTAGGCAATATGGCTAGTGTTTATCAAAGAGGAGATGCAAATGTTCTATCTCCTAAACACCTCGACCACACTGAGGGCGGTGTTCGTGCTGTACGGCGTGGAAGGAGGCTTGGCCGGATCAGTTTGTATAGGTTTTTACTCGGGTTATTGATCTTAGCCGCGACATTTTCAATTCTTATGGTAGTCTTTGGTCTTGATATGATTTTTCATGGTGAGTATAGTTCTCTTGTAACCTACTATCGGGTATTCATATTCCATATGTACAATGCATAGGACATGTTGATGATCTATTTAATATAGCATTTAGAATGGTTTATCAAAGTTTCCCCGAAAATTGCGTAATCTCTGTACTAAGCTGCTAATTATTTTTGATTTGGGGTATTTGAAACAAAGACATGTGGATCTCCTTATTATATTTATTTACCAGTGAACTTAGAAGATTCGTTTTGCGCCTTTCATCTTAAAATCATTTTGCAGGTGATAAAGAAGGTGACATATCGTCTTTGAGAGGAGTGAAAATTCAACCCCTTCGAATAGAGAATTTGGGAGAGAGGAAGGCTCCCAAACGTGAGAGTTAATATTCTTTTATGTAGCATTTTCAATTACAGTTTACAAGTTCAATTTGATTATGTAATTCAGTCGGGAGCTCTTTTGTTGCTGTGACATAGCATTTGCCAATCCCACTGAGTGCAATTATGAAAATATTTTGTAGGTGAGGAGGAAGATAAGTCAGGTGATAGATCTTCTTTGACAGAAGTGAAAAGTAAACCCTTTCAGACAGGGAGTTCTGGGAAGAAGAAGGCTCCAAGACGTGAGAATTAGTGTTCTATTATGTACTATCTTCAGTTGTTATTTACTGGTTTAAATGAAATATGTGATGCAATTTTTACTGAGAGCTCCGTTGTTTGAGTGCATTAAAAGTTAATCTCATTATTGTTTTTATCATTATTTTAGATCATCCATGTGACATAGCATTTGCCAAGTCCGTCGAGTATATCTTAGAACCGAAAGATTATTTGAATTTCACACAGTTTTCGCTGAACTATATTCTCACTGAGGAAAAACCATTGATGGAGAGTTCATATCAACCCAGATTTGGAGGACACCAGACACTTGAAGAAAGGGAGGCATCTTTTTATGGAAAAGATCAAACTCTTCATTGTGGTTTTGTTCAAGGGCCTGATGTAAGTGCAAAAACGGGATTTGAACTGGATGAGAAAGACAAATTATATATGAAATCCTGTATTGTTGCAGTTTCTTCTTGCATTTTTGGGAGCTCTGACTTCTTAAGGAGGCCAGCAAGCAAACTGGTAGGTAGATTGTTATTGCAATGGAATTCCTTTGTTAATTAACTAATTCAAGCCATTTGTATCAGATTGAATTTATTTTCCTTTTGCTGTTCTAGAGTGTTTGCTTGAATTTGTATATTTGTAACTTTGGTTCTGCCCCAACGCTACAATTTCACGTAATAGATTTTTTTTTCCTTTTCTTCATTTTAGGATGTAATGAATTTGTAAATACTTGGAATGTGTGAGAATTTTCTCATATGAACTACATGGGACAAGTGGGCAGCTGATATCCTGGATAAGTAGTAACAACCTATATTTTCTTGTTGCAGATCAGCGATTATTCGAAGAAAAATGTCTGTTTTGTTATGTTCCTGGATGAACAAAGTTTGTCAAAAGTTTCATCAGAAGGACATGTTCCTGACAGTGAGGGATATATAGGTTTGTGGAGAATAGTTGTTGTGAAGAACTTCCCATACAATGACATGAGGAAAACAGGGAAAGTGCCAAAGTTACTAGCACACCGTCTGTTTCCTGCTTCCAGGTAAATCAATTATTTTGTTCTGCCATGTTGGTTTTTGCATCTGTGGCCTTGTTTGAGAGTCTGGGCAATGACATTTTTACCATTTCTTTTCAGGTATTCCGTTTGGCTTGATAGCAAGATGCGACTGAATTCTGATCCATTGCTGATACTGGAATACTTCTTGTGGAGAACTAGGTCAGAATATGCAATATCAAATCATTATGATCGTCATTGTGTTTGGGAGGAGGTACTCCAGAATAAGCGCCTTAACAAGTACAATCACACGGCTATTGATGAGCAGTTTGCAGTTTACCGGTCTGATGGTCTTAGAAAGTTTGATGCCTCCGATCCCAATTCTCCTCTTCCGAGTTGTGCGTGCCATGTTTTTAGTGTTTAGAAATTTATTTTTGGAGATTACCTTATTTTTGCTCCTGATTCACAAGTCATAAATTTTTTCCCTTTTCTGTTTGCCTTACAGATGTTCCTGAAGGTTCCTTTATAGCCCGGGCCCACACACCGATGTCAAATCTATTCTCATGTCTCTGGTTTAATGAAGTTGACCGCTTCACATCACGGGATCAACTGAGCTTTGCTTATACTTACCTGAAATTGAAGAGAATGAATCCAGATAAACCTTTTTATCTCAACATGTTCAAGGTAATCATTATCTAAGAGTTTTCTGCGATTATCTCTTTATATCAATACATAATGTCTGATTTATTTGGATGAAATCTCATTTTACCAAAACATGGGATATTTCTGAAAGTTCTCGTATCTTTTGAACCCTGGGGAACCCTTGATGGAGGTTTTAGTAGATTGGTCTTCTTGTCTAACAATTGGAGTGTCTCTCATTTCTGCAACACTTGATTATGCAAATGCCACCTTAATGAATCTTAATTTGTCATGGATTACAGTGATTTGTGATAAGAACAGAGAGAAATGTATAAAACTCTGGATTCTGTTGTTTCTATTGACCAAACACTCACCTCTGGCCTATTCAGACAAATTTAACCTATTCAGACACTCACCTCTGGCATTTTCATCCTGGATTGAGTTCTCCTAGTGCTTCACATGAGTCTCTATTGATGGAAAATTTTACCTAATGCTTCTCTCAGTTGCCATTTTGGCAGAGTAATGGCATCTATTAGTCTTTTTCCTGCTTCAAGAAATGAAAAAGATCACTGAGAACAAAGTTAACCTATTTAAAATTTTAAATGGATGCACTTCGAACATCTTTGCAATCGCAGGATTGTGAGCGCAGAGCACTAGTGAAGCTATTTCATCATAGAGAAGTTCCTTCGCCCCCAACAACCCCATGATCAGTTGGAAGTTTGAGCATCTTAGCTCGGTGAGTCTATTCGTTTGCCTTCTTGTAAAAAAAAAATATCCTTTTTTTTAATCTGCCTTTCCTCAGAAACTGCTTTAGAAGTTTTAAATCTGTGAAATAGACTCATTCTAGCAGTTTGAGGATGTGATGTTGAATTGTTGATGCAGTACTTTACTACTTTTAACCAGGAATGTTTAACAAGGTAACTGATAGAATTACTAATAAGATTAAAATGCCCTGATATGAATGCAGTTCCTCTTAATGCACTCACGTACAGATTGTTCGTCTGCCTCCTTGTGCATGTTCCAAACAAGCGGGTCAATTTTTTAGATGATCCATTCCATCATGATGCCAGGCATTGACACTTTGACAGCGCTACATGCCACTTGCAGCGACATTTTCACAGGCTTACAAGTCAATATTTGATTATGTAGTTTTGCAATGAAGGTTCTTATAAGCTGCAAGCTTTTGTTCTTTGTTGCTAGTTTCTACTACTAGAAACTTTTTTTTTTGTTCAGGAAGTTTGCAAATTGCAACCAGTAATCAATTTCTGTACAATACATATACACTTGGTTAAATAACTAGTTTTTTTTTTTTTTATCATAAAGGAGGTAAGCATTCTTTTTTCCTACAATGTGTATCAAGTAAAGGATTTATTTGCCTCGTCTTCGAACATGTAACCATCGACAAACTTAAAACTTAAGAAGAGCAACTTGATGAATGCGAGAAAGAGCCCAACCAGCGACGCTGGTTGGGCTTCTGACCCTGACGACTGCAAATCTCAGCATGGCTTCTCCTTGTACTTCGGCGGCAACCTCATTAGTTGGGCATCTCGCAAACAGAAGGTTGTTGCTCGCTCCAGTACAGAAGCCGAGTACCAGGCTGTTGCACTTGCGGCTGCTGAACTCATCTGGTTACAGGAACTCCTCCGTGAGATGTCGGTTCATGTTCATCATCCTCCAATCATTTTATGTGACAATCTCAGTGCCACCTTCTTGACTGCGAATCCAGTTCTTCATCAACGGTCTAAACACATCAAGTTAGATTATCATTTTGTTCGTGATCAGGTTCAGGAAGGTGATCTTATTGTTCGTCATGTTCGCTCTTCGGATCAAATCGCTGACATTTTCACCAAGGCTGTGGGTACGGCTCGCTTTCAACAGCTTCGTTCCAAGCTCTTGGTTCATCCACCATGAGCTTGCCGGGGGCTATTAATGATATTTTAGGATAGATTTGTATATATCTAATTTTGGATGTAATCTATCTAATTAGGGTTTTGAGATCTTTTCTCCTCCTATGTAATGTCTATATATTCTTGGGATTGTGAATAAGAAAAGTATCTTTTTCCCTCAAATTATATTCTTTACATAGACCAACCTCGGCTTGCTTGAGATCCATCATTACCTAAATCAGTTTTTGTGTTTCTAGTTACAAACAAGCTTGAATTTTGCATACAACTTTCACTTTTCTGGAGTTAAAGCAAACATTCTATTCAAGAATTCTTACCGGGAGCACATGAAGTCTTTGGCTCTTGATAGCATAAACACTCATTGATCACCTTTTCCATGTTCTGATTGTATGCTTTTGAGTTTTGACGGTTTACCGTCTGACGATTGTCATCCGTCATATGCTTTCCTTTTAAAGAGCAGGAGGGAGGCTAGAGAGTCAAACCCTTTCTTTCTCCACATTTCATTGGAGCGCCAGAGTGCGGAGGTTGTTCCCATCATAGACGAGGATTGTCCAACTTCGACTATAGATGAGGAGTACTAGGAAAGAAAGCTTCACACAATCCGGTGGAGTTGTTGGTTTTGGTGTGTTTGAGTCTAGTTCCGAATGTGTTGACTCTCGTGCGCCCTTTTCACTGTGAGGGTCATGGTAGTATTCATAGCTTCCGAAGATCACTCATCTAGGTGGGGGATGTCGTTGATCCACACTTCCTCACCCTCAGGTGATGTCACTTTCCCATTGGAGGGTTTCTGCTCGAGTCTCCCCAAAGGTGAGACACCACGTAAGGTTTTGTGACTACTCCTTGTACTTGCTATTCATTGTCTACGCCGGAGTCTCCCTCGACTTCTTCATGAGAAGGGTCTTTTATCGTCATACTCAATTAAGGTCTGGATCATTGCATTGTTATCTTTTTTTTCTTTGTTTGCTTATACCATGACGGTTAGTTTGTCTGTCGACTATTTCGAACTCTTGATTTACCTAACACAAGTGATATCTGGTATTTAGAACCCTTACCTTGTTAAAAAAAGTTATTGCATACTATATTTGTGGAACATTTGGTATTACCAGCATTTTTTTTCCTTTTAACAGATACTTCGTAATATAAATTCAATTTAAACCAGTATTTTATTGAGGGAATTTGCTGATTTAGACCTCTAGGCATATTTGATTAAGTGATTAGCCCCCTTAATTTTTCATTAGGTATCCTCGACCCCTTTAATATCTTTTTAGCCGCTTTAGGCCTTTCCCCTCTTTCCTCCCATCGCTCTCTGGTTCTCCAGGCCGGCGGCGTTCGTTCCCCTCCATTTCTCCGGTTGCGTCGTTCTCCTTCATCCATCCTTTTCGACTCACCGATTCCATCTCTCCCTCTCACTTGCTCCCTCTTTTCATCTCGTTTCTCTCTCTTTGTGGTTCGTTGTTGCTTCGGATCTGAGTAGTTCACCTTTGTTCGATTCTCTGTGTGCAACTAGTTTGGTCCCTGCCTGCAGGTAATTTTTCAACCCTTCAATTCAATTTTTTCCCCTATATTATGGTGTATTCGATTAATTTGCATCTTATTGTACCTAATTTTTTAATTTTCGATTACAATCTGCCAATTTGATAGATTTAGGGTTTTGATTTTGGGGAAAATGTCAAAATTGATGACAATCTACCAATTTCTCATCGTTTAGCATTGGCTCGAAAGAGATTATCTTTAAATTGGCTTTTTGTGATGAAAAATTTGTATCCAAAGTTGAATTGCTTGCTCCTCTCCTTTAAATCTCCGGCATGCTCCTCTACATGCCTCGTCTCCTTCGACGTTGGCCCCAGAATCGTCCAACGAGTATACTGTGGGCGAGTTTTTGAATTTTTATTTCATTCTTTATCATGTTACTCTTGATGAATAATAAAATTGGTATTGGTGACCTCATTAATTATTTGTTGAAACTTTTTCAAATGCGATCGATGTTGCATCATGTGATGGTATAATGTGATGGAGATTAGTGATGATTCCATAATGGATATTGATGATGATGTTTTTTTTTTCAAAAAATTATTATGGATATGATAATCAATGACTTGATTTTGTAAAATCTTTGGATTCCACGATCTGATCATCGAAGCCCGGTCTCTATAACATTCAACTGTCGTCTGAACATCACTTGTGTACAGGAGCTAGCTAAGCCAGTTTCAGTCTTAAATCACTATCCCTGCAACAGTAGGTTGCACCAAACAGCTAGTGTTCACCTCTTGATGAAATATTAGAGCTCTTCATATTAGTTAGCAGTTCATTTATTTAATCTCACACCTTCTGTTGCATTACTGTCAAATTTAGAAGGCTTCTTCAACTGAATCAATTGGCTTCAGGTCTTTTTATCTGCTCCAACTTCTGGCATCATACAAACGTGTGGCTTAAATTGGTTTTTTGCTTGTTTGTTTGGCCTCTTTCAATTTCCTTGTTCAATTTGTGGACAAATCTTCATGATTTCACTGATTAGGCTTGTTTCATGCAGTTGACCGTAATACTACCAGTTGCTTGTATATCTCTTTTCTGGCAGCTGTATTTCTGTTTGTAGCATTTCTGGCAGTTGCTTGTATATCTCTTTTCTGGCAGCTGTATTTCTGGCAGCTAGTGTTGCACTCTTGATGTTTGTAACATTCATGTTGTTGCTACTGTTGTGCTGCGCTCTTGATGCCAAATTAGGCTCGAGCTCTTGATGCCCTGTATTGAAGTGTGGCTTTTGAATTATCTATACAACCTAATTAAATGTTTTGCTATGGAAAATGCTTATTCCCTCATATAAACTCTTTAGTTTTAATACAGTAATTAACAAAGCGCTATGGATAATGCTTTTGAAGTGTGATGACAAGGCATATTGGTGGTAGATAAACTCTTTAGTCTAAATTAAGGTGAAATGACAACTATCTTTAAAGTAATAAAGGTTGAGATTGAAATCACACCAAATTGGTGACCATTTCTATATACTCATTAATCTATTCTCACTTTTGCTTCCCCTTCATTTTCTGCATTTGTCCATCCATATCCACCTACTTTTCATTAATCACACTTAGTTTGTGCTCATTTCATCTCTATGTTCTGCAGGTGTTCTTGGAATGGGTTGGTTGCAGTATATAACAATGGGAGAGGTTTCTGTCTCCTTAATTTGTGGACTCGAGAGGCGAAACATGTGGTTCTAAAGGGCGATAAGCTCTTCGAGTCGTTGGGTTTCAGCTTCAGCCTCTGTGGTATTTCCCACGATCCTGCTATAGATGAGTACAAGGCCGTGCTCTCCCGTTCTAGTAGTAGCAGCCCGTTTTTCCATGTTGTGAATTTCAAGCATGGCAACTGCAAGTCTAAAACTCAACCCAAGATATTGCAGGATGTTAATATGTACACTAGTAGGTGTAGTTGGGGCAACTGTCAATCGTTTCAAAATTCCAAATCCCACTTGATTTGCATTACCTTTTCCATTTCCTATCTACTGTCCATTGTTTGTGCTTGTTAAGTTAACTTTAAATTATGAGCTTTGTTTAAAGCTGTATATTTTGACTATCTAGATGATCAATTGCATGAAGCCTAAATTTGTTTAGTGTTATTCAAACTGATTGAGTTTTAAAATGGTTCCATACTAGTGATTCAATGTCCTCTCATTTAAATATTACATGTTCTTTTCATTTAGATATTAGGTTTTGCATTTTTATAAGCTTTGAGAACAAAGCTTTTATAAGGGATAAGTATTGCATTTTATCGCTTACTAGTTAGGTGATAAATATGTTTTCCACTCCGCTTGTGTTTCGGTACACAATCGGTCCTAAGCCCGTAAAAAAAGAGGGGAAATATGTTATGTAGTATTGTATGTTATTAGATTCTTAAATGCCATCAATGAAACGTAATCAAATTTTTTGCTCATTCGTTACCATTTTATAAATAAAAATGTCATCAACAAACAATGTCATCACAAATTATTGAAATCAATGAGGTATCATCACAAATGTCATCAATAAATAAAAGTCATCATTAAAAAGATGTCATCAATGAAGTTTAATCACATTTTATGCCGTTGTGTCATCAATTGTATAAAAATGTCACCACAAATAAATTGATGTACAATTGATTAAATTAAAAAAGTGTCATCAAATAATTACATTAGAAAAATTACATCAAAACACTACTTTGAAAAAGTTGCATCACATTAAACAAAAAAATGTCATCAAAACCCTACTTTGGAAAAATATGGCATCACGATAAAAAAAATATCATCAAAAAAATTGACATAAAAAAGTGTCATCATTAAAAAAAATAGCATCAATGATCAACACGACATCACAGTAAAACAAAAATGTCATCAAGGTTTAAAAAAGTGGCATTAAAAAGGTGTCTCCAAACATTTCAATAAAAAAGTGGCATCAAAGTTATAAAAAAAAAAACTTTGAAAAAGTTGCATCACGGTAAAAAAATATCATCAACAAAATTGACGTAAAAAAGTGTCATCGATAGTCTACAGTAAAAAAAAAAATGGCATCAAAGGAAAAAATGTCATCAAAATATTACTTTGAAAAAATATCATCAAAATACTACTTTGAAAAAATATTATCAAAAATATGGCATCACGGTTAAAAAATATCATCAAATTGACATTAAAAAAACTGGCATCAGTCGGTACCAGTAAAAAAAATGGCATCAATGGTCAACATGACATTACAGTAAACAAAAAATGTCATCAAGGTTTAAAAAAAGTGGCATCAAAAAAGTGACATCCAATCATTTCATTAGAAAAGTGGCATCAAAGTAAAATTTTGGCATCAAAACGGTAAAATATGGCATCGCTAAAAAAAAAAAAAAAAAATCAAATGGGTTGGTCAACGGTCAAACGTTGACCGGTCAACGGTCAACCAGTTGACCATTGACCAATTTGGGTGAGCTCTACCCAAACTAATTAAATTATCTTGGGGCTAACTACCTAATTGAACCTTCAAAATGGGCTAGCTACCAAAATCACCCAATTTTATTTGGTTTATTTGAATACCAAATAAAATCTCACAACAATTATGACTAAAAACTAGATTTAAAACTAGTTTTTCAACTACCACGGAAACTACAAATAAAATTTCACAACCAACCTTTCTGGTTTCCCAAATTCAGAGCAATGGAGGCTTGCTGGGCTCGTTGTTCATCTTCCTCGTTATTAAATGCAATCGTTAAGCTTCCAATTTCAACAAGATCGTCATCCATGGCAATTCATACAGGTGCTTGTCTCTTTTCCTCTCATCTTCAATTTCCCCCCTTTTCAATCCGATGATCCCTAATTCCATTTAGGGCATTCTCAATTGTTTATAATTGAAACCCAGATCATATAATTTCTATGGTTGGGACCCCTCTTAACATTGGATTTTGATTAAATTGATCTGTTTTGGTTTCCTCCTGTTGGGAATTTGGAACTTGATTTGATATCAGAAAGAGGAAGTGTAGTGAGGAAAGCATATGATGGGTTGCTGCTGGATGCTGGAGGTACCCTTTTGCAGCTCTCCAAACCAGTTGAAGCCTCTTATGCTGAAATTGGCCATAAATATGGTTAGTTTTTTGGCTTACTTGATCTTGTTATGGTTTGGGGATTGTGAATTGTCATGCTTGGAGCTTGTGATTGAAATGCAGTAGAAATAAAATTAAATTAAAGTGCAATTCAGATCATATGATATGGCTTACTTCAGTAAAAATATGAAGTTGAATCTGTAAGTTTATGCTGAAATTGGCCAAAAATATGTTTAGTAATGAACTGCAATCCTATGATGTCCTTGGGTATTTTGGAAACACCCTCTCGACTAGTTCAGAGGTAAGGGTGCGCACATCCGAACCCCTAGACCCATCATTGCTGGAAATGCTAGGATGTTGTGGTTGCAATTCTTTGATGTAATGCAGCTTATGACGCTGTAGCATACTGCCTGTTATGAAAAATAAAGTCGAATTTGGAAAGGTTTTGGACAAGGATTTCAGTCCCTATTGGGCGGACCATTGCTCGGTCAATTGTTTAGAGCCAAGAAACTAAACGTGTCAATTAACAGGACTGAAGGCAACTCCATCTGAAATCAAGCAAGGGTTTAAGAGAGCCTTTTCTGCTCCATGGCCTGAAAAACTTCGATATCAGGTACTTCTTTCTGGCTAAGTGGCCATGTCGTGTAACTATAATCTTTAACCTTGAAAATTGGCATGTTCAATGATACTTGATAGATCATTTTCTGACCAAGTTAGTAAGCTCTTCATTTTCGGGTTTAAGGGAGGACAATGTGCCTGCAAGGAATCCTGAACAACGGATTTCATATTTTGATCATTAAACCTTTCGCGCTGTTGACACACTACAGTCTACAGGGAGATGGGAGGCCGTTCTGGAAGCTTGTTGTTTCTGAAGCTACCGGATCTAACAATGAGGACTATTTTGAGGAGGTTTACGAGGTGATGATTGATGAAGACTAAAAGACTCGACATTTTGACCTATATGATTCTGAATTTGACGCGTATTGCTGTTTCTTCCAGTACTATGCAAACGGATATGCTTGGCACCTGCCAATCGGAGCCCATGACACTCTATTATCCCTTCGAGATGCTGGAGGTCATACATCTATCGAGTAATTTTCTTCTGAATCCAGTGACATAGTTCAAGTGAGGTTGAACCTATTTATACCGCATTGCAGTTAAGTTGGCAGTAGTATCAAACTTCGATACTCGCTTGAGGAAGCTACTGAAGGAGCTTAATGTGCTGGATCTGTATGCACCATTACCCCTCATTTGGTTTCTTGGAACATTTTTAATGATTTGTTCTTATACCTTATCATGAAAATGTAACATGGTTGTTTTCCAGGTTTGATGCTGTCATCATATCCTCCGAGGTTCGGTTTGAGAAGCCAGATGCAAGGATATTCAAAGCTGCCTTAGGTATAATCTAACTGTTTCTTTCACCGAAAAGATCTTTGATCTTTCGTAATGGTTTGTCGCGATTCCCTTGTAGACAGTATAAATGTTGACGCTGGAAAGGCGGTGCATGTTGGCGACGATCAAGTAGCTGACAAGGCTGGCGCGAACGCCATTGGACTCCAGTGTTGGTGAGTTTTCACTATACAGACCTCCAAATCGACACTGAAATCTCTACGTGAAATCAACAATGTCAAAATTGTCAAAGTATCGATGATGCACTTTCTTTCTGGTGATACCCTGTTTATCTATCGGTTTGATTTCGCAGGCTGTGGGGAGACGATGTTGGATCATTCGCCGAAATTCAAGACCGTATCCTTCTTCCGGAGCCTTAACCAGGTCGTTGAGACGCTGCTTAGTTGGTAGTTGTTACACATTGGCTCATTCGGATGGATTCCAGTTGAACACTTCCAATCTTTTTTTTTTTTTTGAACTATGAAATAGCACCAACCTTTTTGCAAATTAGAATCGCGATGTCTCTTGAATGCAAGTATATTTACAAGTCAAGCAAGCCCCTTACAAGCGGTTTTCGTGCCCAGAAAAGCCGCTTGTGCAAAGCTGCAAGCACCATAGAAACTCAAACCAGATGACTAAAAGCATAGAAACATGAAATCTGGGAATGAAGGAATATGAGGTCTAAAAAGGCATACAGTTTCCAGCAATGGATATGCCTAACCTGAACAAAAGCAAGAGCTAGCTGGTAGTCCGATAGGAATATTTTATAACCATTTTGCCCATTTCAAGCGAGATACCGATACAGTTTCCTGTCTGTGCTATCCCTCTCCAAGAAATCTCGCTCTATAAGGGATTCAATCCGTTTCTTGATCTCCACTGGGTTTGGTAGGAAGCGCGACTGCAGCTGCTTGGTCACCTCGGCTATAATATTGTTATGATCGAGCACCCGTCTTGATTTCATGATCCTCACTATGGCTGCCTCAATCTGGGGTTTCCTGTCTTCCTCCACCCTCTGCCTCGTCTCCTGCTTCTCTGGCTCTGACTCTTTCTGCGCTACCACGGTACCTATCTTCACCTTGTAGAATTTGCTCGTGAACTTGTCATTGAACAAGAATGTATCGTTTTCACCTATGTCTTTGCTCATGGGTTCTTTTCTGAGGACGTTCTTTCCCTTCACACACGCCAGAGACTGCAAGCACCTCTTCAATTCAAGTGCTGGGATCTCTGTGGCCTGCTCAATCTCCTTGTATGAGAGCTGCTCGGCGTTATTAAAGAGCATTAGAACACACATCTGATAGGTGGAGACGTTCAGCTCATGCTTTTGGCCGTTTCCAAAGATTGCCTTCATATCAGCTGTCCCCATGTTGGTTTGCCAAGACAATCTCCTACCAGTGTGAGTACCAAGGTAGTACGACCTGAACTTCTCACAGATGGTGGATAGTTCACTTGGCAAGTTGCATGGGGGGCATGGCTGAGTAGGCCAAGATCCGGTTGTTAAGATCTGAACAGCTAGTGTAGGTCCATCCCCAGTCTCGGCACCTTGACTGCTATAAAATCCTTGCATTGTGTCCTGGGACGTTTTCATATCAGTGAACATGCCTTCTAACTTAGATGTGAACTGGTATCCGCATTCTGTCTTGAGCTTTACTATGAGACTTCTCTCTGCATCATCGGACACGGTCTTTCCTGAGAGCAATCTTTTAGCTAAGTGTTGCTTGTAATACTTCTCAAACACATCCTTCTCCTGCAGATAGCGGAAAAGCATCATCACCTTGTCAAGGATAACCTCCCCTTCATCCTCAGTTACACCTTTAAGACCTTTCCGAAGCTTGTCATCCACAAACAAAGATATGAACTCCGGGGAACGAGGATTCAAGTTGATGAAATACTCAAATGAGGAATTCAAAGCATTCTGGAATGTCTTATCATTGTTGAATGCTGAAGTTATGATGTTGTCATACTTATCTCTTTCATCCAAAAGACGTTGCACAAACTCCACAGGATCCTTCAACCTTTCTGGATCAGTAACCAACTGTTTGCCTATTTCCCTGATATGAGAAGTCATCACTTCCCGAATGGTTGAAAGCCCATTAGGTACACGACGGAACAAAGTGTACATTCTTCCCAAGTCCTCGTACTTGTCATCAAGAAGCATTTTCACCAGGCCGGAATTCTCCATGTGAACCAATCTCTGCATATGGTTAGCAATCATTTCCTTCTCAATAACACTAGTGATCTTGCTTTCACTTTTAGCATCCAAATAATGGGATACTCGGTCTATTTCTTCATTCAGACGTCTCTCAGCTTTCTTCAAATAGTCCCCACAATCACAACACTCAATAAACTGCTGAGATTCAACCCTGTAGAAATCAGCTGACACATCAAGAAAATGCTTCTCAAAGTCCTCTTGATAAACAGATGAACCCAGATCCATTAGCATCTTGATGATATTCCTCATAAGCCCCCTGTTAATAACTTCACCAGTTCTTTCACTCAATATCAATTCAAGGAGTGTATTCAGAAGCCTTGTCTGGATATTATCAGAGTGGATAACATAGTCCCTCCATAGATTCAGGCCAAGTTCATATACCGGTGTTTTACGAGTACTGGGAACAAAAGTCCTATCCATGTACATTAGGATGTCTCTGATCATTTGTAATGCTTTGTTATGGTCAGCCCATTTCCAGTTCAGCTCTTCAAGAAAGGAAACTCCTTGTGCCACCTCTACGGATTTTGATATTTCCTTTAAATGTGCAATCATGGTTGTCACCAGGCCTGAATACAGCTTCTCGCCAAATTTATGGAGCACCATATTGTAAGCATTTCTGCACTCGAGCCAAATTTAAGATTAGAGAATATACATGACATATTTGCTGCAAAAGACCCACCACACATTCACAAAAATAGTTTCAAAACCTATATGAAATAAAGAACTTAAAATGTAAGGAATAAGGCCAGAAAAGCTGCAAACAATCAGACCAAATTGTGCATATAGATATGACCCTGCAGTTCTACATTGTGCATATAGATATGACCCTTCAGTTCTAAATTGTGCATATAGATATGCAACATCAACTAACTTGCACATGTTTGACACTTACCTTCTTGCAAAGACACCAAAATATGCCAACAGTTAACCCTTCCAATCTAATGATTTACACAAAAACACTTGCAGGTTTCACTATTACAATGATACAGGGTCTGTATGGGTCGGGGTTAAAAAAATGACTAAAATTTATAAACAGGTTAAAGTTAAAAATTTAACCTCAAATAAGGTTAAAATTTTGTGTGAAATATAAACCCCGTATGGGATGAAAAACAGTTTATTTGTAAAAAGTGGAGTTTATTTGATGTTATTAGGGGTATAATTGTATTTTCAAATCAAATAAACCCCAAAACCACCAAAAAAAAGCTATCAAATGTGACTTATTTTTTAAGTCCCAATTTTAACCAAAAACTCCCTACTACACAACCCCATACAAGGTTAAAATTTTTAACCCCCAATTTTAGTAGTTTATTAACTACTAAAATTGGCATCCATACACACCCACAATCTCCTAATATATATATCGATTTTTCTATCCTATGCCCTTGGGGCATAGGATAAGAGGCTACAAATAGAAACCAGATATATATATATATATATATCGCACGTTAACAAACCAGATACCCTTTTATGGAAAGATTGTTCAAAAATAGGATATAATGTGCCAACATTAGGAACTAACAATCACAGCAACATGCAGAAAAATTCCTGCATACGATTAATCAAACAATTATGTTGCTATACAAAAAAGGAAGCTCGGTGCAAAATAGGAAAATTCTAAAGAAAGCTTATATGAAAGTGAAAAAGCTATATTAGGCAGCCCCAATACATATTGCCTAACGTCCAAGGCAAGTGTGACATGTAAGAATAGAGAAACAAAATAGAGTCTCAAAACTATGTTTCCATCATAACCGCTTCAATATTTCTGAATAGTAGGAATGTAGAAGTGTATAACCAAGAAAGCCCTTGATCATGTTCCCAAACTGCAAAGATCTCCAAGGACTGTTCGAATCCAAATATTGAAGCCTATTCAGATCCAAGCTAATGGAAACAAGTTGTCACACTGGGAAGAACGATTTTGGATAGAAATTGTTCAGGCAGAGGAAGCCAGGTTTTTTTTTTTCTGGATGAAAGAGCAAGGCATGATTTCACAAGCCCTCTTAAGCAATTTTGTTAACCCACGGAGCAGGTGCTAAGGGTTTGGATTTATAATGTGTCTGTATTAAAGAAAACCCATATTGGCCATATATAGCAACAGTGCCATGCCGGCTAATTGAACATTTTAGCTTGAGCTTTATGTGGCTTTATTTAACTTATTTACATACCCTTGTAAAAAGATGCATAACTGAACTTAGTACATCAGCAAGCCACTTACTATCCTAAAACGGTTTTGGAACGGAAAAACTGTTAGCTAGAAGAATACCAGAAATACATACTTTCCAGCTCCAAGGGATTATCCCAACTATAACTAAAGCACAAGTACAACAAAATTCATGTTCAGGAAATGAATTCCTGATAGAAATATGTTATGCAACATCCAATGACATGTCCAGTAGGTTGAAGCCACCAAATCATCTCCAATGCATAGATTGCTTCTAATGCAATTTATTGCTAAACCCTCGTAGGAAGAGTTGTTAAAACATTATACTCGAACAGTAAGCCAAAACGGGATTTTCATCAAGGAAATCAATCACAATATATGAGGGAAATCGATTAGTGAAGGAACCTGTAGAGCTCTTCAAAGCTGAGACCACTAGCATTGTGATTATAAATCTCATGAATGGCATGCTCCAAAATCTTCCAAGTCTTATCAGCATACTTTGGATCCACAACCACCCTATGCTTGAAAGCCTCAATCTGAAAATTCCTCTTCTTCTGATTACTCATCTTCTCACCCGCCAACCACTCGAAAAAAGGACAAAATCAGCACAATAGCTCACCTAAACCAAATTGAATTTGTCAATTCCTAACCAAAAGAACAAATTCAAAAACCCTAAAGTACGAGCGAGAGAAAGGACAACCTAAATAAATCGAAGAGGATTCTAAAACGCCGACCAGCTGATAATAATACCTAGCAGTTCGAGATAAGCAACAAATTCACCGTCGATTTCAATCAATACAAACGGCTCACCAAAAAAGGGCGTCCAATTGAAGATCCAGGCACCGTAAGGCCGAAAATTCGAAATCAAACAACCACGTCAATTGGTGTTTATCCGCAAAAGCGCCGGATGGAAAAGCAACTAGGTTTTGGAGCCGGATTGGACGGAATGGAACGACTTTGAATGAGGAGCTCGATCGGAGGGAGAAGATGGAGAATCTGGACGGCTCCAATTCGGAGCTCGGTGCTTGAAACGGGTCGGAGCCAAGGAGATTTGGAGCGAGAAAAGGGAGAAAAAGAGGGTTTTCCCTTTCCCTCTGCGCGATTTGATTTCGAGTTGATCTCCGAAGAAGATGATTGTTTGTGATTTGGAGAAAACGAAACGTATTTGCCTAACACGTACGAAACGTTATGTACAGTTTCTTTCAGCCTAGGGCAAGTGCAGGTGGTATATCTAATCTCGAATTCTTACTTAATACAAAAATAATACTAGATAGGTTTGATCCACTAAAAACCCGATCGGGTTTTTTTTTTTTCGTAATAATTTTTATTAATAATTAATGATAACTACATATACATAGATGGTAAACGGGCAACAAGTTGCGCCGTCAATCCCTTCTGAATAGCAAAACCAATTCTTTTGAATACGACATCCATAGATCTAGGGGTCATAACATTACTATGCATAATCTTTTGGACTCGCTTGAGGACCTCGACAACATCAGGTGCCAAAAAACCAAAGGTATCAAATGCAAACGGAACGAATACGTGTTGATTGTCAATACACGCTTTCTCATGTTTGACCACTTTAGTTGCGGCCGCTTTGAGAGCTACATGTCCGACCGTGAATATCTCATTCCTCAAACTAACCAAAGGGGAAACTCCTGCCACATCAACACAGGCATGTTGTCCACCTATCCACCCAAAAACCAAAATGTCAGGTGGTCTCAATGTCGATCTCCCCTCCTGCGGATCAGTCAAGAAGTTCACAGGTGCCTCTTTCTTAGCAGAAACCCCCGCCCGCCTAAATATATCAAAGAGAACATCCCGAACAAGATCATGCATGTACTTGAAGTCCGGAAGTTCTTTACAATGAACTGCATGCTCTCCAAAAGTATCCAAAACCCTCCGACAATTGGGAATAGGACAAATCTCATCAATTAGGAATAGTGGGATCATAAGGCGATACCTGAGAATTGTGCGGTACTCCACCGGTGTCATATGCTGTCCAAGCCCATCAATAGGAACAACAAGAAGAAAATCTTGGGCATGTGGTGCTTGTAGACACCAAAAAATGGCCTTCTGTCTAACCGTCATGTTAAACTTCACCTCCATCTCCTTAATAATTTTACCAAAAAGAGCACTCGCCAAAATATGTTGGGGTTTAGGGGGGGGCGGTACCCTTATTAGCAAAACTATCAATCCAAGACAAACTCGACTCTAAATAGATCTAAAATCTTATTCGGGATGAAATTTGAGTTCACATTCAATTGGGTATTTTTATTATATGATGACGTGTTTTTACCATACCTCAAAGGTGAGTTATTTTAATTAGTTTTTCCTATAACTTTTTTTTATATAAAGACCGTAATTCAAAATATCAGATAAGACGTTATCTGACACATCGAGAGGTCGTATAAACGGCAGACGAGAATTGTCGATAGGGAGAGCTTACATCGGAAATCAAGGCAGACGATTGAAGGTGGTTGACATCTAGCGAGGCACCGAGACGAGAAAGACTCTCTTGCTAAAGAAGAGGGTGTGGGAAATCAAACACTCCTGAGGAAGCACCACCCACCCGGTACCAAATACGACTCGTACCACAACAAGATCTGTAAGAAAAAAAGATGACCAGGAGCGCCAAAAACCACAAAGCCAAACAAAAAAACCTTGAAATCAAAGAACTCAGATGAGACTTTCATTTGTCAAGATCGGGTCAAGCAAGAAACTTAATTGTAAACCTAGAAATCCTTAAGGATTTAAACTAGTGTCTGGATTAAGTCAAATGAGCTCAAGAGTGAATTGTAAATGGTACCTATTTCTTTTTCTTGTTTTCCCTTGGCATCAAATACATTAATTTCGAAACTAGGGGTCCAAGAAAATCCCCCCTATAACATATTTAATATTTATCATATCTTTGTTTATTCAATTAGTTATTCTACCTTGTTTTAAAAAAAATGAACGAGGCATGTGTATTAGGATTGGGCTAAGCTAGGATTGATGGGCCGAAGGCCCATGAATTGATGTATCCATAGACTATTATATAGAGCCTTTGTAACAATACGAAGGGCATCAGATAATCAATATACAACTCTTTCCTATCTCTTCTTCTCTATCTCTCTCTGAATCTCTATTCTACCTTCTTCTCCCTTCTCAAATCTCTCATTAATCTCCATGGAAGCTTAGCTTCCGTCTATCCGACCTACGGGTCATAACAATGGTATCAGAGCCTTTCGATTCTTAGTTCCGCAATTTTGATTTTAAACCTCGAAATCGATCGACGACAATGGTAGCTATGGTGGCCGATCGAACGATTCTCGTCAAGATCCACATGGAGCTTTACTCGATCTCCTGGGATGTGATAGAAACAATATTTGCTCCGTTTGGGGTAATTGAATACATAGAGGTATTTTGCCCTGGAGAGGAGTTTCATTCGAAGATTCGATTCAAGAGCCGGGAATCCTCCATTGAAGCATTGGAGTGCATCAATCGTAGGGACGTCTACGATGGGTGTTGTCAACTGGAGCTGTTTCTTGAGGCCAGCTTGATGGAGGACAGCCTCCGAAGAAACAAAAGCCGAATGCCTCTTGTGTGTGATGAACGGCGACAACGCGTGAAGCAAGAAATTGCAGAACGGGGAAGCGAAGAAGAATTAGAATCTTCAGAACCTTCAAAGACGGCCGAGGGTTCATCATATGAGGCGCCGCAAGAGTCCTATAAATCACTGAATGAGGCTTATCAAAAGATGATGGCCAGTGCTGACCGGTTGATCTCCACTTTGCAGACTATAGATGCCATCTCGATTGAGGGAAACTCGAATTCAGAAGAGCGATCTCCGACAAAAGATCTCATAGCCGAAAAGATTACATGTTCGGGCAAAGAACTGAGCCAAGAAGCCCAGCCATTTCAAGGAACGGTCGATGAATTTCAAGACTGCGAGGAAAATGGTGAAGTCTTGGTTGCAAACGTCAATCAAACTGAACTTGCGAGTGTAGACACGAACCAAGACACCGAATTGTCCAAGTCTCCAAGGACGGACGACTTGACGAAGCCAGAGAATGACGACGACGTAGAACAGGTTCTCACCCAACAAACTAATCTCAAGGTAAATCTCGATCCATCTGAGTTTATCGTCGGTGAGAGTGCAATCAGAGAATTGAGTGGTTTG
Source organism: Persicaria maculosa (assembly GCA_963922045.1). NCBI lineage: Eukaryota > Viridiplantae > Streptophyta > Magnoliopsida > Caryophyllales > Polygonaceae > Persicaria > Persicaria maculosa. The sequence continues at coordinate 11,920,381 of OY998256.1, forward strand.
GTGAATCTGTTGATTGAATTGTGGAAAATTAGGCTGGCAAATTTTAGAATGGATTCAGTTGGGAGTTTGAGCAACCTTAGTGCCCGCAAGGTGTTTGCTAAAATGTCAGGAACAAAACTTTTGTTGTTTGAGTCCCTAATTCTTGCTGGGCAGTCGAGTTTAGATCGAAACCTTGCCTTGGGTGGGGAGTGGTGCTATCTGGATTCATTTTGTGAGCACCAAAATCAGGTTAGCTCGTTAACATTTGATAGAGGACGGATTTTCGATGCTTCCATCTATGGTGTGTCTGCTGCAACTTTGGAAAGGGGTGGCTTGGGTTTTGTGTTTGAAATGGCTGGGCTTCTTGGCTCAGTTCTTTGCCCGAACATGTAATCTTTTCGGCTATGAGATCTTTTGTCGGAGATCGCTCTTCTGAATTCGAGTTTCCCTCAATCGAGATGGCATCTATAGTCTGCAAAGTGGAGATCAACCGGTCAGCACTGGCCATCATCTTTTGATAAGCCTCATTCAGTGATTTATAGGACTCTTGCGGCGCCTCATATGATGAACCCTCGGCCGGCTTTGAAGGTTCTGAAGATTCTAATTCTTCTTCGCTTCCCCGTTCTGCAATTTCTTGCTTCACGCGTTGTCGCCGTTCATCACACACAAGAGGCATTCGGCTTTCGTTTCTTCGGAGGCTGTCCTCCATCAAGCTGGCCTCAAGAAACAGCTCCAGTTGACAACACCCATCGTAGACGTCCCTACGATTGATGCACTCAAATGCTTCAATGGCGGATTCCCGGCTCTTGAATCGAATCTTCGAATGAAACTCCTCTCCGGGGCAAAATACCTCTATGTATTCAATTACCCCAAACGGAGCAAATATTGTTTCTATCACATCCCAGGAGATCGAGTAGAGCTCCATGTGGATCTTGACGAGAATCGTTCGATCGGCCACCATAGCTACCATTGTCGTCGATCGATTTCGAGGTTTAAAATCAAAATTGCGGAACTAAGAATCGAAAGGCTCTGATATCATTGTTATGACCCGTAGGTCGGATAGACGGAAGCCAAGCTTCCATGGAGATTAATGAGAGATTTGAGAAGGGAGAAGAAGGTAGAATAGAGATTCAGAGAGAGATAGAGAAGAAGAGATAGGAAAGAGTTGTATATTGATTATCTGATGCCCTTCGTATTGTTACAAAGGCTCTATATAATAGTCTATGGATACATCAATTCATGGGCCTTCGGCCCATCAATCCTAGCTTAGCCCAATCCTAACAATGTGATATATAGATGCTTTGCTTGATGGAGTATACTGTAATATTTATCCCGGCCTTATTGTGACCCGACTCGAAATGATCCAAACCAATCCAAAATCAACCGGATAAGACATGAAATTGATATGAGTCAATAATGACCCGACAGGCACAGGTTGAGATCCCCTAGTCCGTAATTACTGTCCATTATGTAGTCTGTATCGTGTGATTGGATACACCGAATTATTTTATTACTTTTCTTAATAAATAGGGTAGTTTTATAATTATTTTGGACCAATAAAAGAATGCGGGCTATAAAAGGGACCGTAAAGACGGACTAGAGGATCCTCTCACCGGACAGGAACTTGATGCGAACCCCTGATGGCTGGTACAATATTGCATACACTTGCTACCAATAAAAAGTTCATCGGAATTCCTTTTCTGCCACTCCTTAGGACTTGATATGCCAGGAGGAATGAAAATGAACAACCATCTCCAGCAACACAGTCCAACTACATCCTAAAATTATCTCCAGTAACAACCTGTAAGATCAGTTTAAGATCCAAACAAAATGAAGAATCTTTTAAGTCTTATCTTATCTGCCTCTGAAGTTTGAGGAACCGCGGCCACCAGGAATGGCTGCAGCATCCTCCTTGAAAGGCTGAGTTGCAGGATCAGCGAGACTCGGTAGCCTTGTAATGCTACCCTTCCCTTTCCGGGCATTTGGCCCTATCTCCTCTATCATGTATTTCCATCCATCAATTGGCCGCCTGCGGCTAAATATGTGCGTCTTGATGAAGCTTGCTATCTGTAAATCAATCCCCATCAACAAGGCAAGATATTCAGCACAATAGGATTAGCAGGAATCACATTAAATTTTATTATTCAGTGCACAATTACAATCAGCAATATATCAGGTCAAAAACTTCTCATGGTTCTGAATTAAAATTAACCCTTAGCTTTACCCATGGATGAAGTTCCAGCATGGGGTTTGCAACACTTAAAACACACACATTTGTATGTAACTTAACAAAATGCAGCTTATGCATATACTTGTAGCAACATTCTAATCAAATGCTTGGAGGAGATGGGTGTTATTCAAGCAACAGGAAAAGATGTATCAATAGGTTCAGAGTGTTTGGCGAACTTCTGCCTAGTATATTCAACCGAGCAAAGGCGCACAGAATCATTATGACAAGCTGCCAATTGCAAATATATGAAGGTATTATATGCACACCTGAAACTTGCAAAAAGCCATTCGACGTTCGAATTCCTGAAGGAGAATGTCTTCCTCTCTCTGTGTCATGTCCCACACATTACCATCCTGATCTTTACTCAATGTCTCCCAGCCATCAGGCTTGTTTTTGAACTCTGAAGCACTAGGGATTTTCGAGTCATTCCAATCATTCAAATTGACATCAGGAGAATCAAATATCCTGCAATCAAATGCATTCAAGCCAAAATTTCAGCTCAAGAACTCGCCATGGAGAGCTTGATACAATCAGACACCAATAACCAGTAACCTTTCCAGAGAGTTAATCATTGATTGCAGCAATCCATAAGAAAAAAGACAGCAATTTGAGGTTGAATGAATACAATTATTTATCAGACTTACTCAGAGCAACTATCAAGCAGCTTCTCAATATCATCACCGACACCTCCAGGACCATCAGCACCCAATTTCGCCTCCTCAAGCTTCTCGATCTCCTTCATCCACAATCCAGCATGAATCCTCTGCTTCTTCACCCTATAATCCTTCCTGATGTTCTTCAAGCTGTACAATCCCTTCCCTCCCTCCTCTTCTTTCACCTTCTTTCCGTCTCCGTCCTCCCTATTCTTCATCTTCCCCTTTCTCCTCCCGTCCCAGTTCTCATTCATCTCCTCCACAAACGCCTTCGTCTCGGCGTCGGTTTCGGCCGGAAGAACCACGCTCCCTTCTCCTGATCCGATCCCGAAGTTCACGTCGGACTCCCATGGAGCCGTGTCCTTACCGGAGAGGTCGTCGGGAAGCCACGCCGTCTCCCAAGCATCGTTCCACTCGTCGTTGCCGGTGGATTTCGTCGACAGGGATCTGAAATTAGGATTCCTGGTTGAAATTGATGGGAAAATTCGGGACGAACACTGCTTGATTTGAGCTGAATTCGCTATGCGTCTAAGGAAATGCATGCTAGTATTATAAACCCTAAACCCCCAATTCACCGATTTGGGGAGTGTAAGCTTGGCAACGGGAAACGAGTTCCTCAGGAGATGACACTTCAATTTCGAGTTGGGCCTTTTTGGGCCTCTATTGTCTGGTCCAAATACTCTAATCACAAAAGTATTTTTTTCTTTAATTTTTTTATTTTAAAATATGAACTAGTATAGTTACCGCGCCATTGCGCTATTTTTAAAAAATAAATTGATATTATACCATTTAATAAAATATTATTTAAGTATTTTGAATTATAAAAACAAACTCATAAGAGTAAGATATAATTAGCTCAATCAAGATAGACTCCATTGTGATAGTATCGAAGATTTGCAAATAGACAAAGGTTTATATTAATTTAATATTTTGAGTCAAACCCATTGATTATTTTGAAGATGAAAATCAATTGGAAATTTTTTTTTTGGGGGGGGTAAAAAAATGATTAGTTAAAAAATGAGAGAATTAAGGTAGATGTGACATTTAAGTGCAAACTCTTCTATTTTAAGAGTTTATATAAATATATATTTGTGATGGGAGACGGGGGAGAGGGACAGAGAATATGACCCCCTATTGTACCGCCCACAAAAAACGGATTTTTATAGGCTATAGAAAGCAAATCTCTTATTTCAGAGTTTTTCCAAGGCTATGTAGGAATGACAATGGGTCGAAAGTGGTGGGTGTAGATGGTCTAATTCCATCACCTGATTCATCATCTAAAAATCCTCACTCAATCCACTCATCCACTCATCCGTGCTTTCAATATCCATCATGTGTGAGTGAGAAAAATGGATATTTGTGGAAGTCAGTTATTTTGAATTTTTATTCAAAGGTAAATTGAGGAGATCATTAAAATCTCAAACTAACGAAAACCGGCACATTGAGTTTTTTAAACAATCGCTAACCCTTTTCAAATGCCTTAGACCATAAAAACTCTCAAAATCTTAAAAAAAACTAAAAAATTAAAATTATGTTACTCCAAAAACATTAAAACTTGCTAAATAAAAGTTACATAATGTAAGTTATATAGATGGAAATCAATCCACGCATATTTGATCCATCATTAATCCACTTTAAAAACATGGATGAAAGCTCAAATAAATGAATAAATAAATAAGTGGAAGATGGATCTCGTCGAATATACACAATGGGGTGTCCAATCTAACATCCAATCTGTTTCAAACGATTCACTAAACTTGTTTATCTTGATTCAAGCTTTTCTGTCGTTCACCCATGTTGTTTATAATATTTATCATAATTTAATATTTTGAGCTTCTTTCTTACTCCTTTCGTTAATTAAAACTTGACATTTTTACTATTTATGCACGCTTTTTGAGGTGTTAAAAACTATATAAAATATTAACGTTTTTAATAATTTTTTTAATAATTTCATACTTATTACAATTAAGTATGAATTTATAAAAACAAAAGTAAAAAAATGTTAATACTTTATATAGTTTTTATCATTATAAAAAACGTACATGAATAGTAAATGACAAGTTTTAATTAACAGACTAACAGAGGGAGTATTAATTTTTTTATTATTTATTTTTTGATCAGGAAAGAATCTGGTTAGGGATCTCCTAACCGATAGCATCCTTACGGATGAGGTCTAGAAGACCTGAATCACATAAGACATCGTCCCCGAGGAACGAGCGGCAAAGGTGTGCAACCTTATCAGCCACTCTATTCCTACAACGGGGCACATGAGAGAAGGAAACATCTCTCAGATTTTGTAGCATGATTTTAATGTCAGACATGATTAGTTCAATTTCTCAGGGGCAAGACTTGTTATCCTTCAGTTGATTAATGTTTATTAGCAAATCCCCTTCTATACGAATCCTTGGGATGTGTAGTTCGAGGCATTTTAATACCCCGTGTTTAAGAGCTAAAGCTTCTGTCGTAATTGGGGATTGAATCCCAACCTTTTCATATCCAATATGTAAAGGACGGCCGTTCCAGTCCCGAATAATGAATCCTACCGTACTGTCTCCGTTAGATAGGGTGGAGCCATCGAAATTCAACTTTAGAACACCAAAGGGTGGTTTGTTCCAAGACGATTTTTTGTTACTTTTGTTTATGTGTTTAGTCTGAGTAGTCGTCGGATGGCTTCTATTGGCTTTATTTGTCTCATGCGGACGTAAGGCCTCTTCTTCATATGATTGCCATGTTTTGATAGTATTTTGAATTCTTATTTTCATGGACGCTGTTGTCGGTGTAACTTCATTTCTGAAGATCGTATTATTACGTAGAGGGAGTATTAAATTATTTTGTATAGGTGGATGAGTATTTTAAATTTAATATGTTAAAAAAAAAAGTGGGTATAATAAAGTGACGAATAATTTGAACCTAATAGAGTAATTGGACATGGTGTTGTCACGCTCATTCCTAATGGGTATGAAAAGCTCAAGCCCAATAAGGATGGAAGGTATAGTAAAACCCATTCCTCGTTGCCCATCTTCCATACCCATTTCCAAATACTCCATAATTGTTTTGAACGGACAACATTACCCACACACACAATTTGATTTCAAGATAGATAGATGACAAAAAAAAATTAAAAAAAAATGGTGACAAGCACCTACAACACTTTATTTGCTTCCGTTGTACATGATGGTTAGTCCGTCTCCCGGCTTGTCTGGGCTCTCGGTTTCTCTAAGTCTGTTTAGAGAATCGAATTTCTTTCCTTATATAAAAAAAACAGTTTATATATCCATTAGGTTACGAAAAATGGCATATTATTTTTTGTAACAAACCCTCCATTATATTAAGAAACATGATTTTTCAAGACATAATCAAGTGTAAAAATAGTTATTCATATGGATTTAATTTTAAGAAAGATTTTAAAGTTTCAACCTACGACTTAAAATTGGATTGAATAATATTCCGTATACAACAACAAACCCATTAATGTCCCATTCAGAATATGATATAGAGGGTTGAGATGTATGCACCCGTTTCCCAATTATGTTGAGAGGATGTAGGATGTTTTCGAATTACTCAAATACTACTGTAGAAAAACAAACATGTACAAACACAAACAATCTAAAGGGGGAAAAAACAATAAACTAAAAGCATACATACCAAAAAGCAAACACAAATAAGAAATATCGAACGAATGGTTAACTAAGAAATGAAGGGAGAAGAGATTACGAGATTAAAATGGAAGCGGAAATGAAAACCAAAACAGAAAAAGAAAATGATAAGATTTTCAACAAGTCACATTCACCCAAATTAGTCCTTGAATTTGATAAATAAAAAACGATCATCCGGAGTTCGAACCGGACACTTTTAGGTGCTACCCGCAAGTCCTTTCCGATTCAACCATTCCGGAATGGTTACACCCAAACTAGCCCCTACAACATGACCAACACTCCTCCATTCCACCTGGTCACTCGCCATGTCCTCTGCAAGGTCCAAAAGGCAAAGTCTGGTCTAATAACCCCATTCCACCTCTTTCTTTACTACCCTTTACAACATGTAACACCTTTTACTAGGGGTGGGCACGGGACGGGATTGAGCCGGGACGGGACTCATCCCGTGAAATTTTTACGGGACGGGATCGGAACGGGATTGACACTTTTTTTTCGGGACGGGATCGGGACGGGACGGGCCTTGTCCCGCAAATAAAAATAATAAAATATTATATAAATTTGTAAAGTGAAAAATGCTTTCATAATTCATTAATTTGTATAATATGTTGAATACGGTATTCTTCTCAACTATATTATTCAATAATAATAGTATTATTATTATTATTATTATTATTATTATTAATATTAATATTATTATACTATTATTAATTCATACAATGATTGTATAATTAATTATAATGTTCAACATATTTGGCTACATTATATTACTAGATCGGGACGGAAAGTGATTGAGACGAGATTCACCAGATACTGTCTCATTATCGATTGATAGTTGGGAAGAATACCGTATTTAGCTATTTGCCTCTTTTGACCTGAGTCTGCAAGCTTGGTACTTAGATGATGGCACTGTTGTTGGGGATACTTTGGTTGTGGGGCAGGTCTTGGATCTGATTATGAAAGATGGTCCGCGCCTTGGTCTTCATCTTAATGTGGATAAGACCGAGGTTTTTTGGCCTACAGAAGACCCGAGGAGTTGGCTTCCTGGTGTTTTCCCTCCCTCTATTGCTCGGCCATTGCGTGGTGTCAAGGTTTTGGGGGGGCCTGTCAGTGTTTGCTCTGATTTCAGCAGTGAACTAGTGGCAAGGAGAGTGACTAGGACCATAGAGCTTATGGATTCTGTCGCGAGGATTGATGACCCTCAGTGCGAGTTGCTTCTGCTTCGGGCTTGTACGGGTATTTCTAAGCTTTACTTTTCCTTGCGTACTTGTTCTCCGCGTGTATTTGAGCTGGCCCAACGTTCCTTTGACGAGGCACTCCGTTCTAGTTTGGAACGTATTGTCACTGCGTCTGGGCCTAGGTTTGGAGATTGGCAGTGGAGGCTCGCCACATTCCCTTTTCATTTTGGTGGGCTTGGAGTGTACGCTGCTGGTGATGTCTTACATTATGCTTTTTTGGCGTCCCGTTTGCAGTCTGCTGAGTTGCAGGCTAAGATCTTGCGTTCTTCTGGTATCATTGTTGTTGGGCCTACTTTTGATGATGCTTGTCGCTCTTTTAATGAGGTCACGGGTTCTGATCTTCTACGCGATCCTAGTGAAATCGCTGCCCCCAAGCTTATGAAGAAACTGGCAGATATATATTTCGCGAAGGTTGCTGCTACATCAGACTCTGTTTTCTCATTGACTCCGCGACAGGTGGCATTATGGAAGTCTCAGCAGGGTGCTCACTCATCTGATTGGTTGCGTGCAGTTCCTATTTCTGGGTTGGGGCAGACTATGAATGGAAGGACCTATCGTAGTGTGCTTAGCTATCGATTGGGAGTTCCATTGTTCGCGGTGTCCAGACCATGTTCTGCTTGTTCTCGGGTCTTTGTTGGTGATGTTTACGGTGACCATGCTGTGTCTTGCGCTGGTTCCGTGGGCATTAAACATCGACATAACCTCGTTCGCGACACCTTATTGGATATCTGCTACAGGTCTGGGATTTCTGCCGGTAAGGAGGTTGATATTGGTTTGATTGATGGGCATGATAAGCCTCTTCGTCCGGCGGATTTGCTACTTTATTCTTGGGATAGGGGGCGGGATGTTTGTGTCGATCTGACGGGATCCTCCCCTTTGACTCGGTCTGGGATGTATGAATTTGTGCCTGGTCGTGTTGTTGTTGATGCTGCTCGGCGTAAGTGTGCCAAGTATCGAGATTTGTGCACGGCGGCTGGGTATGGGTTCATACCCTTCTCCTTCTCTTCGTTGGGAGAGTTAGATACGGATGCGGTTGCTTTGCTGAAGCGGATTCAGAAATTCTCCGTATCTCATGATGCTGGGGCTCGTGTTGCCGCTTATATTTTCACTAGACTCAGTTTTATTATCGCTAAGGGAGTGGGTGCCCATATAGTATCTCGGTTACCCACTAATTTCTTGTAAATAGTAATTGGTTAATAATAATAATAATAATAATAATAATAATAATAATAATAATAATAATAATAATAATAATAATAATAATGATAATAATAATAATAATAATAATAATAATAATGCCACTTTATAATTAAAAAAATATTACTTATTTTTATTGTTATTATTATAAAATAATTATAATTTACAAGGAAAAAAAATATAATATGATATAATAATAATAATAATTTTATTATAAAGTAATATTATTATTAAATTATATTATAATATTATATAATAATAATATTATTATTATAATCAATTATTATTATAAATTGAAAATCATTATTATAATTATAAATAATATTTTCTCAAATAATAATAATAATATTATTATAAACAAATATTATTATTATTATAAATGGAAGATTATGATTATAATTATAATTATAATTATAATATTTGCTCAAAATAATAATACTAATAATATATTATTATTATTCTATAATATTATAATAATATTATTATTATCATTATTATTATTATTATTGTTATTGTTATTATTATGTGCGGGACGGGACGGGATTTGCGGGATCCCACCGGGACCGTCCCGCGTTTCGTCCCGCATAATTTTTGCGGGACGGGATCGGAACGGGATTCCCTATTTTGTCCTAAATTCCACCGGGATCGGGACGGGATCGGGATTTGTGCCCACCCCTACCTTTTACAATGAATTTGTCACACCTATAAACTGGTGCAGATAGATCTTTACTCCCTATATACATGCTCAAACTATCTAAGCCTTAATCAATGGAGTTTATCCTCTATATTAGGGTGTGTTTGGATTTCATTGTATTTTAATTATAATGCAATTATTTTACCTCGTTTTATGTGCGTGTTTGGTTCTAAAAAATAAAAATCGAGGTAAAATCGTAATTTAACCAAATAATCACATAAATCGGGATAAAATAATTGTATTATAATTAATACATCGTGGAGTCCAAAAACACCATAATTTAAACACCTTAAAAATTGTGTTAATCAAACACCGCCTTATCATTTTGCATTATAAATATAATGCATTTGGAATCAAAAACACCCTTAGTCACTCTCATCTTATTATGGATAATCTCATTTTCAATTATATTCAATCTAATGTAACTACACATCTATTTGATATGTTCATCTCTACCATTACTGATCATATGCCTTTGTGATCGTCCAATCCTCTGGCCCAAACAATAAGGCATGCCTCAAACTGTAGTGACGATTTGATTTTGGTTCTTCCCTTTGACACTACACAGATAACATAAAGAATTGCCCAAAACTTCACAATTACATCCACAAGAATTGGATATCTCAACCAAATCACTTGCCTCATTTTAAAATAAAAATAGATAATTTTTTTTTTTACTGGACAAAAAGATCGAAGAGGTACTAAGGCATGACAAAAGCCATGGTTTACTACAAATCCGAGATTTGGGTATAAACAGGTTACAAATCGAATGAGACTCCCTTATAATCACAAATCATTTAAAAACAAATTCTACTTGTCCATGAGAAATTGAATTAGTAATGTCTGATATTAAAGCATTGTTGTCGAGTGTGAGAGAAGTTTCTTTCTCTCACGTGCCTCGTATTGACAACAGAGTGACTGATAAGATTGTACACTTTTGCCGCTCTGCTAGAGACCTCAACATTCCCTCTAATTTAGGTCTCCAAAACCTCATTCGCAAGGATGCTCTCTGGGAAGATCTTTCCACCTGAATTATTAGATGTTTAAAAAATAAAATAAAATAAAGGCATGGCAAAAGCAGGCTGTATAATTGCAACTTGCAAGTGGGAAACACTCTTTTTGCCATATTTTTGGGGTCTCATCTTATGAAATGCCATATTCCACTTTGCAAATAACCCCATCATATGCATAATTGCATATTGCAAATATTCCACTTTAAGACGTACACGTTCATCAATTTTTATCAAAAAATATCACAACTTCCTGAAAAGGAATTTAAAAGAAGTGTACTTGGATGAAATAACATTTTCCAAATTACGTCGAAGGCAGTATTTTCTTAAAGAAATATTTTTTTTTAAAAAAAAAACAAGAACAAACGTTACAAACAAAATATAAAAAAAAAACACAAGTAATTTTCGCCTTTGTAGAGTGTTGTTGCTTGTATCTGCACCATCTTTATATTTTCTGTTTGTTTAGACGATTTACCGTTTGTTCAGATTTTTTCTGACCTCGAATTTTTACCTTATAAAAAAAATAACACAAATAACACAACAATTTAAGGAAGAAGAAGAGTATTGAAAAGGGGGTAATGGAAACGAATAAATTATTATTGATAAAATAATTAAATATATACCCCAGTCGGGGTGGCTCACTGATGGGGAGCAAGGGGGATGTGAGGAGGTCTTGGGTTCGATCCATACCTCCCCTCTTCCCTTGGATTAAAATCCAAGGTTTGCCTTGCTCCTTTCCAGTGGGTCGAGTCGGTCGGCGCCCGGGGTTTGCCACAAAAGGTGGGTTCCTCCTCAAAAAAAATAAAATTAAATATATTAGATATTCCATAAGTCTTATGATTTCCATGACAAATAAATTATTATCGATAAATAAACACGAATATGATCTATCTATATATCTATATCTATCTATATGCATATACATATACATACATACATATACTAAAACCGATGCATTGATGCCTGCGTGGTGGCCTGTGAGTGAATCTGCATACGTGGCGGCGCGTGGGTGCATCTCGCAAAGCTTTCTCCCGTCAAAAAGGAAATCTAGTAGTGATAATAAAACTAATTAATAAAACTAATTTTCGTAATCATATTTACCAAAAATATTAATAGATAAATATGTAATACTTTTTGATAGGTGCTATTTTATTTATATTTAGATTATTTTTTGGTGGAAAGAATTATTTATATCAAAATCAATCATTTAATAATTGTTATTTTATATCTATCTATATTATTTTTTGAGGCCAAAAATAAATAATTAAAATATTATATAGCCATATATGTAGACACAATTCATCCGTACATAGATATTTTAGTAAACTAATGTAATAAATATATACTACATATTTAATAAAAAAGAATTTTTTTTATAAAAAAAATCAACTATCTAATTAAATTACTTGAGATTTAATTAACCATAGATTAGAAAAAAAAACTTTTACGTAGTACCTTATAAATGTGAATTTTATTTATATTTTGAGAGAATATAATTAAAAGATATTTAGATTATATATAACCTGTCGAACTAATTTTATTTATATTTATATTATTTTTTAAATGAAACAATAATTTATATTTAGATTAACGCATTCTCCGTATACGGGACGGGATCTATGCTAGTTTCCGTGATATTGTAACACGAATATCATAATATAAGACTTGTGGAATATAATATATCGTGGCAAATAAATTATTGTTCTTATACGCTAGGCATGATCTTGAATTTTTTCGAGAAGTTCTAACACCTCTTACAATTTACGATAAATTACACAGAACCGCTCATTAAATACACTACTGTACTATTTACCTAACCACACATTATATAGTCTTTTATACTATATTAATTCAAAAAGACACCGCATATATATAATTATATCCTAAATATTTCCTGACTCCATTATAAATGAAGTACGTGTGAAGGTGAAAATCCCTCTTATCTATATAGAATTTTGATTGCCAACGTTACAATCAGCATATGTCAACATCATGCTTAACAAGCAAGATACGAAACTTTAAGGGGGTGCTCTCTCTTGTTTTATTGGCCTCTAATGGACGGCGCATATCTTCTGCCTCAAAACTCCGCCCCATGACCCCGTCCCACAAAAATATTTCACCCTTATATTAATATTAATTTTAAAAAAATATATATATATTTGACATCTACATGATTATTATAATCTAGGAAATTTTACAGGAAACCACCCCTTATTTATTAGGCTTTTCATTTAACCACCCCTTATACAAAATCTTTCACTAAACCACCTCTTATTTATTAGGCTTTTCATTTAACCACCCCTTATACAAAACCTTTCACTAAACCACCCCTTATTTATTAGACTTTTCATTTAACCACCCCTTATTTATTAGGCTTTTCATTTAACCACCCCTTATACAAAACCTTTCACTAAATTAACCACCCCTTATATAATCCCGTCAACAGATGACCATCCCTACCTCTATTTCGTCCAATTTGATGTTAAAAAATTTTGAAAAGACCGAAATGCCCTTTTTTTTTAACTATCCATCTTCAACCTTTTTGATGCCATATATAGAAATCCTACGATCGTCCAGACTTCAGAGCCATCGACGAACTTCAGGCTACACGACCAGGGGATTCGGAGAGGGTTTCGATGATGTAAACTGATCACGAATGCAGAAGGTTCTCCAATCACAAGGTATAATCAATGTTCTAAAAAACGCTCGGCGGATGCTCGGCGGTGGGGTACCGCCAAGCGCCAAGACGGTTCGGCGGCCTTATTGGCGGATTCTTATATTTACCCCTGTACTATGACGGTTCATTCGAAATTAATTAACAAGCCAGTGAATCCGGTTGAGCACCACCCGAGTCACCGCCAAGCCAGTCGTGATCCACCAGTCCACCACTAGAGAACTGAGATAAATCGAGCACGAGCAGAGGCAAGAGAGTCAAAGATGGATAGTTTTAAAAAGGACATTTTGGTCTTTTCATAATTTTTTAACATCAAATTGGATGGAATAGAGGTAGGGGTGGTTATTTGTTGACAGAATTATATAAGGGGTGGTTTAGTGAAAGGTTTTGTATAAGGGGTGGTTAAATGAAAAGCCTAATCAATAAGGGGTGGTTAAATGAAAAGCCTAATCAATAAGGGGTGGTTTAGTGAAAGGTTTTGTATAAGGGGTGGTTAAATGAAAAGCCTAATAAATAAGGGGTGGTTTTCTGTAAAATTTCCTATAATCTATATGAAAAAAAATCTAAAAAAATCAACTTACAAAAATTATAAAAAATCATATAGTAAAATAACATCTTTCTATAACTTTTAAAAATCTCTCTATCTCTATTGAATTATTATAATTTTTATAAGTTGATTTTTTTTCCAAATATGTTATACTCCCTCCGTTAATCAAAACATGTCGTTTTAGACATTTGCACATTATTTAAGAAAGCAAATAAAAGCAAACAAAAATACACTTATACCCCTAATCATTACTTTATTTTTCCACTTTATTGAAAACTACAACTAACAAACATCTAATCATGACAAGGGTAATTTTGGAAAGTGAGCACCAAAATACCTAAAACGACAAGTTTTTCTTAACAAGATTTTACTCCTAAAACGACATGTTTTTCTTAACGGAGGGAGTAATAATCACGAAGATGCTAAATATATTTTTAATTTTTTTTAAATATTAATTTTATGGTGAATTGTGGGTCGGGGTCGTGGGACGGACTTTTGGGGCAGATGATACACACTTATTAGACGGAGAGCTTTTCCTACCTAAAAAAATGGACGAAGAGCTTTTCTATCCTATTTTTTCATACTTCATCCGTTCGACAAAATATATCACTTTACTATTCACACACGCTTTTTTAAGAGATAAAAACTACATAAAATATATAGTTTTTTAAATATTTTTTTTAAATAATTTCATAGTTATTATTAATAAGTACAAACTTGTTAAAAAAAATTATAAAATAAATAAATATTTTATAAAGTTTTTATCATTCTAAAGAAGCGTGCGTGAATAGTAAACGACATGTTTTGCCAAACGGAGGGAGTAGTATATTGGGTAACATAACATGTAACTATAAGGTAATAGGGTGGTTGAAGTAGATAAATTAAGTGTGTTAAATGTATGTTAAATTAGAGTATTTATAAGTTAGTAAGGTGTTTGGTTGTAACTCAACTGCTAAAGTGTTAGTATAAGTTTACACTTGTATTGAGAACTAGATCAAATGTAATAGAATCTTATGACAGGGATATTGAAGCAACATGGAACCCTTGGGTGAGAATAGGCGTGTGGGACATCGAACCATGTGGTTCGAGTCAGTCCCTGGCCATTCGAACCTAAGCTGGTTCTGTGAGGGCTTATAGAGCAGGTGTTGAGACATATGTTATTTCATAACATATGTAACAACATTGGGCTCGGACATCAATTGGGCTTGGAGGCCCATACACTTGCTGAAGCTCTTTAGGGTTTTCTGGTTAGCTCCACTATATATTCGAAGAGCTAACCCTAGCTGTCCACTTCGGATCTTACTATTCATTCCGCCTTCAGAAAGAAGGAGAGCGCTCGTCGAGGGCGACTTAGGGTTTCTGAGTGGTGTTCTTCCTCCAAGCGAGAGAGAGAGAATAGAAGGAGAAGACGAAGTCCAGAACAGGAGAAGCTTCCTCGCTTCCGCTTGTGGTGCCATTGTCGTCGGTGTGTTCGGAGCTTTGAGATCTCTTAAAGGCGTTGTCGATATCGCCTGTCTCCGTCGACTGGTGGTTTCTCAGGGGGTTTTCTTGAACCTTTGTCTAGTTGATGTTCTCCTGCATTTCCTAGTCTAGATTCATTCATTTGATCTAGTGTTCGTTGTACTCTTGTAATTGCCATAACTATCATAGTGGATTTAGGGCCTTGTTCTTGAGGCCCCGAGGACGTAGGATATTCATATCCGAACCTCATAAAACTCGTTGTGTCCTTGTGTGTTTGGTTGAGTACTCTCGTTTTAGATCGAATCTGCTAGATCTAGGTTTAACAAAGTGGTATCAGAGCCTAGCTCTCGTTTACCTCGGCTATCTGGGTTCTTTGAACCCTTAATCTGTGTTTTTGCTTTAGATCTGTATTGTGGCTTATGGATCTGTTGTTCCTGGTTCTAGATCTGGTTTCTTGATTTCTGTGTCAAGATTTGTCTCTTTGAGATTTTTTGATCTAGAAAGTTTTTTCTGCAAAGATTCTGAAAATATGTCTGATTCCTCGTTTAAAATCAAACCTTTCGATGGGAATACTGATTTTGTTATGTGGCAGGTACGTATGAAGGCTATATTGGTCAAGGAAAGGTGCTGGAGAGTAATAGAGCAAAAATATGAACCCCCCAAGGATCCTCCTAAGAAAACTGAAGAGGGTGGTGACAAAGAACTAGCTGCTGAACTGCTCGATGAAGATTAACAAGCCCATGCAGAGATAATGATAAGGTTGACTGATGAGGTAGCACGGCAGGTAATGTCCTTTACCACAGCTTACAAACTGTGGGAAGGACTTTCTAAACTATACCTTGTAAAGTCTTTGCCTAATCGTATTAGTTTGCTGTGCAAGTTGTTTACTTTCAAGATGAATGTGTCTTTGCCTTTAAATGAAAATCTTGATAAGTTTCTGAAGGTAACTCAAGATTTGGATAGATGTGGGGATAAAATAATTGAGACCCATAGGGCTGTGCTGTTGCTTAACTCTCTTCCTTCCCAATTTGATCATTTCAAAGATATCATACAATATGGTAATGAAGATGTCACTACTAAGAGGATTGTAGAGGCTGTAATTCAGAAAAATGATGTGGTTAAGGTCTTTAAGACCAAACAGGAACAGAAAACTGAAATTCTTATGGCTAAAGAAAAATTTAAGGCTAAAAATAAAGAATTTCAGAAAAAGGAGCAAAATAAAGAGCAGCCTAAAGATAAACCCAAAAACCAAGATGACAAACCTAGTGAAGATAAACCAAAATCTGATGCTACTTTCAATTGTCATTACTGTGGTAAGCCTGGGCATAAAATCAAAGACTGCTATAAGAAGAAAAGAAATGATGCCAAGAAGGCTAAAAATGAATCTGCTGTGTTTGAAACTTCCTGTTCTTATGATCATGAGTTGCTTGTCTTTAGTGGTACTAGTGATTCTGACTGTTGGATCCTAGACTCTGGTTGTACTATGCATGCTACCCCTAACAAACATTGGTTTGATTCTCTGAAATTAATTGATGGTGGTGAGGTTATGTTGGGAGATCATACAACTCTCACAATTAAAGGCATAGGCAATATTTCCCTAAAGATGCATGATAATAAGATAAGGGTTCTCCAAAATGTCAGGTGGGTGCCTGATTTAAGGAGAAGTTTGATGTCTAAAAGTGTGTTTGATGATATGGATTTTGATATAAATACTAAACGTGGCAGTAAAGTTGTTATAAAAGATGGCAAGGTTGTTGTTAAATCTGTGAAGAAGGGTGGTTTATATCTTGTTGATGCCTCAGTTGCTGAAATTAATGTTACTGTTCATGAGAAGTCTATGAATTTTTTTGACACTAAACTGTGGCATGGTAGACTTGGGCATATAGGAAATAAGGGATTATTTGAGTTATACAAGCATGATGTTCTGTCTAAGAAACCTACTGATTTGCATAAATGTGAAAATTGCATTATGGGAAAACAAACCAAGAATAGCTTTAAGAGCTCATCTTTTGTTGCTTCTGAAAAGTTAGAGTATGTCCATTCTAATCTTTGGGGCCCAGCCCAGGTTGATACTATAGGGGAGAAAAGATACTTTATCTCCTTTATAGATCACTATTCAAGAAAAGTTTGGATATACCTACTTAAAACAAAAGATGCAGCTTTTGGAGCATTTAAGGTCTGGAAAAGTCAGGTTGAAAATGAAACAGATTTAAAGTTGAAATGCTTGAAAACTGATAATGGGCTTGAATTTTGTAACTCTTTGTTTAATTCCTTTTGTCATGAACATGGGATTAAGAGGCAGCTTACTGTACCTGGCACCCCTCAGCAGAATGGAACTGCTGAGAGGATGAACAGGACACTTTTGGAAAAAGCTAGATGTATGTTGATAGCTTCTGGATTAAAACAATCCTTGTGGGGTGAAGCTGTTACAACAGCAGCCTATTTAATAAATAGGAGCCCCTCATCAGCTATTAACTTCAAAACTCCTTATGAATTATGGACTGGTAGAAAGCCTAACCTTACACACCTAAGACCTTTTGGTTGTACAGCTTATGCACACCAATCTGTGGGAAAGCTTAACCCTAGGTCTCAGAAGTGTGTAATTCTAGGGTACCCAGTAGGAGTTAAAGGATATAAACTGTTGTCAATACAACCTGGTGCTTATAAATCTTTTGTGAGTAGAGATGTCATCTTTAAAGAAGATGAGTTCTATTTTAAGGATAAACTGACTGCCATGTCTGAGCCTATAGGTACACAATACCATGATGAGATCAGACACACACCATAGTTCTACTTGCCTGTGGATGACAATGAAGAGGAAGAAACTGAGCCAGCAGACATGACCTCTGGACTTGATCAGGGAAATGATGGTGCACAAGCTTTGCAAATACACCAATCAAGGGGAGCAGTTGAGGTACATGAAAAGGAACAGGTAAGGCCTGAGGCCAATGAAGAGCCTGAGGCCAATGATGGTATAGCCTCTGTTCATCCCTCTTCTCAGCATGTACTTTCTGATTTATCAAATAATCCTGAGCAGCATGCTCTCACTGATTATCAACTAACTCGTGATAGGGAACCTAGAAGGAAAATCCCAAATAAAAAGTACATGAGTAATGTTGTTGAGTTTGCATTTCTTGTTGCTTCTGTGGTGAATGCTTATACTCCTAATACTTATGAGCAAGCTATTAAATGTTCTCATGCTAAACAGTGGTTGGCTGCTATGAAGGATGAAATTGATTCCATGTATGTTAACGAAACTTGGATTCTTATGCCAAAACCTAAGCATGCTAGACTGATAGATTGCAAATGGATTTATAAGTTGAAAGATGGAGTAAGTAAAAGTGAACCACCTAGATACAAAGCTAGGTTGGTGGCCAAAGGGTTCACCCAAAAGGAAGGAGAAGATTACAATGAAATCTTTGCTCTTGTTGTGAAATATAAAACTATGAGAATGTTGCTGGCTATGACTGCTGTTTATGACCTAGAGTTGGAGCAAATGGATGTTAAAACTGCATTCTTGCATGGTGATTTGTTTGAAACTATATATATGAAACAATCAAAAGGTTTTGTTAGAACTGATAAATCTGACCATGCTTGTTTGCTGAAAAAATCTATCTATGGTTTGAAGCAGCCTCCACGTCAGTGGAATCTGAAATTTAATGCTTGTATGTTAAAGCTTGGTTTCAGAAAAAGCAAATATGATGCCTGTGTGTATTTTAGGGGTATTAGCAGTCAGTCTCCCCTGTATGTGTTGTTTTATGTTGATGATCTCTTATTAATCTCTAAGTCTAAGGATAAAATTGTTGAGATTAAGAAGACTTTAAGTGCAAATTTTGATATGAAAGACTTGGGCCCTGCCAAGTGCATTCTGGGCATAAACATCATTAGAGATAGGGCTAAAAGAAAACTATGGTTGTCTCAATCTGACTATACTCAGAAGATCTTAGGAAGGTTTAATGTGGATAGTGTTAAGGTCTCTCCTATTCCATTAGGAGGGCACCTGGACCTAACCAAATTAAAACCCACTGAGATAGATTCTGAGCATAAGAAGATGAAAACAACTCCATATGATGCTGCTGTTGGATCAATCATGTATAACATGATCTGTACACGACCTGATCTTGCTTTCTCTGTGAGTGTTTTGACTCGTTTTATGTCTGAACCTGGGGAGAGACACTGGCTTGCTATGAAATATCTCCTTAAATATCTTGCTGGTACAGTTTCTGTGGGACTAACCTATGGCAGGCATGAAGAGAGCAACAATCTATATGGCTATGTAGATTCAGATTATGCAAGTAATAAGGATAACAGGAAATCTACATCAGCATTTATGTTTACATGGTTTGGTAACTGTGTATCATGGAAAGCACAACTGCAGCCCATTGTGGCTCTGTCCTCAACCGAGGCAGAGTATATTGCTGCAACAGAAGCCTGCAAGGAGGCGTTGTGGTTACAAGGACTGCTCAAGGAGATAGAAGGAAGGCCTTACAAGGCAACCCTACACATTGATAGTCAGAGTGCTTTGTATTTGTGTAAAGACCCAATGTATCACGAGAGAACAAAGCACATAGACGTACGCTATCACTTCATACGTGAGAAAGTGGAAGAGCAGCTTGTGAAGGTGAAGAAGATCAGTGGTGATGTCAACCCAGCCGACTTTGGGACCAAGATAGTGCCAAAGGACAAGTTCCTGTTCTGCAGGAAGTCCTTGCACATTGAGGAGGCAAAGTAAGCTAAAGGCTAGGGCCGACGATGGAGAAGTTTACCCTAAATCCTGTGACTTGGTTGAGCTGTGTTCTACAGTTTCATCCTAATGTTCTATGATATGTAAATGGAAAATTAGGAGGGCAATTGTTAGTATAAGTTTACACTTGTATTGAGAACTAGATCAAATGTAATAGAATCTTATGACAGGGATATTGAAGCAACATGGAACCCTTGGGTGAGAATAGGCGTGTGGGACATCGGACCATGTGGTTCGAGTCAGTCCCTAGCCATTCGAACCTAAGCTGGTTATGTGAGGGCTTATAGAGCGGGTGTTGAGACATATGTTATTTCATAACATATGTAACAACATTGGGCTCGGAAATCAATTGGGCTTGGAGGCCCATACACTTGCTGAAGCTCTTTAGGGTTTTCTGGTTAGCTCCACTATATATTCGAAGAGCTAACCCTAGCTGCCCACTTCGGATCTTACTATTCATTCCGCCTTCAGAAAGAAAGAGAGCGCTCGTCGAGGGCGACTTAGGGTTTCTGAGTGGTGTTCTTCCTCCAAGAGAGAGAGAGAATAGAAGGAGAAGACGAAGTCCAAAACAGGAGAATCTTCCTCGCTTCCGCTTGTGGTGCCATTGTCGTCGGTGTGTTCGGAGCTTTGAGATCTCCTAAAGGCGTTGTCGATATCGCCTGTCTCCGTCGACTGGTGGTTTCTCAGGGGGTTTTCTTGAACCTTTGTCTAGTTGATGTTCTCCTGTATTTCCTAGTCTAGATTCGTTCGTTTGATCTAGTGTTCGTTGTACTCTTGTAATTGCCATAACTATCATAGTGGATTTAGGGCCTTGTTCTTGAGGCCCCGGGGACGTAGGATATTCATATCCGAACCTCGTAAAACTCGTTGTGTCCTTGTGTGTTTGGTTGAGTACTCTCGTTTTAGATCGAATCTGCTAGATCTAGGTTTAACATAAAGCAATTGATCGATACAAACTAGCTGGTGATGAGATAGGAGAAAATGAATAGATTTGTGAAAAGTTTGAAGTGAGTAGTTGTTTAAAATCCAATTTCAAAAAGTAATTAAAATAAAATCTTGTATTTAACTTATTTAAAATTATAGAATATTAAAATTAAAAGCTCCGAAAAACTACATGAGCCTGAGTTGGGAAAGTGAATAAATAAAAAGTTATTAATTAAGGGTGTGTTTGATTCACACTGTTTAAAATCTTGGAAAGTACGTATTTGACTAATATGGCGTGTTTTAAAATGAAACACCCAATATATATTATAAATTGGGTTTTTCTAATGTATATTTTAAAAGGATAGCTTAAAATTTTGGTTAAATTTGGTGAATATCCCTTTTTCATGTCAAAATTAAGTAAATGTTCACCTTTTTACAAAATTAAATAAATGTCAATTTTTTCCGAAAATACCCATCCTTCCCCATCCATAACCCTTCCTCCTTCCCCTTTAACCATTTTTAATTTTAACATTGACTAGTCAACATTGACTATTCCGGTCAACGCCTGCATTTGATGACAATTTTTTGGTGACAGTTTAGTATATTTTTTTGGTGACAGTTAATTGTGACAATTATTTTGGTGACAATTGATTTTTTGTGACATTTTATTTTTTCCGGTGACAGTTAGAGGGAAATCTTTTCTAGTGACAATTGATTTTCTTTTTTTCTTGTGATAATTGGTGGTGACAAAAAAAATTGGGTGACAATTGATTTTCTTCCAATGACAGTTGCCAGTAACACTTTTCCTCGGTGACAAATGGGGTTTTTCTGCTAATAGATGTTTTCCTGATGACAGTTGTTGGTGACAACAATTAATGACAAATTTGATGACAATATATTGTCACCATGATGTTGTAACCTTAAAAAAATTGTCACCACAACATTATACATCACCAAGACATTGTTACCAACTACATAACACTGTTTTCATATTGTTTAATCAACCGTATTGTCACCAACTTATAAAAAGCATTGTAACCAACCTCTTTTCAGTAATCTATTGACACCAACAATAAAACAGTGTAACCAATCTATTTTCATCAAGCTTTGGACAATAATATACTGTCACCAATTACAAAACTTTCTCATCAATCTAGTGTCAACCACCTATTTTTAAAAATTAATTGTCACCAACGACAAAGCAGTGTCACCACCCAATTGTGACCAACTACAAAGCACTTTCATCAAACTAAAATGTTTACAATGCTAATGTTATCACATTTGTCATCTAATCTTAACACATTTTTGTTACAAAATTGAAACCCTAGAACAAGGGGATCTTAGACCCAAGAGGGGCTAAACCTAAGCAGACGGAAATTTGATGTACAGTATAGTTTAGGATTTCCCTAAACCCTAAATTTTAAACCCTAAACCCTAAAATGTGTGTACAATACCAATATTATCAGATTTGTTATCTAATATTTACACATTTTTGTTACGAAACTAAAACCCTAGAACTAGGGGAGCATAGACCCTAGAGGTAGGGTTGTGCAGAAATATACGACACGGTTGACACGACACGAAACCGTAACAAAACGATACGAAAAAACACGAAACGATATTGATACGACACGATTATGACACGAAACGGTAAAACACGATAATAATCGTGTCGTGTTCGGATCGACATTTTCTCATTATCGGATATCCGACACGACACGATAATTTTTTTTTTAAATATTAATATATGGTGATAATAGAAATATTAGAATTGTTCTAAAGTAACACAAAGGGCTGGCTGCCCAGTTGGTAGGGCGCGCCTTCTTCTCTGTTGTGTGAATTCTGAGGACCCGAGTTCGAATCCCAGCTATCCCGCTTTTTACATTATTTTTCCCAGATTTTTCCCCCCTACAGACTCGCGTTGTCTTGGTTAAGCCAAGCCGCCAGGCTCTTTCTTCATTCTCAATTTCTCACATTCTCAGCAAAACCCCTCGCCGTCGCCGCCTGCCTTGCCTCACAAATGCCTCGTCGTCGCCGGCTAGCCCTAGCCAGCCCACGGCTCACCATCGCCTCTCCTCTCCTCACCCTCTCGAGTCTCGATTCCTCTCCTCGCTCGCCTTTCTTCATTCTCACATTCTCTGCAAAACCCCTCGCCGTCGCCGCCTACCTCGCCTCACAAACGCCTCGCCGTCGGCGGCTAGCCCTAGCCAGCCCACGACTCACCATCGCCTCTCCTCTCCTCACCCTCTCGAGTCTCGATTACTCTCCTCGCTCGCCGTTCTTAGTCAGTTAGTCTCGTTCAGATAATCAGATCCGTCGTTCAGATCCAGCCTCGTCCTCGACCTCACTCGAAGCTCACTTCAAATCTGGCCTCGTCCTCGACCTCACTCGCTTCAGATTTGACGCTCGCCCTCAACCTCGCTTGTCCTTGTTCAAAGTTCAGGTCTGGGATGCTCGAGTTGCTTCAGATCCGGCGTCCAGTACGGCAAACATTTAGGGAAAAAAAGTTTTTTTTGTAGAAATCGTGTCGTGTCGTGTTATACGGGTATCCGACACGAAACCGTGTCGTGTTATCGTATCGGATACCCGGTACTTATCTTGTCATGTTCGGATCGGCACTTTTTCCTTTATCGGTTTCGTGTTTTTATCGTGTCGTGTCGTGTCATGTCGGATACCCGGTTATGCACAGCCCTACCTAGAGGGGCTAAACTTGAGCAAACGAATAATTCGATGTACAATACTATAATGGCATCACATTTGTCATCTAATATTAACGCATTTTTGTTACAATAATAACCCTAAGTAGATGAAATTTGATGTAAAGTTTAACTTTGTAATACTTAATTGTCAGACTACAAAATATTGTCACCAACCTATTGTCAACAACTACAAAACCCTGTCATTAAATTATTTTCACCAACAAGTGAACATTGTCACAAACCAATTGTCACCAACTTAAAAACATTGCCACCAATTGATGGTGGAATTTTTTCTTGTGGAATAATGTCACCATATTATTACAAAGTCTTTTTTTTTTCGGTGATAGTTAGGGGAAATCTTTTTTTGGTGACAAAATTTTTTTTGATGACAATTGATGGTGGAATTTTTTCTTGTGGAATAATGTCACTGTATTATTTTTTCGGACATATTGTCACCAACCACAAAAACAATGTCACCGACCTATTGTCACCAACTACAAAAACAATGTCACCGCCCTTTTGTCATCAACCTCTTGTAAGTAATATATTGTCATCAACGACATAACTGTGTCACCAACGACATAACAGTATCACCAACCTATTGTTACTACTCTATTGTCACTAACTAGATAACACTGTCACCATATTATTTTCTCAAACGTATTGTCACCATCAATAAACCATTTTCACCACCCTATTATCACTAACCTCTTGTCAGTAATCTATTGTCACCAACGGCAAAACATTAGACCCTAGAGAGGTTAAAGCTAAGCAACGAGGAATCTATTGTCACCAACAACATAATATGCAATGTAAACCAAGGATATCAAGAGCTAAAGAGTGATATCAAGGGTAAAACAATATGCAATGTAAACCAATCTATCGTATCACACTTGATATGATTGACCATTAGGAATTCATTTTATACATTCTAAAAGCTAAATTCAGGAAGGAAAAGATGGGATTTTTAATGTGACAGATCAAGGATATAAATACAAATCTTTTTAGATTAGGTGCCCATAGTTCCCAGTACATTTACAAAGTGATAAACTCTAGATTTTGGCTAAACACCAATGCAAACTTAAATATGATGGGATACTTTCGAAGCACATTGACTAAAACATTTACATCTACATTAAAATTGCAATTACACATCACCACAACACAACTCCAACAATGTAAAGTACCACTCATCTACAACAAAATTGCCCCAAGGAGCATTGAGCATTGAGAATTTGAGATTAACAAGTGCCTAACAAGTGCCTAAACTAGAGATAATTGAGATGTAAATACAATAGAGAAGGTGTTTTTTTTTCTCATATAACAAACTTTCTCCAAAAGCTGATTGTAAGTAAGACTATCATCAATACCAAGATCATTTCCTTCTAAGTATAAAGCGATTTTATCACCATTTCCAAGCTCGACGTTTCTATCCAAACAATTGTAGCAAATGTTTGTGATACCTCCCTTGAACCACTGCTCGTTAAGCAAAAAGTGAGCACCATTTACACATATTAGCAAGAAAGCAGAAGTAGAAAAATACAACCTGTCTTTGATTTTCTTCTGTCCATAGATTTTATTGGTTCAAGGGAAACACAATAAAAACTCACATCTAGAGCAAATTGAATTTAGGTAAGTGCAGTCGAATTTAGGGCTAAACAACAAAATTGCTTAAATCGAAAGGGGAAGGGAACCGAAAGGAGCGGGGAAGAGATTGAGAAGGATGGGAAGGGACAAAAGAGTGGAGATTACCAGTAGGAGTGACCATCAGCAGGAGCGAGCACCGGTGACCACCTTGGAGCGAAGGAGAGTGACGCGAAGGAGCAAGACGCGAATGAGCTACATTGAACGAGAGTTGAGAAATAAAAGGGGTTAAATTTTATACCAAGGGTAGAGTTGGTATTACATAAAATTTGTGGACACTTACTTAATATCCGTTTAAATATGGACGTTTACCTAATTAGCTTTTCTAAACGGATATTTGAGCAAATTTTTCCTAAAATTTTTTATTTGAAAAGATTTTCTAACAAAGCGACTTTAAGAAAGCAATATTAAAATAATTTAATTTAAAAAAATATTTTACAATTATGCTAATTTCTTGTCAATTGTATATATTATAAAAACGGTTATAAATTTAATGTAATTATTTGACATAACTTATAAGGTATTTTATTGCACAACGTGCAATTTCCTTGATCTATGTACATTGGGACGTTGCTTTGAAAATCTAAAGGACTGTGAGGTAGGGGTGTTATGTGAGCCGATCTACTCGAGCTCAGCTCGTGCTCATTTAAATTTGAAAACGAATGAGTATGAGCAAAATTCCGAGCTAGCACGTCACGAGCCGATTTCAAGCTTTATACGAGCTTGTTCATATAACTCGTTTGACATATATGAGTTGAGCCTGTATTGATGTGTTTATATAAAACTAGTTTAAAACAAGTTCTCAAATTGTATAAGTTTAGGTTTAAACGAGTACTTTGACGAAGACCGATTTCAAAATCTTGTTCCATCATGTTATGGGATCAAGTAGAACGCGATTGACCTCGTGTGATCGTACTTATCTGAGATGCGTGTCGAGATATTGTCTGCACACTAAAACCTGGGCCGATCCGAGTTTGATCTATTCGCGGACCACCTTCATCCCTTGGAGTCTTGAACTATATTAAGTGTCGGTCATCACTAGCCGAGATGTCTCCCGCTTGGAAAATGGCTTTAAAAGTTAGGGAACCCGGCCTAAGCCGTTAGAGATTCCATTATTCCAAAAACTGACATTGTGGAATGAAGCCCTCTCGCCTATTTATAGGAATTTGGTGATTGTCCTTGCATGTTTCTCGACAAGTGTTTCGTTGGTTGATGACACGTGGCATTTAGTTTATTGCCAAGTGTGTTTTGGTTGATGACAAGTGGCATTTAGTTTAGTGCCAAGTGTTCATCGGGACGAGAAACATGTTCGTTTGGCGAGTTTAGTGGGTATTCCAACGTTTTGACGAGTTTGTGGATCGCGACCGACTTCTAGATACGATGAGTGTTGATAGGGATTTCCATGCATTAGCATATATGCTGTATGCGTGCTACTAAACGCCACCACCCTTAACTTTATTGACCTTTTATTCGCCATAATGATTATAAGTCATTCGCTGTTACTTTTATTATATTTGATGAGGTTCTATTTGTATATATAGCGTGGAACCTCGCTCATTCACGATCGTGTTCACTCATATTTACTCATAGCATCGTAAGTACTACTATTTATGTTACTGCATTGTCAAAGGGGTCAGCTCTCCTACGCCGTTTTTGTATTTTTTTCTAAAAGTTTCTTATATAATAAAATTATAATAGTTTTTTGATGTAGCACCATAACTAGCAATATATCCTTGTGCCATGACATGTTTTTTTAAAATAAAATATTAATAATATAAAAATAATTATTATAAAATTAAATAAAATATCAACAAAGTTAGCATAATATAAGTGTATGTGTACGGTAGAGTTGATAAAGTAAAAAAATATATACAAAAATAATTAAGGTGGTTATGACACCCAAAAAATTCTTGTTTAATAGTTAGATGTATATAGATGATTAAAAATGTGTAAAATTTTCATTTATTAGCAATTTATAAAATTGGAGCAAAAAACTTTCTTATTTAATACTCCCTCTGCTCACTAATAAATGTCGTTTGACTTTTTAACACGTTTTAAGGAGATAAAAACTATATAAAATATCAACTTTTTAATTATTTTTTTAATATAATTTTATACTTATTAGTTATTAGTTTAAAATTATTTTAAAAAAATAATAAAAAAGTTAATGTCTTATATACAGTAGTTTTTAGCTCCTTTAAAAACTTGCCCAAAAGTCAAAAAACGCTTATTGGTGAACGGAGGGAGTAGATAGATATAGATTTATATTTAATAGTTGGATATAGATTTAAAAATTCAACGTTTTCAATTAAGCCAATTTATTAGAAAATGTAGAATATATTATGGAAAAAAATCTATTAAAATTGGATTGCTTAAAAATTTAGCATCAAAATATTTTGAATTGAACTCGTTGATTACAAATTGTGTAATATATTAAAAAATAATTATATACGTAGTATTATGGAATAAGGAGAGGATGGTATCTCAACAAATGATTCTCATTAATTTCAATTATCTAATATAAATTAATAAAGATATAAATAGGAAAAAGGGAGGAGGAAACAAAAAAAAAAGATGATTTTTTGAAAAAACAAAATAATTACGGCGAAGAGGACACATCCAAAAAAAATTACTCCATCCGTTCAACAAAACTTGACGTTTTACTATTCATGCACGCTTTTTTAGGAGCTAAAAACTATATAAAATATCGACTTTTTAAATAATTTTTTTTAACAATTTCGTAGTTATTATTAATAAGTACAAACTTGTTAAAAATTTTTTTTAAAAAAATGAATATTTTATATAGTTTTTATCATTTTAAAAAAGCGTGCGTGAATAGTAAACGACAAGTTTTGTTGAACGGAGGGAGTATGTTTTAAGAATATATATGTATAGATAGTTTTTCTTAATCTAAAAAAAAAGGTTTTTCTTAAAAGAAATAAATTCTTTATGTTTAACTAATCGTTAGGATTGTCATTACAAGAAATATGTTATTTAGGTTTAATATTATTTGATGAATATAAAGATGGAGTGCCTTACTTTATATTAAGAGAAAATTTGCGCTGAAGGTGTAAATTTTCGGTCAAATTAATTAATTGTCTCTCACCTCTTTCAAATTAGCTAAAAGTCCACGACCTTAATCTGCGCCCCCCTCCCCTAAACCTCGCTATTTGGATTTCCTCCCCAGCCTCTCTCGCTCCACTTGCTCTCTCTGTTCAAACGCCAAATAATACTCCCTTCGATCTTCATCTTCGATTTCAGACATATCAATCTTCGATCTTTGGAGGCGATGTCGATGCCGATCTGGATCTGGAGTCGAAGACGATGCTGATGAAGATCCGAGGCGAAGATGAACGAGAATCCGGCGCCTCTGAATTCGACGAGCCAGACGAACGAGAATCCCTCTGAATCCGGCGCCTCTGAACGAGAATCCCGCTGCATCAGACGAACGAGAATCCCGCTGATCCGAGGCGAAGACGATGCCATTGATCTCGGATCCGACGAGCCACCTTGGAGCCAGATCTGTCCGACGGCGTCGCCACTGGAGCCAGAAAGACGAATTCCAGGGATCTCGCCTCTGTCCTCTCGAATTTCAGGGATCTCGCCTCTGTCCTCTCGAATTCCAAGGATCTCGCCTCTGTCACCTTGCCGGCGGCCGCCTGAATTCGATGCCAAGAAAGACGAATTCGGCCGCCTGAAGTGAAGATAAGTTGAAATTTGAGAGGAAGAAGACAAGTTGAATTCGATGCCAATCGGATCTCGGTGCGTCGCCGCCGAGTTGAATTCGATGCCATGGCTTCTCCATGGCCGCCGCCGGTGCGCCGCCGATGAGCACCGCCGAAGACATCGGTGTCCGCGAGGTTCGCGGAGGCCACATATCTCTTCTCCCATGGCTTCTCCATGTGTTTCCGCACTTTTCCGATTCAGGATTCAGCAGTCCGTCTCTCGGGGTCTCTCCCCTGCGTTATCGCTGCCAACGACTGAAGGTGGTGCTGGTGAGTTTGCTGGTTGCCGGTGGTGAATCGGTGAGCAGAGCGGCGGAGATGGAGCGAGGAGGGACGAAGATGGAGATGGGGAGCGAGGATGAATCACTGTCAAATTAATCGGTGAGCAGAGCGACGTTCTGATCCTTGTCGATTTCAATTGGTTAATCAATCGATCCATATGTGTGTGCAAAGGATTTTTGCAAATTGAGTTCCTCATTTTCAGCCTTTTTTTTTTTGTTGGTAGCAAAATAATATTATAAATTATATTAAAAATACAATTTGTTTTAAGCATTTTCATTGGTAGCAATAAGTGAATTTGTGGTTAGTTTGTTATGTGATTGAGTTTTCATTGTTGAGAGTTTGAATATTGTCAATTTCAGCAAATATTTTTTTTTTTTGATCTGAAATGCTGAAATTAATTTTTATTAGCAAAATTTGTTATGGTGAAATTAATTCTTATAAATTTGTATGGGCTACTATATCTTACACACAAGCATGTATATATATACATTTTTCAGCATTTCATCATTTCAACATTTTTTGAATTTTTTTAGCATTTCAGCATTCTTTGAAAAAAAAATCCGATTTCAGTAACTCCGGAAGTGGTGACGCGAAAAAAAAAAGAAAAAAAAAGCAACTCCGGTTTCAACAACTCCAGCGTCGAAGTGGTGATCCGGAAAAGAAAAAAGGAAAAAAAATAACTCCGATTTCAGCAACAATTTCAGCATCAACAACCCTTGTTTCAGCAACGCGGTAAAAAAAACACTGAAACAAGGGTTGCTGAAACCGAATATGCTGAAACCCCTATTTCAGCAACGCGGTAAAAAAAACCCACTGAAAACAGGGGTTGTTGAAACCAAATGTGCTGAAACAGGAGTTTCAGCAACTTCGTTTCAGCAACGCGAAAAAAAAAACTGAAAAAAAAACTAAAACAGGAGTTGCTGAAAGCGAATGTGCTGAAACAGGAGTTTCAGCAACTTCGTTTCAGAAACGCGGAAAAAAAAAAAGAAAAAAAAATCTGATGAAACATGAGGGGGGCACGGGTGGAGGGGCACAGGGGGCGGTGGACATTTTGCTAATTTGGAGCACTTGAGAGCCATTTTCTTAATAAAGTCAAAAAATTAGGATATCGTAGTAATCACCCCTTATATTAATGTCAAAACATTGAAGATCATATGTTAGTTTTCTTTACAAAATAAATATTTATCATTGTGATTAAATAAATATTTTCAGAAATAAACACTACATAACTCTATGCAAATTAAGTGATCATCAACTGTCAAAATAAAATGAATATTTTTCAAAAGATTACAAAATATTTTAAATTGTCATAAAAATGATCAATTCTATTAAATATAGTATAAAAATAAGTATTATAGTATATTCTAAATTGTATTATTTAAGTTAAATAATAAATAATAAAATCAGTATATATGAAAGATTGTAGAATTTATAATAATATATTTACATTAATATGTAAATAATATTTTTAAAAAATAATACAGTATATGCGTAGCATATAAGATATAACATTCGATATAAAAAAATAATATCTCACATGTAGCACCTTCTATTACAAAATAATACTCCATCCGTTCGAAAATAAACGATATTTAACTTTGACGCACGTAATTTAAGGAGCTGAAAAGTATATAAATCTTTATTTTAGTTAATTTTATTTCATAATTTAATACTTAATATTCTTAATTATTAAATTGTGAAAGAAATTAATAAAAATAAATAAAATTTTATACAGTTTTTAACACCTAAAAGGCTAAAATTAGATAAAAAAAGACAAACATCATTTATTTTCGATCGGAAGGAGTACAGAGTATTGTCTTCTAGTCACCGTAAACTTTAGCGAAAACTCGATCAATTTACTCGTTAGCCTAACAAAGCCAAGTTGGTCTCGTCGACGGGGTGGTCCCCGGGCCCACCCTGTGGCTAAATGTCCCATCAACGAGTTTATGGTATTTATGACGCATGTAGTGGTATTTGTCGGCCATGTAACCATGTATTGTGTATCTATGTATGTCTATCACATATATGTACATCAACTCATCATCAACATACATACGTTGTCGATTCATCAATTCAACGGTGGATGAATGTTCTATCATCCATCGTTATATGCACCGTCTATCAGTGTTATGTATACGCAATATGAATAGATTTTAAATTTATTTGACCCTCAATTTGACACGTGTTCAACATTAAATTTATCTGACATTAAAAAAATAATGAACGGATAAATAGTCCATTCAATAGACGTAACGAATTATAGATTCGTTCATATGTTTTTTTAAAAAAAATTAAAATTTCTGGAAAAAAAAAAATTTATTACAAATTGAGTTATATGAACGAATCTATAACCCGTTCGGTATATTGAATAGATTTAGGACATTATATATAAATGTCCCTTGTATAGGAGATACTCATCATTCATTCAATCAAATACATTTTCTTACTCATTCTCTCTCTCGTTCTCTAGTTTGTTAGGGGCTAACTAACTCAAGGTCTTAATAATTGGTATCAGCAGCTCGTCGGTTCTCGACAATGGCGGATGGGACGCGCCTCAAATTCGATGAGAAGGTGGATTCTCAACTTCTTCACCTTCAACAATTCACAGCTTCAACACATGAGCAATTGATGGAGGCAATCCAGAAGCAAGATGATCAGTACAGGGTTCTTCAAGATCAATAGGAATTCCAATCCCGATTGGATCAATTGGTGGCACAGATCACCAATTGGATGAGGATCTTGGCTTAGAAGGCAACGACGCAATCGATTTAGGGGGAGCGGAAATTGTTCAACAAGAAAGGACTCCATCGACGACAAATCGGGAATTCCAGAAGGAAGAAAATGCAAATGTTTACATGACACCCCTAATGAGAAATGAAGGTACTTATGTTGACCCGAATTGTTTTCCGAGAATCGATTTTCCTTCTTTTTCTGCAAAGTTGGGTAAGGAAGTGCGACAAGTATTTCTCGCTTTTTGGTATTCAAGATCATCAGAAAGTGGACCTTGCTGCCATATATGTATATGCAAGATAGAGTTGATACTTGGGTATAGGGGTATTTGATGCAGAAGCGAGGAGTGAGATGGAAGGAAATGAGTGAAGCTCTGTGTATTAGATTCGGGGAGAAATAAGGTGTGGAAATTGTTGAAGAATTCAACAAATTAAGTCAACAGGAAGATTTGGAAGATTATAATGAGCGATTCGAGGAGCTGCGTGCAGGGATGCTTTCTTATAATCCTCACTTGCTAGAGAGTTACTTTGTGACAAGCTACATAAGCGGGTTGAAGGCGGAGCTCAAACATCTCGTCAAATTGGGACGACTAAGGGATCTAGCAGAGAGCTTGCAGGATTGCATAGTGATCTAGTGCAGGCCTTGGTAAAGATGAGCAGAACTTTGTGGAAAACAGGGGGAGGTTGGAATCAAGAAAGTGTCCGTTGTGGTTCCAAGAACTTGGAGAATCCAAGAGGACTCCAGGTCTTTGTTTTAGATGCAGTGACAAATACTTCGTGAGTCATCGATGCAAGACTTCATCAGTGAAGCATATGCTTGGCAAAAGTATGGATCCGGAGGAGGAAGAAGAGTCCATAGATCCTTCAATGGAGGATACCTTGATGACAGGTGAGAAAAATGAAAGTTTTGTTAGAGCTCTCATTGGAAATGAAGGTTCGGACACATCCATCATGGTCAAAGGATATTTAGGGAAGAGATTGATCAATGTGTTGATCAATAGTGGTTCCATCCATAGCTTTGTAGATCCCTTGATTGCAAAGGAAGCTAGATTCAAGCTGTCATCAGCTAATTTGATGATTGTGGAAGGGTTGAACAAAGGCAAATTGTTTTGCAGACATGAATGTAAGGGCTTCAAGGGGAGAGTTATTCATTTGACATACGAGCATTGAAGGTAGGAGAGTTTGAGCTACTGTTGGGGGTGAACTGAATGAAGAATTATAGTCCAGTCCAGTTTGATTACAAGAAGATAACCATTGCCTTTTCTTAGGAGGGGAAGCGAGTGGAACTGCAAGGGATCGTGGACCACAACAAAGTTCCTATGGTTAGGCACATTACAGGCAAAGAGTTGCAGGTTTTAGTGAGGGACCAGGAATTAGAGTACACTTCAGAAGTGGTCTAATTGTCCAAACATTTCAACTTTGTGTCAAGGAGGAATCTGTGGAAGTTGAGGTGCAAGGAGTATTAGAGCAATTTAAGGATGTGTTTACCGAGCCTTCCCAATTGCCTCCAGAAAGGGGATGTGAACACAACATACCTTTAAAATCGAGTACACGTGCCATCTGTTCTAAGTAGACCTGTCAAAATGTGACCCAACCCGAGAACCCGACCCAACCCGACACGTAAAACGTGGGTTTTGGCGCAAATATTTCAACCCGAAACCCAAAGCAACCCGAACCCGTTCAACCCTCAAATTTCTGGGTCGGGTTGGATCAACCCGTGGGTCATCCGTTGGGTCAAGCTATAATATAATAAAAACATAAATAAATTACAATTTAACCTAATATTGATTTTTTTACTAATAATTACTATTGAATATTATCTTTTTTTATCATCAACTTTACTTTATAATTTAACAATGCAAATTGTTATATACACACACTCCAACACCAACAAATATTCCTATTTTAGCAACATTAATTACTTCTTTTCTATAATATAACGATTATTAGGGTAATATAACAATTTTAGGTTTAGGAACTATGTAAATAGTCATTAAAATACTTCATCTGTTTACTTTAAATGTCGTTTACTATTCATATATGGTTAAGGATGATAAAAAATTGTATAAAATATCCATTTATATATTATATATAATTTCATACTTCGAACTAAAAAGAAAGAAATTATAACAAATAATTTTTTTTTTATATTTTACATGTTTTTATCATCCTTAAATAACGTGTATTAAGTAAATGACATTTAAAAAATTCGGGATGAGTAACGCTCTAGACCCGTTGGGTCAACCCGAACCCACTAAATATAGGTCTGGGTTGAGCATTTCATGACCCGTAACCCGAAATGACCCGACACAAACCCGACCCGTCCAACCTGTTTGACAGGTCTAGTTCTAAGCCATACATATATCCTCATACACAGAAAGATGAAATTGAAAACAGATCAAGGAGATGTTATCCACAGGGCTTATTAGGCCAAGTCAGGGCCCTTTTGCTTCTCCTACATTACTAGTTAAGAAGAAATATGGTACATGGAGGTTTTGTGTGGATTACAGGAAGCTCAATGAGGCAACTGTCACAAACAAGTTTCCAATTCCCAACATTGAGGATTGTTGGATGAGTTACATGGAGTTGTTGTGTTCTCAAAGCTCGACATGAGGGTTGGATATCACCAGGTTAGAGTGGTCGAAAGTGACATTACTAAAACTGTTTTTAGAACTCATAATGGACACAATGAGTTTAATGTGATGCATTTTGGTTTGACAAATGCTCCAACTACATTTCAATCTTTGATGAATGTAGTATTTGCTGAATTTATGAGGAAATATGTGCTAGTGTTCTTTGATGACATTCTTGTTTACAGTACTTGCTTGAATGAGCACATTGGCCATCTTAAATCTGTGTTGCTCAATATGAGAAAGCATCAATTATATGCTAAGATGTCCAAATGCAGTTTTGCTGTGTCTAAGGTGGAATATTTAGGCCATGTGATATCTACCAAAAGGGTAGCAATAAATCAATCTAAGATTGAAGCTATACTAAATTTCCCAACACCCAAGAATGAAAAGGAATTAAGAAGTATCTTGGATCTAGCAAGTTTTTACATGCGCTTCATTAGAAATTTTAGAGTCATTTGCAAGCCACTAACCGATTTGCTTAAGAAGGAAGCTTTTAATTGGGGTGGTGATAGTACTGAGGCCTTTTAGAAGATCAGGAAATTGCTTTCTTCTCCCCCAGTGCTTGCACATCTAGATTTCTCCATTCCATTTCAAATTGAAGCTGATGCTTGTGAACTTGGGATTGGGGCAGTATTGATGCAACAAGGAAAACCATTGGCATTCATCAGCTAGGCTCTCCATGGTTAGCATCTACTATTATCCACTTATGAGAAGGAGTTGCTTGCCCTCTTGTATGTTGTGGAGAAATGGTGTCACTATCTGAAACCATGCCACTTCATTATCATAACAGATCACCAGAGTCTCATGCATCTGTTAGATCAGCAAGTGACAACTCATTTGCAGAAGAAGGCCATTAGAAAGCTATTGGGTTTATCTTATTCAAGTCAATACAGGATGGGGAAAAATAACTCTGTCCCATATGCTCTATCAAGGAAAGGGTTGTCAATTCAGCATACAGAGGTCGGGTCTTGTAATGCATTAGTGGTGATCAAGCCGACATGGATACGGCCATACGGGAGGTAATTGAGAGCTATTCAGGGGACCCAGAGATTGTGGAGTTGGGACTTGCAACAGCTATCGATCTTAATTCACCATTCAAATGGCAAGGTGAGATTCTAAGGTACAAAGGCAGAATTGTAGTGGGACAAGGCCAATAATTGAGAGCAAAGATCACACTAG
The DNA here is from genome assembly GCA_963922045.1 of Persicaria maculosa. NCBI lineage: Eukaryota > Viridiplantae > Streptophyta > Magnoliopsida > Caryophyllales > Polygonaceae > Persicaria > Persicaria maculosa. Next base: position 11,956,276 of record OY998256.1, read on the forward strand.
CTTTTCACACTGAGGCCATGGGTGGACATTCAAGAGTTCGAGCCACTTACCATCGCATAAAAGCTCTATTTTATTGGCCTAAATTAGAGCGTTCGTTGAGCAGTTTGTCAAAGAGTGGGACATCTGTCAAAGGCATAAACATGAGACTACTGCCTACCTAGGGTTACTGCAACCACTACCCATTCCGGAGTCTCCCTGGTATTCAGTGGGTATGGATTTTGTTGAGGGGTTACCAAAATCTAGAGGGTTTGACGTCATCTTGGTGGTGGTTGACATACTCACCAAGTACGCTCACTTCCTATTGTTGAGCCATCCCTTCTCTGCAAATCAGGGTATTTTTTTTGGTTGGCTGCAACTCAAGTTGCTCATATGTTCATGGATAACTTATATAAGCTCCACGATCTTCCTTATGACATTGTCTCAGACAGAGACAAGGTTTTCACTAGCCATATGTGGAAGGAATTCTTCACCAAGATGGGACCATCTCTCAAGATGTCAACTGCTTACCATCCTCAAACGGATGGACAAACAGATTGATTAAATCAGTGCTTGAAGACGTATCTGAGGTGTATGCCTTCAACAATGCCAAAGCAATGGGCTAAATGGATAACGTTAGCAGAATGACGATACAATACTTCCCATCACACGATATTGAAAATGTCTTCGTTTTAGGCCCTCTATGGTTATCCACCACCACAACTGGGGCTCTGAGCAAGTAGTGTGACAACAGCTTTGGTGGAGAATTAGGTTCAGGAAAGGGAGGATGCTCTAAATATATTGAAGTCTAGGTTAGTGGAAGCACAAGAGCGTATGAAACTCTTTGCAAATGCTAAACGTTCAGAAAGAGTTTTACAAGTAGGAGATATGGTGTACTTGAAGTTACAACCCTATAGACATACATCTCTTGCTCTGAGGAAATGTTTGAAGTTAAGTGCAAAGTTCTATGGGCATTTTGAAGTGATCAACAGAATCGGAGAAGTTGCTTATAAATTGGCACTGCCGGCTTCCTCAAGGATTCACCCAGTGTTTCATGTATCTCAATTGAAGAAACGAATCGAACCTTCCATTGCAGTGCAACCAGAACTTCCCATCACTGATGAAGGAGGGTCTGTCATCATATTCCCAGAGATTGTATTGGATTCCAGGGTTCAACACCTCTCCAATGGTGATCCGGTGGTTGAATGGCTGATCAAATGGGTCAACCTGCATGCAGAAGAGGCTACTTGGGAGCCTACCGGTCACATCTTGCATCAATTTCCGGATTTTTCATCACATTAGACCTTGAGGGCAAGGTTTTCCTAATGAGGGGAGTGATGTTACGACATTGTATGTAAATATCCATTGTATGTGAAGAGAGACTCATCATTCGTTCAATCAAATACATTCTTTTACTCATTCTATCTCTTGTTCTCTAGTTTGTTAGGGGCTAACTAACTCAAGGTCATAACACATGTATCCAATTAAGAGTCAAACAAATTTATGATTCGTTCGTATTAAGTGCATATAGCAGTGGTGCTCGGTCCATATTGCAACATCCGAGATTTATCATGCCAACATCGACTTATAAAAAAAAAGGATTTATCATGGCATCACGACATCACCCAACCAAATTTATGTACTCTATGCTCAATAAAATATCCCACTTTATAATATTAATTGTATTACAAATATCCCACTTTATAATTTTCTTATAAAGTGTATAAAACTCGAGAGACTGACAAGTTAATAGACCGGGTCATCCATCGAACATACAACAGAAAATTAGAAAAAGGCACAATAAATCAAACAGTATGCACTCATCTCACTTTATAATATTATCTTGTTAGCTAGCTCGGGATCGAAATACATACCTTCTGACTAACTGATCTGATACCACAGTGGTTTCATACATGGAGGCATATGCATAGGTGTTTATGCAACAAACTTTTTCAAAACCATTTTCGTGTCGGTAAGCTTTTTTGCCTAGAAAAAAAGCTTATCGATACGAGAAGTCAGTGACAGCGAAATTGATTGACAATCATTTTACGACACCAACTTTTCATATCAACAACCTTTTTTTAGACTAAAAAAATTCACCATCACTAAAAATTGGGATTCGGATCCTCTCCTTACTAGAGTTTCCTAATATCTTCCTAATACAGTGATCTCAGCCATTGAATGAAATAGAGGGTTAAGATTAGACCTAAATTAATTAATCCAAAAATAAAAACCCTCCTTCTCTTTCTCAGCACTTTGTGCGGGCTGTGCTCAGAGGCAAAATTCAACGGGAAATGGTTGTGCGGGCTGTGCTCAGAGGCAGTCAAGGATGAACTCGACGGATCTTCGGTCGGCTGCCGGGAGGAAGCAACTATAAGATGCAGTCAATGTTGTCGCCTCTCGTCATCAAACTGTAATTTGATTTTAAGTTTGGGATCAATTAATTGATGAAATTTAATTGATGAATTGGATTGAAATTAACAATTAACTTGTTCATTGCTTAAAAAAAACAATTAACTTGTTCATTTCAATTAAAGAATATCGTAGAATTTGGAAAGCAGAGGCGATGAAAGACTTTGGCGAACACATGGCGATGCGCTAATGAGGAAGGAGCGAGTGGACCTCGGCGATATAGCACCGGCGTCGAACTCACTCCGTTGAAGTTGCCCCCTTTCTTGTTTTTGAGAATTACCGAACCAGATGGACCTCGGTCCTCGACAATAGCGCTGGAGATGGAGCTTAGCAACGGTATTGGAGATGGAGCTAGACGATGGACCACCACAAATCTGATCGGCCGACTCGCTCTCTCTTCCCCATCGGACCCAACCTCTCCTTGTGAAGATGATTTTGATTTTGGGATTAATTGATTTAGGGAGATGTAATTTCAGCCTTCTATTTTATTCAATGGCTAAGATCACTCTATTAGGAAGATATTAGGAAGGTCTTTATTAGGAGAGGATCCAAATCCTAAAAATTGGTCAATCCAATGTATATTTGGCGAAATAGAAATATCCATGTAACGACCGTGTTAACTAAATACACACTTGCAAAAATGAGACAAAAGAAGTGAAAAAAAAGAGGATTTTTAGCAGTGTGCGATACAAGAACTGCAAGTGTAAAGTACTATTGTTAGTTTTATTTACCGTAGGATTGCCTAACCTGTCCGTCAGACCGTCACCTTCGCCTTTTTCTCTCGGTGGAGCCTTACCCAACCTTTATATTCGGTAACAATTTTTTATATTCTATCCCTCCTAAAATATAATCGTTTTATTTTTTAATTTTTTTTTAAAAAGTTAAAAATTCTATCATATTTATTAGTAATAAATATGTGTGTCGAGTTGCAAGTGGAGAATACTTTCACCCATATCCGAACCGATCCATCACCCGATAACCCATTACCTATTTAATATCCGAATATTTAACCCATTTTGTTGAATCGGATGAAACGAATACCATTTATATTCGGGTAACATGCATTGCTGGTCAACCTTCTTAAAAACTAAAGAAAAAAAGTTAAAAAATAAATAAATTATAAATGTCGAGAATATGAGAAAATTAGGCGACTAGCAAAATATCTCGATTTCATGGCGGAGAATAAAAACTCACCAAAATATATAAAGTGACATCTGAATTTAATATAATTCCGTGTTTACTACTACGGAGTATGTACGAGCCTATAATATTAGGTTATTTAATATTGCAAGATGTTATGTTTGTTTAGTGTACTATTCTATGTTTATAGCTTTGATACGAGCTTCGGCTACAAAATCAGCCTACTTTTTAGCCCAAATCTCAATTTGTAGGTCTGAATTTACAAGTCACTTATACATACTCTCTCATTTTCTTTCTTCTTCCTAATAAATTAAGCAAAAATTCGAGGTAAATCAAGTGTGAAATTAACTTGAGAGTTAAAAGATAGGTCGTCTGGAATATAAAAAAGATGTAAAATATAAGACAATACAAATAATGAAAAGATGAAACACACCCGACCTAAAACTATCAGGTTGGGGACGTAGACTGCGAACAAAGTCAAGTATCGTCGTAAAATGGAATCATTGATCAGTGATACATTAGACATCTCTGTGGGTAGTGAAGATGAATTTCCACAGAGTATTTCTGTGTACGTAGGTCTGTCCACGGCTCACGGGTTAACCCATGACCCGGCGGGTTGTATGAGTCGTCGACCCGCCGAATTCGGGTCAAACGGGTAACGTGTTAAGGTGGGTCACGGTTTCAGGTTAGGGTCGAGGGTTTCAAACAAATGACCCGTCGGGTCGACTTTTTTTTTTTGAAACATGTTATATTTGCACGATTTTTTTTTAATTTAGTGCTTTTATATGAGATAAAAAAAAAAGATTTTAATTTAATATTAAGAAGAATCTCATATTATCATCAACGTTCTTAACAAAATAAGGACCCCTTTGGAGATAGAGCTTTTAATGAGAGACATTCTTATGTGTAAACAATTTTTTGAAGTTACTTTTTCGTATGTGACTCGCAATGAGAACAAAGTTTCAGATAAAGTTGCACTCCTTAACTGCTCTCTGTGATAACATGACTTTTCACTTATCTAGATCTTTTAGATCTCATTTGACAGAATGCCTTCGGTTAGGTTTGGCCAATCAAAATCTTTCCCTATTAAAACAAATAAAAGCAAAATTAAAATTTTAACTTAATTAGCTTTTGAAATTAGTTTTTAGCTACTAACTCCCATAATTTTTTTTAATAACATTTTTTTCTATTTTTTTTATCTCATCTGTTAGTTTGTATCACTTACTCCAACCATTGAAGTGGCCAAACATCATATAAACAATTAATTTAACATATATTTAACACATAATCTATCAAGTATCTTATCAATTTCTACTACTTGCCAACTATTCATCAACAAATTACCATATGACCTTAAGAGAAAAAAAACCGATATCGCAAACAACCTACTTTAAATATATCCAATGAATTTTAAATTTCCAATATTGCTATTTGCGATTGTTAGTTTGACACAATAATGTAGATATAGTTTATTTGGCGGTACAAATCATCTGCCTCAAAATCATGTTTTAAGTCCCCGTCCCACGAAATTATTTTACATCTAAATTAATATTAAAAAAAATTAAAAAAATATATATATATATTTAGTTTTTACATACTTATTATAATATATTTGAAAAAAAAATCTTAAAAAATCAACTTAAAAAATTATAATAATTCATAAGAGATACATAAATTTAACGGGATTTTGGGCCAGATGATTTGCACCGTTTATTTGGGATGACAATGAGATCTTAATCCACAAGATAAAGTTATTATGGTCACAGATTTTTTTATTTTTTCAGAAAGTAAAGATTCGAATGGAGGGTCAGATCCTCTGGTGATAGATCTAAAATGAACATATGATGATACTTTCTCAATAATTATTTTTTTATATAATATTAATTTTTAATACTTTTATGCTCCCTCTATTCCAAAATATACGGTTTTTTTTGACACGTTTTTTAAAAGGCGAAAAACTCTATAAAATATTAAAATTTTAAATAATTTTTTAAAATAATTTATCAAATTATATATAAAGAATTAATTAAAATTTTAATATTTTACATAGTTTTTCGCTCATTAAAAAACGTGTTAAAAAAGCAAAAGTCCATCTATCTATCTATATATATTATTAAATGAGAAGCAATTTCGCCACGTGTCGTTATTTTATGCCAGGTTATTTTAGGCAAGTGTATTTCCATAATAATCTAATTAATTAGCTAGGGTAAATCAATTAACCTATTTATTATTTACCATATATCTCAATCTATCCATAATTGGATATATATATATACATATACCCATTAAATTTTTATTAATTTATCTATATACACATATAAAAATTCAAAATTCAAAATTTTGGTTTATATACATCAAAATTTAATGATCATATTAAATTATCTAAAGTATGATTTTTGTTTAATGATTGTAGATTAAAGTTTTCATTTAACATATATTTTATATTTTCTAACCAAGGGGTTTGAATTAATAAATAACGATACCTATATGTAATTTTTTATATATACTATATTAAAGTAAAAACACGAGAACATATCTTATAAATTCTCTCTTTCATATAAGAGATTTTTGTAAAATTATCTTTAGTTAAATCTTTTATATAATATTATAGTGATAGTATTTTTTTTCTTTCTAATAAGATTATTTTAAAATATCTATATATACACACTTCTTTAAGCGATAATCATTTTTAATGAGGTGTTATCATTACATTTAATTATAGTTTTTTTAACTTATAGGGGTATCCGAGGCTACTAGCAAGTAGCACCCGACTGATCCCATGAGCCCTAAAGTTAATAACTAAGTAAACCCTCCAGTGGCCACCCGGGACAGGGTTCGAAGTGGGGACCTTTGGGTACTTCCCGCAGGTCCTTTCCAACTGAACCAACCCGAAATGATTTACATTAATTACAGTTTTTCAACCAATAAAAATATACATTTTTAATTTTACACTAACTTTTATTAAAATTTTACAATATTAATTTGTCATATTATTATGATTTAAAAAATAAACCGCGCAATGCGCGGGAACTGTACTAGTATATTTTAAAACAGATGAAATATTTATTATTATTGAATCTAATTTATATTAAAAAATAATATTTTATATAATATTTATATTTATAAAAATATATATAAAAAAATAAACAATATTTTAATTAGCAGAGATTATTAAAAAGAGAGTCCGAACGATTTTTGTCAATAGTAGGGACTAGAGAGACAATTAATTTTAATGTCCTAACTTAGCAAATCTTAACATTTAAAGGGCACTGTCATAATTTACACAAGAAGCGAGGACCAAAATGAAAACCCTAAAAGAAGACCCATCCATCTTTTAACACAGTGGGCCCACAAATATTCCCTTTCCATTTTTTCCTCTCCAGTCCCCCAATTTTCGCCTTATCCTAATTTCAGCCCCTAACATTCCCACTACTCCCCAAACTGCCCCTACAAGAAAAGCTCAGATTGCAACAAGGTGTAGTAGTTCGCCGCCTCATCCTCAATCTCCCACAACAGCCCATCGCCGGCGCTCACCGGCGTCAGCCAATCCTCTTCCCCGACAGGTTCTCCGGCAGCGGCAGCGGCCGTTTCCTCCGCCGTGGTGGGAATCCCCAGCTCGTCATCGGAAGCTTCCAGAAGGTGCCTCATGACCTTCTCCGTCTCGTCCTCCTCCTCCTCGGAGGCCTGGTCGTTATTAATGGCGGATCTTGAAGACTCGCCGGAGAAACAAGAAGTGATTTCTTGCTGGAGGGTGGTGATGAGAGAGGACAAATCCTGTGTGGACTCGTCCTCGTCTTCATCCAGGATGGAGAGTATGTCTTTGTAGGACTTCTGCCTCTTCACAACCTCCTCCACTTCATCTTCCTCCTCCTCTCTTTGCCTCTTCATTTGTGCCTCCTCCATGGATTTTTGGCTCTGCAAGAAACAGGGGAAAACAGGGGATTTGTATGTCTTTAGAGAGAGAGAAAGAGGGTTTGTAGGATGAGGAGAGATAAGGGAGGGAAAGAGGAGATTTTATAAGGAGGAGGAGAGGTGTTCAAAAGAGGGATAGTTTGTGAAAGCACACCCAAAAACAGGGGAATAAATATAATAAAATAAAATTTTAATATTATTTTATTAATGGACTTGTTTAGGTTTGTTTGTCAATGGAGAGGGGCATCAAGAATCAAGATGCTTTGGGGAGAACAAACACCTTCCCATCCTTTTCTTATCTCTTGAGGGTTTGTCTTTTGAAAAAGGGAGGAGATCTTCAAGGTAAGGATATTCCTTGTCTTATTACCGTTATAGTGGTCATCCACAATGATTTTGCTTAAAATATATACATTTACATGAGATATTTAGGGATGAACATAAATTCCGCAAATTCCGTTCTGTCCCGTATCCCGTTCCGATCCCGGTGGAATTTAGAAAAGAAATTTCTTAATTCCGGCCCGATCCTGTCCCGTAAAAATACGCAGGACGGAGAGTCTCACTTTGTTGCTCAGCAAGTCTGGCTGGTGGAATCAACTTCACTTCTCTCCATGGTTGCTTACACGGATGCTAATTGGGCTGGTTGTCCGGATACCAGACGATCTACGTCAGGATATTTTGTGTTCCTCAACGACTCTCTAGTCTCTTGGTCTTCTAAGCGCCAACACGTGGTTTCTCGCTCTAGTGATGAAGCGGAGTATCGTGGTGTTGCCAATGCTGTCGCTGAGTGTGTCTGGCTTCGCAACCTATTGCTTGAGCTCCACTGTCCACTTAGTCAAGCGTCTGTTGTGTATACAGACAATGTCAGCGCTACTTACCTTGCTCACAACCCGGTTCACCATCAGAAAACCAAGCATGTGGAGATTGACATCCACTTTGTTCGTGAGAAGATAGCTATGGGACATGTGCGTGTCCTACATGTCCCCTGCCTGTACCAGTATGCAGACATATTCACCAATTCAAGGGATTACCTCGCCATTTATTTCTTGATTTTAGATCCAGTCTCACGATTCGCTTTCCTCTTGTTTCGACTGAGAGGGTATGTTAGATAGAATATAGGCTCATAGGCCCAATAGTTATTAGGTCATGATGTACATCCCTTATATATATATATATATATATATATATATATATATATATATATATATATATATATATATATATATATATATATACTAGTATTTGGTACCCGCGCTCTTGCGCGCCTTGTTCATAAATGATATTTTATTATATTAATTTGTTTGAAATATTTCTACGAAATTTTATGCTTAAAGTATTTTAATAAGATTTTAAGTTAGTCATAAAATAAATTAAAATCATATAAAATATTCTCTAATTAAAAAAAAAAACTTTTGTATGGTGTTCGTATTATTAAAAAGACTTTTAACTTATTATTATATTTTAAATATTTTAGCAATGATAGTGTACATTGTTTAGTGTAAAAAAAAGTAGTGTTTGATTTCTACTTTATTTTACCAAACGTGTGATTTAGAGCATTCTAGGTTATCATTATCAATATCATATTTTTACGATTTAGCAAAGATGCGTTTTTAGTAAATCAAATATTTTAAATTAAGATGTAGATAAAATGATAATGATCTTTTTTTATGGATAATAATAAAAAAATCTTCATAATGATATTTTTTTTTAAATCTTATCAACATCTAACCAACTAAGATACGATAATATTTTATTATTTAAATTATTTTTCATTGTTAATAAAGATGAACCATATTAAATGATGTGGCTAAAAGATAGGATTTCATTATTTGACGTGGCTTAAATATATTGGATCGTCATTAATTGACGTGTCAAAGACCCGGGCCAGATCGCACCAGAATACAACACCTAAACGAATCGCACCAGAACCCGCCACATAGGATTTCCACTCCTCTGTTTTAGTATTATATATTGATGATTGATATTATAATGATAGCGAAGGCAACCCCAATGGGGATTATTCACTCTGACATTGGCATCCCGGCCGCAAGTCATATCCTGTTCTGCATATATATCATTATTTATTTAATTAAAATTAATTAAAATATATATGAATATATTTATATTATACATTAATATTTATTTCAACCCAAATGTTAAGATTTTACATAATAATAAAACATTGAAAACATAAGAATTTTAATGCAAAAGAAGCACTTTGACACTTACTGTTGGGTTGGGCAGCTCTCGAAGGAGCAGGCTTCCAATTTTAATTTGTAATGGCATTTGTAATACTTTAATTTGATTGTCTACTGTTTTTTGCTCATTGGGTTAATATATAAGACTTTAATTTGCACCCTCGTATTAATTTGTTATTTTTGGATTGTGTTTTAATACTTTTCTTTTTGCGAGGGATAAATCTCGTTCCGTTCCGTGAGGAATAATATCCGGCAAGATTTGAAAAAAAAAAATCAATCCCGTCTCGATCCCTTTCAGCAAAAAATATGCAGGACGGGACGAGGGATTACCCTAATTCCATTCCGTCCCATGTCCACCCCTAAACACTAGTACAGATTTAACGTATGTCGGGTGTTTTTTAACGAAACGGTCGGGTGTTATCGGCCTCCTTTTATTTGCTCACCTGACAGATATTTCTCAGGGGTTTTATAAAAACTCCCGAGATATAGTGTTCGGTCAGGGGTTTTTGAAAAAACTCCCGAGAGAGTCTGTTTCCCCGCCCCAATCCCACATGTTATGGGAGTTTATAAAAACTCCTGAAAGAATATGTTGGGGGTTTTTTAAAATAACTCCTTATAAAGTGTAATCGTATGGTATTTTCACCTTTAACACTCTCGGGAGTTTTTAAAAAAAAACCCCGAGAAATGTTGTAATTTTTTATAAAAAAACAGCTTCCTGCCCAATTCATTGTACCGGTAGGAAGCCACGGTTTGAACCAAAGCAGAAGATAATAGACTCTACACCAAATACTAAAATAACAACATCATAACCCTAAATTATACACCCTATATTGCAATTCGGTATATTATACACCCCAGGAACAATGACATTTGATCAAAGCAATTCATTTATTTTAAACAACCATGACTTAATCAATCCGAGCATGAGCCTAAGAAGGGTCAAATCACTCTTCCATTGTAAACTGAAAAATCAATCATCTATTTGTAAGCATATCACAGCTACATCAACACAGCTCTAGGAAATTAAAATATCAACTTCAAAAAAGTTAAGAAAAAATAAATATATGTACCTCAAGCAAAACAGGGCCATATACTTTTTTATTAAACTGATCTTGATTTTCTTGCAACCACCTATGAGCTTCAAAAAATTTCTCTGCCCCAGAGTTTCGCAATGCATTTAGAAGTTTTTTGTTTTTGTTTTCCATATCTTTTAACCTGCATTTAGAAGTTTGCTGTTTTAGGAAGAACTTGTTATCCGAAAGACTCGCAATAGAAATGCAGTGAAATGCAATTTACCTGTCCTCCACGCGTTTTAAGGTAGTTTTTGCCTCTGCCAATGATCTATCCTTCTCTGACTTCTGCTGCCGTAATTGGGTGCTAGCTGTTCGTAGATCCACAATTTGAGCCCCTAATGTGTCCTGGAAAATTAATACATGAAATAAGAATAAAAATTATTGATACTGTGCTACTGCTACTTCAGAATGTAACATATGCATGTCATTCCAGAAATGATAAATCTATGAAGTAATCAACATACAACTAGAGATATGATTTTTGTTTTTTTAGTGTGTGTGGGTGGGTGGCAGAGAAGCCGTGGCAGAGATTGAAGACGTGACAGAGAAGCCATTTCAATCAAACTGAAGCACTAGTAGTTTGATTGAAGCCGATAAAGTCTAGAATGAGAAAATGAGGGATCTCTTGGCAGAGAACTCTAGCCAGCCTACTTAGAATTCAGCAAGTTTTGTTGTTATTTCTTTAAACATTTTAATTAGTTTGTTTCCTAATTGCAAATGGTTCTGAAAGGGAGGATATTTGAATTATAAAAACATATAAATGAATCTCACCTGTCATAGACGAATATTGCTGCCATCTCCTGATATTGCCCGCCAAACAAGGATTTTTTCTGCTCCCTACAAAGAAAAATTACGGCACAAGAATCACAGTCAGCAATGGAAAGGATATACAAAGCTCTTGGCTATATATTTACTTGAAAAGATAGGAGACATGTTCCATAATATAATCTTGTATTTCTTGATACTAAAGTAGAAAGCAGGAACAACATAATATATACACACAACATAGTACTTCCACAAAACCTACAGCATAGTGCTCTTGGGTTGTCAATGTATAAGCATCTGAGAAGGGTCTGCAATTAGGAACAAAGACATTTCTTTCTATCTGCATTTTTTTTTAGTACGATCTATACGCCTCTTCCTAGTTAAACGAACTGCAGAAGAAGCATCAGTAATTCAGTATCATACAATACAACATGAAATATTTAAGACATTTGACAATCTTCACAGGATCTAGAAGTGTCACGAGAGCCCACTGCAATCTCAAAACTTAGAAAGAAGGCATTTGCTTACACAATCTGTGTCATACCCTGGTCCTTTAAGAACGTGGCGTGCTTAGTGAGCTCCACACCCTGCATAACTGCATATTGCGGCACTCGAACAAATTGGCAAGCAGCTAGTGTGTACAATTTGTCTACCAACAAACTAGTTTTACAAAAGCAGAGTTTGCTCCAACATTCACAACTACGGAGAAAACAAACAACAAGAACCTCATTGAGGCTCATTAACCCGGCTAAAATCAATTCCATACCGTTCATTTTACTTATTGTAATGATAAATGATATCAAGCTAAGATGTTGAATTTCATTTTACTTATTGTCATGATAAAAGATGGGGAAAATTGCATCTATACCGTTCATCACGGCTTGTTTCTTGGAATTGAAAGCAACATTGAATAGCCTAGCTCTCTTGCAAACCTCCCAATGACTTTACAGCATTATTTCAGAACTTAGCTAAATTAGTATTTACCTAGTCATTTGTTCCCCATGAACAGAAAACTAAGCTTTTTCGACTTGAATAACAGCCTTAAAAGTACTCAGCAAGTCAGCATATATATATATATTCTGTTGTACAACCGAGGAACACTGCAAAAGAGAGTCCTAAAGTTGATGTGCTTTTATTCATTCTTGGGTTATGTAGCCAGTACACACCTTGGATGCGTAATGGATAGAGGGCGACTAAAGTTTAGCAGCCCGGCCGTCAGATGAACCCAAAGATCAGCCCCAGCAGCTTGTGCGATTGATGATGCCAAACAGCAAATTCTGTTGAACAGCCGCTTGTGCAATCAAATGCCTGTCGAACAGCACCACAAAACCACAGCCCCACCACAGATGAACAGCACCACAGACGAGGATAGCCTGCAGACGAACAACACCACAGAACCACAGCGCGGGCACCAAACACCTGTCAAACAGCACCACAAGGGATGATGATGACCACGCAGCGAACAGGAGGCGAATTGAAAAAAAAACGAACAGCAGCAGAACGAATTAACGACGACTGCTAATCGAAGACAGCGGGATGATGGAACACGTACCGCAACTGATGTGCGCCAAAGAAGTTGAAGGCGAGACCTTTCGCGACCAAAGAAGTTGAAGACGAAACTGTGCGCAGCGCTGCCCTGGTGATGCGAGCAGCCCAATGTCGAGATCGTCGAGCTTAAAGACAAAACTGTCGAGCATCCTCCGCAATTGACAGCCCAATGTCGATATTATCACTACCGAACCTCCTCTTCAAGCATAGATTGCCATTGATTGACCTTCAAGAGCTCGAACGATTGATACGATTTTTAGGGTTTCTTTCGGATTTTTTATCTTTCAATCTAAACAATCGATGAAAGTAGATAGAGACCAATCTAATCGAGAAGTAAGCGGGAATTATTTTACAATATTTATCGGGATTTTATTAAAAACCTCCGGATAGAAATTGACGTTTCTAGTGGGTTAAATATTAACTCCTGAGAGAGTTTATCCGATTTTTAATTAAAAAAAAAAACATATTTCTATCAGGAGTTTTTATAAAAACCCTGTGCGAAAATCCTCTTTCAGCAGTTTTATAAAACCCCCGATAATGTCGGCCTGATAAACGTTCAATTTGTACTAGTGAAAAAAATACATATCACTTCTAATAATTTGCTTCATGGGGGAAGACCTGAGTTTTAAATGAGAAATTCGATGGGGAAACCTGTAAGGGAATGTTAAGCGGGGACGGGATTCTCCAATAGGGATAGGTACGGGGTCATTTATAATTCAGATTAAGATATACTCCCTCTGTTAATTAAAATTTGACGTTTTACTATTCACGCACGTTTTTCTAGGTGTTAAAAACTATATAAAATATCAACTTTTTTAATATTTTTTTTAATAATTTCATACTTAATTATTACAATTAAGTATGAATTTATAAAATCAAATGTAAAAAAATGTTAATATTTTATATAGTTTTTATCATTCTAAAAAAGTGTGCATAAATAGTAAACGACAAATTTTAATTAACAGAGAGAGTATTATTTTTCAGGCATTTTTTGGATTTTATATCAAACCCTTTTGGTGTTTTGATCGAATGCTTTCGGGATTTAAGCCCTTTCGAAATTTTAATGGATGATATTTAAAAGATATAAAAATATCATTTTTTTTAATAATCAAAGAACTTGGCATGCGAGGCAATTAGATACCTTGCCCGCCAAGCACAATGTACGAGAAGGGATGAACTTGGACCTGAATGACCAAAGACTTGGGCCTGGAGGGAATTGGATGAATGGGTTAAGCACAACCGAGGACGAAAGTTCAGGCGGCGGCGACATGAGATGATGACGACCAGAAAACAACTGCGCGGTAGGACAAGGACGAAGGAGGGAGATCAGTTACGGAGAACCAGAAGTCGGGTAGCCGAACCAGGCGGTAAAAAAGCAAACAACACTTTCCACACACACCGACGGTGATAATGAGCACCCAACACAAACACGCAAGTAGCCAACGAGAAAGAAGGCAGACGATGCTGACATAAATCCGAGAGACTCGAGGAGACCGAGCACAGGGGGAAAACCAGATTCGAGAAGCAGCAATAACACATGAAGGGGCCCTCGCTGCCAACGGGAGGAGGAGAGTGAAATCGACAAACCTCGATGAAGGCAAAGGAGGTGGGAGTGTTGGGATTGAAAACAAAAGTCGAATTGGAGGTGTACAGACTGAGCTTGGGAGCCATGGGGCCAAAAGCCTAGGGATTGAAGCTGAATCATCGAGTGATAGCAACAAGACGGTTTCGGCTAACACCAACATAGGTGATGGCAGAGGTCGAACACGATGGAGCACTAATTGAGCCAAGGAGATGATGGTTGGGGAAGTGGGCAGCTTGATGAAATTGGGCACAAGGCAAGGCCTTGGTCCCAAAGCTGACCCGTAGAAAAATTGGAATAAATTAAATAAATTTGAAAGTAGTAAATTATAATAAATAATTAAAATAAATAAATCCCAGCGGGGTTTGCGTATTTCCCGCTTGGGTTCTTGGTGCGTTCGGTTCATGCATTATGTGGCTCTACATTTGGTAACGGGACTTTCTTCTCCGTTTGATGGGGTTCTGGCCGTCGGAGTCGGGATAGGTTGGGGTCGTGGTAGTGTGTATCGATGCGTCTCATTTCTCCGGAAGAATAATTCCTTAGAGGTTCGTCTTCACTGCCCACCGGTGACTCCTGATGTGCCGCTGACCTACGGTGCTGCTTTAGGGTTGTGCTTGGATTCGTCTTTCGTCTACGTCCTCGTCTTGTTTCATATTAGCTGTATCTTGTTTCGCCTTTGTAGAGTTTTGACCTGCATTTTGCACCAACTTTGTATTTTTATGTTTGTTTAGACGGTTACCGCATGCCGACTTGTCGACCCTCGAAGTTAAGGGTGGGCACAAATCCCGCAAATCCCGGTGCCGTCTCGGACTCGGTGGGATTTGAGGAAAAAAGGTAAATCCCGTCCCGGTCCCGTCCTGCAAAAATTATGTGGGACGAGATGCGGGACGAGACTATGGGATCCCACAAATCTCGGTCCCGTCCCTCATTTATATATACTAGGTTAGGCGCCGCGCGCTTATGCGCGCGGTCTATTCATATTTAGATTGCAAATGTTACGTTTTATATATGTGTAAATATTCATATGTGCAAATAAGCATGATTGAGTTATTTTCCATATAAATTAAATTTTATAGTAATAAAAACAATAATTATATCATTATAAGAAACTGGAAGGATAGTCTTTTAAAAAATTAAAGAATGATGACTTTCAATTAAAAAAAATAAAGAAGGGTAGTCTTTTAAAAAGTTTATTAATTAAAACAGAAAAGAAATCCAAAACTATAGAGTTCGGAAATCATGATCATTAAACATAAAAAAATGATATAATAATAATAATAATTATTATTATAATTATTAATTATTATCTAATTAAAAATATAAAATCGGTTTAATTTGAGAAAACTTTAAAGTTAAAACTTGGGTACCTATATTAAAAATACAAAATATAGTTGATTTGAGAAAATCTTGATATTGTAACTTGGATAGTTTAATTAAAAATATAAAATAGAGTTGATTTGAGAAAAGTTTCAAGTTGTAATTTGGGCATTTTAAGAAAAAAATATATAGTTAGGTGAAATTGATGAAATATGACAATTTATAATTTTGAAAAGACATAAAAGGACCTTGAAATAAAAAAATTAATATTTTTAAATTCAAACTTTTAAGGGTGAAAAAGACATTTTATAAAAAAGATGAAAATTACTTAAAAGGAAATAGTTAATATAAGATGATAATATAATTTATGAGGGCAAAATAGGTATTTTTTTACCCAAAAAACAATTAAAAATTACAAATGGGAAGTTTTCATATGTACGTATGATTGAGTTATTTTTCCATATAAATTAAATTTTATAGTAATAAAAATAATAATGGTATCATTATAAGAAACTGAGAGGATATTCTTTTAAAATTTTCATCAAAGTAGAATGATGTATTTCAATTAAAAAAAAATAAAGAAGGGCATACTTTTTAAAAGTTTATTAATCAAAACAAAAAAGAAATCCAAAATATAGAGTTCATAAAAAATGATATAATTATAATTATTAATTATTATCTAATTAAAAATATAAAGTTGGTTTAATTTGAGAAAACCTTAAAGTTACAACTTGGGTAGTTAAATTAAAAATACAAAGTATAGTTAATTCGAGAAAATCATGTAATTGTAACTTGGATAGTTTGATTAAAAATATAAAGTAGAGTTGATTTGAGAAAAGTTTCAAGTTGTAATTTGGGCATTTTAAGAAAAAAAAAATATATAGTTAGGTGAAATTGATAAAGTTGGTTTAATTTGAGAAAACCTTAAAGTTACAACTTGGGTAGTTAAATTAAAAATACAAAGTATAGTTGATTTGAGAAAATCTTGTAATTGTAACTTGGATAGTTTAATTAAAAATATAAAGTAGAGTTGATTTGAGAAAAGTTTCAAGTTGTAATTTGGGCATTTTAAGAAAAAAATATAGTTAGGTGAAATTGATCAAATATGACAATTTATAATTTTGAAAAGACATAAAAGGACCTTGAAATAAAAATAATAATATTTTTAAATTCAAACTTTTAAGGGTAAAAAAGATATTTTATAAAAAAAGATGGAAATTACTTAAAAGGGCATGGTTAATATAAGATATGATATAATTTATGAGGGCAAAATAGGTATTTTTCACCTAAAAACAATTATAAAATAAAAATGGAAAGTTACTATTCATTTGAAAGTTCACACCATTATAAGGTGTAAGATATATATATATATATATATATATATATATATATATATATATATATATATATATATATATATATATATATATATATATATTAATAGTAGTGATTCTTTTTTTCACATATATATTTTTTAAGACAACGTTACAATTTTTTTATTTATATATTTAGTTTCTGTATTTACATTTAAATTTTAAACACTACTGATTACATATTGTAAACCATTGCCCGAGTGAAGTTGTTCTAATGTTTAAGTGGCAGTGTATATTTTTTTGTCTGACTTTTTGTTTTTGTATTTTTTTTAATAAGTAAGATGTTTTTTAATTGGTAGTGATGTTTTTTATAATGAAAATATTTTTTTATTATTCAAGTTTTTTTTATAATATTTTATTATTTTTATCCGAGGATAAGACCTAGGGGTGGGCACAAATCCCGCAAATCCCGGTCCCGTCCCGATCCCGGTGGGTTTTAAAAAAAAATAGTGAATCCCGTCCCGGTCCCGTCCCGCAAAAATTATGCGGGACGGGACGCGGGACGGCCCGTCCCAATCCCGCAAATCCCGTCCCGTCCCGCATATAATAATAATAATCATATATTTAAATAATAATAATATATTTAAATAATAATAATATATACTGTAATCTCTATATTATATATACACACTAGTGTTATATACTACACTGTAATCTCTATATATACGTTAGTGTACATATGTATATACGTAGTACACTGTACACACTAATGCTACTGTATGAGAGTAATGCTACTGCATCATTGTGTATATACCACACAAGTATATTATAGGTGTATGTATATAAATATAGGAAACCAGTAAAATATAATTTTTTTTTTATAAATTTACATGTATTACGTCTTTGAAAACGCAAAATATATAGGAAATTTTTATTTTTTTATATAATCTATTTTATTTGAGGGACAAGGCCCGTCCCGTCTCGGTCCCGTCCCGTCCCGCGAGGGACAAGGCCCGTGTGGGATTAAGAAAAAAAGAGTAAATCCCGTCCCGCAAAAATTACGCGGGACGGGACGCGGGACGACCTCCGTCCCATCCCGCGCCCACCCCTAATAAGACTCGTCCCGTCCCGTCCCGTGTGTGATAAGGCCCGTCTTGGATTAAAAAAAAAAAAGAGCGAATCTCGTCCCGGTCCCGTCCCAGAAAAAATTAAGCGGGACGGGCTCCGTCTCGTCTCATCGTCCTGCGCCTACCCCTACTCGAAGTTCAAGTATGTCTGATCTCGAATTTTTTCCTAAATAAAAAAAAGTATATCTTCTTTATATTTTTATCGATTAATTTGGTAAGACTTGAGAAAAAAAATTTTAAAAAAAAATATAATTTTATTAGTATTATTTTATATATAAAAAAAAAAGTAGAGTACTCGAGTGTCCGAACGAGGGAGGTGGTCCTTTAGTGCTGCCACCTTTGATTTCGATGTCACAACTTGTTGGGTTTTCAAAGCAGAAGCAGCATTTAATTTAATATTAATAAATGGCAGCCGTAGCAGTTGCCCCTCTTCTTTTTCTTTTTTCTTTTTGTTTTTGTGTGTAGTGTGTGAATTTAAAAATGAAAATAATATGCATTGGAGGAAGGTGGATGATTGAGATGTCAAGAAAATGGCATCACCTAATAATATGAATATGGGATAAGATTAGCACAAAAACTGGTGGTAGATCTCCAATATTACTACTCATGTTGCGAGTTAACATTACTTTAATTACGGACTATATGGGATAAGATATAGACTATGAGTATGCGATAAAGATTTCGGACTATGGGTAATGGGTATGGGTATAGAATTAATATCTATATTTTATATCTGCTGTTTGAAAAGGGTATATAGATATCTTATATCTGCTGTTTGGATTTATGGTAAGCACAATAGGAAATGTAATGAGGAAAGGGACCGGAGAAAAAAGAGAAGTCTATAGCTCCCAATTTTTTGAGATATCAAAATGTGAAAAATAACCTAGAATTAGTATATGAGGATATAAGATTGATATACATATACAAATTTGGAGAAATATACCAAACAAGGTATATAGATATTGATTCTTCTATCCCCATAGCCTATATCTATATACCCATCTCAAACAAGCCTTTAGTTATTTACATAATGTAATATAATTATTTATATGAATTATATATAAATAATTATATTATTGCATATGAATAATTTTGTTGTGCAAATTTTTCTTTAAATCTCATTTATTAATTTTCTCAATCATACACTCCAACTCTCCAAATTTATTCACAATTTACACTATATGAGGTATTTATATTGGATCTATCCTATGTGCATTATATATTCCGTATAATTTAATTACTACGATATATTTTATCATCTTAGTTCATCAATACATGTCATTTTAAATTGTTATTTATTCAGAAGATCGAATATAGTTCCTCTATGTCAAAAATTAAGTACTTTGACACATTTTTTAAGCTAAAAAATGTAATCTAATATCAACTTTTTTACACATTTTCATTATACATAAAAAATGTGTTGAATACCAATTAAGTGACATATTTTTTTATACGAATGTAATATCATTATAGATATTTTAGTGTCATAATATGCTCTTGTCATTATTGATTTTTTTTGTTAATTGTAGTTTTCGATAAAATAAATAGTAGAATATAAACAATGATAAAATAGTATATAAATTGATTTGCTTAAAATTGTCTTGATAGAACACAGTAATTAATACTCCGTTTGATATTATTTGTCGTTTGACTTTTCGGCACGCTCTTTTAAAAGCTAAAACTATATAAAATATAATTTTTTTAATTATTTTTTTTCCATAATATTATACTTACTACTTGTATGTATGAAATTATATAAAAAAAATTAATTAAAAAATATATTTTATATAATTTTTATCTTTTTAAAAACGTGAACTATAAGACAAATGACAAAGAATTTAAAACGGAGAGAGTAATAATTGTCTAAAAAGACTAGAAGTAAAAAAGAGAAATTAGAGATGATAATTTTGGGGAAATAGCATATAGAATATTATCTTTTACCTATTATATAATCTAAATGATTTATATCTTATTTTCATCACTCAATCATATCTTTATCTTTGATATATAATTTTGATAAATTTATAATTAAAAAAAAAAGACGAATTCTAGAAAAAAATATTTAAAAAATGCAAATCGCAATGAGTTAATCATAGGGGCGTGGATCCATCCAATCCAATTTTCGGGTAAGTGGGTATTAATAAATGAATAAACGGTGAAAATGGACGTATGTGTTTGATGGGAGATCAACGGTTGAGATGGGATATGATCAATGTGTTATATGTGGGGATGCCCACACATGTCATGTTACATGCAAACCATACCATATGGATCATCAGACATGTCCATTAGGCATCAACCCATCCCTTTTAAAAATAAAATAAAAAATTCCTACCACAATTTTTGCAAGTTACACGTGGACGAAGTTTTTAAAAATTTCACATGATATAAGTGACGGGGTAAAAAACTTATTAAAGAGGAAGGAATTTTATTTAAGTTGTTCCGTCCCTTTTCTTTTTCGAGTAGAAGTCCTATCCGATAGCATCTTTGTGGATGAGGTTCTGAAAACCTATGTCGTTATTGATGTCGAGAGTCGAGACCCCTGACAGAGTAACAAAGATGTGCAACAACATTTTTTTTAGTTCCGTCCCTCTTTGATACGGAGTATATTTTTTCTTTCATATCAAAATTATGATATTTTAGTTTAAGTGATGCTATTTTAGTTAACATTTTTTTTAGTTCAAAATGACATTTATGTTTAAACAACAATATTTTAGTTCAAAACGACAACATTTTTGTTTAAAACTATGTTATTAATTGTTGTATTTTTTTTCTCTTAAAACAAAAAAATGAGTTCATTTTAGTTTATAAGAACATTGTTTTTGTCTGAAAAAATACTGTTTGAAACTTAACTTAACTATTCAATATGTAACTTGTTGTTATCTTCGCATGCAATAATATGTAACGAGATATAAAAATTTTAAGTTGCATAATTTCTTATCTAATTGTTGAATTTAGTAATATAGTCTCTTACTTTGAAACTCTTGGGTTAAATTATATTATCAAAATAGCAAGTTAAATAAAATATAAAAGTATCGTGGTTTATTTTTGGTCCGAAAAGTATCGTGGTTTGTTAAAAAAACATTTCAAATAATTAATTTGTGATTCAATTTTCAAACATTCATAACTTTTTACTTGAGTACCGGATAGAGGCTTATAATATATATCAAAACGAAACTATCGACGAGTAGAATATATATAGGTAACTCGCCAAATGAAAGGAGGGGTGAATGCTCCCCCTTGCCCTCCCCAACTCCGCCTATATCTACAAGGTTTTACAAAATTTTATGTTGTTTTAATATTGGAAAATTAAGATTTTGATTTTTAAATAATCTATAAAAAAATGATATTATTGTAAATTATTTAAAAAACACTTTATAGTTTATAATATTGTGTATTAGTATGAATTTTTCTTAAGACTACTAATTTTTAATTTACATTTTCTTATAGATAATTCAACCAATTTTAATATTTTCTTCCAAAATCTTATACATTTAATTTCAACTTATTCTTAATGTTTAGTTTTTATTTATAAGGAAAAAGGCTAAAAATAATACGAGCTTTCATATATGAACCAATATTCATATGAACGTTAAAAATGATTAAAAGGTATATAAACTATTTCTCATTAAACCAAATTTCGATACTAAACAACATTTGACCGATTTTTCAGCCATTTTTTTCACAAGACAACCGGATGTTCAAAATTTTAATGATGTCGTGTAACATAATTAAATACCATTTTTGAAATTTTTGTAAAAAAAATGATTTTGGACACAAATTGGATTCTAGAGTCATTTACTGATCCAATTTGTATTCAATATTAGTTTGTTTTTTTACTCGGTGACTCATGCTTTGCTTGTCTGCCGCCACCTCACTTTCCTCTTCTTCCTTTCCCGTCACTTACCCCACACACCCTTCGCTTTCCTCCCACATCCTCAACTTCCCCCTCCCCCTCCCCATCAACCCCCCCTTTCCCCGCATCGCGCCATCAACTACCACCGTTCCCTTCCTTTCCTTCCCTACTGCCAACCTTGCCCTCTCTTAACAACCTCGCCCTCTCATCCACCCGTCTCACCCAACCCCTTCGTCGCCACATCTCTCGGAACCTCATCTCCTAACCCTAGCCTTAGCCTCCCTCCGTCGCTGACCCCAAATTCTCCTTACCTTTGGGAGCCGAAATCCCTCCCTTTGGGAGTCGTAACTCCTCCATTCGGAAACTGAAATACATAATATCAATGCCCTTGAAATCACTAATTCCTACAACTCTCCCTTTGGCTGCCGACACTTACTCCTTCTAGTGAGTTGTAACTTGGGATAACAAAAATACTCCTAATTGGGAGATGAAACCCCTCCCCATGGGAGAAAAAGCCTCTAATTACGTCCCACCCTTCATGAGTCGGAATTCCTCCCTCTGTGAGCAGAAACCACCAATGCTGAGGACCGAATGTTTCATAGAACGTGCCCCAACCCCTGTATATCTTATCTGAATCCTCGACCTTGAACCGATGTTCACCTTACTTCCTAAAGTAATTCATTTGTATTCTAAATTCTACGAGGAAAATCAATGATCAAAGCAGGATATGCTTGTAGATATTTCTCCCTCTAATAGGATGAAGTCTTCTTAAGAATAATTATTTCAAAACTCCAACGATAAAAAACAATTATGTTCTTGAAATTGAGATGATCTAGGCTCTTTCCGTGGAGGTGGCTTTCTCGACGTCAACCATCCAATCCTAAATCTATCGATTTGAAGAACTCCGATTTGTGCTTTCAGCGTCCATCCAAGTCTTCTTAGGTTTATGGTTCTTGAGGAGGCTTGACTCGTTGGTTCGTGGTTAGTTCCAAATGAGGAGCAGTCATGCGACCTTGTAGATCAGATTTATCACGACAGTGTCTAAGGTCTCCGGAGTTCCCTCATCTAGGTGGGGGAAACGTCATCTAATCCACACTTCCCCAGAAGTCGTCCTTTTCCTGTTGTGGATTTCTGCTTTCTGTCTCCCCGGCGGTGAGAGATCGTGTCAACTTCAGCTTCCCCAAAAGCTCACTATCCACATCCTCTCGCCAAGTCTTTTAACCTCATTTGAGGCAGAATTTTGTGCTTGTTTCATAGTTTTAGAGTTTTTTATTTATCTTGCTTTGATTGATTAAGCTCATTGTCTGGCGTTTCTTGCACCCTCTCGATTTACCAAACAATTTGTTTGGTATTTCGAATTGTTTTGTATATATATATTTGATTATTTAATGATGTGACTCCACACCATTTTATATATTTGTGAAACTGGGAAACTAGCCGAAAAGGTCTTATCCAACATGAATACCCCCATGTAAAAGGCTTAAACCAAGCGTTTGAATATTATTGTGATATCAACACAAAGGGTTGCGAAAAAATTGTTGTTTGTAGCCTGGATAAACTTATCTATTTGGAATTAAATGCTATTAATCCTACATCATGCGACTGATATTGATCGTTTCTTCCTATCAGGTCTAAAACTAATATTGGTTATACTTGTGTTATGTTAGCCTTGCCTAGGCTTATGTTTTCCCTGGCCCTTGATACACCATCTGGGTACTCTTGGTTTGTCATGACCGGTAAGACGGCCTCTCTCGTGAGGCTTACAGGTAAAACAATTGGGTTGGTGAACTTGGTTGCCTTCCTGCCCAAATCCCAAAAGTACCAAACCCCTCGTCATGAGGTCAAGCAGTCGAAAAAGGGACCTCTCCCTATTGAAGGATGTAGCCACCAAAGGCTAGAGAAAAAAGGAAAAAAACAAACCCTTTTCCTGAATAGCTTGAAAAACGTTCTCGATGGGGTGCAAAACAACATCACAAACTTCGGTCTCACTCCCTTGTTTGCCAAACCGTGGTCTCACATCTATTACCAAATCTTTTTTCCTTGTATCTTCACATTAAATATCCTAAGACAAACTTTTTCGACATGAGGTCGCTAACCTTGCCATCCCATGCGTCAAAATGTTATAAATGAGATTAAGTTTTTGGAATTGTAGAAGAATTGGTAAAAAAAACTTTTTGGATTGACATAAATACTTGGTGCAAAAATGAACATATCCAACTAGTGGCATTAGCAGAAACGAAATCAGAATCTATCTCAGATGAGAAAAATTGGAAATATGTAGGCTTTGATAATGCTATTTGGTCTCCTACCTCTGGTCGGTATGGCGGTCTTGGGGTTATATGGAAGGACCACCAACTCTCAGCTGAATCTCTTTTTGTCGAGATCCACCTTTTGAGGATTATTGGTATTCGCTACAAAAACACATTCGATGATGTGGTAATAATGATTTTTTTTGTCTATACCCCCCCCCCCCCCGATTTGCCTGAAAAAGATGTTTTTTGGGAGACCCTATCGGTTATCATCACAACCTCTTCTCTTCCATGATTGTCATGGGAGATCTGAATGAAATCTACTGTAGTAGTGACAAACTGGGAGGTGCGATTGTTCGTCCTTCCCGTTTTACTCGCCTCATTAATTTTAAAAATGATTGTTCTCTAATGGATATCCCCATTTTTGGAAACTCTTTCACCTGGAGAAGAATATCGAAAGAGAAAGGAAACACCTTTAAAAAACTAGACCACATTCTAGTCCATCACTCTATCATACATTCATACACAAATTCCCTAACCTAATTACGAAGAATGGTGCCTTTTATTCATTCGATCACTGTCCCATCTCGATTACCATTGATTGTAGTTCTTCTTTCAAAGCCCCCCCCCCCCCCCAATTCAAATTTGAAAACATATGGCTTCAAAGGAAGGACTTTCGGAACATTGTTAAACAAGCATGACGTAGATCCTGCCCTGGCTCTACGATGTGCCAAGTGTATTTTAAACAAAGGACTCTGAAACAAAAGGCAAAACTTTGGAACAAATCAATGTTTTGAAACATGCTTCGTCAATTGAAGGAAGTCGATGAAAAACTTCTTGAAATTCAGTCGCATCAAATTAATATTTTCCTCTTTGGGGTAAACTCGAGAGAAGTACGTCTCTTAACGAAAAATGAACATCTTCTTCTCTTTCAAAAGAACAAATTCGAAACATCGGACTCCAATACTTCTTTCACTGCGTAACGTCGGGTAGGAGACATAGAAAACAAATTCGAAACATCACTTCAGCGGAAGGTATCCTCATTGATGGTGAAGAAAATGTTAAGGTAGAAATTAAATGTGACTTTGAGAAATGATTCAAGAAAGAACCAATAAATGAAAATATACTCAACGAACTATTATGTCTCATTCAGCCAACAATTAATGCAGAAGATAACCTGGCTCTAATTCATCATCCTTCTATAGTGAAATAAAGAATGCAGTATTTAGTATTGGATCCAACAAGTCCCCTGGCCTCGATGGCTTTACAACAGAGTTCTATGAAAAATACTGGGACATTGTCGGCCCCTCAATTATCAAGGTTGTCAAAGGTTTCTTTCACTCTGGGAAACTTTAAAAAAAAAAATTAATCACACTTTTATCTCTTTGCTTCCTAAGCGTGACAACCCCTCCTCTAGTAAACACCATCGATCCATCAGCTTATGCTCCACCCTATATAAGGTAATATCCAAAATTTTAACGGAAAGACTAAAAAATACCATTGGAAAGCTAATCCACCATCTTCAAGGGGTCTTTGTATCTGATAGAGCCATGCAAGACAATGCTCTTATTTCCCACGAAATCTTTCATTCATTCAAATCCCGCAAAGGCTGTGAAGGTTGGCTAGCAATAAAACTAGATATGGAAAAAGCCTACGAGAAGATGGACTGGAATTTCACAAAGAAAATACTATAAAAATTTGGCTTTCACCCGATCTTTGTAGCCTGGGTCATGGAATGTGTGGCAACTGTTTCATTCTCTGTTTTAGTTAACAACGACCCTACCGACATGTTCCTACGAACTCGGGGTCTTTGTCGACCAGGGTGACCCGATATCTCTTTTCCTTTTTATTTTAGGAGCAGAGATCTTTTCTCGCAAACTTGCGATGGATGCCAGCGCCGCAAACAGTCCAATTGGATTTAAATATGGTAGAAATGGTCTGTGCATTCCATTTCTAGGATTTGCAGACGATGTCATTATTTTTCTCTAAAGATAGCGTATCTGCTACCCTCAATGTCAAAACCATTTTTGACAATTACTGTAAAGTTTCGGGACAATGTGTAAATTACCACAAATTTAGTTTTCAAGCAACTAAAGGAATTATGAACTCTAGGATCCAGAAGCTTTCTAATTGTTTAAATACTACTAACGGAAACACTCTTGAAAAATATCTTGGATACTCGATAGTCAATGGTCTCAGTGAATAAGAAAACTTTTGAAGAAATCATCTGTAAACCAAAGGAATAATTGAGTAAGTGGAGGGCGAGTGCACTTTCTCAACATGGTCGTGCAATTCTCATTGGGTCAAATCTAGCTTCAAAACCTCTTTATACAATGCAAAGTTTTATGCTACCATCCTCTGTTCACAATGAACTGTATCAAATTAATAGAAGGTTTTTTCTGGAATAAGGATAATCAACAACACCCTCTTATTAGTTAGGATAGAATATGTAGACCGAATAAATTCGGGGGAATGGGCTTGAGAAAATCAAGGGAAATGAATTGACACGGGAATATTTGCACGCTAAAATGTATTGACACGGGGAAAAAAACTAGACTTGGGTCATATTTGCTCAACATACGGTTATATTTGCACATGCACAACATACTCTTATATTTGCACGATAAAATGTAATAAAAAAAAAGAGTGAGGCTATAGGCAAGATGATAAAATAGCTATTGACAAGATGGGAAGGGGATGGACATTTAATTAATTTGTCCCAAAGTGTGGATATTTCACCAATTGAGACAACTTTTTTGGAGATTTTGCAAACTCCCCCATTATTTTATTAGTTCTCTTAATAAATGGGGTAGAGGATTCTCATGACCTGCGGGTTTGTAAATTGTAAGAGAAGATGGACTATAAAAGAGACTATAATTGCGAACTAGAGAATCCTCATCGACGGGTTTGTAATAACTCTCTAAATGAAATCTCTTGGTCTTCAAATTGGTTCAATGGAGGTTAAAAAGTCGGGTCCCGTGCAAAGGAGACTTCCTCACTTTTTTTTTTTTGAATCGGAAATAATTTGGCAATAAGGGGACCTTATATGCCAAGAGCATCCAAGCGGGTGAAATTGCAAAGCACTGAATCGTCAGGTGTCAAAGAGCCTGAGAAAGCAATATTGAGGTGTGATAAGCGGTCCGCAACTCGGTTTGCGTCCCTAAAGACATGACGAATCTCTAATGAATGAAAGAAATCAAGGGAGATTAGACTGTCGGAGATAATCATTTCCGAGTCCCCCGTAGGTTTCCCACAACCCTTGAGGTTGCTGATAATGGTGAGGTTGTCACCCTCGATTATCAGATTGGTTATGTTGAGTTGTCGAGCAACATTGATACCATACCAAAGGCTCGGGCCCTCAGCTCCAGAAATTGATGATATGGAGGACGGGCCAGCGCCACAAAAAATCGGTGTGCCTGTATGGTTTCTAATAACATATCCAAAAGAGCGAACCGAAGAGTGATTATTCTTTTTATGTCTGGCTTTGCGTTGTCGAAGAGTGATTTGTTACGGGAGACTTCCTCACTTTGATCAAAGGGAGATTGAAGATATATATCTTTGCTCCAAAAACAATAAAATGAAATCGCTCACCTTGGACGCCTCTCACCCTTCGGTCTAATGGGAATTGTAAGAGGAGGTAAATTATGATGACTCAACCGGTAACAAATATCTTTAACAAGTCATGTTGTTGTTGTCGAACTCCTTCCCCTTGCATCAATGTTTTAAGGTTCCCTCAATTTTTGGAGTGCATCTTTGGCTAGGGCCAGACTCGGCCTCGTTGTTTTTGTACGTATTTAGGGCTAGATGCTCGTAAGGACGCTTTCGAATGGTGGTTCAAATCTCCGAGAGACTCTGACATCACTCAAATGGTTGGCTCTTTCAAGATAAATAAAATGTAATCAATATTAGCAATAAAATAGAGAAAAAATGGTGCTCCATACAATCTATTATATCTGGGCCGTATTTTAAAAAGATATTATTATAAGTTATCAAAGTCTGACTCGGACCGATGCAGGGGGTCATGTGCACAGGCGCACATGCGCTAGTAGCCTAGCATACAAGCCGAGTGAGGTTCCATTCTAAAACCAATTGGCAATAGAAGGAGTAACCCACTGACTCATATACTAGGGCTTGATATGTTCAATTTTTCGATGTGGGACACTTTGGTCTTATTCACATCTCTAACACGCCCCCGCAAGTCCAACTAGGAATAACCATCTTAGTTGAAACTTGGACAGCTGGGTAACCCAGACTAGGATCGACACGTGCTGTTAGGCTAACCGCTCTGAGACCATATCAAAGTCCGACTTAGACCGATGACTGGGGGTCATGTGTACAGGCGCACATGCGCTAGTAGCCTAGCACACAAGCCGAGTGGGGTTCCATTCTAAAACCAATTAGCAATAGAAGGAGTAACCCACTAACTCATATACTAGGGCTTGATATGTTCAACTTTCCGATGTGGGACACTTTGGTCTCATTCACATCTCTAACATAAGTAAAGTCTATTTGTATTATTAAAGGGTATTCCAATATACACCCACACTATTCCAAATTTATGATTTTTTTAATAAATGGATATTGAAATTTCCATATGAATGATGATTATGTTTATAAATTCGGTTTTTTTATCATAAGCTCTAAGGGTATAGGATTAAAATCTGAATTAGAAAAGATTCCCTAAGAAAAAAAATCAAACTCTAGAAATCTAATTAAGTAAAAAGTACATCTCATTTTTCTCTCTTCTAGATCCGAAAGGAAGAAAGGGAAGAAAAGGGTGGAGGAAGTTGATAAACTTTTAACTAATATGGATAGTTTGATGGTCAGTTTGGTTAAAAAAAAGACGAAAAATATGGCCGTATGGCAAACGCCCCGTTTTATAATCACTATCTTGCCCCCGGGGCATAGCTCACTGGTTGAAAAGGCACCCTACGCTGGGCCTAGAAGCTTCGGGTGGGAGGTTCGATTCCCAGGAGAAGCATTATTTGTTTCTCTTGTGGAGTGGGCCTCCTGGAGCCAAAGGGTATAAAGGGGGGTGATTAGACCATTGGTGAGGCACATCCCGCGGTTTACCTCCCCAAGTCGATGAGGGGTCGGAGACTTGGGGTTCGGGACTAGTCTAAGTTTAAGCTTGGGATACCTGGATATAAAAAAAAATAAAAAAAAAATTATAATCACTATCTTAGTATTGGCAATTTGTTCTGTATTTTTTTAAATCGTTAGTTTAGTTCATCAAAAAATTGATTTTATAGGAAGCAGTTGTGTATTTAAAGTCTTCTATGAATGATTGATACGTACCATCAATACACAACCCCTAAAACTCTAAAAGCATACCTCTTTTTAAGTTTTACCACACAATAAACGTTGTTAATTGTAAAAAAGAATTAATCCAAGTGTAGACGTTTTATTTACATTGTATATTATGTGCATCATTAATTGACTTCCACATATCTTTGCCTAACTTTAGGTACATACGAGATGAGTCCGGAGAAGTCCTTTTTAGGGAGGTGTGTTAGGTAACATGCAATTTTCATTATAATACTTTCATATTAACTTATCGTTACATTTATATATCCGAACTCAAATATCTAGTTAAATGGACCAATCTCACCCCTATGATTAAAATTTAAATGAATTAGACTCTCTTAAGAGGTGTGTGTCCATATATATATATATGAGAGGTGTTTAATAGAATGTCCATATTTTCCGCATTTATTAGTATTTTGTCTACCAATCTATCCATATTAGCTAAATGTCCATCGTGTTGTTGAAACCGACGTTGTTGAAACCGGAGTCGCTGAAATCAACGTTGCTGAAACAGGAGTTTGCCCAATTTCAACACCAATTTAAGAGATTTCAGCTTCATCGCTCCAAAACTTTAGCCTATGTGGGATTATTATAGATGCCACCTACTAATTTGCTGACACGATTTAAAATTTTGCAAATTACTAGAATTATTATAAACTTTAGCCTACGCGGGATTCGAACCCACGTATTTGCGCACAAGCGCATCGCTCTACCATTGAGCTAAGAAGTTTTTACATATACAAAAGGAAAGCCTAAACGAATCAACCTAAAGCATAAAAATCCATCAACCTAAAGCATAAAAATCAATTCTCGATCGAAAGCCTAAACGAATTGTACTGAAATCTTAAAATTCCAATTAGCACACAATCCGTCAAGAATTTGACAATGCAATGAACATGAAAGTAGCTCCAAATCAACCCAACAACACAACAACATCATCATTTTTGCCCAAATTGGCTTTCGGCAAAAAGCCCCAACTTTTAATCGCAAGGGTGGGAGGTGGTGCGTTGTAGGTGGTGGTTGCCGCCGGAGATGGTCGACATCAACGTGGGCAAGGGAGGGAGAAGCGTGGTGCTGTGCGATCTGAGGAACAACGAGGAGAGAGATGAGTTTCATATTTGAGGAATGGGGAGGTGTTTTAGGATTTGCTGAGATGGACTTTTTACTAATAAAATAAATCTGTGGATAGTTTTTTAATTTGGTTCGAAAAAATGGCATGTGACGCAAATTTATTCTATATATATCTAGCTAGATCGATCATCAATATTGCATTTCAGTTGAGAACATGCAAGAATTAAATACAAACATTTTTTTAAACCTCGTCAATTATAACATGTTATTTTAAAATTTTGCACATTTTTTAAGAAACAAATAAAATACACCTATACCACTAGCTATTATTCGATTTTTTCACTTTATTAAAAACTACAAATAATATCTCTAATCATTATAAGAACAATTTTAGAAAGTGAATACAAAAAATACATAAAATGAAATTTTTTTTCTTAACAAGATTTTATTCTTAAAACGACATATTTTTCTTAATGGAGGGAGTATTAATTATCACTTATTATTAGTTTTTATATATACTTAATTAACCACACTCTTTATAAAACTTGTTTAACTTAGATACTTCATTTGTCATAAAATATAAGTCGTTTTAATTTTTAACACATTTAAAAAAAAACTATAAATCGTATGAAATATCAACTTTTAAAATTAATTCCATAATCGAGTATGAATATATGAACAAAAATTATATAAAAAATAATATTTTATAGAGTTTTTAACTTTTTGTAAAGCGTGTTAAAAATAAATGACTTATATTTTGAAGTGAAGGAATACTACAATTTTATATAGGGATATGTGATAGTATCTCTCACCGGTAAAACTTATATTGATCAGGAAAACTTGTCTAAAAACGTAGATATTCGACATAAAATGATGCACCACTTATAAAGTAAAAGCATTACAATTAGCACATGTTTAGTGGGCCTAAATATGTAGGACGTGCATCAAGATTTAATTAGTACTGTATCTTTTTTTTGAGGTTGTAAAGGGCCAATCGCCCACTTTTATTGCTTAAGTACCATTAATGGGTACCATATTTAATGGAGAATCAAATTTTTTATTTAATGGTAAACATCCCAAAAGCATCACAATTTGTACATCTATAAACTATTTATAGCTTAATTTGAGACCCACCACATGTCAAGTGTCAATTTAGGCACATTACATTATTGGAAAACATTATTTGATCAGCATTATTTATAAAGAAAACAAACCAAAAATATGAAATATGGTGTCATGAGTTGTATCTAATTAATTACTTTGGCAAAATGACTAAGTTAAAGCACCTAAATACCTAATCATACAACTAGGGTGAGAATAGGACGGGTTATGAGTTGATGAAGCCATTTCATCACCCGTCCCGTGAGAAATAGTTCCACCTGCTCTATCCATCACCTGTAAACCGTTTCAATTAACCCTCGTCCAACCTGTGTGGGTGATGTGGGTGGAGAAGGTTAATAAATGTAGTTATGATGTTTTTTAATAAAATTGAAAGATTAATAAAAAGCTTAAAATTTAATTTACAAATACGCATACACACGCACACGCGCATGCGCACATGCATGTATGCGGGGTGGGTGAATGGAGCAAGTTAATGGGTGGATTATTGGAACGGGTAATGGGTGAAAAGTTTCACACATGATCCATCCATCACCTGCCTCACTAACACCTGCACCACCCGTCACACACTTTATTGTGGGTTTTCGCCCATAAAATTAATACGAGTGAATCAGATACTCACGTGTTATTTCCAAGCAGTTGACAAATGGAGCAGATTCTATCCTCACCGAATCCCATCAAAGGTTGAAATGTAAATCCTTTCATCTAGTTCAGTTGATTCTTTCGTGTCCGATATGTCCATTTCTTTGACGAGGGTTACTCTTTGATTTAATTGTTCTTATTTTTTTTCTTCTTCTCCTTCATCTAGTTCATTTTGGTTGGTTTTTTTTTTCCAATTTTTTATTTGGTTTCTGATAACTTCTATCATTTCATTAACTGTTCTTAAATTTTGATTGTCGAAAACAATCTTGTTTCTCTTAGTTCAAACGCACCACCAAGAGAAAGAGAGAGTGGCTTTTTGTTCAAAGCTTAGGGATCGAAAGACTTCATTTGTAGAGGTCTTTATACATCGGTTGCTTTTGTCCATATTTATAATTTGTCACTCGATCGCTCTATTCATTAGACCTATAATTCGTAATGTTGTGGGTCATTCTATCAGAAGGTGGATGGAGTCTTCATCCATGGAGGTGTAGAGGACGCAATCTAGAGGAGTGTGTATTCCTTTTTTCTTTAGTTTTTTTTATTAAGTAAAAATTCGAGCTTAGACAATTCTGAAGCTCGAGAGGCCGACGAATCGGCAGACGGAGAACCGTCAACATATAACAAAGTAAGCAACACAAATCAAACAAAGATGAAAGAAAAACCAAATAACCCAAATATAAAAGTTGTCAGTCAGCGTAGGTGTCGAAGAAAGTCCAAGACAATCCATGAATGTCGAGAAGACGGGAGAGCGCGACAACTTACACGGCGTCTTGACGCCGAGAAGACAGAGAACAGTAACCCACGTACCACCGGAAAAAGCGAAACATAAGAAAGTGTGGACCACCGACGTTGCCCCACCTAGATGAATGATCTTCAAAGACCGCGAACACAACTAAAAGAATATAGGCCTCCTTGACCATATATGATGCCTCCTTTTTGTTTATATATATAAATAATTGCACGACTAAAAGTTTTTCCCCTGAATTAATTGGTCCAAGAAAATCATCGAATGATTATTTTATATCATATTAGTGTTTGGTTATACATTTTAAAATATATTTAAAATAATATAAATTTTAAATAAAGATCTTATAAATTGTGTTAATTGATTATATTTAGAATTTCATGAACGCCTATAAATACTCATGAAATGCTGATGTTTGTAACCTTAATTTGTTCTTCGCCTCCATAATATAAATATAACTCTTCTGTCTGTAGACGTAAGTAACACATTATTGCCAAATCACGTTAAATCTCTATTTTTTCTTCATTTATTTATCATTATCATTACAACCATTTACCATGCATATAATAATACAATCGTGATGGGTATGATAGGACAATTGACGACCCTACACTTTCCAAGCAATAATCCACCGAACTTGCAGTTGGCACCATGGAAGTTGAATAACCTTCATTCGTTCAAGGGGAATTAGTTCTAAAATCTATTGCATTAAAAAAGTTCTAAAATCTCAAATGTTCATCATTTTGAATGATAAAATAACTATATATATAAATATTTGTAAGTAAATAAATTTATTTAATGTTCAATTCAGTTTTATATCTCCCACGTGAAATGGTAAACAACAACGTGTTATTTAGTAACACAATTTATTTTCTTTCTACGCGAGAAATCTAATTCGATAACATGCCTAGACTGTAGTTGAGAATTTATCGAGATAATTAACTAGACGGAGATACTATTCCCTATATATCCTGAACTCGCCCTTTTGTCATTCCTAGTTCGAAGCAATGTATTATGAAGACACCGAGTGGAGAAGAAAAATAGAAAATCCATCTTTTGACCTCGAGTTTGTTCCATGAACATTGGTTGATTAAAAGTTATGTCAACTATCAAGCATAGAATCTAATACATATCTAGCTTTGAATATTTGAAATAGGAACTAACCAATAAATAGATGTGAAGTTGGGAAAAAACAAAGAGTTAGTGAATTAAGAATATGGTGCCTAAGAACTCCTTTTTTATTTGTTGCAATTAAACCAATGCCCACTTAAAGAGTAATGGAAGATACCCTCATTCATATATATATAATTAACATATTCCTCCTTACATGACCACCAATGTGGAGGGTTCAAATTTAAAGTAGAAAATGTTGGTGCCTACACCATGTACTTAACAACTTAACCCCATAAATTAGTCATTATTGTAACTTTGGGTCATAAAACTAAATATTTTTCCATTTTGAATTGTGATGATATCCCTTTTTTTTTTTATGTACATATGTTTCAGAAAATGATATTCCTCTTCCATTTATGATAGCTTTTTTTCCTTATGTGATCAGCCATAGGATTAGACTCTTGGTCCTTGGATTGAAAAAAAATAATCAATCCTACATATACATGGTAAAATTGTATAATTTGTATTTTTACTACTATTATTATAATCCATCCGTTATCCTTATACTTTTCATGATGCTTTTTTTAAAAGCTAAAAACTGACTTTTTAATTAATTTTTTATTCAATTTCACACATATTACTAATAAATACGGAGTATAAAACTATGTAAAAAAGAATTAAAAATTAATTATTTTATATAGTTTAAAATGTGTTAAAAAAAGTGAAAAGACATCTATTTTGAAACGGGGCGAGTACAAAGTCATGGGGAGAAATTTAGGAGTTGTTTGGTATGGGTATATAAATATAGGATATGGGTATAGGTCCTATAGGATGCTCGATATTCATATCCCTTGTTTGGTATATATCTAAACAAATCAGTATATGGATATCAATCTTATATCCTCATATACTAATTGTAGAGTTTTTTTAAGTTTTGAATATCTGAAGAAATTGAAGGATATTAGGAGACGTTTTTCAAACAAGCCCATCCTTTGGATGAGCGAAAGAGCGAAAGAGCCCATCATTTGAAGGGGTTCTTCTTCTTCTCAATTGATAGCATCCATTCATATAGGTGTTATATGACTTATTTAGCATAGTTTAGTTGTAAATAATGTCCTCAATCGTATTAATTTGTGAATTAGTTGTTATGGTCATGGAGGCGGATTCTACACATATTTGTCATGAATTTCAGATGCGAGAAATTTAAATGGGAATGCATGAAGCGAAGATAGGATTACAGGAGTCAATCAAGGAAGCAAAGGACGCGAGTCCGTTGGCCAATCCGAGCATGTGTGGATCACTTGGGCATGAAGCAAGGCCGGATTCATCTGATTCTATCAAGATCTATCTATGGAAGGAAGGATTTATCCACCACATGAAGATTTAGATATTTTCCTTTTAGATAAATGTTTCTTTTATCAAATTTATATCCTTAGGGTTAGATAGAATTTGCTTACCTAGTCAAATAAAGCTCATGGGGCTAGTTTTTATGAATTCCAAGTGAGAGAGGACACAAGTAGAGAGAAAGTGAGAGAGAACACAAGTAGAGAGAGAGAGAGAGAGAGAGAGTGGAGGCCGAGAGGAGTTGGAGAGCGAGAGCAATTTGGCTTCGATCGGTTGTAAGCTTTACTTTATTTTATTAATGCAAGTAGTTATTTCCCTTTTATTATTGATGAGTTTTGCTATGATGAAGAGCGAGTAGTCCACCCACTTCTAGGGTCGGGGTGAGCCCGACGATAGCCAAGCGTGTTTGAGGTAAAGATTCGACCTTTATTGTGTTTGGATCATCCACTGCCTTTTATATGTTTATTACCTAATTAATAGAGATTCAGGTTAACCACTTGGATTATAAACATAAAATTGGTAGATACAATTAGGGTTTCTTGAGAGAGTTGTCCAATTGTTGGAAAAGGCGAAAGCTTGACCCTTTGATGTGATTCGCATAATTATTTCTCTTTATCTTGCCTTACGCATGTTTGGTTAGCGTTGTTGTAAACCCCAATCTTGGAAGTTTTCTTTTACATTGTCTAAATCGAAATTTGCAATTCGTTCGTTTCTGTTTTCTACTCGACATCGACTACTTCTAGTCGACGTCGACCACTGATATTCGATCAAGCAAGATCGCTCTCGTTTTTGTCTCTGCAGGTACTCGAGATCGACTAGCCTTACTCGACTTCGACCACTTTCCTCGACGTCGAGTAGGTTCCTCGACATCGACTACTCTTAGTGACGCCTTGCTTGCTCGAACTCGACTGTGCCTGACCCCTGTCGACTACCCATAGTCGAGGTCGAGTACTCTGGAGTCGACTTCTGTCCGTGAGATTCGCCTGCTACCTAAGACCCGCTGACACGCTTCCTCAAGGATCGATCCTGACTTCCTGTTGCTACATCGGAAGGGAATCTTGTAATTATATGCGTGGGCAAGATCTGGTTTGATTTGTATTTTTATATTTTGAACTCGATTTCCTCCTTACAACATATATCATTTGCAAAAAGCAGATATAAGATATAATATATAAGATATCAGTCTCTTACCCATACCCAATAGCAATATCTTGATATCTATATCATACACATACCATGTATCCTGTATCTATATACCCTTTTGAAATGGACCAATAGAGATATTTATTTATTTCTATAATATAGGAAAGACATTGTAACCCATTACAACAAGATTCTAACTTACAACCTCTTTCTTATAGTTATAATCAACATAATAAGGATTTCGTAGAGGTGAACACCATGGAGTTAATAGGATTACCCTATAGAAATTTTTTCAATTACCTAATACTACTTGCTTTTTAGTTTTAGTTTAGTTATTGTGTTTTTACATTGTAATAAGCTTTGGGACAAAACTTTCATAAGGGGAAAGTATTGTATGACCATATTGTAATGACCTTATTAGATAGTATTAGTCTATTAGGTATTAAAGGTTTAGGGTATAAATACCCTTAGCTATTGTAATTGTGGGTTTATTCAAGCAATAATCAAATCATTTTTACCCTTATCTCTCTCTCCTTTCTCGGCCTAC
Organism: Persicaria maculosa; assembly: GCA_963922045.1. Taxonomy (NCBI): domain Eukaryota; kingdom Viridiplantae; phylum Streptophyta; class Magnoliopsida; order Caryophyllales; family Polygonaceae; genus Persicaria; species Persicaria maculosa. Next base: position 11,993,772 of record OY998256.1, read on the forward strand.
CTTCATCGTCTTCTTCCTAACCCTTCTAAATTCTATCTCTCAATCCCCTTTCTTTCCCAAATTCAACCCTAAATCTACAACAATCATCATCGGATCATAACATCGACCCTAAAAAATAAATTAAAAAATAGCTAAACTAATTTAAATCTAAATCACTTATTAAAATTGAGTGGTTAAGATTTAATCAACTTTATATGAAGTTATTTTACCTACTTTGGGTCTGTATGGTTGCATTATTAACTACTCCCTCCGTTCAACAAAACTTGACATTTTACTATTCATGCACGCTTTTTTAGGAGCTAAAAACTATATAAAATATCGACTTTTTAAATAATTTTTTTAAACAATTTCGTAGTTATTATTAATAAGTACAAACTTGTTAAAAAAATTTTATAAAAAAATGAATATTTTATATAGTTTTTATCATTCTAAAAAAGCGTGCGTGAATGTACCCATTTTAGTTAGTTTATAGTTAAAAAAAAGAGTTAAAAAAAACTAAAGAAACAAGCTTTTTTTGTGTTTATTTGGTTTGAAATTACCATAATACCTCTAATAACAACTAAATAAACTCCACTTTTTACAAATAAACTCTTTTTCGCCATACAATGTTTATATTATTCCGTAATCTTTCAACCTTTATTTGACACAATTTTTCATTTCCAACTATTTATCTTTTAATTTTTGTTGGTCTTCGATTCGCCGGGATTTATCGGGTACTTGAATTTTTTTTTTTTTGCCTTTTTAAAGATTACTTGTACGGCCACCCCCATGCATATCATGGCCCAAAATTTACAAAAGAGGTCCAAATAAATAAAAATAAGATCCAAAATAAGATTTTTTGGGCATAGCCCAATAAGAAAGCCCAGCCCATTTGGGTCTTCATCTTTTTAAACTAGCCGAGATATTCGCCTCACAAATACAAGATCTCTGTGAGGGCTACCGTGATTATCTCATGGATCAGCCTTCAACCCTTTAATAACCATTCTCAATCTCATCTCTTCCGATCGACAAAACTAATTCCAGAATCGACAAATCCTTCATCGCTCATCTTAAACTTGGAAGGAAGAATGAAGATTCGAGCGATTCGATTATCTACTTTTCGTATTCAGGAGATCACAGCCATCCTAAACACAACTAGGTAGCGGACAAGTGAGTTTTCTTCGTCTGATTTGTTTGAATCACTATGCATTATGATTTATAATATATAATGTTGTATTATAATTCATATTTTAACGCAATATTATGCATTATAATATAGATTTGTTTGTTAAAACACAAAATTAAAGCACATGTCTAAACGACTCAAATACAACAGCGCCACACGCATTACGATGCAGTATTAATATTGCATCGTAATGCGTGGCCGTCCAAACAAACCTTAAACTGTTGTTTTTTCATTCCAAAATATTTTATTATAACTAAAAATAGGTTACAAAAATTCAGAGGACTTGAAATTTTAGAGGTCTAGTGCGATCTAGGGCTATTACATGAGCCGAGTAGCTTGAGTTAGACTCGGGTTCGGCTCGATAAATGTTCGACTCGAACTTGTTTATTTATTAAAGGAGTCAAGTATGAGCCCATTTTGAAGTTTGATTCAAAGTGATCAACTCGACCCAATTTAGATTCAAATGGTTTAAATTTTGTGAAATTTTAAAAAAAATTAAGTTATCATGTCATACGCAAACAGGGTTGCTTAGCTTACTACTCAAACAAAAGCTCGCTCAAATTCGCTCATCTATCAAATAAGACGAGTATGAACGCATTTTTAAGCTCGGGTCCAAATCTAGACTCATTGATCTCATTTCTAAACGATTCGTTTCTAAACGAGTTGAATATGAATAAGAAGCTTAGCTCGAATAATAGTCCTGGCGTGATCGCCCGTCGTACATACTAGCCAACCTTGCCCTTTGTCTTCTCTATTACTAGTGAGCATGCCCGTGCGATGCACGGGACATGTTTCTTTTCAATCGAGACTCTTAAATTTTCTAGAAACTTCTTTTTTTAGGGTAACTATGAACTTCTTCTCATTCACATGGTTTTGTTCCCCTAATCAACCTATGTCAAATATATAGGGTTGTTTTGCAAAAATAAATTAATTTATAAGATACTCGTATGACCTAAGAGTATATATAATTTTGAATAACATAAATATGATATTTATTATGTATATTTATTGTTATTAATTAATATGATACTCATATGATATTTATTAAAAAATAAATGAATAAATATACAAATTTTGGAAGATGAAGATAGACATTATTGTTATTAATTCAAGAAATTATAATTTTGAAATTTAAATTGATAAAATATTAGAAGTAATGAGGTATGCATTTATGGTGAGCTAAAAAAAACTTTTCTAGGATCACATCTCCCACATACGCAAGAGACATAATTCAATCAAATCGAATCATACAATATTAAAATTTTATATGATTGGTTCCTATTAAAGGAATTAAGATTAGAGAAGTAATATAATTTATAGTAATTACTGTGTGAGACTGAATTATTACGTTTGGAAAAATAATAAAATTATATATTTGATCTAAGATGTAAATATCATGTAAATAACCAACGGTGTCATTATTTGGTGACGTTTGGCGATGGTTTTCGTAGTCTATGTACATTGTCCCCATCATATTAGGGACATGTTCGTTTGTTCACTTGCATCTCTTTGATTGCCACTTTTTGTATTGCACATTTCTATTTTAGATTATGTTTGACAGTTCGCCATCCGTCGACTTTGTTAGTCACTCAAGAAGTTAGATCTGTATTGCTCTCGAATTCTATACCTCATAAAAAAATCATGTAAATAATTAAACTTTCCCACAAAATTTTTTCTTGCAGCAAAAATGCCATGGTGCTAAAACATTTAATGGAATATGGTAAAGAAACATTCAAACATATTTAAATAAAATAATATTATACACACAAAACTAGGGTCAATTACATCAATAGTCCTCAAACTTTACCTAACTTTCCTTATTAGTCCCTAAACTTTCAGTTGTTCTATTAAAATCCCTAAACTATTGAATCAATTGGGTTTGTAGTCCTTCCATCCATGAAACACTAAACTCTCCGTTAAACCTGGAGAAGGCATGTGTTACTACACATGACAACTTACACCATTTATAAGAGGCCCCTGAAGCAAAACAAATTAAATAAAAATGAAAAAACTCAGTAAATAAAATTAATTTTCTAACAATAACATGTCAACAAACAAAAGTGATAAAGTTGTCACTACAAAAGACCAATGTGCACATCCCATATCTCATGCCATGTTTACCTACTGTCACATGAAAAAGAACAAAAGGGGTACATTAAAACTAGATGACAAATTTTCTCATGGCAAAGACAAAAAATGAGACATTCATGCCACTGTTTTTCATTTCTTAATTCATCTAAATCAGTTTCAACTCTCCTTTTTTTTCTCTTGTTTTTCCTTTTCCATTAGAGCTGCTGCAATTGTGGATGTACTGTCCCATGAGCTTCCTGAGATGTGTGAGTTGATGGCCTTCTCCCTATTGAGCTTCCTACTCCACCAGTCTAAAACACAAAAAAAAGAAATTAAAAAATAATTAGCATAGAATCTGATTGAACTAATTGAACTTCGTATTGAAATTTTTACACATACTTGGGCATCTTGCGATGTGTGAGTTGATTGGCTTCTCCCTTTTTTACACCCTCTTTTGTTATGCCCACTCCCACCACATTGTGTGCAATGCATCTTTGATCCAAATCTCCTCATTTTTCCAGCTGGTTCTTTTTCCCCTTGCTCTCTTCTTCTTTTCTTCTTTGGTCTACCTTGCTTGGGTGGATTTGTGTTTGGGGGTTTGATGGGGTTATGGTGCAAGTCTTCCCACTGATCAATACCTCGAATTGGGTTGATGATATTCTGATAAACAACTTTGCAAACAGACACAGAATAACAATCATCCACAAAATCCTCAATAGAGAAACCATTGTAGGCCAAAGTTGAGCATGCATGTGCACAAGGGATTCCTGTCAATTGCCATTTTCTACAAGAGCAAGTGTGTGCTGCAACATCAACAACAAACTGGCCTATGTGACAAGTTACTTGGAACTGTGTGCCACCTGAAGACAATGGAAGGCAATACCTTGACTCATCAATTATCTTTTCCAACTTTCTCTTAATTTTTGGGCAAATCTTACCAGACCACTTACTCATCTGCTCCTTTTTTTTTTGCAATTCTCACCATTATCTTACTTTTAATGATCTCCAGCATAGTCAAGATTGGTTTATCACGTGCTTCTAGAATAAATCTATTGAAGCATTCAGATATGTTGTTTAGTAAGATGTCACACTTACTGTCAAAACGAAAATGGGACCTTGACCAATATTCTGCAGGGATTCCTTCCATCCAGGCACATGCATCTACACTCAACAATTTCAACTCCTCCATCTTTTTTCTGTACTCCCCCATGTATGTGCTAGTGGCTGCACCCCATACTGTATTCTTCAAAGCTTCTCCTGAGTATTTCTTTTTAAAATTCGAGATCAAGTGCCTAACACAAAACCTATGCTCAGCATTGGGGAAGATTGTTTGAACAGCTTGAATTAAACCCTGAAAAAAATAACGAAAGTTATTAACAAAAATTCATAACTAGGAAAATAATCATATACTTTTAAATATATTGTTAGCCAAAAATCTATTCATACCTTCTGCCTATCTGACATAATAGTCCACTTATGACTGTTCTCGATGCCTAACTCTTCACCTAGTAGCTGAAGAAACCATGTCCAAGTCTCTCGACACTCAACATCAACCACTGCATATGCAATCGGCCATATGCAATCATTTGGATCAATTCCAACAGCAGCTAACAATTGGCCACCATATCGCCCTTTCAAAAAACACCCATCAATGCTTATTATAGGTCTACAACCAGCAAGAAACCCATTCTTGCACCCAGATATACAAATAAATAATCTCTTAAATACCAAATTATCCAAAGATAAGATGAGAGTGCTACCAGGATTAGTACTTCTTAGTTCTCCCCCATAATCAGCAAGCTTTAAGAATTGTTGATTCTCATCGCCTCTTAAAAGCTTAAAGGCTAGATCCTTTGCTCTCCATAACTTGGTTGTAGGAATTATAATGTTAAAATCCTTCTTAACTTGCTCTTGTAAACCTACTAATGTTATTTCGGGATTTGATCTAATTGTCTCCAAATACTCTTGAGCAACCCAAACATATGTGGCATACTTGTTTTTCAACCCTCTCCAGCAGGTATGTTGCTCTTTGTATGTTCTTATCTGAACTTTTTCACCTCCTTCAGTTGGAGTTGCGTATAAAAGCCATGGACAACCACCATTACAAGCTACTCTCACCCTTTTTGAGTCATTCTTCTTGAAGCTAATCTGATACCCGGTTGTTATCGAATATCTTCGAATAGCTTTTTTCAGCACTTGAATCGATGGAAAAATCATACCTATTCTGAAGGTTGGGTTCTTCATATCAGTTTTTATGTTGAACTTTGGAAACCTCTTCTTTTCCTCATCATTGCCTTCATCTAAACTTTCATAGTCATCAGAATCTTCATAGTCAGTCTCAACGTCAAATGAATACCCCATCACTTGTTCATTTACAGTAGGTGGTAGCCTCTCCTTCTCAACACTTCCGTTCAGCCTTGTTGGGGGGACATTCATCTTGAAATTAAGCTCCTCATCATCCCCTTGAATTTCATTGTCTTCATCCACCAACTCAACATCACAACATGAATCTTCGGATTCTAGTTGCTCTTCACAATGAAAATCACCATCGGTGGAATGACAATCTTCACTTTTGGTAGCATCCAAATGACCAGATTCAATTAAACCATTACCAATTGAATCAATGTCATTAACAACAGTCCTAATCTCTCCACCCAGATGCACTTGATCAACAATTGCAACTTCTCCCTGCAGCTGCACTTGAGTAGTATGAAAAGTATCTCCATGTAGTTGTACTTGATCATTAGGACCTACCACCAACATATTTTAGATAGCAATTAAAATACTTTGTCTCAACACCTACCACTTTAGACAACAAATACAATATTTCAAAATTTTATCTTTTCTTGACATGAACAATGATAAAGCAGTAATATATTGCCCACCATGTATCACAAACGACATTCAATAAATTTTAAAAAAATAGAGTTATGTGAGCATAGGAACATTTAATTTTAGTTTAGTAATGGAGTGATATGGTCCCAAGTAGTGCAAAGAATGTGAACTGATCGAACATATATATATATAGTTCCAAATTAAAACCCCGGCCCCAAAGATTTATTTGGAATAAACAATAACTCCTTTCACCCCATCTAGATATCATATACAAGTGATAGCTTTCTAAAAATCTGATTTTTATACTTAAAAATCAAAATTTCATTGTAAATAAGCACACTTACAGTACAATGGTTGCTCCCAAAACGTGTCATGCTTGCCCCGTCTCCTAATGCTGGGTAATTTCTTCATCCTCAAATACTCAATAGATTTCAAACAAATTCAACTCAACAGGCCATGGATAGTATAGATCTTGCAAAATCCTCAAAACTAAACACCAATTTTGGATACCATATCATCAGATCGCCCTTGTCCCTTCCAGAGACCTAACCCTAAATTTCGCTTCTAATCCCCTGTTGGATGCACGAATGTTTCAATTTAACCTAAAAATAATCCATCTCACCTGCCATGTCACAAGTTAACGGAGGCTTTAACATTTTATTGACGGAGGGAGTCCAGCTGCAATTACTTCCATAGGTTAGGGATCTTAATAGAACAAGTTAAAGTTTAGGGACTAATAAGAAAAATTGGGCAAAGTTTGAGGACCGTATATGTAATTGACCCAAAACTTTTAGTTTTGTTTTGAACACAAAACAAAATTTGGACTAATTTCTTCCAAACCTATGGAATATAAATTATGGTTCTACCACCCGAGAAATCGAAATAAATTAAGAAGATGAAGTAGAATATATGAATTTGGAGATGGAGACTGATTGGATTTCTAGGAATCATCTTTTAGTTCGTGGATCCAAGGAATTCTCTTCTCCCCACAGGTATAAGTCGAGTCGGGCAAACCAATCGAGCACTTATGACTTGCCAATTCCGCTTGGTGTTGCTCCATGATTGTGACACCCAATTGTATCTAGGTTGTGGTGCTTGTTTTGTTGCCCTCTTTCTTCCATTGTAGAATGTTTGTGTGTGTGTGTGTGTGTGAGATTATGAATGGATTTAGCAGTCATATATGGATCGAAGAAGAAATAAAGGCTAATTATTTGATGAAACGGCTATTAATCATATTGGATGAAATGACTGGTCATAATATTTGATAAAACGTCTACTTTGAATGACATTAAATATTTAAATGGAATACATTCATTTGATGAATACAAACACCTAAATTGCCTAATTACACCACACAGTTGAGTTGAGGGTGAACGGTAACGCATGCATACACAAGAATGAAGAATTGAATGATCGAGATCAAAGCGAAACGATTTCATAGAAATCCACGAAGGACATGATTTCGCCGATGAATGGAGATCGACGTCCTAATTTGATTCCATTTGAATGATCTTGTTATCCTTTTATTAATAGAGGCTGAAACGTACTGGACTTGATGAAGCGCGTGTATTTTTGGATTTAGGGGAGGCATCTCATACCAGAAAATCTTGCTTGGTAGAGTTAGGGTTAGACACAATTGCTTATCGAATAGTATGGAATCTATGGATAGATAAGAAATTTGAGGCCTGTGCTTTTGAAGCGGCAAGTGAAGCAAGTAGCAACCCAATGACGACAACGGCAAATCGAGGCAATTCAATCGGTAAGATAGTTTGAAAGCAATGGGAGCCTGCAACACTAAACTCAAACAAGTATAATTAAATATCCTAGCTGGTTCATTAAAATAAAGACGTAGTAGCTAGTGAGATATTATAGTTTGTTTTACCACTATTTTGGATTTTGGATGAGGTGTTGAATCTAGCAACCCGATGTTATGGTTGTTCATCATCAAGTGGGTGCTCTCACGACTCATCTGGATTTTAATCGACCAACCCGAGTCGCTAGCTGGAGGTTAAGCAGTAATCGTTCACCATCCAGAGCACCGTGGATCTATCATTTGTAGAACGTACATGAACATGAGAGGAAGATGATGAGAGGAAGATTGATAATGGATGCCCATGAATTGGATGAATTTATATTGGTAGATCAATATTGTGAGATCAATTGAAAACGGAAGTAATTAATGAGAGTAAACCTTACCGTTCAAAAATGAATGAATTTCAATCGATTTATAACCTAAAACCAATTAATTGTGGTATTTGTGTTGGAAGGATAAGCATTCATTCAGTTGAGCCTTATCATTTCTTTCCTGTAGTATATTTTATAGCCTGATTATAATTAATTAATTGTAATGCATTTGTACGTTCTTGTATGTTTGCATATATATACTCCATATATATTTTCTGAATTGGGTAATTACATACGTAATTAAGTTGAAGATTTTGTAATTTTTGAGGTAAATTTAGTTTTTAGTTTTTACAAAGTAGGTAATAAGGTAAATAATGGTACTCACTTATGAAGGGTTGAACACACATCAAGATATTATCATGCATAAAAAATGCATAAAAAAGGGTCAATTAAGTTTTTAATAATGTTTTATGAAAAAAATAGTTTTTAATAATGAGTGTGCATTAATGAGGCTTGCACACAACTTTTCTTGTTATATTATAGATACTGCGTATATATGTAAAGACAAAATCATAGCTTTCAATAGTATAAAGATTATAGAGGAAAAACGCATTATAATAAAAATGCTAACTCATTTTTTTTTAATGGTATGAAAAATGCTAACTCATTAATGCAAGGAAGAAGATTAACATATATTTATATATAGAAAAAAACTTTCAATGTTGTAGAAAGCCACACATATTAACATAATAACATAATAACATGCAATTACTGAATTACTCTTTTTATTTGGTGAGGTCTGAAGTACTCTCTCATATAACTGAGTTGCATTTAGGGCTGTTATTCGAGCCGAACGAGCCGAGTATTGCTTGTTCATATTCAGTTCATTTAGAATATGAACGAGCTCGAACCGAGCCAAAATTTTGACTCAAGCTTAAAAATGTGCTCATATTCGGCTCATTTGGGAAATGAGCGAGCTCGAGCCGACCTTTTTTCGAGCTTCAGGCAATTCTACTTGCTCATTATACAGTAATTTAAAGGAAATTTTAGAAATTCCATAAAATTCGAGCTATTCAAGTTTAATTCGAACGAGCCGAGCTTTGGACCAAGCTTAAAAATGTGCTCATACTCGACTTGTTTAGAAAATGAACGAGCTCGAGTCGAGTTTTTATCGAGCGAGTACGAGTCGAATTCGAGCTACTCGTGTTCACATAACACCCCTAGTTGCATTGGAAATTTAACAATGGAGTGACATTAATTTGTTTGGTTGTGTAGGGCGGTATGGTTAGGCCGATGTACATATATTGGTCCTATACTTTAAACAGGGATGCACTATTTACTCTCATGAAAATAAGAATGGGTAACTTGTGCACACCCCTTAGGGTGTACTTTGTGCACGATTTCTGGCCATTGATTCGGGGTAAATGGATGGCTGAGATTAAAAGGGTTTTTCTTTTTATTTTTAATTAAAAACAGGTGGCCCGTCCACAATTGATGAAAAAGGCTGGACGTGAGCGCGTGTGGTTTGCCTTAATAAAACCCTAATCTCTAATTGCTCTTCTTCTTTAGTTTTTTTTTTGGCCGCTTGATTCTTCTTCATTGTTTCATCCATGGAGGAGCCGAAGATAGCCAGGCAAGCGGTGGCGGGCCGAGGCGTTGGTTGCCGTCTTCTTCATTGTGTGGATCGACCAGGCGGAGCCGAGCGGGGACGGTGGTGTCGCGACAGTGTGAGGAACGACGACGGCGGTGAAGGGCGAAAGGGACGGTGGCGGCAACGGTGGCAATTGTTCTTCGCCCAATCCGAACTGGATTTGGCCGGATTTGGTTGCTTTTTCCTCCTTCCCCTCAGATCTGGTAGCTTGTGCTCCGTCGTGGTTAGTTGGCGGTTCATTCTCCCCTGTTCCGACTCCCTTGTTCATTCTCCCTCTAATTCAATTCGACTCCCCTGTTCATTCTACCTCTCCTGTTTGATATCGGCGGTGAAGGGTCGTTGAGGCGGCGACGCAGAGGCATGGCGAGGCGATGCTAAGTGCTGTTTTCCTGGCAAGTCGTGCCTGGAGTTGCGGGTGTCGGTGGTGGCGGAGGGCGGTGGAGATGGCGGCGAAGAGGGAGGGATGTTGTGGAAGATCTGGAGTTTGATTATTTGCAACAGAGAGCGAAGGATTGAGTTAGGTTGATTTTTGCTGTCTTCCACGAACGAGCCAAAATCTCCCCTGTTCAATCTGCTCGACACCCTCGCAGATCTAGGCCCCAAGAGGCAACCGATACCCACATGGTTATTCGTTAGTTATTCAAACATTCGTATCGATTTTTTCATCAATTATTCATTCATATGTGTCGAATTTTGGTTATTTGTGACAATGAGTTGATCAATTATTCGGTGAAATCTGATTTATTATTTGTCAGTATATTGAGTTTTTGGTTGGCATAAATATTATTCGGTGAAATGTGAAACATTATTCGGTTAAATATGAAGCATTATTCGTAAGTATTGTTTAGGGATTCGAGGTTTCTTTTATCTAGAATTGATGAAAACAAAACATTATTCGGTATAATATGACAAATTATTCAGTCGAATTGGTAACTTTTGATATGAACTAGATGAAAAAAAGATAATATAATATTATTCGGTAGCATGTGAAACATTATTCAGTAGAATCACCAAATTTTTAAAATGAACGAAATCGAGTGGATCCGAACAACAAATCACCCATAATTATTTATTTTTCACAAATATTTTATATATTTTTTATAAAAAAAAGGACCAAAAATCCATTAGAAATTAAAAAAATTATTTGCAAAATAAAATAAAAATCAAAACGGACTCACATGCTCCCTCTACATTTAAAAAAAATGAAAACATTAATAATTTGCTGGTCCCACAAAATTCACCCAAATTCAAAATTTGAAAATCAATTTCAATGTGGAGGGTGAAGACACGCACACTGTGTGTGAAGGTGGGTGTGTTTTTTTATGTGGGGCCACCTTTTTCATTTAACAAATAAAGCAAAAATCTAATTAATCTTGGCCCTCCATCTTCTATCAATTAACGGCACAGATTCGTGCACAAGGTACACTTTAAGAGGTGTGCACTCTTGAACCAATCCCTATATATATATATATATATATATATATATATATAAGAATGTACTATCTACTCTCATGCATTGAACTATATATATATATATATATATATATTCTTTTATATAAACTCTACATTAAGATTTTAAAACTTTTTACTTTATTTTTATACTCATTAAAAGTCGAGTAAAACTTTTTTTTTTTTTTTAGTTTTTCAGAAGACAATTCACGTACTCGTTTATTTGACATTATAGTTAGAGATTTAATGGTTTAATTCACAATTAGAACAAAGCTTTTCATTATTAAAAAAAAAAAAGAGTTTGTGTAATTTCCAAGAAATAAGGACTCTGTGGTTTTGCTCTTTTGGCAAGCTGAAATAGTTCCAAGTAGTGATTAATTGTAGGTTTTTTTTTTATCTTAGTAGTTTTCAAAGTATGGATTAATTTTTTATCTATAAGGAGACCATTTGTATTATTCAATAACTTATTTATGAAAGTATGTGACAATGTTATTATACGAAAAATAAAATAGAACAAAACTGGGCGATTTTTTGTTTAATTCACCTCAATTTGGAATTTTAGATAGCTATAGCGTTGTAAGCTGTAACTTGGAAGATTGAGCAAAGTGGGTTAGAAAACCATTCCGGAATGGTTCAACCGGAAAGGACTTGCGGATAGTACTAAAGGTCTCTGATTCGACCCCCTGATATCCGCTCTCTATTTACCAAAATCTATAATATCATTTGTACAATTTATAAATAAGCAACATATATGATGATGGTAAAAACCTAGGTCAAATAATACATTGGTGAGTGGTAAGTGGTGAGTGGTGACACCAAGTAAACAATAAAAACGCATGGAATGTTTTTGTTGCTTGAACCCAAGGTGTTAAAAGCCTTTTTAACTTGAAAGAAGATGTGCAGTTTAAAAACTAAAAAAAAAAAAATCACTTCTTCAAATTTGTTCTTCTGCCTTCAAATATTGCAGAAACAAGATGAAGAGGAGATAATGCAAAAATCGGAAAATAATGTGTTAAAAACACTCGAATCAGAGGTACAAGACCTAGCAAGATCCAGGCCTGTGAGACCAATCGAGCCAACAATGTACGTTATAAGTTCCTTGTCAGCACATTTACTCGTCAGACATCAGCATATCGAGTAAAATTAACCCAAAGTAGGCCACCAAATATGGCCTTTCAGGGAAACAGCAGAGAAATGATTCAAGATACAAAGCCGGAAATACAACAACAGTCTGCAACAACAAACAAACTGAAAGGAAAAATAAAATTAAATAAACCTGTTGAGGCAGTATAACAGCAACTAAATTCAACATGGGGAAATAAGATGCACAACATAACAAACTTTCAGGCTTCAGAGATCAACCTGTACAGAATGTGATCACCTGCAAGCAGGAGCTTAGGCGAAAGGATGGATTACGAAATGACATCATCAAACAGGAGATTCAAACCGAGGAGAGAGTAGCACAAGAACACCTGAAATCTAATGATCCGACAGAGAAATATCTTTTCTATAAAAAAAAAAAGGCGAAAATGGAAGCAGTTTCAATCATCAGAACAGCATTAAACCAAGAGAATGGAGGAAAATGGAAACATAATACGAAATGAATGGAAATTGAAGAGTCATTGTAAAGGAACAAAATTTCATTTCAGATCACCCGGAAATGCACAGGAGTGTTAGCTTCTAAGAGATGTTCAGAATTCCTCAGACAAAATTGAAAGCATTTGCAATGTAATGACGAGTAAGTTTAAGAAAGCTAAACAATGTCAACAAAAAATGTGCTCCATGCACACAATCAGAAATGAATGGATAAGGGAAAATAACCACAATGTGGAAGATCAGAAGTGCTTTTAATCATACCCAGAGATCTAGGACGACAAACGACAAAGGGCAGTTATAAGTGAACAACCAACGGCTAGGAGCAACTATAAGCCAACAGAAGAATAAACGAGAACAAGCTCTATGAGGAAATAAAGCAACAAACGACAAAGAGGAATCATAAGCCGACAGAATGACAAACAAGTAGCGACAAAGGGCAATTTATAAGCTGGTAAGAACAGCAAACGACAGAGAGCAACTATAAGCCGGTAAGAACAACTAATGGAAAAGAGCAACTATAACTGTAAGCAGGTAAGAACGACTAAGGAAAAAGAGCAACTATAAGCCGGTAAGAATGACAAACGACAAAGAGCAACTGTAAGGCGACAAAACAACAATGGGCAACTGGAAACCGACAAAACAGCAACGAGGAATGGACAAATGTTGTAAATCATTAATTGCAAAAGACAATGTAATCAGTACATAAGCAATGTTTCAGGACAAAACCCTAAAAGAGTTTATTCCTTCTTTCGCTCACTCTCCTCTCCCCTTTCATTCTTTCCTTTCTCTTTTTGCCTTGCAATTCTATCTTTTTTCTTCAGACTATGTCATGAAAATTGAAGATGAGGACTCAAACAAAAGTCCTTATGTAATTCTCAAAAGCTAAAAGCAAAATGCTAGACGATCTACAAATGTTTTTTGGTACTTCAAATTATTAGACCTATACCTGAGTAACTGAGTTATGCGACGCCAACTGAGGAAATTTCTCATGGTTACTGAAGACTGAGGAAGCCACAAGAAGAGAAGCAGCATCAACGAACCAACCACTTCATCCTGGAAAAGCTCTTGGATGAATCTTAGCTGAAATTCAAGCTGCTTGAATCCTCCCGCCAAAACATAAATGAAGAAAAGCATAAATAAGTTTGTATCCATTAGCAAGAATTCCTTGCTGACGGATAAACTAGCCATGTACAATTCTGTTCGCAGCAGATGCACCATCCAATGAATAATCCCCGGTGCCAATAACGAACCCAGCAACATTTTAACACCCCATCACCGCACAGTTATAGACAAAACTACCCAGCTGCTTTCTGGCGAGCAAGGTCCACTGAGGCGGATCATCATTAGGCACCCAAGAATTCACCTCAATGACTCCTTCACCATAAGCCCTGGGCCCCCCAATAACAATTAGCCGATCACCACAGCCCCTGAACGCAAGGCCCCATCCATTCATTGAACCTGCACGTTCAGGCAGTCTCCCAACAGTGGACCATGTACTGGTTACCTTGTTATACTTTCTGACCTCCATGTCAGCATAGTCAGCAGCATACAGTTCATTATTTACAACGGCAACCAAAGGTGGAGCTGAAGAAGGTGGCATTTCATTCTCCCTTGGCGGACCGGTTCCAACAGGTGACATGTTTGGTATTTCCTTCCAAGTTCTAGTTTCCATATCAAACTCCTCAGCACTAGTCAAGAGCTTGGAATCACTCCCCCCTATCCCTCCAATCACATAGAATTTTCCATCCATAAATACGCCAGAGCACATCTTCCTTGGTTTAATCATGTCAGGAAGAACTTCCCAAGTTTCTTTCTCAGAATCATAGAGCTCAGCAGAACTGCGAATGTTGCCTCGAGAATCACAGCCGCCGGCAAGAATAGCAATGTGCCCAAGACTGGCAGATCCAAACAAGCATCTCGGAGCATTCATCATATCACCAAGAGACCATGAATTAGTCAGAATGCTGTACTTGTACATGACATGAGAGGTAACCTCCTTCCCAAAAAGTAGCAGCTGGGTACCAACAGCCAATGACTCCTTATCCGAACACATGAAGCATTCATTGACATTCATCCTAGGGAGATTCATCCATCGACGAGCCACTGGATCAAAGGCTACCCATTCGAGCAACTGGCACGAAAAATAAACCCAATGCTCAACCACACCATTCATCCTCCTCAGCTTATACATCTCACCACTTCTGACCAATGAACGAAACCCCCGGTTCAAAGAGGCAATGGAACCATAGTCAGCTCTTGAACAATGCAGCAGACAGTTGATGGTGATATCACGACCAATAGGATGGATAAGGTTATCCGTGTCTGCTTGATCCCCACCTTGCTGCTGGTCTCCAGGTTGATCATCCCTGCCTTGCTGCTGCTCTCCGGTTTGAGAGCTTGGAGGATCACCACCTTGCTGCTGGTCAGCGAGTTGAGCACTAGGAGGATCTCCAGCTTGCTGCTGGTCACCGAGTTGATCCTCTCCCTTCTCCTCCAAAGATGAGTATGATTGGATGTTAATGCTCTGAACTTCTCCCATGATATCAGATAGCTTCGCTGATTTTCTTGATCCGCTGTCTTCCTCTTCTGCTTCGGAATCCAATGGGCGCTTCCCCTTGGAGACTACAGCTTCAAGCCCGCACTTCGCGTAAGGCCACTTGCTTTCCTGTTCACACGAGCTTTGAAGTGCTCTTGAGACCAGACAAGAGTGATCCTCCAACATGTCAATTCAATACAACCAGAAGAGGGGCAAGGCCAAGGTTCCTCCCACCCTAGCCCAGAAACCCTAATTTTCTTTCCCAATCCAAAAAATGTGAAGTCCACAATAACAAGCTCAAATTGCTCAATGATTGAAGGTGCAGAGAACCAGTTGAGTGCCAGACAAACCCTAGCAGGTATGCAAAACAGAAAATTAGCATGACTTTTTCTTTCTCTTTTGGTCAAACGTTGGATTAAAGCGAACATATAAGGTATATAACGATTCAATTAATTGGAAAGGAATCAAGTAGAGAACGTAAAACGATAAATGAGGAGCCAACTTTGAATGGAGAGAGGAAAAAAAGAGGAGGAAGGTTTTAGTAAATGATCGGCGAGAAAAACGCGTACCGATCTAAATCCGATCAACGGAGATTTCAAAATTAAAATCAACGGATTTCACATTGAAATGGAAAATGCCTCGCAAATCGCAAAGGAATCAAATTGGCCAATCGAATTCTCCAAAAGAGAAGTAACAAAACCGAGTAGAGATTGAGCTAGAAATACAGATAAAGATAAGAGATTCCTAAATCGATTAATAGAAAATGCTGTAATTGGAAAGCTAATTGAAGAAACAGAGAAATGAGATAAGCACAACAGATCTCGAATCCTCCAGATCAGAACAGACACCTTCCTGCACCCGAAACCAAAAGCGTCTTGAGATTCGCAGATTAAACAACAAACACTGCAAGCAACCAATCGATCAAACTCCAGCCTCAATCGATCAATGCACAAACAATCCGATAATCAAATAAGATCCATTCACCTCAAAACAACTCCAAAAAAATCAAAACAAAAACCGAACAAGACACGAAACGAAAAAGCGCGAGCTGAAGGGAGAGCAACTTACTGGATTCGATAAGCGAGATGCAAAGAACGAGTATCGGATTCCTATCAAATACAACAACAGCAGCAACACCAACGACGAACAATCTGCCTCCTTATCTATCGCCAGGAGAGCCACGAATGAGCAAAACCGGAATCTCGCAAATCTCCAGCTGAATCTGCTGAGAAAGAATCACCAGCAGCTCAAGCAGAGGCACGACTCAGCCAATTCGTTAATCGAATCAGAGAGCTTCGTCCTGCAACTGAACCTCTCTCATCCGCCTGCAAATCATCTCTCTCTCCATGAGAGAGCTTGATTTTGTTTTTGTTTTTATTTTTTTATTTTAACTCTGTGAAGAGTTTTTTTCCCTTTTTTTTTTCTTTTTTTTTTGGGTTTTTTTTGGGGGGAGGGAGGAAGGAGGAGGCGGAGGACAAAGTCTTGGTGGGAGAGGGAGATGATGGGGTCACCTGCCTTTTATGATCCCGTCTAGGCCCGCCCACGGCCCGATTCCATTTCCGCTAAATTTCTGTATTTATCTCATTACGTCAGATTTTATTCAATTTTTAGGGGGTGATTAATGTATACATTTAACCAATTTGAATTATGGAGTAATGTTTTACATTGAATACCATTCTCAAATTCAACTCAGTCCACATACTCAGTCTCATACGGTTATCAAGATTGTAAAAATATCTTACCTTGGTCGGAAAATATCTGTATAATAGTTTAAACTTTTGTGATAGAAGATGATATACAAGTTGTATTATAAAATTTTATAATCTTAGGTTATTAGGCGGCTATTTACTCATGGTTTGATTATTAAAGTTTTTTTTTTTTGCTCGGGATATAAGGTGGAGGGTTATACGATTATTTTTTAACGGGAAATTGTTGTATGTACCTGGATTGGTATCTTTTGGAGTAATTATGTCTAATTAATGAAATAGTTGGGAAGTGAAGATCAACGGTATGTTTGGAGATGCTGATGTTGTACGTTATTGATAAGCTAGCGGTCTAATTTGTCGTTATGTTTAGGTTCTGTTTATTTCGTTGTGTTTAAGGTGGCTGGTTTTGAAGATGTAAGTCGGCTCTGACATACAGTTGTGTGCTTATGCATTTGGACATGTATCATTTGGAGCAGTCTAATGTCTAAGTGAGGAAGTAGTTAGAGGTGAAGATGGATCGTAGGTTCAGAGAGACAGATGTTATTGATAAGTTGGGTCATTTGTCGTTATGGGTAACTATGGTTTATTTACTTTGTATTCAATGAATTCTCAAAGTGAAACCGTTACACTTTAACCTTTAATCAGACAGTTGTTTCGGGAATCTATATATAGTTATAGCGTATATACGAATGTAAGCATGGTAATAATCGGGGTAATTGGTTGTTAGTTTGAGGCTAACATTGCTGACAAGCTAGCTAATTAGTCGTTGCATTTAAGCTCAATTTATTCTAAATTTAATAAAATCTCTCGATGCATCCACTAATACTATGATCATGTAACTGCTTTCGAAAAAATAATAATAACTAAGATGTGCTTAAAAATTATAACAATTGAGGAATGTTTCGCCTACACTATTATCTTTTGTCCAACATTCCGTTGAGGAAATAGTGAATGATGAATCGTATTTTCAAATAGCAAGACTCCATGACAAGTTGGTTAATTAGTCTTTTTTTTTACAGTAGGCAAGAATTAGGAGCGATTACACAAACTGTAATCTGGCTCATTGATCATCCTTAAGTTCCCTATTAAAAGGGATAGTAGAGATATTACTAATAATACCCTTCCGAGCTATGAAGTCGACTACTTGATTCGCTTCTCGGTAGCAGTGTCTGTATTGAACAAGGTCAAAAGCAGATTCCAATTGCTTGATCTTTTCAATGTGATGTATAATCTCCCATCTGACATTATTGCTGCTGGTGATGGCTTTGATGAGCTGCAGATTGTCCGCTTCTATTATTACTCTTCGAAGTTCTTTTCTGATTGCTTACTCCATACTTGTCCGAATAGCAATAGCTTCAGTTTGAACGACTGAGCTTTTGACAGTTTGCTTGTAAAACATATCAATAACATGGTTAATTAGTCGTTATATTTAGGCTCAGTTGTTCAATTCATATGTCTAGGATATATATACTTGATTATCTAACCCCACAAAGCCCCAATTTGCTGAGAAGAAGATGTATGAAAGTTTTCGCCAATTTTTTAATTTGTTGAGCATTATTGTTGTTGGATTATATATTGACACATGAGGAGGTGCAAATTAGAAACATTTGTCTAGCTAATGCTTCTATTATAAGATACAATATTTTATGAGGCTGACATGCCGCAAGCTTTTTCATCAAGTAGGTGAAGATGAGATGCCAGAAGCTCATGGTTAGGTTTTAGAATCAAAGTTTTTCAACAACTTACTCACCTAAGCTTTTCGTACTTTTTGATTTTATATTCACAAGTTTTCATCAACTACCCTAACACTCTAACAGTTAAGGTTACCAAACACCATACTATGACACTAGCTTATTAACGTATATTTAACACAAATAATTCATCAGTTTCGGGCTTTCAGCTACTTTATCAGTTTCAACAACCCCATCAACTACCCTTTTACCAAATCTATATATAATGTAATAAAGCAGATGCTTGAAGCCTCATCTGGTGCAATTCAAGTATGAATTGTTTTTTGGTGCAACCTGACTTGGATTTTTTGACACCTCAATTAATGATTATCCAATATATTTATGTCATGTTAGACAATTACCTCATCTATTTTATCTACATGTCACCCTATGTACTCATCTCATATATTAATTGGTTACAAAATCTCATTTTATATGATTTATTTTATAAATATTGTACTTTGAATTATTTTATCTCTAGTCATTAAGATTGAATATTTTAGTTCATTATATCTAATGATAAGATTTCATTATTAATTAATTATCTATTATGCAATAAAATCTTATCATCAAAATATTTATATTAATTTTTAACCTCATATCTTAAGACGTTACAAAACCTATTATTTTTTAACACAATTAAAATTATTTACTTTAAGTTACTTTGCTTGGTCTTTTTATACTCTAAGTTGATTTGTGATTGCTGTAAATTTTTTTTATTAAAAAACTTCAAATAAACTTTTTGAATCTTTTTAAACAAATTAATAAAAAATAATTTTAATATAATATAATATAATACTCCCTCCGTTAATTAAAACTTGATGTTTTACTATTCATACACGCTTTTTTAGGTGTTAAAAACTATATAAAATATTAACTTTTTTAATAATTTTTTTAAATGATTTCATAGTTATTACAATTACGTATAAATTTATAAAAACAAATGTAAACAAATGTTAATATTTTATAAAGTTTTTATTACTCTAAAAAAGCGTGCATGAATAGTAAACGACAAGTTTTAATTAACAGAGGGAGTATAATTTATTGACAGAATGTGCAAAAACACGGGTAACAAATACTAGTAGAGTACTGTATAAATTAAAATGTAGGGGGGAAAAAAGCAGATTTACCCATGCGCTACACTACATCAATTGGCTATTTTGCTTGGTTTCGGTTTTTGTAGAGTGTGTTTGCCTGAGTTTTCACTGTTATGTATTATTGTATGGTTTGGTTTTTAGACGGGTCTCTCATCTGCAGGTTTTACCGGCTTTCGAGTTTCGAATACATCTGAACTCGAATGCTTATCTAATAATAAAAAAGGATTGACTATTATGCTTTAAAAAAAAATCTTGTGGTGTTTAATACGGAGTATCTCTAAATACTTTCTTTACATAAGATAATTTCAATAGTTGAGTAAAATATACTCTAGTATTAAAAAATCAATAATTTATGATTGTTTTTCTCTTATTCATTTGGGGTTTTTATCCTTTGCAGAAAAAGAAGTATCTTGCAAACCAAATTTCCCAAAATTTCGAAGTTTCTTACAACAGAAATCTTTTTTTTTTCCTCCTTTGACAAAATTTGAAAGTTTGTTTGTGGAAAAAAATTGGAATTATATACAACCGTGATCTCAAATACTTGATGTCTTTTAAACATATATTTCTTCCATTCATTAAATACTCCCTTCGTTCGGCAAAACTTGTCATTTTAACTCTCCACACAACTTTTAATAAAGTTAATAATTACACTTTTTTTTTTTACCAATTTACCCTCATTTATTACTCTACTTTTTACTTTATCAAAAACTACAACTCACAACACATCAATCAAATCAATGACATTTTAGTAAAGTAAAAGCAAAAATACCTAAAATGACAAGTTTTTCCGAGCAAAAACAAAACTCTAAAACGACAAGTTTTGCCGAACGGAGGGAGTATATCATTTTAAATAAATTAACAAATATATTACTACATCTACATTTATTATATATATATTTTTATTTTATCAAAAATTATAACTAATTACAATAGTATTTCAGTAAAATAAATATACTAAAATATTTACAATGACAATTTTTTCTGGAGAAAAATTAACAATGGAAAAAGAAATGTTTTGACCAATGGAGGGAGCATAAAATATCAATTATTTAATAAACTTTTTTTATATAATTTTATACTTATAACTAACCTGTAAAATTATTTAAAAAATACAAAAAAAAAATATAGAGCATGTAAAAAAAATCAAATATCTACTAGAGTATTACTCCATCTGTTACGTTCAGCAAAACATGTCATTTTAAAATTTTAAATTTGTTTAAAAAAAATTCATTACAAGTATTTTGGTACTTATTTTATGGAAATGCCCTTGTAATAACTATAAAATTATTAGTTACAATTATCGAAAAAAGTAAAAAAGTATTACTCTCTGTTAATTAAAACATGTCGTTTTAGGAAGGAATTTTTTTTAAGAAAAACTTGTTATTTTAGGTGTTTTGGGATTCACTTTACGAAATTACCCATGTAATAATTAGATAGTTGTTAGTTGTAGTTTTCGAGAAAG
Source organism: Persicaria maculosa (assembly GCA_963922045.1). Lineage (NCBI taxonomy): Eukaryota > Viridiplantae > Streptophyta > Magnoliopsida > Caryophyllales > Polygonaceae > Persicaria > Persicaria maculosa. The sequence continues at coordinate 12,015,193 of OY998256.1, forward strand.
TAAAAAGTAGAGTAATAATTATGGGTATAAGTGTATTTTTGTTTATTTTTAAATAAGTGTGTAGATTTCTAAAATACTCCGATAGGTTTTTATTAACAGGTGTATTATTTATTGTTATAAAATGACATATTTTGCCGAAGAAATAGAATAAGGTACTGTATAATTTTCTGTTGAGGAAAATAAAAGGAGTAATAAATGGAGGGGTGGAAGACCGGCGGGCGGGGGTGGGGGGTCGTCAGCCGCTATTGAAAAAAGAGTTAGAGAGACATTTGGAGAAATAGGCGCTGACCGGTGGCAGCCGGTGGACGACACGTGTTGACTCGGTTAAAACCCGGTAGAGCGGGTGAGATAAGGGGGTACGTAATGTAGCCGTGGCGGATTACGTCTCCCGCACGACTTGTCTCGCCGCTAAATTTGGTCCTCTTTGGTCCGGTCAACCTTTCGTGTTTCAAGTGCACTTTGCTTTACACCCCCCCACCCTCCATTTGTGGGCCCGGCCCCACTCTCCCCTCATTTAATCCTTTTTTTTATTATTTTTGATATATTTGTTGCAATACGCTTTCTCTTTCTTTTTTCTTTCCTTCCTCAACAATTACTTCTACACTTCTACCAATATGGTTTTAGGGCTCGTTTGATTTATTAAAATTTACATTGTAATATTCACGCAAATTTTTTAGGTGTTAAAAATTATATAAAATATTAACTTTTTTAATAATTTTTTAATAGTTTCATACTTATTACTATTAAGTATGAATTTATAAACAAATGTAAAAAAGTTAATATTTTATATAGTTTTTATTAGGGTAATTTACAGAAAACCACCCATTAAATGTCACATTTTTCACTTAACCACCCAGTAAAATTAAAATTACACAAAACCACCCATTATAACATATTTGTTAACAAGATGCCACCCAAACTTATGGCTTTGTAAAAAGTGAAATGAAATTACAAGAACACCCCTGCCGGTAGATCAAATCTTCCCTTGTTTGCCACTCAAGTCTCAAAATCATTTGATTGTTGTCTAAAAAATCTCACCAAAAAAAATCCATTGAAAATTAATCCCTTCAAATATGACATAGCCTATAAAACCCATAAATTAATCGTTAAATTATTATAATAAAAAAGCAATCAAGTTAAAAATTTTATTTTTAGTATTTCAATTGGGTAGTTTGAAATCTCCAAATATGATGTTGCCCTTAAATTTAATACTATAACCGAGTTAAAAACCCATAAATTTATGGAAAGGAAGATCATTAGCAGTGAAGGAAGATAATCAAGTACTCCCTTCGATATTCACCCCTCCAAAAAAAAATCAAAACAAGGAAAGTTGATGTTTAGTTTAGTGTGAATGGGTAAATTTGTCCTTTCAAATAATGTTTAACAGAATCTTCCTAGAATATACCACATGGGTGGTGTTTTGTTGACAAAATTCATTTAATGGGTGGTTTTGTGTAATTTTGATTTTAGTGGGTGGTTAAATGAAAAGTGGTATATTTAACGGGTGGTTTTGTGTAATTTACCCTTTTTATTAAGTATGAATTTATCATTGTAAAGCGTGCATAAATAGTGAACAACACGTTTTAATTAACAGAGGGAGTACTTTGGAAAGGTAAAAGAAAAGAAAATGAATGTAGTTTATTTATAGTTTAAGATATACTATTATTAAAAATTTAATCATTACCCTCTCATCCCAATTTTTCATTCAAAATTGGTTTTGTTCCTTCTTATTTTATTTCAATCACTCATTTGAATAAAGGGTGACAATATCTTTTATACTACTCTAATTATTACCTCTCATATCTTATTTTTCATACAAAAAATAGCATTTTCTCTTTTCTAGATATATTTTCCTATACAAAATTTGTTTTCATTCCATTTACCTTGCATGTTTATACCAAACGAGTCCTTAGTTTCAAAATCATTAACGTTATATACTACATTCGATTTGCAATATATTGTATAGTTGTTAATAGATAAATTTTGATGTTAATTATTAATTTACTGATAAAAATAACATATACTCGCTCTATTAATTAAAACTTGTCGCTAACTATTAATGCACATTTTAAATAGTTCATTCTCTATAATATAAGGTATAGTGAAGAGTTAAAGAAAATGAAATGCGGAATATGCAGATAAATAGCAAACAAATATTCTAGAGGGGGGTGAATAGAGTATGATAACTTTTCGCAATATCAGAAATTGTAAGATAGAAAGACCGTTAAAATATTTTTTTGGTAGAGAATTTTTTTAAACTTTTTAAAATATTTTAATTGGTTAAAATGCATCGTATCAAAGTTCAAAGGACCAATAATTTGAGATATTAAATCTCATACCCATATCTTAATATACATTATACTTGATATCTTACCTTATATATACCGATATTGGACAAACCCATAAATTTTTGTATTCTACAACTCTTATATATCTTTTCTATTTTATTTTAATTTTTTTTTTATCTTTTTTGTTCATAGATAAACATTAGAGTTAGACCCATAACCATAATTAAAGGGAGACTAAAGGGAGAGAACAATATTTGAACTCGTGACCTACTGATCAGTACATGTCATCTTTAGTGGCTAAACTAGTATGACTCGACTCAAATTTTGTTTACTAATTATGATGGAATTAGGGGAACGTATTTGGACCATATATGCCATATAAAAAAAAAATGTTCACTTTCGGTGAATGACATTTAAACTCATACATAATCATCATAGTTACATTAAGCAAATTCAGTTGCTTAGTAGATAATGACGTAGCATACATATATATGATACATGTATATGTACAAGTACATATATTGATTTTGTCAAAATTGAATGTTTCTAGCTTATGAGGAAATATATTGTGATAGAAAAGGTAAATTAAATCATGCATAAATTAATTGGGCTAGATGAATATGACATTTGTGGGAGACTTAAATTTCATACTCTACTTTATACTACGACGACTATAATGTATCCATCCTAATTATTTATTCCTTTTTTTTTTAATTAGTTCATGCACCTTGTTATATACGATTTTTGACGACATTTGTATTCCAATTATTATATATGTTTGGGAATTGTTTGCCCTTTTTTAAATTACCAGTACGTTTGGTTGTTGTCAGGTTCAAAGAAAGACGAAGTTTTAGAAGTGTTTGATTTTTATTTTTTTTTATTTTTTTTTCCAAATAAAGAGCTCAAATTTGACATCATTGTATTCCAAAATTAAGGGTAAAAAAATATGTAATTCTTGAAAACACTAAATTATATTCAAAGTAGGATTTTTAAAGGGCTATTTTTTTAAGGCCGATTTGCAGAAATACACCAAATCGGTGTTCGGTTTGCAAAAGTATACCCGTTTTCTGAGAATAGCAAAAATAAAATAGGTGGGTCATTTGTGCTAAAAAATAGGTCATTTGTGCTAAAAAATAATGACTAATTTTACCTTTAAATTTAAATGTAAAAATCATTAAAAGGAGAATTATGAATTAAAAGAAAAGTAAAAAAAATAAAAAAATGAAATATATATTAAAATAATATTTTTTTTTCTCATAAATTTAAGAATAATAAAACTAGTCGGATGAAAATCATTGACTTAGTAAGAGAATCAAAAGTGACAGGAATAAACTTTATTTTTGACAGGATAAAGGTTTTTTTTATGACAGACCTGATAATTAATAATGACAGGATAGAATCTATAATAATCAAGAAAATAAAGATACTCCATTAATCAACAATCATATCGTCAGGCAAAATCAAATCAAGTACACGTAAGTTAAAATAAAGAAAGGACAGCAAAACAGATACAAGCTAACTCCAAAATCTAGGAGGCTCAAACACCAACTTCATGAGCATAGTTGCCCACCACATGCATTCCCCAAAACAACTTCAACGCCCTCCTCTAGTGCCAGCTTCGACACCCATAGAATTGCCTCCATACATTGCAATTTAATTAGTTTAAAGAAACCAACTGTGGGTTTTGGTACATATAAGTTCACAGACACACCACATATATGTTCAAACCTGGCACATATGTATAAGATATACAACATTTGTAATAGTTGTTTTTGGGGGTATGCATCAGTTCAATCCCCATCAACCACAACCAGACACATGCATTAGAAGTAGCACAGTGTGCATATGAACAACAATTGTAACTAGAAACTGATTGCTACGAGGATCAGAGAGGAAAAGCACCACAAACCCTCTTCAATGGAATCAGAGCTTCAGGGCTACTCACTGATGGTGGGGGAAGTGCTCAATAGTTGTGAAGCCTGATTATCAGGGGTCATGGTTGTGCTCGTGCTAGCAGTGTAAACACTGCCCAAAGTTGATATGCTGGCGCTCTGGTAGCTGTTGTCGTCGTAGTTCTAATCAGCTAGGTATCCAAGCTTTGCAGGCACAGCTCCAACCTCCGTGTCTCCAAACAACATGGACACCAGACGCGACATGGCTGGTCGTTGCACAGGTGTAGTCTGAGTGCACAAGAAAGCTACTCTGATCACTCTCTTGACCTCTTCTTCATCAAACTCTTCCACTTCCTCTTCGACCCGCTCTATTTCCCGGTTTCTCTCATAGAGCTGCCAGGTCTGGTATGTAGAAGCAGGAAATTGAAGGATCATTAGCTCCTTTCATTAACTGATCATCGTCGCCTTCCCTCCTCTTGTAATAGCCATAGAAGTTATTGGGTAGTTCTTGTAGCCTTAATCCACAAATCTGTAATCTCTGGAATTCAAATTCAGATTGAAGAAATTAACAATCAATATGGAAAAAATCCTAAAGAAAATCCATCCAAATAACTAAATACTGATGGACAACCACAAAATTTAAGCAAAAGGGGAAAAACCCTAGAAATTGACCAAGCAAGAGAGATGGATTTTGAGCTATGTTTGTGATTCCTGGACAAAGATCAGTTTTAGAACATAGCATTACTGTATTAGCAAAACCTAGCAATGAGAGTGGCCATTAAACACCAATTGAAATTCTTAAAATGAAAATTAACTATAAGGGTACACCAAATCGGATGTCAGTACCTCAGCATTTCGGCATGGGAATACAAGGGCACATACTTTTCATCTCAAATCGAAGTACAAATATCTATCAAAGAATGAAGAACTGAATTTTGTTTTCAAACGGTCTTTTTTTTTACCCTCGGGAAGTTGAGACTCAAGAGATTTTCTAACCAGACAAGTCGCAGGGTGGCCTGATGGAGCCGAAGCCGGAGGTTTGGTCTGCTCTTGGGGTTGAGGCCGGAGCCGGAGACGGAGACTGATTGCGTCGGAATGCTCACACAACGACGGAGGGTGAGGGCGGCGACGGTCGGGATGCGCTTGTTTGTTATGGTTAGCGATTGGGATTGGGTCGGTCGGGGGCGCGGGAGTGTAGGCGCAACGACGGAGCTAGAGACGCGAGCTATGGTCCGAGCGCCGGAGACCTGGGGTTGGGGCTGAGCGTCGGAGACCTGGGGTTGGGGCTGAGCGTTGGAGACCTAGGATTGGGGCCGACGGAGCCAGAGAGGGATGAAGTTGTGTGTTTTGGTTAGGGTTTGGATTGGAGGTCGGGTCTATTAGTTAGTAGGAAGGGGATTGAGATTTTTTTTTTACTTCCATATTTTTATTATTATTTGATTATTTAATATAATTTAAAAATATATTTTTTTTCCTGATTTTTTGGGGTGGTGGGTATTTTTGATAATTAAATAAGATATTTTTGCAAATTTTCATATATTGATGCAATTGTTTTCAAACCTAGGTATTTTTGCAAACCAAATATCAAAGTGGGGTATTTAGTAGTAATTTCCCTTTTTTAATTAAGATTTTTTTCTCCAAAGATACCTTATATTATAAGAATTTCTTTTAAAAAACATCTTTTAAATTTTTTATTATTAAAAAACATTTTATATAATATAATCAATTCAATTCAATTATTGTATTAACCTTTATTTTTCAGCAAAATGTTTTAATTTTTCGGACACTAGAATATTGATTAAATAAACAAGGACATTTTACTCACTAAAATAAAATATCACCAAAAAATTAAAATATTTTATATAAAGTTTAGCGGTTTAATTTAATAGATTATATATACATAAAGTGTGCATTTTTTACACATCATTTAAATAAAATTCATTTAAAAGAAAATGAAAAATAAAATCATAAAAAAATAAACCAATAAAATTGTCTTGTTTTTTGTATAAGTTTATGAACAAGGGGTAAGTGGTGTGCTCAAATTTGCCCATCACATGTTCAAATGCGTACATTTGCACACACAAAAAACCATCAATGGAACTAAAAAAATGTCTAAAAAATACACATTTGTACACCATCATTGTGAATATGTTATGTTCCGATTGAGGGCGGGAAAGTTAGTTAGGAAGAGGATGAAGAGGTAGAGAGGAAGAGAGAAAGAGAGAGTACAGAGTAAAGAAAAGGAAGGAGAAGGTAGGATAGAGTGGTGTTTGGATTTCTGTATTGATGGCCTGTAAGGTTCCATACACAAGCCTTTTATAGGCATTCCCATTACATCGAGTATAACAATGCTCCCCCCCTATCAAAAGCCTTGACTCAAGGCTTGTACAAAAAAAGAATAGTCTAGCTGTGAATTTGTAGATTCAAGGGTGGAATTGGAAGTCTGGGAATTGATGCAAAATATGAGTGGCTGGCTCCCAGGTTGCTTGTGCTTCCTCCAAATTGCGCCACTTGACTAGCCATTCCGTCATGGGATCACCATTGGCTAAGTAAGACACCTTAGTGTCTAGAATTTTCTTTGGATGTAACTCTATTTCCCCTTCATCATCAGTACTGGGAAGTGCAGTTGACGCCAGCTGGTCACTGCCAATCTTCAGTTTGAGTTGTGAAACATGGAATACTGGGTGGATTTTGGAAGCCTGTGGTAACTCCAATCTGTAAGCAACTTTTCCCACCTTAGCTAACACCCTGTAGGGTCCATAGTACTTGGAACTCAGTTTGAGGTTTCTTCTGAGAGTAACAGATGACTGCCTGTAAGGTTGTAACTTCAAGTACACCATGTCATCCACTTGCAGTTCCCTTTCAGCCCGATCTTTGTCGGCAAAGAACTTCATTCTAGCTTGAGCTTGCTGTAGTTGATGCTTCACTTGGCCCAACATGTGTTGTCTCTCCTGGATCCACCCTGCAGCTGTGCAATTTCTGGGCATTACAGGTGAGATTCCAAACTGAGGAGGTGCTGTTCCATACAAGGCCATGAATGGAGACATTTTGAGGGCTGAGTGGAAGTTGCTATTGTACCAGAATTCAGCTAGGCATAACCATCTTGACCATTGCTTGGGATGATCAGAATTCATACATCTCAAGAATGTCTCAACACATCTATTCACTCTTTCTGTCTGCCCATCTGTTTGGGGATGATAAGCTGTGTTCATATGCAGCTTTGTACCCAAACTCCTGAATAAGTGCTGCCAGAATTTGCTCAAAAAAACCTTATCTCTGTCTGAGACTTTGCATTCAGGTAAACCATGCAGTCTATACACTCCTTCCATGAAGACTGACGCCACTTTCTCAGCAGTGAAAGGGTGGCTAAGGGTCATAAAATGTGCATACTTGGTTAGCCTATCCACTACTACCATGATAGTGTCATGTCCTTGGGATTTGGGTAATCCCTCAATGAAATCCATACTTATGTGAGTCCATGCTGCTTCTGGGATTGGTAATGGCTGTAATAAGCCCGGGGTGACATGCTCACTCTTGCTTCTTTGGCATACATCACAAGCTCTTACAAACTTAGCTAACTGCTCCTTCATTGCAGGCCAATAGAATAGTTGTTTGAGGCGCTGGTATGACCCCTGGACCCCTGAATGGCCCCCTGTTGACTCCTCATGGATAGCAGCTATCAACTTGTGCTGTAGTTGGGCATTATTGCCAATGAACAATCGCCCTTTGTACCTTAGCAAGCCTTTGGTGACAGTCCACTCATTACTGGTATCTTGCACAGCTGAGACCAATAGTTGCTGTGCAATCGAGTCACCTTCATAACTCTCTATTACCTCTTTAACCCATTCTGGCTGGAGTGTGAAAATGGCTTGGCATTCTCCCTGTTGGACTGTATCCCGTCTTGACAAAGCATCAGCAACTCGATTCTCTGAACCCTTCTTATAGGCAATGGTGTATGAGAGGCCCAGCAATTTTCTGGCTGCCTTTTTCTGCAACTGAGTGGTGAGCTTTTGCTCAAGCAAGTGCTTTAGTGGCTGATGATCAGTCTTGATCAAGAATTCTCTTGGTTCCAAGTAATGCCTCCACTTTTCTACTGCTAAAAGGATTGCCAGGAGCTCCTTTTCATAGGTGGACAGTAGCAAATTTTTCCCATGTAATGCTTGGCTCAGATATGCTAATGGTTGGCCTTCCTGCATCAGTACTGCCCCCACACCTGTCTCACACGCATCAGTTTCTATCACAAAAGGCTGGGAGAAATCAGGCAACCTTAGTACAGGTGGTGAGGAGAGTAATGTCTTCAGTTTCTTGAAAGCATCACTTGCTACCATAGACCAAGCAAAGGCATCCTTTTTTAGCAAATCAGTCAGAGGTTTGGCCACCACTCCATAACCCTTGATGAACCTTCTATAGTAGCCAGAAAGTCCCAAGAACCCTCTCAATGCTTTCAAACTGGTAGGTGTTGGCCAGGTAATCATAGCCTCAATTTTCCTTGGATATGTAGCTACTCCTGCTGCTGAAATGAAGTGTCCAAGGTACTCAACCTGGGGTTGAGCAAATTCACATTTTGACTTCTTGACACACAGCTTCTGCTCTCTCAGTTTATTCATAACCATTGTCAGGTGATGCACATGTTGAGACACATTACTGCTGTACACCAAGATGTCATAAAAAAAAAACTAACACAAATTTCCTTAACATTTCTGCAAACACATCATTCATTAATGCTTGGAATGTGGCTGGAGCATTTGTAAGGCCAAAAGGCATTACTCGAAACTCATAGTGTCCATGATGAGTTCGAAATGCTGTCTTCTCTACATCAGTTTCAACCATACGAACTTGATGGTAACCTGATCTCAAATCCAGCTTTGAGAATATGGTTGCACCTCTCAATTCATCCAGTAGATCCTCAATATGAGGGATAGGAAATTTGTCTTTTAATGTAGCATCATAAAGCTTCCTGTAATCTATACACATCCTCCAGCTACCATCCTTCTTCTTGACTAGCAGCACTGGTGAAGCAAAAGAGCTGTGACTTGGCTTGACCACACCACTGTCTAGCATCTCTGTGACTTGCCTCTCAATTTCAGTTTTCTGGAAGTAGGGGTATCTATAAGGACGTGAGGCCAAGGGTGGGGTGCCCTCTTTCAAGGTTATAGTATGTTCATGACCCCGGATTGGAGGCAACCCTTTTGGTTCCTCAAACACATCCTCAAATTCCTTTAATACAGCCTGTATTGCTGCAGGTAACTCTGGTGTGACTCTCTCCACTTTGCAGACTTGTATCAGTTGAGCTGTGAGCTCCTGGTCCCCATTCAAAAGTAACTTCTGAATTTGCCTTCCTGTGAGCATCCTAATGCTAGCTTGGTCCTTATCCTTGTGGTCCCTTATCCCCTTGATCACTACTTTTCTCCCATTTTTCAGAAAGGAGATCTGAACTTCTAAGAAGTCAAACAAAACCGGATTAAATCCAGCTAGCCAGTCTGAGCCCAATATCATGTCACTTCCTCCCATTTTCAGAATTCTAATGTCATATGCATATTTACTTCCTTGCATTTCCCACTCAAATTGGCTGCACATCTTGCTACTGAGCATGTTGCCATTGAGGGTGCTGACCTCCATTAGGGGAGCTCTTGTGATTTCAAACCCTGCTTCTTGTGCTATCCTTGAGTCTAGGAAGCTATGGGTAGCACCACTATCTATCAAAATTGTGATTTCAGTGCCTTTAACTGTCCCTTTAACTCTAATAGTGGAACCTGATTCTCCTCTAGTTAGGGCATGGACATATATTTCCTGATCATCTTGCTCTCCAGATTCTGCTTCTTTCCAAGCTAAGGGCAACAACTCATCTGCATTTTCCTGCTCCTACATCTCCTGTGCCACCAAGCTGTGTAAGGAGGGTGACTTGCACTTGTGGCCATAGAAGTACCTCTCCCCACACTTGTAACATAGGCCCTTTTTTCCTTCAAAAGGCTTCTTGAGGCTAGTTTCAGCCAGTTGCTGTGTTACTGCCTTAACAGCTAGTCCTTGCTCCTTTGAATCTCCTTTTGGAGTGCTCCCTCGACTCCAAGATCTGGAGCTATTATCCCCATTACCAGATCCTCTCCAGTGCCCTTTAGTGAGCCTCACCAAGGCCTGGACTGCACTGTAGTGTAATCTTGCCTGTTCCATGACTGATGCCATAGATGTAGGGCGCCCCAGCTGTACCAAAGACCTGATTTCTTGACGCAATCCACTTATGTAGCTTGATACAAAATAGGACTCCGTCAATTGTGAATTGAATGACAACATGCTCGCCCTTAGATCCTCAAATTCTCATTATATTCTTCCAAATCTTCCCCTTGTTCAATCTTGTTGAACTCAGCTACAATTTCTGTTTCTCTCCGATCCCCAAACCTAAGGCAAAGATCATCACAAAATTCCCTCCAATTCACTCTCGACTTCTGAATTGAATATCCTTGTAGCCATATATCAGCTTTTTCGTTCAAGTGCATCGCAGCTATTTCTACTTTCTGGTAATCCGGAATTGCAAAGATTCCAATTTTTTTTTCACATTTTCTAATCCAATTTCGAGGGCGTCTACCATCAAAGCTAGGGAAATCAATCTTGGGAAAGCGATTACCTCTAATCGCCTCAAATTGAGCTCCCATCTGAGTCTGATCTGGCTGTCTCTGGAATTGATTCTGATGGCTGCAATTTCCCCTCTCAAATCGTCGGCCATGCCCAAGATCCTCCTCTCGCTGTGATCTCCACTCATCTTGGTTGCTAGAGTCCGATCCTGATCCTTGCTCATGGTTGCCGCTCTGTCCTCCCGGATCTGGTCTCTCTGGCGATGGACCATGGCGAGGTGGCCTTCGGATCAGCTCTGTGAGCTGCTCTAGGCGACGATCAGTGTCAGCTCTGAACTCCCACAGTTCTTTTGCCCGATCCTCCAAGATTTTCTTGAATTCCGTCAAATCTCTTGCGTGATCTGCTCGATGCTTTTGTGAATCGTTGTGGAACTGCATTGTTGAAGCCGCTATTGACTTCATATCCTCCCTGGGGGATCTCATGTCTTCGCGCGACTCTTGCATCTGCAACTCCAGGGACTTTGATCTTGTTCCTTCCGCCATTGTTGTCGTCGCGTTCTTGCCTGGGAAAGTGCTCTGATACCAGTTTTGTTATGTCCCGATTGAGGGCGGGAAAGTTAGTTAGGAAGAGGATGAAGAGGTAGAGAGGAAGAGAGAAAGAGAGAGTACAGAGTAAGGAAAAGGAAGGAGAAGGTAGGATAGAGTGGTGTTTGGATTTCTGTATTGATGGCCTGTAAGGTTCCATACACAAGCCTTTTATAGGCATTCCCATTACATCGAGTATAACAGAATAGTCTAATATCTTAATTTTCACTTTATGTCGTGTGATTATAAGATCAATTTAGGGTTTATTTTGGTTAGAATAATGAGTTCGATCTTGAGCTAGAAAGGTTAGCAATTGGTACTCCCTACGTACGAGACAAGTAACACTGTAACTGTCATTGCTAATTTATTTATCACTTTGTTAGTTTGTCTAAACCATTTTTAATCCTAATTTTCGTAATCAAAAAAATATATATAAATGCAATTTAGTGCCTGTCAAATCAATTTGATCTTGACATTATCATTCTCCGTGAGAATTGGTTACACAAATTACGGAGTATATTGCAATTATTTTTTGGGTAACTAGACTAAGAATTCAATACTCCGTAACATCTATTGCTTGAAAATAATTGAGAAAAATGCAAAATTTTCCAACATTTGAGGTAGGTATATAGAGAATGATTTCCAAAAGGGTGATAATATTTACACCCATAATTTTACTATATGCATCATACATGTGCCTCTTGAATCACACCTCTGCTCCTCTTGAGTCACACACCTGCCCTTTAAGAGGCGCAAGGTATTTTTATGTAAAATACCCTGTGCCTTTTGAGGGGTAGGTGTGTGACTCAATAGGAGTAGGGTGTATTTTAAAAAAAATATATAAAAAGTGGGATATGTGGTGTATATAGTAAAATTTGGTGGTGTAAATAACATTAGCTTTCCGAAAAATTCATTTGATATGAATATTCGTATAAATTTGCCATCAATTTATCAATATATCAGCAAAAGGCAATGAGACTTATAGTAACACCCATAACATACCCAGCCATTTAGGATATTTTAGGCAATGAGACTTGATGGTATAGTAAATAGAGGGACCTTTGAAGATATTATGGGAACGACGAAATCTGAACTGATGAAATAGAAAGCGAACTAACTATCCCAACAAGGAAGAACCGTGCTAATCAAATCAAACCTGGCTACAAAACTGAACTACTTGATGCAAAACTTTATGCTCCCTATGAACATACACAATGCATGAACTGGACCAAGTGAACATAAGTTTCTTTTGGAACAGTGATCAAAACTACAATGCATGAACATACACAATGCATGAACTGGACCAAGTGAACATATTGGCTGAGACAAAATCCGTAAGTCAAAGGGCGGTTTGGGGCTGCATAAAACCAATGATATGAACAAAGCACTACAGATGAAACTACATTGGAAAGTTCTTGGTAAAACACAAAATATGTGGGTTAAAATCATTAAGGAAAAATATTTGAAGAAGGATAACATTTAGGATTATGAAAAAAAGAAAGAACTCTTCATGGAAACTGACAAAACTCATGGAAATTAAAAAAGAATTATGTAAAGGCTTTGTTTGGCAAGTTGGGAATGGGAAGACCATCAAATTCTGGCTAGACCGATGGTGTTTTCATGAGCCGATCCTGGCTAACTTCTTTCCTCCCGAACCAATCAATAAACAATAAAGGGTTGCTGACTTTATTAAACTAGATAAAACATGGAACCTTGAAAATTTGTACAAATGTCTACCTTCTGGAATGGTTGACAACATTAGTAATTTTCAACAACCAACTAATGAATTTGAAGATAGACTATATTGGTCGGAGACCCAGCGGAAACGGGCGCAGTGGTTCTCCACTGCGAGTGCTCTCAAACTCATCACAAACCGAAATTCACAAGAACAAAATGACCTATCTTGGGTGGGGAAATGGATTATTCACCAAAAGTGAACACTTCATGGGGAAGTTACTCATGAATGGGGTCCCAATGAAAATTAGACTAACGAATGAAGGAATTATGAACATTCAACTCACGTGTGCACTATGCAACCAAACTGATAAAGACTCAATACACCTATTAGTATGTTCTACTTCCTTAAAATTACTAGGGAAATTGGATAAGAATATTGAAAGAGCAGTAAAAAGTATTGACAAAGTAAACAAGAGAATGAAGAAAATTATTGTTGAAATATTTAGTGAATTGACAAACGAGTACTAAAAAAAATTGGCTTTTGCGTGGTGAGGAATATGAAGTTATGAACGATGAAAAACAAAATTGTATTTCAAAATGATAATGCTAGTGATATAACTAGATGGAAAGGATATATCATACAACAACTAAAAGATTGAGAAACTACCAAAATCTTGAATCCAAATGAGAATGAAATTAGGACAACACCTAGACAATTAATCCATAAAAAGACAAAAACCCTACAATGGAATAAGCGTAGAGAAGGTGTCCTAAAGATTAACTTCGATGATATATTGTTGTGAGCCTAAGTTGTCATATTTTACACTAACTTTTATATCGATTTCTGCATGCATTTCATATCATTGGGTTAGAATTATACAGAATCTATGTAGTTTATGCTTATTTGCCAAATTATGGAGTCCAGACTAGTTTCTGTTTAATTTCGCAAAAATCGAGGCATTTTACAGCAATTCGGAGAAGGAAGAAAATCATGATAGAGCTCGAGGTCGATTACATCAAACCAGAGGTCGAGTAGCAGCTGAGCCAGAACACATCGAGCAGAAAAGAGAAGAGAAAACACTCGACAACACTAGTCGACGTCGACCACTCTGGTCGATGTCGAGTGAATCTGGTCGAAATCCCCCAGTTGAGCAGCAAAGATAACTCGAGTAGTGCAAATCTACTCGACGTCGAGGAATTTACTCGATGTTGAGTACCCATCGAGTGTCCGAATCGTAGTCGAGCTCGATCAGAATCCGAGGAGAAGAGAAAACTACTCGACGTCGACTACATTACTCGATGTCGAGTACTCCCCAACGTCATTCCGAGTCGAAATCGAGTGAGATCCGATATATGTGGATTACTTGCAAGTGAAGGCACGTGGGATTCTATCAAGTCATGTGAAGATCTATCAAGAGTGAAGATATTTATCCACCTTAGTCTTACTTACTTTAGAGATTTATTTGTTTTATTTTCAAGTTTTATCATTAAGCTTTAGATAGATAGTTTTAGATATAGATAGATTATTCTTTCCTTGGATAGCGAGGATTGAATACTATAAATAAGGCCTTAGGGGCTGATTTTAAGAATCATCCATTCAAAGCCACAAGCAATTGTGTTACACCATAGATAGCGAGTTTAGAGAGTTTTCGAGAGAGCTTAGAGCCGAGAGGTGTTTTGTCTTGTGAGATCGGATTTGGCATCGATCGGTTGTAAACTTTGTTTTTATTTAATACAATTTAGTTCTCTTTTTGTTATTGATGTGTGTTTTCATAATGACGAGCGATTAGTCATCCAACTTCTAGAGTCGGGGTGGGCCCGACAGTAGCCATGTAAGCTAATGCGACAAAGGGTACAACTTTTAATGCGATTTCGTCTTCTATCCCTATGAGCATGATTCTTCTGCGACAGTCGAAGGTGATTCTTGTTTGTGTTATTGAAGCAAAATTGATCTTAATACAACTTGGATTTATTATGTGAAAAAGGTTAGTAACAATTAGGATTTATGCGAAAGCCTATATCTTCCTATTTGTTAATAACGATAGTTATTTGATGAAAAAGCGTGATCTTTTATACCTTTAGCATGATTCTTATATGGTTACCGTTGTGGCATTGATACCCCGATTCTGTACGTCTTTTATATTATTGAATTTCCCCAATTTTTGTGTTGCTTTTGTTTTATTTTCTGTCACAAAGCTACGGTTTTACTCTGCGAAACTACTTGAGATTGACGACACTGGTCGACGTCGAGGAGTCTGGTCGACGTCGAGTACCCTTATACTCGACATTGCTTGTTTCGTTCTCTGTTGTTCTGTTTTGCAGATCCATTCGACAGGTTTAGTCGATATCGAGTACTCTACTCGACGTCGAGGAGCCTTCTGGTCAATTTAGAGAGGATTTTGGAACTGAATAGGCGAGCGCTAACACGCTTCCTCGTGAATACGATCCTGATTCCCTTTCACTACAATAAGAGGAAGTCTTGTAGTTTTATTTGCGTGGTTCACGGAGTCAATTTGTTATTGAAAATTTGAAAATGTATCTAAAAAAAGGAAAATGTAAATATTTTTATTTAAATTTTATAATTGAAAAGAAAAAAGTAAAAAAAACAACGAGATAATTCCAACCCAGTACAAATTTTAACATCATGGAGGAAATTCTTAGGTTTTCCTACGAATATAAATATAAACCTATGATCATTGTAATATGTGTCTTCAAATATATAGAGAAATATCCTGGCTTAGGTGAACAAATCTCGAGTCTTTTTTCTCCCTAGTCTCTATTTTTTATTACTTTTATTCATAAGGATTTCCTGCCATTGAGAGATATAAATTAGATAAAAAGAGTCTTACCCTAAACTGTCTAAATGATACACAATACATCTCATCTAGGACCCTCGTTCCTTGTTTGTGGGCTGCAAGTTTCTCTTGCTGGTTTGCCACAGTCTCTATTCGATCAATTAAAACAAAAAACATCATGTGCCCCCAAACTACATCACAAATCAAGTTCGCGTTTAAACAAAAAAGCAAAACTAGACAAGCGCCAACGAACCAAACAATCAATGATTCTCAAAACAAGATTTACCAATTCTCTCCAAGATAGTTACTATGAAATTTAGTAGTTGGAATGCTAGGAGACTAAATAGAAGAAATGTTTGGACCCATATTGAATCGACAAGCAAAACGAACCACATCAAAATACTAATGTTAGCTGAAACAAAGTTACAAAACCCACCACCGGAAAATTGCTGGAAAAAACCGGGTTTCGATAGAATGCATTTCTGTCCCTCTTTAGGCCTTTCTGGTGGCATTTGCCTCCTGTGGAAGGAAGCCCAACTTCATAATGAAACTTTCACGGTGGTGAATTCTGACAACAGAATTATACAAACAACTCGATTGGAGTGACTATAGAAATTTTATTTGTTTATGCACCTCCACATGAAAATGAGAAAAAGGGTTTCTGGTCCTCCCTATCGGAGAGGATACAAAAAATAAAGCACCCAGTAATGATTATTGGTGACCTAAATGAGATTCTCGAACCTGATGACAAAATGGGTGGTTTAATACCAAATGCAAATCAATTTCGAAGACTAAACGACATCATTACAACTCACAACTTGCTAGATGCACCAACGACAGGCAACAAATTCACATGGAGAAAACGACCCCATGGAGTGGATAATATCTATGAAAAACTTGACAGAGCTCTCGTTAGCTTTCAGTTACTACAACAATTTTCGAATCTGCACACAAAAAATCATGCCTTCTTGAAATCTGATCACGCACAAATCACACTGGACTTAATGGATAACCCGAAGCCTAAGCTACATCCTTTCAAGTTCGAAAAGGCTTGGACCAGTAGATCTGATTATGAAACCCTTGTTAAGCAAGCATGGAGATTTGATACCCCGGGATCTCAAATGTATAAGCTGACAAGAAAACTACAAGAAGTAAAGAAAAAAAGCAAAACACGGAGTAAAGTTACTTTTGGGAATATATTCCGACGAATTGACCAAGTGGAGATAGAACTACAAGAACTCCAAACTAAGTTATACAATTGCTATAACACACACATAGAAAACAAAATAAAAAGATTCTCGACCAAGCATGCTTCTCTTTTAGCCTACCAAAAGAAATACTGGGGTCAAAGGGCTAAGAGGAAACATGTAAAATCAATAGGTACAAACACAAGATATTTCCATAAAATTGCTACAGGAAGACGGAATAAAAACATCATAAAATCAATTCAATCAGCAGCCGGGGTCACCTTAACAACCGAAAAAGATATAAGGGAGGTCATCAGAAATGACTTTTCAAAGCGTTATTCCCAACAAAATCGAGACCATCATCCAAGTAATCTATTAAATAACATAAATAAGGAAATCACAGATGACGACATTAATTGGCTTACACGCCAGATTACAAATTCAGAAATTAAAAAGGCGGTGTTCAGCATGGCAGATGACAAATCACCTGGACCCGAAGGCTTCCCAGCTTCGCTTCTTTAAAAAATATTGGCATATTATTGAACCAACTGTCATCAAGCTAGGCAGTAAAAGGATTCTTTCTTAGTGGGAGAATACTCAAATAAACTAACCATACTTTCATCGCACTCATACCTAAATGTGAAAACCCAACAACCACATCCCATTATAGACCAATAAGCCTATGTTCTACCACATATAAGATCATCTCCAAGATTATTGCCACTAGACTGAAAAAATTAATCCCGAAAATAATTAACCCCCTGCAAAGTGCCTTTATTTCTGGTAGGGCCATACAAGACAATATACTAATAGCTAATTAGATCTTCCACTCCTTTTCAAAAAAGAAAGGAGCTAAAAGATGGATGGCAGTAAAATTAGACATGGAAAAAGCCTTTGACCTAGTGGACTGGAAATTCTTGATTGAAGTACTAGACAAGTTTAGCTTCTCACCCCGATTCTCGGGATGGATCAAGGAGTGTATAACTACGGTTACATACTCGGTTCTGGTTAATAATGAGCCCACAGAAATAATAAACCCCCCATAGAGGACTTCGACAAGGGGACCCGCTATCACCATACTTGTGATTTCCGTGAACCGTGTGAACATAGCCTTAATAGACTCATCTGGCTTCATTTTGAAGAGTTCATACTTTCGAAGAAAGATACTGATCTTGGTGTCCTTCACTTGACTGGTTCCTTCGTATGTGACAACCAACTTGTCTCAAATCTCTTTAGCTGACCTACAAGATGAAATACGATTAAACTCATCAGTACTAAGACCGCAATATAGTAAGTTAATGGCCCTGTAGTTCTTGGAGACAAGTTTAAGATCCGCTTGGATGTCTTCAGCCTCTGTCTTCGCGACTTTGGTTCCATTTGGTCCTTCTTTCACTGGAACCTTCGGACCATTCTCTATAATGTTCCAAAGTTCTAGATCTTGATCTATAATGAACATTTTCATCAAGGACCTCCAGTGGATGAAGTTGTTTCCTACAAAGAGTGGTGGTCTAATGGTAGACCTCCCTTGTGCAAATCCTTCTCTTGCTTCACCAGACATGATCAAAAACTCACAAGATTGTTAGATCAAAAGCAGTGAGTAAAGCTCTGATACCAATTTAAGGTTCAATAATATAAAACTAAGTAATATAGAAATACTCTAGAAGGGGGGGGGGGGGGGGTTGAATAGAGTATGCCGGATTTTCGCAGAAAGTCTCAAGACTTTTGAAGCTCGTGCCAAAACCCTTGAGATTAGACTTAATCTTTTCTCTGAAAACCTGAATCACAAAGTTAAACAATTCGAACCAAGTGCGGAAATAAGGTAAAGCAATAAAGTAAAGGACGCAATGAATTGTTAACGAGGTTCGGCACGAACTTGGCCTACGTCCCCGCCTAGGGTTCTTCCATAACCCTAGGATTCAACCGGCTTTATTGATTTACAAAGCTTAGGATCTAATAACTCACCGAGAAGCCTCTCTCCTATACAATTGCAATCTAGTCAACTCACGTTCCCTTGGAGTCCTAGACCAATCTAGAAGAGCCCCACCTCTCTCAGCTATCTAGTACAATCCTCTTACTCTCGAGAATCAATAGCCTAGTGTTCACTTCCTGAGTTACAAACTCTCGAGTATAACACTATAAATGAATATATCCTATAAGCTCACTGTGTAACTCTCAAATGCTTTGAAACGAAATAACAGACTCTTAGGACAAGCAGAGAGCACACGAAGACAAATTTATCTTGAAGGCTTGGAGTGTATGAAAGCTCGTGTTCAATGAATGTGTGTCTTCTGTCTTCATCTCCCTTCTCTTTATATTGAGATAAATCGGCGTCAAGGATCTTCTCCAACGGCTAGTCCAGATCATGGCTTTGAGCTGGATCTTCTATCTTTGGAAACTTCGAAGGCCACAATCTTTCCGATTTGAATCTTCTCAAGTTGTATCACAAGGAAGGAAATAATTCGAAAATACTTCCTGAAAGGTTAGTTAAATATATAATAATATAATGGAAGTATATAATAATATTGAATAATATTTCAAACATAATAACATATAGAACAGGTTTTGTATTTCATCAATACTGTTAAAGCTCCAAGACCTTTGACACAGACAAGCTGTCAAGGCCTTTGAAACTTATTCCGATTTTCATCAAGGGAGGGAGTTATCAATATGTTCTACCACATATAAGATCATCTCCAACATTATTGCCACTAGACTGAAAAAATTAATCCCGAAAATAATTAACCCCTTGCAAAGTGCCTTTATTTCTGGTAGGGCCATACAAGACAATATACTAATAGCTAATGAGATCTTCCACTCCTTTTCAAAAAAGAAAGGAGCTAAAGGATGGATGGCAGTAAAATTAGACATGGAAAAAAGCCTTTGACCTAGTGGACTGGAAATTCTTGATTGAAGTACTAGACAAGTTTGGCTTCTCACCCCGATTCTCGGGATGGATCAAGGAGTGTATAACTACGGTTACATACTCGGTTCTGGTTAATAATGAGCCCACGGAAATAATAAACCCCCCAGAGAGGACTTCGACAAGGGACCCGCTATCACCATATCTATTTCTTATATTATCTGAAATCCTGGGTAGGGGATTACAATTTGAATATGCAAAACCCCAAAGTCATTTAGGAATACAGATAACCCGTAACGGAACAATAATTCCACACTTGGCGTTCGCAGATGATATTGTAATATTTGCCTCCGCAACACAGACATCTTGTCATCAGACTAATAACATTCTTACAGAGTACTCATCAATCTCAGGTCAAAGAATAAACAAACATAAATCACAATTCCAAGCATCAATAAACGTAGAAAGGCACCAAAAACAGCTTATCAGCAACGAATTACATATTACTTACACAACAAACCTAGGAAACTATCTTGGTTGTCCGATCATTAGTGGTCGCACAACCAAAGCAGATTTTGAAGAATTAATAACCACGAGTAAAGCTCAGCTCCAGTATTGGAAGGCTAATGGTCTTTCCCAAGCTGGTCGTTGCACCCTAATAAAGAACTTGACAAAATAAATAGAAACTTTCTCTGGAACAAGGGGCCTAAACACAAGCCTTTAATCAGTTGGTTTGAGATCTGTAAATCAAAATCCAATGGTGGTTTAGGTCTACGAAAATCAGAAGACATGAACAAAGCCTTACAGCTTAAACTGCTATGGAAAATCTTAGCAGAACCGAACAATCCTTGGGTAGCTCTAATTAAGGAAAAATACCTAAAACAACAAGAACTTCTAAACTATAATCGAAGGGGGCCATCTTCTGGCAATGGAATCAGTTGACTAAATTAATCCCTCTATTCAAACAAGGGATCCGTTGGTCAATTGGAAATGGATAAAACGTCAACTTCTGGCTGGATCATTGGACAGGCGATACACCTCTCATAACTATGGTGCCACATCCCCAACAAATTGAAACTACCACAACTGTAAACCAGCTTTTAAAAGCTGACAAGACTTGGGACCTAGAAAAATTGAATAGACTGAGTGACTACAACTTATCAAAAGAAATAATTGAAAATATCAAAATGATACCTATACCCAAAAACATACATACGGATAGGCTATATTGGAAATGGAGCAGAAATGGCTGGTTCTCTACCAAATCAGCTATAGACATGATGCATAGTCTAAAACAACATCAAAAATCAAACATGAGTTGGATCTGGGACCTAGATATCCCACCAAAGATTAAGACCTTCCTTTGGAAGATCTCAAAAAATGGCTTACCCACTGCCTCCAAACTTGCATCAAGACGAATAGGAATCCCAACCAACTGCCCACAATGTGACTCCAGTTTTGAGGACATTCCTCACCTACTATGGGACTGTCCTATTACAAGAGACACCATACTTGTGATTGATCCAGCGTTGTACATGAAAACTACCGATGCCTTTAGGGAAGGCACTACCCTAAATGAAATAATACAAGATATTAAAAATAACATAGGTAAGAATCGCTTCTCTACTCTTGCCTTTGCCTGGTGGGGAATTTGGTACTTTAGGAACAAGACACTGTTCAACGATATACATCCGGATGTGAGATGCATTAAATCTTTCATCAATGACCAAATTTCCCTATAGAAATCCACAAAAAATATTGAAGAACTCGACAACAACCTAACCACACAACCAAATACCACAAAAACAATCCAAAGAAGGAAAAGAACAAAATGGAAACCCCCATTGAATGGAAAACACAAACTTAATTTTGACGGGGCTCTCGCGCCCACTTGGTCTGGCTCTTACGACTTTATAATCAGAAACCATATGGGAACCCCGATCTTTTTTGGCTGTGGACCTTGCCCAATCCCTTATGTCGTGGGATCGGAAAGCTTTGGGGCTTGGCAAGGTATCATGGCCGCACTAGAACTACATATAACCGACTTGAAAATTGAAGGTGACAATCTTACCGTTATCAACAGCCTAAAAGGTCTTGGGGAACCTTCAGGAGACTCCGAAATGATTGTCTCGGACAGTCTAGTCTCGCTAGGTTTCTTCTCTTCTGTCGAGATTCGTCATGTCTATCGCGAGACAAATCAAGTTGCGGACCGCCTAACGGATCTGAACGTTGCCATGCACAACCACATTAGCCTTGACGATTCTTTGCTTTGCTCTCTCATTCGTATGGATGCCCTTGGCTCTTAGGGTTCCCCTAAAGTCAAAATATTTCCGGTTAAAAAAAAAAAGAAAAAAAGAGTCTTATATCTGAAGTTCATATGTGCTCATGATTTCTAATCACGAGTCCGACGGACCTCAGTGCCTACGGCCACCACTAATCAGAATACCCATGACAATACTTGGTAAACCTATAACTCAAAATACGGAATCCGAATTAGGTCACAGATTGATCTTGTCAAAAACTAGTCACCCAAATCCGGCCGGGCTGGGTGGGTCCACTCGTTTGTGAAACGATACCCTAGCTAGTTGTAGACACCAAACACGGTTTCAAATTTCAATAGCAAAACGAAGGCACTTCAATCACCTCAATTTTATTAAATCAAATTAAAATAAGATTCCGGCGTGCATTAACCCGGTTAATTATAATATTAGTAATAATCTTATGGATTAAGAGAACGAGGCACAAACATAATCCAATCTCCACCTTCCACGTGTCTAATTTCTCATCTGAAGACGTGTGTCATTTGGAGCGTATCATCGGATGGTGAGAAAAGCGTTTATTTTTCAGTATAATTATTAATCCATCGGTTCGACAAAATATATCGTTATTATTTAAACACGCATCTTTAAGATGATTAAAAAGGTAAAAAATGATATAAAATATTCCTCTTTTTATAAATTTCTTTTAGCAAGTTCATACTTACTGCGTATTAATTCTAATTATGAAATTATTTAAAAATTTATAAAAAAAAATGATATTTTATATAGTTTTTATCCCCTAAAAAACGTACGTAAATAGTAAAACGACATATTTTGCCGAACGGATGGAGTAATTAACTAGTATGTCAGGGCCGACCCTGGTGTTTTTAGGGCTATAGGCGGAAAAAAAACAGGGCCCTTTGCTACAAATTCAATCACAGATTATACTTTCAAATAAATTAGTTTAAAATGTAAACTTTAAACTTAACTTAACACTATTAAACTTGAGTTCTATTTTCATCACTAATTAATGATTCGTAGTATACATCTAATGCTATAAATTGTCATTATACAATCAAAGCAACGATTTTATATCATTATACTTATTTACTTGAGGTTAATAGATTTCCCTATTAGTGGTATAAAAAAAATGAGAGACTTTTCTAGTGATAAATAAAGTTCGAAAAATATGTTTTATAATGTCTTCTTTTTTCGATTGATAATTAAAATTAAACTTAACACGTAGCAATATCAATTTTGGCCATATAAATAAAATCTTAAAATCGAATATGTATACTTAAATTTTTTTACTAAAAAAACACCTTGTATTATTGGTTAAAATCAAAATTAAGATAAGATTATCTTGGACTATCCGTCATTTATTCACTTATATTGAAGATTAAACGAGTTAACGAGTTATGTATCCCGTAACAAATGTGCGTGTTTTGTTTATATCCTAACATTAATGAGTTTTTTAAACTTATACAAATAAAAATAATTATATACATATTGCCTTAATTATATACGTAGTACATTATACATTTTTTTTACGGAGCCCTTACTGGATTGGGGGGCTCGAGGCGACGGCCTCTTTGGCCTATGCCCAAGGTCGGCTCTGTAGTATGCGGTTGGATCTTGTATTAATTTAAATTTGATAAGGTAGATTTTTTAGTTATAATTTTGACTATGTATTACTTCATTTAATCGGTAAAATATACTACATTCATCTTAAAAAATAAGTCATTTTTTAGTACGTTTTTAATGTATTAATTTTTTTATAAAATTGCAAAAAAATAAATTTAAACTTTTAAAAACAATTTCAAACTTATTAGTAATGAATTTGAAATTATTTTTAAAATTTTGGAAATAAGTTAATATTTATAGAGTTTTAAACATATTAAAATACGTGCTAAAAACTTATATTTTGAAACAGTACTGAAGCCCGTTGGGATTCGGGATCGGGGGTCGTGTTCACACACTAGCTTATATACTAGGGCTTCTTTGTTCATTTTATCGATGTGGGACTCTTTTAGTCTCTTCGCATCTTTCATTATCTTTATAGAGAGCCCAGGTTCGAGAGTCGGACTGTTTGACTTTTCCGCTCTGATACCATACTGAAGTCTGTTGGGACTTGGGATCGGGGGTCGTGTGCACACGTCGCCCTTGCGCTAATAGCCTAGCACATAAGTCGAGCGGGGTTCCATCCTAAAACCAATTGACAATATAAGGAAGGAGTAACCCACTAACTTATATACTATGGGCGTATTTTCTCGCACAAAGTTTTTTAAGGGGTGGAGATTATTTTTAGGGGTGGAAAGGGTGGAGATATATTTTACGGGGTGGAAAGGGTGGAGATTAATTTCGACAAGTATCTCGTATGGTGTTTGGTTGATTGAGATTATTTATTGATTTAATATGGTAAAATACCACTTCTACCCTTAATTGAAATTGAACATCGGCCAAATGGGTATTCACAAACCCTTGAATTGAAACCGGTGGCCTCCAATTTCACAAACCCTTGAATTGACGGCGGCCTGCAATTTCCAGTTTAAGGGGGCGAGATTCAGAAAACTCAGTGGCCTGCGATTTCCAGTTCAAGGGGGCGAGAATCAGTGGCCTTGAATCGAAATCGGCTGCGATTTCCAATTCAAGGAGCGATCGAATCTGTCGTGGACGCACCGAGGGAGGAAGGGGATTCGTCTCCGACAACGAATTCGGAGAGGCGGATGGGGTAACCGGCGAGCTTGATGGCGAGGTGGTCGGCGAAGGTGAGCCTTGGGTGCAAAGAGCTCGGTTTCTGGTTGCTTGGCCATAGAGGTATTCTGGTTGATTGCGAGGTCGTCGGGGAAGGTTAGCCTTGGGGGTAATTTGGGATACAAGGGGTGGAGAAATCCCTTCTACCCCCTCCACCTTGTCCCCCCAAGGTGGGAAAATCCCACCACCTCCACCTCCTTCCACCCCTGATCCGGCGCCACCTTCACCCCCTCCATCCCGGAGCCAAAAGCCTCAACATCTTCCACCCCCATCCCCTCCACCCTCTCCACCCTCTTCCACCCCCTAAATAAGGCGTGGGAAAACAGGCTCTAAGGCTTCTTTGTTCATATTATCGATGTAAGACTCTTTTGATCTCTTCACATCTCTCATTCTCTCAACAAACTGATATAGGATTATTTTAGTTGATCTTCTATAATGCTTAATGCTTCAATTCATATACTCCGTATTACTTAATTATTATATACAAGTCTTGGATTAACCTTTTTAAAAATTTATATTAATGTCACTACGCCAGAGTGCGTCTCGCTCGACGGAACTCAAAAGGTTCGTCGCCTGAATCAGGTTCGAGCGACGAACTTACTAAGGCCCGTTGCCTGAACGTTGGGAGGCCCAAACCGCCTCCAACCCATGTTCAGCCGACCAGAAAACCTCAATGTTCGTCGGCTGAACTGTACTCAGGCGACGGAACAAATTCAGGCGACGGACTTTGCTCAAGATCGGTCGCCCAAATAGGTATCCGAATGACGGCTGTCAGAATGGGCCTTTGTAGCGACGGAAATACTAGTGGTTCGTCGCCTGAGCGTTGTTCGGGCCTTTGTAGCGACGGAAGTTCTTGTGGTTCGTCGCTTGAACGTTGGACTTTTTCAAAAGTAGAGTAATAAAGTCCGGTTGGTTGGGGATATTAAATACTATTCATTCAGGAGACGAATATTTAAATATGTCCGTCGCCTGAAAAGTGGGGTAGTTGACCCCATATTTATTACTATTCACTCAGGAGACGGAGTTATATATATGTCCGTCGCCTGAATGTGTTTTCCGTAACAAACAATTAAAATCGGTTGTACTGTACAATAAATCATTCTCATCTTCATCCTTTCTCCCAAAATAACCCTAGAGGGCTCGAAAACTCTTCCCCCATTTCACACCTCCATTGAAGGTATGTATAAATTTTAAATTTTTTTGTTTTTTGTTGTTGAATATATGCATATACATTGTTTGTTTGGATATTTGATGATGAGCTTGTCTTTTTTAATGGAGTTTGGATGGTAAAAAAGTTGTTTGAATGGAGTTTATGAGAGGAAAGAGTTGTGTATGTATATATGGAGTTGAAATTGAGGTTAAATGGAGGTTAAATTGAGTTTGTGTTATGAATTGATTGTTTATGTGAATAGATTGTTTATGTTCAATTTTATTTTAGAATGTGGTGTAGAATGACATAGATGATGAGAATGGAATTTTTATTTGAGTTTTTGATGAAAATGGAATTTAGAACGTTATGATTGGAAATTGATTTTAAATTGAGTTTGAGGTATGAATGGATTGTGTATGTGAATGGATTGTTTATGTTCAATTTTATTTTAGAATGTGGTGTAGAATGACATAGATGATGAGAATGGATTGTTTATGTGCAATTTCATTTTAGAATGTGATGAATTCATATGAATGGATTGATAATGATAGGACGATAATGGGCGACAAAAGTTGGATGCTACTCCCTCACACTCACGGGGAGTATCAAAATGGAATATTTCTCTTTATGCAGAATCTTAGAGATAATGCGAATGGAATGACTCATTTCCTATGTCCGTATCGGAGATTCCGCAACAATGAATGGCACCCAATAGATGAAATACACAGTCATTTGGCCCACATGGGAATGTGGCCTAGTTATACTGTTTGGGACAAGCATGGCGAAGCCCCAGTTGATAGGACAAATGAGCAACGACGAACGCAGATCCTGGAGGAAGGGGCATCTTCCTCCGTTGATGGTCCTGCTATGAACATTCTGCACGAGAACAGCAATATGATTGTTCTGGATGCCTGTCTGGATGCAATGCAGAATAAGTCAGAGTTTGGTTGGACAGATAGGAGCATGGACGCCATGTGCGCACACATTGCTCGCATGTTGCCGAAAGGACATAAACATCCTACGGATGGAGCGAAGATGAAGAGTGTGATTAGGGACCTTGCATTTGGGTACGAGCTGATCGACGCTTGTGAGTATAACTGTGTGCTATTTCGCAAACAATATGCAGATCTCGAAGCGTGCCCCAAGTGCAACACACCTAGGTGGTGTACTAGGGAGGGTATGAGAGGCAATGTTCCCAGGAAGGTTCTCCGGTACTTTCCCTTAATCCCTAGACTGAAGAGATTGTTCATGGAGCCGAACATTGCAAAGGCTATGCAATGGCACGGTGAGCGGGTGAGAGATGCAGAATGGTTGAAACACCCATCAGATGGTGAGGCATGGAAAGAATTCAACAAAACCTACCCGCATTTCTCTGAAGACGTGAGGAATGTGAGACTTGCACTTGCAACCGATGGATTCAATCCATTTGGGAATCAGTCAACCCTCCATAGCACATGGCCTGTCATAGTGATGCCATACAACTTGCCTCCGTCATTGTGCATGAAGAAGGAATTCAACATGTTAGCGTTGTTGATTCCGGGACCAAAGTCTCCAGGAAAGTGTCTTAGTGTGTTCATGCAGCCGTTGATCGATGAGTTTCGCCACTTATGGGGGACTGGAGTATATACTGTTGATTGGCCCGGTGATCTATTTCGAAAATTTGAACCTCGCCATTGATCTTGAAATGGAGGAAGAAGAAGAAGAAGAAGACGATGATGATGAAGATGAAGATGAACATGAACATGATGAAGATGAAGATGAAGATGAAGATGAAGATGAAGACGACGATGAAGATGAAGATGAACAAGAGGATGACGAAGAGGAAAATGACGATGACGAAGGTTGATAATGTCTTCGGATTCCATAAATCATATATTGTAATCGTTGTTTTTGTAAGACATGGCGGTTATTTTCGTATGTGTATGACATGGTTGGTATCATGGCTTCTAAGACTATTTTTTTTGGTGCAATTTGTCATTAAGTTATGGTAAACAGGGCAATAACACATGCCAAGTGCTCTTTTTAAAAAAATCTGTATTTTTTCAGGCGACGGAAAAATTAAATTCCCGTCGCCTGAGAGTATTCAGGAGACGAACTTATTGCAAGTACGTCTCCCCAATGGAAAAGTGAATTTCACACCATTTTGGCTCGAATAAAATTTCATTTCCCACCTTTATTTTCACCAAAATTTGAATTTCCGCCAAATGGTCAGTCGACGGAATTGTTTATTTTTCGTCGCCTGAAATGATTCAGGAGACGAACTTATTACTAGTACGTCTCCCCAATGGAAAAGTGAACTTTTGCCCCATTTTGGCTCGAATAAAATTTCATTTCCCACCATTATTTTCACCAAAATTTGAATTTCCGCCAAATGGTCAGTCGACGGAATTGTTTATGGTTCGTCGCCTGAAATGATTCAGGAGACGAACTTAATATTAGTATGTCTCCCCAATGCAAAAGTGAATTTCCCACCTGTATTTTCACGAAAATTTGAATTTCCGCCAAATTTTCAGGCGACAATATTTTTTTAAATGTCCGTCGCCTGAACATGTAGGATTTTACTAACTTGGACTCCTCCCCTAACCCTAGCCCCAAATCATTTTCACTCATCCGCCTCCTCTCTCTCTCTCTCTCTATGTCTCTCCTCCGCCATGCCTCCTAAATGCCGCCCTGTGAAGGGGAAAAAGAAGCAAACCTCGTCCACTCCGGCCCCGATTCCTCCACCGCTGCAATTACCGGTCCCCTCGCCATCGAACTCAGCCGCTTCAGCGCCTCCGACTCCCTCTCCAAACCCGGCCCCGACTCCCACTCCCACTCCCTCTCCAAATCCGGCCCCGACTCCCACTCCCACTTCCTCTCCAAACCCGGCCCCGACTCCCACTCCCACTCCCACTCCCTCTCCAAACTCGGCCCTGACTCCTCCTCCTGCCTCAGGGACTCCTACTCCCTCTCCCACTCCCTCTGCAACAACCCCGGTGCCACCTCCTCTCCTATCTCTCACCAATGGCAACCCTGCGCCATCCACGGCCATTGTCGGCGCCAACCCAGTAGCTACGTCATCAGGCGAGGCCCCTCGCTCCATCCGATGTCGTGGTTAGCACCTCTCTCTCCCTCTGTCAGATTCTTTAAAATTGTATAAGGATTTAGGGTTTCAATTTGTATACTGATTTAGGATTTAGGGTTTCAATCTCATAGGATTTAGGATTTAGGGTTTCAATTTGTATAAGAATTTAGGGTTTTAATCTGATTTAGGATTTAGGATTTAGGATTTAGGGTTTCAATCTGATTTAGGATTTAGGGTTTCAATTTGATTTGTGTGAAATTGAACAGGAAGTATGTTCAATGTCTTTTTGTTTTAACTGGCTGCAGTGATTCTTTTTTTTTCCTTTGGCTTGATATTTGTGGACTTAGCCTTGGAATGAGACTTTGTGTCTCTACAGTCTTGTGTGAAACAGGATCCAGACAGAAAACCTGTTTGCTTTCTCTTTCTTTCTTTTATTTATTTTTTAATTCCAATTTCACCCTATGGTTGTAGTGAATTTGCTTCCTTTAGCCTTGTTTGAAGCCACCTGTGATTTGTGTGCAAACCTATCTTTTTACTTGTTTGATTGGCCTTATTTTGCCAGTACTTCTCTTTAATTTAGAGTCTTGCTGGCTTAGTTTATCCAGAAACTTTGCTTTCTTTTTCTCTGCCTTAGAAAAGTCTTGACTACAGTGTAGTTGCTTTCTAAATGTTACTAAATGTTACTTCCTAAATGTTACTAAATGTTACTTCCTAAATGTTGCTTGCTTTCTAAATGTTACTAAATGTTACTTCCTAAAAGTCTTGACACACAAGCATTACCTCCTAAATGTTACTTACCTCCTAAATGTTACTTATGTTGAATATACACACAAGCATTCTGTTACTCCTTCCCCAACAATCTGTTACATTACCTAACCTTCACCATAGCCATATCACTACATGTTGCTTCTTTTTTTTTTTGTTGCTTATTAATGTTACTTATGTTGATGATGATTGTATTTGTTGCTTATTAGACCTGCCACTGTTGGATTTGGATTTGGAATTGTGTTTGTTCCATGGTTCTATTTTAGATTTAGGATTTATGTTGCCTATTGCTAATAATAATGATTAAACTGGATATTATAGGTAAATATCAACTGTCTTATTATCTCAACTGTTATCTGATATGTTCTTATGATTTTTAGGTAAATATCGAACCATCAAGAGTCACAAAACAGCACTCCTCAAGGCAGCAACAGGGAAGAAGCTGGAGATTGAGTGGTCCTGCTTCCATAAGGGGCCTGGCCTCAAGCAACTGCATGACACCTTTGTCCGAGACATTGGGTGTGCTATCAGGGACAAAGTGCCGATGCTTGCATCAACATGGAGCAAACTAACAGATGAGCAACAGTCCCCCGTAAGAGATTACTTGGAGGTAGTTTATTTTTTTTATTATCTTTTATTTAAGTACTTATTACTTATATCTTTATAGTGTGATCTGTGTTTGCTTTCTTGATTGTTGCTTATTTTTACCTAAAAAATACTTATTACTTATATCTTTTACCTAAAAAATATGCTTATCTACTGCACTTATTACTTATATCTTTTACCTAAAAAATATGCTTATCTACTGTACTTATCTACTGTACTTATTACTTAGATCTTTATAGTGTGATCTGGCCTCAAGCAACTTTTACCTAAGTACTTATTACTTATATCTTTTACCTAAAAAATAATTTGGTTTTGTGCTTTACATCTATTATGCATTGATTTTTTTTTGTTTGCTTGCTTGGCTGTTGCCTATCTTCTGTCATGTGTGGATGCACTATGAGATTTGTTTGCTTGCTTGACTGTTGCTTATTTTGCTTGCTTATCTACTATGAGATTTTTTTAGTTTGCTTGCTTGGCTGTTGCCTTTCTTATTTTTGCTTCACAATATTCTTATCTATTGTTGCTTTTCATCTATTTGCTATGAATTTTTTTTCTTGCTTATCTACTATGAGATTTGTTTGCTTGCTTGACTGTTGCTTATTTTTGCTTGCTTATCTACTATGAGATTTTTTTAGTTTGCTTGCTTGGTTGTTGCCTATCTTATTTTTCCTTCACAAAATGCTTATCTACTGTTGCTTTTCATCTATTTGCTCTGAATTTTTTTTTTCTTGCTTAACTGTTGCTTGACTGTTGCTTTTTTTTTTGTTTCCTTGCTTGGTTGTGCTTATCTACTTTTGCTTATCTCCTATTCAATTTTTTTTTTCTGATATGGATGTGTAGATGTACTATGAGATTGACCCTGTAGTTGACTCATACGTGGAGAAGAAGAGCGGAAAAGCATATGGGGCCTGGAAGTATGACTGTCATCAACACTTCCTGGAGTGGGGGGGCGAGGATATACCACTTGAGTTTGTCGCTCGCCCTGAGCAGTGGCGGTTCTTGGTGAGTGACTTCACAGACGAAGCGAGAATGGTAATTTCTCATTAATTCCCTAACTTGTTTTTTTATTCGCCGTTTATCTTATTGTTTATCACTTGTGATTTCTGATTGACTATCTTTTTACAGGCCCTGTGTGAGCGAAACAAGCAAAACAGGACCAAGAACCCGAACCCCCTTAATCATCACAATGGGTCCAAGCCCCTGAGCTTCCGAGCAGAAGAGCTCATCGTTAAGGAAAACCATCCGGCGGCATGGCTTAAGACAACCATAGAAGCCTACGAGGGGTGTCCGGGTGCGCAAGATGGACTGGTATGACCTTTTTTTTTCTGTAATTTTTCCTAAGTACTTAGGTTTTACTTATATTATTGTATTTCTTATAAATCCTGTTCAAAAATGCATTTCTGTATGACTTTCTTATTTCTCCTAAGTACTTAGGTTTTACTTAGGTTTTACTTAGGTACTTAGGTTTTACTTAGGTACTTAGGTTTTACTTAGGTTTTCTGTATGAGTTTCTGTATGACTTTCTTATTTTCTGTATGAGTTTTACTGACTGTAATTTTTGTATGACTTTCTTATTTCTTATAAATTGTAAAATCAGAAGTTCAAAAATGCATTTCTGTAATTTTTCCTAAGTTTGTGTACATCCTATAACTTGTATGACTTTCTTATTCTCTGTATGACTTTGTTATTCTCTGTATAACTTGTATGACTTTCTTATTTTCTGTAATTTTTTCCTAAGTTTCTGTATGACTTTCTTATTCTCTGAGTTTGTGTACATCCTATAACTTGTTTTACTTATATATATTCCTTTTACTTATATATTCCTTTTACTAGTTTGACATCAATACATGCATTCCTTTCTGTGTTTTACTTATATATATATATATATATATTCATTTTACTTATAAATTTCTGTGTTTGTAGGCCAAATTGAAACGTCGTCTTGATGAAGTCTGCACTGTTGGAGAAGGAGCAGAAGACCCAACCCAAATACCACCCCTCTCTGTCGAAGAACAAACACAGATCATCTTGGATTGCTTTGGGGAAAGAAAAGGAACAGAAGTTCGAGGTATAGTTCAATCCCACTTATTTTATTATTGTTTTACAATTTTCAGAAGTTCATAAAAATATTTTACTTGTTATAATTCACATCAAGATTTTACTTATGTTTGAATTTCTGATTTTACAATTTCCATTACAAGATTTTACTTACGTTTTCAATCTTGTTTTCATAACAAGATTTTATTTATGTTTTACAATTTCCATTACTGATTTTACTTATAGTTCATAACAAGATTTTACTTATGTTTTCAATCTCTTTCTACTTACATCTCTTATTATGTGTTCAATCCCACTGATTTTACTTATTATGTTTTCAATCTTTTTTTAAAAGGAATGGGTGCAGCTGGAGAGCGGCCTGCAAAGAAAAGAGGGGGTCCATGGGCAACAAGGGCTGCAGAGAGGGACAAGGAGCTGGAGGAGGCGAAGGCTGAAATTGTAAGGCTGCGTGAGAAAACCACCCTAACCGAGACCAAGAATGAGCAGTTGGAGGAGCGTATGGACAGCATCGAGAGGCTCATGATGGGCATGCTAAGTGGTCAGGCCAACTCACAACCATCCGTCACCTCCGTAGTGTGTCCTCAGGCTGTCCCTTCAGCCACAACTTCTCCTCAGCCCTCCACCAACTCAGCTGGTCATCCAACAGACAGTCAGCCCTCCCCCCAGCCGAAATAGCTAGGTAAGGACGCCCTCCTCATATCCCTCTAACTAAAACTTGGGTTTGGTTTTTTGGACAAACATTTAGAACTTGTGTATTCTGAAATTTGTAGTTTTTTGTGAAGTTTTTGTGAAGTTTTGTGAAGTTGCTCAAGATGGACATTTGTCACATACTTTTGGTATGTTGGACAAGGTTTAGGGTGGATTACAAGGTTTTTAATGTGATGGGTTGAATTGCTTGTGCTTGTGTGTTGTTGAGTATGTTGTTGTTTGTGTTGTGTGTGTTGTTGTTTATAGAGTTTAGGACAGGAGCACAACATGTGCTATAAGGTACATTCGAACAGGGGGCACCTGCCCTATTAAATTTTATTTTTTTAAAATCAAAACAATTCAGGCGACGAACAAACAACCTTACATCGTCTTATTACTAAAAAAAAAAATTAAACCTATTCAGGCGACGGACTTATAAAAAATTTCGTCTCCTGAACACTCCAGCTACGGACATACAACTGAGAATGCATCTTTAGACTACACTCAGGAGACAAAACAATTCTATGTCCGTCTCCTGAAACTATCTAGGCGACGACACATAAAGAAAAAAGTCCGTCGCCTGGATGCTTTCATAGCCCTATGGACCGACTCAGACGACGAACTTATGACACTGAACTCGTCGCCTGAGTCTTAATGGGCGGGCCTGGATGGCCCTTGGCCTCTGACAACATCATCAGTCGACGAACACTTTTTCCGTCGCCTGAGTTCACTCCGCCGACGAACATACAGATGCTCGTCGACTGAATGGTGGAAGGATGAAAGTCACCCGACTACAACTCAGGCGACGGAAGTTCGTCGCCTGAGTTGTCAGAGGGCGAAAAACACCTTTCAGACGACGACTTCGGTCCGTCGCCCGAAAGGCCATCTGGCGTAGTGTGTTATCTATATGGTACACAAGATTTTGAAAATTTCAGTGTTGTACTAAACTATAAAGTTTTTCCAAATTAAGTGCATAGGATTTTGATAAATTAGCATTATGTTATCACACAACTTTTCGGAAAATTATAAGGAAAATTTAACATTATTACGGTAGTTAAGATTTATTATTCTAATTATAAGGAAAATTTAACATTATGTTATCACACAACTTTTCAGAAACGTAACTCGATTATTATATTTTTATTAAGTAAAGATTTGACATCAGTTAAGCCTGGTTCTCAAAATGACGACGAGTTGTTAAACATACAAGAAAAAAATATACTAAAACAGACGCATACGCAACTCAATTCAGGAAATTCACTGTTACTGTCACTATTTAATGTTAAATTAACTTTAATTAAACAGTAATAAACTTTAATATATTGACTTTGTTGCAAATATTAGTATATTACAAAAAAAAAAAGAGAGAGAGAGAGAGAGAAAAACTTGTTTAATTTTTTATGTACTGCAAGACATATAATAATTGCTAAAAAGTACAGCCGCTAACTCGGACAAAAGGAACAACATATGTCACACATACACTATTGATTCCATTTTAAGGCTTCATTTGTCAATTAAAATTATTATTTTTTCCTAATCAACCAAGTGTCTACATTCCACACATGAGAAATGTATCATTGCAAACATGGAATATATAATAAGGTTGATTAGTGCTAAAAACTTATAATAAAATATGCCTATTTAAAATTTTATTGAGAATATAAGTGTGAACAAAAGATATATATATATATAGGTCTAGATTGTATAGTGCATAAATTGTTGGTTTACTTCCTAATAGAAACCTTGTTGATTTATTAGTCAAATGTCATCATCCTATAAGTGAGAAAAGAAAGATCTATAAATATAACGGTCACATAATTCATACTTAAAAACGTACGATGAAGACACATGTTTTATGTTTCACATTGAATCACATTAAGTCTAATAACTTACATAATATCTCATTCTGTTAATTAAAACTTGTCGTTTGCTATTTATGTACGCTTTTTTATAATGATAAAAATTATATAAAATATTAACATTTTTCTACATTTTTTTTAAATTCATACTTAATTGCAATAAGTATGAAATTATTAAAAAAATATTAAAAAATATATAGTTTTTAACACCTAAAAAAGTGTACGTAAATAGTAAAATATCAAGTTTTAATTAACAGATGGAGTTGTATATACCGTCATATAAATAAAAAAAATTCACAAATATCTTCTAACTTATATCATATATGTGATTTGTTTTTTTTTTTTACCAATTAAGTCAAACTGTTATAAATATAAACACTATATCAAATTATACTATCTTTGTAATATCATCGATGATCAAGGATTGTTCTTGCTTAGTCAAGACATCCTATTATTTACCTATTGTAAAAAAAAAAATCTTACTAGTATTATTATACTGGTATGATGATAAATACATGTATATATTTATGCATTTCATATAGTTTGTGGAAAGAGGAGTAAGGCAAAGATTATCCTCACGTGACATGTATGACATAGAAGTCGCAAGTGGGCCATGGGGGATTGATTACCTGGCATGGGCCCCACCTCCAAAACTTCAAAAAGCAAAAAGTGGGCTTTCAACCAAAAGCCCATTCACCACCACCTCATTTCCCATAGCCCAAGTGGTCCATTTTAATTTATTTGATTTAAAATTAAAAATATTTTTAAATTAGAATTGATTTCTATATTTTGGAAGAAGAACAAGTGATGTGGTCCTTCAACTTACCATTGTCGAATGTGGGTGTCCAAGCTACCAAATATTCCTACACTACTATATTGCTTTGTTCGTCTTCGTCGTCGCCTGACACACACATCAAACTCGACAAATTCTGCGGTAAACGATTTTAAACCATTAATTCATATATTCGATCCAATCCCAAATGAACAGAGTATCTAATTTGATCATTCTTATAGATCGAGCTCAAAATGCTCAATCGAATATCCAATCGATTATTGATCTTATTCGATTCTATTTTATTTTCATATAAATCATATTTTGAATTTTGGTTAGAGAAAAAAAAAAAAACTTAAGATTGGTCTTTTGACTATTTTAATAAGCACATTTATGTTGTGATATAGAGAATGAAGATGTGTGTGTGAAATTTCTTGGTAGTCAAATTTCTTTGGCTTATAAAACGGCACGTGTGTGAAAGTGAGAGTCCCCTATTTGTTCAACTTGTAGGATGATTTTATTCTTAAGTAAACGTGTATTAATTAATTGTGTTTAGATTAAGGGCATTTTAGTAAATTAACTTATTATTTCTAGAAGATATAATTGGAGAAAATAATGGATGTATAAATAAATAAATAAATAAAAGGTAGTCTAGTAAGATACTCTCCTACACATGGAAAGGTCAAAAGTAGAAGAGACGTATTCCTAATGTGTGCCTCCCCCTCCACATGGAATTATTTGTTCATTTCTTAGAAAAAAAAATCTTATTAATCACCTTTATTTTGTATTTTTTTTTAAATAATTAAAGTACCCAATTCTATTTAGAAAGTATCATATATAATTCCTCACTCATTTAATTAAAACATCTAAATCTAGGAATTTTTAAATTAAATTTATGTAAAATTATCGAATAACCTTAATTTGTCAGCGAGTAATTGCTAATTGTCGAACGATGAGAAAATAGTTGATAGTTTCAAGGTTGAAGAAGGAATTTCATATATGAGTCCTTTTTTTATTAATAAATAATACTTAATTTAGGTAGAGATGTAATCATTCTGATTTCTTAAGTATTTTCTTTAATTCTCTCTCTTTCTCTTTTTTATGTAAGGAAAATTATAAATGGTAGATGGATTTATGAAATTTGCATAAAAGGGAAAATAAATAGTAAAGGAGGAGGAAAAGAAAAAAATCATCCTAAAAAACCATTGTTGGGAAAACGTCATCTTCACATCTCTTGTCTCTATTTGATGTTTCTATATCCTCCTTGTGGATAAGAGCAATTTCTCACATCAATCCCACAACTAATTTGCATTAAATTAAGTGAAACTAGTGTAATACTCGCGCCATGGCGCGGTTGCGATGGAAAAGAATCAATGAAACTGAATTAGTTAAGTTGAATTGTATAACAAAATTAATCCAGAATAGATCAGAAGTGATAAGTAATAGTTATATTATGTTTTTTATTGACAAAAGTTAACATATATGTAAAATACAACAACAATCCATAAAAATATAAATCCTGGCATTTTGTTCCGATACTCATACGTAGAAACAAAATTAATGGAGCTGCTGCTTATGTTCTTCCGAAGTGAGGCTGCAAAACAAAAAAAAAACAGATTTGTTTTATATTCATAAGAACAAACAAAGTGGATTAAAGAGATAAATAATACCAGTATATAATTAGACATTAGACATCTCCAATAAAAGAAAAGCCAGGGCATGTCTATTAAATTTCCACATTTGAACACATTTTCTAGGGGAGGCATTGTAACACAAACATTGAAAAAAAGCAACATTAAAAGTGTAAGCAAAAATAAGTTGGTTCAACAGTATCACATTACCTCTTCCAAACTTCTTTTCTTCAAGTTACATATATTAAAATCAAATAAGGATAGGCTCCTTGATTTGTTCCGGGCGATTGTGCAAACCATACAATATATCCCTTTGTGCACCTGAAATTCCAAATTTTCAAGATAAAATTTCCATCATATCAATATTGTCTAAGAAGATACAAAAAAATTCAAAGAAAGTAATAACTTGATCGATTTAGGATACGAAATGTGTACAAAAGCAATAAATAACCTGATTTAGGGGAAACTCAATTGAAACTGAATTATCTAGACAAAAATCAGAGTTGATCGAATCTGGAAGAACCATAGATGAAGCCATTGAGAAATCAAAAAAGCCTGATTTAGGATTGAATTATGAAAGCTAAAGGAGCACATACTTGATTCAACATGCACGGATCATTCACTCCAGCGTCGTACTGGATTTAGGTTTAATTGATCCCCATAGAAGACACTATAAAAGGTTGTTCATGCGATATGAATTGATGGGATGACGGGGAGTGGGTTAATAAGCAATTAGTATTTATAACAGAAGAAAAATGGATAAAACCAAATCATAAGTGATTTTTTTCAGAAAATAGGAAGTAATTTAAAAAATAACAAATGGGTAATGTGATAAAAACAAATCATTGCCATAGAAGAAACCTTAACAACATGATTTTCAAATGTGATAAAAACAAATCATTGTCATAAAAGACTGAACTTGCAAGTTGCAGATGTACTTACATTGCTTGGACAACCCATGTTGAATCAGGAAATGATACCTAAGTAGTAATCAATCCCGCAATCTGCCATAATACAGCAAAAAGCTAAACAAACAGAAGACAGATGCATATGGCCAAAGTAGAGAAGGCACAAATCACAAACCAAAGTACCAGGAGAAGTAAAAACCTAAGATAGTCTTATAATAGTAGAATTTCACCAAAGACACAAAACCATATACTGTATTAAGATATTATATCGATAGATATTTTGAATTAAACCCAATAGTTAGTAAATGGGTAAAAAATGAAAATTAAAAGAAAAAACGTGATTGGTTAAAAGGGAGTGGAATAAGGAGAGCGCGCCACGTCAGCGGAAAGTATACGAAATTAAGTAGTTATATAGATAGTTAGTAAATGGGTAAAAAATGAAAATTAAAAGAAAAAACGTGATTGGTTAAAAGGGAGTGGAATAAGGAAAGCGCACCACGTCAGCGGAAAGTATACGAAATTAAGTAGTTATATAGATATAGATTCTGGGAAATTTTGGTTGATACCCCTTAGAATTTGGCAATTTTGGATGGTGTTCCATACTTTTAGATTTTTCGGACGGTGCTTCCAAGGTTTTGCAAAAGTTCATCTAGTGCCAAAATCAACGTTTTTACTTTATATATAAACTAAAATGAACCTTTATTTTTCCAATATTGCACAAAATAAGTCTTTATATTTAAATTGCACATAATTATCTGTATTTTTTTTGCCAAAAATACAACACAAAAAACACACTCGTTTTTAAAATAAACAAAATCACTAATTATTTTAAAATTTTTAGCATAAAAGCCTCGTATTTTTAAAACAACATGACATATCAATTACTTGTCAAAGTTTGCACATAGCCAACCATTTTTTGTGAACAAAATGGTACAAATTGGATTTTAGTCTAATTTTTATAAAAAAAAAAAAAAAAATTAGGTGCAACTTAAATGACCAAACTAACCATAAAATCCAATTTTTAACAAAAATAAAAAATTACATTTGACATTTAATATAATGTGGTGTCACGTTATTAAATTTTTGAACGTTCGGTTGTTAAATAAAAAATTGAATACAAATTGCCCAAACTTTTTTTTTCAGTATCAAAATTGATTTAATGTGAAATAATTTGTATACCTTTTAGTAATTTGTAACATTTGTATTAATATTGGTTATTTTTTTATATTATTTTTAATCATTTTTCCATAAGTTAATGCACATTTTATCAGTTTATTGTAATAGCAACACCTACATATAATTAGTTATGTATTTTTTTTTTCCAAAAGAATAAGCGGGTACACTAGATAACTATTTATATTTGGGTTGTTCAATCATTAATGGCAAGGTTAACAAAAATACATTCAAATGCAATACTAAAAGCAAAACAACAACTCACTAAATGAAAAGCATCTAGTTTGTTGGCTGAGGGTTGTAAGGTCTTGATTAAAGTGAACCTAAGCGCCCAACCTATTTTTTTTAATGCAAACGTTCCTTTTACCCAAGGCCATTTTGGATGAACTAGATAGAGTTTATCATAGTTCCTTTTGGAATAAAGGAACAAACTATACACCGCTTATTAGATGAGATAAGGTGTGCAAGGATACTCTACACGGATGATTGGGTATATACAGAGTTGAAACAATTAATATTGCATTATAAATGAAGTTGTTATGGAAAATTCTTGATGAAGCATCCAATGTGTGGGTAAAGTAATCTCGAAAAAATATTTGAAGGGGGCAAATATTATGCAGTGTCCGATCGACTGTATTGGGGCCCATGTGCGACAGGTTGGTTTACTACCAAAGCTACAACCACTCTCATAACAAATGGGAATAAAGAGTATGATTTTGAGTATGAGTGGATCTGAAAGCTTGATATACCACCTAAAGTGCGTCATTTTGTTTGAAAAATTGTAAAGGATGGGATTGTAACCAAGGATCGCCTTCAACGCTCCCACATTCATGTACCGATGAATTGTGTCATCTGTGACTGTCAAATAGAATATACTAAACCACTTCATGTTGGAGTGTGTTTTCACAAAACAATTACTGTTAGAGTGGAATTAATGTCCCCTTGAGATCTTTACCTAGTGGTCTTTTTTCAAGAGAGTAATAACAGTGCCTCCCTTAATAAGGTGAGGAACAATGTTGGGCGTGCGCGTATGTGGAATATTGCCCTTGGATGGTAGGGGTGGTTGTTCTTTAAGAATCAATTCATCTTCAACCCTGTCAATGTAGTAACTGAGTAGCAATTGTTTGAGAGAAGTCAAGATTTTTATCTCCACTGTCAAGCAAACATGGTGCGTTTCCAAGAATTTTGAGACGGATGAATGCCTACAAAAAAATGACAATAATGGAAATCATGATAATAAGTGCCAAACTAGTGGAAAAACGCGTAGGGTTATTTTGGATAAACCGTCTATGGAGTTTTACAAGCTTAATTTTGATGGTTCGCATTATGGATATTATCTAGCTTTATTTCCCTTGTTTTACGATGCTATGTATTGGCATTTAGCTCTTTATGTTGCTCGGTTTGTAATAAGGAGACAAGTTTCCCATGTGGTTGGCACATGACTTAGGTACTATATAAGACATGATTGACATCTTCCCAAAATAGGGTTTTGGGGATTGATGAAAGCAATGACGGCTGATGGCCTCATTTATCATTCTCTTCTTCGCTCCATTAGTATAGAACAGTGAATGTTCTTCATATTTTTATGCATTTGATTGTCTATATCTTGCTACATATTACATCTTTAGCTTGATTTTCACATGGTATCAGAGCTACATGGCTGATTCTGGGAGATTGATCTCGTTTTGTTGTCGTTAAGAGTTTATGTTTAACATCAGTGGAAGCTTAGGGTCTGAATCTAATCCTATTGATGATATGGCTGCTTCAGGTAACTTTGGTGATCATTTTTTCTTATCTAATTCAGACCATCCTGGAGCACAACTTGTTGATGTTCAATTTGATGGTTGGAGTCGTGGAGTTATAATGGCCCATGGGGATAAATGCAAATTAGGCTTTATTAATGGCTCATGTGCTAGACCTGCACCAGGATCTGCACCAGGATGCTGGCTTCTGAATTCTATGAGTAAAATTGTAGCTGAAGGCTTCATGTTTGTTGATTCCTCTAAGAGCTTATGGGAGGAAATAGTTGAGCGTTTTGGTCAATCAAATGTTCCCTTAATTTTTTAAATTAAGAAGAGGTTGTCAAATATTTCTCAAGGAAATATGACACTAGATGATTTGTACAATGTCTTTAAAAGAGGATGGGATGAGTTGCAAGTGCTAGAAAATGTGCCTGATTGCAATTGTGGTGCTATGACAAATTGCACATGTCATTTGAAGAAGAAGATGAATGAAATTGAGTCTCGAAATAGGCTAATGTAGTTCTTAGTAAGCATGAATGATAACTTTGATGTTGCTAGAAATCATATTTTAGCTGCCGATCCTTTGCCTACTGTGAGTAAAGCCTATTACATCCTACAGCAGGTTGAAACCGGGAATGATGCTTCAAATGGAGGATCATCAATGTCTCAAACTATTACTTTAGAGTCTAGTGATATGGTGGCTAACATGGGCAATAACAGATATCATAATAGTAGTGAATCAGGCACTTAGAATCAACCATTCAAGAGAGAATGGAAGGATTGGTAAGAGATTAAGAGGATCAAGAATAACTCTATTTGTGCTCATTGCAAATTTGCAATCAGAAGGCGCATCCTATTGATCAATGCTTCAGGATCCATGGTGTTCCTGACTGGTTTAAGGAGTTGAAAGAAAAGGAGAGGAAGAATGCAAGTTCAAGAGGATCCGCTAATGCTGCAGGATCCATAGGATTCAATGTGCAGGGTAGTCCTCTTGATGAAGACACAACTGAAGGGGTGGTTGACTCTTCTATGGTTAATGTGATAGCGTCTATTCTATCCTTGTTTTTAGGGCACTCTTGCATAGAGTTTAGGGAGTTTTACTCGAGCATTTTACCTATTTCTTATCCCTTTGTGTCCCTTTTCGAGGAATCGGTGTCTACCGCTTGTTTATTATGATTTCAGGTGTTTCGGAGCGGTTTTGGTGTTGATTCAAGAGCTTAAGGAGAAAGAGATGATTCAGGGCTCTATGGTAAGCCTAGAAGTTATCAAAGACGAGCTACATGGATGGAATCGAGGAGACATACCAAAAGAAGCGAAGCATGCTCGACCAAACTTAATCCCCAGAAACCACTCGGCCGAGTGGTGCTAGAGTGAAGTCAGGGTAAGCAAGCCAGAAGCCACTCGACCGAGTGCAGGAACCACTCGAGACTCACTCTGGTCGAGTGCTTTACAGGCATTGCTTTTCAGAGTCCACTCGACAGAGTGCAAAAACCACTCGACCGAGTGTTTCCTGTGTTCCGAATTAAATTCGTTTTCTTTTCTAAACATTAGGGGGGATTCGAAAGGTTGGAGTTTGGAGATCAGTTTTGGGGGCCGAAATTCTGACATTGCTGGGGAGCTTTTGGGGAGCTTTGGAGACTAGAGATTTTTAGGATGAACAACTTGTTCGATTTATCAAATTCTGGTAAATTCCGTTTCCATCTCCGTTGGTCTTTGCTTGTCTTGCCGAATTTGATTGAATCAAGCATGTACTTTTTCATGAGTTGCTAGATCTCTTGGTCTAGGGTCGGGGTGATCCCGACGATGCGGAAATAGACTTGTGCTTAGTATTGTTTGAATGTTATTTGATTATATTTGGTGATTTAATCCTATCGCGCCAGCCCTAGTTGACGAGAGTCGATTAGAACTGATTTTGGGGTTTGAAATTGAGAGACTAAGACCCCGAATTGGAACCTAGATGGTGAATTTAGGTCGAAAGGCTATTGGAACCATAGGATTAAGCCTGAAACTTAGTTGATCGAAAGAGAAATTGAACTTCTTGTGGATCTCTAGATCGTCATAGATATTTTAGGTGATAATTGTATCGATTGAGACCGAGATGGTTATGTTTGCACGATTATTACCTAGAATTCTAAGCACGCAAAGAGTCTAAATTGGTTGGTTGAGACCGATAGGCGATCATTAACCAATTTAGACACATTCGCTTTGATTCCGAGAGGAGATTTGCGATTACCTTGGACGACCTACCTTCACATTTGAATTAGATATCATTCAACCAAGAAAATATTTTTGGTCTATCGATGATGCATTGTTGGTAATCCCTTGTCCTAGAACGCTTTCCACATTGATATTTCTCTACACTTGATCTGTTTTCGTTGTTACGTTTAAGATAAACTCTCAAATCTGCTTGTTACTTTTGAACTTGGTCGAACTAGCTCGAAATTACCTTCGATACTCCTCCGATCCTTGTGGATACGACACTTGATTACTACAGCTGGACCCGTACAC
Source organism: Persicaria maculosa (assembly GCA_963922045.1). Classification (NCBI taxonomy): domain Eukaryota; kingdom Viridiplantae; phylum Streptophyta; class Magnoliopsida; order Caryophyllales; family Polygonaceae; genus Persicaria; species Persicaria maculosa. Next base: position 12,058,978 of record OY998256.1, read on the forward strand.
TTGCGGGGTAGGTTGCAGTTTACCAAGAAGTGTTGAAGAAAATGAGAGGCAAACAAGCAGCTGATAGCAGTACATGCTCATTTGCTAACTTTGCAGATAATCTTCTTGTTAATAATGCTAATGTATTCCTAAACGAAGATTTGCCTATGGAGTGGATTATTGACACATGAGCCACTGATCATATGGTGGCTGATTCTCATGGTTTATTGAATAAAAAAAACTAGACAAGCTTGTTCATATTGGCCTTCTAGAAGAAGCTATTAAAACTGTTACTGAAATGGGAAGATTACAATTAACAGATTCTGTTATTTTGAATGATGTCTTGCTTGTGCCAGAGTTTAAGCATAGATTATTATCAGTGGTCAAATTACTTGATGATACTAAGATGTATGCATTATTCACAAAAACTCATTGCTATTTCTAGGACCCTGGATCTAAGAAGGTGGTGTTATCCAGGATCAGAAAGCATGGCCTTTAGAAAGTATTTGCAGAGAAGCCTGGATCAAGTGAAGTTGTCAAAGACTTTTTTAAAAGTTGTAATAAAGCTAGTGTAAGCTTGGATGTAATCCATGCCAGGCTAGGACACTGTTTGCTTCTAAGTTGAGACATTTGACTTTGTTTGCTCCATCTGTTTTGAAAGAATTCCATTGTGAATCTTGCTCTCTAGCTAAGCACCATAGACTTCCCTTTGACAGAAGTGTTCATATGGCCAAAAGGCCTTTTTGAATTAATCCATATAAGCATGTTACTTATAATGGTTTCTCTTACTTTCTTACTGTACTTGATAGAGTTACATGGACTTTCCTTCTTAAAAATAAGTTGCAGGTCTTCAAGGCCATAAGTGACTTCTTGTCTTATGTAAAGAATCTGTTTGCAAAGTCTGTGAAGTGTGTGAGAATAGACAATGGAACTGAGTTTATGCAACAACAGTGTGTTGAGTTGTTAGCTTCAGAAGGGATTGTGCACCAGAGAACTAGCTTCCTAGCAGCAACCCATAAGATTTTACGGAGAATGCCTTTTAGCAGCAACCCATTTGATCAACAAGCTTCCTACTGAGGTGTTGAATTGGTCCACACCTTTTGAAAAATTGTTTGCCAAGACTCTCAGTTATGATAAGCTGCGTGTGATGGGATGCCTGTGTTATGAACCCATTTCTCATGGTGATAAGGATAAGATGGGTCCTAATGCTAGGAAATGTGTGTTGCTTGGATACCTTTTTGGTCAAAAGTGATACAAGCTATGAGACTTGGAAAGTAAGAAAGTTTTTGTGAGCAGGGATGTGATCTGTAGGGAAGACACATTTTCTTTTAAAGGGACACTTGATGCTTTACTTCAGCCAGATAATGTGATCATTTTTGCCTCTTGTGAATCCAGTTGATGGAGATCTTATTATTGCTTAGCAACCTCTTCAGTCATCGGATTCTACATCTCCATTTTCCGCTATACCTCAAGAGAATGCTTCTTCAAGTGCTCCCTCTCAAGTTCTAGATTCTTTACTATCTGATGGACGTAATAGTCCCATATCTTCCGCGATGTTGCAAGATGAAAATATATTCCCTCCTCTGAGAAGGACTACTAGGGAACATGTTAGGCCTAGAAGATTACAGGATTATATTTGTCATGACACTAGAAGCAGGGGCTCTATATCACAATCATTCTTAGTTGAATGCCTTGGAGATCACATTGATTCTGAGATAGTGACTTCATTTACTCTTATGGCTTCTACACCAAGGCCCTACTCCTATAACCAAGCTATGCAGAGTCCATGTTAGACAGAGGCAATGAACATTGAGTTATAGGCTCTAGAAAGAAATCATACTTGGGAACTTCTTGAAGTTCCTAAAGGTGTCAAACCCATAGGCAGTAAGTGGGTTTACAAGATTAAATATAGACCAGATGGGTCAATTTAAAGGTATAAAGCCAAACTAGTGGCTAAGGGATATAAACAGATTAAATGTAAAGATTATAAGCGTACCTTCTCCCCTGGAGCTAAATTTGCCACTGTGAGAATTTTAATTGTTGTTGCAACTCTGAAAGGGTGGCCCTTATATCAACTAGATGTTAATAATGCTTTCTTGCATGGGAATCTAGATGAGGAAGTGTATATGATTCCTCTTGAAGGGTACATTACAGATAAGCCAAGACAAGTGTGTAGGCTAAGAAAGTCCATTTATGAGCTCAAGCAAGCCTCTAGACAATGGAATGCTGAGCTTTGCAGATTCCTATCAAACCTGGGTTATGTTCAATCAGCTTAGGATTATTCCTTGTTCACTAAGCTTGTTCCCAAAGGTATTGTGGTGGCACTAGTTTATGTAGATGATCTCTTAATCACTGGGGATGATGAGGATGATATCAAGAGCACAAAAGCAGCTTTGCATACAACATTTACTATTAAAGATCTTGGCAAAGCAAGATATTTCCTGGGTCTTGAGATCCTACATGATTCATAGGGCACTTACTTGAATAATAGAAAGTACATTTTGGATATTATTGAAGATTGCAAGATGACTGACTGCGAGGCTGCTCTTTTTCCTCTTCCTAGAGGGCTTAAGTTATCCACTGACTCAGGTGATATACTTCAAGAGCCAAATACATACAGAAGGTTGATTGGGAGATTGTTTTTTCTCAATTTGTCTCGACCAGATATATCCTATGCAGTTCAACATTTGAGCCAATTCATGGTTGAGCCTAGACAACCCCATTTTGATGATGCAATACATGTTGTGAGGTATCTCAAAGGGACCATTTCAGTTGGTCTACATTATTCCAAACACTTTGCTATGAGCATATTAGCCTTCTGTGATGCAGATTGGGCATCATGCCAGTTCAGTGCTCGTTCACTCACAGGTTATTGTGTATTCCTTGGAAGGAATTTAGCATCATGGAAGACAAAGAAACAAGTAACTGTATCTAAGTCCTCTGGCGAGGCAAAATATAGGAGCATGTCCATGACATCAAGTGAATTTGTGTGGATTGAAGGTGTGTTACAGACATTGTAGTTACATGTTCCTCTTCCTATTCCTTTATTTTGTGACAACAAAGCAGCAATTCACATAGCAGAAGATCCCGTCTTCCATGAAAGAACTAATCACCTCAAGATGGATTGCCATTTTGTTAGAGAAAAGTTGCAATAAGGATTCTTATTGCATCAACACGTGCACACTAATGTTCAGTTGGCAGATGTTCTTACCAAGCCTCTTGGTGAAAAACAACATATCTTCCTCTCTTTCAAGTTGGGACTTGTTGGTTTCCAAGCAAGTTCAACTTGAAGGGGGATATGGAGATTATCTAGTTTTATTTCCCTTGTTTTATGGTGCTATGTTTTGGTATTTAGCTCTTTATGTTGCTCAGTTTGTAATAAGGAGACAAGTCTCCCATGTGCTTGGAACATGACTTAGGTACTATATAAGACATGATTGGAACCTTCCCAAAATAGGGTTTTGGGGATTGATGAAAGCAATGACGGCTGATGGCCTTATTTATCATTCTCTTCTTCACTCTATTAGTATAGAACAATGAATGTTCTTCATAGTTTTATGCATTTGATTGCCTATATCTTTCTACATGTTACATCTTTAGCTTGATTTTCACACGCATAGATGCAATGCATTAGCCACCTACGTTTTTTACATCCGTGACTCGGATACAAACACTGTTACTTAGGGGTGGGGGCGTGTAATAATTCATATGCAGTCTTTGCAGAGACCTTGGGTCTTTCATCAAGGAGTGCTTAATGCCGTTGAAATAGGATTAGATAATCTTATTATTGAAGGGGATAATCTTTGTGTGGTAAAGCTCTCCTCCTTAGGGATTAGGCGTGCCCATAGAACATTGAACTGTTACAATCGGAAATGAAAATGGCTCTTAGGTCTTTCTTTAATGTTTCAATTCGTCACATTTTCAGGAAAGTTAATACTATGGTTGATAGGATAGCTCGTCTTGCCTACAATATCCCTACCGATGGAGATTTGGAGGATGATGTAGAAGTTCAGGTTCTCGCTCGGAAGAGCACTCTAGGACATTCTGCGACTCAAAGGGCGGTAGTGATGTTCTAATTCCTTTCCTTGTTGCCAATAAATAAATAAATATTAGATAGTTATTTATCAACATAATATTTCTTTTATTTAATTTTAAAACCATTGATCATTTATAATTATATATGTACGATCTTTCTATCCTATGCCCTAAGAGCATATGATAAGATTCTAAATTGGGAAAGATATCCTACAAAAAATAAGCAACAATAAGAATCTAATTTAAAATTTGGCTAATCCATTTTTGTTAAGGATTTTTTTTTCTAAAATAGGAATTTTATCCTATGCTCTTGAGATATATGATAGATACCCTTGGAACATATGATAGAAAAGCCGATATCCGTATGCATGAAATTTGAAATGGCAGCTATCATAACTAATTAAATCGATGATTAGCCAATACCCAACATAGGAATGAATTCAATTAATCCAATTAGTTTATATCACTAATTTTAGCCAGGCCTGACCCTGGGCATGTGCAAAGTGGGCGATCGCACGGGGCCTCCAATTTTACGGGGCCTCATTTAGAAAATTTTAGTATATATTATGTAATATTTTTCAAAATATGAAACTATCTTCCTTGGCGTAGTGGCTAGCGGGGTGGGGTGGATAGGGGCGCATGCAAATCAGCCTTTGGGCAGGACTCCAGGGGTTCGATTCCCAGGTCACTCATATTTTGCCAACTTTTCCTCTTTTTTTTTAGTCATTAATTGGTGTTCGTTGAATCTTTCCATCTCAACTTTAATATTTGTTAAAAAAAAATGCAGCAAATTCTCCGACCAAAAAAGAAAGAAAATAAAATGTAGTAAATTAATCAAATGTTAATAAAATTTATGCTCGGTATTAGTTTTCCAGCGTGAGATGATTAAATAAAAAAAATATATAAAATTTAGATTTATTTCTCAAAAATCACTTTTAAACGAGCCTATTTTTTTTTTTTTTAACAAGCTATCTTTTATAAAACCATCTTATACAATATTTAGGGTCACTCATATTTTGCCAACTTTTCCTCTTTTTTTTTAGTCATTAATTGGTGTTCGTTGAATCTTTTCATCTCCACTTTAATATATTTTAAAAAAAATGCAGCAAATTCTCCGACCAAAAAAGAAAGAAAATAAAATGTAGTAAATTAATCAAATGTTAATAAAATTTATGCTCGGTATTAGTTTTCCAGCGTGAGATGATTAAATATAAAAAATATAAAATTTAGGGTTATTTCTCAAAAATCACTTTTAAACGAGCCTATTTTTTTTTAACAAGCTATCTTTTATAAAACCATCTTATACAATATTTTGTAATAAATTCGACCACCTAGATTAATACTGTATTTGATTTAAAAAAAAACTTTATGTAATTTTGATCAAAATACCCTTCACCCATATGTTTAATTTCATAATATTACTCAAAATTGGGTCTAATTTATATTTTTCAAAACTAAAACTCGTTTTTTTCTAAAAAAGAAGATAAAATTAATTTATCTAAGTATCCATAACAAGTTAAAACAAATTTGTTAATAACTTAAAGTTTACTTCAAATACAAAATATAATACAGATAATTTAATACAATGATATACATACTATGATAAAAAAAATTGTTAATTTTAATTTTATTAAAAATTATCAGTAGTAGACTTATGAACCGGGCCTCTAACTCTCAAGCAAGTACTTAATTTCATTAGTTTTTTTTTTAATTTTTATTATGACGTGGAGGTTCCGAGATTATCAACTAGTCCTCCACAGGCCGAGCACTAGCCTGCAAAGCACTCGAGCTGGGTAAGCCAAACGGCAAACCACAAGACAGGCTAACCCATGCTAAGGCAAACCAAGGCATGACTACCCACTCAAGCACAAATTGTTTCTAGTGGGATTTGAACCCTTAACTTTATGGTAATGAAGCACAAGGAAGCACCTCACTCTTACCACTAGGACAAGAGCTCATTGATTACTTAATTTCATTAGTTAATCAGTACATTCCACCAAGTCAAATTAACTAAACTCTTAAAAGGACAAATTCCATCCCCAAGTTTTCCTTTCCAAATGGAAGTAAGTAACATCCCCTTTTTTTTTCTCTCCCTTTTTTTTTCTATTATTTTTGTTTTCCTTTCCAAATGGAAATAAGTAACATCTTAATTCCATGAAATGAGACTGCATGCAATGGTAGAGTTAAAAAAATCCTAATAAACAATTCAATGGTAGATTTAAAAAGGGAAAACTAATTAAAATATCCCCACCTTTGGGAGTATGGTAAAAATATATCCTCAACTTTCAAAAGTAATAAAAATATCCCGACCTTTGATAGTAGTGGTAATATATTGCCACGATTTTTCTCACTGGTCAAAAATACTGACAAGACATCCTACGTTGATTTTTTTACAAGGGTTTTTTTGAACGGTTTTCTTAGGAAAAAATAAAGAGTTGGATCGGGTTCATACACCACGTCTTTTCCTCTCTCTTATCTTCTTTCGTGATCGCCTCTTAAGCTGTCTTCCGGTCATCCAAGAGCTCATAGTTCCTCTTCAATGACAGTCTCCCTCCCTCGAGGTCGGCTATCTTGAGTTGTCTCTCTCTCACATCTTCTTCCTCTTTGATTCGTTCACAGACTTAGATGAATAAGTTTTTTTCCCCTCTTTGTTGTTGCTGTTGTTTTCGGTTTAGTTTTGTAGTTGTCGGTTTGGTGTTAAGAATAGTCATGTTGTGCTAATTTGAGGCAATTTTGACCGGATTAGTTGCTTGGTTGAATCAATTTCATTTTTTTGGGTTTAATTTTGTTGTCGGTGCATTTTTCCCCTAAGGATACCGTTTAAGAAAACCCGATTTTAGTACTAATTTGTAAAAAGACTTCCACGTAGGCTGCTTTGTCAAAAACAAAATCAACGTAGGCTGCCTTGTCAGCATTTTTGACTCATGAGAAAACTCATGGTAATATGTTACCACTACCCTCAAAGGTCGGGATATTTTAATTACATTTGAAAATTGAGGATATATTTTTACCATACCCCAAAGGTCAGGGTATTTTAATTAGTTTTCCCATTTAAAAAATCCGAAATATTAATCTACATGCATTTAATATATTTTTCCCAAGTATTTTTCTCTCCCTTTTTATTCTATTATTTTTGTTTGTTTGTTTTTTTTTTATATTTTGATCACGATTTGGACCCTAAGAGATGTATATATATGCGTCTATGGTGTATGTTTTTTTGGCCGAAATTAGTGGTTTAGTTCACATATAATAAAAGGATTAAAATGTTCAATTACAAGAAAATAATTCATTATCAGGATTGGAATCCCAAATCTTTGATTAAGGGTAAAGTCCCAAATTCTATTAAAATTATGTATGTTTTTATTTATGGCAATGTGCAAATAAACCCATTAATTTGGCCCATTTAGATTTAAAGAATAATTTAGATTTGAGAAAGACGTGGAAAATGAAATCATAGGTTTATGATTTTTGGGTTCGGTCGGACTACCTCATCTTCGATTGCCCTTTCACTTGGTAACGAAAACCCTCACATCACATTAAGTGGCATATTAATTATTTGCATACCCTTCAATCGCTTTCAAATACATCACTCCTTAACATTTTATCTTCTCTAATCCTTTCGTTTCGTTCTAGTCTAACTACATTCATTAATACTCTAATGATAACGATTAATGGGCGATGTTAACCAAATTTTCGATTTAACTTTAAATTTAGAATGAAATTATCCCAATTGAAGCAAATACGTGTTGGGACCAATATCAGTTTTTATAGCAATTTTTATTAGTCTATTTTTTTTTTTTTTTTTGGTTTAAATTTTTATTAGTCTATTTTTATTAGTCTATAAAGGATCAAAATCCATATCCTTTTAGAGATAAAAACATGTGGTTTAATCCATTTCGTATTGGATAGGTCTAGGGTTAAAGAGCTCCCTTGTAAGATATATATTTTGTTTTTATATTGGGTAGGTCTAATAATGGGATTAAATGTTGGAAGAATGCTAAGAGAAGTAGTTTGTGGGGAGTTGGAGTTTATCTTTTGCGGAAAAAGGATTTATTAGGGGTCAAAGATATTATGGATAAGCTTCATAGTGCTTATTAGCGAAGATTTATCTTTTGAAACAAATCTTATCCTTTTGTTTTGGTAAGGTCAAATCTTTTGAAGATAGCGATAGATCTTTTAGGAGATCTTATCCTTGCGGGTTAAGCAAACTCAATACCACCGTTATATAGGGAGGTCAAAGGCTAGAGTTTTAAATACAGAAAAACAATTTCACATCTCTCCAATTTTCTCATACTCTTTTCTCGTTCTAAGTGCCTGTTATTGTTTCAACTTCTCTCTCGAGTGCACCCGTGGACATTGTCTTGCATACGAGGGAAAAAACGTTTCTCATTCAGTGACCTTCATCCACTAACCCTTAAAAAAAAGTTTGTTCTCTTCTGCAGGTTCCAACGAGGGTTATTGTCCAACAACGAGAAGCGTTTTTCTGTACGTTGAACAATGTCCGTCATTGAGATCAAATACAAGAAACCGTTGCTCGATTTCTCCAAGTTGGAACCTTTGGATGACTCGAACTATAAGTGTTGGTCCTAGAAGATGCTGATGTTCTTTGAACAACTTGACATTGACTACACGTTGTTCAAGGACCCCGCTTGTTGTGATTGATCCGGAAGCCCCTCCTTACGCCCCCGCTTGGCCAACCCCCCCCCGCCTGCTTAGGCTGCTGCTATACTTGAAGGTGTTGCCAAGTACGAACATGAAAACAAGATCGTTGTTAGAGGCTACATGTTGAACCACATGATGAATATGTTGTTCGACCTGCTGCTGATGCTGATGTGATCATATTTCCATATGAGCCCGAGTCACACGAACTCTCAATTGAGAAAACAGCTTAGCGATACATTGGTATTTTGGATCCACAAGATTGTATTAAATTCCGATTGAAGCCTACGAGCACTTGTTTGAAAGCTATTTTGAGTGGTTACAACGTCTCCAAAGAACAGTTTTTCCAAATAAGCCATGAAGATAACCGAAAATGTCATTCATTACAACTGTCCGAAATCTGGCAGCTTGTTAGAAACGCGTTTATTGAAAACGAAACGCATTCAATGAAACCGAATCAAGTTTGTTGCAATCAAGATGCATATTTTGATATGCATTGATGGTCTTGAAGGCTGCCGACTCTTCGCCTTTTCGCCCGTTGGTTGCCTATCTCCTTTTCCATCATTTTGAGGGATCTTTCATATTATCCGCTCGTTGAATGTTTTTAGATAGCATTTGACATTTCATTTAGTATTGCTTTTATTATATAAAGAGCTTGTGTGCTCACTTAGAAATCATATTTGAGATTATTGAAAAAGTAATTGTTGTTGGTGAGATGCCTTCAATGTCCTCTGAGGTGAGATGCCAAATAGAAACCCGTTTGTTGAATCATTACCGATGAGATGCTTGTGATTGATTCCCAAACAAAGACTCAATCATTCGAAAGTGAAATTCTGACGTTTGAGAGAGTGAGTTTTGTAAATCTTATGGTGAGATGCTCCAAGATCTAGCAATCCATATACTTGTCTTTTATTTCCTATAAATCCCTAAAAATCATCCCTACAAAAGAGTGTTCCAAAGCTCAAGTTTTAGTCGATTGATCCCTTGGGTTGCATTAGAGTATTAGACCCACAACTCCACAAGTATGTGAAGACTATATGGGAAACCCTAAACAAGAAGTATGACTTTGATAATGTTAGGAAGCGCAAGTACGTGACTGGGCAGTGGATCCACTTCAAGATGGTGGATGACAAGCCAATCATGGAACATGTACATGAGTACAATAATTTGGTAGTAAATATTCTGGCTAAAAGGATGAAGATGTGCGAGGTCCTTCAAGCCAATGTCTTGATTGAGAAGTTGCCCAAATCTTGGGCTCACTGTCGAAATCACCTCAAACACAAGAAGAAAGACCTTACTCTAGAGGAACTCGCGCGACACTTGAAGATTGAAAAAGCCAGCAGTCTTAAGGATAAGGAAACCTCCATTCCTGCAGATACGGTAAAAGCTAACATTGTTGAAACTCCGTACATTGGTTAACAAGAAAGGCAAAAAGCCTTTCAACAAGAATAAAAAGAAGGGCCCATGAGGATATGCTAACAAGCCTGCAAAGTTCAAGGAGAGCAACGATGAAGATAGGAAGAACACAACATGTTACGTCCGTGGCAAACCTGGCCACAAGGCTTTCCAATGCCGTAAATAGACGAAGGATGCTCAGTACACTGGCCAGAAGAACAACAGTGGACAGGACAAGGACGTCGCCAATGTTGTTGAAGCAGTTCTTGAAGTTATTGTTGCGATGATTTCTGAGATCAACACAGTTGGATGCCGCACTAAATGGATCAGGGACATTGGAGCCATGAAGCACTTCTTCACCAACAGGGAGCTATTTGACGAGTTCGAACCCACCAGTGGAGTTGAGCAGGTTTACATGGAGAACTCAAGTCAGTTTGAGGTGTTGGGCAAGGGGAAGGTGTTGCTGAATCTTACCTCAAGTAACATCCTACGTAGGAATCTAATCTCTGGAGAGCTTCTGAGTAGAGCTTTTTATGTTCATTCCCTACGTAGGAATCTAATCTCTGGAGAGCTTCTGAGTAGAGCTTTTTATGTTCATTCCCTACGTAGGAATCTAATCTCTGCAGGGCTTCTGAGTAGAGCCTTTTATGTTCAGTCCCTACATAGGAACCTAATCTTTGGAGGGCTTCTGATGAGTCATGGAAGGTGGCTCAATAGTCTTGTCCAAGAAAGGGAAATTTTTAGGGAAGGCTTATAAGTTTGACGAATTGTTTATTTGTAAACTGTAGTTGATTTTTCTATATAGCTTTTACTTCCACTTATATCGTTGTTGATGTTGATCTTTTGCTTGCTAGATTAGGACATGTGAATATTGATGCTTTAAAACAATTTCATATAATGGTCCTAATTTCAAACTTGGGTAATAATGATCATAAGAAATGTGAAACTTGTGTTAAGGATAAGTTTGCTAAGAAACCTTTTAAACCCGTCGGTGTGGTGTAAAATGTCGTTACTTTTCTACAACACCAAAAAGAATAACCCAAACCAACAACCACAAACTAGTAACTAGTATAGTGGAATAGTAAGGGGTCGAACCCACAAAGAGAATACCTTTCCTGTCTACTCAAATTGCTATCAAATGGAATAAGATCAAAGTGTAATTGAAAGACAAGTGAATAAGACAAAAGTAGCAATGGTGAATTTATGATAATTGATATTAACGAGATAGTTTCCCCTACAATTCATCAACAATGGTTATGTCTTTGATCCTTGACTCTATCCTACCTATTCTTATTTGATTAATATAATATTGGATTACTCCAACCCTAAGCAATTAAACAATGTCAATAACATAAACAACTAAAGATAGAAACACAACTCTCTAACTCTAATCGATGCAATAAAGTATAATCGTCAATATCCCCTACACACCCAATCGATCCTTTCACGGGATCGATTGGCTATGTTTTGCTGTTGTATTCAATTAAATTGCAAGAGATAATCAAATCTTTAGCAAGAGAGCGAATTTCGTCAAGGAGACCAATCAAGAGGGAATACATGCAATCAATCAATGAAAGAACAGAGATATTGAATAAATCAAACATACAGTAGATAGAAATCAAGTCTCACAAATCATATAACCATGTCTCTGAATTGCAGACAAAATGAAAGAGGTTTAGTTCCTCATGGGAGTTTCTCCTCTCATTCTCTCCACTGGAGTCTTTTCAAAACTAGGTCTCAAAACAATCCACAATACCGTCCTAAAGTCGGCCATAATAATAATAACCTAAAACCTAATTAATTTCCCAAAGATAGAATTCGCAATTCCGTGTACGCGTGACCGGCGGACGTCGTTATTAAAGTGGCGGGCGCCGCTCCCAATAGTAGCATATCCGTCATCTAATTTCATCTGAATCCAAGCTAAGCTCCTTCCTACGCCTCTTCTTGCCTTTCCCCATGGTTTCTTCAAGTTCCTAGCTCCTCATACTCATCCTTAACAAAGCCATCAATGCATCCTTCCGAGCGTCGGAACATAAATCTGCGAATAAGCACAAAAAGAGCGTAGATTTCACACTTGCAAGATAAAATAATAATGATGTGAAATACTTAATAAACATGACATATACTACTCTAAATGCAATAACGACTACCTATAATGCCTATCTAAAATATGCATTATCACCCGTAGATGAGAGGACCATTGAATTGCTTGAGTAATTTCATACAGAGGTAGAAAACCAACTACACATGAAAATTAAAAGGCTTAGATTCGATACAGGGGAGAATATGGGACAACATTTTTTAATGATCTAAGACTGTAGATGCCATATTCGTTGGTTATGTTGAGAACAATGCTGCCTATAGGTTTATGTGTTTGCATGGTAGATCTATGCGTGAATACAGATGACAATGGGTTGGGTGGTGGGTGGATGATCTACTTCCGTCACCTGACTCACCACCCAAAACCCTCCACTGACCCGATCCGACCCATTACCCACTAAATGTTTCACCTTCCCCGTCCACTCATCACCCAACGGTTAATCGAGTGGATCAGGTGATGATTCGGGTGAACTACACCTCATCAAATTCAACAAAAATTTTTTATCGAAAAAAAAATGTCAACACTTTGATGAGTAAACAACTAGTAAATAGAGTCAAATTCGATCAGATACGTGTAAACATCCATGCAATTATCAACAATTCAAGCTAGAAGTCTTGGAAATAAAAAAACATTACAACAATCAAGTCTTCAAGAAGAGAAAACATAGGGTTCGTATGGGACGGGGTTAATAAACTGACTAAAATTATAAACAGGGTAAAAATTTATAAACTATTGGTAAAAGTAGTTAAAAATTTATGAAAAAATATAAACTCCGTATGAGACGAAAAACAGTTTATTTGTAAAAAGTGAAGTTTATTTGGTTGTTATTAGGGGTATTGTGGTACTTTCAAACCAAAATAATTCACAATCTCCCAATAATCTACTAAAAAGCTATAAAAAGAAGCTTTTTATATAAACTCCCATTTAAACCAAAATCTACTTAAAATCTATCCCCCATACACCTTTTAAATTTTAAAGTAGTTGAAATTAAAAATTTCAACCACTTTAAAAGCCCCTGTACACACCCATAGTCTTCAACAACCAAAACTTCAAGCTAAAAGACATTACAACAATTAAGTCAGGTGATGGGTCGGGTGATGAGTGGGGTGATGGGTTAGGTGACGGGTGGGAAATACGTTCACCCAAATCCGACCCAACCCATCACCCATTTAATATTCGAATTATATAGGATTTTCACCCACTTTGTTGGGTCGGGTGAGACGGATATCCGTCGGGTGCGGGTGAGATTGCCATCCCTATGTCTGAATATCGTGATGTTGAATTCTTTGAGCATCTTTTTCCTTTGAAAAAAGATCATGATAATATTCCTGTTGTTATGCCTATTGAACCCGCACCCTTGTCTCTACCCGCTTCTAACAATGCCGACGAACCTAGTAAGACTAGGAGAAGTAAAAGGCATAGAATTGAAACTAGTTTTGGTCCTGATTTTATGATTACTTTTCTGACTGAATTGAAACTAGTTTTGGTCATGATTTTGTGATTGCTTTTCTAACTGAACTCAATGATTTAGACATAATCGACGAATCTCTTGTTTATGTTGATATGAAAGAGGTTGAACCTAGGACATATAGATAAGCTATGAGTTCTGTAGATGCTAGTTTATGGGCAGAAACAACAAAATTGAATCTATCATGAGTAACAACACGTGAGAACTAGTTAATTTGCCTATATGTTATAAAGTCATTTTGGATACCAATGTATCTTTAAACAAAAACTTGGAACGGATGGTTCTATAGAGGTTTAAGGCAAGACTAGTAATCAAATGATTCACACAAAAATATGGAGTAGATTACTTTGACACCTATTCTCATGTGACTAAGATTGTCACCATTAGAACATTATTTGCCTTAGCATCTAATTATAAGCTACTTGTACATCAGATGGATGTTAAAATTGTTTTTCTAAATGGCGATCTAGATGAAGAAATATACATGGAACAACCTCCGAGTTTTGTCCATGCAAGGAGAACATGGTATGTAGGTTAAAGAAATCACTCTATGGATTAAAGCAAACACCTAAACAATAGTTTGAAAAATTTCCCAAAACTATGTTGAGTTTTGGCTTTATGGTTAGTGGATGTGATGCATGTATATATACCAAGAAGTATGATTCTGGTTGCACAATCGCGTGTCTTTATGTTGATGATATGTTGCTATTTGACACTGACATGCCTGTTATAAATGAAACTAAGACGTTTCTTTCCTCTCGATTTGAAATGAAAGACTTAGGTGAAACATATGTGATTCTAGGGGTTCAGGTAAATAGAACCCCATATTTTACCTTGTCTCAATCCCATTACGTAGAGAAGGTATTAAAGATTTTTAACAACTTTGATGTGACGCCAGTTAGGACTCCATATGATGCTTGTAACGGCCCAGGATTATGATTCCCAGGTTACGTTTCGAGGGATAAACCCCTCGTTAGGACCTTGCGCCCCGAGTACAGGTTGAAGGTTTCGAAACCTACTTTAATGTTTTCAAAGGGGGATTTCATACCCAAAATCGAAGGGATCGTTGGAATCCCCGGGGAAGTCCCCTGTGCCTGTCGTAATCTAAGCGTGGAAATCAGAAATCATGCGACTAGCGAAAACAAGTATAATACAAAAGTGTGCCACGGCAGAGCCGGGTCAAAATGGAGTCTAAAGTGTAAATCCAAAAAAAAAAAGTATAATCAGAGTCTGGTGAAGTCTATACTCCCGCGCTCACTCTCCGCCGACAAAATGACCCGCGCAATAAGCAAACAGCACCGATAGGATGAACATAAATAATACCTAAAAAAAATTAATATGGGGCGGGATCAGATCGATGCCCACTTAACTCTGCATCCCAACCATAGGCACACATATACGCTATTCCTAATAAAGATGCTTCTAGATGCATGGCGGAATATTAACACACTAACATGCTCCTAAGATCAAGTGCATAATAATAATGAGGCCTTAGCACAGAATACCAAGTGGTATATCCCTCTCCTACCTCCACCCCTTCCGATAGGTGGAGACTGGCCAGCTCGTGAATGCATTCATTCATAATTGGGCGGCACGCATGCCTAACCCGCTCCACAATAAAGCCCGCAGGCATATCATAATATAAGGAAGTTCATGACTCGATTGACTCAGGGTACCCGATGAGGCTGGGCTACCCTATGACCCTAGCAATGACTCTAGTTACTTCACAGATAACGGCCGTTCTGTTTACATACACATAGAGGAATAGAATGCTCAACGATCGATGCAACCTAGCATGGTACTACATGGCATGCTGATCATGAATGCAACACCTAGTATATCATGCACCTAAAGCAGGGAATAGCTCTATTCAATCTGAGTAAGCTCCGAAGAGACTTACCTGGTATCGCAGAACAGCAAAAGGTAATCAACCAGGCAATATGAAATCCGACACGTCACAGATGATCACCTAACAAGTATAAGCACATCAATGAGTCTATCTCTAAGGCACACAAGGCATAGAATTATCACACACACAACTTCACGACTTAACATAATAACCGTCACATCATCATTTCCATATTATCAACCTTATCTCATAATCTATCACCTCAACTTCTCACAACCATGCTCAATATAATTCTCCAGTTCACCAACTGAAGATAATTCCCATTTCATACTTAACCAATTTGCATGCCATCATCTCAAAATCTTACTTAGCATATAATTGCACATCTTCAACATAATCATATAACATTTATCCAAAAATAATAAATCACCACAATATCATATATTAAATCTCAAACAACATTTTATATTTTAAATCCCAATAATTTACATATTACTTCTATCATCATTTTATTTTTACATCTTTATAAAATATTTATAAAATCCCAACAATATTTATTAAATCAAAACATCCTTTTTAATTTACCAAACCAAA
Source organism: Persicaria maculosa (assembly GCA_963922045.1). Lineage (NCBI taxonomy): Eukaryota > Viridiplantae > Streptophyta > Magnoliopsida > Caryophyllales > Polygonaceae > Persicaria > Persicaria maculosa. The sequence continues at coordinate 12,075,058 of OY998256.1, forward strand.
CCCTTATTTTATAAAACCCTAAAACCGGCCCATGTTTTAATACACAAAACCGAACCCCTTGTTGTTAACCCAAACCGGACCTTTATTTAAATTAAGCCAAACCGGCCCTTTATTTCACTTAAACCCAACCGAGCCCTTTATTTCAATGGAGCCCAAAACCGGACCCTTGTGGAAAAGGGCCCAAAGATCAGTTTGGCTCATCTGGAAAATAGGCCCAAAAACAAATTAGGCCCACAAACCATCCATTTCTTTCTACAACAATGAGTGTTGAGATTTTAAACAAAAATGGGGCCCAGCTGACATGTAAAAAAAAACGAGGGGCCCAAGGGGTGAGGTGGAGCTGATGTGGCGATTAAAAGGAGGGGGGTCCCACATTCCTTTCTTCTTCCCCCATCTGTTCGAAAGCAACAGGGGTACAAGCCCCCATTTTTGTGCCCAGAACCGACGGAAAAGGAGGAGGAAATGGGAGATCTCCGGCGGCGGTGGGGCTGATCTCCGGCCACCAGGAGTGGCCACTCCGACGCCCACACCCACGGAACGAAAAAGGAAGGAAGGAGGGGAAGAAAGAAGCTCACCGAGGTGCGGTTTCGAGGTCTTCGCCGGAGGAGCTCGGTGTTCGATTAGCGTCGCCGGAGGCTCGATCTGCGCTTGCTCGGCCTAGGACGGAAGAATGGGGGTTAAAGGCGGGGCTTTCCACAGCTCGAAGTCGAATGGAAAGAGAAACGAGCCTTACCGGGGTTCTCGGAGAAAACAGGGAGGAAGGAGAAGAGGAGAGGTGCTGCTCGGCGGCGGTGGTGGCTGGCGGCGCAGTGGCGAGGAGGTGGTGGCGGTGGAATGGAGCTCAAGGGAGCCAAGTTTGGCTTGTTTGTGTGAATGCCGAGAGAGAGAGAGGGGGAGGAGAAGAATCTGATTTTTCTCAATGGTCAAATTTGCAACACAAAAGGTCTCATTTTTGGGTAGAGTGAGGTGTTGTTTGTTTGCCAAAATAAGGGGGTCAAAGAGTGGAGGGAGGGAAGGAGAAGATAAGATTTTCCCGAACTAGAATAAGGTGAGTCGGATGGATAAGGATCCGGAATATGACGGAATTGAGAGCTCGGGTCGGGAATTTAAATTTCCGCTGATTGATCGTTCAAAACCCGAAATGAAAGACGGAATTGATTTTTAAGTCGGAAAATTTGGGTCGGAATTTATTTTAAATTCATTTTGATTTTCTTTTTCCGAAAATTAATATTTTAAAAATCCGAGCCTTTACAATGCTAACATAGAATTAGTGAAGAAATCAGATAATAGTGTTGCCCCAAGAGAAATACACTAAGATAATTGGAAGTCTTATGTTTTAGATGAACTATACTCGACTTGATATTGCGTATGCAGTTAGTAGACTCAGTAGACATACATATAATCCTATTAATGAATATTGGGGTGCACTGAAGAGGTTAATGAGATACCTTAAGGGCACACTTGATTGAGGATTACATATTGAGGGTTTTCCTTGTGTTCTAGGATGTTGTGATGCAAATTGGGTAAGTGGTACTAATGAAATTTGCTCTGCTAGTGGATATGTTTTTGCATTGTGTGGTGCAACTGTTTCATGGAAGTCCGCGAAGGAAAATTTCATACCTCGTTCGACCATGGAGTTAGAGTTCATACCTCTAGAACCAGCAGGGCAAGAGGCTGAGTGGATGAGAAGCCTATTGGGTGATAAACCAATGTGGGGGGCATCCAGCTATAGCAATTTTTCTACACTATGACTCTCAAGTAGCCATTGGGATAGCTAACATCGGAGTGTACAATGGCAAGATCAAAGGCATATACGCATCCGGCATATCCGGCATAAAGCTTTGAGATAATTGATAAGAAATGGGGTACTCTCTTTAGATTTCGTAAGGTTAGAGAGGAATATTGCAGACCCATTGACCAAAGGACTATGTAGAAAGACTAGTCCTAGACACATCAAGGAGAATGGAGCTAAAGCTTGTGATATGAGGAATCTTTTGTGGATACCATTAACTTGGACGAACAAAGCCATGGAAAGACTCATAATGAGATACACATACCCCATTCATATGACTGGTGTATCGAGAGGTTGAGCTCACTCTCTTAATGATTCTATAGCCTAGACATTGGGTGGTCATTTGAGACGGACTTGATAGATCACCGACTTATGAATGAGAGGATGAGCGTTAAAGCTCTTAATAACCTTATAACCCATTGTAGGGGTATTCTGTAATGAGACATATAGGTTGAGGTCACCTATGTGAGTGTGAGGAAGTGGCAACCCTCTATGTGAGACATGGGCGGTCTTCACTAGAGCACTCATTAACACACAAGGTTTTATGCCAAAACATTAATTGTATGATGTCTTATATGATAAGACTTAGCGGAATGTTACATGATTTGAAGAAGTTGTGTGTTGCTGATTTATCCCTTGAGTTGAGTAATTCAAGACTTAGTCATTCTCTCAAATAAAGGAATTGCCAGTTTGACTATGTGGTGATTCAAGTCGAAAGACATGCGTCATCATTTAAGCATCAACCTTACCACACTTGTAACACATTTTTAAAATACCAGTTTTGAAACTCCTCTCTCAACATTTGTGGCGAATTGTTGGAAGAATGCTAAGAGAAGTAGGTTTTGGGAATTGGAGTTTATCTTTTGCGGAAAAATGATTTAGTTAGAGCCAAAGATAGTACACATAAGTTTCTAATTAGTGCTTAACCACGAATGTCTGCCTTTTGAAACAAATCTTATATTTTGTTTTGATAAGCTCAAATCTTTTGAAGATAGTGGTAGATCTTTTAGGAGATCTTTTCCTTGCGGGTTAAGCAAACCCAACGCACCACTATATAAGGAGGTTAAGGGCTAGGGTTTTAAACACACAAAAATAATCTCACCTATCTCCCTCTCTAGTTTTCTTCTACTCTTTTCCGGTTCTGAGTATTTGTTATTGTTCCAACTTCTCTGCCTTGAGTGCACCTGTAAGAGAAGACGGTGAAAACCTTGGGGGACGTTGACTCGCATATGATCTACACCTCTGTTAGGGGCAAAAATGTTTCTCATTAAGTGGCCTTCATACCACGATTACCATAGCCTACCACCACTTCAGAGAAACCAAGTTCGACCTAAAACTACTAACCCTTACAAAAAACGTTTATTCATTTATGCAGGTTCCAACGAGGGTTAATATTGTCCAACCAGAGAAACTAAATACACCCCAAATCTTTCACGTCGGAATGGACGTGCATAGTTGAAGTGGGTTAATTAATTTTTTTTAGCGTGCTAATTAATGGGAAAGGCATGTACGTTGGAATGGACATGCACTTTTGATGGGGATTTGTGGTGTATCTAACAACACCCTTGTCCAACATTAAATAGTCTCAAACCAACTCGCCACATTTCTTATTGGTGGAATCTACTTTCTATCTAATATAAAAAGTTAAGTTCATAGCCAGGGCTTGAACCAAAAAATATATCATTTATTAATAATATTCATAAATATTTTTTTAAGATGGTAAAAACTATATAAAATAGGATTTTATTTTTTTTTATAAATTTTATAACAAATTTTGCAATTATTTATAATAACGAGTATGAAAATGTTAAATTTTTTTATATAAAATCATCATTCTAGATTTCACCGAATAGGAGGAGCAAATTATAAGAAGTCAGAATTCATCTTAATTTTAATCAACACAAGGACTTGAATCAATAGGTGAGATTATACCCTTATAATTTTATAAATCTAGGATTTTTTGCCAAATGACCATGAGGTTAAGGCTAATTCACGTGGTGTACGCAAGTTTGACATATTTTGCCAAATGCTCCTGAGATTTTAATTTTTTTTTTCGCCGAATGCCCCTGAGGTTTTCATTTTTTCACCAAATGCATATCCATCTAATTTGTTAACATTTTGGTTGAAAATAAAAATAAAATAAAAGTAATTAAAAAACAAAACCTCCATCGATGCATATGAAAGTTGCAAGAGAGAGACCTGGAAAAAAAACCCTATAAAACACTGCTGTCATTGGTAGACAAAAATAAAAATCTGTCAAGATAACTCAAAAATCCTGCAAAAACGAGTCCAAATTCCGACACAAGAATGAAGTCAAAGAAGAATGCATACCTTGGAGTACGCGAAGAAACCACATTAAAACCGAAAAGAGCACCAAAGACACAAGCAAATCTCATAAACGGTTAAAATCAAGGGACAATTTAGGTCTATGCTTCTTCTTGACTCACCACCCCTAGGTTGGCAATGTATACATCCTAGAATTCACAAGTACTCCATTAGTAAATCCTATAAAATATTTTTTAAAAAAATAATAAAATTTGTAAAATTCTTGCCATTAGTAAAACAAGGACAAGGCGGATATTTCCATGCCTTCCCCTATTACGTAGTATTATTTTCAAAATAAACCATATTCTAATAACTACTAATTAGTAATAGTGTAATAAACTGAGTTACTATTCATTTTTGTATTAATTTGACTAATTAATAAGCATTTTGGCCAACTTAAATCCGATAACAATTACGGCTGCACGTATTTAATTTATACAACAAACATCACACCGCGTTGATTTTAGTACCTTTTTTTTTTGTCGATTCAACGGATTAATCATGTTAAAACCTTTTTTAAGTAAAAAAATAAAAAGAAATTAAAAAGAAGAAGAGATCATGTCCAATTACAACATGATAAAAAAGTTACACTTGACAAGATACAATTGATTGGTAATTACTCTTTTAATTAAATTGTTAATAGACATCATGATTCAACCGGCCATGTCCTTAAATATATATAACTGGGTCTTTTTTCAAGAAAATAAAATAAAATAAAATCACGGGTCTATTATCGCCCTAAAACTTCATCTAAACTCATTCAAACTTAATCATCCATTAGAAAATAAATGTAGTGTTTAATTAATTAGCTTGAAAAAACTTGTTGATCGAAGTATATAAGTTTATTACATGTATATAAAGTTTATGGGTTTTATTCTTAAAGTATACCAGCTCCCTTGTCAAGCAAAATATAATATTTACTATTACACACACTTTTTTACAATAATAAAAATATATATATAAAATATCAACTCTATATTAACTTTTTTAGAATAATTTTATACTTATTAATAAATATAAAATCATATTTAAAAATTAATAAAAAGTTAATATTTTATATTTTTTTATTATACTAAAAAAACGTTCATAAATAGTAAACTATCATTAGAAAAGGTGTCGATCGAGGATGGATTCTCAGTTGATAATGTGATTGTGATGCATATATTTTAAATAAAAATGATGCATATTTAAAACCTAAATGTAAAATGTTTTTTTTTTTATAATTTTACAAATAAAATAATGTATGCACATTTAAACAAAAAAAAATGCATATTATTTTGAAATGAATGTTTATCATGTTTTTCATTTATACAATATATTATCCTTTTATTAGTCTTTATTCGAGAATCCATCCTCATCCTTATACTCAGTGGCGGAGCCAAGATTCTTGGTCAGGGGGTGCTAAAAAAATTTCACGAAATATTGTTTTTTGGTGTATACTTACTAAGAATATTTTAAAAAATATATATTGAAAAAACACTAAAATTGTGATTTTTGAAAATATTTTTTTGTATTTAAATAGTTGAGAGTAACCAAAAAAATAGAAGAGAAACAAACAATATTGAAAGAAAATGTTAAATGTATAATTTAAACATAAATATGACATTTTTTAATGAAATAGTTGATAGAAACAAAAAATATAGAGAGAAATGAAGAAAAATTAATGCTATAGTAAAACAAAGAAAAAGGGATGGTGTTGAGAATTAAACCCCAAACCTTTAGCTAGATTTTAATGCTCGTTCCATCTTTTCTTCCTTACCACTTGAGCTAGATAGAACTCTTGTTTCAAATAGCATTTTAATATGTTTTATTACCTTAAAAATACTAAATATCTGCAAACAAATTATTTTTTTTTTGTATTTTTTTTCCGCCAGGGGGGTGCTCGAGCACCCCCAAGCACCCCCTTGGCTCCGCCACTGCTTATACTATCCCTAATACACACTCTTTTCATTTACTTTAATTTGTCGTTTACTATTTAAATATATTTTTTAAACAATCATAAAATTTATATAAAATATTTCTATAATTCAATACTTATCCTCTTCATAAAAAAAAACGCCTACAATACAATTAAAAGTAAATGTTGATAAAGTATGAGTCTCGAGTCGAGTAAATAAATAAATAAAGTATTTTAATGGTACTTGGTAAATCACCCTTTATAATTTACATCCTTTAAATAGTAAAATTCAGCCTTTAAAGGTACTAAAACATAGTAATGTACCCTATTGTTTAACTAGTTTTAGGGTTAGAACGTTGCTCTTTAATTATGCATAATAATTGGGTCACGTTTTCCTAATTTACCAAAAAGGCTTAAGCAGAAGAAATTAAATTAGGTCCTATATCCTTAGCACATAGGATAAAATGCTAATTGCGAAAGATATCATATTAAAAATAAGTGATTCAATCTAATTTAAAATTTGACCAATGCATTTTAATTAAGGATATTTTTTTTCTAACACAGAAATCTTATCCAATATTATTGAGGCACGAGATAGAAAAACTGTTAAAAAAATAGGGCGGTTTTGTAAAATAGCCACGAAAATGGGCTAATTTTGCAAAATATCCGCGTTTTGGGACATTTTTGCAAAATGGACGCAATAAAAGGCTCCGGCGTACCTCGAAACCCGATTTTCTCTCTCCTCCAGTTCTGTATCTCCGGCCGCTCTGTCTCTCTCTCCCGACCTGTTCGCCGGAAATTGCTAGGTTTGCGACATATTACCATTCCGACGTCAACGAAGCTATAGATTTTGAAGTGTAATCTAAACAATCGGGTAAGTAAATTTAGTAGAATTTTAAGTCGATTAGAATTTGCGTCAAAAACGCAAATTTGCGCCGAAGGCGCAAATTTAACTAGAAATTTTGGATTACTTCTTTAGTATTGAGATTGCTCCTTCAGACTTTGTTTATCTATGCTTCGGTTTTGCAATTACTTCTTCAATTTTGCGATTACTGCTTAAATTTGCGCCGAAGGTGCAAATTTCTTAGAATTTTTTGGTTTGAGATTACTACTTGAGTTTTCCGATTACTGCAACATTCTGTGTTTGCGCTTTCGGCGCAAATAACTGCTTCAGTTCTGTCATTTACAGCTTTAGTTTTGCGATTATTGCTTCAATTTGCGCTTACGGATTGGAATCGTGTAATTACAAGTGTAGATTACATCAAATTTGTGTTTATCTATGCTTATAACTGGCTATAACAGTATGTAAATATAGTTGAACAAAATTATTACTGTTATTGAATGCATCAAAATTTGTACCTTTTGCGAAAAATTTGATTCATTTTTTATGCTTATATATGTTATAACAGTATTGAAATCTATCATTATACATACAGTAGAATCAAAATTTGCGCCTTTGGCGCAAATTTTGTTGTTCATGTCATCATTACACTTGAATCTGCACTCTTTATTGATGTATTGATTCCTTATTAGACTTTGATTGCTAATGTCATCACTAGTTTCCCTTATTCAACATTGATTAAGCCATGTCATCACTGTAATACAGTCATAATAAAGTTGAACAGTATTGAAATCTATGATTATATATATAGTAGAATTAAAATTTGCACCTTTGGCGCAAATTTTGTTGTTCATGTCATCATTGCACTTGAATCTGCACTCTTTATTGATGTATTGATTCCTTATTAGACTTTGATTGCTAATGTCATCACTAGTTTTCCTTATTCAACATTGATTAAGACAAGTCATCACTGCAATAGAGTCATAATAAAATTGCACAGTATTGGAATCTATGATTATACATACAGTAGAATCAAAATTTGCGCCTTTGGCGCAAATTTTGTTGTTCATGTCATCATTACACTTGAATCTGCACTCTTTGTTGATGTATTGATTCCTTATTAGACTTTGATTGCTAATGTCATCACTAGTTTCCCTTATTCAACATCGATTAAGCCATGTCATCACTGTAATACAGTCATAATAAAGTTGAACAGTATTGAAATCTATGATTATATATACAGTAGAATCAAAATTTGCGCCTTTGGCGCAAATTTTGTTGTTCATGTCATCATTACACTTGAATCTGCACTCTTTATTGATGTATTGATTCCTTATTAGACTTTGATTGCTAATGTCATCACTAGTTTCCCTTATTCAGCATTGATTAAGCCATGTCATCACTGTAATACAGTCATAATAAAGTTGCACAGTATTGAAATCTATGATTATATATACAGTAGAATCAAAATTTGCGCCTTTGGCGCAAATTTTGTTGTTCATGTCATCATTACACTTGAATCTGCACTCTTTATTGATGTATTGATTCCTTATTAGACTTTGATTGCTAATGTCATCACTAGTTTCCCTTATTCAACATTGATTAAGCCATGTCATCACTGTAATACAGTCATAATAAAGTTGCACAGTATTGAAATCTATGATTATATATACAGTAGAATCAAAATTTGCGCCTTTGGCGCAAATTTTGTAGTTCATGTCATCATTACACTTGAATCTGCACTCTTTATTGATGTATTGATTCCTTATTAGACTTTAATTGCTAATGTCATTACTAGTTTCCCTTATTCAACATTGATTATGCCATGTCATCACTGTAATAGAGTGATAATAAAGTTGCACAGGGGATGCCTGTTTAGAATATTTTACACTTATATATGATATAACATTATGGAAATCTATGCTTATATATACAGTAGCATTATACTCACTTAATGAGATTGTGTTTCTTATTACTTAAATGTATTTATCCTCTTAAATTCATACTCTGCAGATTACAATGGCAACCCATATTATTATGGTTGTATGTGGTGGGAAATGGTTGTTTACTGATTCATGTACAACCTTTGTTGGAGACACTACTTCAAAGGTGTTTATGATTGACGAGACAATAACTTTACAGGGGTTAACTGAGAAAATTCGAAACAGATTCAATATAGATAGTGGATTGGAATTGAAATTCAATCATTTACACCCTTTTAAACTGTTAAGAGCTCCACTTCTTGTTGAATGTGATGCTGATTTGAAAGAGTTCTTAAGGTTGTTCGACCTAGAGAATGTTAAATTTGCTGTGGAGTTTTGTGTCAGCATTATATCAAATAGTGAAGAAGTTGAAGATCAACAGGCATCCTCAGCTGAGAGTTTGCAGTTGGTGGCATGCAATCCAACTATTAACAATATTGTTACAGGCGAAAATGACATGACATTGATCGGTGACACAAGGCTGAAAGGTGTATTGTTGGAAGATGTTGGAGATGACATGAATTCTCTAAACAGTGACACTGCAAGTGATGAAGATTCAGCAGATGAAATATGAAGAGCATTCTATTCTACAGCACACAGAAGAGAAACTACACTAGAAGATTGGGATGCTGATAGCTCTCCTGTGTCTAGTGTGAATCTCAATTCAAAAAACTTGATTTGCGTAGGCAAAAGCTTTGCATCAAGGAAAGCAGTTAAGCATGCTTTAGAGATGTTGTCAATAACTGAGATATTTGGATTTCGCGTGGTAAAAGCAGATACAAAGTATTATAGAGTGCATTGTGTAGATCTTGACTGCAAATGGAAAGTGCATGTCAAAACTTTTGGTCCAACTTGGCATGAGGTGATAGTGTATGTGGAAATGCACACCTGCACATGGGATTTCAGGACAAAACACTGCAAACAGCCTTCATCTTCTGTGATTGCAAGTATGATCGAATCAAGGTGAGAACTTTTTTAAAGAGATAGTATTTATATTTTAACTTCCTTTCTAATATATGATTTATTCTAATTTGACTGTAATTACACAGTGTTGACGTTGGATACAGACCAGCACAGATAAAGGATAAAATGAGAACAGAAAAAAAGATGCAAATTAGCTACTGGAGAGCATGGAAGTCATCAAAAATAGCTCATGAAATGGTTAAGAGGACACCAGAATCAAATTATGCAGATTTACCATCATTTTGCCATATGCTCGTGGAGAGAAACAATGGGACTATAGCTTTTATTTCAAAAGACAAAGAAGATAGATTTCAGTACTTCTTTTTGTCATTTGGACAGTGCATCAGAGCATTCCCACTCTTAAAGAAGGTATGTCTTAAACAGTGTCAGCGCAAATTCTGTTGTCATCGATTTCCTTAATTTTGATAACATAAGTAATTTTATTTGTTTATATATCAGGTTGTTGTTGTTGATGGAACATTCCTAACTGGCAAATACAGAGGGACGTTGCTTAGAGCAGTTGCACAAGATGCAAATAGACAAATCTTTCCACTTGCTTTTGGTATTGTTGACTCCGAAAACAACAGCTCCTGGGAATGGTTTATGTATCAGCTGCTGCAGGTTGTGCCTCCTTCAAATGACTTAGTGTTTGTCTCTGATAGACATGCTAGCATTTCAAGGGCTCTCTCTTTAGCTTACCCAACAGCTACACATTGCATATGTATGTGGCACTTGAAACAAAACATCAAAGCAACGTTCAAGAAAAAAGAGCTGGGGAAAATGTTTAAAAAAGCAGCAGAGAGTTACACTATCCAAGAGTTCAACAACCACCTTGCACAAATCGAAGCAAACTGTCCAAAGCTATTAGAATATCTGGTGTCGGCAGGTTTTGATAAATGGGCCAGAGCACATTCAAGGTGTGATAGATACAACATGATGACATCCAACAATGCTGAGAGTTTGAACTCTGTTTTCAAAGGCAAAAAGGATTATCCCATTGTGGCACTTGTAGAGTTTGCTAGGGAAAGGCTCACATCATGGTTCCTGGACAGGAGAGAAAAAGCACTGGCAAATCAAGACAGACTAACTCCGGAGATCCTTAAGTTGATAAGAGAATCACAAGCGCAAGTTGGGGTATGCAGAGTAGAAAAGATGAATGAATCCCAATTTGAGATCAGTGGTCAAGGAGCTGTAGCTATAGTTGATTTATCAGCGAGGACATGTACGTGCAGAGTATTTGATGTCGAGAAAATACCTTGTGTACATGCTCTAGCAGCAATAACACACATAAAAGCAAATGTGTCTGATTTTGTTGCAAAATTTTACAGCAATGACGCTTGGCATATGACATATGCAGAGACAATATATCCAGTGTTGGATGAAGATGAAGGAAACATCCCTGATGTGGTCAAATCTATCAACTGTTACCCCCCAGTAGTAAGAAAAAGAGCAGGAAGACCACCTACAAATAGAAAGCTTTCATTGGGAGAGTACAAGAGGAGGATGAAGCATTCAAGATAAGGCTGTCAGCGAAAATTCTGTCATCAGTATTATATAAGAATAATGTTAGTAGAAAATACAGTTTATAAATTTGCAAATGACATTTCTTTTTGAAAATTAACATTGATTCAATAATATAGAATAAAATTTGAAATTTTAACATGTACTAATACAAATTTTTACCATGCTGAGCAAGTTTTCCCCATTTGTAGTATATTGTGCAATTTGATTCTATCGATGAGCAAAAATAAGACAATGTTGAGCAACAATCTATTAAGCAACTATGAAGCTAAAATTAAATAAAACAAACATTTCGTTGCAAAACAAAGTATTGTTGAGCAATATATAACCAATCGTTGAGCAAAAATAAGTTGATGCTGAGCAAGTTTCCCCATTTATAGTATGTTGTGCAATTTAATTCTATTGATGAGCAAAAAATAAGAGGATGTTGAGCAACAACCTATTAAGCAACTATGAAGCCATAATTAGATAAAACAAACGTTTTGTTCCAAACAAAGGATTGTTGTGCAATATATGTTGTATCGTTGAGCAAAAATAAAGTGATGTTGAGCAAGTTTTTCCCATTTGTAATATGTTGTGCAGTTTTATTCTATTGATGAGCAGAAATAAGAGCATGTTGAGCAATAATCTATAAAGCAACTTTGAAAACATAATTAGATAAAAATTAGATGTCATCGCAAACAAAGTGTTGTTGTGCAATATATGTACTATCGTTGAGCAAAAATAAAGTGATGTTGAGCAAGTTTTCCCCATTTGTAATATGTTGTGCAATTTTATTCTCTTGATGAGCAGAAATAAGAGCATGATGAGCAATAATATATAAAGCAACTTTGAAAACATAATTAGATAAAAATTAGATATCATCGCAAACAAAGTGTTGTTGTGCAATATATGAACTATCGTTGAGCAAAAATAAAGTGATGTTGAGTAAGTTTTCAAAAGGCATAATATGTTGTGCACTTTTATTCCATTGATGAGCAAAAATAATACAATGTTGAGCAATAATCTATTAAGCAACTATGAAAGCATGAATAGATAAAAATAAGATGTCGTTGCAAACAAAGTGTTGTTGTGCAATATATGTACTATTGTTGAGCAAAAATAAAGTGATGTTGAGCAAGTTTTCCAAATGCATAATATGTTGTGCACTTTTATTCCATTGATGAGCAAAAATAATACAATGTTGAGCAATAATCTATTAAGCAACTATGACAACGTAAAATATACAAAAATAAGATGTTGTTTACAAGAGTCAAGCGTTGTACAAATCTAAACTATTGTTGATCAAGAATAATACGATGTTGAGCAAATCTAAGGTATGGAATTATATGAAAAATAATAACAAATAAATAAAGTCTCACAAAATTCCCAATTTATTGGCAAACAAAAAAAAGAAAATGAAAACGATTTTCCTAAAAAAAATATAAAATCCAAATATGTGTGAAACGCTTTTCAGGTTCGAGAAGTTTTCCATCACCTTCTTTTGGTTTCTTCCTCGAGCTAAATCTACTCTGTCCATTTCTCTGCGAGATTGCCTGAGGCTTGATTGTAGGCTTGTAAGAAGGAGAGCTATCATATACATAGAGATATCTTCATATCCGAAAGGTTTGATTTCGTGTTTTCTGTGTATTAAAGTTCAGATTAGAACAAGTACGGTTTAGGGCTTAGTTTTACACGAAAATTAGGAAAAATCGCACTTATTCAGGCGAATTTAATGTTTATAATCAAGCAGTTTTTCAGCCTTACGAGATCTACCATTGTTATTTCAATTTCGTTCGCATAATAAATTGAACTTAATGTTATTAATCTAGAGGCTGAATTTGGGAATTTGATAATTTGGGAATTTGAGAATTTGTTCGGCATAAAATACAGTCTCTCACAGTGTCATATCTTCAATTATATTTGTAGAAATTGATTGTAAGTGTTCATTCTATAGGTAAACGTCCGCAGAGTGTAAGTGATTCACCTGTTTTAGACAGCCAAAATAGAAATTCGAAGAGATCAAAACGATATGGAGTTAAACCTCCAGTAGTTGATTTGTCTAGAGATTCACCTCCCTTCAAGGATGGACTGTCTGTTGATACTAAGACTGGTGAATCCTTGGAAGTAGTGGAGGGTTGTAGATCACTTGAATCCAAAGATTCACAACCCCTTGTAAGAAAAAACAGTAAGGAGAAGTGCACCCTGGGATTGATCTTCGTGTTAGTACTGTTGCTGTGGAGACCATTGAAATTGCAAGGCTGGAAACCCATTCACCTACTGAGACAGTTGTTGAACATCTAAACCCAACTGTGCATATCATACCATCTGATGAGCAAACAGATACCACAGACATACAACCTATTGCAGAAAACAGGCAGCTGGTTGTGAGGAGTGAGAGAAACACTAGACAAAAAAATCTACCATCATTGAAATCACGGTCAAGCCCACGCTTGCTGGTGTCATCCTTGAAAAAATTGAATGCCAAGCAAAGGAAAATGATTGAGGATATTGGATTTGGATTTTTGTTCAACTTGGAGATTGTTACCCTACCACTACTTCTTTCATATTGGTTAGTGGATCAGTTTGACCCTAACAAGTGTTGCTTGGTGTTGGCTAATGGAGGTGAACTTGAAATTGCAGAAATAGACGTGCATATCACAATGGGATTCCTAATGGGGAAAGTTTTAGTGGGAAGAAAATCAGCTAAAGAGAATTTCAATCTTGTGCAAGAGTGGAAAACCACATTTGATGTCCAGGACAATATAACAACAGCTATGGTTATGGAAAAATTGATAGCTGACACTGATTGTAGTGATCAATTCCTTCTGAACTTTATCGTTATACTGGACTCTATCTTGGTTGATACACTAGGAAATGGACATGCCAACCATAGTTTGATAAGAGTAGTTTCTGAATTGGGTGATCTGAAAGACCTAAATTGGTGTGCTATTGTGTTGGAAAGTTTGGTCGATGCAAAGAGAAGTTGGGAAAAGAACAAGAATGGCCATTTCAGAGGGCCTCTGTTATTCTTGGTTGTAAGTATTTTTTTCAAACCTTCGCTCTGACGTTAACTTAATTTCTTTACCATGTCAGTAGTACAAACGTCACCCCCCCATACTTTTATATACATGTCTATAGTATTCTTTATGTCAGCATTCCCTGCTCCATCGTAATACTCATATATATTTATCCCCTTGGTGTGCCAGTTGTTTTACATGGATAGGGTGAAATTATTCACAAGCACAACACTAAGAAGAATGACTCGTTCTTTCCCGGTTTTCATTGGCATAAATTACAAAATCTTGCGCCAACGAGAAACTGATGATATAAGTACTGGAGGCTTTGGATGTGGCTTAGTCCAGGCTCGCCAAGTTGTTCCTCAACATCAAGACGTATCATCTACAGCTTGTCCACAACCTACTGCACAAAACGATGAAGGCACCAGTCACCCTGCTGATCCAGAAAAAGAGACACCCCCAGTTGAGGTTTGTATGAATTATTTCAACCAATTCAATGTAATATTAGTACAGTATAGCAATGTTTTGGTATTTACTGATCACTTTTTATTCTTATTTTTTATGTGATGTTATCTTCTAGAGTTGGATAAAGTTGTTTGTTCAAAAGACTTCTGCACTTGCGTCTGCTATTTCTGATTTTGCTGAGTGGTCTACGAAAGTCCCGATTGAACTACAACATGATGACAAGGTGAAAAGGCTTCTACAGGGAGCAAACCAGCTTTTAGGGGTGGAAAATGTCATTTCTGAGGCACCTACGGCTACAGATGCTGCTGACATGTCAAATATGAATGACCCTGTAAGCCCATATTTTACCGAATCACAAGAGAAATTCTGGGCAGATCCTGTTTTATTGGATTGCATTACTCAAATTGAAATGGCATATCAGAACAAGCAAAAAATGAAATCAAATATCAAAGTGGACGGGGAATTTTCCTTTGATATATTTCTAGATGACCCTGCTTTTAAGAAAAATGAAGGGACATCATTGAACTCATCGGTTGAAATGAAGAATGCTAATGAAGCAGCCCAAGCTCCCCCAGACAGCCATGGACAGTCTCCAATACAACAGCATGGTGAAGCTACTTCTACTCCCCTACCCACTCCATTTAAAGCTGATACTCCACCAGTGAACACTTTGGGAGATACAATAAAATGCATTCCCCCTGCCGCCTTGCCACCAAGAAGGTCGCCGCGGATCAACATAGTTGATGGGAATGCTGCAGACCAAGTTAATAACATGAAGAGAGAAGAAGCTACAAGGAGAGCACATAAACCTTCTGCATCTTTGAGAAGCCCATATTACTCGCGTGTTGTTGACATTACAGATCCTATCTCTGAAATTGAGCGCACTGTTTCAGCATATTTGGCAATGAAAACACCACACAGCAGGTAGGTTCATTTTAAACTTAATCTTCTTAAAGTATGTTCAGTTACAAGTAAAACGTTATTTTCATATAATCCATCTTCAAAATGATTGACATTGCAGGGAAATTTTGTTTAAGCACAAGTCTGTTGAAATTGTTAGAACAGACATGGCTACGCTTGAGGATGAAACCCACTTGTCTAGTGTAGTTATTGGTGCATGGACAGCTATCCTCAACCACAAGGAACAGTATAAAAGTGCTCAATCACCAGCAAGGCTTTTTGTCAATATCAACAAAACTGTAATATTCTTACAATTTTAACTTTCAATTACATTCCATTATTAGCCGTTATTACAATTCGTCTATTTTTTTGCTAATTTCTATTCTTTAACCAGTTTAATGTAGAGAGTGTATCAGTACGAGCTTGTGATGAACAGTTCAAGAGGTTTAACGTGCACATGGATACTGTATTGTCATCGTCACCACACCTTTCTTTGAAGGATATAGACATGGTACTACCTTGCAATTAAATAAATAAAGTTCAGAAGACCAATCACTAATGTTTATTTGTTTTTTGTTATGTTGATTAGATTGTATATGCGGTTGAACGAACAGCAGACTATGTCATGGTTGTCTTTAACTTTAAAAACAAAATGGTCCAAATTGTTGATGTTACACCATCTTCCAGTGATCCAATTTGCCCCTTCACATCGCCCTTTGAATGTTTGGTAAGTTTTACTACTGATATCTAATATTTCTTTCCTTGTCTTAATTTCATTTAAATATCAACTCATTTTATAATTAAAATTACATGAATTCTAATTCAATTGATGCAGGGGGATATGCTGATCGCTTATCTAACAGAGAAGGGGCTCCTAGCAAAGGCTGAAATAGTGTCAGATGCAACAACATCAAAAGTCCACATCACATGGGCTGGAGAGGAGAAAGTTCAATATTCTGGGGTATGCCTCATGCGCCACATGGAGACCTTCTTTGGGACAGAGAGAGGGTACAAGTGTGGACTGGAAAAAGGCAATTTCAAGAATATTTCAAAGCTAGGTGTGAAGTATCTGACAGATATAGTATGTTCAGAGTTAAATGAAGTGAACGCAGATATTGTGAAGGCAGCAAAAACCCATGCAAGAATGACATCAAAAGGAATTCAGGGGCAGAGACTGAATCTTGGTTGAACAACCACAACACAATTTGATGTTTTATTTTCAAACTTTGAAATGAATTTTGGTGTAGACAGTTATATACGCTACTTCTGGAAATTTTTCTCGTACCAATTAAGACAGTTGTTGTCAGTGGGGTCAGTTTTCTCGTACGGGTTAAGATGTTTGTTGTCCATGTGGTTTTTTGATGGATAGAATTTGTCAAAATGCATACAACTATAACTGCTGCTAAACAGTTGTGTTTGTTCTTCAATGTGTCAGCACAATTATCTGCGCTTATAATCAAGTGGTCTATGTTATACAAACAGTTGATTTAGTAATATGCATTCGTCTGTTGTACAATTATAAACTATTGTTTAGCAAAAATAAGATGATGTTGAGCAAATTAGCAGTAACATGAAAACTTAGTTAAACAGTGTCATTACTACTTTTACCAAAACAATCAACAAACTAATCAAATGTGTCCACAGTATAACAAGGGATAGACGTAAAACTTCAGTCCGATTTTATAATTTGAAATATGAGGAAGGAAATTACAAAATAATTATATGATTATTATGATATTAATATGTTGCATCATATCATTATGATGGAACACATATAAACTAAAATAACAAAAAAATAAATATACATTCAACATATAAATAAGTACCAATGTTATTACGTATTAATATAGTAGAACTACAGTCCTAAGAAGTCTTCAATCTTCTTCCTCCTTTCCATTTCTGCATCTAAAACCTCTTTCACACACCCCATTAGATTGTCCTTTGCGTCTTCAAACAACTGTCTTTGATTGCCCAGTTCTCTTTCCATCTATATAAAAGATAAAAGACAAGACTCAATCACAGTATGGAAAAAAAATTTATGGATAAAACTTCAAATATCACCTTTGATAATGCTTCACACTCTTCATCTTTGGCTGCAATCCGAACGTGATGTTCAGCTACTATTATGGATCTTTGGTATTCCTCGTATAATGTGTAATGAACGACAACAGCCTCCAACAACTCGGCCCTGCGGGCCTCTTTGTTCGTCTCGCAAGCTTTATCAACTAGATTCATGTGATAACCAGGGTAAACAACACTATCCAGCACATCCATCAATTGATGGAAACTCGTGCAAAACCCGACAGTGTTACCATAGTTCATCTTTTTAGAGAAGGATGTGTTTCTGTTAAAACCAGTTTTCAAGCGCCAATGGGTAACAAAGAATGATGAATGGATATATATAGGCAACAAGTAGATAGTTTTCATGTTGTAACAGTTATTTGGGACAGTTTATTTCAGAGTAACTATAAAAAAAAAACTGTCAAAACTGTAAAACTAAAAACTGAAAACGGATTAAAGTTATTTGAGTTACAATTATCTCGTGTTAGCACTACATTTGGTCTTATCCACATAGTGTCATCACAAAAAGTTCAAAAAACAGAAACCAGCCAAAATTATAGGAATAGTTTCACAAATAGATCCAACTACTATAACCAACAATGTAAATAATGTGACAAAAGACTTTGAACACTTGCCAATTAGGACAACAGCATACACTTGAAAATAACAAAAAGAATACGAGCACAGAGTCACAATTAAATGTACCTAATATCAGTGTCAGCGCTGCTTTGGGAGTTACCTTAATAATGTCAAACACATAAGCTTCAATATCAGAAAATGTCAAGCCATAAACTTCAATGGCAGAAACCACCAATATGATGAACTAATGTCACACCAAATGTCCTACTTAAATATCAAAGATTACTATAATTTGAATAGAAATCAGAAAGAAATGTGATCAAGGACAAATTTCATTCATAAAACATATTTTCGGTTACATCAGTACCAAGCAAAATTACATACTACACTTATATCATATACACCTAGAATTCTGCTCGGCAAAGAGGACAGTTGTTTTGAACTAAAAGCCAAGATCGTAAACAATTTGGATGAAAGTGATGTTGGCATGGCGTTTGAAGAACAGGATCTGACTCCAACATTGGAAGCAGGCAAATTGTACATTCTTCATCATCAAGATCAAGGTGATATATCTCCCTTAATCCGTCAACATCCATAGGCTCTGGAGGTGCTGGATGATCTGCTTGGTCAACCTCCATATGAATGTCATCGTTTATGTCTGACTCATAGCTCGAATAAGACGAAGAGTCGTCATAAAAATGTACATTGATGGTGATGTTGGGGCAAAGGCCATACTCAACAAGATCAGCATCAGAGTCAAACCAACTTCTAGTGTAATCCATTAGAAGCCGATTGGCTACCTGGGTTCTAACCTCAACTGTTACTCCTGCATCCTGTAGCACTTCGTTGGAGCGGGCTAGACTCATAGGCATACCATTCCAAGTAGACGTGTGATAGAATATGAAGGGAATGCTGTCAGAGTGGATGGACACAACAAGTAGACCTGGTCCATACCAGTATGACTCAGATGCAGATACTTCAACCTCATAAGTACCAACGACGTAGTCGTAGTCTAGTTCAGTATAGGTTGGGAATGCCATTGAAGGATAGAAAACCTACACATACAAAATCAAAATATACTCATACATTAGACATTGACTTAAAAATAAAACATTACATCAATATTAATAAGAAATAAACATTTGAGAAAGACAAAGGAGTAAAAATGCCTGAAAAACTGGAAAAACCCTAACTGATGACTTTTAATGACAGTAAGAATCACATAACACCCACGGAATATAATGCAATAGTAAATAAGCAAGACAAACACCAATATATAAACATTAATAGACTAAAAAGCAAGGGGAAGTTCAACGAAAATCGGAGATTACAACAATAAAAAATTGCTGAAGCAGTACATCAAAATAACAGATAACGTTTTTTTTTAAAGGAAGAAAACAGAAATGAGTACATACCACAACAGGAATCGCACCTTGAAAGCAATAAATCTGGATGAGAACGAGAGAGGATGAAGATGAACAAGAAGAAGAAGATGAAGCGACTTGGAGACAATCTGAACAACGTTTAAGCACAGTATAAATAAGCGGGAAATGGGCCGGGCATCTTTAAACGAAGCCCAACAGTTATGTTGAAGGCCATATCAACAATGTAAACATTTGTGCAAAATTAATGTGTTGATAAGCAAAAATAAGATCATGTTCAGCAAATTTCCACCAATAGTCGGTGTTGTGAAATTTAAATCTGATGATAAGCAAAAATAATAAAATGATGCAAAAAACAAAATTATTGGAAAATTTTAAAATTATATTGACAAAAAATATAATCATTATGATAGCATTTTTACCATAAACTACTGTTGTGCAACTATAAACTACTGTTGAGCAAAAATAAGTTGATGTTGAGCAAAATTACACCAATCACCCCCCCCCCCCATATTGTGCAACTTTATTCTATCATTGAAAAAATTAAGACCACGGTGTGTAACACTATTGTAAGAAACTATAAAATTAGGTTGACAAGTAAAATTGAATCATACCGGACAAAATTTCACAAATCTCAATTGTGGTGCAAAAATATTATATTGTTGAGCAAGTTTATCTTACACAACATACACTCACAAAACCATAGAATATAAGACTGGTATCACCACTAGTTGTAGCTAATACACGTCTGGTGGCAATACTATGTGCATTAAACACCTATGGCAACCACATACACTCTGAAATTACTATATACAAGGGTAGTGTTACCACTATTTGTAACTAGTATCAGTGTCAGCACTACTTTGGGTCTAAAACACCTAGTGTCACCACATGAAATTCAAATATCAAAAACGATCAAACTGGTGACAGCACAAATTCAAACTAATATAACCTACAATGTCAACAATAATATGGTCATTAAATATCTCTTTCACCCCCATACACTTAATAATAAAAAAAATACAACACTCGTGTCATCACTACTTGTAATATAATATGAGTGACACCAATACTTTGCGTCTCAAACACATAGTGCCCATCACATAGGCTATAAAATGAAAAAAATATAAATACATACACTTCAGAAATCATAGAATACAAGACTTGAATAACATGGGGGGCGGGGGGGGGGGGGGGATGGGGGGAACCAGTGTCATCACTAATTGTAACTGATATCACTGTCAGCACTAATTGGGACACCAAACACCTAGTGTCACCACACACACACTGCAACATCAAAAAATACAAGTATGGTGTCGCCATTACTTTAAACTAATCAAACAATAAATGTAACAATACTTTGGGCATGAAAAACCTCTTTACAAAATATACACTTCAACAAGAACAAAAACTAAGCCACTGTCACCACCCGTAATATACAAGCATATTCATCAACGATCAGGTGGGATTTCTTCCTAAAATAAAAGACAGTATTAAACACAACCAAATTTAACAGTGCATTACTTTCATTAATATTATACATTTCCAAACACCAGTTAGTGCAAATAGTTACAAAAGCCAGTTGGTATGATTAGAATGGAAATCATATACAAAAAGGTGCCAGATACCAACTTCCATTCATACCATACATTCCATTAGCTTAACTACAACAAAATAGTTGCACCTACAATGTCTTTTCCAACAAAATATAGATTACAAATAAGCCTAAAAGGGTGCTCGACAGAGTGGACAAATGGCTTCATACGACAACCACTCTAGAATACACTCTTTGTGGAAGGTATGAGGACACAGTGACCGAAGGGTCGGCGTTGATGGCAGCATAGACTCAAGACATATAGAGCACTGGTCCACTTCCGCTGAAGAAGCTGGGGGATCCACATGCTCTGGAGAAGCTGGGGGATCCACATGCTCTAGAGAAGCTGGGGGATCCACATGCTCTGGAGAAGCTGGGGGGTCCACATCCTCTTCTTCATGGATGCTCATCTCAGATTGAGAGCTTGAATCAGAGCTCATGTCATCTTCAGATTCTTCAATATAAAGTACATCAATAACGAGATCAGGGCAGAGCCCATATTCAACGAACTCAGCATCGCCTGAAAACCACCTGTGTGTATAATCCATTAGCATCAGGTTGGCTACTTGAGTTCGAACCACTGCAGTGACCCCTGCTTCATGTAACAGTTGATCACACTGTTCATAAGTCATTGGCAACCCATTCCACTCAGTGAAATAGTCCAGGTACAGCTCAGGGATCCTTTCAGAATTGATAGACACATACACAGTGCTATGTCCATAAACAGGTGTCTGCCGTGGTGTGATTACCACTTCAAAAGTCCCTACAGTGTAATGGTAACCCATTTGAACTTCAATTGGAAGTGCCATCTAAGGATACAAAACATACACAACACAAAATAAATATACACTCATATAAATTGGTGAAATCAAAACCCTAACCGACAGAAAGAGGATGAAAAAATCATCTAAAAATTAGGAAAAAACAAAAGAACCCTTGTTGGAAAAATGTGAAAACAATAACCGATTTTATAAGGTTTACAGGAAATCGAAAGGGAGAGAAATAGTTGAGAAAGGACGCACCTTTTGGAAGAAGACTTCGGAAAGAGGAGGAGCTTGTGGAGGAAGACGAAAGGACTTCGAGAGAGGGTAAGGATGAAGAGAATGGAGAGGGTTTGAATGACGTTGGACTTCTGAAGAAGCGAGGAAGAACACCGCTTTAAATAAAGTTACCGACTTGGGCCAACTCCTTTCATCAGTTAATGGGCCACAATCTCATTTCTTGAGGTTTAAAATAAATCAACAACCAATTTGATACAAATCCTATTGTTGTGCAAAATTTAACCTAGTGTTCAGCAAAAATAATATCATGTTGAGCAAATTTCCACAAATCGACCATGGTGTACAATTTAATTTTAATTATGGCCAAATAAAGGACAACATAATGAGATAAATATGTTTGAAAAATCAAATATTATATTAAATAAAAATAATATCATATTGGGAACAAATTCACATAGATCAATTGTTGTGCAAAGTTTAACCTATTGTTCAACGAAAATATGATCATGTTGAGCAAATTTTCAATAATCGACCATTGTAGGCAATTTCATTCTAACGATGACCAAAAAAAAAGGCAGCATTGTAAAAAAATATATATTTAAAGATTCAAATTTTATATTAAGCAAAAATAAGATGTTATTGGGCACAAATTCACAAATATTAATTGTTTTGCAAAATTTAACCTGTTGTTCAGCAGAAATATGATCATGTTGAGCAAATTTTCACCAATCGACCACGGTATGAAATTTAATTCGAACGATGACCAAAAACAAGACAGCAATGTAAGAAAATATATATTTAAAAAGTATAAAATTATATTAACGAAAAATAGGATCATAATGAGCAAGAATTCACAAAGATCAATTTGTGTGCAAAATTTAACCAAATGTTCAGCAAAATACAACAACATACTCAACGCTGCTTGAAACTAACATCAGTGTCACCACTATTTTCGTACTTACGCAGCTAGTGTCAGCCCATAATGTTCTCTTATATATCTTGAGCACTTAACTTGTCAGATTACATCCAAATTCCCCACTTACACAACAACAACCTATCTAACTACTTTGGTTCTTTAAAATTTAAAACTCCAAGTTTCTTTGATCAGATCTGCACACATGAGT
Organism: Persicaria maculosa; assembly: GCA_963922045.1. Lineage (NCBI taxonomy): Eukaryota > Viridiplantae > Streptophyta > Magnoliopsida > Caryophyllales > Polygonaceae > Persicaria > Persicaria maculosa. The sequence goes on from OY998256.1 coordinate 12,098,484, forward strand.
TCTCTGAAACGAAAGATCTTTTCGTTGTTGAAATTTTTAACGTCTCCCCCAAATACAGAAGCTTCAATCGCTTTTAATGTAAACACACCGCATGAAGCCCTGTAGAGAAAGAAAGAAACAATGTAATGTAAGGACATAAATAACAAGTATCTAAACGTAACCAAAGAACAAAACAAGATAACAAATACATACCCAGTAGAATCATGCATTAACCCAGGAACCATGTATAGCCGGAAAGGAGAGGAATCGAAGTTTTCAAATAGCCCAGCCTTTGCTAAATGAATTGGGAGCCAAATAGCAAACGGTTGCAATTGTTCTTCAAGAACACCTTCCCTAACAGCAGGAACATTGCAATCGAACACATTGATGACCCTATCCTCAATTTTAATCTCCAACGCCACCCAGTGCTTGTTTATAACATTGAAAATTGTGTAAATTTTCTTTACCGATGCCCATGGCTTCCCATATTCAGCAGGGCACGTACCGACAAAATAATCCTCAGTGCTGGATTTAAGATCTATGTCTATCCCATAACATGAAGCATAGTCGGGAAGGTACTTCAGATAAAACAGCCAATCAAGAACAAGAACATCTCGATACTTGACGGGGTCCTCATGAATGCGCTTCCTAATGTGAATCAAACCTGCTTCTAGATGCTAAACAAAGTAATAAAAAGGTGAGTTCAACAATCAAATAATACAATAAAAAGTAATCCACAAATATATATATATAAATATATAATGTAGAAATACAACCAGTTATTACCTGACAATCAAACCACATATTCTTCAATAAAATACACTGGAAAAACTTTCTATCAACCCTTGAGGTTGGACCAACAACGGAAAAATTCCTGCCAAAGAGTACACAACATAAGATGCTGTAACTAATACAATAACAACAACATTTCATACAAAATACTAAACATAAAATTAAACCATACCTTTGCTTTTTTACGAGTTCATAAATAAATTCATGATCTTCTGAGCTGATCAGTGATTTCTTAGGGGCATGTTTTGGCATCCTCACTTTCTTCACTTCCACAACTGGACCATACAAGAATGTACTGTTTGATGGGATAAGTTTGGAAGCCTTTAGTTGGTCCACTTCGATTTGGATTGCAGGATCCTTGGCGAACGAATCCCAATCAACGCCTGCACCCTTGTCATCCTCATTGTCAGACAGACAAATGTACTTTTCCAGGGATGGGTCAACCGTAACTCCAGCAACTTTACCACCAACGCCTTCTTCACCTTCACACTTAGTAGATTGAGGCACTTCAACTGAACTTGCTGGAATCCCAACCTCATCCCCAAAAACCTTAAAATCAGTGTCAGCAACAACAGGTGGAGACTCCTTACCCACTCTTGGAACCTCAATACTTAATGAAGGCAAAGACACGGGCACAACTTCACCAGAAGCGGGAGATGATTTGAACATTAACTCCTCATCAGGGAAAGACTGTTGAAGATCAGACACAACATCATTCAAAATTTTGTTCACATCTTCAACAACAGCCTTCGCAGGTGTGGCCTGGGGTTCACCGCCACTGACACGTTCATCATCGCCTCTCACAAGAGTGCCGTCGGGCTTGCCAGGAAAGTGCTTATCATCAGACTTCACGGGTGTGTCCTGGGGCTTACCAGACCTGACATGTTCAGCATCAACTATTGCAGGAGAGCTTGCAGACTTACGAGCAATGTGCTTATCACAAGCCTTCACAGGTGTGTAGTGACACTTAGCACCACTAACACTTTCGTCATCAACTTTTGCAAAAGTGTCCTTAACATCAGGCTTGACAGGGTTTGACTGCAACCTCTCAATCAAAGCTTCATAATTAGCAATCCTAACCTCAAGCTCATCGTACCTCTTCGCCATCTCACCAAACACTTGAAGGCTACCATTCAATTCAACAATCTTTGTTTCAATTGCATCTACCCTTGCAGACAACAGATGCATAATCTTAGGGACCTCTTCAAGCTTCGCAATCCTGCTATAAATCTCCTTCACCCAGGCAGGATTAGATGGGAGAGAAGAAGCAAAAGCATCACCATGGGATTGAGGAGGCAACTCACAAGTTGGATCATTGTTAGCATCCATTTCAGGAGAAACATCTTCAATATCAACCACTTTCTCTGATGACACTGCTATTTTGTCAGCTTCATCACTTGAAATGCGAACATATTCATTTTCACAAGCAGCAGATATTTGCCCCAACACAGACTGCCCACCAACAGAATTATGTGCTTCAACACTCCCCAGAGGTGACCTCTGAACAGAAGGGGTCGGCACATCACCCTCTCCATCACTGCCAGCAGAAGGTGTCTCAACTCCTTCAACGGTGTCACCACAATCAATGCCATCTGCAAGGTCGGCCAAAACATATAGCCTCGCAGTTTGACAAGAATCCAATTTATCGGATTTAGGGGAATGGGTGTCAGAGTGCAAAACATCAACCTTGTCTTCGCAGACAGGAACTTCACCACAAGATTTGGAAGTATGGGTGTCAGCAGTAAAATCTTCACCCTTGTCATCACCAACACTGACTTCACACCCAGGTGTAGAGACTGCAACATGAATATCTACAGGCTTCACTACATGTGCACCCTCGGTATCAACAACAGGAACTGGAGGAATAATAAAAGACTTGTCAACATTACTATCATATAATGGCCTACATCTACTTACACCACCGTTCTTCTTCATCTTATACCTCCGCTGAAAGACAATATTCAGCGGGACATCATCTTCTAACAGGTCAAATGAATCAGTACCTAACCGACATCGCTTGGAAGGTGAAGCAACCACATCAACCTTCTTGTGCAAATCTGTGTCAGCAGTAACTCTCTTAACCGCCTGAGAAGGAATAACTCTAGCACCTGTCCTCACTGCTGAAGCCTTCTGTCGAGGCGTCTTTACATCACTCTTGACAGATTTTTTACGGTCTAGAGCAATGAATGGATTGAATAGAACACGACTTGCAGAACGACCCCTCCTCAGGGGAACCCGTTCCTCATAGCTATCGCTGGACTGCACCTTCTGTTTCTTTTTACCACCCATCACTCCAGCGGAAGATTTCCTCTTCTTTGAGGTCCCTATATCTTCTTTATCCCCCTCTGGGAAAACTTCAAAAGCAGTTTCAAAGGACTTACCATCCTGTTTCTTTCTAGCAGCCTTGCCTCTCTTCACAGGTGTCTTCTTCTTTGACGTCTCGCCTTCATCATGTTTCTGCAACACATTAGCTTCTTCCTCCTCAACTTGGGGAGCCCTATTTAAAAACTTAGCTTCATATGCCCTTCTACGAACACGGCGACTCTCATACAAAGTCGCATCGACAGGTCCAGAAACTATTTCTTCAACTGATGCATCAACTACTGCATCAACTACAGCATCAGCTTTTTCACCAGCAAACGCCATTCGTTCGGTGCGTGCAAACTCCCCATAAATAGGGAACAACGGACTCTGAACAAAACGCATGTATCAGAATAAAAACACAAAGATGAATCAATATAAAAAATGTTATTTAAGAGAGAAAATATACAAATATTACCAAATCCCCATGAAAGAACTTCTCAGCTTCAGCGTATACTTGGCTATAATCACATTGCCAGTGCAACGAGTATGGATCTAGTTCAGGCATCTTAAAATTACAGTCAAAATTAACGGATATAGCTGGGAAAGCTTCTAATATCCAAGCCTGTTACAAAAGAAAACTCGTTATGCAACTACAAAACAATATTTAAATAATGCTAACATAAGCATTAAAGTTGTGCTGACACAGACAAAAAAATGATGACATAAGACAAGCAATAACTAAAGCACAATACCTGGAATGCAAGGCAACACCCATACATTTGATAAGAACCCCTAACCCCATTCCGATCTGCAACAGAAGAACTCTTCAATGACTTCAACAAACGGGTATATCACTCTCTACCCCAAGGATATAGTTCAAACTCCTTCTCATTGCACGCAAGAGATAAGAATTGTGCACTTACAACTTCTGACCTCCTATAAACAATTAACCTCTCAATCAGCAACAACTTTGCCATAATCAACTTCTTCTTAGACATCTTTTTCTCAGATATGAAACGATCAAGTAACTCATCATGAGTCATTTTCTTCTGCCCAAAAAATTCAAATATTGACACTTTCTTTGGGATATTACAAACATAATCTTCACAAGGAAGGCCTGTAATGACATGAAACTCAGCAATTGAAAAACGTGCAAGATGTCCACCAACTCTAAACCAAAACTCATGCTCTTTTTGTGTTTGTACTTGACGGAGCACCATTTGATGCATAAGCTGGAAATTCAAAACCATTTTGGTGCCTTGCGTCAGCACCCATCCAACGCAACTTTTTTGCAGAGTATTGTAGTGAGAAGGACACAAATGCTCCTTGATCAGATCACATACAGAAGGATGTGAATATATGTTGGATCTACAACGAAATCGCTCAGAAACAGGAATGCAATATTCCAAACCCTGATTAATAACAGACAGTTAAGCAAAAAAAACAACCATCATATTAAGAAAAAACTACAACTTGCTCATCAAAATAAAAAATAACTTACATCAGAACCAGGATAAGAGGTGGATGAATCAGAAGATTGAGTTCCTGCAAGAAACAAAATACAGAAAAATTTAAAAGACAATAACAGAATATGTAATGACAAAAACAACAACAAACAATAACAATATAATGTTACACACACATAGTAAAATAACATGAACATAACAAAACACACACACGAAATACCAAATCCAAACACATACATTGTTGGAACTGCAACAAGCTAACACAAAAACAGACAGTGTCAGCGCCATACACTTGGACATAGAACCAGATAAGTACAGTATCATCGACACAAACAATCAAAAGCATGGAAAACAGGTACACATACACGAAGAACACTAAATAGGCACTTACAAAGTGCCACAACGCAAATTTGACGAAAAGAAACAGTTCAAAAACACGAATTTACATATGCAACTTCCAAAAACGACGAAAAGTACTAATAACCGCACATAAAAATGCATATAAAGCATCGATTTACCATAGATTGTCAATAGTATAATGAACAAACAATAAAATCAACATAAACGAGCATATTCCAAAACCCTAGCACGAGAAATTTCGCAAAAATACGCCAAATTTATACCTGAGATACTGGATGACGGCATTGAAGTAGACGATGCAAACTCGAAGCTTTACAGAAGCAAGGAAGAGCAATCGAGCCGGAAAAAGCACAAAACCGCAGATGGAAGGCAAGAAACACAAGTTGAAAATTTTCGAGCAAAGAGAGAGTTCGAATGAGAAAGAACGAGATTTTCTGGAAATAAGAGAGAATGTCCGTACAGAAAGTAAATTAGGTATATAAAGGGGCTATTTCGCAAATTTGTCCAAACCCGCGTCTATTCCGCAAATACGTCCCATTATTGTGCCCATTCCGCAAATTTTTTCAAAAAAATATAAAGAAACATGTTTAACCCATAAAAAATCACCTGAATTATATAACTAAATAATTAATCAATACGGAGTATATCGTTTAGAATGAGATCCAAAATAAAGCAAACTCCCCAAAGTTAATAAGTTAAAAATAATAAAATATGATATAAACAAAGCCAAAACTATCCAACCAAATAAATTATAAAAACCACAAGTTATATAGGTTATAAAAATTAAAATAAAATAAGTCAAATATATTCGAACAAAACAATAAATCAACACGTACAATGGTAAAAATAAAAAAAACAATTTTATAATTTAGTAAAAAAAATTGTTTATTTGGGCCATAAATATATGTTCCTAATTTATTCTGTCCAAGTGTCCAACCAATTAATTCTTCCAATAGACTTCCACTCAACCTATCAATTTAAAACCAAAAAATGTTGTATTTCAACCATTGAAAAAACCCAATAATAACAAGAACCTGGTTCTAAAGGAATATTTAAAATCCACTTTACATATAGAACCCTAAAAAAATTATAAATAAAGGGTGCAATATTCTCAAATGTTCAACACAAATGTGACACCACTTCTAAACCTTCTGATCAATTTATATATCAAATTTTTTTTGCATGATTAATTTGTAGCTGTAAAAATTCGCATATATATATTTTTTTTTATCTCTCAAAACTTTTTCTAAAAGCATACCGAAACCAAGTACAAAAAAAAAAATTCTTACACATATTCCACATATATTGTGCTATTTAGGGCTAAAAGGTACACAAGTTGTTGATTTATTCCATTATTTTCCTTGGCATATGTCCGAAAATGATACCTCTCTAAGCAAAAATGAACTTAAATGCCTTTATATATATATATATATATATATATATATATATATATATATATATATATATATATATATATATATATATATATATATATATATATATATATATATATATATATTAATATATGGACTTTTGACATTTTGAGCTTATATAAAAACATTATGTTAAAGATGTTGATTATAAAAAAAAACTAGTACCACATAACCCAATGAGATAAGTAGTTGCTTTGTTAATTTATTGGTTGATTACATCCAAATTACTTAGTGTAACGATATTAATTTTACTTTATACTTTATAATGTGATGATTCTAAAAAAGGGGGTGTTTGGATGATACATGACTTACTATATATAAAGAAAAAAAAATGGTGTCAAATCATATAATCCAAAAATGCAGGTGCAGCATTAATCTAATGGGTTGAGAACAAGGGTGAACGTGGAACCTAGAAATCCACACATGAAGAGGGCATATTTTGCACACATCAACCCTCAAATTTCAAGATTTCAATTCTTTTATTCTTTTTATTTTATTTTTCGAATCATCTCTCGGAGATAAATAGTCATTTATAAGTGAAGGAGTCGATTGTTTGAATGGACTATACTGATTCAGATGTTTATAGATTTTTATTTTTTCGAGTAAAAAAAAGATATAAAGAGTTATAAAAATGGTTACATGATAATATTATCTAGAAGGAATGATCAAATTGTGTGCTCTTATCAAATTGCTTTTCCATATCATCTCTTTAATTTTACTCTTGTTTGTATGACCTCTCTTCCTTTTGGTAAAGGTATACTTCAAACCTCAAATTTATGCCGTTATATTGGACTATTAATAGATAAGATTGTGAGGATTTGAGGGTGGAAAGGGTGGATGGATTTTATTTTATTTTATTTTTCTCTCTAGTCAAGTCAATTTTGATAGGTGGAAAGAAGTTTCCAAGTTAATTAATCTTTGAAAATACTCCATATGCATCCCTCAATAATAAAACAAAGTGGTTTGAAATGACTTGTATAGTTGTATGGATATTTTTGCCTAATAAACATTGCAGGAAATTAATTTGTTGTTTACAACAAATCTGAAAGAAGTGATAAGATGGAGTTGGCTGGCCCATTGAGTAAATCAGGCCTATTTATTTAAGGATATGGGCCTTTCCAATTGGGCCACTTTTATTTAAAGCCCAGCCCAATTCAGGACCATGAAACTTGAGTCCATTCTTTTTTTTTTTTTTGGCAGACAAAATTTGGAGATGCTGAATTCATCTGTTGATTGATCATATACATTTTTTCCAGAAGTTCTTTATCATCACAAATGATATATGTCCTTATAAACAATCAACATATCGACTAATCCGAAAGTTCTGTAAGTTTATGTATGTCTTAATATTTTACATTGATACGAATTAACGCATTGAAGAAGTAGAACCAATTTACATGATCAATTCGACTAGATATCATTTCGAATACATGAGTGAAAATCAAGCACATCATAGCTAGTTTTCAGCGAAACCATGTTGATTGAGTCCTCATTGTTGTGAGCGGTTGGGTTACGTATCCTTGGGCAAGGACATGTGGACCTACTTGGCTTGTTGGCCTACTTTCAAGCATTAAAGTCGACGTCCTTTAGGGTGGGTCGGCCATGTTCTCTTCTGCGCATACTCTAGTATTTTCGTGCTTCACTTGGGAAGTCATGAAGTGTACATCTTACTCTCATGTCCTTCTTATGTGTTTTTACATGGTATGAATGGGGAATTTGAGCAATTTATTGATGCTTGTTGGATGTTTCTGCTAGAATCTATGCATGTGGCTGAGAAATTTTGGTGTGATTGGAACAACTCATGTGGTTTCTTTCTTCATCAAGTGGACACCAAAGACTGGGTCCTTCTTGCTTTGGCTTCATTCATCTCCATTCATTTTTTTCTTTCTATTTCAATTTGATGCACCAAAAGGACTATTTGTCAGACCACTAATTTTTTTTTTTTTTTTTTTTGACTATGCATGTGTTTGCTTGCCCTAATGTATGTCTTCCCCAACCTTCCCCATTTTCATGATTCTATGAATCAACCTTGCTTGAATAGAGACTCATGCCCATCATCTCCTATTCAATCTAGGGTTAATTTGTTTGATGTGATATGGTTGCAATTAGGGTTTGACAGGCATGGAACCGGAGATGGACTAGGATCAGGGGCAGAGCCAGAAAGTTTTGAGGGGAGGAAGACAAAAATAGTAGACAACAATATTGAGGAAAAAGTCGTAAAAACACACAATGTGTTCGACATTATAAACTAATGTCAAACAATATTACAAACTAGCTAGTGTCAAACAATATTACAAACTATTACAATATAGTTCATCATTTCTAATTAGAGGTCGATAATATTAAATAAAACTCTGTTATTTTTTCCCATTAAAAAAAAGGAATATAAATAAATAAATGAAATAGTAAAAAAAAACTAACAAAATAAGAATATGAAACACAATACAATTAACATTGAGTCAACATTTAACTTGGTTGTATTCTTAACATGTAATAGTGTATAACCAGATATGAAAAATTTAAACTTGTGTGACTTCTTACCAAATTCTCAAAATAAGTAATATAATCTATGGTTTCGAATGTCTCGAGATGAATTATAATATGTACGTGAATGCCAATTTAAGTAAAACATAAAAGTATTATAGTTTATTTAAATTAAATTGAAGTGATTATTACGCCTACAATTTTCAAATATTCATAATTAACGTTTCACTCAAATATCAGATTTTATGACGTCATATTATATATATCAAAATGAAACTATCGACGAGGAGAATACACATATGTAGAGGCGGATCCTCTTTAGGGCCAGTGGTGGCATTCTCCCCCCAATCGAAAATGAAATTTAACATACATGTTCCTCTCGTCGATAGTTTCGATTTGATATATTATAAGTTCAAATCCGATATCTGAGCAAAAAGTTATAAACGTTTCAAATTTAAGCACTAAATTACAATATTTCCTACATCTTACCAAACCGATATATTTTTATTGTAATTATCATTTATTAATTTCATATCTTAATAATATAATTATATCCGAGAACATCAAATTAAGAGGTTATATTGAAATATTTGAAAACCATGAAATAAATCATGCAAGATTTATGTTTTTATTCTAGTTACACATCTATAATATTGATGATTTTTCAGAAAAGAAAAATTAGGAGTATACAATATTTTTTATCGTAATTTTTCGCCCCCTCAATCAACAAGTTCATGATCCGCCACTGCACATAAGTCATTTTTTGAATGAGGGAGGGGGCACGTGCTCCCCCATTCCCCCCTTGGCTCCGCCTCTGTGGACTGTATATAATGCAACCCACCCCATTTCATATAAATAAAAGTTAATTAAATTAACTTAGTGGTTAGGTTCTGTCCATGGCTGGTGATGCTAACAAATGGTTTTTACTTTTCACCCTGGAAGTTTAAACCGGATTCTGTAGTTTGATTAAGAATGGGTACGTTGATCGAACTGTTTTCGAGTCATATATATATGGAACTGTTGGCATTTAAACGTGATCTTAATTAGCTTTGTAAGAGGCCACTAGAGGGACTAGTGCTTGTGGGACTATAGAATTAAAGAAGGTTTGGTTGATGAATTTATGAAATTAAACTCCATCAAACGTACTTCACCATAAACATGTAAGCAAAGGTAACCCATGATGGTGGATGCAGTGGTTGAACCATCGCTTCGTTATGTCATCTATCTTTAGCTTATTTCGGGTCCTTCGTAATCTATCGGTGGGCGATATATGGTACTGAACTACTCATATTTTTCTTACTCCTAAACTTTTTGGTAAGTTAGGCATAGCTCGAAAGGTACTATTTATAGGCTCATAGAAGATCAGCATGATGAGTGCAACAATAATGGATGGATGTTAGACCACAGTTAATGGCGGAGTCAGAAATTTTTTCGAGGGAGTGAAATTCGAGAGGCAGTATGTGTTGGGTGTGCACATGTGAAACAAGGAAATCCCACATCCAAAAGTTGGGAGGGTTCCAAGCTAGCATATAAGTAGGTGGGCTACTCCATTCAACGCTAATTAGTTTTGAATTGGAATCTCATTTGCTTGTATCCTAGGCTTAAGAAGGTTGTGGACCGGGCGGCCGGGAGAACCGGGTTGTGCTGATAACCGCGTTCCACACTTGGAGAAAGGGTCCACCGGCGAGACTTGACCTGTGTCGCTATCCCACGGTATGGAGTATCGATCCCATAACATCTAAATTTTAGTGTGCGATCTTTCCTTCGGATACACACCTTTTTGTTGTTTCATATGAAAGTATATATATAGTCTATGACATAAGGCGAAATAAGCAATATAACTTCTCATTTTGAAGCTCTCAAGATGAAGTACATAGTGTGAGTATATCAAGTTAAATAAATATAAAAGCACCTTGATTTATTGAAAGACACGTGGAGCGATTAAACGTGTCGAATTTTCAAATGTTTATAATGTTTCAATTGAATAACAGATTGAGTTGTATGATATATCAAAATGATCGAAGTTATTGACGGTAGAACATATATAGGTGGCTCGTCAGAGAAAAGGCCGGCAGAACAACTGTTCCCCTTGCCCCCGCCTAGCTCCGCCTCTATTGGCCAATTATTGGAACACCTATCCCAAACTCAAGGTGTCATATTTGTTCATGTCTCTTCAAATCATAAAACTCCAACTTCCATAAATTCACCATTTGAACGTAACCGTAAGCTCCATAAACAAAATCAATCAAAGATAAGACTATAACTAGCCTACAAAGATTTGCCTTGTCTATTGTAACCTACCAAAACTAATCTTCGTTTGGTAATGTAAGTAGTTTCTTTAGAGCTTTTATATGAAATAAATAAAGTAATATTATTGTTTAATTAACATTCTGATGAGGATTTTCAACAACTACTCATCTCAAACTCATTTTTTTTTTATATTCATAAATCTGTCATCTCTTTCTGAAACGTTTTAATTTAACGTATATTATTTTACACGTTTAATTCACCAGCTTCAGCCAGTCCATCAGAAATCCATATGTGTGCTAACTAGACTTGTCATTCGGGTCGGGTTCGGGTCGGGTCACTTCGGGTCTCGGGTAAAACGGGTCCCGGGTAAAACGGGTTCCGGGTTTTTCGGGTTGACTAGAACCCGGGTTTTACCGGATTTCGGGCGGGTTCGGGTCGATTTCGGGTTTGTCATTTTTTTTCTTTTTTTAAATTAAAAAAATCATAATTTGATAATTTTGCAATAAATTTTAATTAAATATAAATTTTTTTAATTATATTTAATTATAAATCAACCGGGTCGATCAGGTCACCGGGTCAATCGGGTAAATCGGGTCAAAATTACCGGGTCAATCGGGTCGAAACCCAGATTACCCGGAAAATTTCCGGGTTTTCGGGTTTGGGTCGAAAAAAATTGCCGGGTCAAAATTTCCAGGTCTTGACCCGAAAAATTTCGAACGTTCGGGTCGGGTTATGTTTTGACAGGTCTAGTGCTAACAAACAGAGCCTAAGTTAAGAGTTGTAAAATGACTTGCCTTTTTTAATTGGTGCGTGCTCCTGCTGTGATGTGAAGGATGTTTGTCCCACGTCGGAAAACATGAGAATCTAAACTTTGTATATAAGGCGGTGAGATACTACTCTTTTTACCAATTGGTTTTAGGATGAAACCTCATCGGTCTTGTGTGCTAGACTTCCAACACATTCGAATTCGATGCTTCAAGCCATTAATTGAATATTAGCAAGTATTTATATATTTATATAATTGACCATATATTTGGATTTTTGAAGTATAAAAAAGGAACTAATTAATATGCTAATTAAGTTGGATGATGAAGATCAGGTATATATGAATGATGAAGTGATGATTTGAAAGAGGGGAAAAAGGATAGCAATTAAACAGAGGGATGAGGGTGTTGTTCACCTGCAGGCAGAGGGCCCTCTATAAGGGCCTCTTGCCCATACCTACATCAATTCATAAGATGGTGCTTCCTACCTCCTACATCAGAGGACCCTCCTAAACTAATGTTGGGTACTTTCGGTTTCGTCGGAATCCATATATTGTTGCTCTGAAAAGTGCACCATATCATACTTGTCGACTGAGCTGACAAGTGTTGATCATCGATCATTGCCGCGAACTCAATTTGATTTTAGACAATTTTGGTTCTATAGTTATGATTAAGTGATTGACATAGCTAGATGTATATAGGGCTCTAAAATGAACACTAAATTTATCTAACAAGGGTGTTTTTGGTTCATCAAATCTAAGACTCAAACCACAAGAGTTGCTTTTATGGATAACAAAAAGTCAATAAAACTTTCCGAAAGCACTTTCATGAGTGGAAAAAGGAGCAAACCCTAGCGTTGAATGAAAAAAGATATAATGGATTTTAGTTAGACTTGTCAAACAGGTCATTCGGGTTGGGTTTGGATCGGGTCACTTCGGATCTCAGGTAAAACGGGTCCCGGGTAAGACGGGTTCTGGGTATTTTCGGGTTGACTCGAACCCGGGTTTGATCAGGTTTCGGGTTATTTCGGATCGATTTCGAGTTTGTCAATTTTTTCTTTTTTAAATTAAAAAAATCATGATTTGATAATTTTGCGATATATTTTAATTATATATAAAAAAATTAATTATATATAATTATAAATCAACTGGGTCAATCAAGTAAATCGGGTCAAAATTACCGGATCAATCGGGTCACCGGGTCGAAACCCAAATTACCCGAAAAATTTCTGGCTTTTCGGGTTCGGATCGAAAATTTTTCCAGCGTTCGGGTCGGATCACCAGGTCGGGTTGTGTTTTGACAAGTCTAATTTTAGTGTACTAAAAACTCTATATAATGACTACATATATATTAAAGTGGGACCAAACTTCAGTACCATCCAAACCAGTAACCAATTTGAGATGATCCAACTCGAATTTGCTGGGGTTTGTGCATAATCTTGGCTCCTGATGCACGGTCTAGATGACGGAGCTTTGGGAAATTGTTGATAGCCTGTGGATTGCTTGGGAGAAGGGCTTTCGGAAAGTCGTTGTCGAGTTGAATTCGCTTCTCGCCATGTCGTTGATAAAGAAGAAATATCATCCCTTTTACAGCCTGATGCAACAATGTCAAAGCTCTGTTTCTAAAACAACTGGGAAATGAACTTTGTTGCTGACTCCCTTGCTTCGTATGCTTTTTCTTTCCCCTTAGGAGTACACTTGCTTGATTGCCCACCAAAGGCTATTGTATTTCAACTTGATGAAGACATTAGGGGGAGGGCTACCCCTGCCCGATTTTTCTGTATCCTGCTTGTGTTTTGAGGGTCTCCCTCAACTTCTTTACCAAAAATAAAATAAAATAAAATATTCAAATATGCAATTAGCAACATTGTGAATTTGAGATGTAAATTAAAGTACTAACCCTTAAGTTGAACCTTAAGAAGAAGAAGAAAAAACAATTTATGTTTTTATCCAATTTATATATGATTGCCATTGAGGATAATCCAGTCTCAAATTCATGTTAGGAATTTTCTTATAATCATTTTCCTTGTTATATATTGAAATCTAAAAAAGAAATTCCAGTTTGATTTCTTAACATATCTAGTCTATACCCTAAGAATTTAGATCAACCGTTATAATTTGCATTGTCATCTCCAAAGGTAGCCATCTTAGCAGTAGAAAACACATATGGGTCTACCAAATGTTAATTTGGCAGACAAGTCGTTTTCTCACAATAACAAAGTTGCAGGATAACTAATTGACGAGATAGCCCGTGATATTTGAACAGTATATATATTTTTTAAATATTCATAGTAAAATTAAACTAACAAGTTAAAAAGCTTAAGAACTTGGTCTCATTTACTTGTTAGATATATAGATAGATAGATAGAGAGGTTGGTTCCTAATATATACAACTTTTATGATGTACACATGTCTTTTCGTGTACGCAAAAATTATTCATTTTCCCCCCTGGTGATTATTCTATTATTTGCACTAATTACTCGTCTAGTATTGTGGAATGATTTCATTCCAACGAATAGTAATCCAAACCGTATAACCATAATTAAGTTACTTTTGATCTCATCTGTTGATCTCTAAACTCAGTTGTCCAGATTTGTTAACATGATACACTTTAAGGGCAGTATGTACCTATCATCTATTATATATATTGGTAGTTTGTTTTCTTGACATGCTTGTGTTCTTTTCAAATGCTGTCGTATGAGAGTTCATGAACGTGATCGAGTTCTAACATCTCATTTGTTGTGACGAAAGAACAGATATTCAAATAAACAAGACCGACACACACAATTTATCGTGGTTCACCAAATTGGCTACATCCATACTGAGAGATTTCATTAAGGAGTTTCCCGAAATCAGACGAGGATTACAAGATGTACGTGTCACCCACACTGACTGATAAACGATAAACATATGAACCTAGTAACATAGAAGAATATCATTGCTGAACCACCGCTAGCCTCTCCCTATGCTAGTCAGGGGCCCTGCCCCCGAACCTCTGGCGGTTACCGGTCACTCAGTTATGACTCAACTTAATTGTGTTGAATTGAGTTGAATACTTCTAGGGTTTTGTCTACATGCAGGAGATTATATAGCCTTAAATAAATCTAATCCTACTAGAATAAATCTATCAATAAGACACAAATAGATAAACCTAATTCTATTTCAATTAGGTCTATCAATAAAGCTCAAATCTAAACCAATTAGATTCAAGGCATCCTAACTTCGATCACTGGTTACCCCTGGTTTAACTTCGATCACTGGATACGCCATTATCGATTTATCACCATTTTGCGTTCCAATATTTGTCATATACTCTCTTTTTCATTCATAGGTCTTCTCTTGTTTCATGTGGGATGGTTCGATCACGTTTTAGTTCATCCGATCACTCTCAATAATTTGTCTGTTTTTCCATATTTTAAGAAGATAATAAGAGAATAAATAAGCCTAGTTAATTAGTGGTTAATCTTTCGGTTAATTAGGTTCCAATCAAGTTAGGTCAAGCCGACGGCCGACCCCTATATACTCAATCTAAGGTAGATCTCTTCTTGTTTTTTCTTTTTGGAAAAGGTTGCCCCATCTATAGCTTAATTGAAGGATTCTAATTGGAGAAAGATGAAAATTATAGAGTGTTTAATGGAGTAGTAATTAAAAAAAATTAACCTATGTCCTAAAAGTTAGGTTTAAAACATTAATTGAGAAATATTTTCTATCTTAAAAGGAGTTAATTTGAAAAAAAAATCTATTTTCAAATAGACGAAAATAATAAAAAATTGATAAAACTTATTCAATTGAAGCTTTATCAATTTCGTAGTTACTATTAGGCATGTTTTTGTAAGGTGATAAAAACTATATAAAAATATATCCAATTTTAATAATTTTTAAAGCAATTTCGTAGTTATGATTTATACGAAATATCTAAGAAATTATAAAAATATGAATAGTTTATATAATTTTTATTATTTTAAAAAAAATGTGTATAAATAATAAACTATATATTTTTTCGATTAAGGAATACTTTTTAGGGTTAGGGTATAGATTACAAACAATGTAAAAAAATCCTTAATTCTTATATTTTGACTCAACACATCCCCAACACAGCATTGTTTATTTTAAATTTTAATTTGAGGGAATTGCACAAACTAACCCTAAAATCGAAAATCTTTACACTCATAATCCACTATCCAAACAATTTGCAAAGGCTAACCCCCTCCTAAAAATTTGCACCACATACGGTAAAAAGAGAGATTGAAACCGTGGGGGGGGGGGGTGTAATAAGGAGGGAAAGAGACTGTGATGTGTGGATAGGAAGATAGGAGGAGAGAGATGACATGTTTTTTTTTTAAATTGTCAACTCAACTGCCAAAACTGAGGGGCTCAAAAAAAAGGGAGGAGAGAGAGCAAGAGTCAGACATCTCAAACCGCCAGATGAGAAGCGAAAACGGAAGGAAGAAGAGGAAGAAAAACAAAAGGAAGAAGACAACCCTGACAGAAATGAGAAGAAGAAGTCGGGATCGAAGGAACCTCTAACTCTACCGAAGGAAGAAGACGACCCTGACAGCGTTTAGAAGAGAGGGACTTTTGATTTTGAAGTAAGTAAACCCTAACTCTACTGATTTATTACCGATCGCAGAAATTTAAAGGGGGGGGGGGGGCGAATGGAAGAACCTAATATGTTTGCCATAGTTTGAACTTTGAAATTGGATGAAGGGGTGGAATATCCCCCTGTTAGGTAGGAAGTATAATCGGCGTCAAGTTTAAAAACTATTGGTGGAAATTTGGGAACGGGGCTGTTCCCGACAAGGAGACAAGGGAAGTACCATTGTCGTGATGATATGGTTAAGTCCATGAATGGGGAGGGAAATTAGGGGACATCAACACATGTTGTTGAACATTAGGTGAAATTGGAGAAATTGGATAGGTTATTAGATGGAATAGGTTGATGTGGATTCAAATTTGGGGAAATTGGATAGGTTATTAAAGAGGGAAATTGGGGAAATTGGGAAACGTTAATGTGGATTCAAATTTTTCAGGAATAGGTTAGTAGATGTGTTTACTTTTGTAAAACCTTCGACCATTGAATGAAATTGTCGCCACATTGTTTCTTGTCATAATTTGAGTATTAAGTTGGCATGTTGAATATTCCTCTTGTCATGTAAATATGCAAACTAGCCCTGAGTATTTTAAGTGGAAGCTTATAAAAGCTTATAAATTTTGCTCTCAATACGTTGACATTTGATATTTTTAGGGTCGAATTTTACTTGGAATTTGATATGTATAGGGTGAGATATGGTTTCTGTCATGTCGTAATGCAGAGGTGACATGTTATATAACCTTACCGTCATGTGCATTGTGACTGGTGTGATGATAATGAGGATATGTTTGCAGCGTGCTAATGTATTGCTTCCCAATCTGCAGGGTAACTAGCAAAGCAAAACATGGCTAGTTCATCTACAGGAAGGATTATCGAGACACAGACAACATGCGACGTATGATTTGTGTAGTGTCGAACAAGGGCCGAAGTTGGTAATGTCGATGAGTGGCTCTAACATTTCCAATCCACTGTGCAGGCCATTTATGCCGTCTCCGAGGACCACCATTTCAAGTGTTGGTGCAACCAGTACGCTCACTCCCAGGCCCTTTCCAAAGTCGACGAGTACCTGACCACCTCAGATTGGAGGCGTTTGTTGGAAAGCCCGTTGGGCGGCATTGCGAGGCTTGGTTCCCGTTTCCAGTTCTCAGCACAGCTAGTCCACTACGTCCTGCAGCGGCAGCTACGGAGAAAAAAGGAGCACGAAACCTGGTACATGATCCAGGGCTCCATAGTCCGATTCTCCAACGTTGAGTTCGCGTTGGTGACCGGACTAAAGTGCTCGTACGTACTACAGATTGACGAGACCGAGGCGGATAAGGCGGCCTGATTAGAGTTCTTCGGGGTGGAGAAGGTGAGGATGGAGGAGTTTGAAGTACGCTTCCAAGTGGCGTTGAAGGCCGAGCCTTCCCCCGCCAAGCACTTCAAGTACGTGCTGCTGATGCTGGTGGAGAGGGTGCTCTTCGAGAAGAAACCCCACAACTTTATTCAAGGGTGAGTTGTGAACATGGTGTCGGACGTCGATGCCTTCTTGCGTTACCCGTGGGGGCGACTACGAGCGAACCCACGATTTCCTCAAACACGCTATCGAGCGCAAGCTCCAGCACGGAGTCAACGCCGCTCGCCCGTCATACTTGTTAGCCGGTTTCCCCCTTGCCTTCCAAGTATGTATACGAAGCTCACTTGACAGTAAACTCTATATACTGAACACTCGTGCATGCTAACTGGACATACTTGTTAGTTCTAGAGTGATGAGGGCAAAAGGATCTTCCTCGTCATCACTTTCATCATCGTCGGTTTTCACTCCTTCCCTTTTTGCTTTGAGGGCAAGATTTTTGGTTGATGAAGGAACTTCTCCGTCTTCTTCATTTAGAATCATCTCATGTGTAATGAGCTTTCCAAGAAGGTCATCCAATGGCAGTATGGTAAGGTCTTAAGCTTCGTCAATTGCAATAACCATGGGACCCCACTTGGTTTTCGGAAGGCTCCTTAGAACCTTCCTTACCTTCTCTGTATTAGAAAATTTTTTCCCAAGTGAGTCTAGATTATTCACAATTTGAGTGAATCTCGTAAACATTTCCTTCACTGATTCATCATGATTCATTTTGAAGAGCTCATATTATCGAAGGAAGATGTTGATCTTGCTTTCTTTGACCTGGATGGTTCCTTCATATGTGACCACCAGCTTGTCCCAAATCTCATTGGCACTCTTGCAAGAAGAAACACGATTAAACTCATTAGCATCAAGTCCACAATATAATAAATTTAGATCTTTGTAATTATTTATGACATTCGCCAAGTCTGTTTGCCTATATTCGTCTTCTGCCTTTTCTACTTCTTTTCCAGTCGCATCGGGCTTCTTTGGAACGTGTGGCCTTTTCTTAACTAGGTCCCACAACTCTAGATCTTGATCAACAATGAACATCTGCATCAAGGATCTCCAGTGAACAAAGTTATTGCCACAAAACAGTGGAGGTCAGTTGGTTGATCTTCCTTGGGAAAATCCTCAATCACCTAGGTTAGACATGATAAACTCACAAGATTGTTAGATCCAATAGTGAGCCAAGCTCTTATACCAATTGAAGAGTCTAATAGGCAATGAATAATACTCTAGAAGGGGGGATGAATAGAGTATTCACGATTTTCGCAAAACAAAAACCTTTTCATAGTTTTTCCAAAACAGTTTGTCAAGACCTTGATATGACTATCAAAACTTGACAAAGTGAAAACCAAGTATAGAAAAATAAATGTGGAATAAATAAAAGATGAATACACAAAGGGTGTGTTTGGATTCCAAATGCATTATGTTTATAATGCAAAATAATAAGGTGGTGTTTGGTTAACAAAAAATTTAAGGCGTTTAAATTATGATTTTTTGGATTCCATAAAATATTAATTAAAATGCAATTATTTTATCTCGATTTATGTGATTATTTGTTTAAATTGCGGTTTTACATCGGTTTTTACGAGATTTTTTATTTTTATAACCAAAAGGACACATAAAACGAGGTAAAATAATTGCATTATATCCTAGAAAAACTTCTCTTCTTCTATACAAAGTCTTGTTATGGAGGAAAATCAAGTATGCAAATATAAAGATATAAAAGCAAACCAAATCTCTGAACCACGCAAATAAAAATACAAGAAACACTAGTACAAAACAGCCCGTTAATACCGGTTTTTTTCTAAGCCGGATACCGGTTATTGGGGCGGTATTAACGACGCCGGTATTAACTCGTTAAAACCACATTTTTTGTAACCGGTATTAAAAATTCTCGGTTACCGGTTATTTCATAAAACCGGTATTAACTTTTCGAAATATATATTTATACTGGTTATTACAAAAAACCGGTAATAACTTTTTATGCTTTATAGTTCTCACCGGTTTCATATAAAACCGGTATTAACTTCTTCTTCTTTTTAATATCGGAATGTTTCTTCCCATATGCACCTGTAATCCTACGAATCACCAACAAAAATACACTAATTCCTTTCATATTTGCACCCAACTAGCAGTTTTCATTTCACCCATAATCTCCATCAAAATCCATATCCAATTATCCATAAATTTACCCATTACTAATCACAAAAGATCCACCCAAAATAAAGTTGAAACTATCATTATATTCAACCTAAATTACAAAATACCTTTCAAAATCATCCAAAATATATAGCTAGGTTCTTCTAACATATATGGCGACATCGATCTCTCTTTCATTTCCACCAAAAGACTTTAAAATGATTGTCGACCACCAAATAATTCATATTCACCTAAATATTGACACAAGAATTAATTATGAGCAAAATAATACATATAACCAATATTATTTATTCCATTAAGTGTACATACCTATATTTTAACTCCAAATCAAGGAGAGGTTGAAGGTATACCACACATTCCTCAATTACTTCACGTATATCACTCTCTTTGAAAGATGATGGAGAAGGCGAAAAATACTATATAAAAGCAAAAAAAAATAATACAATGTTCGTGAAAACAATTAGAACTCTATAAAAATAGAATATGTATATTGAAAAGGTTACATACCTTAAGTATAATGTCTTCAACTCCTTCTCGCATTATGTCATGCATAAATCGACAAATATAGAACCCACATGACACGCCATCATCTTGTTTTGGACACTTCCATAAGGGGAAAAACATTTAATATAATTAATGATGTAGAATTTACTTTTTAAAAAATGTTATTGAATAAAAAATTGTTACCTCGATTACTTTCCATTGTATATGAGGGCATTGGGCTTTCATTGTCTTAACATAATAGGAATTCAACACACTATACATACAAACAAATAATCAAAATGCATCATATTTAATTATATTTAGATTTATGGGAGTAAACACTTTAAATGGGGTTACTAGGGAAAAAAACATACGCTTCACACAAGAGTTTGAAATCTTCTTCCACCGGATTTCTCAATGGAGCCAATAAACTATATTCAATTCTGGATTGATGGCGGCTAGTATCCAATGATTTCTACATTAAAAAAATTACATAAAAAGTTATGTAAGTTTGAAAATAAATATAACAAATCATGCTACGTACCTTTTATTAGGGATTTGTGCCCACCCCTAATAAATTCCACAAGGCCGAGCTCATCTTTTTGGCTAACAATCTCTTCCAACCTTCTAGAGATCCTTTCCATTTATGATTCAATATTTCGATTACATGCGGATTCTCTGGGCCTAAACGAGGAGAGAAACTCGGGTAGCAGGCCACCTACCAACACCATCGAGGAGCTGTTTCCGTACCTGTCAATCAGTTTACGAAGATGAACTTCAGTGACCAACTCATCCAATACATGATCCAAATCATAAACCAAATCCTGAAGCTCATCCAGCCACATCCTCACAAACTTGTTACTGACCTGTTTCTGCTCTGCATCACAAAGCACTGCTTCAAGCCTCACCAGAACTTTTGACCACCTCTTCAAAGTTTCACTTGTACCCTGTCGCTACAGGACCTTTAACAAGTTGATAAAGAACAACTTTTCCATCAATGCCTGAAGGAAAGCAGACAGAACAATCTCTCCTAACATTATTCCGATCCTTAGCTAAAAGTGGGTAGATCATCAAACCAAAGGAAAGGCAGCTACTGGTAGAGAACAAATCTCAAGAAAAGATGTACACGGAACTAAAATAGGATGCTAGAAATCATGAAGCTGTAAAAAGGAAGAAAAAATAAACACACAATGGATAGAAATCATGAAGCTGCAAGAATGAAGAAAGGAAAGTCAACACTCAACCTACTGGCACCAAAATAACATCAATCATCATATATTCATATGGGCTCATCTTGAAAGGAAAATGACTCCTCCATTTGCAAGTATTTAATATTGATGATCATCGATTCGTTTAGAAATTCTACAACAGTACAACCCTATCCTTTTCTCCTATATATTAATTACCATACCTAATCAGTTTAATAACTCACAACACTCGACCTATACATGCTTTTTTAAGGGAAAAATTACTGCAAATAATCCAATGTGTTCAATATAGTCCAAAAAAAAATCCAAAGTAATGCAATATACAAATATAACTAATTCATCTACTACAAGAATGTAACGAAAACAAAATAGGAAAATGAAAACCTAAAATTCCAATGAGTTTCAAAGGAATGCAGACACATTTTAGAGGAATCATCAATGGAAATCTATCAAAAACCTAAAATGCTATCTATTCCAAACATAAATTTGCAAAATCTATCAAAAACCCTAAAATTGGAAATCTAGCAAAAACCCTAAAATTGGAGTTGGAGAAATCCCAAATTGAAGAACAACATTGAAGAAAAATTAAACACTTCAACTTACAGGCGTTGCAGGAGAGAGATCGACGACTCAGGCGTTGCAGGGACTTCGACAGCAGCAAGCGGCTCAGGCGAAGGAAAAGAAGAGCGGGAGATTCGCGCGCGCAGGAGAAGTAACCAGCAGGTTATCGCAGGAAGCTTTCGGCGAAAGGATGGAGCGAGGGAAGCCGGCGAGGAGACGAAGAGAGAGACTGAATGTTCGGCGAGAAGGAGGAGCGGTGGTCGATGGGTTTCGAAGGATCTCCAGCGGTGGAGAACAGGAGAAGGAAGAACGAGTGAGAGAGACGAAGAGACGTACTGTACTATACATATCGATATTCATTTATTTTTTAAAAGTAAAATCGGTTATTCTATATAACCGGTATTAATTATACGCGGGCATATTTAATACCTGTATGAAATTAAAAAACCGGTTTTATTATTCTCAAAATCAACTTAATACCGGTTTTTATAATAACCGGTAACCGAGTGGTAAATTATTACCAGTTTAAAACAACCGGTCTTATAAAATCGGTATTAACGGAGACTTTTGTACTAGTGAAACCCTCTCATTGTCGTGGTAGGGAATCAGGATCGAATTCACAAGGAAGCGTGTCAGTGCTCGCCAAATTAGTTCCAAACCAGCCCCTGATTTCGACCAGTAGACCACTCAATATCGGCTCAGATTGGTCGATATCGACTGAGTCAGTCGATTTCTACTTCAAACCTACACAACAGAAAACAGACAACTCGACGTCGAGTGTGGAGCACTTGATATCAGCTTCAGTAGAACTCGATATCGACCAGATTGGGTCGAAATCGATTGTGTATGCAAAAACTGTAAAACGTGCAGAAATATATAAATTTGTGTCGAAAAAGTAGTCCAAAGAATATAAGAGTGGATGAGAAGAATAAGTGAACAGAAAAGATCGCAAATTTATTGTTCTATAAATCAATTGACTAAAAACTTCCAAAGTCGGGGAATTTATGCCACAACGATAACCATACAAGTATATGCCAAATTCATGAAAGATTATGCCTTTTCATCAAATAACCTTCGTTATTAACAATTAAGAATATATAGGCTTTCGCATAAACCCTAATTGTTACTACCCTTTTTGATAATTAATCCAAATTCATATTAAGATCACTTTCGCTTCAATAATATAAATAAGAATCTACTACTCTCTCGTAGAAGAATTATGCATATAGGGATAGAAGATGAAATCGCAATAAAAATCATACCTTTAAACATAAACTCACATGGCTACCGTTGGGCTCGTCCCGGCCCTAGAAGTATGGTGAATACTCGCGCCTCATCACAATAGCAAACACCATATTCATAATAAAAATAACATGAATTAAACTAAAAAGAGAACTTACAACCGAACAAGTCAAAACGTCTCTCAACCCTTCACCAAACTCGGCCTAACTCTCTCTCTCTCTCTCTCTATCTCTACTCTATGGGTGCACAATTGCTTATGGAATGGAATGAATAAAAACTCAGCCCCTAGGTAAATATGGAATTAACCATAGAGGATAAATATCTTCCAAACTTCATAAAAGATCCCTTCCTTAAGATGTAAGAAATTTCACTCGGATTGGGACTCTTTACTGCGTCAGGTCGTTTCTGGACACTCACTCGATATTGAACAAATGAGTCGATATCAACCTCTGTTGTAGCCTCGAGTAAATCTTCACTCGACATTGAGCCTGATGGTCGATTTCTGGTGAGTTCCACTCGATATCGAGTGGTATGACTCAATATCGACTCCTTCTTCAGTCGAAATGCCTTCCTTTACTTCATGACTAAATTTCTGGTGAAGCTAACTCGATTTCTGGTCATGTTCTCCACTCGATTTCTGCGAAATTAAACAAGAACTTGTGTAGACCTCCATAATTTGGAAATAAACATAAACTACACAAATCTCATACTTTTCCTAACCCAAAAATATAAAATATGAACAGAAATCGAAATAGATGTAAGCGTAAATCAGGGCAAATTGAGCGCACATCAAGCCTCACCGCTTCTATTCTAGCAACCCAACCTTACAAGTGAAATAGAAGCCCTCACCACACACCAAGGTGTGTTTTGTTCGAGTATGAGATACTCTTGGTGTAAAACAAATGACTTGTACAATACGCTCGAGTGTTTCCCTCAACTCTTAGAAAGATAGACTAGTTAAGCTTAATGACAACTTTAAGAGAGAAACTTTTAATGAAGAATGCTTGTGAAGACTTTGATCGCTATGGACGTGTAATGCAAAAGTTGCGTATGATCATCTTCTTACATTCCTCTATATATATAGTCGTTCTCCTTCTTCATCGATGATAGGAAGCCGTTTGAAATTTGAACTTTTTAAATCTTTTCTTTCCAAAACTTCAATACATAATCTTCCAAATAAGCTCACACATGCTCCTAGAGGATTTGATGGAGCCAGGATTTTCGAGAGTCCTTATATAGCTTACAAGCTCAATCCTGAAATATATCTCAAAAATTTACTTTCCATTCTAAGCAAGTTAGGAGATATGCATATGTATAAATGAATATTGTCGATCCAATAATGAACGTTAAGGCCCAACATAAAGATCCATATGAAAGAATATGACCCAAACACTTGGCCTTATAACATTTCCTGCATTCAAAAAAATAATCATATAAACCACATAATAAGGAAAGTACGAGACCAAACATTTTGGCCCTGGTTTCAAGACCTTGAAACCAAGCCCTTGTTTTGTTTTTCATTATCCTTAAGTTTTGATATGCATGTTAGTACCTCAAGGTCTTACAATCAAGGTGGAGTCTTCACACTGATATGACCTAGACAGGAAACACCTTGAGTTGTTAGTGGTGGCATGTACAATCGAACAACAGTCATGTTTCAAGTGCATGAGTGTCATGTTTCCCGGTCAATGACCTCTTGTAAGTAAGGATGTGGTCTCATCGTCATCTCGCTTTTTTCAAAACACGGAATGTATACGACAAATACAGTGGAGACTAAGAAGGACTGACCTTTCGTAGATGGGGGGATATCCCTCCGCCACACACCAATACTCACAAACGCATACGTGAATCGCCCCTTCGTGGTGTACGTCCCAGGGTTGGCTTGCTCCAGCATGTACATGTACGAGTACATGCTCCGATAGCTTTCCTCATTTGTCCTGTACACGCTGTCCCTCGCGCTCAACCGGGCTCGGCACGCCTTCCAGTAGCTGCATGTGACCCCTAGCTACAACTTCGTGAGGGACTACACTTGCTCTAGAACCAGGGGCTTCTTTGACCCTACGAAACTTCACATTTCCATTCATAAACAAGTTGATATTAAGTCGCGCCCAAGCATCTACCCACACGTGTGTCCACTTAAAATATACGTTTGTCCAGTTTATAATTATTTGGTGTACAGTTCATTTGGGGAGAGTGGACACTGATTTTACCTATTGGCATCTACATTGTGGGGATAAAGTGGTAAAGGTGAAGGACATACCTTTCGACAAGTCGTTGCCCCAACTGCGTGTATGTCGCACGACGCTTTTGTATGATCACCTCGTTCAACTCTCACGTGTGCTCGTCCACAAGCTAAGCTTCCAAATCATCCATAACCGCGAGTTCTTGTAAGCCGATGCCCGACATGCCCACTTGCAGTTGGCAGCATCACACCCTACAACATACAAGCTCTTCGTCGACTTCTTGACCTTGGTCGTGAAACACCTAGCTAGACCCACCCACTTTATAGTCTCCTGCACCTCCTCCTTGTTCCGAAAACCCTTTCGCTCTCGGAGCTTAACAGTGGACTGATAGGGCTCCAATGGGTTCACCGCCGCCATTAGTTCACTTTCAACAGGCTTCGGAAAAGCTCTCGACTTCCATTTTCCGCTTTTGTATGCTTCCTCTACTTGCCTCATCGCTTACTTCGCCTCATAATCCCATGACCAAGACTTCGTCAGAACTGAACTCCCGTGCTCAGGTTTAACCAAAATTCGGATTGCATCATCCTCATCGGAGGAGCTGCCAAGGTCAATGGTGACCCGACCAACACCACCACGTGGGCTGACTTCATCTTCTTGGTCACTGCTCACATAAATGACCTGTTTCCCACGTGTAACTGCATCGGCATTCTTTTCCCTCTTTGCAAACTCCAACTCCAACTCCTCACTTATCCCTAACTGGTCGGAAGTTTGTTTTAACTGGACACCCCCAAAAATTTGTCTTCTTCATCAAGTACCAAGGGGGGGGGGGTCCGTCTGTAGGTGATCTTCTTGGGTCATGGGCGGCCTAGTTAACGGCACAACAACATCCTCTCCTCTAAAGGAGACATACCACCCCCGATTGAGTCATTCGTTGTCGATCCTTGTGTATTTGCCACCTCTCCACCAACCTTGCATCGCAAGGAGACATGGAGGTCGATAGGCCATGATCGTTCTCCAGATAGACCGTTTACAAACTTGAAGGCCTGCAAGTCTTTGTCATCCCTAATTGCAAACAGTCTGCACCCCTCCTTCTTCGGCTTTACATATGTGAGCTCCACTTCATGCCTCCTCCCATCGACATTAAACTTGTCTATTAGCTGTTTCTTCAGATTGACGTAGTCAATATGTTCGTCGACTAGCACGTCCTTCTGGATCCTTGACCCCTTGAAGACCCAAGTGCCCCCTTCACACGCCCACCATCCTCCAAACAATATAGTCATAAAAACGGATGATGTGTCCCCTGTTTCATTACATAGGGAGACAGACGATCAATTTTACAAGAAGATGTACATATAATAGCTAGGGAGACACCTCTCACATAACCTACATAGAAAGCACACTTGCCCATTTTATACCTGAACTCGGTGGAGAGACTGTCCAGTAACTTCAAATAGGTGTCATGTGATTCTTCTTTATTTGTCCAATGAAATCTAACTGCTTACAAGTCAACCTTATAATGAACCCTGCCCCACTTGCTTCTTCTTCGATGGCTTCTCTCTGATTCTTCAGATTTAATCCAGGTCCCCATTAAATGCAACGCTCATCATTCCCTCTGATCTCCTTATATAAATCCTCACATCATTGGCCACCAACCCTCCTCTTTCAATCGTCGTCGACTCTTCTTCTTCCTCCTTTTAATGCTCCCCTGTAGTGCATTAATGTGGACTAATGAGTTGTCGATTACAAAATGTCCAGTCTCCCCACTCCCCTCAGTTACCGGCTACCGGTTCCACCCTGCAAACTCATATCCGGTTTTATGCAAATAAAATTCGGATTGGGCTAAACTTGCAAAGAATCCGGATATATGGGTTAGTTTAGCAAATTGGCCTTTTAATTTTTAGATAGGGTGAAGAAAGTTAATTGTCAGTTGAACTACTTTTAATAACGGATTTTCTATCATATGCTTTGGACATAAGGAAATCAAATTGAAAAATATTCGGAAACAATATCTACACCGCTAATTTTTACTATTTCCACCGCTAATCACTGCATAGTTATGCGGTGAGTTAATGACTGAGTTAATGACGGTCAACGACCTACCGCATGTACATGCGGTAGGTCACCGCATGTATATGCGGTGCTACTCACCGTATAGAGAAAAACCGCGTCTTCATACGGTGAGCACCCCCGTTCCGTTTCAACCTCACCGCATACCCATGCGGTGGGTATCGGATAACCCGATTTGCGCGTAACTATTTGGAAGAGCTGAGGGGACCGATAGGAACCGATACACACCGCTTGGGTATGCGGTATTCGTCCACACTACGAATGTATCGTATAATCCATGGACATCTGCAATGGTATATCCTACTACATGGGAATTAACTTGTAATAAACGCCGTGATCTGAAAAAAATCATATGTTGAATTGAAAACAAAGATGATTAAAACGAAAGTGCGATAAATATAAGCGATGACGAAAATATGGAGTTCGGATGTGAAATGGAATAGAGAAAGATACAACCCAATTGAACATATGAAGTTCGAAAAATGACATCAGAAAGTGGGAAATGCTAATACGGTAGGGGACGGCCACCATCACGACGGCGGAAAGCGCTATATCGTGCGATCCTCGCTGCAAACTGCTCGTCCCAACCGTCGACAGTGCGATCGTGATGCCGTGTCCATGTGACGTAGACTGGAGGAAGAGGTGAACCAGGCAACAACCAAATCTGTGAATACAAGGTTAATATTGATGTCAGAAAAGAGAAACAAAACAGTAACAAATTAATGAATATGAAATACGAAACGTACCGGAACGAAATGGTTGTTGTTGCCGACTAAAGCTATTCCATCTAGCTCCTCATAGGTCGGTACTGACGGGCCACCGGTGGCGTACAGAGGTAGGCACAACATAGGCATCATCTGTGACAAAATCACCAAAGGACGCTGGTGAAGCGTGGCAAACACCTCGCCCATGATCGGAATCTCCATCCAATACGTAGCATCATGACACGTGCCGAAATAGTTGACCCTCATGATGAGATCATCTAAGGCCGGATAGTAATGGTACCGATCTGAATGCACCTGCAACTCAACGGCCAGCTCTCGTCGAACTCGAAGCCATGCGTCTTGTCCCAAGTTCAGAAGACAAGCTAAAGACCTATACCCACAGTGACCATCACCTGCAACATTTGTGACGGCTCGTACGAAAGTAATCATGAATTCGTCGATGTTTCCAGTGCCCCAATTGAATTCTACTCGAGGTAGATTCTGTGGTGGAAGCGCCGTAGGTGCTGGTGTTGGAATGTCACCTACAATCTCCAGAGCTGGCTCCGACGCTGATCGACCTCGTCCACGTCCCCTTCCACGACCCCGTTCTCGTCCTCTGCCTACTCCTCGGCCCCTAGGAGGGTCGTCGATGGCAATGTCGTTGGACCTAGTGGCCTCCTCAGTACCTTCCACGTCATCTGTTTCGTTTGATGCCGGTTGACCCCGACCTCGGCCTCGCCCTCGTGCGGATCCAGTGGTCGCCTGTCTATCTGCCCGACGTTGAGCCCGAGCACGCTCACGTTCCCAAGGTAGAGGGTTCGTCTGACAGGGGTGGTGAGTCCTCGGTCTCCCTGGCGGTCTACGGTACTCCGGGTCAGGGGTGGTCAACGGTGTATGGGAGGGACGATCCCCGTCGTTGAATGCCGACGCGATTCTCCAACGAGTATCCTCGTCCATAGCTCCGCTCTGGAACAAACTGATCATGCGCGACATGTCCACATCAGCTCTGTTGAGGGGAGTGTGATCCTGGACGTTGTCAACATGAGGCCTCTTGAAATCCAATTGCTTCCAAAAAATGTGTATCTGGGATGGTCTGATGGGTATCTGCGTGTCTCGACAAGCTTGCATGTCATGTGTGCATGGAAGACCGTAAACGTCCCTCCAGTATGCATCTCTGCATGGTTGCGAAGGTGGCTCGGCTTCCATCTTTGTGTAGATTTCGAACAACAGGTTGAAACATTCCTTCGACACAATATTTCGAATTCGATCGAAAATCCATAGGTCGTGGGAGTCTGTAGGCCAGGTGTTGTTCGCTCTCCCCAGTGTATTCTTCACCTCCCATATTTGATCCGCCATCATCAGATCGATTGTGTTTATCACGTGAGTGAAATCACCGACTGCAGAGTTTAAGGTCTTTTTCAACACAGAATGAGCAGCCTCAACCCTAAAAGATAAGTGAGACTCGCAGGTGAAGATCGTTATATGTAAACAAATTACGTGTATAATGAATTTTATAATGAAAACGTAGGCGCACCTGTTCGTCGTGGTCGTACCAAATTGCTGGATTGCGTCCGTCCATGCACGAACTATCTGCTCAGAGTAATCTCGTAACCACGTCGCCTCCAAATACGGCATAAGCCCTTCGATATGCCCCCACTCTGCATGCATACCCCTCCTTCTAGCGGCGAAAGTTTCAACCGATCTGGATTGGAACAGGCCAACACATGCGTTCTTGAAACGCCTAGCAACATCAAGATTCTTTGACTTCTGGAAAGCAACTTCTTCGCATCGTCGGAGGACGTGCACTGTGCACAACATATGCCTGACATTGGGAAGAACTTCTCGTAGCGCCGCAATCAACCCCAACTCTCGATCAGTGACAACAACGTTAGGAAGATTACCTCGCATGAGGTAAACGAGCTGCCCCAACGCCCAAATGTACGTATCTGTGTTCTCGTGCGACATGAAGCAGAACCCAATGACGAAGTTCTTGTTTGTGCAAGTAAATCCAACGAACTCACACAAAGGGATCCCGTACCTGCACAATGAAATATTTGAGTTCGCATGCCGTGGTGGGAATGGGTAAAAGAATAAGTGTATATAGAAACTTATGCATTCGTCCGGTATGTACTATCGACGAGGACGACGTATGGAAACATGGCTAGAAGATGGCGAGCATCTGTATGGGCGATGAATAGATCTTGAAGCCTGTTGGGATCGTCAGGGGATCTCCTCGTACAATAGTAGTAACCCTTATCCCGCAAAATGCGGAGTGCTTCCTGGGAGACTGTTCGATCTCCTCTCGCTTCAGCTTTAAACTTTGCTCTCGCATTGTACACTTGGCACCGCGATGTGAAGTTCAGCTTCTGTCGTGCGTCAGCTGTCATCTTCAATGTAGCTAAAATCGGTTTTGGTGGGGTACCATCGACGGTAAGGGCCAACGTAGTGTCTCTTTCATCTGCATCCATCCGTCCGACGTACGGGTGACCGTCCAATGCACCGGGGAGTAGATGGTTGTGCTTGCCATGAATAACGTTCAGGCCCCATTCGCCCCGTTTGAACTCCACGCCAGACAATGCAAACGGACACCCCTCTATCTTCGAAACAGCTCTGCGCGTGTTCCCGCTTGCATCATCTCCGGCTACTCGCTGTCTCTTACGGGGAGTGTACTGGCCGTACTTCTCACATGCGAGCAATAGACTCCCACGCCTTGTAGGAGTGCTCCCCCAAGAACGCTTGATTGTCAAAACCATATTAAGCTTTAATGCTGTGCCACGACAGTTTTGTAGGAGATCGTCGCGATTGGTCCACGTCTGGGATGTAGAAAATTCAGGAGTGTAATCGCGGTACTCCTGGTTACGGGCCTGATCGTCCTGACCGTCTTCCGGCATCGGATCAGCCTGCTCCTCCAGTGGTAGCTGCCAGCATGCAAACAGTGCATATATATTACGTGACCCATTCATGGTTTCCGTCTGCTCTACTTCAGAACCTAATTTATTCCCCTACATAACCGGTACCTATATCTTGGTTTTCATTCCATATGATTTCAGTACCTATATTCTGGTTATTCCACTACCTATATTCTACCTACAACGACATTCCAAATGATAAACATTAATCACATACCGGAAGACGAGGGGGTGGTGAGTTATCGGCCATTGGCGTCGTGGTAGGTGCTTCCTCCCCCGGGCTTGAAGGTCGTCGACTGGTGTCATCGTTAACCATATTAGAAAATGACCGTTGATAAGGTGTGAGGGGATTGGATGCATTCCAACGGAGAGCGGGTGACTTCTTATACAGTAACACCGCATGCCTATGCGGTGGTTCCAGATGACCGTTGGTGTTGAATTATTTGAATTTGTGGGCCCACCGCATAGGTGCACGGTGCAATGGACACCGTATAGGTCCGCGGTATCTTACCGCATAGGTATACGGTGAACAACCGTATAGGTAAACGGTGGAGCACCTTGTACCGCATGCCCATGCGGTATGTATCTATATATACCCCATGGCCGGTTCGTGACATTTGCCGTGGCGGAAAAGCGATGATAATCTGTGCGAACTAGTCAGGGCCAAAAATTTGTGTCTTAAGATCAAAATTTTTGACCCTTGACTAGTTTGCACGGGTTATATCGTTTTGTCTCATAAATTAAATAAAATCCGTATGTATGCTTTCTTCATGGCTCAATAGCGATGATAGCCTAGGCAACATGCCACGGCCGGCGATTTGTGTCTTTTGATTGAAATCGCAGGCCGCTGGCATGTTGCTCGGGTTATATCGCTTCGATATGGGGTTATGTAGCTTCGATCTAATAAAATGCAATAGTTATCGACAGGATAACGTGAAAGACGTTGTGATAGTACACATGTACGTCCATAACATCTTTTACGTTATCCTGCGGATGACTATTGATCATCCAAACAAAACTGTAAATGCTTCGGAAACCTACCGGTACGGGTACACCGTCATCTTCGTCCGTCATCGTAGTGGGCGTCTAAATTACATCTGTCAAGGGAGAATGAACCTCTTACAAGAGGACGAAGCTGGGAACTTTCGTCGGAACTCACGACGGAATCTCTCAGCTTCGCACTTTTATAAGAGGCTCGCTCTCCTTCGACCGATGGAATTTGGACGACCAACTCCGATGGCGGAAGAAGATCACGATGTACCCGTGCCGGTATGTTTCCGCAGTTTTTTGAATACCGCATATCAATGCGGTGACGCATACCGTATAGATATGCGGTGACCCACCGCTTACACATGCGGTATAATTCTCGCATATAACGCGACATGTTTTCCCGCTATAAATGACCCCCGTGCGATGTCGTGATTATTACAACATGGCGGCTGGTAATACACCAAGACCTTTCTACTCAGTCTCAGGGAGCGGACCGAGGGATTTTTTCTGGTGGGTAGAAGACGTCACGCTGACACAAATATTGGTAAGCCCCATTCTGTCGTCTGACATATAATTCACAATGTTCCGAACTCACTAAGTACATCTTAAAAATTGCAGCCTCTGCCTTCCAACTTCGAAGAAGAATACGGGCTGGCCGGCGTCGAAAGAATAACGCTGACTAATGGGGTAGGAAGGAGAGGCACCAGCATCCGGGTTGAGCGCAACAGATCCGGGGCGCTCTGGCTCGCACAAGGATGGAATAATTTCGCGATATCCCGTGGCGTGCGCCTAGGGGCGGGGTTGATGTTTAGCTACTTAGGCAACTCTCGGTTTCGGGTAGTCGTAGTGCCGCCGGAGAATGTTTCACCATCAGAGGAATAGAACAACAATGATTTCCTTTGATGTGTGACATGACGACGATGCGGCAAAGTAAAGACAACAATAATTAATATGAAAAATGAGTCACTTTATCCGTTTTCATGTAATGTGTTATTCCCTGGAATTATCAAAATTCATACCATGCAACGGTGTCGCCGTGCTGGTACGTTGCTTCATGTCTTCGTTTAGACTCCGATTAATCCACGTGCTGGGTCGCTGTCGTCATGCGGTATACATATACCGCATGACCATGCGGTATACATATACCTCATGACCATGCGGTATACATATACCGCATGACCATGCGGTGGTGTTAAAAGACAACTATAAAAGCGGTTGGTTGAGACTTTCAGTACACCATAACCACTATGGCAACTACCAAAGTGTATGAAGCGGAGACAAGATCGGGCAGCAGGTTTAGACTTACAGTCGAAACTTTTCATACGCCACCTGACGATATATTGTGCAACTGTCAGCACAGAAGCTCGACAGGATGGCCGTGCTGCCTTTGCCAAGTTGTATGCGAAGAACGCGATACAGCAAGAGTTTCCGATTCGGTTGACCTCGTGTGCATTGAAGGAGTGACTTACGAGGATGTCCGCATGACAAGGCCGTACTCGTATAGGGATAACCCTGCAGCATATTATATTCACGCGACGGAGGCAATTACGGAGCTTGTTAGCGACTTTTTCTCCAACTTCGGATTGGCCAATGCAACGCAGGTGGCAAGATACACCGTGGAAAAAGTCGTGCGGCGTGCAAACACCAAGCTTCGAAAGTACGCATTTCACCGAATACATATTCACATTTTGCCGAGCAATGTAGAGGAGTCGGTTGGTAGTTGTGATGTACCATAGGTAAAATGTTGTCGGTTGGTAATTGTTGTGTATCATTTATGGTGAATTTATCCGGTCACGAGTTAAACCATTAATTATATTTCGTTGATAAATCATTTGCATTATACATGCGGTGATACATTGGCTATTAAACGGATTCTACATAATGATTTTACACAAACTTGGTTCCTACTCTACTGATGGATATCCTTGCAAAGGGTCCCACCACAGAATGCACAGAGATGAAAATCTGTACAATGTTCGTTTTGCATACAACAGAGTGAACTTCAGAAGGCTCTATCAAGCCATTGAATCTGCGGAGGAATTACACAAAAAGTTCCTCTTGTAAGAGGATCTACGGAACACGGAACAACTACCTACAGACTCCACTCTACTTGTGAATATGGTATACCTTGCAAAGGGTCCCACCACAATGTAGGATCTGGTGTACAACTACCTACTGACTCCTCGAGAATACGCGGGCTAATGTGGATCTCAATGCGGTTGAATGCGTACTTCTTCACTCTGTCGCTCGCTGGACGGACGGCGTTGTCGACAGTGAACCTTGCAATCTCAAGTGCGCAGTGTAGCCTGACATCGCTGAATAGGTCGCTGATTGCGCATTTGATTGCCTCAACCGCCTCGCGGTAGTATGACTCGGGGTCCTCAACGTGTAATTGGTGACCTCTCAAACACGCCACTTCAACCGGCTCCGAGAAAGCGTATCTGTCGCCTTCAACGCCTTTGTAGCAGACAACATGAGCAAGACAGCAAGGGAACGTTTGGCACCACCGCTTGTGCTGACAATTGCACAAATAATCTTCGTATGGCCTCGAGAACTTATCGCGTATAATTTTGTATGACACACCCATCTCTGTCTCACCTTCAAACTCAGCTATTCTAACCATAATTTGATTGTTTTGATTAGTATGAGGTGTATATGCGGTACTAAACACCGCTTTTTATAGCCAAAATGGGACCACCACATGTTTATGCGGTTATTATTACCGCTTGTATATGCGGTTGTCACCGTATGTGTAGGCGGTGATAACCACCGCATGTATAGGCGGTGCCTCTGCTCTATGTTCCAAAATGGGGCAGGGACCGGACCGGACCGGTTATGATGTACCGCATTACCATTCGGTAGTCAGAAACCGTCTCCCCTTACGGTGTATGGCCTATAAATCATGACGGCCATCCATCCGCCACAGGAACCACCACAACGGGTGTCCAGCGAATCACAAAATGGTGAACACCTTAGACACATACCGGCGGACGGCAGGTTATCTAGAGTACAAAGGCACATTAATTCGTTGCTCGGAGCCCCGGTGGCCGGAGGAATGCACCTGCAAGCATCCAGCATACCTTCCAGGAAATTCGTGCGTTATATTTCAGTGTCAAATCGAGATGGACACTGACATAGCATATCCGATCGACTTCTCTTATGCGCATTGTTATGACGACAGAGGATTTCCCGAATCGTATTACTTGGATGCAGAGGCGCGAATCGCGAATCACATCAGAAGATATTGTCGTTACGACGTTTACAGTATCGGGGCTGAGGGCCTATGTGATCATGTTATCCGCAAGCTTCGAGCGTTCAACGCAGGTGAAAGGTATTAAGCGTTCAACCAAATGAATATTGTCATTTCCATTAATGAGAGGTCATCGGACGAAGATAGTGATTAGACATGCATTACCAAGTATGTAGTGTGATGTGTATGCGTTGTATTTTCATGTGTAAGCAGTTCAACCGTTTAATTAAATTCTCTCTCGAGTCGCCTCGGTGATTTCCATTAGATATTATTTCAAGTGTTGCAAGAAATATAGAAAGTACGTTGAAATAGGAAACACATGACACAAATAGCGTACGAACCGACTTGTTATTCAAACAACATTGTTACAACTAGACGACAAAAAAACTACTTCACAACCAACAATAACAACAACTTCATCACACTACCACAAACGAACGACTATAAAACCAACAATAAGAACAAGTTCATCAGACTGACACATACGAACGACTACACATAAGTCGGATATCCAACACATGAATCCTAAATCTCGTCGGCATGCTTGTTGTTGATGTGCCTCTTAAGATGACCGTGCTGCAGGTTGTTGGTCATGGTGTAGCGATGGCCGCAGTGACGGCACGTTGCAGTAAAAGCGATGCCTCCAAGCGGCTCCTTCTTGTAGTGTTTGGTGAACATGTCTTCACGTGGAATTGGTCTTTGTTCGGACGACATTGTCGGTGGGGGTGTGTTTCCGGCGGCGGTGTGTTTCCGGCGCCGGGTTGGTCCTCTTATATAGACTAGGTCCCACCGCATGGCCATGCGGTACATACTCACCGCATGGACATGGGGTACGTACATACCGTATGTCCATGCGGTATTAAACACCGCATGGACATCCGGTATTGTATACCGCATGTCCATTCGGTATTGTATACCGTATGGACAAGCGGTGTCTGAAACCTATATAACCCGGAGTCTCTGGCCAAGTGACCACACACCTCAACATGTCGGACAACAGCGGGGAAAGCTCAAGCAACGACATAATACGTCAAGGCACGATGGAAGAGTTTGAGGCGGTTCTATACACTGGTAGTCCGCGGTCAAAGACGGTGGAGGCGATGATAAAGAGACTACGTGATGAAAATCGGTCGCTCCTGGTCGAAAACCAACAAGCCCGTTGGCGGATTGATATCCTGGAAAGTCAAGTTGCAGTTCTGGAAGAGGAAAAAAAGGCTCTTGTAATGAAGCTAGGTGAAGCTACTGTGCGTAACACTTGACTATATTAGGGCCATTTGTATTTCGTTGCTTTTAATTTATAAAGTTCGTTTCGAATCATGATATTGAACGTTGGGTACGGAAATACTATTCAAATTTGAAAACGATCTGCAACGGTAACAAACCATCAAATCCACACAAACACATAACAATCCAAACTACTGCACAAAAAAGAATCCAAACTACCAACTACTACACAAAAAGCCATCTACCCGCAAACAGAACAACCACATACATCATCCCAGATCGCACCGTCACGGTGGGGGAGGACCCCAAAATTGTTGATAGATGCGAGCCAGGTGTGCCGGAGTCAACTCAACTCCAAGTTCCATGAGTCGCCGAATCTCCAACCCAGCCGCATGATGGCGCTGCTCAATAATGGTCGGCGGGGGTGGCGACGGCGGGTGTGGCGGCGGCGCGGTGGGCGGCGGCGTGGTGGGCGGCGGCGGGGGTCGCGACGGCGGTGGGATGATGGGCTGGTGTCGAGGAGTGTCAGGAAGTAGGTATGGATGACTATGGCGGTGAAACCAATCCAGATAGTCATCAGCCACGCCATATGGGTACTCTTCAGAGGTCCGTGGCAACTCCTCCATGGGGAAAAGATGATCGAACCTGTGCGCCCAGTGGTTGTCAGCTGGGTGGAACGACGCCTCCTTCTTGCACTTGGCGGACTTCGGTCTGAGCACTACGGTAGGCCTGATTGGATCAGCGGGAATGTGCTGAACCCGACCAAACTGTCGCAGCACACGGTCCGGCATATACGGCTCCTCCTCGAACAACCACCGAATGGTGCCCCTATATCTCGAAAGACGCAGATCTCCATCAAAATCCAAGTGTCTACCAAATGGCATGAACTCGATCTGCAATGGAATAGAAATTGTTATTATGACTAAAATCTGGTATATAGTATGACAAATGTAAGTGCGGATATAAATTGTGTTCGTACCTCGTCGACTGTCATCTCATCCAGCCTCCACCGCAGAACATCCAGTCGCTCGATGCGAGGCCTATCATCCCGTACTGGAAAATGGTGTCGCCCCCAGGACGTACCTCACCCCGCGTCGCGGATCCCGGGCTAGCCTCCGATCGAGCGTCATGCCGGGCTTGAACACCGGAAAATGCAACCATATCCACACCTACAAAGGAACAATACTATCAGCAACATAATCATTATAACCTAGTTACAAAACTTCTAAAATAAATAATCACAGAACGAATGTCTTACCTCCAATAGTTTTGTACAACCGTCCACGTCTTTGGCCAACTCCCGAGTCGCCTCGCCCGATCCCCGGTACAAGCACGACAAGACCCCTGCAGCTAGAGAAAGATGCGACACCTGCGCTGCATCCATAAACCTACGGATCACCTCCGGTCGCAATCTTCCGCCCGACTTGTCGATGAACAAGGTCGCAGTCGCAATCATCCCCAGCACAACACCCAAGATGCACTCCATATCATGCTCAAGTGGGGCGCCATCTCAAACCCGCTGTCGCATCGGTGCTATCTTCTGAAGGAGGAGCTGAACAGTAGGTCCTCCATGGGCCCATGCGCTCTGCCGCTCGTTCTGAGTCAAGCCGTAATACTCCCCAACTATTTCCCTCCAGGCGCCAACGTCATCCAAGTGAATACACTCCTCTCCGTCCAAACCAAGGCCAAGTATGAAGAGCACATCGTGCAGTGTGATGGTGATCTCTCCCCATGCGAAGTGAAAACTGTTCGTCTCGGGGTGCCAGTGCTCAACAAATGCCCCGATCAGAGTGTGATCCACATGATCCCACTCGAAATCTCTCAGGTCCCAAAACCCAATCTCCCGCACTGCGGGAAACCAGGACTCCCGTCCATCAACCTCCAACAACGCCTCTACACGGCCCAGCGACTGCCCTTGTCTCTGCACACGCACACCCCTACGCAAGGCTTCGTCCTCCCGTCTCCAAACAGCCTGTGCAATGTGGGTCTCGTAGTCTCTCAGAAGGGAAACGGTATGTGGCCCCCCTGTCCATTCGGGCAGAACAGCCCGAATGACCCCTGCCCTGCTAGGCTCGCCATGCCTATCACCTCCTGCACTACTCCCCTCACCATGCTGCCCAGCACCACCTGCCCTACTGCTCTCTCCACGCTGTCTCCGCCTCCTCTGCACTACACGGACAGGGGGCTGTGCCGCCTGGTCTCCTCCCATATCCTGACGAACATCGTCAGATGCCCCATACATCGGATCATGTTGGTCTCCTCCCATATCCAGCGACACATGCCTCGAAAGTCCAGCTGACTCAATAGGTGGGGTCGAAGAACATCTCTGTCCACGTACATGCCTCTCATGCCCCCCGGCAATCGGCACACCCTCCAAGTTCCTAGGTGTCGCTGACGGCGCCGCCTGCTGACTCCCGATGATCGGCTCAAGCTCGGCGGTCCTCGGCGTCGACGATGGCGCCGCATGCTGACTCCCAGGCGTCCTCCCTACACCCGTAGAACCTACCGGGGTGAACGACGCAAAATCTATCTGCGCAACGGCCCATGGCTCCTGGTCGCCACCTCGAGCATGACTCGTCCCAACACCCACATCTCCGAGAAGAGGTGCCATGTCGTCATACGAGTTCAATTGTTCGCTCGCAAACTGAGTCCCAAAGTAGTCCCGATAACTGTCATGATGAGTCTGCAACTGCTCTACCACTCTCTCAGCTCCAGTCTGCAAGTGCTCATCCGTCTGACGTGCTCTGTCCCTTCGTAGGTACTCCTCCAGCATCTCAATACCCTGGTCGCCTTGACCAGACTCTCCGGTCGACTGCACCCCTGGGTCATCCGTGTGGTCAGACATCAAGTGCAGCTCAATCTGCACCAGACTCTGATATGTCTCCATAGATGACTGGGACGTGTGCCCAGTATCAGCTCCTACCGTCTCAGTATCCCTCTCCGGAGGATCCACTACATCCTCCAACGTTTGGGTCTCCCTGACGGCAGCCTCGGTATCATCATCTACCGCGTCGCTATCCGTCTCCATCGGAACTGATACACCCTCCAACGTCTGCCTCTCCCTAATGGCAGCTCTCCTAGCAGATTGTAATACTACCCTCTCTCCCAAATTTCTCGACAACACAGACTGTGTAAATTAAAATATATTTGTCAGAATCCTATCGCTCAATTACAATACTATATCGTATGACTGTCTAAATGTGGCAAGATTTTCGTAAGGTTTATTAATGATATCATCTTAATACTAACAATTCATAAGAAAACATAAATATATACTTATTCGATTTCAATTTCCCTACACCTAGTATTTGTCAGAATCCTATGGCTCGAATACGATACTATATCGTATGACTGACTAAATGTTGCAAGATTTTCCAAAGGTTTATAAATGATTTCAACCTAATACTATCAATTCCTAAGAAAACAGAAATATATACTTATTCGATATCAATTTCCCTACACCTAGTAACAATTTTAACATACCGTAGGCTGAGGTTGTGTGTCCAGCGGTGGCGGTACATCTGTCGTCCTCCACCTCTGTATAGTGGGTTCCGGCTGCATTATATATAACAATGAAATGTTAACACTATTTTCTTCAAATTAAAAAATAAAGCAAATTGATTATTATAAACATTAAATGTTACCTGTAACGGATGTCTCCGAAAAGGACCGACATCATCAGCCGCGGCTTTTCCACGATTGTCTTTCACCATCTCAAAACCCGAGTACAAAGTGGTGGTAGATATAGGGACGGGGAATGGACGGAACCAAAAGTCGGGCTCGGAAAGAAAGGAATGGGAGAAGATTCGAGTCGGGCTCGGAAAGAAAGGAATCGGAGAAGATTCGGTGTGTCGGAGAACTGGGCCCCCCACGCCTATTTATAATGGGCCCCCAACGGTAAAAAAACACCGCATGGAGATGCGGTACGTTTTTTACCCAAATTTCAAAAACATACCGCATACCCATGCGGTATGTTCGTACCCAAATTTTCAATATTTTAAAAGCAACCGCATACCC
This sequence comes from Persicaria maculosa, assembly GCA_963922045.1. Classification (NCBI taxonomy): domain Eukaryota; kingdom Viridiplantae; phylum Streptophyta; class Magnoliopsida; order Caryophyllales; family Polygonaceae; genus Persicaria; species Persicaria maculosa. The sequence continues at coordinate 12,139,282 of OY998256.1, forward strand.
ATGCGGTGGGTTTCGGATAACTTCGACCCAACCGGATTTTCGTATTACGGACTCCGTTTTAACCTAACCCACCGCACGTACATGCGGTGTTTTTATACGGTCAACATACATACCGCATGTACATGCGGTATGTAGGGCTAAAATTTGATTAAGTCACCGCATAGGGATGCGGTGGATTTGCGGTGTAAATAGTAAAAATTAGCGGTGTACATATAATACCCCAAAAATATTCCCGATATTACCAATTTAGACATTTTTATAGTTCATCTATTTTCTTTTAGATTTTTTTTTTTATAGAGTACTCAGGAGGACACACATTTAATAATTACTGTAATTAACAACTATGCAAGTGATCAGAAAATGAGATGAACAGATCGGAGCACATGAATCATGAATGAATATAAAGAGGTATACGTAGCTGCAGGAATCTCGCCGAGGAAATCCCCATCAGATATCTTTTTTAATAGTAAAGTATGTGATCATACAGTACTAAATTGTTAATTAATTAGTACGATACAAAATACAAATCTCACTTTAGCTCATTCAAGATATACACAATTAGTCATTTAGAACTAAAACCTGGTCATATCCAATATCTGGCAATACAAAATAAGCTACTCAGTATAAAATAATCTCCAGCTAATTTGATTGCATTTACTAAAATCACACTATCTGACGGCTGTCTAAAAAAACTCATAAAGTTAATATTGCATTTTCTAGAGGCTTTTTTTAATGGAAAGAAATAAATAGAACTAATAAATTAAGGGGTCATTTGGTATTCCATATCTATGAGATTTGGTATATTAATAGTATATAAATGTTAATTTGATATCCTGATACACTGATTGTAAGTTTTTTTATCAATCTTTTGGTATCTACTATTGAAATTGGATATATATTTTTCTTTTAATGCCGTTCTTTGCCTCGATTTTTCTATAAAGGTAAATATATAGATGAGTGGTGAAAATCACAAGTATAAAAAATCAGGTCGATTCTTCTACTCCACACCCTACAACCCTCCCTACTCCACTATTTTTTTAATATTTATTTAATTTTAAAAAAAATTATATTTATATTACTAACATCTATTTTTACATATTTATAAAATTTTATTTTGAAAAACCATGTTTTAAAATTTTTTATAATTGTATTTTATAAAATGTTGTCTTTTTTATTTTAAAATATTGTAAAACATGATTTTTCAAAATTAAAATTTACAAATATATAAAAATAGATATTATAAATATAATTATAATTTTTTTAAGATTAAATAAATGTTAAAATATTTTTGTGATGTAGAAAATGGTGTAGGGGGAGAATGCAGCACATCTCCACCGACAAAAAATATAAGAGCATGCCAAAGGGTCTTATATAAAACGGTAACTATACACAAAATGTCACCTCTATACCCTCCAAAAATATACCAAAATACCTCTAACTACTCCTTGAATATGTAAATAAAAAGCGGTCATATCCGGGTTCGAATTGGGGACCTTTGGGTACTACCCATAAGTCCTTTTCAGTGAGTCATTCCGGAATGGTTACCTCTAACTACTCCATATGTACGCACACCACGACTCAAAACTCTACTTGAAGAACTCAAAGTCATATCCTAGCCATAACCTTCCTACTCCCATTTGTGCGCCCTGGGCTTTCCATAAGCGATTTGCACTTCTATTTTGCAGAAAGACGGGAGCAACGGGTAGTATAATGTGTGTAACAAGCATTAGGCTTAAAAGATTCATTACAAAACACAAGTTTGTTCCTATATGTAAAGGCGCTACAATTGCTCCAACCGAACAGGATCAGACAAGCTCAAGGTGATAACTAGAAGCTTCAACGGAAGCTCACGTAAGGAGGAAGAAAGCCATTTGAGAATTTTCTTTTGCATTTCTATATCTCCCAAAATGTACATTGTACATGTATTTATACTAAAGTAAAACTGAACTACCTAAGCGCACAATAGAAAGCTAACAACTTATCTAACTAAGCTGCACCTACATTCTAACAAAACTCCTAACAAAGCACACACTCTCTATACCCCCCCCCCCCCCCCCCCCCCCCAAGGTGGAAGAGATGAATCAATCTCAAGGCCAAGGTTGAGAGAAATGAAATTGTGTTGCTGAGCTCCAAGAGGATTAGTGAACAAATCAGCCGGTTGGAGAGAAGAAGGGACATGAACTGTGAACAAGAACCCACTTTGGACCCTGTCTTGCACGAAATGGCAGCCGATTCGTAGGTGCTTAGTGCGCTCGTGAAACACAGGATTCAATGCCAAATGTTGTGCTGCCTTATTGTCACAACACAAAGGAATAGGGAGAGGAACTGGGACTCTCAAATCATGTAGCAAGCCCTCAAGCCAGACCAATTCGCTAGTTGTGGTCGACATACTGCGGTACTCACTTTCAGCAAACGATTTCGACACCGTCTTTTGTTTCTTAGCCTTCTAGGAAACCAAGGCATTCCCAAGAAAAATGCAGTATCCAGTAACTAATATACAGGAAAACATACAACTTCCCCAATCTGCATCGCAATACCCTTTAATCTTCAAGTTAGAGTCACTGGGATAGAAGAGAGACCAATTAACAGTCCTTTTCAAGTATCGGAGAAGATAAACTCCAGCTTGCCAATGAGGTTTCTTTGGAGAAGAAAGGAACTGACTCAAGTGTTGAACACTATATGAAATGTCAGGGCGAGAAACTGTGAGGTACAATAGCTTGCCAATTAACCTTCTATAGCACTCTAGGCCATCAAGCAGATCCCCTGAATCTATGCTCAGATGCAAACCCCTTTGCATTGGAAAAGGAGATGCCTTGCAATTCAACATATCTGCATCAGTAAGCATATCTACAATATACTTTCGTTGATTCAGGCGCAATCCAGACAATGATCTCGATATCTCCATGCCAAGGAAATATCGAGCCAATCCCAAGTCCTTGATGGTGAACTTGTGATGAAGAGCATCTTTGGACCGACCAATTTCAAGAGAATCACTACCAGTAAGCAACATGTCATCGACATAGACAAGTACAATGGTAAGAAGGTGACCTCTTTCTTTCACAAACAAGGAATAATCTTGTTTGGACTATACAAACCCAAGACTCACTAAGAATTTTGTGAGCTCAATGTTCCATTGACGGCTAGCCTGCTTGAGCCCGTACAGTGATCTTTTAAGAAAACAAACTTGCCCTGGTTTAGCTTTGACATATCCAGGAGATGGTGTCATGTAAACCTCATCATCAAGATATCTGTGAAGGAATGCATTGTTAACATCGAGCTGTTGAAGCTCCCAAGACCGAGCTGCTGCAAGAGCCAGCAATGTCCTTACTGTTGCAAATTTTGCAACTGGAGAGAAGGTATGTTTGTAATCCTTCTCCTTCTCTTGATTATACCCCCTTTGCTACAAGGCGGGCCTTATATCTTTCAACATCTCCAGATGGCCTGAACTTTACCTTGTACACCCATTTACACCCGATTGCTTTCTTGCCAGGTGGTAATTCAGTGAGTACCCAAGTACTGTTCTGCTCAAGAGCATCCAATTCCTTAGCCATGGCTTCCTGCCATTCAATTTTAGATCGGGCTTGGGCATAATTAGAAGGTTCTGGTATGGCAAGGACATTGTATAATGAAGCCACATAACTAGAGGAATACTCCACCAAATTTGATCGAGAAACCATATGAAAGGCCTGAGAGAAAGAATCACCATCATGATCATCTGCACATGATCTAGAAGGTAACTGACCACAGACAAAATCACGTAGTTTAGCTAGCCTATGTATCTGTCGTGCAGGAAGGGACACAACCTCCTGATCAGGTAACCCTGAAGCCCCTTCAGAGTGAACAATTTCAACCTGTTCAAGTCCTAAACACTCACCATCAGTGTAGGCAGTAGGACTATCAGGCGACCTGTAACTAGGAGAATCAGTAACCTCCTCATTCTCTTCACCTAGGGCCTGATCAGAATCCCCAACAGTTGGCAACAAAGGGCTATGATTTGGTGAAAAAAGGTCAGGAGATTTCCTTCTCTGAGAGGAATTAAGCCCATCCCTATCCTCCACACACACACGAGGAAGGGAAGTAGAATTAGGGACCACAACTGGTAACTTGTCCCTATAAGGAAAAACTCTCTCCTGAAAGGTGACATGTCTAGCAACAAACACCTTGTTTGTAGACATTTCCATCACCTTGTACCCCTTTTGATTAGGTGTGTACCCTATGAAAACACATCTACTAGCCTTGGCTTCAAACTTAAATCTGTGAGAAGAATTAAGCAAAGCAAAACACTGACATCCCATCACCCTCAAGGCAGAATAGGGAGCAGGTTTCTTGAACAACACCTCATAAGGAGTTTTCCATGCAAGAACTGATTATGGAAGCAAATTTATGAGGTATGTAGCAGTTAAGATACACTCACCCCATAAACGAGCTGGCAAATTTGCATACAGACGCAGCGCCCTTGCAGTCTCGACAAGGTGACGATGCTTTCTTTCTACCCTCCGTTTTGTTGAGGAACCTCAACAACTGACTTCTGATGCACAACCCCTTTACTATGCAACAGGTCATGAACATGTTGATTTAAAAATTCGGTTCCATTGTCAATGTGTATCACCTTGACTTTGGTACCAAATTGTGTCTCAACAAAGGCCAAGAATCTTTGTATCACCTTGAACACTTTATCCTTATGACGAAGTAAAAATGTCCAAGTACCTCTTCTATGGTCATCCACAACAGTGAGGAAGAACTTAGCACCACAAATGGAATGGGTCAGTTAAGGCCCCCACAAGTCCATATGTACCAGATCAAACAAATTCAAAGCATGAGCAACACTCTTAGGAAAAGGAAGTCTATGCAGTTTTGCAAGAGCACAAGTATCACAAACAAAAGTTGATTCACACCCGGATACACCACCAGGTAAATGCTATAATTTAGAAATAGACACATGTCCGAGACGAGCATGTAACAATGGCAGATCATGAGCCATCTGCAACTTATTTGAAAGCAAAGAAACATTATTGTGATCTGTGACTCTGAAGGGAGACTTGTATCCAGTGATCTCGTCATCTCTCAAACATCTGAAGTTGGTGAACTTGTACAATCCACCATCTATTTACCTAGCAACAATAACACGTCTAGTTAAAATGTCCTGAAGAACACGACATTTAGCAAAGAAAACGAACATAAGAGCATCATCATCAAGTAACTTTGGAACCGACATCAGATTGTGCTTGAAGGAAGGGAGGTACAACACATCTGTGAGCTTCAATTTGTTGCTAAGAACGACTGTTCCAGCATGAGTCACAGCTTGTGTGTATCCATCAGGCATTCCTATCAAGATCGGTTTACTGAGCTTTCTGAGATCCACGAAAGCATTCTTATCAAATGCAATGTGGTCCGTAGCTCTTGTATCTTTGATCCACACACATGATTGAGACAAAAAAAAACCTGTAATTGCAGAATTGTGAGCCACTGTGCCTGCAAAGTTCACACCAGACCCTCCTGGTGCAGGTCCATCATCAACCTTCATTTTGCCCTTCATTATGCGAATCACTTCTTTAAACACAGCATTAACCAGAGTAGAATCAGGCTTGTAACCATTCCTTTAAAAACCATCCTTACGGTGCACCATTTCGAATTCAAAAGGAGTATTAAATTGTTGTTCAACCCCTTGTGTATGTCCTGCAAACTTTCCATCTTCATGCCCAGTCTTGTTCAACTCCTTGTGTACTGGAAATGGTCAAACTTCTTGTCATACTTAACCTTCTTGGACTCCCTTTTGTATTCTCCTCTCTTGCTCTGACCAGAAGTACTAGCTCCACCACCAAATTGCTTACCAGCAGCTAACACATTATGATTCATTGCACCAGAAGAACTGCCAGCACCTACAGTGATTTCCTTTTGTCGCTCTATCTGCATAACCATGTGGTAAGCCTTGTTGACTGACGGTAGAGGATCCATAGATAGGATGCTACTTCGTACTGTGTCATAGCCATCAGAGAGTCCCATGAGAAACTACATGAGATGCGCCATTGCCTCCTTCTCAAGAAGCTTCTTAAGGATTGCACAACTGCACTTCGACATCATTCCACATCTGCAAATCGGAAATCCCTCCAGAACCTGGAGTTCATCCCATACCTTCTTCAGCTTCCCATAGTCACAGCAACAGAGAGATTCTCCTGCCTAATTCCATTCAATTCATTATGAAATTGATAGATCAAGGGAGCATTGGACTCGGCAAAGCGCTCCCTGATCTCCTCCCACAGCTCTTGTGCCGACTGCCCATACATAAAATTCTATGCAATTTCACTTTTCATAGAGTTCAAAATCAAACTCATGACCATGTAGTCACAGCGGATCCACCTCTGGTAATCGTCCGAATCCTCATCTGGTTTCTTGCAACCTCCATTAATGAAGTCGAGCTTCATTTTTGCCCCAAGAGCCACCATTCTAATACTCCTACTCCAGCTAAGAAAGTTGTATCCAGTAAACTGATTCAACACGAGTTGCATTCCTGGATGATCAGAGTTCGCGAGGAAAAGTGGATCGAAATTGTTCGCTTGCAAATCTCGATCACCAGGTGCCTCGCGTCTCGAACCAGTATTAGCATCAGAAACATCTATGTCATCCATTTTCTCAGCAAATCAACTCAAAACAGACCAGGAAATCAGAGTAAAGTCTAAGCGGAACTTAGATCTGGACCAATCAACCAACTCACAAGCAATCGAACGAAATTCATGACGATTGTAAAAAAACGAGTAATCAGTGCAGATCTCTCACCTCTTGCTCTGATACCATGTAAAGGAGCTGCAATTGCTCCAACCAAACAGGACTATACAAGCTCAAGGTGATCACTAGAAGCTTCAATGGAAGCTCACGTAAGGAGGAAGAAAGCCATTTGGGACCGGAAAATGTCGACATCGATCCTCCCATCGAACACCGGTGACCACCTCCCTTGATGCCAAGTGCCAACTCCTCTTCGATCGATCCCTTCGACATCTACTTCTCCTCTCTAAGCGACACCACCAACCCTTCCTCCTCCTCCCTCTTCCATGATACCCTCGGTGGTGTGTGGCATCCAGCTACATCCTCCCTTGACACCAAGGACCAACTCCCTTGCTTCTCGCCAAGCACCAACCCCTTTTCGAAATTGTTGTTTCTAATTTGAAAATTTTAATATCTAACCATCTAGGGTTTAGGTGGTGGTACTGATACGAGGAATTAAGAATCTACAAATTAAAGAAATTTGGTATAATATCATATATCCGCTACCAAATAGTAGGTATAACATATGAAAATGTCATTTGATATCTAGATAAAACATACTTATTACTATTATGTATGAATTTATAAAAACAAAGCTAAAAAAAAGTTAATATTTTATATAGTTTTTATCATTTAAAAAAACATATATGAATAATAAATGACAAGTTTTAATTAACAGATGAAACATTATTTTCTAATAAATAAGATGCATCAATTTTTTCACAAATTATGGTAAATTATCAAAATAGGGGTCAAAATCACCAAAAATCATGTGGTGCACCTTCTGTACTTGAAATTATTAATTACACACAAAGGCTTTAAAATTTATGAAAGTTGTCAATAATAATAATAATAATAATAATAATAATAATAATAATAATAATAATAATAATAATAATAATAATTTCATGTACGATACAAAACAAATTTTAAGTAGCTTATTAATGAAAGTGGGTGTCATGAAAACAAAAACACTTTGACCCCTTAACCCATCTGAACTCGATCCCATATTGGGGACAAATCCATCTGTCATCACACTTCTCTGTGTTTATGGATCCCTCTCTCGACCATCTCTTGCTAGATCCATCTCTCTATACTAGCTGCTTATATTATATTATATTATATTTATATAATATTATATTATATTATATAAATTATATATATAATAGATTTTCGTGAATAAATCTAGAGTATTGAATCGAGCAGATCAATGATTGAGATTTAAAGAAAATTTTGAAGAGAAAAATTATACGTAGAAAATAACATGATTATTCGTATATAACTCGATCATATGAATAATCATGTTGCAACAAACGAATAATTTTTATGTGAAAAGACTGTTAATACATACGTATAATTATACTACCTTCGATCCAAAATACATGTCGTTTAACTTATTAACACGTATTTTAAGGAGCTAAAAACTATATAATATATTAAATTTTTTATTATTATTTTTTTACAATCTAATACTTATTACCAACAAATATTAATTAGTTGTAAAAAAATAATTTAAAAAAAGTTGATATTTTATATAGTTTTTACCTCCTTAAAATACATGCTGAAAAGTCAAACGACATATATTTTGGATCGGATGTAGTATTAAATTAGATGAATAATTATATTATTACATATGAATAATTAATTTATTTACAATTTATACTGAGAGGTGTTTTCCAACCCCAAATCTTGAATTCATAGTTTATGTCACAAGTTAACTTCATTTTTACCAATCGTAAGTTATTATATAGGGATTTACTGAAGTCCGTTGGGATTCGAGATCGGGGGTCGTGTGCACGTGTGCGCATATGTGCTAATAGCTTAGCACATAAGCCGAGCGGGGTTCCATCCTAAAACCAATTGGCAATAGGAGGAGTAACCCACTTGCTTAGTTGCTTATATACTATGGCTTGATCTTTCATATGTCGATGTGGGACTCTTTTTGGTCTCTTCACACCTTTCATTCTCTCAACATGATTTAATCAATCACCTTTTATAATATCATATGTCGGGATGATCAAGGTTGTGTTTTTGCGTTTTCAGTAAAACCCTCCTAATATTTACTACCTAGTTAAAAAAAAAAAATCAATCACCTTTTTTAAACGGTCAATTGTGTTTTTTTTTTTGTATACTTATTTTGAGTGAGATGCGGGAGAAATCCAATTCAATTCCCAATAGAGTGATTGTTTTTACTTATTTTCAGTGAGATGTGGGAGAAATCCAAATCCCAATAGAGGGATTCTTGTAACGCCTTTATGAATCTTCCCACACACAAAGTAAGACCATCAATGACATCGACCATTTTCTCCCCTCATATTCCATCCTGGTACGCGATGACTATTAACGCTTTTGAAAATCGTAAAAATATTTAATGTTATGGTTTTGAAAACCGTAAGAAGTTATTAATCCGGTTAGGAAGCAAGTTAATAATTTTAATAAAAATAGGCTAACTTCTTAATTTCTTGTTTTTTCCAAATCGAGATTTGATTATGTGACTATGAATATAAAGTTTTGTTTTTTCCAAATCGAGATTTATAAAGGCAGTGGTGGCCCATGATTTCTAAAGATAGGAGGCACTAGGCAGGGTGAAATCTTTGTTTTGAAAAAAAAATAAAAAATTGGTATGTATATATATAATGAAAAAAATTCAAAAAAACTTATTGAAAGAAAATATTACTGTGGTTTAAATATGAAATTTTTAGTGAAAAGTGCATAAAATAAAATTTAATAATTTTTTAATGTGTGTAGCATGATTGATATTTTTTTGACAAAAAAAATTAAAGAAAATTATAATTTTTTAAAGAAAAATGTCATTTTAAAATGGAAAAAAATTGATATGATTGAAAAGTATTGTAACAAAAATCATAAATTGTGGGTTAAATATGATATTTATAGTTAAAAAATAATAGGAATAAAAACTACTTGGATATTTTTTAATATATGTGTAGTATAATAAATACTTTTGTGAAATATATTGAAAAAAAATTATAAAATTTGCTTTAAATATGATATTTTTAATTGAAAAAATTTGATGGGAATGAAAAGTATTGTAAAAATGTAAAAGATTGATGAGGTTTGAACTTATGATCTCTTATCTTAGTTACTCTTCCTTTCTTCGACAATTAAGAGCAACCCCAACAGCTATTGTAAAAAATCTCTAAAATAGAGATCCAAATGTCAAAATCTCTATAAAAAATCCACCACAACTCCAACAGCTTCTCTATTTTACAGATTTTTTCATTTATTATACACTATAATCAATACAGAAATTTATAATATATAGATAATTGATGGTTAAAACAAGATGGAAGGGATGATTTATGTAGAATAGGGGTGCCAAGCATTAAATTTATATATAGAAAGGAGTGAAACATTAAATTATAGAGATTATTTCTCTTCCTCCAAATTTAGAGATTTTTTTCATCTCTCCTTCCATTTCTCTATTTTATAAATGGGTTTACAAAAGCTGTTGGGGTGAAAAAATGCATGTTTTCTCTAAAATTTCAACTTTTTCTATTTTAGAGATGTTGTTGGGCTTGCTCTAAGGTAGACAATATTTGTGTTCTTTTCCCTATTTTTATTTATTTTACCATAGTTGTTGTTTTTTTGTAAAAAAAAACATACTACGTTTTTTCTCTTGTAGGGAGGGGCTATATATCAAAGTTAGACTCGAACCGATGATTGGGGGTCATGTGTATGGGCGCACATGCGCTAATAGCCTAGCACACGAGACGAGTGAGGTTCCATTCTAAAATCAATTGGCAATAGAAGGAGTAACTCACTGACTCATATACTAGGGCTTGTTATATTCAACTTTCGACATGAAACACTTTTGGTCTCATTCACATCTCTCAACAGGACAACTAGAGCTGGCAATCGGGTAAGTCGGATCGGTCTCGGTCTCGGTCGGACGTTTCGGTTTCGGGTTGTTTCGAACTTGAATTCATATTGGATTGGCTGAAATTCGGGTTGTATCGGATTGGGTCGGGTCTATTCGGGCTTTGACTGGATTGGATAAAATCGAATTATCAGGAAAAAAACCGATTAAGTTAAATCGGATTTCGGATTAATCGGGTTTCGACAAAATCGGGTTGGTGGAGTTGGGTTTCGATTGAATCAGACAAGATTGGGTTCAGATTGAAACGGATGTTGACATATTCGGGTTTCGGATTAATCGGATTTCGGGATGATCGGGTTGGACGAATCGGGTTTCGATTTAACTGAATATCAGCTTCATTCGGTACGATGAATTGTAGGGTTGGGAAATGGTACGGAAATTACCATACCAACCACGTACCAACCACAGTCGATCATAAACACTACTCCCTCCGTCTCCCAATAGATGTTGTTTTAGAGTAAAAAAAACTTGTTGTTTTAGCTATAATTATTATCTTTATAGGTAATGAATGATATTTTTTATAGGTAATAATTACTGCTTTCAAATATTTTACTCCCTTCGTTCAGCAAAACATGTCATTTTAGCTTCTTGTACAATCTTTAATACAATCAACAAATATACTAATTTACCCTCATTTATTACATTACTTTTAATTTTCACTTGATTGAAAATCGCAACTCACAACCCATTAATCATTACAATGATATTTTTGTAAAGTAAGAGTTAAATTACCTACAATATATGACATGTTTTTTTTAACAAATTTCACACCTTAAAACAACATATTTAATTTGGCGAACGGAGGGAATATCTTATCTTATACTCCCTCCGTCCAAAAATACATGGGCTTTTACTATTCATGCACGCTTTTTAAGGAGCTAAAAACTATATAAAATATTAACTTTTTTATTAATTTTTTTTAATAATTACAAACTTATTATCAATAAGTTTGTAATTATTAAAAAAAATTAATAAAAAAGTTAATATTTTATATAGTTTTTAGCTCCTTAAAAAAGCGTGCGTGAATAGTAAAGCCCATGTATTTTTGGACGGATGTAGTAAAAGTAAAGGAAACATAGATTTTATTAATAAGTGTGTCTAAAACTAAAACAACAAATTTTGCGATACGGAATGAATATAAACCAAACAGAATGAAAAAAATACTGAAACTAGAGGCAAATTATTTTATTACGGAGGGAGTAATAAAGAAGAAAACACTGAAACTAGAGATGATAAAATGGCACAAAAACTTTGACATGGTTGTGTGTGTGAAATTTACATGACATATTACGGAGTATAACAGTAAATTTCAGAAATTGAGTAATTAATGTAGCTAGATTCAAGCCATTTGGTTTGTTAAATTCACACTGCACCTTAAATTCAGTGATGCAGTTGTGGACGTACGTTGAACGTCGATCTGCAAGTCCAAAGAGTCTCTCCATCTTACCCCACATTTTCCTCCTCTTTTCACGTTCCCTCCTCATCCTTCTGTCTTTCCTTTCATTACAAATTTTACAATATTAATTAATTAATTGATGGCTTTGTTAATTATTTTGTCTCGCCTTTAAATACTCATCTTCAATTCTCTTTCACATTAACTCTCTTTGAATCCCCATTGCCTCTCTCTCCCTCACCTCTTAATACTCTCACAGTCTCACTTATATATACCTTTGCTAGAACAACGCATTTCTCCATCCATATATCTCTCCAAGGTTTGGGAAATCATACATACAATCTACATATCTCTCTTCTAAAATGTCGACCAGAAGATCGCGTTCTAGACAGCAGTCGTCTGGTGTTTCTGAAATCACCGACGATCAAATCGCTTCCCTCATCTCTAAGCTCCGGCAACTCATCCCTGAGCTTCGTCGCCGACGTAGCTCTGATAAGGTACACCCCTCTTCAATACTTCACCTCCTAGTTCAAATTAAATATGCATTTTGACTTATTATATGTATCTCAATTTTTATTTCATTTATATATATATATATATATATATATATATATATATATATATATATATATATATATATATATATATATATATATATACTACTTAATTATAGTAATGATGCATATTTAATAAACCGAGAAATATCAATATAATAAATCAATAAGCATAATTGTTAATTAATTCGCGATCCAATACAATATTTTTAATTGATAATAAATATCTATCTATCTAGATATCGATCTGTATATATAATATAATACTGAATCTTTTTAGTTAGAAGTTGTGACTTTGAATTCTATAAAGTAAGAAACATTTCTAAAAATATCTCAATACCTAAGTTTGTGGGTACATGTGGGGCTAACTTTTTAATTAGAAGTGGGTCATTCATTATATATATTTGGTTAAGTAAAATAAAAGAAGTTATACTAATTGTAAGTTTGTGGATACATGTGGGACTATATTGTTTCCAACTGATTTGGACCAAAAAATTAAAATAAAATAAATCCGATATGATTTTTATTGATCGAGAAAATGTGTATCGATTAAATTGTTGTATATATATATGTACTATATATAGGTGTCGGCAAACCGGGTTTTGCAAGAGACGTGCAGCTACATAAGGAGTTTACACCGGGAGGTCGACGACCTGAGCGACCGCCTGTCAGGGCTCTTGAATTCCACCGACGACGACAGTGTTGAAGCTTCGGTTATCAGGAGTTTGCTAATGTAACAATATGATTTATTTCATTTGAAGATTAATAATGTGATAAATTAAAGTACGTCGAGCAAACTTAGCAATATATATATATTTTTTGCATGCACGTAACGTTATGTACTTAAATATTACGTATCATATCGCACTAGGTATGTATATGTATATACATACCTAATGTTAGATGCGTTTATAGTGTTGTAATACTTGATCTTGGATCATAGAGGGTTAGTTTTCGCACTTCGGATTGATCGCCGATGATCGATCGAGTAGCGTTGAAGATTTGTACGTGTGTTTCTTGATTCATTGATATGGTGCATGTAGTAATTGGTTTTGCCTATCATGGCTACTTGCATTATATTCTACCTTAATTGTGTTATTGTATGCCATTATTTAACGGTTGAAGTTATATATGTTGAAGAAAGTAGTTAGTTGTTATAAGTGGAAACGAATCCTGCTAAAAGTAGAAGCACCTTTCTTCTCTAAACTATTGTTTGGGATTTAGACAAAATTAGTGATTTTGTTTGTGGTGGAAAATTGTGTCATGTTATGAGGATCCTTGAATGAGAAATATCTCTCACTAGTGCACTTATGAAGTTGTTAAGGGAATTTCACGTGGAAAAACCTACTAAATGAAATCCCGATAAAAGTCAAATTATAAGGTAAAAGGATTTATAGATCCCTGGAATCCCTGGAATGTCTCCTATTTTCAGAATGTCTGGTCTCCCTATCTTTCATTGGGACATTCGATAGGCGCGCAGATTGAACGAACGATCTGTAACATTGACAAAGGAAACAAGTTATATAAGGACATACCTTCGGAACAAAAATTGATCCTTGCCTTTGCCCTTTGGTGTATAGGGCCGATGAGAACCCGAATAGTTTTTAACAACAATTCAACGATATCAGAACGATGAAAGATTGGATAAAAAAATATAAAACAATATAGTAGGACTTGGAGAAGAGCTTAATTTTGATAGTGCTCAGATGGGAGCGAACCGCATGGCTTCTAGCTTCGTTATCCGTGATTGTCAGGCAAGGGTCCTCTCCTGTGGTGCTCGTAGCCATGGTTCGGTGTCAGTAGTGCATGCAGGCGGAATGTTATGTTCTTACATGGCCTCCTGGAAGCTTCAAAGCGAGGTTTCGCTCGGCTGGATCGAGGTCGAAGGTGACTGCTTCACCATCATCAACTCTATGCGAGTCGGGGCCTTTAGCAGTGCTCTTGTGAGATCGAGGCTAGATGGAGCGCGATTTCAGATGCCCTTGGTCTTTGTCGATCATTCGAGAGGGTCACCTTCGTGCACATCTTCAGAGATGACAACCAGGTAGCTGACGCATCTGGGTTTGACCTCACATTTCGTTACTGACTGTGTTCCAGCAGAGATCGCTGATCTCATCCATTGGGACGTCCGTGGACGATGGGTTAACCGCCCCAAATACTTGTTTTGTATCAAAAAAATAAATAAAAAAATATAAATACATTGCCTTCTCTTGGGTCACATAGTTGTGATTCAAGAGGCAGGGCGTATATTTTTTTTAAAGATGTAATTATGTAAATACTCACTAACTAAAATACATTTTTTTAAATAAAATAAAACCTACACCTTAAGAGTTAAGAGGGCATGTATTTAAAGCAAAAAATGAAATTTTTTTTATGGTACAAATAATAATTTTTAGCGGTCCAAATAGCATCACCAATAGTGAGGAACATCATTTTCAGGAGTATCAAAATTAGCCATGTTTAATTAATTAATATATGTGCAAACTCCATTAATTAAACAATGTAAGGAGATTGAGGATCTATTGTTATTTTATTTGCAAAATACATAGAACTAGTTTATTATCTGATGTCTTACACCATTACACACAAATATATTCCTGACATATAATTCAAGAGCCAACGATGATGAACTTCATGATCTGATCGAATGTTAATGAAAATTATTGAGAATCTCACCTTTGAAAGATTTACAAAAAAAAAAAAAAAAAAAAAACAAGTGTAGAAGGAACAAATATGTGAACATAAATTTATACCTAATAATCTAATATATAATTCAAGAGCTAACGATGATGAAATTTAAGATCTGAATGATGATGAAAATTGTTAGAAAACTCACTTTTAAAAGATTAAAAAAAAATGGTGAGTAGAAAAACAAATAGAAGATGACATGCAATAAAGAAAATCTATGTATTTTGCTTTTTCTGGGTGTTTCATGACGGCCCGATTTCCTTCGGCCTCTAGATTTCCCAGATTTTTGTTGCCGTCTAGGATATCGAATTATTTCTTTTTAAAAAAAAACAGAAAATAAAATTATGTACCTTTTGAGTATTGATCAATGTTATTAAACAAAAGTGAAAATATGGTAGAAAAAGGGGAAAAAATGTTATATTTATTGAAGGATTTTTTACTATCCTTGTAGAATTATAGTTATAATTTATTATACAAAGAAATTTAACCAATTATGTATTAAAAGATATATTTATAAGATTTTTTTATAAAAAGAAATTGATATGTAAGATTAGAAGGTTCTGTTTACTATGATGAGTATTATTGTAATTAGTGTGTTTAATATGGGTTCTATTTTGATTAAATTAATTAGTTTCGAATCGATTAAATGAAATACAATTTTGTCTGGGTATCATAACCACCTTAATTTAAAGGGTTTTTTTTACATATTTTTTTACCTTATCAATTCTACTTTTCTTCTTCTATGCTATTTTTTATTATGTTTTATATAATTGTATAATACTCCGTAGTAATTTGTTATTATATTAATATTTATTTTTATAAAAAAAAAAGAAAAGAAGATAAAAATAAAATTATGTTGCGAAATAGTATTATAATTTATAAATGGGTTTGTTCCAAAAAAAAATGGCAATGAGCTTTAACTTCTAAATAGACCCTAATGTTTCCACACTCCGGCCCACAAAATACCAATTGGATCGGGCCGTTAGCCCGATTCAATGGACCATGGGCCCATCAACTTCCGATCTCTTTTTTTTTTATCTGCACCTCGATCTCTAATTTCAGTGATTTGGCATTGTAAATTGTAATGTTAAAATTTGTGTTCTTGATAAAGGTTGTGTTTGTTGACAAGGTGTGTTAGGGTTTATTGATTTGCAGGCAATTTTGGGAATGAAATTGAGGAAATGGTTATAGAGATTTTTAGTGTAGTGAAATTGTAGAGTTTCATAGGCATATGGGTTTTTTTTTTAAAATCACGTGGAGGTTTTAAGGTAATCAAGTAATCTTCAATGGGCATGAGCACTAGCCTGCAAAGCAGCTAAAACGAGAAAACCAAGCAACAAGCCATATTGACCTCTTGCAATAGTCACCTCTCCATTATCATCAGGGCAAGAGGTCATTGGTCGCGACTTGTTAATCATATGATCTTGTTGCTGGTATTTTTGCTAACCAAATGTGTAAATAGGATGGAATTCCTAGTTTATAGTAAAGTAAGGAACTTCAGTCGTCTATCGGTGCTCACAAAGAGGTCTGTTCCTTCTTTGAACCCTACCCTTGCGGCTTGTTGTATATTCAATATTTCAAAGATAGAGCTATGCTCGATGAGTAACCAATCTACCATAGGAGTTTCCATTGTAAATATTTGATGAGATGATGGATTATCCCACATCAATTGCAAAATCAAGAAATAGATTAGTACTATATAAGGTTTGGTGTATTGTCAATTGGTTTTGAGATTGAAACTCATATACTTACATTGAGCTTATACTTCCATTTCTTGACAAACAAGATGAAACACTTATAGTTCATATTGCAGACAAGAAAACTACTGGAGTAGAACATGCCTTGTCTTCATCTACTAGGCCAAATTACATATCTCACAAGGGCTGCTTTCTTGGATTCCCACTTGCCATAAGATCAACCTCCTTCAACTTGCATTCGAATCCTCTATTCATCTATTGCTTGATAAAAGTTTGTTTGTCGTTCTTATCAACTCTGGTTTGCTTCTAGCTAAAGATATCTTAATAGTATGTCTATCCTATTCCTTAAATATAGAACCGATTCAGGCCCGACCTTGTGCATTTTCCAAGTAGTGTATCGAAGATACAATTATGTTCATTCGTTTGGTATGATGTGTTATAGGATATTATTTGTGAAGATAAGATACTTGTGCACCATAGATGCTTTTTTTTTAACATGGTTGTAGGCAAGATTCATATCTTTAACTCCATTTGGATGGCTTCCTTTCTTAAGTGGCACCGGGCACGTCCAACCCTTGTTTAGATTTTAAATATGTATACATAAGTATAATTAGAAATTACATCTAAAGTAGTTGGTAATTAATAAATGCCGGAAAGAACAAGTTCATTTAGAAAACTATTTTTAAAAAATTGTAAAAAAAAATTGAGGATGCAAAATAGAAAATAGTGGTTGACAAATCACTTTCTAAAGGGAGAGATGATGTAAGGGAAAGAAAGCACATGGGGATCAATGCAAGATCATCACACCACAGACAAAGGAAAGGCATGTGGAGGGGAACATTCACTTCATAAACTTCTCCCTCCGATTTTATAATCCTAATTTTGGCTAATTTTTTTTTTCAATACCCATAATTTCTTTTCCCCATTTTCTTAAAGAAGCTATAATTTTCTTTGAGAGGCAGATAAAAATAAAGCAGAGTACTGAAAAAACAAGTATAGACTTGACAAAACATGACCAGACTAATCCAAATCTGACTGACCATACTTTTTTTCAACCTCCAACTAATGAAAACATGTGGTTGCAGTGAGCATTGCTTTGTCTTTGGCCTCTTTTTCAAGTTGAAGCAAAATAGGTTTATCCTCCTTTCATTTGATGGGTACCCTACTCTTCGCCCCACATAAGGATATGCATTTTCCTAAGAAACGTTGATCCTTTAGAGTTTCCGGATAACATAGGTACCTAGCTACTACTAACACTATAGTTTCATCAATGGAGTGAGACTATGAGAGCCTTAGTTTGTGGAGTGAATATCACATGATCCCCCACCCTCCAAGGACAAGTGTTTATTCATAGTAGATAGATTTTTAACTACACATTGGAGCCAATTGTTGATGATACATTTAGCTAGTTATGTGCTTTTTATTGATATATATAACTCTATATGGCTTGTGCCTTTTGCATATCTTTACATCATTAGTATCTTATTTACTGAACTAATTGCTTAATCAACACATCGCGTTAAACGAATCAAGAATGGAAAAGGGTTAAAGATCCAACATTGATTCGTCGACTGTTCGTTATATCCATGATGCTTGTTGATGAGTTAGGAAGCATGCCCTGCCCCCCTCCTTAGGACCCCATCCCACTCCAAAGATTCCTCTCCTTCCATGACAAAGGACATTAGCACATAGCCAACTCACATGAACCATTTCCTAATAAACCTATTGTTATAGTTGAAATTTACTCAAGTAACCAACATAAAATATGATCACCCTTCCCTTGTGTAAAATGAAAGCCACTGAACTTAAATTTAGGGACTATATAGACAAATCCTCTTTCCTTAATTCCATATATGAAAAGGGTTTTAATTAGTTCAATTCATACTTATTATAATTATTAGTTAAAGCAAGGGTGTGTATATATATATATTATATATGATATCTTTCTTTTTTTGAAAAAAAAAAAACTTGAACTCAACCACTTCTATTTTTATATAGGTCATAAAATATATGAAATCTCCATCTTCCTCTTTCTTCCACGCTATGGATTCCATCTCCATAACACTTAATGTCACATCCAATTTCTTAATAGTTTTTCTAAGGAGACTTCTAGCGATGGACAACTGTATATTCTTGCAAGGTATAGACTTTTTGTATGTACTATTTGATTTTGAAGGAGGGAGGAAATTACAAATCAAATTGTATAAATTTTGTCATTAGAAAAATATATTTATAATTTCCTTGCCCTCTTTCTACTTCCTTTTATTATAAGATAATAACTTTTTTTTACAACTCTCCATCACCAATTTTAGTTTATATTCTCTTCTTTATATTGATCACAAAAAAAGAAAAACATTTTTGTCTTGATATATCAATTCACACTTCCTTTGCTTCTTCTTTCCACCTCTAAATAGTGGAGCTGTCCATTCTTGAAGGTGTCTATCCTATTTCTTCACACACCAATCTTTCTACCTCTAAAACAAATCTCAACCAAGATCAAATTACACATCTATTTGTAGGCGATTTTAGTGTTTCGATGTTCGTTTTCTTCCCTTCAAATCTCGTTGTTGAAGACGCGAGGGCCTCCTTATCCAAGCTTCCGAATCAATGAGTACTTGCAGTGGGTTGATGGATTTCTTCCCAGCCAATTTCATGCTACAACCTCCCAATGAAAATGACCATCAATCAATCTCTCTCCATGGTACTTTCCTCTTTCAAATGATACTAAGTGTTAACATGATTGATTATTATTTAAAATTTTACATTTTTTAGGTATTGCACCAATGCTTGGGAAGAGATCAGGGCCATATCAAGGGGTAGATCATCCTTTCCATGAAGAGGCAAACGGCGGTGGTGGTGGTGGTGGTAGCGGGGAGGAAGACAACCTATCCGACGATGGATCACAAGCAATTGGAGAGAAGAAGAGGAGGCTGAACATAGAGCAAGTGAAGACACTTGAGAAGAACTTTGAGTTGGGTAACAAGCTTGAGCCTGAGAGGAAGCTATTGCTTGCTAAGGCACTTGATTTGCAGCCAAGGCAGATTGCTATTTGGTTCCAAAACAGGAGAGCAAGGTGCAAGACTAAGCAGCTTGAGAAAGACTATGTCATCCTCAAGAGGCAGTTTGAATCCCTCAAGGCCGATAACGAATCCCTCCTTGCTCGGAATCAGAAGCTCCAAACCGAGGTAAATGATTTTATAAGTACCTTATCCGCACAAATAAGTAGTCGCCTAGTCGGTATCCTTTTGGTGAACGCGGTTTATATGTTGTAGGTTGCTTGTGTGCAATCAACACGAATAAGTTTCTTATCAGCAATCAACAAATAAGTATCCGAACGAATCTTTATGTCTTTGATTAGCTTGAGAAAACATGAATACTAATTAGGGTTCTTATGAGCTAAATCGATATCATATCATTAATCGATACAAATAAGTATCTTATCAGCAATCGGTGCGAATAAGGATCCGAATGAACCTTTGTGTCTTTGATAATTAGATTGAGAAATTAAACACAAGTACTTAGAGATCTATTTAGCAATATCAACTTAGACATTATAGGGTTCTTATGAGCAATCAAAAAAACATTTAATATTGTTAGTTAATTTGTGAGAATTTTCTTCTTAACAAAGATGACACGCGATAGGGTGCAATGGAGGATGCTATACAAGTCGACAAACACTAGTCGTGTATAGCATTTCCCGTATCGTGCTTTCCTGCTAACACAACTTGCTTAAGTGTGATTTTAGATTCTAGAGTGTGTGTTATCCTTTTTCCTTTTATTCCTTTGTATATTGTTGGTAAGTTTCCGTCTTTGATTGTCTTGTCATGGATCACTAGAAAACATCCTCTTGACCCAGTCGGGGAAAGAGTGTGTACAACTCGAACCCTAGACCCTGCTTTGAGCGAGATATACTGGAACTATTGTTGTTATTGTTCTTCTTCTTAAGAAAATTGAGTTTTTTTTTAATATTAATGTGGTTGCAGATATTGACATTAAAAGGAAGAGAGCCAATGGAATCAATCAACCTGAACAAAGAAACAGATCAAGGTTCATGTAGTAACAGAAGTGAGACCAGCTCAGAGATCAAACTAGACATCTCAACAAGATCAACGGCCATGAAAACCGCCATCGGCAGCGCCATTGACAGCCCTCTTTCCGATCACCCAACAAGCAACAGAGCTTTCTTCCCACCCCATCCTCCTTCCTCCGCCATCAACAGGCCCGATGGGCCTTCGGCTCGTCTCTTACAAGGCCCGCCCATGGCCCGGCCCGATCTCCATTACCAGAGGTTTGATCACACCGTCAAGGAAGAGGGATTGAACAACATGTTCTGTGGGATTGATGATCAATCTGGGTATTGGCCATGGATTGATCAGCATCACAGTTTCAATTGAATTCATTCCCAATTCCTTATTTTTCCCGGTGTGATCGATCGATCAATTTTTATTTTTTTTAGTCGAAACCAGTGGTAGCGACTTATTGAATTAATGCCTTTGGGATGATACTGAAGCTGCTACCAATGCAAGTACACAATTCAGCATATTTGATTTATTTCCTTTGTTTATTTTGCTGAATTTGTTATTATTGTATAAAAGTAAGTTTTATAAAGATTCCAAGTTTAAATTTTGAGTGGGTTATTATATATGTTGTGTTTTTGTAGATCATGTTGAGAAATTTAGAGCTTAAATTACACTAATTAACATTATAAGACATTTGTGTTTTTGTATAGCATTATTAATGAAAACTGATATAAATTTTTTTTGAAGCAAAAACCGATAATTAACATGTTAATATGCCTTGAATATGTTGTTGATCGGTAAACACCAGAGGTTCCAGGGCGGAATCTCTGCAGGTAGGAGGTTCGGGGGTAGCGTCCCACAACGGTGGTCTAACCGGTCAGTGAGTCTAGGGTCCAAGGGTGACGACCCGCCAAAACAATATGCTATGTTTTTTTGTTAACGGGCTTATCGTGATCTGTTTTGGATTTATGGTCCATAATCTAATCTGATTAGGATTTCATGAGTCACTGTATATACTCATAAAACGTCATATTATCGTAATCAATTCGATCTATTCTTAACCTCCCTAATAAAAAAAATCTAATTTCTTTGCCCATGAATGTAGATAATACACCGTTACCGAACCACATAAATCTCATGTGTCTTTTTTTTATTATTATTAATCATTTTCCTTACAACATAACAAAATAAGACATGAAAATTTTATATGAATAACATCCCAAATCCAAATAACTTATTGAAGAAACATACTAGCTACCTCCGTTCCAAAATACATGGGCTTTTGTTTTTTAACACGTTTTTTAAGGAGCGAAAACTCTATAAAATATTATTTTTTTAATTAAATTTTTTATATAATTTGATACTTATTAGTAATAAGTATCAAATTATATATAAAAAAATTAACTAAAAAGTAATATTTTATAGAGTTTTTCGCTCTTTAAAAATTGTGTCAAAAATCAAAAACCCATATATTTTGGAATGGAGGGAGTATCATTTTATGTCCCCAAAAACCCGGAGAAAATGACATGTTTGAATAGATAAATATAATTATGCAATCTTCTCTTTTATACTAAATGTCTTAATTAAGTTTCTTATCTTCTTATTTATATATTAAATAAAACACTTTTAGTTTCATCACAAAAAAAGTTCATTTTCCCTTTCAATTCTATCTGGTGTGTCAAACAATAGTTGTATCATTTTCTAATTAATGGTTTATTTGGACAATTGTGGCAAATCACAAATTACATTTGTTAGAAGCTATTTAAACTTCAAATGATCATGTCAAATTATAGAATTTGAGTGATAAACGGATTACCTCGAGTAGCAGAAGCGGAGTCAAGATCGTCTTGGCTTCGAATTTGATCACCGGGTAGATCTCCATAACCCTAAATCTCGTTAGAGATTCGGGAGTAGGGGAGAACCTTCATACGATTCATAGCTTACATGCCATGGGACTATGGGAGAGCATTGGAGAGGAAGGACTCTCTCCACGGAGGAGTGTTATGTGTTTACTTTTTCTGAGAAGAACGTCAACATACTCTCTAGGATTAGAGATTAGGAGAGAGAAGTCTCGTCTCTTATCTCTTTATTAGATAAATAAATACACATATATATATTATTTATCCTAATAATGTTAGTTAATTCTTAACGGATAAGAATTACTTACCTAATTACGTAAATTATGCTTTCATCTTTTGAGCAATTGAACGTACATAAAATAATATCCGAATTATAAAATAATTCTAACATCAAATTTTGTAAATTGTTATTTGTTCCCATGTTAATTTATATGGATAATTTTCTCCAAAAAAAAATTATATGGATATATAGAATACTGTACGTAAAATTAACCAATTGTGGCTAATAAAATAAGTTACTGTACTCCGCATATCTGATCTGATCAATCTTCTTTGGAAATAGTGGAACCTTAATTTGCAGAGAATATGCAGCACTTAATCTTGGATTAGTTAAATGATACTCCTAAAAATTACAAGTATGAAATTGTTTAAAAATAATATAGTAAAAAAAATATTTTATATAGGACTGTAGTTTTTATCCACCTAAAAAAGCGTGTGTAAATTATAAACAACGTGTTTTTCCAAACGAATGGAGTATATATTATATATTACACGAAGTATATATATAAAAATGTCACACCCAACATGTATTGAACATTTATTTTAGATGATTTATATCTTCGTAGCGCGACTTATTTTCATATCACTAGGAGATCGTGTTCTGTTGTACTTGTTTTCCCATATAGTGCTTAGTTTGTCCTCTCCACCAGGTTCTTCGACAACAGTGTAGGTATTTGGTTCCGCTCGGTTTCTTTGATGTGTTTCTCTTCTAGCCGCGCGCGGGTATATCATCTCTCGCTTGTCTATATATTTTGATTATTTTATATTTGTTATATCATAACGGTTGGTCTGTACGTCAACCAGTCTTTCCGACTTCAATCTCTATCGGATTTGTTCGATACTTTGAATATTTTCCTATAAAAAAAATTAAAAAAAAAATGAAGATGATATAGTGCATGTGTAGATGGCCACCACTTGGTTTATTTTTTGGGATTAAAAGAAGTGGTAGCGTGGTGGGCATGTGGGTTTGTGTACCAACAATACAACAAAAAATGTTATATACATATAAATTGAAATGGATAAATAAATTGAATCAATAGAGTTAATTACAGGAAGTTCTAATTTATACTTATATATATATATATATGTGTGTAACATGATATAATTGAGATGAATTATGTTAATCAAATATATTAGTCTCAAGATTTGGCAAGACTTGATCCGAGCTACCTGAGTTAAGACTAAACTCGATCTAGTCCAAAATTTTAATAAAACTCGCCGTCTAAAACCTAAATTGAAAAAGATTCAAACCTAAGATTTTACAAGACTTTAGTGTTATATATAACTTGAATGCATCCGAGAATTAAAATAAATCAACAAAATGATAGCTCATCCCGAAATATTTCGAGTGGTTAATAACATTCACTTGAAAGTGACCCAACCTAGTAACGAATAGGGACATGTTTGGTATATCATAATATAGGATATCGAAAATCATATGACAATGTTGTCGCGAGGAATGCGAATGAATGAACCAACCCCACCTCTCGAGTTGAGTAACATGGTATGGCAATAGCTCGATCATTCTCCATTCTCATTACGAAGGTACGTGATAATGAGTTGTGTCCTACGTCGATTGTAAATTACAATTTGGATCCGGTGGAGTTTAGGAGAAAACTTTACTAATAGAGTTTTCCGTTTCTCATAAAAATAAAAGGAAAAAAAATTAAGGTTGGTGGAATTAAGGAAAAAGAGGGAAGGATTTTTAACCGTTTATTTTAAAATCAATTCTCAACATCTAATATATATAGAGTTTTTAAAAACCTCTATTGGATTAAGGGGAAAAAAATCGGGAATGTTGAAATTTTGAAATAGTAGGCGCTAATGGGCTTTCTGATGGGCTTCACTTCATGAGTAGCCCAAATCAATATTAGGCCCAATCCAAACCGCACGAGGCCCGGCCCAGCCCGAATACAGATCAAAACTTTTTTTTCTTTTTTTTTGGTGTAGATTATGAAGTGATTTCATATCTGTATGAACTGCATTTAAGAGTTTAAACTTGAAGCTTTGAGATTAATGAGATGGGCATGAAGAAATGTGGCGGTAAAATCGGATGAACGAAACGAAGCCAATGAAATTGAGTTTGGTGCAGTAGAAGTGCAAGGTATAATTTGTTTGTTGGATTGCACTTAAACCAAAAAATCGATCATGTAATAGTTTAAACCTCCAAAACTGAAGTTTAGATGGATATATTACAGGCATTATCTGTCAAGTTATAGTAGTTACAGATTGTAGGACCATATCTTAACGCTCTTAACTTCTATTTATTGCTTTCTCTTTTCACTGAACTTCAGTTTTGCTGCTTTTAGATCTTAAGGTATAATCCGCGATGGCCTACACCGGGTCCTGGCTTATCTGGCCAGCGGTAAACTGCTCAGCTGAATGATGAAAAGGCTGACGATTCCGCTCTCCATCACTCCCCAAGCCCTGCTTGTCTCAACACTTGGTATGATTGCTGTTTCTGAATTAATGTAGTTATGCTGTCAAAGTCTGGTGAGTCAATAACTGGGGGTTGTACATAGGTGCACATCTATTAGTGTGATTAGTTGATTGCTATTTGGTATCATCGTTGCTTCAAAATGAGAAAGAAAGGACTAGGGATGTTATATGAACCGAGTAGCTTGGCTAAAAAAAGTTAAGATTTGGTTCGTTTACTTTTCTTACAATTGTGTGCGAAAATAGGTCGAATTTTGTTGAGTTTACAAAATTTATCTGATGTTACTATGTCATTAGCAAGTATGGACAAAAAAAAGGCTCAGCTAGGGTTTGTTCATTTTACTTAACAAGCCGAATATAAGCATGATTTAACCTCAAGTCCAAATTCAGGATCGTTCGAGCTCGACTTGTTTCTCAATGGGCTGAACCTAAGCAACTAATGTTCGACTCGAATAATAACCCTACAGAGGGAGGACTCTGACAAATAAAAGCCCTCCATTAACTCATCTCCATCAAAGAAAGAAAGAAAGGGAGATAAAACATGAAGAAATAGGACCAAACCTTAACTGGGTTCTACTGTGCTTTTGACCACACCTGCAAAAATCCTCCTTTGTTTTGGTTCTTTTTAGGCTTTCTGGGTTTTCCTTACAGATTGAAAGGTACTCAAAGGAGGAAGAACACCCTCTACAAATCCAGGCTAGAATACACACTAACACTATTACTATTATTTATATATATATATATTGAAGAGATAGAGGTGATGTCTAGTCATGGTTGAAGCACCAAAACTTGGCAGAGGAAGGGCCCCTATTTGTTCTTGATGTGTGCTTGAGCAACTATCTTTACTCAAAGCTGGTAAAGAGAAGTTGATTGTTTTAGACAGTTGCTTTGATCCCCATCTCCCCTTGTTTACAGGCTTGCATGCATAATGCCCATTTCCACTACATATTTTTCTTGCCACCTTGCATTGTATGGTGTGTCTGATAATGCTTATCAGCAATCAACACATTGCGTCAAACAAACTCTTAAAATATGCAAAAGGCTATATGCTTGTCACGGACTTATATATTATCAGTATTCAGCACATTGTGTCAAACAGACTTGCAAAAGACAGGTTCTATGCGTCAGAGTGCAAACACAGGGCTTGAGCTAGGAGTATGACGCCGACCCATCATGTCGAATCATATAATCATTGTGTTTTAGGAATCAAAGGGTCATTTCAAGGCTCGCCGGGGAAGGTTAGGTGTAAAGTTTTAAGGATCTCAACAAGAAGTCAGGGTTTGGTTAAGGAAACATAACAAGGGTCACAAGCTAGCTAAGTGATCAACAGCTAACAAAGCTTTGAGAAGGTCTTGAAGGTGGATGAATCATGACTGTGAATGTGGTGTACAAGTAGGGGTGCAGTAGCCAGATGAGGGTTATCATGGTGTAGGAATCTAAGGTAACTCAAAAACTCCACAACATGAATAAATGAAAAAAAGGGGTAATTCAAGAGGGACCCAAGTGATTGGGATTTCAGCATTGGATTCTCTCCCATGAAAAAACCATCTTTCCTTTTTGACAGAGGAGATGAGAACTTCTTTTTAAAAACCAAATACATATATAAATGTGTGTATATATTGTAGCTAGTGTGGATATGATGTAAGAATCTCTTAACATGTGAGCGTCCGACTAGTAAAACTATTCGTCTATAACACATGATTATTCATATATATTGTGGATATGTCTATAATAATTGTTTCTGGGTCAACCGTGAACATCCTCTCGATTCATTCAGAAAAAGAATATATGTACAACTCGATATCCACCAGATCCTGTAAAGCAGAATAAATCAGGATTTTTGTTGCAATCTCATTTGTTATGCACGTTACACCGTAAGATGTGGTTACATTGGATTCATACACTCCTCCATAGAGTATAGACTATAGAGAGATCCAGGGGAAAGAAGTGGGAAAAAAGCAGCAAAGGTAAAGAGGTGGTGGTGGGGGAGTGGAGGGTTGGGGGAGAAGATGATCTGGAGAAATATAGTGCAAGGGACAGAGGTTGTAAAGGGGCGGTGGGCGTGGGGAGGCTCAAATACCAAAGATCAGGCGCCTCCTCATCATCTGTATATGGCCATTGTTGTTCACAATCACATTTAGCCCAACCTCAGTTAGAGGTGGTGATCATGTATATGTTGTAGAGTTGTAGAGGTGATTAAAATCTAAGTTTAGGTTTTTAACTTTTTAGGCAAAAGATCACCTACAAATGGTTTGTCAAAGGAGATTCTGACAAACTCGGTTGGATATAATACTTATTCGATTATATTGCAACACACTGGAATGTTTTTTTGTAATTTAATATACTCAAATATCATAAAATACAAATAAGGTACATCAGGAGGCACCTGTGGGCAATGAAGACGAACCTCCAAGGAAACAGTCTTCCGGAGAAAAGAGACGTCTCGATACACACTGTCTCATTTCTTGTTTGGTTACAAACTCGGTTGGAAAGAATAGTTATTCGGTTATATTGTAATGCACTGGAATGTTTTTTCGTAATTTAATACAGTCAAATAACTATTCACTATAATAAAAAAAAAAAATTATTCATTTGGTGAGTAAAAAATTACTCCTTAGTGAATTGATGAGGTTATAAATTCTAATAAACCAAAAACATTGTTTTTTTAAAAAAAAAAAAATTGATAGCTTGTATTTAAACATTTGTGTTATTTTTATGATTCATTTATACTAGTGTGTGTGTGTTATGAGTGAAACTTAGCTTTTTATAGATCAAAAAATGAAAGATAGGAAAATGGTCCTAAATCTTTTTGATTGCACTTATATATATATATATATATATATATCCGTAATATTTTCTTTGTTTGTACTTATTATTCCATCCACTTTTCCACACGTGGGCCGTTCGCCACCAATGTTTAGTAAATTTTTTTGAGTTTGTGTTGGATGATATGATATGAAAAGGAATATTTTTCTTGTTCTTTTTCCCTTTTACAACCAATAAAATTAAAGTTTAAATGCCACAAAAAATCAAAGTTTGAGACTTTTGATAAGATAAATTGAATAGCTAAATGTCTTTGGTGCCTTCTGAAATTGACCCAGAGCCTTGTGTGAGAGTGAGAGGTCACTATTTCACATTAGAAAACCTATTTTTTATTTTATATATATATATATATATATATATATATATATATATATATATATATATATATATATATATATATATATTTAAAAAAAATAGTTATGTACTTTGTTATCGATTACTTCATATAATCGGGTATTATATTATCTGATCAATTAATTTTTCATGTTCGATATTGTAATACAGGGTTCAGTCGTTCAGATACGAAATCTGTATTTTGTTTTATTATCGATTACTTGAGTTTTGGAATTCGCATTTCGATATTTCGGGTGATTTTGTTCATTGTTCTTGTACATATTTTAATAAAAAAAAATATAAGAGAATGGTGCAGAAAAAATAAAATAAAAAGATGTTGGATGGATTTGGAAAGCAAAATAAATGAATTAAAATTAGGCGGTCAAATTAAGACTTAATAGGTAGAAGAATTGAGAAAAAAAGAGGGGGCCATAGCCGTTGCATTCAAACCGAAAGGCAAAAGGATAATACGCGTCTGTGTAGACTTTGAAGAAGTGTGATCAACTTTGTCATCGCCAAATAGAAAACATCTATAATGGGAATTTATTTATTTATTTTGCAAAAAAATAAAGTTTTGTTTTTAATTTTTTGCTACTTTTCTTTTAGCCAAAAATCATAAACAATGAACAAATTACACCCTACCAACTTACCCTGATCAACAATCAAGATTACTCTAATCTTTCCTTTAGTTGATTAAAATTGTTCACATGATAAACATGAACTTGACCTATATACATACATACATAGATACAACATATAAACGAGTATATATAATCTGATTTGGATATTTGAAAATTACTAAGTAGATTGCTAGATAAAGTAGTGAGATATGTATTGCGACAAAATCTAACACATTCGACTCTGTATATATATGGACGTCAACACAATTTTCGTGTTTCCTTCTCTTCCTTACCTAAGCTGACAAAAAAGTCCAATGACCGCGGAAAATGCAAGCAATAAACAAAAAATCATGTTGCATCGTACTTATGTATTAATTTTCAATTTGCAAAACTTTTAAAAAACAAAAACTAAACTAGTTTTATTATCCATGCTCCAAAAGGTGAAATCACTCACCCTGGACGCCCATCACCACACGGTTCGATGGAGATTGAAAGAGGAGATAAATCATGGTGACTCAACCGGTAACAAGGGTCTGTGACTAGTGCTCATTGTGCACAAGGAGTGCCCCTCATTTGAGAGGTTGCTCTCACACTTTCGCTAGTGAGACTCAATTCTTAATCCTTACTCCAAATGTCACCCCTGTAACCAGTTAAACTAAGTCCATACAGGCTAGTTTTATTATCCATAGTCTCAAGTAATGCATACTTGAATTAAATCAATTTGGAAGAGATTCTAGAAAAGGAGGGGTGTGTGTATAAAATGCTTTCATCTTTTAATACCATATCTTTAGTCTTTTTCCCTACATGGTGCCAAAAGTGATTATAAATTTTTGTTTGCTTTTGTAATTTCATGCAATTTATTGATTCAGCCTAAAAGGAAGCCTATAGAGGAGCCAAGGGGAGCGCCCCTTCCTCTTGTGATATCATTTTTTCCTCTTTTAATTGGGCCCTCTTCCATACAAATTTTTTCCCTAAATCCAATTAGCTTCACCATCAATTGTGCACTAACTACAAGAATTTTTAATAATGCTAATCCCCATTAACAAAATAATCAATCAAAAAATCAACCAAGGAAAATCATCGATTAGACTCTAATCAATACTCCCTCCGTTCAGGATTACTAGTATTTGTTAGTTACTATTATTTACTCCGTATATACGTTTTTTTAAGAAGAATCAAAAACCATATGAAACATACGGAGTAATTTTTTTTTTTAGTTATTTTCGATAATTACTTTTTGATTTGAGTTTTGAAACCCCACTAATATGTCAATCAATAATCCAATGGGCATCCATTGATCTAAAGGTTTAATTGATGATTTTTGCATTACTTTAATTTAATGAAGTTTATTCATGTATATATGACTCCAATACAAATTGATACTCCAGTACTATCGATTAGATCTCTCATTAATGGTGATAAATGGCAATTTAATTTGAACCGGGGAAATGAGGCAAAATTTGTGATCAAAAGCTAACTTGGAAACAAGCTGTTGTGGGCAAAACTTTCTTCCAAATGTTCCTTTTTTAAAATTAGGGTTTTTATTATCTTACTTTCTTGGCTTCTTTTCAGCCTTGCTTTATCTATGAAAGCTTAAAGCATGAAGCATCAAAACTCAAAAGAGAGTTCAATGCACCAAACCAATTAAAACACACTAAAAAAAATCAATTAAAACATTTCCAACCTCATCAAAAGTTAGACCAAAAAAAAAGGGTTTTAGTGCATGATTTCTTGCTAATTAAATTAGTAAAATACCAAATATATACAACAACAATCATAACAATTCAATGGTACGTTTCCTTCTGAGTCAGATTTAAGGGTCAAGAGATATACACATTTATTCCCCGACCAAACTAAAAGGATGTTTACGACAAATCCATGATCAGTGTTAACTAATCGTAGATCAACTCTATAACTAACTACAAAGCATGAACTATGTAAGTCAAGAACACGAAAACCTAAAAGAAACCAAAAAATTAAAATTCAGGGATAATAGGCAGAGGCGGATCCTTTAAAGGACCGGGGTGGCAGTCACCCCCCAATAAAAAATGAAATTTAATATATATGTTCTTATCGTCGATATCTTCGATTTGATATATTATAAGCTCAAATTCGACACATGAGTAAAAAGTTATAAAAGTTTAAAGATTGAACATGTATATCATTGACCTAACTAATATACTTGTACCGTATTTATCACTTGTTAAACATCGAAAGTTAATAGTTAATACTATAATTAAACCGGAAACCTTCAAATTAGTATGCTATATTAAAATATTTGAAAACCGGGAAAGAAGGTATATACAATTTATGTTTTTATTCTAACTACACATTCATAATATTGATGCTTTTTCGGGAAAAAAATG
The DNA here is from genome assembly GCA_963922045.1 of Persicaria maculosa. Classification (NCBI taxonomy): domain Eukaryota; kingdom Viridiplantae; phylum Streptophyta; class Magnoliopsida; order Caryophyllales; family Polygonaceae; genus Persicaria; species Persicaria maculosa. Next base: position 12,171,006 of record OY998256.1, read on the forward strand.
TAGGGTTTGATTTTCAGCCCCCTCGACTGATTGTATCATGATCCACCACTGATAATAGGAATGAGTTAAGCTAGCTTGTATAGCTTAAATTATCCGTTAGTAATTAATCGGAAACGGAACATTTTTATTAACAAAATCGTTAATTTAATAAAGAATGGATACTTTTTTTTAGTTATCATTTTATTTTTATAAAATAGGGTGTACTCCAATCCACTCTTTGGTTTTTGTGTACAAAATATTACAAGAAAGTTTAAGTAGGTTTAATTTTTTAGAAGGGAAGAAATGCTTTTTTTTTCAGATGTGTACATATTTTGAGAATAGTCAAATATTGTAGCCTAATTAAATAAAAATTAGAGAGCAATAATAAAAACTAAAAAGGTAAGTGCCCACGCTCCAACACCGGTTGAAACTTAGACCAACTATAAAACAAACCGATCTTCGTTAATTATGATTCATATTAACTTATGATTTCATTAAACACATTAGTACTTAATTAATTATTTCATTATTCATTCACACTTCCTTATAAGTTCCTTTAACTCTTTAAGCTTGAGATAGAACAAAAGAACGGCCCACGTTTTTATTTATGCTGAGCTGAGCGTGACTTGACACGTGGCACTTTCTCATTGCTTGTGTGGCCTGCCAGCTTGGCATGAATGATACCTACCCAAAAATATAAATTATCATTATTATTATTATTTAAATATATAAAAATAAATACAGTAAAAAAAGGCCCACGATGGGTCCAATGTACATCAATCTCTTTCGGAACTTGGGCCTCACTTACCAGCTCCACTACTTGTCAATCTCTCAAGTCTTATCTCATCAAAAGAAAAAATTTTAAGGGGAAAATAAAATTTAAAAAATAAATTAATTAAAAATACACACCAGTATGTATTTGTATGAAAAAGGTTAATTTAAGATTTACTCTATTATTATTATTATTCCGCTTTTTCAATCTCTCGATTTATATTAACTCATTTTGAAAAATCCCAAAAATAATGCTTAAAAAAATATTAATTTCTCGAACTTAGTTCTGGTTAAGTTTTATAATCGTCTCGTAAATTAAAGATCATCAGCAGAGTTCAGTATGGATCATCAATAGAGTTCAAAGCTGAACTCCATTGATGATCATCAATGGAGATCATCGATCAATGGAGTTCTTGATTTATAATGCTTAAAAATATGTCAATTAGGGATGTGATTTAATGTATCCATAGATTGGATTAAAGTGGAGAAAAAATTGAAGAAAAATAAGCAAATAAAAACTGAAGGTTTTCAAGTGGAGATCATACAAAGCTGGGGATGAGATTCTCAAATGGTGTGTGCTTGTTCTTCCCCACCATAACCTCCTGAGGGATGAGCATGATCATATCTCTGTTTTATTTTCCTCCTTTTTTGTTTATTCTTTTTGGAAAACTATTTATTATGAGGGCTATGCCTGATTATTATTTTTTGGCCCATGAAGATTAATATTGTATTTATTTGGTCCATTTTGATATTTAATATAATAATTATTATTATGTGCCCAATTTTAATAAAAATATAATTATAGTGCAGAAAAAATAGAAGATATTGTTGTGTGATGTAGCTACCACATTCCAAGCTTTCCATCATTAGGTGTGCTTTGGAGCGTCTCCTTGTAAAGATTACAATTTTTTTTTCTGGCCCAAGAAAATAAAGTGAGCAACTATTTTATGGGTTTTTTTTTATTGGCCTAAGTTAAATTGTGGATTTATTTATTTTTTTGCACTTAAGTTTATATAAAATTAAGATTTTAAATATGATTAAAGTTTTTGAGTTATCTTACTTGCGATTGAAACAAATAAATTTTAAATATAGCATAATAGTTCAGTTATTTGTTCTATAAGATCAAAAGTATAGATTTCTTAACGATCATTAGCTCAAGATCTATTACTCCTATATAAATGAAATAGTACTTTCGTGTAATAAGATCTTATGTGTTGTAGACTTCCAATCATACTCATATGAGGTTAGTTTAGTGCACAAAGTTGAAAAGTGAGAAAATTAGGCATATTTGGAAATAAATAGAATTTGATTAAGAGGTAATTCATGTAAATGGTAAAAAAAGAGATATGTGAGTGCTAGCTTTTGACAATGAATAGTGAATGCTATACATGTAGAGGTTTGTAGGCTTGATAAGCCTAAGGCAATAGAAGTGACACAAAGACTAATTGGGAAACAAAAAAAGCTCAACCAAATGACAAAATCAGAGGCATCATGAAAGGGTGCAAATGGAATTTAGGGTTAAATTTGTTTCAAACTAATTCTTTTTTTGAAAATGAGGCATATGGCCTAGGATCCAAATTGCTATTCGAGCAGTGAAAATCTTGTCAAACACACGTCGGTTGGTTGTTATGATTTTTAAAACTGTGAGAAAAATTTACAACCACGATTTTCAAAATTGTTAGAAATAATCCGACTACGATGAAAATCTTGTCAAACATACAAAGATTGTTGCGATTTTCAAAACTATGGATAGTTGTGTTGGGCTTATAGGACTGGATATCATCGATCAGGCCTAGGGGTACAAGGCTAGTGCACTGAAATATGTTAAGTCTCGCACAATTTTCAAAATCATGACCACCTAGAGTTCTAAGGTTTTAAAAATTGTATCAGGTGACATTTTTACGATTTTAGAAACCATATTCAGATAGAATTCTGAATGATATGAAACCGTAATCGGCTATCGTGCATATTGCGAGATTTTTATAATGTGTTAAGCTATCCTCCTTAGGATAACTCAGTTGAGTCAAATTTACACTCAACCACCCTTTGTTACTTAAAATCACCAATAAAGGCCCGCTATTATAATTTTGATAGTCATTTTTCACGTATGTCGTAGATCCGTCAAGGAACCGTTAAAAGAAGGCTTACCAAAACATTAATGATAGAGGCATTCTTCCCATTTCACACCTTTGAAGGGTTTTTGCTAAAATGTAATTTTGGGATAAAGGTGTGAGGATTAGTAATAAAACTATAACAATTGGTAATTTTTGTATTATTTTAAATATATGGGTGGTTAAATATAATTTATCCACTCTTCAATTATAAAAAGGTGATGGTGGTAGTATGTGGGGAGATTACACATCTAAAGTGTTAACAATAGGATATATTTTTCCCCCTTATGCATAGGGTTCCAAGTCCAATATAAAATACATTGGAAATTTGTCATCATCTAAATCTACATGGTGGGACAAAAAATAGTAAATTACCACCGACCCTTCGACTAATATCCACCATTCTAGTTCACTATTTTTATACTTTTTCCAAAATATATAAATATAAATTAATGTATGTAACCTAAATTTGAGTCCATCAAAATTGTCATCACTTATCAACCAATTACATGAAAGTGGTCACATAAAGCATTGACAACTTAGAAATGATTTTCAATCTCATTTTGGCTTCAAAATTTGCATAACCACAAATACTATAGGCACTTTGGAATTTTTTAAATCACATTAGGGTTATTTTTGTCTAATTAACATTATGTTTTTTAAGTAAATAAATTTGACGTATCAAACCGACCTCGTAGGTTGAGAGGGTGAAAAGATTGACAGTGAAGAAGCCATTAAGAAAACAGACAAAAAGGAATAAAAATATAACTAAAGAATAAAATACCAAAAAAAAAACTAATCGGTGCAAACAATCGACATGATATTATAGTAGGGTATGCTATCCACACGGACACACGGTCAAGTTCTCATCAACCACACGGTGTTGCCACCGACTTTCGGAGATGATTGAGAACACATCGACACCGGCTTTCGAGGTCGACAAACCTGCCACTGTCACCGATTCCCAGTGTTGGCAAATACTTACAACCTTCCCGTGACATGTGACGTGTCTGTGAAAGCTGCCAGAAGATTACCCTGTCTCCGATATACGGTGTCGGTGTCAGCAAATCCCTACAACCATTCTCCTGGGCTGCGGTGTGCCTGTGAAAGATGCCAGAAGATTCCCCCGTCTCCGCCATATGGTGTTGGTGAACTAATTCTCCGCTCCGAAAGTGGGTATCTGTGCATTTGAGGTCAGCTTCGATGGAAAGTCTTAGCCCTTTTTACCGGCTCAGGGTGCTGGTGTCGGCCAAGCCTAAACCGACGCCGAAGGTCGGTGCTCTTTTCATGCCATTGGTGAGATGCAATTGTGCCAATAGCACTTAAGTATCAGAATTTAAAAGCAGTTGTGTGAGACTTTTCTCCACCTCATTAATAAAGGCAATACAGAAACCCCGAAAATAAATCAGCAGAAATCACTAGATATTTGATATAACAATGTGAGATTTAAACTTTTTTTTGTAGCTAGGTTGTTAATTTGTTTATATGTTACACAACCGGGTGTATTAATTTTCAGCTAATATAATTTGATGCATATAGATGATGTGGAGGGGAAGGTTTTGTAGTGCCTATTTTTCTTGTGAATCAACAAGAAAATCTTTCTTGACGGGAGATATCCCCATCACAGAAAGAGACTAATCGGCATTCACATTTATTATTTGTTTTAAAAAAAAACTTATTTATTATGTTTGGCAATTTCCCACTAACAAGTACTAGCAATTTGCCCACAAGTGACATTACTCAAATTATGACTATTTACGGTATTTCTAAAAGAAAATAATTTAACAAATGCCCAAAAATATGACTTGTCAGACCCACACTTTTCTGCCACGTGGCATGCACAGTCATCCAACTAGTAAGTTTTCAAAAAAGTAATCGATCGATCAATTATTTAACCCTTGTTCAAAATTAGTGTCTTTCGTTTTTAGTGCACGTTTTTCAATGAGTTAAAAAATCTATAAAATATTATTATTTTAGTTAAATGTTTTATATAATAGTATTCTTATTATTAATAACTATGAAATTATATAAAAATTTTGATTAAAAAAATAATATTTTATAGAGTTTTTAACACCTTAAAAAACGTGCCGAAAAGGTAAGTGACACTTATTTTGGAACGGAGGGAGTATAATTTTTTTTTTTACAGTAAGCAAAAATTTGGATGCACTACCGACATCCATGATCATCTAGTAAGATGATGTTCTGTAACTCACAACAACAGAAACTCAAAATAAAATTACAATTCAATTGAGATTTAGCAAGAAAATCAGCTGCACCATTTGCCTCTCTATAGCAGTGCTGAATTGTGACGCTCTCAAAAGCTTTGCTTAACGAAATGATCTCTTCGATTATTTGAACGACCTCCCATGGTATATTATTCATTTGATTGATGGCATTGACGATGATTGCCCGTAGTATATAATTTAAAAAGAGAATCTCGCATGTATAGTACATATTTTTTTTTTTGGAAAAACATATGATAGTTTTTAATAAAATTAATTTATTCTAGAATTAACTATTTTAGGCAATTATTTATGTATTTTTAAAATAAATCCGTATTTAGAAAAATTATATTTAAAAACACCTTCAATTTTTTAATATCATTTTAGTAAAATCACAAGGTTTTTTTATAGCAATTAATCAGATTAATTTAAAATATATTATTTATGAATCCATGTATTATACTCCTATGTGTTTTTTAAACAATCATTTTTATTTACATCTTTTAAATAAAACTGATTTTTTGGTAATGAATGAGATTAATTTTTATAAAATATTATTTATAAATAGTGATTCTCACTTAAAATTTAATTTATTGATCGATATTAAAAGTGCAACAATTTTATAATTAATTAAGTGTAACCCGTTTTTTTTTTTTGAAATAATATTCAGCGAAAATAATATATCAGCTTAGAAAAAAAATATGAAGTACATTATAAGGAAGCTGTAAAACTGTATTTAGTTGATAAATGATAAGGGGTAGATAATTAATAATTAATTGCGGTAAAAATCTGCAATTACTAGTAATTAATAAATATAGTTAGCCCTATAATGGCTATAAAAGCTACTCCACGGGATAGGTTATCTAATTTATAGTCAAAATGATTGTGACTTTTTTTAGTCATGGCTGCTTTTTTTGGCAATTTTTTAAATTTTGATTAGAAAATATAAATAGCCATTTTTTTTTTATATAAGATAAGAATTCGGGTGGTGGTTAGCCAACCCGAGAGCATCCCGAAGAATGAGATCACGAAGATCTGAAAAAATACAATCACAACATACAACAAAATAACCCCACAAAGCAAACCCAGAAAAACCCCAAACCCTAAGCAATCAAGCGGACATAACAACGAGAAGAAAGAAACTCGGCTTGGTGAAGTGGATATCGAGCGCATGGGACAACACCAGCTGACACGATGTCTCGCCGTCGGAAAGACGAAAAGCAGAAATCCATGGAAAGCAAAAATAGCCAAATATGGTTTTGAGGTTAGAGCGTGCATGATAAAAAAATTCGGAGTTTTAACTTATTTTTTCTTTGCTATATTAATTTAAGGGTCTTATTCTAGCTTTTTTATTATTTGTATTGTACCCTTATTCATGAGTCCGAATCTTGGACCCTTAAATTGCTTTTGATTATTATTCAACAATTCAATAATTCAATAATTACTATTATTACGTATTATTATTATATTGTAAAACAAAAAAAATTAAACAAAACATAGGTTAAAACTTGAAACAAACGTTACACGAGAAGAATCTACGAAATCAAATCGAAAATACAATTGTTAAAACAAATACCTTGTTTAGAGGCAAAATGGGTGAGAAAAAAAAATCATTTTTAAATGGTAACCATACTAGTATATGGGTGTTATTTGAATGGTTTAAAAAAAACATATGCAAAATGAATATTTATACGTGGATAAAATTAAATTATATTTAAATATAATTTATTATTCTTTTAATATCACATTATGCTAGGATTTTATTTTTAAGGAATTAATCTACTAGTGTTAAATTACGGTGGGTAATATACGACGTGGGGGGCCACGCACGCCCAAGCGCATCACGCGCACCAACCAAGCCGAGCACACAAGCCGAGTGAGGTTCCATCCTAAAACCAATTGGTGTTTGGTGGGGTAGCCCACTGGCTTATATGTAAGGCTTGAATTCAATTTTTAATCAATGTGGGATCCTTATCCCACCACTCAACTTATATTCTCAACACATCCCCCTCAAGTGCAACTGATTGACGACGCATTATTGCCAGTTGCACTTGACGACTCAATGTCTTAAGGTCGGCCAGCCAATTAGACCAGGATCTCAAACCACACCGCACTTAGCCGAACCTCGGCTCTGATACCATGTTAAATTACGGTGGGTAATATACGACGTGGGGGTCCACGCACGCCCAAGCGCATCACGCGCACCAACTAAGCCGAGCACACAAGCCGAGTGGAGTTCCATCCTAAAACCAATTGGTGTTAGGTGGGGTAGCCCACTGGCTTATATGCAAGGCTTGGATTCAATTTTTAATCAATATGGGATCTTTATCTCACAGCTCAACTTTTTTTTTTTGATAAGGTAAAAATTCGAGGTCAAAAAATCTGAACCTCGAGGCCGACAAGTCGACAGACGATAAACCGTATAGACAAACAGAAAATACAAAATATGGTGCAGAAACAAGCAACAACACCACAACTCAACTTATATTCACAACAACTAGCTATGTCACGTGGCATCTTATCATTGGGAGAGAAAGTATCATGAGCTCCATTTATCCGGATTCTCCTTCAAGAACCAAGGCAAAGGAATAATATATGCTTTTGCTTCTTTTTTTTTTTGTAAAAAAGAAAAAAAAATTATACCATGTGTAACGTGTATAAGAGCCTTTAGGCTCACGGTTGTTCATGCTCTTACCGTCTTACTAATAGTTTCTTCTTTTTAAAAATAAAATTGACGAGTAACAATTAGTGGGATATAATTATTTGTATAATTAGTTAGGTGAAAATTTTGAAGGTCACCTGAGGGTCCGTTTGGATTCCCAATGTATTTTAATTATAATTAAAATACATGTATTAAATTGATAATTAAATTATAAACATAATTGATTTAATTTGGAAATCAATTATCCCCTCTCCAAGTACAGAACTTTCCAGTTCCCCCTTCCCCTTCCCCTACCCTCCCTCTCCAGACCTTCCCAGTTTCCCTAACCCTCGCCGATCACCAGCTCCTGCCGCCTCCTACCGTTCACCAGTCGACGCCAGCGTAGCACATCGACACCAACCCGACCATCACCGCCCTAGCCTTTCTCTGACGGGCATCACCCCACTTTGGATCTCCACCTTTCTGCCTCACCATCGGGAACCACTCCCCTCGTCGGACCTCTAAAGACGATGATCGCTCCTCCTCCGAGCACCACTTCGCCGGATCCCTAAGTCGGAGTCATACCACCTCTCTCGAACGTCGGATTTCGGATCGAATTTTAGTACAACCGCGTTTTCCCCTAAATCTCTTGCTCTTACAGTCTTATTATTGAAGGCTAAAATCTACTCCCTGCCCTGCAATTGATTTTTAGCCCCCATAACCTCAAGATTCAGATCTAAAAAGGGGAGAGAGAATGGAAGACATTGATAGAAATTCTCTCCTTCACTCTTTTGATTTTTAATTGAAGTGGGGAAGACAAGACCCAAATAATAATAATAAATTTAGTAATAAAATTATTATAATTCATTTTATGAAAGTATCATCTAAACACAGAGGCGGAACTACTTGGGGGCCAGGGATGGCCCTGGCCCCCACAAGTATATATTTGTTTTGTAATATATGGGTAATTATATATTTAGTACTATTTATATAGGTAATTATATATGATATAAATAATGAAAGAGTAAAATAATAAATGATTTAGTTGTTAAAGGGCAACCACTTTAATTTAGAGATTAGTGATTCAAGTCTTCATACCTCTAGTTTGGACAAATTTTTGTATCGATGGTTTTTTTTAAATTAAACATTTAAACTAATATTTTATAGTTTTTTCAGTACTTTTTTATGATAAACAAAAACAAATTTTCAAGAAGTTTTTAGTATGCCTTCAATTTTTTTTTTACCATTTTTTTGAAAGAAATTAAACATTTAAATTATAATTTTTTATTTATGATTAAAAAACCCACATTTTTTTAGTATGTCACTTTTTTTTTCGATTTTTCATTAAAAAAAATTGCATATTTAAACTACAAATTTATTGCATTTTTAATATTTTTTTTTAAAAAATTTTGTGCTTGATAAACAAAAATAATATAATTTAAAATTTCGACCCCCTCATCACTGGAAGTCTAGCTCCGCCACTGTCTAAACACTACTTATTTTTTAAATGTATTATAAGCTAAATATATGTAAAAAACATAATACATGGGAATCCAAACAAACCCTCACTGTCAATGCAACAGTGACCTGAAACTGTGGGTTTGGCTTTTGAATTTGGATTAATCTCTTCAATATATATTCTGCATTTTATTATTAATTAAAGTACAACGATTAACAAGAAAGTAACAATCAACTTATATAAGGCATAGTTAAATATACTTGATATGCGGCTATAGTGTGACACTATGATCCCACCCTTTATTTTTTTTCAATATCTCGGTCAATAATCAAAGTAAAGACTAGATTTGTTAGGTTTTGTGTCATTTCACAAATTGAGACGTTTTCCATCTACAAGTAATGTATTTTTTGACATTTAAATGACAACAGTTAAATGGTACTCCATAAGACTCTTAGCAATAAATGCTAATTTTTCATGTATAAGCTTTACTACGGTTCTGAACTGAGCTAAAAAGTGATTGTGATAAATTTATTTACCATGTGAACAGAACTGCGGTAAAACCATCCACCCGTGGTAAATTTGTCTATGGTTGTAGGCCTTGTGAACCGTGGTAATATAGATAGTGTGGTAATTGATATGAACCGTGGTGAAATTGTGAATCGAAGTAAATATGCATGTATTGTGGTAATGGTGAACCACGGTAAATTCAGTGTTGCCAAAGTCTATTTTTCTACTAGCGATTGTAAGTCTTTGTTAAAATGTTTGAATAGCCGGTTGGTAAAAATTTAAAATCATAATTAAAACTCGTCATTTTTCTCATGTATATATGTTTTTTCCCTCTTCTTATGACTTGTGATTTAATTTATTATGTCATCAAAGCATTCAAATTATAAAAACTTAATAGTAGTAGTTTATTTAATTCACGGATCATGGAGCTCTCACATCACATCCGGAGTTCTTATCCCTCGTCCAACAGGACGACATTGAAAGGTGTGTCAGTAGGATTTGACATCTCCCAAAATCTTGCCTTGTATCAAAAAATATATATATAGGATTATAGGGCATTTACTATTTATGTCATTTGCTTATGGTTGTACATTTGTACATGATGATTAGTCCATTTATCGGCTTATCCGGTCTCTTGTTTTCACTAGACTTGTTAAGATAATTGAATTTCTTTCTTGATTTAAAAAAAAAAACATTTTTTTTTAATCTTTAGACAAATCATAAAATAATCTTTAGACAAATCATAAAATCCGTAAATAAAGTTCTAAAAAAACATTAACCATTATGTATATAAAATAAAAGTACAAAACTGGTCTTAATCAAACTTTGACAAAAAATCTTAAAATTTCTAGATCGAAGATCAAACCTAATGAACTCGGTCCATGTCAAGTCCAATCCATTTTCCCAATCAAAATTGAAAAATGTATATCCCTATTCGGCTATTCCCTAGTGCCAGTGATCGATTTGAGTGAAATCGAACACTTACCTATTATTATTATTATTTATTTATTATTATTATTATTATGATGATGATGATGATGATGATGAAAAAAGATTTACATAAAGTTAGTTAGAAATCTCGTAACAAATTGAGCTTCAACCCATTTTTAAATAGTAAAACCAACTCTATAAAATATGAAATCATCATTATCACACCCTGTCCTATGACTCTTCGTAACCAATTGAACCCGCTTCAGAAAACCAATAGCATCACATCCCAGTTCTCCAAAAGGAGAGAACGCAAATGTCATAAAACAATACCCCTTAGCAGCACAAATATCCGCGTACTTCTTCTCCTTTCTTTCAGTGGCTTGAGAGACTGTCTTGCCGGGTACAAAGGAATCATTGGCTCTAGTTGTGAACGGAGCCCCAACTACATCCACACAAGTGTCTCTACCCTTGTCCCACCTATAAACCAACAAATCTCCTGGCCTCAACTCAACACCATCTTCATTGCTCATACCCGTATGCGATTCCTTCTGAACTGTGATGCCCGCTTTGTAACAAATGTTAGCCAAAACATCTCGGACCATGTTGTGTCGGTGCTTCGTCCCGATGCCTCGACTGCAATGCAGAGCGTGATCTCCAAATGGGTCCATCCTGTCAAGCTCACAACTAGGACATGTCGGATAACCACTAAACATAGGGATCGAAAGATGGTATTGGAGGACAGAACGAAACTGGCGAGACGGCATGGTCTGAGCTAGACCCTCAATGGGAGTGGTCAACAAAAAATCATGCGCTCTGTCTCCTCTCACCGCTTGCAAAACATGCAGCTGCCTTGGAGTTGGATTGAGTGTGGACACTAAGTTGTCATCAATGAGCTTGAAGTATCGATCCGCCAATACTGACATGATTTTTTTGGGGGCGGAGGATACAAACAAGTCATCAATATTCGAACCGACACAGTCGACATACCTCGAGATAGATTGGGTGAGGACGCTGTCAAGACAACTGTCCGGACGTCCAGAAGGTGAAGACACTGACTTATTCAAAATTGATGATTGGAGTTCAGCCGTTTGGAGGCGGGATGCGATGAAAGCAAAATGACTAACATCCTCCGCCGATAGCACCCCAAACCCACCAAATTTTAAAAGAAGAGTCGCCTGACGCCATTGACATGGACCAAACCCTGGGCCTTCTGCAGTAATAGCCTGCTCAAGGGAGGCTCGAAGCTTATCATCAAAGCACCTTATAGCGTCAGGGAGGGCATGAGGGGGCATGTTCGAAGAGCAAACATCAATTTGGAGACCCCGATACAATTTCGTAGAAGGAGCAATTCGCACTGGGGATCTTCTAGCCTCCTAACAGCCCCAAGAGCTTCTAACGATTTGTCAACCCTCTTCATAATCAAGCTATTGCAGAATGTAAAATTGTTGCTGACCGGGCCGCCTAACAATTTCACTCCCAATTTGGGTCTAGAAATGTCAGACGGGAACAAACCAACTTCAAAGCTCCTCGGATCTTCAGTTGGCCAAAATAATTCAGTTTTCTGAATATTAATGAATAGCCCCAACTTTGGACCCTCTCTAACCACAATCTCCAGCGCCTTAGCAACGTCCCTGGTGTCACCTGATAGGGCATCATCTAAGTACCAGGCGTTAACATCAAGAGCATATGCGGTATTAATTTTGGTGACAAGCGGATGCAACACTAAAGCAAACAAAAGCGGACCTAGCGGATCCCCTTGTTGCACACCTTGACAAGAGCGCAAAGGAACATCCTGCCAATACAGACGTGCGGGTTGGGCATAACAGAATTCAACCCACGGAGCAATGGAGGGGCAACGGATGCGAATGTTATGTCCCGAAGGACCGGATAGGGGAGGTTCGACCTTCCATGGAGGTCTGAAGAAGAATAAGGTGAGAAGAAGAAGAATAAGGTGGGAAAGAAGATAGAAGGGATGGAGCGAAGAGAGAGATTAGGGTAGAGTTTCTTGATTATTATTTTTGGATAATTCCAATTACAAAGGCTATAGGTATTTATACCCAATATCTACCTAGGGACATAACAGCGAACTTCCCGAATCAAAACGCCTCTATCAACGAAATTAAAGGCGTTAAAAAAGTCCACGAGAAGCAAGGACATGCCCCTATCCATACCCTTATTATTATTATTTATTTGAGTTTTAACTCATTTCTACTTAATTTGGGAGTTTGTTGTAAACGGTAATACGGTAAGAATCCCGATTTTGAAAAAAAAAAAAAAATCTCGATACATAGTGGTTAACAGCTTGGTAAAAATGTAACAAAGTGCACCCGTACGGTTCATGCAGTATATCCATGTGATTTTGAAATAATACATTCGTCGCTATAATAATGCAACAATAATGCATTTTGCGACAATAAATTTTATCGTTACAATAAAATCGTGACAATAAATGCAGAGATGTGTGGCTTTTCTTGTAGTGTAGACTGTAGAGGAACAAATAAGCTTTTCCCAAAATTTCTTATCCATTGGGATCAAATCCCTCTATTAAAATCCTAATTTATGTCATATTGAAGTAGATAAACTTCTCAGTTATTAAGTCATATAATCTTAATATATACGGATTAATTGAGAAATTCAGTAATTCGAGTATTATAAAATGTTAAAACTCAAAATCTAGTGACTAGCATAACACTTAGCACAAAGCTTTTGTCTTTTAAAAGATACTACTTCTTTAAAAAAAAACATACTTTTAGGAAACAAATTAAATTGGTATTCTTGAGAAAATAAAGAGAATAAAAAAATAAATAATGTCACTTAAAGTTTGAACAGAAATTATTGATAGGACAAGTATAGAAGCTTGGTACAAGAATAAAAGAACATCCACAACAGAACAATATAAAAACTCCCAATTTTGAAGTGGGAAAAAAATCATTTTCAGCAATCAAAAGAAATTCAAAAACTTTTTTTAACAAAATAAAAATAAAATACACCTAACAATTAAAAATGGGATGAAACTATGAATGAAGTGAGTCAATATTCGCCATGTAGTGTAAGTTCGTATGTGAAGATGGGTCCCTAGCGTCAGCGAAGAGTGCAGGTGACGTGGAGTTCACAGGTGTGTAGTAATAAAATAGGCTAAACTCCACAAATCGCCCCTTATTTAGGTATTTGCACAAAACTACCTTTTTTTTTTTAATTTGCATTTGGAATTTTGGATGTTGTTATATAGGTGTACGGTGTACCACATGTGTTAAATGCCCTCCAAAGTGATAGATTTTTTAACCGTTCACTTTTTTTTTTTAATTAACACAAATGGATACATGATCCATTAGCTTGAATGGATCTATAATATGTCAACCTTATATATGATCTATTTGTTATTGCACATGAAGCATGCTCATTTTCTTGTTTGAAGTTTAAAAAATGACCATGGCGGATTTGAGATCTATTTAGGGACGAATCAAAGATTTGTTTGTATTAATTTCAAAATGTAAATTAAATATATAAAAAACTCGCAAAAAGTGGGTGACGGATGGAGGTGCAGGTGATCATGCGGGTGATGGATGGATAATGAGTGAAGACTTTTCACCCATCACCCGCCCCAATAGTCCACCCATTAACCCGCCCCGTATATCCGCATAAAACCCTAAAAATCTCTATATATATGTGTGTGGGATTTTACTATTTTACCGTTTTCAAAGTGATGATATTTAGGGTTGTCTCACTCTCACATTCGATCAACAGAATAACGAAAATAACGAAACAAACACAAGAACACAAAGCCTTTGTTTACGCGGTTTGGTTACCCTACATCCGCATAACCTCAGGAGGGGAGGCTCACCCAATTTCACTAAGCATCAAAGTTCAAAACAGGTTACAATGGTATAAGATGCACAAGATCTAAACTATAGCGATTTCAAGAGCAACACAACAATGAAGATAAGAAGAGAATAGGGTTAGAGATCGTCCGTCGAGGACACCGAGAAATTTCAGAGAGATTTCTCAACACAAGAACCCTCCTTCATAGCCTTCTTCTTCCTTGTATAAGCAAGAACTCGGGTAGCACCCAACCTGGACAAGCTCCCTTTAAGAAATCGTCGCCGTCTGAACACTCTCAAGCTAGAAACTCTAGTTGGTCTCCCAAACCCTAGCCCCCTTGGCTTACCTGAGAGAGAGTGAGGACGCTACAGTTCCTCTAGGGTTTCAGATGCGAGTATATATAGACGAGGTAACAACGGTCACGAGCTTTGAGCTGGGCCAGACGATTGGGCCAAGGAAATAGGCCCAACACTATGTAATGTACAACTCGGAAATAAGTAACCAAAGCAACCGTCAAACCTCACATGAGCACACACACCCATCCATTAACCTCACCTAGTGAGTCAGGCTAGCCATCAGTGCTACACATGGTAAGACCATGGGACCAATGAGCTTTTCCTGACCACGACATGACTCGGTTGGTGTGTGGTTAAGTAAGGGTTCACCTAGCCTAGACCTTTGTGCACCATAATAGCCAAATAAACCAATGTTTTGTTACAAACAAATTACAAGGATTACAGAACATAACACAAAGTATAACCTCTAGAAAACCTAATCTTCTTACGGCACTATGCTCTTACTCCTCTTAGCCTCCACTCCAGTCCACCTTCCACTTCCAAAGTTCTAGTTACTCGAATGTTCATCCACCGGTAGCCTTGAGACCCTAATCTTCCAAAGTTCCAGTTACTCGAATGGCCCTAATCTGCTACTATATATCTACTCTTCCCGTTCCATTCTCATCTATTTTAGTTTCATTTTGTAATTTTAAGCAACAAGTTATTGTGATGTATGAGTAATGTATAACACGTATTTAAATTCCACGAACTCATATTTGTAGCATTTATAAATTAAATTTTAAGTTTTTATTCACCTTTCAAAGTTACCCATTGGGTACCTGTTTCACCCGCATCACCCGTACGGAGATGATGGAGATGAAGAAGTTTGCGGGTGATGGGTGGAGCAGATGAGACTATCTACCCACTGTTTCCACCCCTAAATAAAAGGACTATTAAATGCAATTTCTAAAACAAGGAGGGAATTTGTGTAAAATGTCCTCAACAAGGGGTGGTTGTATGAAACTAAGGCTAATAAATACGAGAGGTAGAACCAAAACAATTTAAAATGGTAGGGGCGTAGAGCATTTAATAGTGAAAATAACAAACACATGTAGTGATGTAGTGATGGAGATGAATTAGTCACGTACCATATCATGTACATGTGCAACCTTCACCCTCCCCAAATTTTGAATTCTACCAATCACTTGGGAGGGAAAATAATGCATGATCATCCATTTGGACCATATCCAATAATATCAAACTAGTACCATCTTAGTATTTATTCAACTTGTTTTTCTTTCTTAGTTGAAACTTATTTTTTTATCTTAATTCAGTTCGGTCGACTCAGTCACTCTGGATCGGGTACTGTATGATCCATTTAAGAGGTTGACCCTCCCACTCACAAGCAACTCCATATTTCCAAAGGGGTTGACCCTCCCATCCACAAACCAAGTATATCTTAGATAAAACAAGATGTATACCAATCGAAAAAGACAGAAAACTGCTAATAAAATTATCATTAGAACAGACTAATAAAATTATAATTTATGAACAAAATACGTAAATAACGATAAATAGTTAAAACCCTTAAATTAAAATGATGATATATGGAAAAAATATCTCATTTAATATTATATATAAATGTAAATAATATTTAGATAAAATATTTATCATTTAAAGTATATAGATCGATTGATACATATTTTGCCCCTTTTAAAGGAAAAAAAAATGGGGTATGGTTGTGTTTTTTTTATTTATTGCATAGTGTGCCACATGAAGGACTGTGGAAAGCTGGGGATTCAAGCCTTGGGATACAATCCATGTTTGAATGGCTTATTTAATTTTATCCAAAGAGTATATTTTATTAGTTTGAGGAGTATATTTTTTTATATATAAATAGATCAAGTATAGTATATATATTAATGAGAGCAACTTACACTTGGGCAGGCCATGTGATGACTGCAGTTGAGGATGGCATTAGTAGACCTGATAATAAGGAGGGGAGGGTCACACTTACTGACCACTTTTTTTATTATATCTTCATTTAACTCCAAACTATTTTCCATTTCATTATAATAATTTTATTCATATGTTTACTCAATGCCTTCTTTGTCTACTTGGACTTTCATACCCGTTTATATATATGTATTATTGGCTATACATTATAATGCAAGTATTATGCATTATAAATCATAATAACTGATCATTCAAATGAACTTGTATGGACTTTATTGCTCTTTCTCCACGACAAATTAAATTACCATATGTTGTCATTTTATGAATCTCTCAATAGCTCCGAAGCTTTTAATTATTTAATTTACCATCTACCACAACTCTTTAAAACGCCAAAACAACTCCATTTTCTTAAATAAAAAGAACACAATCATATCTCTATATGACTAAAATGCAAGAAACAATTCAAACTGTAAGATACGTTACAAAAACCAACTGAAAATCTTACCAGACAATAAGGTCGATAACGATATCGCATGTTTTGGTCGAGATAACGATATCACATTAACATCAATGATTGCATATCTTAATTCTCATTAGTTTATTTTAACTATTTTTTATTTTTAAAAAAATTAGTCTATTTTCACAACTATCCCAAAATTTGACAAATTTCCATAATTAGTCCAAAAATCCAACGGAACGGGACAGATCATTTGGTTCAAACATTTAATTTTTCGCTCTCAAAACCGGGGAAAAAATATTTAAAAAAATAAAAATAAAATAAAATTGAATGAATGGAAAAAGAAGCAAAAACCCTTTTCAGACAAGTGAAAAAGGTCCAAAACAATAATCCATCTTCTTCCTACGCTCCCCGCCTCCCTCCCCAAAACTCCTCCGATCATCTCTGTAGAACGAATCAACGGGCAATCAATCAACCGTTCCAGATTCTCAACTCCGAATACTCGTAAGAACTGAACTCGTTTCCTCTCTCTTGTTGTGTGATGATCCGATTCGTTGTTTAGGTTTCTAGGTTTCGGCATCTTTCACTCGCATTTTCTCAAAGTACACTGAAAAAGGCGCTTTTGATAAAATCGATGCCAATCCAATCA
Source organism: Persicaria maculosa (assembly GCA_963922045.1). Lineage (NCBI taxonomy): Eukaryota > Viridiplantae > Streptophyta > Magnoliopsida > Caryophyllales > Polygonaceae > Persicaria > Persicaria maculosa. Next base: position 12,188,782 of record OY998256.1, read on the forward strand.
ACCTCCTATGAGGCTGTAGCAGTATTTAATGCTCGCGCATCCGTTTTCACCATCCCTACTTTTTTACTCGCTCGTCTTCAATTCAGTCCTCTCTTTTTCATTCAAATTTCTTTTCGAGATGGTGAAGATCGGTTTCGTTGCGGTGCTGAAATGATTTCGATTTGGATCGAACACTAGGCGCTGTTCGCGCGGTTCAAAGACCGAATCCGAATCCTAGGCCGTTTTGCGGTTCCGTGGTTTGATGCTTGTTGCTTTTGAATTGAACAGTGAATCGCTGCGAGAAAGTGAGAGAAAAAGAGCAACTTTTGTATGAATAAAAGGAGCGTCGTTTCGCTTTGGCATGTGGAGTTTGGGAGAGAGGAGAGAATAAGCGATGCAGAAGAAACTTGTTAACTGTGAAGCTGAAGCTTCCGCTCATCCCAAGCAGAAAGAGCGTCGCATTGTCACCTGGACTCCTGAGGTCTTTCTCTCAACACTTCCTTCCTGATCTTTTGCCCAAATCGATTGTTCTTACTCGAGTTTAACGAGTTTTATTTTCCAGGAAGATGATATACTCCGTGAGCAAATAAGCATCCATGGAACAGACAAGTAAGATTTTGATAAGAATTTTATTTTGGATTTCATATAAATCCTGTTGTGTTCTGAGATTCAAGGACTGATTAAACGGTGTTACTTACTACTCTCTGCAGTTGGACTATTATTGCATCGAAATTCAAGGATAAAACAACAAGACAGTGCAGAAGAAGGTAAAGCTGGAAATCTCATTTGAAATTTCTAATGCATCCAAAATATGTGTTTGGATTCCTTTTGATGGTGAAATCATTTTTGTGTGGCAGATGGTACACTTATCTGAATTCTGATTTCAAAAAAGGAGGTTGGTCCCCGGAGGAAGACATGTTGCTATGTGAGGTAATTGGTTATTAAACCATGTTCAAGTTCAGGAATCAAGGCCGATAACTAGTGCTAAGCAATAGACGATGCGTAGTCCATAATCGGCCCTGCAATAGAGGAAGGATTTTATTATTTTGATCTCTCCTCAAAAGATGTATATTTAGTTTATTTGGAGTAGAAGCTCCCTTGTTCTGGGCAACATGTTCCTCAATTTCTGGCTCAAAAAAAGGGGCTGAAATGATTAAAAATAATATAAAGCTTGTCCTTAGATTTCTGCAAATCTTTGAAGCCTCAAGGCTCAATGGAAGTACTCTAAAGGTTTATACTGTATGTTTCACAATATTGCAGGCTCAAAAGATATTTGGTAACAGATGGACGGAGATAGCGAAGGTGGTGTCAGGCCGGTTAGTCAAGGCATCTTTTAGTCTATCAGTTTGATGTTTCCAGGATCAATAGAGGTTGGGCAAGGTGTCAATGTTTGGCTTTTGAATTGTTATATGCAGGACCGATAATGCTGTGAAAAACCGATTCACCACTTTATGCAAGAAAAGAGCGAAGCGTGAAGCCTTGGCTAAGGAAAATAGTACCACATTCACCAATGCAAACAACAAAAGGCCCATTGAAGGCTCATTACATGGTGCATCTCCACTTAAGAAGATGAGGTATATTTTGTTATGTCAAATGTCTGTGTACCATCAGTTATAACTGTTAAACTTAGATGACAATTAGAATGACAATGTTCGCCGTTTTTGTATATTTAGGATTCCTCATATCCCCAGTCTTCTTGGACAGCAGCAGCTACGATCCCCATTTGCAGTAATAGCTCAAAATGGAGATAAGATTGGCAATATGCTACATCAACAGCAAGGCACTACGCTGGCAGCTTTGATTGACGGTAATCATCTTTCTGATTTGCATCTGTAAATATCATCATAAACACGGACGAAGACACTAATCTGTAATGTTTGCTGCTTGCAGGTAGTAGAAAGTTTGAAGGGTTTCTGAAGAAGGACGATCCCAAGATACTTGCTTTGATGCAGCAGGCCGAGCTGCTTAGTTCTCTTGCGGGGAAAGTAAATACTGAGAACACAGAGCAAAGTTCAGAACATGCGTGGAAGGTATTAACTGCATTCTTGATCTGTTTGTAGTCTGCGAGGATGATGATGTATACAATTAACGTGTGGAAAAATGCCAGATAATTAACCTCGAAAGCTTTGGTGATATTTTTTCACACTAAATCTCGCGAAATCAGGGCTTGCTTGGTTAGCTTCGAGTTTTGAATTTTGATCTGTTTTCAAAACTAAAAGCATATTTGTGTAAAACAACTTTTTCTAATTTTCACCATGGAGTTGCCACTTGCCAGTTTTGTCAAGGTGACTAGTATAATAAAGTGTGTTTAAAGTATTTATTTCATAAAGATAGGAAAAGAAAATTTCTTCAAAACTCAAAGCTGAACCAAACAAGCCATAAATGAATACGTTTTCTGAATGTGCTTGAAGTGAAGTCGAATGTGTAGAAAGGCATATATTGGTAAAAGAAAACTTTTATCAAACAAGTCTTTGTTCTTTGGGAAGATCCAGGATTCCAGTATGTGTACTGATGTGGTAGCAGTTTTCTTTATCCAGCCTTACTCTATAGCTTGATTTTCTCACTGCCAATCAAGATATATTATACACAGTTTAAAAGGTTCTAATAAATTATAATGCTCGTGAAATCTTTTCAGGTTCTTGAGAATTTTATTAATAGAAGCAAGGATGATGAGGAGCTAACATGCAGTATATCTGATATGGATTTGCAACTTGATCAGCTTAAAGATTTGGTGGAGGATATGAGAAGTTGCGACACAGAAAATCATTCTTCTCAAAGGTGAGAAGCTGAACATAGAAACTCTTTTGAGTACATATTACCCGCGACTTATGCACTGGCTAATGGTCTCTGAGCTTTTGCAGGCAACCTGATCTTTATGATTCCCCAAGCAGCTCTGACTACAGCACAGGGTCAACCAGCCTGTCCACCAATGCCAATGAGCAGATTGAACAAACTCAATCTGAGATGTGCACGCTACATGAAAGCCCAAGGTTACAAACGATTGATACAAGAGGTCAAAATGGCATTGGTACTTCCGAGGATGAGATTCTTGCTACAGAAACCTTAAATCAAGGTAATCAACTTTTAAAATTACTGATAACCCACTCTGTAAACCCATTGGTTTCCCAAAATAATTGCAAATAATTAGGTTTGGATACAATGAATTTGAGAGGGCATTCATATAGATAATGATCTTATTGCAGAAGATATCCTGTTACCATGTGATGAAGAAAAGAATGATGGAGATGTTTCAGCCTTGTCACTTGCAGAAGAGTTTGGCTCCCCTCTTCAAACAACTCCATTATTCCCATTTTTTGCAGCAACAATCCCAAGCCCGCAATTTTCAGAAAGTGTAAGTTATCGTATTCCCAACCTATATCTAAACAATATTTGAAGCCCTGCAAATCTTTTTATTTAAACAACAGCTGTCTTTAGGTAGCTGCGTAAAGACCTTGCATTAAGTTAGAAGTTTGTAGACAAGGGAAATTCATTTTGCCACATGTTAAACCAGCCAAAAAGACAATTGCTCAAGAATTTCTGCCACTATCCTTCAGAATACCAAAATGTGCCAAGTTGACCCTCATTAAATTGCTCGTGTTAACCCAGCTCAAATAGAAAATGATAGTATATGTCGAGCCTCTATAATATCATTGCTTGTGTTCATATCATCTAACTTGAATTGGTAAATAAAGAGCGGCCATCCGGGGTTTGAACCGGGAACCTATGGGTACTACCCACAAGTCCGTACTACCCATAAGTCCTTTCCGGTGAGCCATTCCGGAATGGTTTCGTATCATCTACCATACATACATGTTAAACATGCATCTTGAAAATTCAAGGTTTATAATATTCATTATACAATCATTTTGACTTCTATGATTGTTCTTTGCTTGTGTTTGGATGTTAGAAAGGAGCAATATTATAGAGAGGGATTCACGTAATGTGACAACTGAGAAAATCCCTATACATTTGCTTGTGTTCGGGCCTCTGATGTTTAAAAGTTTGAGGATGGGTGTTGGGTTCTTTCGTTTTTGCGTCTTTTCCTGTCTTGCTCTATGCTTCCTATTGCCTCATTGTTTATTATTTGGCATGTTTCCATGTGATGCTTATGCCCAATTGTTTTGGGTCTATCGGAAACACACTCTTGACTAGTTCGGGGAAAGAGTGCGTACATCCTGACCCCCAGACCTTGCCTAATCGTGGGATATACTGGGTGGTTTTTGTTGTTGTTGTAGCATCAGATGATTCAGATCTTGAGTCAATTGAGTGTTTTCTGGAGCCTTTGGTGCCACAACTAGTTAAACTGTCCCTTAGCAGCTCCCCAGTCTAAAGACAATATATTTTAAAGATTTAGAAGCAGCAGCTACTACATACACTATTATCATTCTCATTACAGTTGATGTCATCATGCTGTTGATGGTTTTTGATGTTGGATTTTCATTTTATTCTTCCCATATTGACTGAAATTACTTTTATTCGGTATCTCAGGAGCGACACTTTCTCATGAAAACACTCGGGATTGAATCCCCAGCAACCAGCAGAAGCACCAACCCTTCACAACCTCCACCTTGCAGAAGGGCCCTTGTTCATAGCCTATGACCAATCTTCCCTCTTAATTAACCACCCAAAACAAAAAAAATTCCATCTCCACATCCATTCATGCTCACTTCGGGCATCCCTGGATACTTAAATTGATTTGTTCAGGAAAAATTTTCAAGAATCGCAGCCAAGTCGGCCTAAATATTTTTGGAGAGGCTTACCAGATTTTCGCATGCCAAGAACCACATTCCATAATGCTATGCTACATCCAGCAAAGCATTCAAGGAGTCTTTCAGACATGGATTACTCATAATGGTCTGCATTTTGCACTTTGTGTGTCATTCTTTTTGGTCCATAATTAGCGGATCCGAATAGGGTATTCGGCATCCAAACCAGTGCTTGTATTTTTTTTTCTTGTGCATTTTTTTGTGTGTGTCATTTGTACAGGACCAGCAATAGAAAACCTAGGTGTTCTTTCTGTTTTCCCCCCCTCCCTTTGGCTTCCTATAAGATTGTAACTATACATGGGCACATCGCCCTTAGACAGATACATATGAAAAGAAGTAGATGAATGATGGACAAGGATTAACCAGTGGAATGGGAATAATCCTTCTTGTTCTTTTAACATATCTCTTGGTGAGACTTGCAGAGGTATAGAATAAGTCTTTATTTTTTTGTTTTTGAGTTAATTGTAACTCTGGATGGTTGAAAGTGCAAATTTTGATGTAGATTATGTATGCAGACATGGACTGGTTTTTGCCTGTTTCGAACTCTTACCTTCCTCTCTACACTGAACAGAAGAAAGAGTGCAGAAAATGCAGGGAAAATGAAAGTTGAAAAGAGGCCATTAACATGAAAGAAGGCACTTACTTGATGGCTTGGAACTGTGTTTGAAAGTGTCTTCTGTGCCTGAAATCTGACTTCTTCTGAGAAATTGCCTGTGTTTGGAAGGAGATATGCAGTTTTGATTTGGGTAAAAGCTGTCTAAAGGCAGTGGAGGGTAGGACCCAGAAGTGATGATTAATCATGATTCATGAAACCAGCCAGCACAAAAAAAGTTTACGGAGTAGTTTTTTTTCTTGGGTAGAGTCGTAGAGACTTCAAATTTGAAAGTGAAAATGTTACCTAACTTAGAGGCTTCCAATAATTGAAGCCCTTGTAAAAGGATGTATATACTGAACTGAAATCATATTCAAATATCTACGTAACAAAACAAGTCGAGTTTATGAAGTTGTAAGAGGAGCGATGGATGAACGAAAAGATCCGACAAGGGCATAAGCCAAGGGATATCCGATGATCTCTTGCACATTGGAAGCTCAATCTCTCTATCATTTGGATAGATGGGAACTCTGAAAAAAATCCTCCACATCCAAAAGACTATGCATTGAGGTTATTTCGCATTTGTTTTCAAAGTTTTTTTTTTAGTTTTAGTCCAATTCGACTGGGTTTAGCAGCTTACTTTGTGAAGCTTTAGATGGGGATTAAGATCTTAAAATTGTGTCAATCTTATTATTTGCCGTGGACGACTTAACAATTACTAATATTTACAACCTAACAATCATATTTTATTATTTGCTTATAAGTAATTATTTACATTACATAAGTATTGTGTATTCGTGTGGCCTTTTGCTTTTTTGACTTTGTCATCCCTTCCAGTTTTTGTCATCCCACCAATTATATATATCCAGTCATCCAGACCTGCATAGCACAAATCGTACGAGTGATTATCCCAATTGTACGATTTATATTAACTAAATTTTAAATGCAGGGACGGATCATGAAGCGATTAGTTGAGAGGGTGGAAAATTGAACTCTAATTTTTTTCCTCCCGAAAAAACCATCAATATTTGAAGTTTTTCAGATTTAATTATAGTATTAAGTGACGAAGTTTAACAAATGATAAGTATTATAAAAGTATATTAATTTAGTAAATGATGTTAACAATAATTTATATCGTTTTTGTTTTGAAACGTTATACCTTTTTAATCGTATGTCGAATTTGACCTTATAATATATCAAATCGAAGCTATCAACTTGAGGAATATGTATATTAAAATTTATTTTTTATCGGGGAGCGATTGTCAACTCTAGCCCTAAAGAGAATCTGCCCCTGCATGGGTGATGTTATTTACCCCATAACTTTTCACTATTGACACTATAAATTTATTTTTTCGTTTTTCTTTTCAAAGTATATGTGTTTATGGAGGGGTGGAGTTTTTTTCTTGGTAAACCATCACGCAACAAGTGCGCTCTTATTGGTCCGTCCTCGATCGAACTCCGACTCTCCATGGTTCGATACACGTAATTCGGTACAAATTCCGCTTCGAGAAAGACCGAAAAGCTAACCGGAATCGGTCGAAAGATTACAAATGCGTTATACAAGGAAAACTAACGCCTCTTAGATAATCTAACAACAGAGTCCTAATACTAAGAGGTGGATCTTTCAACACATGTTTCTCAACATCCACCAAAAAGGTAAAATTAGCAGCCCAAATCGGGGCTGCCTCGTCGCAATCCCTTAGTAGGTGCAATAGCATTTTAGGGCCCCCATTAGGAGGAGATCGTTGTCAAATGTCGCTTGGTCCGTTCCACATCTGTTAGGAGCTTTTCTTGGCAAGTAAGCCTAGCAAAGAGGCACACCCTCTCTGGGATCTCCAGGTTTCAAACAATGCTGAAAAGATTCCCTTGTGTAGTTTGCGTGAGCCGCTGTCCCCTTATAATTCCAACGCCGATGCAACCGAGAAAGTGCCGGAGGTAGATCTCCTCCATCTTATACAGTTCGGTCTACCCAAGTCATCTGAGAGAGTCACCGAGGCCAATCACATCAAGCAAGACGCATGTGTATTAACTTTTTAAAAAGTTAATATTTTATATAGTTTTTAACACCTCAAAAAGCGTGCATGAATAGTAAAACATCAAGTTCGTACCGAATAATAGACGATTCACAAGATGACTAATTCAACCTCTGATGGAAGAAGCAGCGTTTGTGAAAATCAATAATCCGAATAATTTGCCTTTTCAAAACGTAAACAAATCTTGTAAATAATCTTATCTATAATCTAAACAATCTTATTTATATCTATCTACTTTTGTAATTTTAAAAAGATAAAAATTTCACTTTAAGGGTATATAGGTAAAATTTACCCTACAAGGTATAATTACTAAAAAGTAAAACTAAAGGGTATAGTTGACAAAAAAAACCTGAAAATGATATATTCCCTAAAATTTTCACATTAGTACTTGTGAAGGAGGAGTAGGCTTGTGACTCTTAAATCACATGTATTTATCTTATACAGAGTATTTAAAGTCTTTTTTAAAAGCTACTCCATGTATGTGCCTCATAAGTCACAACCTATGCCTCGAGAGTCACAAAATTGAGTCTCTTAATGAGCAAATATTTACTTAGAAAAAACCAAAAAAAAATATGAATTTGTGGTATCAATAATTAAAAATAAACGCAACGCAGATGTATTTAACATTTTCTATTAATGCTCTGTATGTTTTTCTTTTACATTCATTCATTTTTATACTCCCTATTAGTTTTTTCCTTTGTTAAAAAAAATTGTTTATTGTACACCTAGCTTTGAGTTTCTTATCATGAGCATGATATAAATCCACCAGATGAAAGGGCTCCCAAAAAACCCTAATCTGTTCCACGAGGAACGCGCGGGCACGCGCCCCTCTTTTCCCCTTCCTCAGGCTGCAAAGCCGCTCTTCACCATCCATGAAGCCCTCCGACTGGCTCACCTGCAACGGCCGAAGGCCGGTCCCTCTGCTACACCCACTTACCCTGCCTTATCGCCACTCAAACCTAAACAGTCGAATCAGAAACTCACTAATCGCCCCCTCTACGCTTATGCTGTCCTTAGCCTGCGAAAGGTTCAATTTGGGGAGGTGGCTTCTTCTGATTCGTGCGATTGTAGGCAAGATCCGCCTTTCGAGTGGTTAATCAGGCATCCGAAAGGATCTTTTCTGTGGGATGGGATCGGCTGGTGGTGCCCGATCGGTTGTTGTCGCTTCAGGTGGTGGTGTGGGTGGCTGTGGCTGCCTCTCCCTTCGGCCTGCTACTTCATCTCAAATATGCAATTAAGCCTCTCTGTAAGTTTCCTCCCTCTCTCTAATTCGCACTCAAGTACTGATTTTGCCTACAAGCATATGGAGTATCTAACGCCTACACAAGGCCTTAGAGCGTATAGCTCACTTGACAAATCTCTGATTCGTTATGACTGGTTTCAAACCTTCGGTTGTCTCTTGCTCTTCTCATCTCTCTTTATGGCTACTCTCATTGCTTACAAGCACGTCGGCAATAAAACGCCTAAACAAGGCATTAGAGCTCACCGCTACTTAACCCTACTTTCTGATCTCAAAATCCTATTCGAAATTTTCTACAAGTTGTTCTTGCTTTGGTTGCTGTTGCCCATGGCGTTTATGCCTTTCATGGATGTTCTGTCTGAAAAACAATGGTTTTCCCAATTAAATTCTTACTGGTACTACTGCTTGCCTACTAAAATGTTTTTCTTAATGGTTTTTTATTTCATTTTACTGTCCATTGGTTTGCTCTACCCTTTAGCTTGCTTTTTCAACATGACTTACCCTCCACAAGGCTCCTTTGAATTTACATATGCTCTTTTTTCTTGCTTCCGGTTGTCGCCAGGGGCTGCTTCCTCTAGTTGTCGTTGGTGCAACGAGCTTTTGGTGGTTTTCGTTGTCACTGCCAATCTATCTAAACTTCTGTTTGCTTATGTCTGCATTGTTTACCATGGTTGTTTAAATTTGGTTGCTATTACCCTTTATTTGCTTTCGAGGTACTCTCGGATGTGTTCTGTCCCTTGCTGTTACTCACTGTGGTCTGGCTAGGGTTCAGCTTTGCTACTTGTGCTAATTGCGGGGGTTGTGTGTGGGTTTTTGGACCTGTCTGCGTGGTGTGGCTACTTCGGTTGCTGCTTCAGCTAGACTTGCTCAGTTGCTGCACTCGGTTTGGGCTTCAAGCTGGTGTCGTTACCACTTGTTTAGACTCTTTTCTTTATTTCATTTTGAGTTACTGCTCGGATTGTTATTTTAGTTCAATATTTTGCTTGTTCTCTGTCCTTTGTATTTTGCTACTTTGGGATGGGCTTGTTCTTACCTCCCTTTTGCTTGTAAGTATGTTTGTTTTTCTAAACAAAAATACAGTTTCTACCAACTATCAATATACTAAGTTTGGGGTACCCCCCTCTTATACAATGGCATATACTTTACACCTTAAGATTACACAATACCAAAGCAAACACAACACAAGCTGTACAACAATACACACTTGTATTACAACAAGGTTTTGGGAACCCTTTACATTCCCTTACTTATGCAAAGTGAGGTTTTCCAACCGATTCATTCCTACCAATCTTTGTTTCCAGACAGTTTACTGTTTTAAAGGTGAATTTGTTCTAAATTTACCTATCAAACGGATACAAAAAGTTTATATTTGTTTAGTACAAACAGTTCGCAAAACAAGGTTTTTATGAATATATGCACTTGGAACTCACTCGGTATCCGGAGCCGTAACTTCTGGACCAATGTTGATATCTTTTGTCTTAATAATAAGATTAATGTTCTGGCCCTTTTAGAGACTAAAACTGATAAGGTTCCTGCAGAAGGCACCCTGCGTAAATGTGGATTCACTAATGTTGCATTTGATCCAGCTGTCGGTTTTTCCGGGGGGATTTGTCTCCTTTGGAAAGATATCCCAGCCTCACAAGGATCTATTAAGCTCATTGCGGTTCATCACCATTTTATTCACTTTGATTACTCGGACTATGTTTCCCAACGGACTTTTGCTGTACTTGTAGTTTACGCTCCCCCGGATGAGCGTCGTAAATTGGAATTTTGGGATAGAATCTCCTCGTACATACAATCACTGCTTATCCCATTCTGTATTATGGGAGACCTCAATGAAATTGCTTCACCGGCTGATAAATTAGGTGGGGCCTATCCCTCGCCGTCGCGTTTCAAACGATTGCTGGATTTAAAAAACAGATTGTCACTCCAAGAAGTGCCATCTACTGGTGGCCAGTATACCTGGCAACGGAAAACTAAAGATACGATTATTTGCCTTGAGAGACTGGATCGTCTCCTGATCCACACGGATATGCTAACCATCTTCGCATCAATACGTACACAGATCCACCCTTTCACTAGATCGGATCATGCCCCCATCTCTACAGATTTTCGACATAACATTCAACCTAAGAATAGGCCTTTCAAATTTGAATTGGCTTGGGCGGCAAGAAATGATTACAGAAACTTAGTCTCACAGGCGTGGAGAACAAATCCACAAGGATCCTTGATGTTTAAATTGGTCCAGAAGGCTAAAGTGCTGAAAAAGCTTTCCAAAACATGGCATAAAAAGACAGTTCGAAATATTCATAATCAAATACTTATAACGGACCAAAAGCTCCTGGAGCTTCAAGCTGCCGTCATCGCGGACTATAACAACAGAGATATGCAAAAACTAAAACAATTACTTAACAAGAGAGAGCGTATGCTCGACTTTCATCGCCGCTATTGGAGCCAATGAGCAAAAGTGAAACATACAAAACTTAACGACTCAAATTCGGGCTATTTTCATAAGATAACGACTGTAAAAAGAGGCAGAAAAATGATCAAATCGATCCTTCTCCCCGGAGGGGAATCAACTTCTGATTTCCATCAAATTCAGGAGGAATTTGTTAGAGACTTCAAAGCTCGTTTCAGTGCCTCATCAGCCCCTGTTTCGAATTTTGATTCAGATCTCGAAGTCATCCCCACATTAGTTTCACAAACGGACAACGATATGCTAATGGCACCTGTCACAAACAATGAAATCAAAGCGGCAGTGTTTTCCATGGGACCGGATAAGGCTCCTGGTCCTGATGGTTTCCCTGCAGGTTTCTACCAAAAATTCTGGTCCACCGTAGGTCCTTCTGTAACTAAAGCCGTCAAAGCCTTTTTTACAAGCGGTAAGATTCTGCGGCAGATTAACCATACCTTCATCACGTTGTTACCAAAATGCGATGACCCGACCTCTGTAAACAACTATCGGCCGATCAGCTTATGCTCTACTATTTACAAGATCATAGCTAAAGTGATTTCAACAAGACTAACTAAGATTTTCGACAAACTAATCCATCCACTACAGGGAGCCTTCACGAAAGGGAGATCTATCCAGGATAATATCCTCATTGCTCACGAAACACTGCATTCATTTAGACTTAAGAAAGGCAAAATGGGTATGGTTGCGATCAAACTTGATATGGAAAAGGCTTATGATCGTATCGAGTGGCCTTTTCTATTCAGAGTATTAGCAAAATTTGGGTTCAACGACCGTTTTATCGATAGAATAAAAGAATGTGTATCAACTGTATCCTACTCTGTCCTCGTAAATGATGAACCAACAACTGTTTTTCAACCGACTAGAGGTTTGCGACAAGGAGACCCTCTCTCCCCCTTATTATTTGTTTTAGCTTCTGAGGTTTTAGCTAGAACTTTACACAGCCAGGATCTGGTCCGAAAGGACATTGGCATCACTTTCGGGAAACCGGGCATTAAGATACCCTTCTTAGCATTTGCTGATGACATCCTTGTTTTCTACCAAGCTTCCCACTCGGCCTGCTCGACTGTACTGTCCATTCTTGATAGATACTGTCTTATTTCGGGTCAAAAGGTGAATCTACACAAATCTAGCTTCCAAGCGTCTCCTAATACGTCTCCTTCAGCTATTGCTTCTACCATTGCTGTGCTTGGCATTCCTCAGGCAAACAACTTCGACAAATATTTGGGCTGCCCGATCGTCAATGGTAGGACCAATAGGGATACCTTCGCAGATGTGGTTCTCAAAACCAAAAACCAACTAACAAAATGGAAAGCATCAAATCTATCGGCTGAAGGACGCCGGGTACTCATCAAAGCAAATCTTAGTGCCAAACCAATCTTCCTTATGCAAGCTTTCCTACTACCTGCTCATATTTTGCATGAGCTGGATAAAGTCTATAGACAATTCTTTTGGAACAAAAATTCTAAAGCTCCACCGCTGATTAGCTGGGATAAGATCTGCTCGGACACACTGAAAGGTGGTTTGGGGATTCATAAGGCTGAGTCTATGAACATAGCTCTCCAGATGAAGCTCCTTTGGAAAATCTTTTCGGAACCAGACAATATTTGGGTTCGGGTTGTTTCTCAAAAATACCTTAAAGGAAATGATTTATACACCTATAACAAAAAAGGTAACACTTCGTGGCAGTGGTCTCGCCTTATGTCTATTAAGCATCAATTCCTCTCTGCTCTTCAGTGGCGGGTAGGAAATGGGGTCTCCATTGATTTCTGGTCCCATAACTGGGCTTTTCCTAAATCACTGAGCTCAATAGCTATTAAACCCATCCCGCTAAATCTAAAAGATATTACGGTAGCTTACTTTATCAGAGATCGACAGTGGAACAGAGCGCTCATGGAACAATCATTACTTCATATCCTAAATCCGGATGATATTAAACACATATTGAGCCTAACGCTGCCTACAAATCCGATCACAGATCGTCTCTACTAGGGACCCAGTAAGAATGGCTGGTTCTCAACAGCCTCTGCAAACTCCTTTCTTACAAAAAACGTTGGTCTGACAGACTATGATTGTGGATGGATTTGGGGCCTGGATGTACCCTCGAAAGTGCGACATTTCTTGTGGAAGCTATCCCGTGATGGTCTACCGACGAAAACCAGATTACTCAAGTCACATGTAGCGGTGCCATCTGGCTGTGTCTTTTGTGGTAACACAAATGAATCGAGTGACCACCTTCTCCTTCGATGCCCTATGACTACAAATTTGCTTAAAGCAATAAGGATACGCATTCCAGTTTTTGTCACTAATTCGGTCAGCATGGACGATGTGATTCCGCTGACGAATATCAAACTTGCGATTGGGACCACAAATTTTGCTACTTTAGCTTCTGCCTGGTGGGCCTTGTGGTACTTTAGAAACCAGTTGGTTTTTGACCAAACTAACAAAGTTACCATTAATGAAATTCTGCTGTTCCACAGTACTAACACACAGTGCTGGAAGCAATCAAAGCTTCTAGATGATGACCCGACCAGCCAATTACAACCAAACAATAGCACTCATTACAGAGCAACAAACCACATACAAAGCAATGGTGTGATTACTAACAGAACGAAGTCTCGGTCTGGCATCTGGGTGAAACCATCGCCTAATACCTACAAACTTAATTTTGATGGTTCAGTTCTCCTAGGGGGGAAATCAGCTTATGGTTTTATCATACGAGACTCAGATGGTTTGATGGTCTCTGCTGGTAGATCAACTTGCACCAATATATCGGTCGTATATGCCGAGAATCTCGGTCTTAGAATGGGTTTACTAAAAGCAAAACAGTTACAACTGCCGGCACTTCTGATCGAAGGAGATAACTTAGCAGTCATTAATGCTCTACTGGGGGATTGGAAATGCCCCTGGACAATAGAGATGCTACAAGCTGATATTCTGTCTGATATTTCATCCTTTTCTTATGTTGCTATTCGTCATGTTTTCAGGGAATCCAATGCGGTGGCTGACTACCTTGCTCGTAGTGCCCATGCATCCCCTGCCGACGAAGCTTGTGAGGATGATCCAGAACTTCGTGTTCTCGTCCGGAAGGATGCGCTAGGAAGGGCCTCTGCTGCGGCGGACCCGACCTAATCTTTATCTTGCGTCAAAAAAAAAAAAATCATGAGCATGATATAAATTGGCGCATAAGGAAGTCAGAGATGGTAATCGAACCGAGTTTATATAAATTCACTTAATCTGGCATGTCGTATTTCGAAATGATGCTCTAGTTGGAAGGGCTTTGAGAGAAACCAAAAGCACTATTTTTTTTACTTGCAATAATTTGGGTGGACTAGGTCCTGCTAGTACTTTACCATCTAAGTGTATCCTAAAGTATAAAGATGTTAAGTTCTCTGTTTATCCAGAGATCTTGCATGGCATAGGTCTGGAAAAGTCGAGCAACACAATCGTCATATCTATTGATTTCACGGAAAACGTGCGAGAGGGTCACCTCCTCGAAATGCCGGAGAAGAAAAAGAACATCGATGATAAGCATCTCAATCTTCCACGGGCATGACTAGCATCCCTTCAAATTGATTCCAAGCTTGTCCCCCTTGCACGACGATTTTGGAAAGAACAAGCTCTTTACCCTTTTAAGCCCGAAACCTGAGCGTCATCGCTTATCATAACACTCGATCTCTGTCCAACCTACACCCTTCCACAAGCAACATTATCTCCTCGATGATCACAAATGATAAAGCCAACTATTGCAGGGTTGAGGTTGCTATTGCTATTATCAGAATTTATTTTATAGGTTCCTTCTAGTGTTTTTTTTTTTCCATCTTAGGTTTTTTCATTTCCTAGGCAAGAAGACTTTGATTGCTGATTTTTAGACCTTATTATCCACTTTTGTTTTTGTGTCTTCCCAATTATTTAATGTTTGACATGTAATATATTCTATGTTTTGTATTGTCGTCGAGTTCATTTGGTTGAATATTTTTCTGTTTTGATTTGTCCACATACATTAGGCGTGGCCACGGGTTACAGGTAAACCCGTGACCCGACGGGTCCGGGTCGTACGGGTCAACGACCCGGCGGGTCCGGGTTGACAGGTAGGCGGGTGAGGACGGGTAGCGGGTTAGGGTTAGGGTCGGGGGTTTTGTAACCCGGTGACCCGACGGGTCAACCCACCTTTTCAAAATATTTTTTTTTGAAAAATTTATTTTTAATAAAATAAATTTATAATTATTATGTACATTATTCTTAGAATAACTCACAATAATACATAAACTAATATGCAATGTGCAATGTGAGACAAATAAACCCCATCCTTCTTCTTTTATAGACTTGGAAGTCTTCCTTTATCCCCTCATTTCCAATGTGGGACAAAGGCTTCGTCCCACATCGAAAATATGGAGTTAGAATGAGAAGGCATGGGGCTATATATATGTATCCCACTACCCCATTTCTTCATCTTCACTTGTTTCCTACATTTCCTACATTGAAAATGAAGTTGGAAATAAAGTTTGAGAAATATATTCTCATATTTTTTCCTCTTACATCACACAATGAAATTATTGTGGATGAAAGAATTAATATGGAGATATAATCTTCCTACATTTTTAACACTTCATATCAAAGTGATAAAATGTGTTGTGAAGATAAAATCTTCACATATCATTTATTTATTTATTTATTTTAATAGTCATTTTTTTTAAAAATAATGTAACTCGTCGGGTCAACGAGTCGACCTGAACCCGTCAACCCGTGAGATTCTCGGGTTAGGGTTCGGGTCAGCCAACCCTGACCCTTGACTCGGCGGGTCGAACCTGTCGACCCGGCGGGTCCGACCCGTGGCCACGCCTAACATACACTGCCATGTTGTAGCAAGACTTGCTTGTTGTTTGTGGTTTAGTTTGTCAAAATTTTCCATAGTAATTCTTTTTATATCTATCACTTATGTCAATATCTTGGAGAACTTGTTCAATTTTCGGGTCTCAACGTCAAAGGAGACTTGTAGTGTGATGACTCTTTATGAATAAATGTGTGGGGGTTTCTTCAGCCTACACGTATTGAGTGCATGATGTTGGATGCTAACTCCTTTATTTGCTAGTTTAGTCTTGATTGAAATTCCATTGAGATAGAGTTTTCACATAAAGTTTTTAATCTTGATGTTATATGCTAGTTGATGCTATATTTCATGATATATCTTAGGGCGCTCGTGGTGGTGAACAACCCATTAGTACATGTTCTCTAATACGGAATATAATTTATCTTTGATTGAGTTATCTAGGATGAAGGTGTTTTCAATTTTCTGAACAATATATCAAGATCAATTTTCCATTTATGGTTTCAATTTATAAAGCTTTTGACTTTGGTGATTTAATCTATTTGCATATTTTGCTATTGTCTTCCTTCTAGCAGTTCTCCATCCAACCATCTATCCTTCCAATTTGCTAGATTAGTCCCCCTGATATGTAAGAATGTAGTGTTCATTATACCAATGTCATACCACAATTAACAAAGTTCATCATGTAAGAAGAGTTCTCTCTTCTCTCTAGTTTTCTAGAGAGAGAGAGAGACACCCTCACCCATCACCAACATATCCACCACCACACCACCACCATCAATTTCATCGCCACCACCACATCACCACTATTAAAATCCAAACCACCTTCAATAACATCGACACACGTAACAAATTTTTGGGAACAATCGAGATTTATTCTGAGCCCCATACTACCGTGTAATTCAACAACGACGCAACCCACTACACCCACCACCGTCTTCCTCGGGTATTTGTTGTGATAATTTGCATAACAAACTAATCACCAAATCAAATTGGGATTTCTCCCCCCACAATGCTCAATTGCTCTCTGCCGCCTCGTCCATCTGTCGTCGTCCATGCTATACCACCTCCCTCTCGCTCACCTCCCCCTCTCACACAACTCTCCTGGGAGACGACCTACTTCTTCCTGGGCAGATTTGACCGGATTTTGCCTTGAATTGTACTCCCTCACCTCCGTTGCTTGAATCGACCTCCCTCACCGCCAGATCGTTGCTTAAACCTCTTCTTCTCCATACTCCCTCACCCATTGCTTGAATCGAACTTCCTCACCGCTGGATCAATGCTTTAATCTCTTCTCCTTCATATTCCCTCACCTTTGTATTCTCTTCGACTCTGGTCGTCGATTTTGCTTGGCCGGAGTGCTGGGCGTTGGCCTCTTACCCGTCGACCTCACCTCCAAACTCCCTCACCTCCGTCGCCCTGACCGGATTGGAGTCTTCTCACCTTAGTACTCTATACTCCGTCGATTTTTCTTGGCCTCTGGCCCGCATAACCATCCGCTCCCATCTCTTGTTCCTTGAGTTCGGGTTCTTGGTCCTTGGGGCTCAAGGGTGGTGGATTTTAATGAGAATTCTAATCTTTATTAAAATCCTATATTTCTAATTTCTACTACCAACTAGAATAAATTATTAAAATCTTATATTCCTAATTTCTACTACCAACTAGAGAACGAAAGAGTAAAACACTCACATCAGTTCATCCACTTTTGATATTACTCGCTGAGTACCCGCTTTCATTTGATCTTTCGATCATTTCTTATCAACAAAGAAATTGTTCATTAGGTTCTTCTTGGTGATGATTTTTCTTCATTTGCTGATTGAGTTCTCTTTGATGTGCTCGTGGCTTGTCTCATTCAGTTGCAGATGGGTTATGGATGTGTGTTCGAGGCCTAAAGGCTCGTTGTCGATTGAGTTCAAATCTGAGGCATCCACTATTGTTAACCATGACTTTACCTATGTCACCTCTTCCAACTTTGTAGATTATCTTCCTCGGTTGCATCCATGCCCCGTCTTTGCCTCCTCAACTAGCACCTGATCTCATAATCGTCCCATGTCTCCTTTTGATTGTTTCTCTTGTTTTTTTTTTGTGTTTACCTTCCGGTTCTTCCGGATATCGATTTTTCGGCCTCTCGAGTTTCCAAGGTTGTTTGGTAACTCAAATTATTTCTAGTTAAAAAAAGAAGAATGCGGTGTTCATTTTAATATTTGTTTCTTATTGTCATGATGTAGGGGTTTTGTAGTTTTGCAAGAATTTTCCATAATAATTTCATTTGTAAGGCCTTGTTCATATATTTAATTTTGTGGATTCCATCTCCACCATCTTCTTTCCTTCTAGGTATCTTATCCCATCCGATAGGGGAGTTATATAAATTAAGTGTCTTTGTTCCAAAAGAAAGATCTCTTCATTTGGTCTAGCTCTCTGTGTATCTCACTTGGTAGCATGGAGTTTTACATTATGAAATTTGGTTTTACTATTATGTTCAATCTGATGAGTGTAGCTCTCCCTTCTTGTGACAGTGCATTTGTTCACCATTTACCGAGTTGGCTTCTAGTTTTACATACTGTTTCGTCAAATGCTGTCTTGTTAACTCTTCCATTGATGATAGAGCATCCTAATTATTTATCAAGTCTAATCTAATTCGTGATGTTGATTGAGTTCTAGATGATCTATTTTTATAATTTTGTCACCGTGAGTGTCGTTTAGAAAGTTACTTTATGGAAATTGATTTGTTGACCTGATGTTGCTCAATATTCGTCATTGCCTTTCTTAACTAGGAGTGTAGCCTTTCGGTTGATTTTAGTTAATATCATCATATCATATGTGAACAAAAGAAAAGGAATTCTAGGTTCAGTTCTTGTGATATTGAATCATATAACATTTTCTGTACTATCGCTCATTTCTTATAACATTCTCGTTGGTATTTCCGCTCCTAGTATATAAAGAAGGGACGATAGTGGATTTAATGGGCTTAGTGTTTTCTTTATGAATTGAATGATTTTGTTGCAAAAAGCACTATTGACACAAAAAGTTTGGATATATTCAACTATAACTATATGAAGTACAATTCAAGACTGCCAAAAACTGATATCAACGTGCATAGATCAATCCATCCTTCTAGTTCACATCAAAACTTAATTGTTTGTATGAATTGCAAGCAAACTCAAATGAGATCACGTTGAAATTAAGTATTTCTCCCAATTAAGTTTACTTTTGGGATCATCCAAGAAAGGTACCTAAGAACAATATATGCACAAAAAAAGCAACACCTTTTTTCAATATTAATTATTACTATATTTAAAAAGGGAAAAAACACAACTTAGAGTCAAATGCACAATAATTTGATGCCAAGAATTTCTAGAACATTAGTAAGCAACCACTAATGTTATATCATTAGTTCCCACCAAAAAAAAAAAAAACGTTCACATCATTAGTCATTAACTCATTACTATTATTTACCTCGGTCTTGAATTATTTCTTTTTGTAATAAAATCATTTTTTAGATCATTCAAAATCAATAAGGAGATTTTTTGGCATATTTGTCAATCGCAAAATTTCTATTACAGACAAAATGAAACCTAGCTTTTTTTTTCTTTTTCCTTTTTAATGAAGAAAGCCTAACCTTTTATATATTCAACTATATATAAAAAATTTGTAAAAATAATAATTAGATTAAAAATAATCTAACCTTTAAGTACACTTAAAATAAAACTAATTGATGGGGCCTTTTCTGACTGCAAAGGCTTCGTATTGTTACATAATAGTAAGAGATAACACTAACACGCTGGTCCACATGGGTTCGGATCATTCCCCTATCAATTCAGTAGTGGGTTCGGAAGGCTTTGGAATGTGGTGAGGCATCAATGCTGCGCTAGAAAGGCAACTTACCAACATCATAATTGAAGGTGACAATCTTACCATCATAAATAGCCTCAATGACGGTTGGTCCCCCTAGGAGAAATTGAAATGATCGTCTCCGAGGCTCTTTTCTCCTTGAGCTGCTTCAGCTCCTTCCATACTTGCCATGTGTACCGTAAAGCTAACCTAACTGCGGATTTTCTATCGCACCTCAACTTAGCTTTTTCGGTTTCTTCACACGACGATTAAGAATTACGTTCTATCATCCTCAGAGATTCTATTGGCAAGTGACATGCTCTGTTTGCTCTTACCAAATTCTTTTCGGTTAAAAAAAAAAAACTATTGGCTCCCTCCTAGTTTAGCAACTTGTCGAAATCGCCCAGTATCACAAAAGAGAAAAAAAGAGCAAACTTTACAAACAATTAATAATTAATAATATTATTATATTATTTATAAAAACAATTTATATGAGGAAAAAACAAAGGAAAATAATAAAATAACTCAAGTAGAAAGTATATGTGGAGCCAGTGGAGGCGTCAGCGTGAAAATTCGTTGAAAGTGTTCATCTTTATCTTCTCCCTCTCTCTCTTCCCCCTGAGGTTCGAATCTGTGAAATGTGAACGCTGTGAAAAGCACAGGAGAGCTACACGACGAGGTACGGCTCTTTCTCTGTATTTTCTTTCATGATTTTTTCCAACACGATCCCTTAATGCCGCCCAAAACACATTAGAAAACCTCAATATCCCGTGACCTAAAAATCGGTTCTTTATCCTGAATCGCACCCATCATTACTTGTTCAGAAGCTGAATTATCTGAAATCGAGCTGTTTTAGAGAGTATTCAGATGGGGAACTGCTTCAATTCATCCGCAAAGGTCGACGCTTCCTTCCACTCTCATCCGACTTCGGGTAATTCATCCCTACTAGCTGAAATTTATGTTGTCTGTTTAGTTCTAATTGGGTTTAGGTTTATCAAATGCTATTTCAGTTTCGCTAGCTGTTAATTCAGTTTCAATTTTGTTGATTTTGGGGGTTTTCACTTTTACCAATTTGTTTTGCCCTAAACCTAATTGGATTAATATCCATTGCCTTGTAGTGATTTTCAGTTCATGCTTGATTGAATCGGTTTGTTGCCATTAAAAGAAAACAACAAACCCTACAATTTTGTATCTCAGTAGAGTTGATTTTCGGTTCCCTTGAATTAACAGCTACAGAAATGTGTAGATCAAACATGAACCTCTTTTATCCCAATTCTAATATGAATCTAACTTTCTATGGGGTTAGGAATCTCAAAGAGTACAATTAACAGTGCAAACATTGCACATTCCTCCAATCCGCCTAGTCCTCTTGTTACCAAAGATGGTTGCATTAGCAAGGCCCGAATCCTCCCCACGCCGAGGACTGAAGGAGAAATATTATCCTCCTCGAGTTTGAAAGCATTCACCTTTAATGAACTCAAGAATGCTACCAAGAACTTCCGTCCTGATAGCATGCTAGGAGAGGGAGGATTCGGTTGTGTTTACAAAGGCTGGATTGATCAACAGACCCTCACCCCTGCGAGGTCTGGATCGGGAATAGTTGTTGCTGTCAAGAAGCTTAAACCCGAAGGCTTTCAGGGTCACAAGGAGTGGTTGGTATGTTAAGTCTCTTATGACTGATATATTATCTTGCTACGGTTTGGCCTCTTTGCTTATGGCTTATAGCTGTGTTGATGCAGACGGAAGTGAACTATCTTGGAAAACTTCATCACCCTAATCTCGTGAAGCTTATCGGGTACTGCCTGGATGGGGAGAATAGGCTCTTGGTTTATGAGTATATGCCTAAGGGGAGCTTAGAGAATCATCTGTTCAGACGTAAGACAATCTCATATTTGAAATTGATTGTTGTTTTATGCATACTTGACATTGAAATCTTCATGGTATGACCTTGTGAAAGTTGAAGCAGAACTGGATAATCTAACGTATTTCTCTTTCGATTTCCTTTTGGTTATGAAAAATTACACCTAACTGTGCTATTTTATGCTACCTAGGTGGGCCGCAACCGCTGTCTTGGGCAACAAGGATTAAAGTGGCAATCAGGGCTGCCAAGGGACTGTCTTTCTTACATGAAGCTCCTGTCATATTCCGAGATTTCAAGGCTTCTAACATTTTGCTAGATGCGGTATGTTTAAGTTTCTCGTCTGTTTGACAGTCGTTTTGTTTTGGGATCGATATGCTGAACTCGTTGGTCTCTCTTGCTGATTCAATGTCTTTTCCCCTTGCAGGAATTCAATTCAAAACTTTCTGATTTCGGCTTAGTAAAGGAAGGGCCCACAGGAGACAGAACGCACGTTTCAACTCAAGTGATGGGAACTCAAGGGTACGCAGCACCTGAATACATCGCCACAGGTCCGTTTTGATTCATTCCAAATAGTAGTATTACCGAGGATTTTATAGTTGCAATGTGCGATAAGTTTAGCTGGAATTGTTTCATAGGGAAAAAATTGAAAGTTGAACTTCAATTTTCTGCAGTAGTGAATTCTTGAACCTCAATTTTCTACAGGACGACTCTCTGCTAGAAGTGACGTTTACAGCTTCGGGGTAGTCCTCCTCGAGCTATTAAGTGGGAGGCGTGCGCTTGACAGGTCAAGGCCGGGCATAGAACAATCCCTAGTAGACTGGGCTAGGCCCTATTTGGGCGACAGACGTAAGCTCTTCCGTATCATGGACACTAAACTGGAGGGGCAGTACCCCCAGAAGGCAGCCTTAACAGTTGCCTCCCTCGCTATCAGATGTCTCGACTCTGACCCCAAAGCACGCCCGAAGATGCCGGAGGCTCTGGCAGAACTGGAGAAGCTCCAAGACCACAAGAGCACAGCCAAGTTTTCACGGCCACCAGGGCAAACCAAGAGCATTCCTCGCTCCGTTCCAAGGACCCCATTGAGACAACACCATTCCCCGCCACATTTGACGCCGTTGAGGTCTCCATTGAACTTGGCATCGTACGAATGTTCTCCACGCGTGCATTGAGCTGATCTCCCTAGCATGTTTTGTCTCAGTTTTCATAATACTCTTTTGTATATAGTAGGAGACGCGATGGTCCTTGCACTATCACTTAACGGCTGTATCTTTCACTCTTTTTGCCTTGAGTTTGGATGCTTGTGATCAATTGAGAGTGTGTTATTTTTGCAAGGAAGGAGTCACAAACCTAGCGCAGGACGACGCACAAGGATTACCCTTGATGCATCCTGCCCTAGGCTGGAGTCGACAAACAACCTGTGCTCGGTGTATATATAATGATGTTGTCAAAACTCGTATAAGCTTTCGAAAACGAGCTAACGAATACCAAATGTAGAGCTACTGATGTCTCCGTTGTTTATGTTACAATACACTGCTATGAACCTAGACAGAAATGCAGCTCTTGGGAAGAATAAATGAATAAACCAAGGAATGTGCTTTCTAGTGGGCATAAAACTGATCCCATACTTTTATGGTGCACTGCTTTCCAATTTTCTGGTTGCAGAAATCCTAGTTCCGCCACTGTGTCGGATAGCCCAGTAAGGTGACAACAACAACAATCATCCTAGTATATCTCGCACCAAGCAGGGTCTGGGGTGTAGTAGTACACATCATTCTGTCAACTTTGGGGTCTAGTAGTACGCAGTATTTTCCAACAAAGTTGAGAGAGTGTTACAAATGTTATATAAATATATGAAAATAATATATAAGAATATATAACACAAGCCTTATGCACTCAAAACGAAGCAAGGCAGACACGACAATATGAGAAATCCTTGACAATGCTATGCGCGGGGGGGGGGGGGGGGGGGGGGGTTTGAAGGGTTTGACTACGGACACTACTATCCCTCTTTGATAGTGATTGCTCTTTTCCACTTTGTCCTATCTCGTGCCAATTAGAAGAGAGAAATCGCTTCTTCACAGTTTTTAAAACTGACACCTAAGACCTTTGGTTAAGGTAGAAGAGTCTTTAACCAACTCATCTCGGACCCTATTGGGTGGGTTTTTTGATAGTACTGTAATATAAGAGGGCAATAACACTTGTAATTTGCATTTATGCAACTAATTATCACCATAATTAAGTTCTTTGGATAATTAAGTAGGGACCCAATGGAGATCATGCCAAGTTTGGTAAGTTCAGTTGGCACTTTTGGGTGTTCATCTTACCACCTCTTTGAGTCATTGACCTTTGCCCCTTACCAATGGATTTTGATTCCCAATCTCTTATATCACCCAAGTTTAAGGCTACATTCACTTATTCCTTGCAACTTTAGCTCCATAGATACGATAAGGCCAACATTTTTCACTTCCCCTTGAACCTGAAATGAGCCGATGAAGTTGGCTATAAGTATCTTCAAAGCTGGTGACATACATCACATTCATATATCCCAAGCCAAAATCTATCAACATAAGATTGAAACTTGGTATGAGTTTCCCATCGGAGCGTCCCTAAGAAGTCCTCTGAACGCTTCAATGAGGAGCGGGCAATGTAAATTAAAGCATGCTCCCCACTGAAGCGTTTGGGGGAACTCCTTGGGTCCTTTGATATCAATCTAAGCCACACAGGCGAGCTATATAGATACATGTACTTTGAGCTTATATTTTGGACTCTCACTAACCTCAACAATCCGGTGGGCAATGCTTGTAAGTGCAATATGGTTCAGATCCACCTTCTAACTCAATAGCTTAAGTCTTTGTGTAGGGGCATCACCGCATTCCAACAGTAGCGCTCGACGTTTAACAATCAGTTCCATACCACGCCTAGTAAAGAAGAAAACATATCTGTTGTATTGTTGTGTCCAAGAGGCATCTTTGAGAGGTTTGACTTGTTGGGACCAAATTGAAAAGTTTTCAATCCCTTCCTAGATTCCATATCATTCATCTAGCCTATTGTTGTGTCCAAATTCAACCACTTCAAAGCTCAGATTCCGAAATCCTGCACAAGAAGAGGTTTCGGATTGTACTATAAACATGCCAATTCAAGCTTTTAGGAATTGAAAGAGGATATCATAAGAAGTTCAATTTAATCAAGATGTCCCTTAAGAATGCCCCTTGAACACTTCAATGAGGAATCTGCCTCTTAAGCTTAACACAAGAGCGATATAAACCTCGCTAAAGTGTTAAGCTTAAGAGGTCGAGATCAATGAAGTATATATTTTACATTATCAATGATTCATTCCTAAGCATTGTAGAGCTAATAATGACATAACTTGATTCGGAACGTCTTCAAGTTTCATGAATGCCAAGTGAAATGTGCAACATCGAAGTTGACATAAATAATGTAGACATGAACCTGATATAAGATGATAGTTTTCGCGGGATAACTAGCAACGATTTGGGCAACACCATACATGTTTTCACTTTTCACACATAAAAGTAACACAATCGGTTGTCGTAACAACATCAGATAGTATGGCTTTAGCAAAAGAACTATGGAGCTCTTAAAATAGTTTATACCAAAAACATGTAATGACAGTAATGTTGTCTCTTCACACTTTCAACTAACAATGAAGTTTCTTTTTGCTATTCAATATTCTGAATTTCTGATATCACAAGCAATTTTCAGGTTGGGATGAATTCAAAATGACAAATCATTAATGTTGTCATATACTACCTCCGTCCAAAAATACATTGCATTTACTATTCACACACGCTTTTTTAAAAAGGTAAAAACTATATAAAATATTAACTTTTTTTTAATAATTACAAACTTATTAATAATAAGTTTGTAATTATTAAAAAAAAAGTTAATATTTTATATAGTTTTTAACTCCTAAAAAAGTGTGCATGAATAGTAAAAGTCCATGTATTTTTGGACGGAGGGAGTATTATTTACTAGTGTGTATTCTCATGCACGCGTACACGAGAATATATTAACACAATAGTCTAAAATTATATTTATTATCTATAAAGAAAACATATTAAAAATTTGATAAAAACAATAAATCTGAATTACACTATAAGAGTAAAAAAATAACATTTATTACATTT
This sequence comes from Persicaria maculosa, assembly GCA_963922045.1. Lineage (NCBI taxonomy): Eukaryota > Viridiplantae > Streptophyta > Magnoliopsida > Caryophyllales > Polygonaceae > Persicaria > Persicaria maculosa. Next base: position 12,214,533 of record OY998256.1, read on the forward strand.
ATTAATGTTAAACTAATAACGATTAAAGTGTAAAAAATATAAAATAAAAATTAATCTAGATATAAATAATTATTTCCACCAAAAAATAATATAGATATAAATAAAATAACAACTATCATATAATTAATTTCAATTTAAATAATTATTTCCACCAAAAAATAATATAGATATAAATAAAATAACACCTATCAAATATTTATCTATTAATATTTTTGGTAAGTATGGTTAAGAAATAGTTTTAATTTATATTTTTTTTATCAATTAAATAAAATATATATAGATAGATTGTGACTTATGATAACTTTCTATAAATTATGATAATATATTATTATAATATTTTTTGGCGGGATTTTTCCCCTAAAATCAACCAAAATACACCACATAAAACGCTATGCGTCGATTTTAGTATATTATATATATATATATATAGGGATTGATTCCGGTGAAAACCTCAAATTATGGTAAAAACCCGTGAGGACTACTTTATATCTCGGCTTTTTTGAAACCCGTCCTAAAAACCTCAATCACACGGTGACTTTACAACTCGGTTCAACCTAAAATCCGTGCTAAAAAACTCCAATTTTAAAATAACACATGACTTTATAGTTCGGTCAAACCGAAAAATCGTGCTAAAAAGCTAATGTTTTAAAATTATACTAGTGTAATACCCGCGCCATGGCGCGGTTGCGATGGAAAAGAATCAATGAAACTGAATTAGTTAAGTTGAATTGTATAACAAAATTAATCCAGAGCAGATCAGAAGTGATAAGTAATAGTTATATTATGTTTTTTTATTGACAAAAGGTAACATATATGTAAAATACAACAACAATCCATAAAAATATAAATCCTGACATTTTGTTCCGATACTCATACAACCTAGGTAGAAACAAAATTAATGGAGCTGCTGCTTATGTTCTTCCAAAGTGAGGCTGCAAAACACAAAAAAAAAAACAGATTTGTTTTATATTCATAAGAACAAACAAAGTGGATTAAAGAGATAAATAATACCAGTATATAATTAGACATTAGACATCTCCAATAAAAGAAAAACCAGGGCATGTCTATTAAATTTCCACGTTTGACCACATTTTCTAGGGGAGGCATTGTAACACAAACATTGAAAAAAAGCAACATTAAAAGTGTAAGCAAAAATAAGTTGGTTCAACAGTACCACATTACCTCTTCCAAACTTCTTTTCTTCAAGTTACATATATTAAAATCAAATAAGGATAGGCTCCTTGATTTGTTCCGGGCGATTGTGCAAGCCATACAATATATCCCTTTGTGCACCTGAAATTCCAAATTTTCAAGATAAAATTTCCATCATATCAATATTGTCTAAGAAGATACGAAAAAATTCAAAGAAAGTAATAACTTGATCGATTTAGGATACGAAATGTGTACAAAAGCAATAAATAACCTGATTTAGGGGGAACTCAATTGAAACTGAATTATCTAGACAAAAATCAGAGTTGATGGAATCGGGAAGAACCATAGATGAAGCCATTGAGAAATCAAAGAAGCCTGATTTAGGATTGAATTGTGAAAGCTAAAGGAGCACATACTTGATTCAACATGCACGGATCATTCACTCCAGCGTCGTACTGGATTTAGGTTTAATTGATCCCCATAGAAGACACTATAAAAGGTTGTTCATGCGATATGAATTGATGCGATGATGGGGAGTGGGTTAATAAGGGATTAATATTTATAACAGAGGGAAAATGGATAAAACCAAATTCAGAAGTGATTTTTTCATAAAATAGGAAGAAAGTTAAAAAATAACAAATGAGTAATGTGATAAAAACAAATCATTGCCATAGAAGAAACCTTAACAACATGATTTTCAACTGTGATAAAAACAAATCATTGCCATAAAAGACTGAACTTGCAAGTTGCAGCTGTAGCTGTACTTACATTGCTTGGACAACCCATGTTGAATCAGGAAATGATATACCTAAGTAGTAATCAATCCCGCAATCTGCCATAATAAAGCAAAAATTTAAACAAATAGAAGACAGATGCATATGGCCAAAGTAGAAAAGGCACAAATCACAAACCAAAGTACCAAGAGAAGTAAAAACCTAAGATAGTCTTATAATAGTAGAATTTGACCAAAGACACAAAACCATATATTAAGATATTATATCGATAGATATTTTGAATTAAACCCAATAGTTAGTAAATGGGTAAAAAATGAAAATTAAAAGAAAAAACACGATTGGTTAAAAGGGAGTGGAATAAGAAGAGCGCGCCACGTCAGCGGAAAGTATACGAAATTAAGTGGTTATATAGATATAGATGGTTAGTCAATGGGTAAAAAATCAAAAGCGGGAAAATGTAAATGTATAAAAAAGATGAAGAGAGTGATTAGTTTAAAAAATTTAAATGAAGGAGTTGTTGACATATCATCAAAAATATTATAAATTAAGATATTATATCGATAAATATTTTGAATTAAACCCAATAGTTAGTAAATGGGTAAAAAATAAAAATTAAAAGAAAAAACGTGATTGGTTAAAAGGCAGTGGAATAAGGAGAGCGCGCCACGTCAGCAGAAAGTATACAAAATTAAGTAGTTATATAGATATAAAGATATAGATAGTTAGTAAATGGGTAAAAAATGAAAATTAAAAGAAAAAACGTGATTGGTTAAAAGGGAGTGGAATAAGGAGAGCGTGCCACGTCAGCGGAAAGTATACGAAATTAAGTAGTTATATAGATAGTGACTTTATAGCTCGATTTTATTCAGAACCGGGCTAAAATTTGTGACTTTATAGGTCGGTTCTATTCATAACCGGGCTATAAAGCATGTGAACCGAGCTAAAAAGCCGGTCCTCACGGGTTTCTACCGCAATTTTGGTTTTCATCGGAGCGCGACCCTATATATATATATATATATATATATATATAGCAGATCCAAAGGAGGGTTGGGGTGACTGAATCCCCCTTAGAGCAACCCCAACCATTATTGTAAAAAAAAAATCTAAAATAGAAATCAAAATATCAAAATCTCTAAAAAAATTCACCCTAGCTCCAACAACTTCTCTATTTTATAAATTTTTGCATTTATTATACACTATAATAAATACAGAAATTAATAATATATAGATAATTGATGGTTAAAAAAATATTGGAAGGGATGGCTCATGCAGAATAAGGGTGCCTAGGTGAAGGGTAAGCATTAAATTTATATTCTCTTAGTTTTCATTTTTTTTTTTTTGATAAGGAAACAATTCGAGGACCAGACAGGCCTGGATCCTCGAGAGGCCGACAGGGTCGGCAGACGGCGAACCGTCAAACATACAACAAAATAAAAATAAACCAGTGCAATACAAGAACCGACAAACAAACGGCCCAAGCCTACCAAACGATCCTAATCCCAATTAGCCGAGGACAACATAGACTAAACCCGGAGCCAAGCGCCACCAAGAGATGACACCGCTGGCCAGCGGTACATCAGGAGTCCCTGTGGGCGATGAAGACGAACCTCCAAGGAAATTTCCGGAATACGGAGTCGCCTCGATGCACACCGCCACGACCCCAGCCAGACCCGACACCGGACGCCAGAGCCCCAACTCATACTAGGATAATCGAGAAGAACCGGAAACGCCGCCGAAAACTGCCCTCGTAAAAAATGTAAAGGCTCGGATTTTTAAATAATAAATTTTAATAAGTAATAAAATAAAAAGGGATTTAGGTAAAAAATAAAAAAAGGAGGATCCGACATATAATTATTTTAAATGGACGTTCATTTAGATTTATTTTCGCTTTCGCTTGCTAAAATTTGAAAGTATAATATAATTTTATTATTAGTCGAGAATTCGATTTAAATTTGAAGTTTAAACTCTATATCTTTTGAGTCGGGTTAAAGTCGAGTGAGCGGGTTTCATGATTTATTTTATTTCTTTTCCGGGTATTTTCCTTGGGATCATATTCCTTATGTCTTCCACCTCAAATGTCTCGGTCATTTATCCCTATTTCAATTTTAAAGTTATTATCAATTGTGGTATGATTTGAATAAGGATCATTTTAGTGTTTGGGCAATTAGAGAAAATTTGACCACTTTTCATCTCTCCCTATGCCTCACTCTATTACACAGTGGTTCATCCATAGACCCCCCTTTCCCCTTTCTCTCTGAAATTGCCAGGAAACCACCGAGTAATCCAAAATCAAATTGCTTGTTACCTTTTTGTCTTCTTCTTCCTACAGCTCACCTCTAGGAGATTTTTTTTACTAATTTCCCTATGCTGTATATGCTGCCTATTGCGGTATTGCCCTCACATGTCTACTCCAAATCCCACCCACAACTCCATCAGGCCACCGTGACTCCACCCCCCCTTGTTTCTCCTGTTTCCGATTGCAGAAAACCATCACCTCACCTTGCTCCTCTTCGTTTCCTCCGTTTCGTTTTCCGTCTCTGAGCCACCACCAGCAACCATCTCAGCACCTCCTTCGGTTCCCAGAAGTAGGAGGAGCAGCCAACGCCGAGCACCCACAACCTCTTCCATCCTTCTTCTTTCGTGTCCCAGGAAGTAGCAGCAGCCCCGCCATCTCTATCCTCTTCCTCCTCGACGAGAACCAGCAGGCAACAGTAGCCCCAATCCTTCCCTCCGACGTCCGACGACGAAGCCAGGCGACCAGGAGCCTCCCCGGAGCCATCGCCGAGCCACCTCCCTCCTTCTTCCTCTGTCTTCGCTTGTGTGAGCTCGGTAAGCCTCATCTCTCCCTTCTTTCACTCGAACACACCACAAAGTCGCACCTTTAAGCCATTGTATTCCTTCCTAGGACATCCCGGTGTCGATTCCGCCATCGACGAGCCCGAATCGAGTCTCCGACGAAGATTTCCGGCGAAGCCCTTGGAATCTCGGTGAGAACCTCTCTTTCTCTCCCTTTCCTTGTCCGTGTGGGTCGTTTTCTGTCAATTGGGGGTCGGGATTGCTTGTCGCCGGAGGCACTGAATTTCCTCTTCTCCTTCCACTTTCCGGCGTCGCTCTCTGTATTCCCTTTCCTCTGTTCACTTGATTTGGGGAGGAGACAGATTTTTGTCCTATTTCTTTGGGCTTCTACTCGGGTCGGGTATGGATCCGGGTTTCCTTCTCTCTTCAGGCTTGGGCATCGGGTTCGGATCTCCTCCTTCCGGGTTATAATATCCTGTTTCCTTTCCTCTTCGGGTTGGGCCTTATTTGTTGGATCCGGTTTGGGCTTCCTCTTCTTTCCTTTCTTTCTTCATATGGGCCGGTCCGGTTTCAATTTCTGGGTTGTTTAAGCTGTTGTTGTTGGTGTTATTATATTATGTTTGATATGACATTGTGTCGTTATAATGTGATGTTACCTATCTATATGATATTATTTATTTATTCTGAATATTAATTATTTAATTATTTAGATAAATTGATTTGTTATGGGTTACGTGAAATCTATGACTTTTGAGATTTAAGATGTATTATTGAACTTGTGTTTAAAAAGAGTGTTTTGGAAAACATTTTCAAGTGCCGGAATATTTCGATAAAACAAGATTTGATTTGAAAAATTATTTTGAATATAAATTGACTTAAATTGGGATTTAAGAGTTTGGAAATATGGTTGGTACGATTTTATCAATGGGTTTGATTAGAAGTAAATAATTTTGGTTGATGTTGATTATATCGGAAAGGTTTTGGAAAACGGGTTTACTATCGGTTGGTTTTGAGTATGTTGAGAACTTGGGTTTCGTGAGTATGAATGTTGGTCTGGTAGCTTATGGCAATGACTTAATGATAGGTGTGTATTGCTTTTGGATTGCTTTGGACTTGCATCTGGGCCCTTGCTTGTATTATCCTGCTATTCTGCATATTCAGGTAAGTTCCCTAGGGGGCTTACTCAGGTTGGACATTCATGCCTGTTGTTGCATTTTATGTTAGGTGTTGCATATGCATAAAAGCATGCCATGTAGTATCCTGTTTAGGTTGCACTAATTGAATGAGCATCTGCTTACTTATTGCGTTTGAAACAGAACGGTCGTTATCTGTGATAGTCCTAGAGTCTTTGCTAGGGTCATAGGGTAGCCCAGCCTCATCGGGTGCCCTGAGTCAATCGAGTCATGAACTTCCTTATATTATGCCTGCGGGCTTTATTGTGGAGCGGGTTAGGCATGCGTGCCGCCCGATTATGATGGAATGCATTCACGAGCTGGCCAGTCTCCGCCCTATCGGAAGGGGGTGGAGGTAGGAGAGGGATATGCCACTTGGCATTGTCTTGGGCCCTTTACAGTATTTTTACACATTATTATAACCAGGAGCATGCTAGTGTGTTTGATTTTCGTACTGCATTAGAACATCTTTATTAGGTATAGCACATACTATGTGGCCTCAGCGAGGACTGCCGGTCCCGCATGAGTGGCTCGATCTGACTCCTTTCCCCGTTCTTCTTTTAAAGGTATTTCTGCAGATTTTGAGTGCTCGATGTCTATATGACGGGGTTCTCTTTTGCGAATCGAAGAAATTGGCTAATTCTCTAACTCGTTATAAATGGTAATCATCCACTTATGTTTTGGTTTTGACCCGGCTCTGCCGTGGCGCTTTGTACCTTAATTTTGCTTCCGTTTGAAATGAATTTCACGAGTTAGTCCCTAGGACAGGTTAAGGGTACCCAATGACCCTACGATACTTTTAGGGTTTGAAATCCCTGTTTATTACTGACCTTAAAAATGAATTGAAACCTCGACCCATACCTGGATTGCAAGATCCGAACAAGGGGTTTTATCCCTTGAAACGTAACCCGGAAATCATAATTCTGGGCCGTTGCAAAGATGGTATCAGAGCCGAGGTTGTGCAATTCGGGTACGCAAGGGTCGAGTGTATGTTTTGGAAAAACGCCCATGAATTTCAAAGGATTTGAAAGGATTTAAAAAAAGGGCAAAATGAACTTAAGCTGTCTAACCGAAATTGGACTAAGTAATGAACTTGACTTATCATAAAATATGGAAAACCGACTAAAGAGGGGATCGAGTGGGTAGAAAGACATTAGACCATCCCTATTGGATGTAGTTGGAAATGGGTAGGCGAAATATTAGCTTGTTCTTTACAGATGGGTCTGGAAGACTCCAAGGAGGTCATTATGAGTGTCACTAACTGATTCTGTGTCGAGTGCTTGCTATACTAGATATCTGATTGGTATGCCTAACAATTAAATGTGTATTGACTGATCTGTGAAAACGGGATAGTGGGAGTACCCTTGTTTCTGTGTGGTCAAACCCAACTTGTGTGGAACAGCCCCTTCCACTATGTTAAACCCTTGACTGTTCTATCTAGCCTTTTCCTGGATGTCAGTGTCTTCCACGGGAAATTGGGTTGGTAAACAATTGTGTCGGAATCATGTATGGATATGAAGGTTCTCTGAGTGAGTATTAGAAGGTGGTTCTTGATGGCATTTTGAGTCAAAAGTAAGGTGTCATGGGGTTGTCCTTCTTGATTCATATGATGGTCAACCTTTATTTTCTTACCACAAAGAGTCGTACCAAAGTCCCACGGGAAAGAGGGGTGATAAGTGAGCCGGGAAAAGTCAATGGTTGCCCTTAAGGATCTCTGTCCGGTTGTAATGGTGACTCTCTCTGAATTACATGACATGATTTTGTAATCTCCCGCATGTAAATTGCCAATGATCATTAGTAAGAAGTTGCTCATGTTATGTCTTGCCTTCTGTCATGGTTTTATTGTTTAAGCTCATGTTGTGGTTAGTTACCTTGCTCAAGTCTCGCGTTGTGTCTTGCCTTATATCATGATTGTTTGTTGTTATAGCATGTTTACTTGGCCCACAGATCGTATGATTGATTGGAAGCATGAACCATATGATATTAACCTGCATGATCGTTAATTCCTCCTGTATTAGGTTAATGATAGTGTGATCTAACCCTCCCTGTATGAATGCTTGTACATGATCGCCTTAGCATGATTGATGTTGACGTGTCAATGCTTATTACTCCTTTGTGACGAGAATATGTAGCATCCCCATCTATTTTGTATTCGTTAAATTGACTATTATTGATGATCTTGCAAGTTAATATTGTTGTATGATTACGTGCTTTGGATGGAGAGTATGTGGTATAATTTAGTCTTGGTGAATGCATGTTTCATCCTAGTATGTGTTGATCTGCACTCATGCCCTGTATTATAATCGTATTACCCATTACTTAGACTCGTATTATGCATCATTTAACTTTTCTCATGCTTCTATATCGTGGAATATGATTGAGTGATTTCTTACGCGTCGTCATGATTAGTTGTATGCATGTATCGTACGTTATATTGAGCTTTTAGCATCATGTAGGATCCCCGGTTGTGACTTGTGCGAACTTGTATCTTGCCTAGGTTGTTGCTGATTTTCTCTTGAGCTAGGTCCCTGATAGTGTGATTCTCCTCTTTCATATCATCTTAGGTGTTTTACTCAGTATTAGACTGATGTTGAATTCGATGAGCGACTTGCTTTTCGTGATGGTTATCTTAGCATGCTTACATGTTATTGTTCGTTAGTGTTTCCCTATTACGCTAGGATATCCTCTCGTATTTGCATAGATGTATGACTTGGCACTACGCACGACCACACACCACGCTACACCATGATTTCGCATTCGCATCACACATGAATGTTAGAACGAATTTAGTTGAGTTACCTTGATTGTGTCCATGTTCGATAAGTGCTAGTAGTGTCCTGTAGGGCTTATGATTCCCAATATGACTCGTTAAATGATTACATGTTGTACCTGTTCTATGATGTGTTAACTATTGTGCCATTATACGTGTCCTATGATGATTCATTCCTAGCATTATTATAATATATCGCCCATGATTGTTACTTTTGATGATGCCTCATATTTCGTGAATATTATGTTGAACTCCTTTAAATGACTCTTGATTATGCCCATGTCTTATCATGTATCACTAGCATCATGTAGGACCCATGCTTTCTAAATGTATCTCGTCATATGATTACATGTCATTCTTAACCTATTATATGATCCTTGTTGTTAAATGTGATGATTACTATGCCGCCCTTATGCATTCTCGTATGATGCTTAGTTGATTATTGTTATGTACCTCGCCATCCTATGTTTGGTCTCATTTGTGATATGTATACCATGCTCGTTCATTTTTCATATACATGATACTTGCCATCCTCGTTAAACCCCGCATGACCACTACTGGCTCTGTATATAATATGCTTGAAATTAGTAGGCATCTCTGCTTTCATGGAATAATAAACTGTTAGCTCGTCTCACATGCATCAGTGTAGGACTTGATTGTGTCTTTTGGAATGAATACGCATGTTATTCTCCTTGAGATAGGTACATGTTAGTGTAGGTTATTGTAATTGATATGCTCCATGATGAATTTATGTTACTTGTCGCGATTATAACCTGATAGACTTTCATAAGGGCATCGTTGTTATTCCCGGGTCGAAGTCTTGCCTTTAGTCTTGTCGTTCTTAGCCTTGGTCTATGTTTGGTTCCGAAAGGAACATTGGGTTATCCGCTCTTGTCACTACCCTATCTTTGCTAACTTGGAGTCATGCGCGATACATTGGGTGAGCGACTGCTTGAAGGAGAAAGGAAGCTGCATAGCGATAGAGCAGCGCAGCGGAAGCGTGGTGGGTCCATAACCCACGGGTCTCAGGATCAATGATGTCGACGGGACAAGCGCATCGAGAATTACGGTTACTAAGTATGATATGACATGCAAGCGGGTGTGTTCTTCATTCGAATTGCTAACCCTTTTGAATTTGTTGACGACGATATTGCATTGACCTGGCGATGAGATTTACGTGTTGATGTGCTGACTTGATGATAACTGTTGCGTGATTGCCTGTTGTATATGATGATATGATTTAATGACTTATATATCTCATGTACCATAATGTCTTGACATGTTTCTACGCTAAGTTGCCAAGCATGATTGAATTCCTTTGCTTATAAAATGTGAACTACATATGCTGAGAAACCTAAACTGTCTATTAGATAAGATTATGATGAAATATGTTAGCTTGACCTCATTATGTTCATCTATGATGTTGCAATGATTATTGAGCATGATGGTAATTAAACTGAGACTTGTTGAACCCATGATGTCATGTTTATAAATGCTAGTTGATATGTTGTAGACCTTATGTTTGATGATTTCCATGATTGCTTCTTCTTTGAACTTGTGGGTGAGGGTTCTCTTGTGGATTGGTTGATGAGTGGTAAAAGAATTCTAGGCGGTTAGGATGATCGATGGTATTACGAGGTAAGACGCGAGAGAGGGATCAATGTGGTTAGTAGGGTATCATGCTTATGATGTCTTGAGTAGTATATGAAGTGCGGGGAATGACTTTTGAGAGTATTGAGGATATAATATTAGAGGGTATTTGGGTGTGAAGTTAGAGATAGGATATGGATTCTTAGAGGTGGATGGTGTGTGGGAGTGCTTGGTGGAATGAAAGGCGAGATTTGAGCATCGAGATGAATTGGGATTTCTTTGGGAAATTTTGTTTGAGTTGACGTTGGCGAGTCTATAAGAGGATTAGTCTTGGCTTGAGAGTGGAGATGGGCAAGTGGGGATTGTCTTTTGTTTTGACTTGTATGAAGTGAAGATTTTCTTGATTATGTGATTTATTTATATCTGCTGACATGATGTTAGGTAACGACCATGATAAAACCTGATATGGAATGACATTATATGTTGATACGCAATGTTGAAATCTAATTGACAGTGACAAGTATTATCATGATATATTGATGCTTTGATATCTTGTTATATTGGTTTAGAAGCATGTTAAGATGTGCTGTGATATGATATATGAAGTAATGATGAGTATGAACTATGAGATAATGATGTGCTATTATGTGGAAGCATGATGTAGTAAGCATGATGTGTACTATATGGTTGACAAGCATGATTACTGGTTATGTAACTGATGAATATGACTTTAAGTATGATCATGATTAGTATATATGAGAAAATGGTGCATGATTTCTAACTGATTGTCATTCGATATTGTGATGAGTTAAGGTGATGTCTTTCAGAGCATGCTGACATTTTGGTGATTTATATACCATTTGAACTTCCTTTTTTTTTTTCTGAATCTTAATAGCATGACTTTGTTGTGTTGATATGTTAACGTGATGAATCTGTTCTACTTGTATTGCAATACCGATATGCGATAGTGGGATTTGATGTGTACTCACGTACTAACCCTATAACATCTAACCCGTTGATTTCTGGACATGTGTGCTTACGTGATGAGCGTTCGATTATGCACTTGTGATGCCTTCAGTATGATGTAGATATACCTTATGATTTGTAGTATGTTGAGGTTTGTTGTTCCCTTGTTACTTGAGACTTGTTGGCATGTTTATGTTTATGTTAAACGGTTATGTGATGGTTTGTGACTATGATATGATGTGGGACTTGCCATGTGTGAGATGGCTTATGGTATTATGCTTATATAAGAGTTGATGAAACTCTTGGTTATAGTACTTGTTGAGTTGTGAACGATGTTGCATGATTTGGAAACTAGGAAGAGAATATGGGATTAGCCCTTAGAGGTGGATGATTCCACCTCTTGATTTCTGAATTTGATTGATTGATATGCGGGAAACTGATTTGGTTTTAGAGATTTTGACGAAATCTTGAGTTGAAGGGATTTGACTTGTTTGGTGCAAAGTTCTTGGTTAAACGTCGGATTTGAATATTTTGAACGATATAGAAAGAAAATAACTGGTTTTTAAAGAATAAACGTTACCGAGAATTTCAACGATTTTGAGGCCAATCTTCCCCAATTGCGGAATCCCTTTAGAAACTTTTCAAACCCGGGCAACTCTATGATACTTCACAAAGTGGATACATGCATTTTATGGGGGCGCCTATAGGGTGCTTGCTAAGACCTAGTGATGCTATTGTAGAACTTTTAGAGTTGTGGTGCTTCCGAAAAGTCGAAACGAGGATGTGATAGGGGCGCTTATCGCATACTTGTCAAGGCCAATTGAAGATGTCACGACCGTGACTAAGATGTTGTGAGAATCCCGGAAGACGCAACCGAGATGATTACAAGATCCTTGGACACGGTCCTTGGACTCGTCAATTTCAACCTCATCCCCTACTTTATTTTGGTTTTAGTCTCGGGGACGAGACTTGTTTTTAGAGGTGGATGATGTAAAGGCTCAGATTTTTAAATAATAAATTTTAATAAGTAATAAAATAAAAAGGGATTTAGGTAAAAAAAAAAAAGGAGGATCCGGCATATAATTATTTTAAATGGACGTTCATTCAGATTTATTTTCTCTTTCGCTTGCTAAAATTTGAAAGTATAATATAATTTTATTATTAGTCGAGAATTCGATTTAAATTTGAAGTTTAAACTCTATATCTTTTGAGTCGGGTTAAAGTCGAGTGAGCGGGTTTCATGATTTATTTTATTTCTTTTCCGGGTATTTTCCTTGGGATCATATTCCTTATGTCTTCCACCTCAAATGTCTCGGTCATTTATCCCTATTTCAATTTTAAAGTTATTATCAATTGTGGTATGATTTGAATAAGGATCATTTTAGTGTTTGGGCAATTAGAGAAAATTTGACCACTTTTCATCTCTCCCTATGCCTCACTCTATTACACAGTGGTTCATCCATAGACCCCCCTTTCCCCTTTCTCTCTGAAATTGCCAGGAAACCACCGAGTAATCCAAAATCAAATTGCTTGTTACCTTTTTGTCTTCTTCTTCCTACAGCTCACCTCTAGGAGATTTTTTTTACTAATTTCCCTATGCTGTATATGCTGCCTATTGCGGTATTGCCCTCACATGTCTACTCCAAATCCCACCCACAGCTCCATCAGGCCACCGTGACTCCACCCCCCCTTGTTTCTCCTGTTTCCGATTGCAGAAAACCATCACCTCACCTTGCTCCTCTTCGTTTCCTCCGTTTCGTTTTCCGTCTCTGAGCCACCACCAGCAACCATCTCAGCACCTCCTTCGGTTCCCAGAAGTAGGAGGAGCAGCCAACGCCGAGCACCCACAACCTCTTCCATCCTTCTTCTTTCGTGTCCCAGGAAGTAGCAGCAGCCCCGCCATCTCTATCCTCTTCCTCCTCGACGAGAACCAGCAGGCAACAGTAGCCCCAATCCTTCCCTCCGACGTCCGACGACGAAGCCAGGCGACCAGGAGCCTCCCCGGAGCCATCGCCGAGCCACCTCCCTCCTTCTTCCTCTGTCTTCGCTTGTGTGAGCTCGGTAAGCCTCATCTCTCCCTTCTTTCACTCGAACACACCACAAAGTCGCACCTTTAAGCCATTGTATTCCTTCCTAGGACATCCCGGTGTCGATTCCGCCATCGACGAGCCCGAATCGAGTCTCCGACGAAGATTTCCGGCGAAGCCCTTGGAATCTCGGTGAGAACCTCTCTTTCTCTCCCTTTCCTTGTCCGTGTGGGTCGTTTTCTGTCAATTGGGGGTCGGGATTGCTTGTCGCCGGAGGCACTGAATTTCCTCTTCTCCTTCCACTTTCCGGCGTCGCTCTCTGTATTCCCTTTCCTCTGTTCACTTGATTTGGGGAGGAGACAGATTTTTGGCCTATTTCTTTGGGCTTCTACTCGGGTCGGGTATGGATCCGGGTTTCCTTCTCTCTTCAGGCTTGGGCATCGGGTTCGGATCTCCTCCTTCCGGGTTATAATATCCTGTTTCCTTTCCTCTTCGGGTTGGGCCTTATTTGTTGGATCCGGTTTGGGCTTCCTCTTCTTTCCTTTCTTTCTTCATATGGGCCGGTCCGGTTTCAATTTCTGGGTTGTTTAAGCTGTTGTTGTTGGTGTTATTATATTATGTTTGATATGACATTGTGTCGTTATAATGTGATGTTACCTATCTATATGATATTATTTATTTATTCTGAATATTAATTATTTAATTATTTAGATAAATTGATTTGTTATGGGTTACGTGAAATCTATGACTTTTGAGATTTAAGATGTATTATTGAACTTGTGTTTAAAAAGAGTGTTTTGGAAAACATTTTCAAGTGCCGGAATATTTCGATAAAACAAGATTTGATTTGGACAAATATGATTTGAAAAATTATTTTGAATATAAATTGACTTAAATTGGGATTTAAGAGTTTGGAAATATGGTTGGTACGATTTTATCAATGGGTTTGATTAGAAGTAAATAATTTTGGTTGATGTTGATTATATCGGAAAGGTTTTGGAAAACGGGTTTACTATCGGTTGGTTTTGAGTATGTTGAGAACTTGGGTTTCGTGAGTATGAATGTTGGTCTGGTAGCTTATGGCAATGACTTAATGATAGGTGTGTATTGCTTTTGGATTGCTTTGGACTTGCATCTGGGCCCTTGCTTGTATTATCCTGCTATTCTGCATATTCAGGTAAGTTCCCTAGGGGGCTTACTCAGGTTGGACATTCATGCCTGTTGTTGCATTTTATGTTAGGTGTTGCATATGCATAAAAGCATGCCATGTAGTATCCTGTTTAGGTTGCACTAATTGAATGAGCATCTGCTTACTTATTGCGTTTGAAACAGAACGGTCGTTATCTGTGATAGTCCTAGAGTCTTTGCTAGGGTCATAGGGTAGCCCAGCCTCATCGGGTGCCCTGAGTCAATCGAGTCATGAACTTCCTTATATTATGCCTGCGGGCTTTATTGTGGAGCGGGTTAGGCATGCGTGCCGCCCGATTATGATGGAATGCATTCACGAGCTGGCCAGTCTCCGCCCTATCGGAAGGGGGTGGAGGTAGGAGAGGGATATGCCACTTGGCATTGTCTTGGGCCCTTTACAGTATTTTTACACATTATTATAACCAGGAGCATGCTAGTGTGTTTGATTTTCGTACTGCATTAGAACATCTTTATTAGGTATAGCACATACTATGTGGCCTCAGCGAGGACTGCCGGTCCCGCATGAGTGGCTCGATCTGACTCCTTTCCCCGTTCTTCTTTTAAAGGTATTTCTGCAGATTTTGAGTGCTCGATGTCTATATGACGGGGTTCTCTTTTGCGAATCGAAGAACTTGGCTAATTCTCTAACTCATTATAAATGGTAATCATCCACTTATGTTTTGGTTTTGACCCGGCTCTGCCGTGGCGCTTTGTACCTTAATTTTGCTTCCGTCTTGCTTCCGTTTGAAATGAATTTCACGAGTTAGTCCCTAGGACAGGTTAAGGGTACCCAACGACCCTACGATACTTTTAGGGTTTGAAATCCCTGTTTATTACTGACCTTAAAAATGAATTGAAACCTCGACCCGTACCTGGATTGCAAGATCCGAACAAGGGGTTTTATCCCTTGAAACGTAACCCGGAAATCATAATTCTGGGCCGTTACAAAAAACGCACCAAACAACCCTATTGGGATTTTAACAAGAGACCATACGGAATTTTCCGACCCTTTCGGGTGAGTAACTCAATTTTTTTTTTTTTGGTAATATATATAAATAATGAATATATATATATATATATATATATATATTTATATATATATTTATATATATATAAACGTTTGTATTATATTTTAATATTTCCGTGTAGGCTTCGGGCCCAATGAGAAGCCTTGGGCCCAAAGCACCGAAACGGGTCTACACGGGCCCACCGCGAGATGCAAGAAACCCTGGGAAGGGAAAAGGATAGACGGCGCAAAAGCGGCATACACCGCCAAACGAACAGGGAGCCAAACCAAGATCCGACGAGACGGCAAGAGCCATCGGATCCAGCAAACGGCGCCGGAGGACCAGATCCGGGACCACGAGATCGGCCAGCGGGAGGCCTAGAACCACAAGAGGGGAGGCCGGACCACACCAAGGCAGCGCCGGAGGTTTCTAGAACCACCTCAACCAGAACGAGAGAAGGACTCCGAGGCAGGTGAGGGGGAGAGGGTGCGGGCGGGGGCGAAGCGACCCGGAGAAATCAACGGGGAGGCCAAGCCACACCGAGGACGGCGCAGGGAAAACCACTACCCCAGGCCGGAAGTCGAGTGGATACCGAGGGGGGATAGGAGAAATTGAGGTCGGGGGGAGAGAGACCTCGAGAGCCGACGGGGTGAGGCCGACGGGGGAGGCCAATCGACACCCCAGACGGGGCCGGAAAGGTCAGGAACAAACTCTGGACGGAAAATCGCCGAGGTGGGGGAGAGGAGAATGTGGGCACGACTGCACGAGACCCCACGGAACCGACGGGGAGGGACCAATCACCACCTGAACAACGTTTCCGATGACAGATTGGGCCCAGCGCCAACGCGGTCCGACAAAGTTGTTTTCAAGGCCTCCGAGGAGGATTTAGAAACCTCCGAAGAGGCGTATAGCCTCCGAAGAGGTATCCGAGCGAATGTCGGGGTTAGGGGCCTCCGAAGAGGATTTAGAAGCCTCCGAAGAGGTGGTTTATAGCCTCCGAAGAGGTTTCTGAACGAACGTCGGAGTGTTTGTCGTTGCCTCGTTGGTGCCGGCTCCCTCTCTCTAGAATGTTAGAGAGAGAAGAGAGCGTTATTCTCTTAGTTTTCATAATTTTTATTCTCTTAGTTTTCTTCTACTAAAAATGTCTAATTAAATTAAATATCAAATTTAAGGTTTCTCCAATATATTTTCACTAAAAACATTCTTTTCTATACATACATATAGACCTGTCAAACGGGTCATTCGGGTCGGGTTCGAGTCGGGTCACTTCGTTTTTCGGGTATTTTCGGGTTGACTCGAACCCAGGTTTGACCGGGTTTCGGGTCGATTTCGGGTTTGTCAATTTTTTCTTTTTTAAATTAAAAAAATTATGATTTGATAATTTTGTGATAAATTTTAATTATATATAAAAAAATTTAATTATATATAATTATAAATCAACCGGGTCACCGGGTAAATCGGATAAATCGGGTCAAAATTATCGGGTCATCGGGTCGAAACCCAGATTACTTGTAAAATTTCGGGTTTTTCGGGTTCGGGTTGAAAAAAAAAATCGGGTCAAATTTCCGGGTTCGGGTCGGAAATTTTTCCAACCGTTCGGGTCGGGTCACCGGGTCGGGTTGTGTTTTGACAGGTCTGCATACATATAAAAAAATCCTCATTTTTTTTATAATTTATGTTTTTCTTTAAATTTTTTTATATAAAAAATATTATTTAAATCACAAATTTAAATTTTTTTTCTAATATATTTAATTTAATTAGATATAAAAAATCATCATTTTAAAGCTGAAGTTAGTTGGGAAAGAGGGGTATTCATTACTTTTTCATAATTTTTATTTCTCTCAGTTTTCTTCTACTAAAAATGTCTAATTAAATTAAATATCAAATTTAAGGTTTTCTCCAATATATTTCCACTAAAAAAAACATTCCTTTCTATTTATATATACATATAAAATCAGATTGTAATCCGATTCACCAAGTCAATCTATTTACATCAAATCAGACTGTAATCCGATTGAAAATTGGTCCAACCCAAAATTAAAAAGGTTCAAGCTTTGCCAAATTGCATTGGAGCCGGAGGTCAAAACAATTGGAAGAAAAAACTGGTAACCCAGTACTTGAAAATTGAAATTAGAAGATCCCATGCCCATCTCGAAAGAAACAATAGAACATTGGGAAACTGAAGAACAACCAAAACAGTCATGAATTTGGGAGCAATCAGATCAAGCAGATGAAGATCCCACATTTGAATAACAACCCACCTCGACGGGAAGAACATGGTAGGGATGGGTGAGTGAGATTTTACTGTATATTGAATTCAAGGAGGAAAAGGGTTACTCAACGGGAATTCATGGGAAGACAGTGGGTGGGGGATGAAATTTTTTTAATTTAATACTGTAGTTTATTTATTATTCATATTTAATCTCAACCTTTCATTAAATCTAATGGTTTTTATTGATTTATTAGGAAGATATTAGGACATTTCTTATTAGGAGGGAATCCTACTCCCTAAAAATAACACACAGCTAATCACTACCAGTGATGTTTTCGTTCACTATAAACTTCACCAAATTGTGATATTTGGTTTGTATTAGCCATAACTTGATTGAAACTCCTCTTAATGGTTTTTGTTAGCTGATGCCATATTGATTATTGAGCTTCCATCATCAACGGTACCTTCCAATGATGAAACTCGAAATTTTTGTATGATTAGTCTATCGAAATTTGACCAATCTGCAACAGTTTTATCGACACTTGCAGTCGGTCAACAACCCACTCCAGACGGTGCAACTGACATAGGAGCACACTACAACACCTTAATACTTGTCAGCTAGTTCCTGAAGCGGGTAATCTCGTTGTACATTTGACGAGATCGAACCGTGCGAATTAATTTTAGATTACTAAAAAGAAGCATCTTTGGGAGGCTTTGACATCATAAAGGTTTGAATTTTGGGACCAAATTGATAAACTTCCAATCCCTTCCAAGATTCCATATTGATCATTCATCTAGCCCATTGTTGTGGCCAAGTTCAACCTCTTGAGCTCGAAGTCCGAAATCCTACACAAGAAGAGGCTTAAAGATTGTACTATAAATATGCCAACCTCCTAGGAAAGAGGATATCATGACAAGCCCTACTCAATCAAGATGCCCCTAGAGTTCCCCTTGAACACTTCAATGAGGATTACGCCTCTCGAGCTTAACACAAAGGCGATATGAACCTCTCACTGAAGTGTTTGGGGGAACTCCGGGTGTCACTTGATACCATTATTTTAAGGAGTATCGCACATTGATAATACAAGCCTAATTGGTTTTAGGATGGAATCTCACCGATCTTGTGTGCTCGACTTGGTTAGCGCATTTTCCGGAATTTAACATTTTTAGAATGCTTGTACAAAGTATTGACCTCCTTTCTTTATATCCAATGTTGTTATTTCTATTTTCTTTCTTTCTTCAACAATAAGATGCTAAATCAATCGACTTTAGAAGACTCAATATCAAGCAAGCATTTCATGAGCTTATAAAACTGGCCCATAATATATGGGCTGTATCAGGCCCATATGTTAATTTACAAGAAATTAATATTCTAACATTTCAGAAAAAATAAAAATAAAAATAAAAATAATAGTTACACTGAGCATCATCCATACATACTGACGTAGAAGGCTTTTCTAATATTGTTATTCGTCATATTTTCAAGAAGTTAAATGTTGTTGCAGATAGGATCGCAAGTCTTGCGTACAGAACTGGAGGTTCTCATCCAAAAGGATGCTCTAGGCAGAAGGAGGGCTAGGCGGCGGTCTTTTTCTACCTAATTACTTTCACTGCTTCCAAAAAAAAACATACTGATCACCAGACAAAATATGTACTTAATTATATATTATGTGTTTATGTTTTAATTAGTAATGGAGTCAGTGTCTGCTTCAACGAATGAAGCAGTATTTGACGTAAGCCTATTTACCTCAGCTCTAAGTGTTAACAGCTCCACTGAGAAACTCTAGCAAACTTCATCCTCGTGATTGAGTAGGTTGGATTTCTCTTCAATGTCCAGCAACAACTGATCTATTTGCTTTGCCTTCAAGCTTAGCTGATTGTGAAGATCAAGCACTTGTGCTTCATAATCATCTTTGACTGACTCAAGCTCTTCCTTAGCCTGTTTGCAGCAAATCTTCAAGGTGTTTATTAATCAGTCGAAGCTCACTGGCTTCTGTCTTTGCCTTGGCAGCCAACCTCTCGTTTGCCTCAAATGTTGAATGCATTTGCATAGAAAGCCTTTTGAATTCGTCTTGAAGCCTCCCAGCAGTGTTGGAATCCATGGAGCCTGTTTACCTGGGCCGGATTGAACAAAGCCACAAAAAAGATGGGAGGAACAATATGACAAGCTAATAGAGACCAACAAGAGGTGCTTCATTATAGAGTTTTATGAACCACCAAAGAATATCAGAATTACAAGTAGTTAAAAGAATCCAACATTACCAAACAAATCACTGCGCAGCGCCGAAAAGCATTTGATTGAGGGCTTAATGTTTGTGTCAATGTATAAGCTTTCTATAAAAGCTATATCTTTATAAGAACCCTAACAAAGTGTAAGTTGGATTACAAAGCTAAGTACCTCTTTTCCCTCTCTTTGAATTTCCGGTAAACAAACACGCAAACCCCAGATCATCAACTTATATGTATGTATAGAATACTGCTAGACAGAGTGCCAATATCAACCAGCGGCAACCAATTAGAATTGAATCAGGCTTCATAGATAGTGAAGAATACTGGATCCCTATAATGATCACACTCTATCCAGAAAAAGGTTTATGTTTTTTTCACTTGTCCAAATAGAAAGTTGAGAAATAGCATGAAAGAATACACAAGAAACCAGAAAATATGTTCTGCATGTAGATACGACAATAAGATATATCCAATAGTAATAAGCTGTTAATGGAACAGAATTTATGCATTACATGAACCAACCAGTAGACCTCCAATAAAACAGAACAAGAAAAGCTGTTGGGACTGAAATATGCCTCTTCAAAAATATGATTAATTATAAGAAAAGGATATCATCCATGATATCAATGACTTAGAGATCAAATTATGAAAAAATATTCTGAAACTAATACAACAATGTTCTCAAGCCCATGCCAATAAACGTGTGGCATAAACAAAATAAAATAGCATGAATACTTACATTCTGAGAATTTGTATCACTTCCTTCACTTGCACTCTCACCACTGCACATCAAGATGTATTTGAATGAGCTACAACAGTGAACACGAGAAAATACTGTCAAACTGATCTTGTACTTAATGAAACATAAGATGCCAGTTCAAGAGTATAGTAATTAAGACATCATTTAAGTCATAACTCGAGTAAATTAGTGCTAAGGCAGCATCAAAAAGAAATCCATAAAACAACAGTGACAGAGCATGTTTAATTCCTGAGGAAAAAGAAAGGACATTTCCAAGCCTAAATCCCCAAATTGGAACTTAAATTGTAGTGCGAGCACCTAGATCAAAACCAAACACTTGGAAATGTATCGACAAGCTATTATAGAAAATGGTTAGCTCCATAAATTGCACTACAGAGAACAACTGGAACAATCCACCACTCATCTAATTCACCCGAAGAATTAATACCAGTCCATCTTATTTGAAAGAGGGAAATTCAGTTGAGGAGAAATAAAGTTCAATCAAATCATCTTATTCACCAGAATTTGTTGTTCTATTTAAGATTTGAGAGAATTTGTAGGCTGGTTCCATGAAAATCATCTTACAATAGTCATCGTATGCACATATACGTAAATTATACCCTGAATAAAGTTCACATTACAAGAAAGGCAAAGCCAAAACAAATTTCAGCACAAATTCATTTTGTATAACAAAGTTACATGCCTCAAATCACTCTTTAGAAGCTCAGAGAGGAAAAAAAAAAGCATTAAAATACAAAGTAAATGGCTAAACTGGAATGCAGATGTGCACAGATCAGGAAGCAATGCACATGAAGCATTGTTGCAATACTTTTTTTTTGTAAGACATATTAATCAATTAATTGAAAAATATTCCAATAAAGCAATCTAAGGCAAAGAAACCAGCCGGTAGAAGCATCATACAAATGATTGCTGCTACTCGCGCAAAGCCTCGTCATTTTAGCAAAATTAGTAAATTACAGTGTGGAAACACAAGGAAGTTCAAGCTTTACTAAAACTATAAGTTTAATTAAGTTGTCTGAATTTTTCTAGTTTTCTACCACAGTAAACCACATAACAAAGTTGCATAATAGATTCCAACAGTGACAGGGCAATCAAGTTATGAAACACAAGAGTCCTAACTCTAAATTGGGATTCATAAAAAAATGGAGAGGAGATCAGGGAAGGGCATCGGTTTCCACCACAGCTCTAAAGCATGGCAAATTGGCGATGGGCTTTGAATTCGAACAGCCCTGAAAATTCCAAATTTTCATTAACAATTGCAGAACAGTATATTATATGCAATCAAAAGATGAACATGAATCCCCACATGAGGGGAGCGACTGTTTTTTCTTGATTCCAAAGGTGCTTGCTCATCGATGCCAATGGAACCACCTAAATAAACTCAATTGCAGAGAGTCAAATATATTTAGACACATACTTTAAATCACTCTTTACCTAATACTCTTGACTTGAGAATTGACACTTTTTAAATCACTCTTTACCTAATTCGCTTTTCATTTTTCCTCTATTCTGAAATACAAGAACAAATTTGTATTCCATCCTTCTTCCTCAAGCAAATACTGTAGTAGCAGCTATCATGGATTCTTCAATCCGAATATATTCAAGTGACAAAACTTGTGTATTGAGGTGATGGTCTTAGTTCATTTCTTATCCTTTTAAGTCCATAATTAACCAATTAACGAATCAGTCAAAAGGCACTGCTCATCAAAACAATAATCTCCATTCATCAAATTTATTGCACTCAAACAATTCAATTTAATTACCTAAGGTCCTAAATGGACCAAAATTAGACTGAACACCCCACAAATTAATAAATTAGATGGGCTAACAAAAAACAAAAAAACAAACAAGATAAAAAGAGAACTACGTCAAGATTCGAAGCCATGAAATTAAGATGTGTCAAAGCTTTGGAGCCATGTAAACTTGAAAGGTCGATCTCCTTTTATTACACACATATGTTATAATTAGACTCTAGAGATATAAATTAGAATAGCATTACTTTTACATTCGCAACTATCCAATATATATTAAGGTACTCTCCAAACTCTTATTAGGTATAAAAGTGGATCCCCAATTGCAATTAACTTGCTCCACAACAGTTGTATATATACGTAGCAAAGCGTAATATGCCTTAAACATGCTCCATGAGTTGATTTCCTCCTTGGACTTGAGAACAACATGACCCTCACAGTTAAACCTCAAGATGATCCGCAAGGGCAGTTTTGTCAATTTGCTCATCATCGTCGAATTTGCACTCTAGGCGAAACCTAGTGTGTACAACCATCCCAACTGAGTTTAAACAGAAAAGATGCATCGAGCTAAGCAAACAAAATACAGCTAGCATCTCACCATTTGAGAGATCAACCACTACAAACCTAATACTCGTATTGTACAGGGCGCCACCCACACAAAGGCAGCTTAACAAGAAGATGCCAACTGAAATACCCATTTTGGCCTTCTTTAGTAACTTGATCTCCCTTAGAGCCTGAACCCCATTACTCTCCAGCTCTAAGACTGAGATTGTTTTTGCTAGTTGCCCAGTCACACTCATATAAGAATGACCCAAACTACACAATAATGAGATTGCAAGACCGATAGATAAACACGTCCCCATGTCGTCGAGACTAATCGGGTAAGCTAGGAGAACGACCACAAAGTTGTAAAGAAACAGTATAGCCATAACACAAACGAAAGTTTCCATAAGTCTCTTCCAAACTTTGGAGAGGAATCTCTTCCAATCTCTCTCCCAATCTTTGGAGACGACGAGTTTGGCCTCTTTGAGCGTCAGGCTCTTGCTTAAGGAGACAGAAGCAACAGTGCTGAGGACATCGAATGTTGATAAACGAGAATCGATAAGAAGGAAGGTGGTGTAATAAGCTTGAACGAGGATGTAAGTTGCCAACTCCATTGCAGCCCTTCTGGCTGCTTCATAGGAACTTGGCTCATAACGGATCTCGGTATGGGCTACAAAGATTAATAAGAATGGTATGGTTAGGGCTAGGCCGACATGGAAAAAGATTTCGTGCCATGTGAAGACGAGCTTGGAATACTCTCTCCATATGCCACAGAACCCTATGAATTGAAGCTCTTCTTGTTCTCTATTCATGGCTTCTTAATTTCTTGCTTGCTTTCTTTATTTTGAGTTGGTATTCAGTGTTCTTGAGATTAAGTATTTAATGGTAGCTTGATCAAACACGCGTGCATTCACTTACCTTAATTGCTTAGACGTGTTCAATTTTCACTTACCTTAATTGCTTCGACACTTGACTTGTTCAATTTTCTCTAGTGTTCAATTTTCTCATAAGGTTCTTTTTAGGATAAAGTGAGCAATTAGGAAATTTCGAGGAAAGTTTTGGTTTGAATCTCCAATTGTATAAGCCACTGTAAATCATCATTCTTAAACTGATTTGTATTGTTTCTTAATAATATTTCACAAGTTTTGACACCATTCGACAAAAAAAAAGAAGGTTAAATTACAGTACCAATGGAGTAGAACAAATCAGACAAACAATGGAGTTTTCTCATACTTAACAACAAAGCGAGACGCCGAGACAGATATGTGAGATTGAGTAAGAGAGAGTCGAGAGAGGACTGAGCATACCGAGACTCGGGAGTAGATCTGGGACGAGGGTCGACAATGGAGGGCAAAACGAGATCGACAATGGAACTCAGATCTGAGGGGCGTTGAAGGGCTGAGTCTCTGAGAGCAGATCTAAGGTGATGCGGGACCATCCAAGACACCTTCGGACACACCTATACTTGGGGATGGACCTATGATTCGAGCTCACGAGAATGAAGTCATCCTCAAGAGGAAGAAGAAGGCTCCACCATGGGAGAAGGTGCAAAGGTGGAAGCTT
Source organism: Persicaria maculosa (assembly GCA_963922045.1). Taxonomy (NCBI): domain Eukaryota; kingdom Viridiplantae; phylum Streptophyta; class Magnoliopsida; order Caryophyllales; family Polygonaceae; genus Persicaria; species Persicaria maculosa. Next base: position 12,238,993 of record OY998256.1, read on the forward strand.
GACGTTTTTACATTCGTTCATGCTCAGTTGGCAGCTTTTCGACGTCTCAGTAAAATGGGTCGTACGGAGTCAATATTAATCGGATTGGGTCGTTCCATACCTTGTCGGAACGAGGACGAAGAGATCTACAACTTTGCTGTTGAAGGTTTTTCCAGATTCGACCTAGAGCTTGGCCGAAAATCAACTTCTTTGCAAGCTGTCACTGTTCTGCGCGGGTGTGCACCTGGATGCGCGGGCGTGCACCGGGGCTGCGCGGGCGTGCGCGATGCTGCTGCTGGAATTCGGAAGCTGCTGGGCGCCGATCCTTCCTTGGCCAAACTTGGCTTATTCCATGTGTTACTTTAAGACCTTTAATTAATTAAGTTATTTTTAGGATATTTTAAATAATTATTTTTAATTATTTTTATTAGAAAATAGTCTTTGTTAGGGTTATATTAACCGATCTTTTCCATTGTAGAGAAGGGACGCCTCTTTGAATACAGAAATCAGTTCTTGTGTGAAACACAACTGTGAGAAAGTCAATCGCTTCGAAGCGTTGCTCATCGATTGCACAATTGGTTATAGATCTAACTTGGTTTGCTTTGAATTCGTCAACCTCGCGAGAGCTTGGTGATCCAGGTAATCACAAGTCCCCTCCTTGTGCCTCCGAGTTGTCCGCTTGGTTGTGTAAGGTTGTAGAGGCGGGCTTTATAGTCGTTGGTATTTGGTTCCTACCCTCTTATGAGGCCTGGGGTCTTTGCCTCGTTCTATTTTAGTTCGAATCAGTCCTTATCGGTCGAGTCTTTATTGTTTCTTTGTTCGAGTCTTGCTGCGTTTTGTCTTGTTCTTTAGTCGTTTGCTTCCATTCTTGTTATTCTAGTTTGATTGTCGAAGATCGGGCCATCCTACGACTAACCCCGTATCACCTGGAAACATCGCCGAGAGCCACCCTGTATATAACGCACCAAAAAACCCTTACGGAAGATTGTCAAGACCCTTACGGGTGGGTTACTCAGACCGTTCGGGATTTAAAGAAAGCCCTATCGGGCAATTTCTCAATAATTTTACAATTTTCCAACTTCACAATTCCTCATCCTTGGGCCCGAAGGACCCAAAACTTGGGCCCTAAGGACCCGAAGCTTGGGCCCGAAATTGATAACACTCTAATAGTGTATGCAAAACAAATAAAATATTTTTAAAAAGATGTGACGTGGGGTTAAACAATTAGAGAATAGAGAAGCTTGAATTAGAAAAAGGAGAAATATGTAGTTATGTTAGGCTATTTTTTTATAAACTAGGATTTTTTAAAAATAATCGGCTGGGTTAACGGGTAGCTAAGCGGGTCGGGTGATGGGTCGGGAAATGGGTGAAAAATATATCTCCCATCACCCGACCCGTCACCCGTTTCACCCACCCATCTCCAAACCATCACCCCGTTTTTTTTTTTCCGGATTTTCACCTGTATAATCGAGTCGGGTGAGTCGATCACCCACGGGTGATTTCCAACCCTAGTTGAAGAGCCGAATCGATCTCCGACTAAGAGCATATTTGAGGGGCGACGACAATGGAGATCGCCTGTAACACAGGGTGTTAATTACACTTCATTATTTCCTGTATAAAAAACACCCTTAAAATATGCTATATTGCTTAAAACCACCCGTTCTATGACTAATTACTGAAAACCGCCCCTAAAAGCATCTCTGTTAGCAATTAACCACCCTTGAGAGCTTTCCGTCATGATTCTGTTAAAGAATGTGAAATTAAGCACTCTTTATAGAACTTGATTGAAATAAAAAAGGAAAGTATGATATTTAATTGAACAACCGGTGAGATTTGGAGGAGATTGCAAGCGGCGAGGCAACCATGAAAAATTGGGGCTTTTCATTTCTCATAATTTGAAACCCTAGATCTAGCTATAATTTAACCAAACGCATGGCCGAAACACTCGTGCCAATAGCAACTCCCTATTGACATAGGCAAAATTTCACCAAACGCATGGCCGAAACACCGACTTAGAAGCCGAAGACGACAATAACTTTACCGATAACCGATATCGGTGTCGGTAACCTACACCCGCAGTGCCAATAGTTGCAACTGACACAAGAGCACATTAGAACGCCTTAATCCTTGTCAGCTTCTGAAGTCGATGTCGGTCAGACCTCTAATGACACTGTTGTAACAAGAACGATAAACAAACAAAGAAAGACACAAAGATTTAACGCAGTTTGGCAACAATGTGTTACCTACGTCCACAGACAGAAGAACCAGATATGTATTATGGTCTTATGGAGGGGAAAAAACAGATTAGGTTACAACCAGTTACAAGCATCAATGTTTCATGAGTATTTATAGGCGCTCATAAAACCCTAAACAAACAATGGGACGTAAGCTCAAAACAGATGGACCGTAATCCCAAACAGACAATGGACTACCGGGAGGCTCCGCCCCGACCCCCAATTGTGTCACCGGTCAACCATTGATTCAAGGCATATTAACATCCACTAGAAGTCGGTGATCTTGTCATAACACTACTAAAAAAGGCTGTTTTAGCCACGGCATTTAGCCACCGATTTAGCCACCATTGTCCGTCACTAAATAGGTTAGCGACGGATGTTGCCACAAAATTAACAAACGTGGCTAAACACAGCGCAGCTAAATAGAGACAATGGACAGCGATGATATTAGCCACGAAATATAAATTTGTCACTGGAGACGTCCCTAACTCGTGTGACCCTTTAGCCAATGAAAGCATAGCTATTTTGTGACAAAATCCGTAGCTAAATAGGTGTGTCTAGTTCATAGCCAAATCAGTGGACAAATGAGTGGTTAATTGTGTGACTAAATCTGCAGCCCAAATCCTCTCTAATTCGTGGCTACATATGTACCAAAACTTGTTGTATTTGATGACCAAATCTATACACAAATGGTGGCTAATATAATAGGCAATTTTGTGACTAAAAGGCGTGGCTAATATGTGGCACAATATGCACCAAAACCATAACAAAATTTGTGGCTACTAGCATATCTAAGTTTGTAACTAATTCGTGGCTGAATTCGCGCCAAAATCATGGCAAAATTTGTGGCTACTCGCATATCTAAGTTTGTAGCTAATTTGTGGCCGAATTAGTTTTTCATACGTGACCAAATTAGTGGACAAATACATAACTATTTCGTTGCCGATTATGTAGTTATAAGTAGTTTAACGCGTGGCTAATTGGTGGGCAAATTCATAGCTAGTCACAACCAAATTCGTACCTAATTCATGACTAAATACAATACCAATCATGGTGAAACCCACATCTAAATTATGGCAAAACTTTAACACAATAAGCCTTGTTGCTATTTTCAATAGAGTGCTTAAAAGTTAACATACTGTATTTTCTAAGATCTATAATATCCAAAATAAAGTCACCATCCTAGAATCACTAAAACTAAACACTAGAAAGATCATTTAGAAGTAAAGAATGAACCAATCTTAAACATGAGCTCGTCAAGCTTTTTACCCCATTCATCATGGTTGAGTCTAGATTCCTCGTGGAGGGCCTCAACGGAATTGTTCACATGGTCTTCCAAGTTAGTTAGATCTTCTCTTACCTACTGCTGGTGTTGCTGAAGGTTTCCCCCAAGGTTGGTCACTTCTTGTCTGGTCTCTTGTTGGCTTTTCTCCACATTCGCCCCTAAATGTGCCATCTTCTCTGACAAATCAGCCATTCCTTGCATCAATTGTGACTGGATGCTTGATATTTCTTCCCTTACTTCCATTCTCAAAGAGCCAGCTTCATATAGTTCACTAGCAACATGGGGTGTGGCATTGTGCGAATACCGAGTCACTTGCAACATATTGTCTGTTCAGAACCCATGCCTACAACTCTTTCTTTATGTACACCAGCATACTTGATCCACAACTCGTTCTCATCAACTAAATGAGGCTCTTCGCTTTCATGAGCCTCTTGGGTTACTTGTTCAACCAATGCATCAAACTTTTCCTACAAATAAATAAATTGTATACAGAAAAAAAAAAACAAATAAGATGTCTATAACACTCGGTTTGACCTCAATGAAGCATAAATAGATACAATAACTAACTTGAGGAGAATTTTGCAAATTAAAAGATTAAAACTAACTTGAGGAGAATTAATAACTTGCTAAATTTTGCTAAAAAACCGAGCGATGAAGCGCAAAAAACTACATGGTTTTCGTGAGACCTAATCAACCTATTATCAACTTAACCTCATTATTATTATCACCAACCTCTCAATTATTTCTAGCGTTTCAAAGAGAAGCTAACTATCATTGATATGGGAATTTATATGGATACAAGCACAATGGATTCAATGCAAACTTACCACAATTTCTGGACCTACATCTGTGCTCCAAGTGCCATTCTTTTTCCCGTGACATCTCTCGTATGTTTCTTTTGGTGTTGGTACCTTTCCAAGCAAATCAGTCTGCACAAATATATGCATTCTTAATGTTCTGAAGTTGAAAGAATAAATCAAAGTGCATGGAAGAGAATGCTAATCAAAATAGCAACCCCAACTGAAGTCTTTTTTTTTCCTCAAATCATTTTGCAATCAAAAGGGCATTCAATTAAAACCCTCTCAATGCTCTTGGTGATTGCTTCAAGCTCAGCAGAAAGACTAGTATATTCATATAGATAATAAAGCTTTTACCTAGTTTTAGAAATATAAGAATAACCTATTAATTTTGGACATGAAACTGTTTGTGTACCCTGTGACCAAAAACCTAACTATTTACTTCACATATCATGAGCTACATGGCAGTCTCTTCATCAATTCCCAAAACCATAACAACTACAAAATGAAAATATCATAATTAAACAAGCAAATCCAAAGCAGATATTTACTATTTTCCAGAAATAGTGCACAAAGAGGTGAAATCAAGGTTGCTGTCTTTCCCAATACCATGATCACTGTTCATGGAAGCTGGACCAACCTTCACAATTGCTTCTACATCATCTCAGATACCACATTACAGTAGCAACAGTGCAGATACCACATTTGCTTCTACATCGCCTCCACTAACAAAGAAGTCGATCATATTCTTGCAATGTCTCAATTTTAGAATTAGCACTGTTTAATAGAATTTCATGAGTTTAATCATAAATCAGGTCCATGAATATAGGGTAAAGGATACCTACCCAATACTTGAAGCAACAACAAGAGAGGATGGCGACCTAACGAGAGTAGAAAAATATTTAAATTGCTCCATCGGGCCCTACAAATTGAAACACAAAATTGATTAAAACCTAGAAATCGGACTACATGAGCGATTGAGACTATAATTAACCAATTGTTCAATTCCTCAAAATTCAATAACAAATCAAACAAGTAACAAGTAACGCTGACCAAAATACACAAACGATTAGAGTGAAATAATCAAACAGGTAGCAAGTAGGAGGGAGAAACCATACGAGATTTGAAAGCCCTAAATGTTGCTTCTCGAAGAAGGGGGAACCGCTAAACCAGAGAGTGATGTTGAGCGAGACGAGTGAAAGCAAGACGAGCGAGAGAGATACACTGGACTGAGCCGATGAATTTAAGTCCCAATTGTCTGCCGACTGCCGAGTGCCTCCAGATGAAGACTTCTCCCTTTTGGAGTTTCATTTTGCTCCTCCCAAAAATTAAACTTCCCTCTTTTTTTTAAGTCAATTTAACTTTCCTCTAAGTGAGGTTTTAGAATTTTCACTTCCCTCCTTATCGATTTTAACATCATTAATCATTAATTATGTTTATAATGGTTGAGCAACTGTTTAGTTTTTTTTATGGAAATATTTATTAATATAAAAATAATATATATGACATTATATGTTTGATAAACATTGTACTTTATGTTATATAACCTTATAGCCAATGGCTAGTTTTTACTCCCTCTGTCTCATAATTTTTGTCATTCGACTTTTTAACAAGTTTTTTTAATGTGTTGAAAAATATGTTTGAAATTATTTTGAAAATAAATTATATTTTATATAGATTTTAACTAGACTTGTCAAATCACAACCCGACCCGAACGCTCGGAAAATTTTTGTCAAGATCCGAAATTTTTTTCTGACCCGAACCCGAAAACCCCGTAATTTTCCCAGTCGTCTAGGTTTAGACCCGGTGACCTGATCGATTTATAATTATATATGATTAAATTTTTTTTATTGAGATTCCAATTTATTACATTTTATAATTACAATAACTTGATCTTTCATTTTCAAATCAACTTTTATATTTAGTTGTATTGTGTAATACTCCCTCCAATCGATACAATATTTGATTTTTTATTTTTTCATCACATTTTTTAAGAAGATAAAAACTCAAAAAAATATTAAAATATTAAAACAATTCTATGTTTTTTAGGAGCACTTAGTTTATATAAGAGTATAAATGTGAAATACTACAAATGCATTGCATGTTTGATAATTATAATAACTAGTATAAATGTGAAATACTACAAATGTGTCGTGACGCGATTTTGTAAAAATAAAATCTTCATAATAAAATGAATTAAAAATATACATGTAAATAAAACATTAATAAAACTTGTCGTAAAATAACAAAAGTGGGTTTAATAAAGTTAAATAACCAATATGATGATGACCCATTATCAAAAATTGTTCTCATTTAAATTATTAAATAAACATAGATTGCATTTTATCAATAGGTTCGTTAGGGGAGTCTAGTAGCTTATAATCAACTCGACTCCGGTTTTGGTACAAGAAATATTCAATTCAAACTCGTTCAATTCATAAATGAGTCGAGTCTAAATGAGCATGATTTACAACTCGATTTAAATTGATGCTCATCTCAACTCAACCTCGAATAGCTCGAAGAATTTATAATTTCCCCTTAAGGTATCATGTCATGAGAAAATAAAGTTGCTCAGAGACACAGACAATAAAGTTGCTCTGTACTTGAATAAACTCATTTATTTACTAAACGAGCCGAGTATGATATATGTACACTTTTTTTATGACCGAGGTCAAAATTTATGCGTGATTTATAATCAAGCTAAATATAAATAACCAATTTGTAACTCGTTTGACTCGGATATCAAATGAATAAGATTATTGTATATGCCACTCGAGTGAATCAATTCTCAATTCTTCCTCAATTCGCAATTCACTTGATAGGGAAAAGGTTGAACAGATCTACCCGATTTGCAATTCGGGAAAAGGTTGAACAGATCTACCCAATTTGCAATTCGCAATTTATGTTTCATCTTCGTCCTCAATTCCTTTGGTTAAATCTGATCACATAACCCTTTCCCACAAAAAAAAGTGCTCACATAACCCTAAACCCTATTAACCCTAACCCCTAAACCCTGAACCCTATTAACACTAACCCTAACCCTGACCCCTAAGGCTCTAACCCTAACCAAAGAAAGGAGTGAAGCGACATCTCAATTCACAATTACAACGGATTAAAAAGACCGCCGATCGGAGACCACTGGCGATGAGGACGAAGATGAACTGGTCGCCGCTCGGATACCACTAGTGCGACGAGGACCACGATGAACAGATGTGGGGGGAATTGACCAGGTTTGCCAATTCATCTAACAATTCCACCTGCGAATTCGCAATTCGGGCTGATGTATTCCTGAATTCATAGCTGCATATTCAAAGGTAATTTCGTATTTGATGGTTTGATGATTTCATGGCTAAATTCGCATAGAATGGTTGGTTGTTGATGCTTGATTTTTTTACAGCTCCGTTACACTTGTTTTCTTGGCTGAATTCGCATATAATAGTTGTTTGTTGATGCTTCATTGCTTGGCTGAATTCACATATAATGGCTGGATTTTGAGATTCTTACTGCAACATTCCATTTTCATGACCAATTCCCACTCCCTAACCGTCCTAGACCCCTGATAAAGACAAATCTCTTGAATTTTCTAGGTGACACCATCCCTCATTAACATCTGCAATTGAATTCACATATAATGCTCTGTTGTATGTACTTTCAATTATTTTTAGGATTGCTCTAGGCACATCAGCAACCAAAGGAGATTCTTTTTGAAATGAATGAGAAAAAAAAGAGAAAATTTATTTCTTCAGCTTCATTGAACTGTGATGATTTTTATCAAAAAAAAAAAAAAAAACCTTGAACTGTGATGATGTAGAAGCAAAAGATCAGAAAGAGAACTCACAAAGCCTAAACCACGAAATGAGAAGGTTGGTCTGGCCAAGGTGAATCCCTGGCCAAAGAGAACTCACAACACCTAAACCACCAAAATTTATTAGTTAGTTTAATTTGTAGTTTCATGCTGAAACTCACTCTTATTTACAAGGGTAAAATGACTTGTTAGAGTCCCTCTATGTGAAATCGACTTGATGGCTTAAGGGTTTCTATCGATTCTTAAAAAGGAGGAATTGCTGGTAGAAACTTTATTTAGCCAAAGCTTTACACAACACTATCAAAGAAGGAGAATGGAGAAGATTTTCTGCCAATGAAAGGATGTAAACTTCCACAGAGACCTAAAAAGAGGGCCAAATTAATTCAAAGGACTTTACTTGTAGCCTTTTGTCTGTCTTTCTGAAAACCTAAAATTCCAGAGATGATTTTGACAATTTGTTGTGGTTGATTTCTGATTGCTTTCTGTGAGAATTTCATTTTAGTGGTTGGAATTATACCTGCTTTTATTATGATTAATTTTTAGTGTTTTTTGGTAGTGGTGGGTAGCAGTTGGTCAACCCAGGGGCACGACTATCTGATTTGTGCCAATAGAAGTATGAAGTCAGGGAAAAGAAGGCATCGAAGAAGGTACATAACCCTGATTTTTTATTATAAAATGTCAAAATATTAGTACCATTATGGAAATCTTCACATGCCGTGCAATTTTTCTGGTGCTGATTCCTAATTTTCTCGTCTTATGTTTTGTTTAATTTTCTGGTGCATAGACTCAGAGGATTGAAGGCCATGGGAGTTTTTTTTATAGCGATTCAGAATGAGGAGGCAGTGAAATCTCTTTTAAGAGCTTCCTGCAATACCCTTTTTTCATCAGAAGTAGGTATTTCAAAGTAGTGCTGTTTATGGATTTTATAAATCAACCACCAAGTGCATTGAGAGGCTTTTATTTAAATGCTATTTTGTATATGCAATTTAAGGCCAGCAGTTGATTGCAAAATGATTTGAGGGAAAAAAACAGTCTGCTAGAAATTTGATAACTATCATAAGCCTATTAGCTCAAAAGGTAGAGCAATGTGTTTAATACACAATGGTGTAGGTTCAAATCCTACATAGGCTAATTGCAAAGTAATCAAACTATATAATCCTAAAATGGCTAAATATTAAAGATGGCAATTCTTCTGAAAAGTATCTTCTCATGATCAACTGAAAATGTTAACTAATGTGAGATGGCATTCTCACAAGAAATTTTCAGCTTCCTTGTCATATCTTGCTTCTTTGGTAGCCTGACAAAGAAGGAAGGCAGTATTTCTCCAATAGGATTAGGTGACTGACAAATTGATTCATATAAATTATATATCCATGTCAGACATAACAGTTTTTTTTTTTTTTGGTGAGCTGTCAGACATAACAGTAAGCTATCACATATGAATTCTAGTAAAATAAAAAATGTACCATGTATCCTAATTCCTAAATAAGGATACAACAAGAATAGTTTCTGATGTCTAATACTGAAAAATACTCAAATCGTACAGTTCTGACTTCTGACATAGAAGACTGATAATTAGAGTACTAAAAAAAATATTAACTGACACATAACAAAACATTAAATCACAAAAAACTAAAAGTATAATGCTAGGAATTTGTTCTAATTCAAACTATAGAATCCGACAATGGCTAAAAAATATAAATGACATTTATAAAAACAATAGAATGTTATGGATTTACTCTGAACTCTCAGATTTAGCATCTCCTTCATGAGTAGCATCAGATTCATACTCGCCTCCAGTAGTAGTAGTTTCTGATGCCGTACATAATTCTTGCTCCTCGTCACCACTTTCATTGGCCTCCCCAATTTTATCCTCATCAGAGATATCATCCATCCTTAACGGATCATGCAAATCCTTTGGCATATTGTCAATTGTTATTTGCTTAAACAATTCAGAAGTAACAACTTCATCGCCTTGATAAGTAGTAGGTGTAGTGGATGTCCACCGTTCCGCTATTCGACCTCAAGGCACTGTCTTACATACATGCCACCAATCTGCTTGTTCACGTATCGCTCCTGGATAGTCTGCATAGTAAACTTGCACAGCCTACTGGGCTAATATGAATGGCTCATACTTTTGATACAGTCTTTTGTGATTGACTTCAACAAAACGGTATTGTGGATGAATTCTTGTGCCTCTTTCAGTTGGATCAAACCAGAGACACCTAAACAAGACAACCTTTTTTGGATTATCTGCTGATCTAGGATATTCAAGCTCGATAATTTCTTGTAGAAGCCTATAAAAGTCTGATTTGGCATTCTCATAATTGGAGCCTCGAATACAAACCCCACTATTCATTGTTGATTTGCCAATACCATGATCTTGAGTGTGAAATTTGTATCCATTAACCTTGTATGTATGTCAAGTCTTAGCTTTGACACTCGGACCAGAAGCACAACTCAACAAAAGCTCATCTGTATCGATTCCATTTGATGTATTTAATACCTGCATCCATATGGTATATTCGCACTTTAAACTCATAAGCCTAGCCACAAAAGATAGTTGTGTATGTGATGTACACCCTGGCCACACTGGTTCATCGACCGCTTTTAACACATCTCGAAAACGTTGGAACAGCCTATCCACGTCTCCTAGTTCTACATATCTCATTTCATTGTCCTCATTGATGGTCTCAAGAGGTTCCATTCCCTGACTGCCTTGGTGATCATCTCCCGTTCCACTATTAGAAGCAACATCAACATTATTGGCATTAAACCATGGAGGAGGAACAAAAGTAGGTCCTTCCATGTCGAATACCATTCTCTGTTCAGAATTCAATTGGTCATAGAAGTCCCGTTGACTATTCTCTGATTGAGGAAGAGATGACTCAATCGGCTTTTTGTTCAGAATTCAACTGGATTAGGGTTTAAGAGGATAAAATAACACTTTTTGTTTATATTTATATTTTCACTGTCAGCCACGGATTCCGCCATGCATTCAGCCACAGATTACGCCATGGATTCCGCCACGGAATCAACGATGTTAAAGCCACGGATTTAATCGCGAAGCTTTAGTGACGACAATAGCCTTGAGACATTGTGCATCATTTTTATTGTTTTTCTTGCACTAGCGACACAATGTACTACGTGGTCAATTTCATCTCTAATTAGCCACGAATTCAGACATGACTTTTTCTTGTGACGAAGTCCGTAACTCATTTAGCTTTGACTTTTTCTACACCACTTGAATTCTTTGGAAAATTAGTGACAATATTAAAATTGTTGGCAATTTCATCTCTATTTAGCCACCGATTTAGGGACACCTATTGTTCGAGCCAAGATTCGTCGCTATTTTGCCACCAATTTACCAAAAGTCTAGAATTCCATGACCAATAGTGACGTATATAGCATCGAATTATTTGGCGTCACTGATATTGCATCTGTCGGTGACACCCCATCTTTTCCTCATGAAATTTAGCAACCAATGTTGTATTCCATCACTAATTCCATGGCTATTTGTCACGAATTTAGAGACGGTTTTTATTCGTGGCTATTTGCCGTGGCTAAAACAGCCTTTTTTAGTAGTGTAATTTAACTAGATCTAACCGTGCGAATAGCTTTTCGACTACCAAAAAAGCATCTTTGGGAGGCTTTGAGGTCATAAAGGTTTGAATATTTTTGGGGACCAAATTGATAAACTTCCAATCCCTTCCAAGATTCCATATTGATCATTCATCTAGCCCATTGTTGTGGCCAAGTTCAACCTCTTGATCTCGAAGTCTGAAATCCTACACAAGAAGAGGCTTAAAGATTGTACTATAAATATATGCCAACCTCCTAGGAAAGAGGATATCATGACAAGTCATACTTAATCAAGATGCCCCCTAGAGTTCCCCTTGAACACTTCAATGAGGATTACGTCTCTCGAGCTTAACACAAAGGCGATATGAACCTCTCACTGAAGTGTTTGGGGGAGCTCCGGGTGTCACTTGATACCATTACTTTAAGGAGTATCACACATTGATAATACGAGAAATCCAAGGATTGCATATAAGTTGGTGGGCTACTCCTTCTGATGCCAATTGGGTTTAAGATGGAACTCTACCGATTTTGTGTGCTCAGCTTGATTAACGCATGAGCGCTCACCGGAATTTAACAGTTTTAGCATGCTTGTACCAAGTATCGACCTCCTTTCTTTATATCCAATGTTGTTATTTCTATTTTCTTTCTTTCTTTCTTCAACAATGAGATGCAAGCTTTGCTGAACAGTCGAGTTTAGGAGTTTAGGAGAGTCGATATCAAGAAAGCATTTCATGAGCTTATAAATCTGGCCCATCATATATGGGTTGTATCATGCCCATATGTTTTTTTGGTAAAAAGTCAGGCCCATATGTTAATTTCCAAGAAATTAATATTCTAACATTTCAGAAAATATAAAAATAATAGTTACAGTGAGCATCATATACTAATCACCAGACAAAATATATGTACTTAATTATATATTATGTGTTTATGTTTTAATTAATACTGGAGTCAGCGTCTGCTTCAATAAAAATCAATTTGTCTTATGCAAATTTAAACTTTTTTTGGATATATTTTCTGTTATCTTAATATATTTATCTTATGCTAAAATTCATAATACACATATAATTAACAATAAAACTACTATAAAGGGTGTGTTTGTGCATAGATGTGTACGTAGACCATGTGAAGTTCTAGCTGTCCCCTTTTTTTTATTCCTCCTTTCTTTTTGCTTTAACTGCACGAATCCAAATCCAATGGATTCAATCCATGCAAAGATTTCAATTTTTTTTATTCACATATATATAATCTAATATTTTAAATATAAATTAACTGTTTACCATGCACCTGCAAGTTGCATCCAACTTGCCTGGATTTTTTATATTTATTATTCATATTCCTACATATAACTATTTATAATTTTATTATATATCATCTTTGACTTGAAAAAAAAATATTTATTCTAAGATGGTAGACCATAACCACTATTTATAGGTACTTAATTAAGTATATATATATATATATATATATATATATATATATATATATATATATATATATAGTGTTAGCTTTTGAACCCATAAAGAGAGTCGAGGTTGGGAATTTTTAAATGTTTTATGAATCTTGAGTTTAAATTAACTCTAGCAAGGAATGAATTTCGATTTTATCGCTTATATATTAATTAAGCCTATTTGTGTATTTGATTTAGGAAAAAAAAAAATACTCCCTCCGTAGATGTAAAATCTTATTAAGAAAAATATGTCATTTTAGATATCTTGGGGTTCACTTTCCAAAATTATCATTATAATGATTATGGATTTGTTAGTTGTAGTTTTAAATAAAGTAAAAAATTAAAGTAATAATTAAGGGTATAAATGTATTTTTGTTTGCTTTATTTACTTTATTAAAAAAAGTGTAAATATCTAAAAAGACATGTTTTAATTAACCAGAAAATATTTATTTGAGAGGAGACAACTTAGAAAAATAAACCTATTTAATCATATTATTGATCAACTTTAAATTTCATTGTTAGTATTTATTTGAGAGTTAAGAGGAAAGTATTTTTTGAATTAAGTATAACGTTGCTGTCAGTCACTCATGAAACTTGACTTTCATGATCTAAAAGATCTATACGTGGCCAATAATTGAGTCTGACGTTATTGTCAATTTTGTAATAATAATAATAATAATAATAATAATAATAATAATAATAATAATAATAATAATAAAGTGGTGGTCAATAATCAACCATCCTTAATTGCGTCAGGGGGATGATAGTCATCCCCCTTGACGCAATTTGGGATGGTTGATTTTGTTCCTGGGCATGTGGTGGCCGAGGCGGCTCGTCGTAATCGAGTTAAGTATCAAGATAAGTGTAAAGTCATTGGTTATGGGTTCTTACCCTTCTCTTTTTCCGCACTTGGAGAACTTGAGGCAGACGCCATAGCCCTGCTAAGGAGGATCGAGAAATTTGCTCACGCTCATGATATCGGGGCTCATAATGCAGCTCATATTTTCACCAGGGTAGGGTTTTCTATTTCTAAGCGAGTGGGGGCCCAGATTGTCTCTTGGCTCCCCACTAATTCTTTGTAAACTCTTATATTTATTTATTATTTTAGTAATAATTATAATAAAATAATAATAATAATAATAATAATAATAATAAGATTTTTTTTTGGATGCTAAACCTTCTATGATACTCCTCTCATAATATATAATTCGTTTTATTTTATAATAAGGAAATAATAAGTTTATAAAATATTAACTTTTTAAAATAATATTATACTTATTAAACTAATAAAATAGTTAATATTTTATAATACTTATTAAATGGCTTATATTTTGAGATGAAAAAAGTATTAATTAGCCAAAAAAAATCAAATAAAACCCCATGTTCTTAAAGGAAGAGGAATCTTGCAACTTGGTGAAGAAAACAATGCATGAGCTATTGAGTTGGATATGGAAAGTGCCTACTAGTATTTGGTCACTTTTCATTTGTTTTATTTTTTCCTCTTCTTAGACCCCATATACTTTGTCCTTGTTAATTTGGACATCTTCCTTTGTCCTTTCCTACCAAATGTGTTACCTATCTTAGCCCACCATTCATTCAAGAATCATTGTTTCTCACCATCCCAATTGTATGGCTCTTTGCATACACAAGCGAAATTTACCCATTACTTAACGCTGCTTGGGAAGTTGATCGAAAATGGCTTAAAATCGTCGATTTTGATTTGAACAGATGAAATTCTACTTGTGATATGAAGAAAACTGTGTTAGCTACAACGTTATTTGATAAGGTACTCCCTAACGATGATAATGGTATATATCAATATATACCAATTTATATTGATAAACCTTGGTATAACTTCGCGGATGAACCCTAATGTGGTCCAATAAGTAAGTACAACCAAACCCTTTGTCTTTATTTCATCATTTGATAAAATTGTAGCTATATTAATTAATTTAATTATCCAACACAAAAACCCCACCGACACTCTAAATTCCCTTTACCCCTAAGAATGATCTTGTAGGTTGTTTGTAGCAATAATTACCTTGAAAGAGACCCTTTGATAACTACATCTACCTGCATACAAATACATGCTCAATATATTTCATTTTTACTGCTAATATGTAGTTAGATTTAAATCAAAATTAAACTCTTCCCATATAAATAAAATAAAAACACGGTGGCACGTGCCTGTGGATGCGCTCCCTTGCCGGTGCCGGTGCCGGTGGGTCAATGCCATGTATGTTTGACCCTAAGTGCCCTCCATGAGTTTCAACAAATCAACGGTTGTAAAGACATCGATCAAAAGAAGTGGTTTCGGTGGGGTGCGTTGCACGAGATCATTCCTCTAGAGTTACCTTTTAATCAAGCAAGCCTCCACTACTACTCTCTTCACTGTGGACTGTTTTGTTGTGTGTCTTTCAAGCTTTCAACTTCCATCCTCTCCCCACCCTCTTTATCTCATCAACAACTTTTTTACGGGGTATGATAAGTTCACCGCTAATTTTTACTATTTACACCGTAAAGCTACCGCATACCTATGCGGTGGCTTAATCAACATTTAGTCCGACCCACCGCATATACATGCGGTGAGTACGTTGACCGTATTGCAACACACCACATGTATATGCGGTGTATTAAGCTAAAACGGAGTCCGTTAAACAAGAAACCGATTGGGTCGACGTTATCCGAAACCCACCGCATGCCCATGCGGTGGGTTTTGAAAATATTAAAAAATTGGGTAAAAAGCCACCGCATGGGCATGCGGTGGATTTGTTACCTTTGCCACAACGGTAAAAAAGACACCGCATGGGCATGCGGTGGCTTTTTTACCGCGTGGGGGCCCATTATAAATAGGCGTGGGGGGCCCATTTCTCCGACACACTATCCGACTCTTCTCCGATTCCTTTCTTTCCGAGCCCGACTTTTTGTTCCGTCGATTCCCCGTCCATATTTCTACCCCCACTTTGTACCCCGAGTGTTGAGATGGTGAAAGACAATCGTGGAAAAGATGCGTCTGATGCTGTCGGTCCTTTTCGGAGACATCTGTTACAGGTAACATTGAATGTGTATAAAAATCAATTTGCTTTATTTTTTAAGCTGAAGGAGATAGTGTTAACATTTAATTGTTATATATAATGTAGCCCGAACCCACTATACAGAGGAGGAGGACGATAGATGTCCCACCACAGCTTGAGACACAGCCTGAGCAACAACCACAGACTCAGACACATTCTCAGCCTAAGGTATGTTAAAATCATTAATAAGTGTAGGGAAATTAAAATCGAATAAGTATATATTTCTGTGTTCTTAGGAATTGATAGTATTAAGTTGAAATCATCAATAAACCTTAGGAAAATCTTGCAACATTTAGTCAGTTATACGATATAGTATCGTATTCGAGCCATAGGATTCTGACAAATATATTTTAATTTACACATACCACGTTATCGAGATGGATATGTTAAAATCATTAATAGGTGTAGGGAAATTGAAATCGAATAAGTATATATTTCTGTGTTCTTAGGAATTGATAGTATTAAGTTGAAATCATTAATAAACCTTAGGAAAATCTTGCAACATTTAGTCAGTTATACGATATAGTATCGTATTCGAGCCATAGGATTCTGACAAATATATTTTAAGTTACACATACCACGTTATCGAGATGGATATGTTAAAATCATTAATAGGTGTAGGGAAATTGAAATCGAATAAGTATATATTTCTGTGTTCTTAGGAATTGATAGTATTAAGTTGAAATCATTAATAAACCTTAGGAAAATCTTGCAACATTTAGTCAGTTATACGATATAGTATCGTATTCGAGCCATAGGATTCTGACAAATATATTGTAATTTACACATACCACGTTATCGAGATGGATATGTTAAAATCGAATAAGTATATATTTATGTTTTCTTAGGCATTGTTAGTATTAAGTTGAAATCATTAATAAACCATAGGAAAATCTTGCAACATTTAGTCAGTCGTACGATAGAGTATTGTATTCGAGCGATAGGATTCTGATAAATATATTTTAATTTACACAGTCCACGTTATCGAGAGGGTTAGGAGAGAGGGTGGTTTTGCAATCTGCTAGGAGAGCTGTCATTAGGGAGAGACAGACGTTGGAGGATGTACCAGTTCCTATGGAGATGGATAGTGACGCGGTAGATGATGATACCGGGGCTGCCGTCAGGGAGAGCCAGACGTTGGAGGATGTAGTGGATCCTCCGGAGAGGGATAGTGAGACAGTAGGAGGTGACACTGGGCCATCTTCTCAGTCACGTGTTGACCAGAGTGACGGTTTGGGGCACACGTCACAGTCGTCTATAGAGACATATCAGAGTCTGGTGCAGATTGAGTTGGAGTTGATGTCTGACCACACGGATGACCTAGTGGTGCAGTCGACCGAAGAGTCTAGACAAGGGGAGGGTATTGAGATGATGGAGGAGTACCTACGAGGGGACCAAGCACCGCAGACGGATGAGCAGTTGCAGACTGGAGCTGAGAGAGTGGATGAGCAGTTGCAGACTCAGCATGACGGTTATCAGTCGTACTTTGGGACTGCGTTTGCGAGCGAACAATTGAACTCGTATGACGACACGGCACCTCTGCTCGGAGATGTGGGTGTTGGGACGAGTCATGCTCGAGCGGGCGACCAGGAGCCATGGGCCGTTGGGCAGATAGATTTCGCGTCGTTCACCCCGGTAGGATCTACGGGTGTAGGGAGGACGCTTAGGAGTCAGCATGCGGCGTCATCGTCAACGCCAAGGAGCTCCGAGCCTGAGCCGGTCACTGGGAGTCAGTAGGCGGCGCCATCAGCGACACCTAGGAACTTGGAGGGTGTGCCGATTGCTGGGGGTCTTGAGACACATGATCCGTGGGGGACCGGTGACGATGTTCGTCAGGACAGGGGAGGAGACCAGGCGGCATAGCCCCCCGCCCGTGTAGTGCAGAGGAGGCGGAGACAGCGTGGCGAGAGCAGTAGGGCAGGTGGTGCTAGGCAGCATGCCGAGGGGAGTAGTGCAGCAGGTGATAGGCAGCATAGCGAGCCTATCAGCACAGGGGTAGTTCGGGCAGTTCTGCCCGAATGGCCAGGGGGGCCACACACCGTCTCACTGTTGAGAGATTACGAGGCCCACATTGCACAGGCTGTTTAGAGACGGGAGGACGCAGCCTTGCGGAGGGGTGTGCGTGTGTAGAGACGGGGGCAGTCGCTGGGCCGGGTAGAGGCGTTGTTGGAGGTGGATGGACGGGAGTCCTGGTTTGCCGCAGTGCGTGACACTGGGTTCTGGGAGCTGAGAGATTTTGAGTGGGATCATGTGGATCACAGTCTGATCAGCGCGTTTGTTGAGCACTGGCACCCCGAGACGAACAGTTTCCACTTTGCATGGGGAGAGATCACTATCACACTGCACGATGTGTTCTTCATACTTGGGCTTGGTTTGGACGGAGAGGAGTGTATTCATGTGGATGATGTGGGCGCCGGGAGGGACACAGTTGGGGACTTGTACGGCTTGACTCAGCACGAGCGGGAGAGCGCATGGGCCCATGGAGGCCCTACTATTCAGCTCCTCCTTCAGAAGATAGCACCGATGCGACATCGGGTTCGAGATGGCGCCCCACTAGAGCATGATATGGAGTGCATCGTGGGTGTTGTGATGGGGATTATTGCGACTGCGACGTTGTTCATCGACAAGTCGGGCGGGAGATTGCGTCCGGAGGTGATCCGTAGGTTTATGGATGCAGCGCAGGTTCCAAATCTTTCTATAGCTGCAGGGATCTTGGCGTGCTTGTACCGAGGATTGGGCGAGGCGACCAGGGAGTTGGCCAAAGACATGGACGGTTGTACGAAACTGTTGGAGGTAATTCATTCGTTCTGTGATTATTAATTTATTCCAGTTTTGTAACTAAGTTACAATGACTATGTTGCTGATAGTATTGTTCCTTTGTAGGTGTGGATATGATTGTATTTTCCGGTGTTCAAGGTTGGCATGACGCTCGATCGGAGGCTATCCCGGGATCCGCGACACGGGGTGAGGTACGTCCTTGGGGCGACGCCATTTTCCACCACGGTGACCCGGGATGATAGGCCTCGCATCGAGCGACTGGATGTTCTGCGGCGGAGGCTGGATGAGATGACTGTCGATGAGGTACGAACACATTTTATATCCACTTACATTTGTCAGACTATAAACTAGATGTTGAACATTTGAGTTGTACAAACAATTTCTATTCCATTGCAGATCGAGTTCATGCCCTTTGGTAGACACTTGGATTTTGATGGAGATCTACGTCTGTCGCGATATAGGGGCACCATCCGATGGTTGTTCGAAGAGGAGCCGTATATGCTGGACCGTGTGCTGCGACAGTTTGGTCGGGTTCAGCACATTCCCGCTGATCCAATCAGACCTAGCAAAGTGCACAGACCGAAGTCCGCCAAGGCCAAGAAGGAGGCGTCGTTCCACCCAGCCGACAACCACTGGGCGCACAGATTCGATCATCTTTTCCCCATGGAGGAGTTGCCACAGACCTCTGTAGAGTACCCATATGGCGTGGCCGATGACTATCTGGAGTGGTTACACCGCCATAGTCATCCATACCTACTTCCTGACACTCCTCGACACCAGCCCATCATCCCGCCGCCACCACCCCCGCCGACCATCATCGAGCAGCGCCATCATGCGACTGGGTTGGAGATTCAGCGAGTCAGGGACCTGGGAGTTCAGTTGACAGATGCACATTTGGATCGCATCTATGAGCAATTTTGGGGTCCTTCCCCACCGTGACGGTGCGATCTGGGCTGATGTATGTGGTTGTTCTGTTTGCGGTTAGATGACTTTTTGTGTAGTAGTTGGTAGTTTGGATTGTTTTTTGTGGAGTAGTTGATGATTCGATTTGGGATTACGTATTTTGTGTTTTCGGTGTGGATTTGATTGGTTTGTTACCGTTTTGGATCTTTTTCAAATTTGATAAGTATGCCCGTACACAGCTTTCAATATCATGATTCGAAACGAACTTTATAAATTAAAATCGACCAAATACAACCCAAATATAGTCAAGGGTTACGTAAAGTAGCTTGATCTAGCTTCATGACAAGAGCCTTTTTTTCCTCTTCCAGAACTGCAACTTGACTTTCCAGGATATCAATCTGCCAACGGGCTTGTTGGTTTTCGACCAGCAGCGACCGATTTTCATCACGTAGTCTCTTTATCATCGCCTCCACCGTCTTTGAGCGTGGACTACCAGTGTAGAGAACCGCCTCAAACTCTTCCATCGTGCCTTGACGTATTATATCGTTGCTTGAGCTTTCCCCGCTGTTGTCCGACATGTTGATGTGTGGTACCTTGGTCTCAGACTCCTGGCATATATAGGTGTTAGACACCGCATGTCCATGCGGTGTATAATACCGCATGGACATGCGGTGTATTATACCGCATGGACATGCGGTGTGTAATACCGCATGGGCATGGGGTAGGAATACCTATATTATACCGACCTCAATTGCCGCCGGAAACACACTTCACCGCCGACAATGTCGTCCGAACCAAGACCAATTCCACGTGAAGACATGTTCACCAAACACTACAAAAGAGAGGCGCTTGGAGGCATCGCTTTCACTGCAACGTGTCGTCACTGCGGCCATCGCTACACCGTGACCAACAACCTGCAGCACGATCGCCTTAAGAGGCACATCAACAACAAGCATGCCGACGAGATCTAGGATTTATGTGTTTATTCGACTTATGTGTAGTCGTTCGTTTGTGCCAGTGTGATGAAGTTGTGACCATCGTGGTTGTGTTGTAATTTGTTTGTCGTCTTTGTAGTTGTGACAATGTTGTTTGAATAATAAGTCGGTTCGTACGCTCTTTGTGTCATGTGTTTCCTACTGCAACATATTTTCTATTTTCCTTGCAACATTTGAAATAATATGTCATGGAAATCACCGATCGGAATCCGATAGAGAATTTCATTAAAAGGTTTAACTGCTTAGAAATGAAAATACAACACTTGCACAACACACTACATACTTGGTAATGCACGTCTAGTCACTACCTTCGTCTGATGACCTCTCATTAATGGAAATGACAATATTCATTTGGTTGAACGCGTAATACCTTTCACCTGTGTTGAATGCTCGCAGCTTTCGGATAACATGATCACATAGGCCCTCAACCCCGAAATTGTAAACATCGTAATAACAATATCTCCTAATGTGATTCGCGATCTGCGCCTCTGCATCTAAGTAATACGATTCGGGAAATCCTCTGTCGTCATAACAATGCGCACAAGAAAACTCGATCGGATATGCTATGTCAGTGTCCGTCTCGAATTGACACTGAAGTATAATGCACGAATTTCCCGGAAGGTATGCTGGATGCCTGCAGGCGCATTCCTCCGGCCACCGTGGCTCCGTGCAACGAATTAATGTAACATTGTACTCCACATAACCTGCCGTTCGCTGGTATGTGCCTAAGGCGTTGACCATTTTGTAACATGTGTATGATTTATAGGCCATACACCGCATGGTCATGCGGTGGGTTCATACCGCATGTCCATGCGGTATGTCTGGAGAGGACCGGACCGGACCGGACCGGTCCCATGTTTGAACATGGTGTAGAGTCACCGCATGTGTATGCGGTATCTCAATACCGCATACACATGCGGTGTAGAGACACCACATACCTAGCCAATTGCCTATAAAATGGGACAACCACCTCATACGAATCACAACAATCAAATCATGGTTAGAGTAGCTGAGTTTGAAGGTAAGACAGATATGGGTGTGTCATACAAAATTATACGCGAAAAGTTCTCGAGGCCATACGAGGATTATTTGTGCAATTGTCAGCACAAGCGGTGGTGCCAATCATTTCCCTGCTGTCTTTTTCACGTTGTATGCTACAAAGGCGTTGAAGGCAATAGCTACGCATTCTCGGAGCCGGTTGAATTGGCGTGTCTAAAAGGTCACCAATTACACATTGAGGACCCTGAGTCATACTACCGCGAGGCGGTTGAGGCAATCAAATGCGCAATCAGCGACCTATTTAGCGATGTCAGGCTACACTGCGCATTTGAAATTGCAAGGTTCACTGTCGACAACGCAGTTCGTCCAGCGAACGACAAAGTGAAGAAGTACACATTCAACCGCATTGAGATCCACATTAGCCCGCGTCTTCTCGAGGAGTCAGTAGGTAGTTGTTCCACAGATCCTTTACTGTGGTGGGACCCTATGCAAAATATACCATATGGTTAGTAGAGCAGGAACCAAGTTGGTGTAATGCAAATGATTGAACAGAGAAATATAATTGTTGGTTTAACTCGGGACCTCATAAATTCACCATAAATGATACACAACAAATACCAACCGACAACATTTTACCTATGGTACATAACAACTACCAACCGACTCCTCTACATTGCTCGGCAAAATGTGAATCTCTATTCGATGAAATGAGTATTTTGTAAGCTTGGTGTTTGCATGCCACATGACTTTTTCCACTGTGTATCTTGCCACCTGCGCTGCACTGGCCAATCCCAAATTGGAGAAGAAGTCGCTAACAAGCTCCGTAATTGCCTCCGTCACGTGAATATAATATGCTGCAGGGTTATCCCTATACGAGTACGACCTGGTCATGCGGACATCCTCGTAAGTCACTCCTTGGACGCACTCTAGGTCAACCGAATCGGAAACCCTGCCTGTATCGCGTTCTCCGCATACAACTTGGCAAAGGCAGCACGTACATCCTTTCGAGCTTCTGTGCTGACAGTTGCACAATAAATCGTCAGGTGGCATACGAAAAGTTTTGACTGTAAGTCTAAACCTACTGCCCGATCTTGTCTCCGCGTCATACACTTTGGTAGTGGACATAGTGTTTATGGTTTATTGTAAGTCTAAACCAACTGCCCTTTTATAGTTTCCATCCAATACCACCGCATGCCTTTGCAGTATATGTACCGCATATCCATGCGGTATTTATCACCGCATGCCCATGCGGTATATATCACCGCCTGCCCATACGGTGACACCCTCACAGCACGGCGACACCGTTACATGATATAAACAGCGTACCAGCACGTCGTTTCGGCACTCTAAACGAAAACATGGAGCAACGTACCAGCACGGTGACACCGTTACATGATATAAACAGCGAGGGGTATTTGTGTTTTCAAATATGATTTTTGGTTATTTCAGGGGAAAACACGTTACATGAAACCGTTTAGAGTGCCTCATTTTTCATATTAATTAATGATATAAGATTACAACAAAAATAACTTAGTTACAAAGTTTTGCCGGGTCGCTGTCATGTCACACATCAGAGGAAATCATTGTTGTTCTCTTCCTCTGATGGTGAAACATTCTCCGGCGGCACTGCGAATACCCGAAAGCGAGCGTTGCCTAAGTAGCTAAACATCAAACCCGCGCCTACCCGCACGCCACGCGATCTCGCGAACGTATTCCATCCTTGTGCGAGCCAGAGTGCACCGGAGCTGTTGCGCTCTACCCGGATGCTGGTGCCTCTCCTCCCTATCCCATTAGTCAGCGTTATTCTTTCGACGCCGCCCAGCCCGTATTCTTCTTCGAAGTTGGAAGGCAGAGGCTGCAGTTTTGAAGATCTACTTAGTGAGTTCGGACCATTGTGAATTATATGTCAGACGACCGAAGGGGGCTTACTAATATTTGTGTGAGCGAGACGTCTTCTACCCACAAGAAAAAATCCCTAAGGCCGCTCCCTGAGACCGAGAAGAAAGGTCTTGGTGTGTTACTGACCGTCATCTCCTTTTCCGTCAAACGAGATGTTGTAATTTCGACATCGCACGGCGTAATTTATAGCGGGAAATCATTTCTCGTTTTATGCGAGGCTTCCTGCATATCTATGGGGTGTGTACCACCGCATGTCCATGCGGTATGTCACACCGCATAGATATGCGGTAGTAAAAAAATATGCGGAAACGTACCGGCACGGGGACATCATCATCTTCTCCCGTCGTCGGAGTTGGTCGTCCAAATTCCATCGGTCGGGGAAGAGCGAGCCTCTTATAAAAGTGCGAAGATGAGAGATTCCGTCGTGCGTTCCGACGGAAGTTCCCAGCTTCGTCCTCTTGTAAGAGGTTCATTCTCCCTCGACGGATGTAATTTGGACGCCGACTCCGATGACGGACGAAGATGACGGTGTACCCGTACCGGTACGTTTCCAAAGCATTTACAGTTTTGGTTGGATGAGCAACAGTCATCCGCAGGATAATGTAAAAGACGTTATGGACGTACATATGTACTATCACAACGTCTTTCACATTATCCTGCGGATAACTATTGCATTTTATTAGATCGAATCTACATAACACTATATCGAAGCGATATAACCCGAGCAAAATGCCAGCGGCCTGCGATTTCAATCAAAAAGACATAAATCGCAGGACGTGGCATGTTGCCTAGGCTATCATCGCTATTCAGCCAAGAAAAAGGCATACATACGGATTTTATTTTCGAAGACAATGCGATAAAACCCGTGCAAACTAGTCAAGGGTAAAAAATTTCGGACCGAAGCCACAAATCTTTGGCCCTGGCTAGTTTGCATGGATTATCATCGCTTTTCCGCCACGGCAATTTTCACACGCAGGGCATGGGGTATATATAGGAACCCACCGCATGGACATGCGGTATGAATATACCGCATATGTATACGGTAGTAGCCACCTCATGCCCATGCGGTGGTACACCGCCGCCCTATGCGGTGTCCTTCTTACCGTATTCCTATGCGGTGGGCTCACAAATTCAAATTATTCCACGCCAACGGTCATTTCCAACCACCGCATTGGTATGCGGTGTAACTGTATAAGAAGTCTTCCGCTCTCCGTTGGAATCCATCCAATTCCCCACACCTCATTTTCTAATATGGTTAACGACGACACCAATCGACGGCCTTCAAGCCCAGCAGAGGAAGCACCTACAAGTACGCCAATGGCCGATAACTCACCACCCCCTCGTCTTCCGGTATGTGATTAATGTTTATCATTTGGAATGACCTTATAGGTAGAATATAGGTAGTGGAATAACCAGAATATAGGAAGTGCAATCATAACGAATGGAGACCAAAATATAGGTACCGGTTTGTCAATGTAGTGGAATAACTTAGGTTATGAATTAGAGCAGACGGAAACCATGAATGGGTCACGTAATATATTTGTACTGTTTCCATGCTGGTAGCTACCATTGGAGGAGCAGACTGATCCGATGCCGGAAGACGGTGAGGACGATCAGGCACGTAACCAAGAGTACCGCGATTACACTCCCGATTTTGCTACATCCCAGACGTGGACCAATCGCGACGATCTCCTACAACACTGTCGAGGCACCGCATTAAAGCTTAATATGGTTTTGACAATCAAGCGTTCTTGGGGGAGCACTCCTACAAGGCGTGGGAGTCTATTTCTCGCATGTGAGAAGTACGGCCAGTAAACTCCCCGTAAGAGACCGCGAGTAGCCGGAGACGATGCAAGCGGGAACACGCGCAGAGCTGTTTCGAAGATAGAGGGGTGTCCTTTTGCATTGTTTGGCGTCGAGTTCAAATGGGGCGAATGGGGCCTAGACGTTCTTCATGGAAAGCACAACCATCAACTCCCCGGTGCACTGGACGGTCACCCGTACGTCAGACGGATGGATACAGAGGAAAGGGACGCTACGTTGGCCCTTAACATCGTTGGTACCCCACCAAAACCGATTTTAGCCACCTTGAAGAAGACAACTAACGCACGGCACAAGTTGAACTTCACATCGCGGCGCCAAGTGTACAATGCGAGAGCGAAGTTCAAAGCTGAAGCGAGAGGAGATCGAATAGTCACCCAGGAAGCACTCCGCATTTTGCGGGATAAGGGTTACTTCTACTCTACGAGAAGATCCGCTGACGATCCCAATAAGCTTCAAGATCTATTCATCGCCCATACAGACGCTCGCCATCTTCTAGCCATGTTTCCATACGTCGTCCTCGTCGATAGTACATACCGGACGAATGCGTACGTTTCTATCTACGCTTATTCTTTTACCCCTTCCCACCAGGGTATGCAAACTCAAATATTTCATGGTGCAGGTACGGGATCCCTTTGTGTGAGTTCGTTGGATTCACTTGCACAAACAAGAACTTTGTCATCGGGTTCTGCTTCATGTCGCACGAGAACACAGATACGTACATTTGGGCGTTGGGGCAGCTCGTTTACCTCATGCGAGGCAATCTTCCTAACGTTGTTGTCACCGATCGAGAGTTGGGGTTGATTGCGGCGCTACGAGAAGTTCTTCCCAATGTCAGGCATATGTTGTGCACAGTGCACGTCCTCCGACGATGCGAAGAAGCTGCTTTCCAAAAGTCAAAGAATCTTGATGTTGCTAGGCGCTTCAAGAACGCATGTGTTGGTCTGTTCCAATCCAGATCGGTTGAAACTTTTGCTGCTAGACGGAGGGGTATGCATGCAGAGTGGGGGCATATCGAAGGGCTTATGCCGTATTTGGAGGCGACGTGGTTACGAGATTACTCGGAGAATATAGTTCGTGCATGGACAGACGCAATCCAACATTTTGGTACGACCACGACGAACAGGTGCACCTACGTTTTCATTATAAAATTCATTATACACATAATTTGTTTACATATAACGATCTTCACATGCGAGTCTCACTTATCTTGTAGGGTGGAGTCTGCTCATTCTGTGTTGAAAAAGACCTTAAACTCTGCGGTCGGTGATTTCACTCACGTGATAAACACAATCGACCTGATGATGGCGGATGAAATAAGTGAGGTGAAGAATACATTGGGGAGAGCGAACAACACCTGGCCTACCGACTCACACGGCCTATGGATTTTCGATCGAATTCGGAATATTGTGTCGAAGGAATGTTTCAACCTGTTGTTCGAAATCTACACAAAGATGGAAGCCGAGCCACCTTCGCTACCATGCAGAGATAAATACTGGAGGGACATCTACGGTCTCCCATGCACACATGAGATGCAAGCTTGTCGAGACACGCAGATACCAATCAGACCATCCCAGATTCACATTTTTTGGAAGCAATTGGATTTCAAGAGGCCTCATGTTGAGAACGTCCAGGATAACACTCCCCTGAGCGGAGCTGATGTGGACATGTCGCGCATGATCAGTTTGTTCCAGAGTGGAGCTATGGACGAGGATACTCGTTGGAGAATCGCGTCGGCATTCAATGACGGGGATCGTCCCTCCCATACACCGCTGACCACCCTTGACCCGGATGACCGTAGACCGCCCGGGAGACCGAGGACTCGCCACCCCTGTCAGACAAACCCTCTACCTTGGGAACATGAGCGTGCTCGGGCTCAACGTCGGGCAGATAGAGAGGCGACCAGTGGATCAGCAACACGAGGGCGAGGCCGAGGTCGGGGTCAACCGGCATCAAACGAAACAGATGACGTGGAAGGCAATGAGGAGGCCACTGGGTCCAACGCCATTTCCATCGACGACCCTCCTAGGGGCCAAAGAGTAGGCAGAGGACGAGGACGGGGTCGTGGAAGGGGACGTGGACGAGGTCGATCAGCGTCGGAGCCAGCTCCGGATATTGGAGGTGACAATCCAACACCAGCACCTACGACGCTTCCACCACAGAATCTACCTCGAGTAGATTTCAATTGGGGCACTGGCAACATCGACGAATTCATGATTACTTTCGTACGAGCCGTCATAAATGTTGCAGGTGATGGTCACTGTGGGTATAGGTCTTTTGCTTGTCTTATGAACTTGGGACAAGACGCATGGCCTCGAATTCGACGAGAGCTGGCCGTTGAGTTGCAGCTGCATTCAGATCGGTACCATTACTATCCTGCCTTAGATGAGCTCATCATGAGGGTAAACTATTTCGGCTCGTGTCATGATGCTACGTATTGGATGGAGATTCCGATCATGGGCGAGGTGTTTGCCACGCTTCACCAGCGTCCTTTGGTGATTTTGTCACAGATGATGCCTATGTTGTGCCTACCTTTGTACGCCACCGGTGGCCCGTCAGTACCGGCCTATGAGGAGCTAGATGGAATAGCTTTAGTCGGCAACAACAACCATTTCGTTCCGGTACGTTTCGTATTTCATATTCATTAATTTGTTAATGTTTGGTTTCTCTTTTCTAATGTCAATATTCACCTTGCATTCACAGATTTGGTTGTTGCCCGGTTCACCTCTTCCTCCAGTCTACGTTACATGGACACGACATCACGATCGCACGGTCGACGGTTGGGAAGAGCAGTTTGCAGCGAGGATTGCACGATATAGAGCTTACCGCCGTCGTGATGGTGGTCGTCCCCTATCGTATTAGCACTTTCCACTTTCTGGTGTCATCTTTCGAACTTCATATGTTCAATTGGGTTGTATCTTTCTCTATGTCATTTCCCAAACTATTTTTCAAACTCCATATTTCGTCATCCATGATATTTATCGCACTTTCGTTTTCAACTATTCTAATTGTGGATTGTCCAGCGACATTATCTTTCTTTTGAATTCAGCACATTCGTTTTTTCCGATCACGCCCTTTATTATATCGTTAATTCCACTGTAGTCGAATAACACCGTAGATGTCCCTATCTGAAACGAGAACTTCCGTTGCATACCGCATGGGTATGCGGTGTATATCGGTCTTCGGCCGGTCCGTTCCGGTCCTCCAAATAGTTACCTAAAAACTGGTTATCCGAAACCCCACCGCATGGGTATGCGGTGGGGTTTGAACAGAACGGGGTACCCACCGCATATACATGCGGTGGGATCCCGAACAAGTTGAAACACCGCATATACATGCGGTGGGTTACCGCATGTATATGCGGTGGGTCCCTTGACTGTCATTAAAGTCACCGCATAGATATGCGGTGATTAGCGGTGGAAATAGTAAAAATTAGCGGTGTAGATATCCGTCCCGCTTTTTTATGTTACAATATGACCGTAAGAATTTTAAGATAATTTTATATGGGGGAACATTTTAGAGGTCAAATCTCAAGGGCTTGCTTTGACAAACAATCTTGATCTTCTAGACCTCATTGGTTAGAATGTCCTCGGGTATCTCAGACGTTAGTTATGAGTAGGAGTGTCATTCAATCCGAACAAGCTGAATTTGACATGTTCAAGTTTGGTTCGTTTGTTAAATGAGTTCGAGTCGAAGCGAGTTCAATTTTTATACGCGCTTTCTTTTTTGATCAAGTTTGGCTTGTTAGGAAATGAACGAGTTCGAACCGAGCTTTTTTCGAACTTGCAGTTTTACTTAGTCATGACATATTAACTTAAAGGAAATTTAAAAAATTGTCTCAGTCGGGGTGGCTCACCAGTTGGGAGTAAGGGGGATATCAGGAGGTCTCGGGTTCGATCCCTACCTCCGCCCCTTTCCTTGGATGAAAATCCAAGGTTTGCCTTACTCCTTTCCAGTGGGTCGAATCGGTCGGCGCAAACCGGTTTACCTGGTGTGTGGCTCTTGTCGGTTGCGTCACATGCCCGGGTTTGCCACCAAAGGTGGGTTCCTCGTCATTAAAAAAAAAAAATTCTATAAAATTCGAGCTATTCGAGCTTTAATCGAACTAGCTGAGCTTTCAACCGAGCTTAAAATCATTTTCAAGCTCAGCTTGTTTAGGTAAGTGAACGAGCTTGACTCGAGCTTTTTTCAAGTCGATCAGCTCATACAATGCTAGAGAGATGAATGAGACCAAAAGTGTTCCACATCGGAAAAATTGAACATAACAAACCCTAGTATATGAGTCGGTGGGCTACCCCTTCTATTGCCAATTGGTTTTAGAATGGAACCTCACCCGGCTTGTGTGCTAGGCTACTAGCGCATGTGCGCCCGTACACACGACCCCCAGTCATCGGTCCGAGTCGGACTTTGATATATAACAACCCTAGTAGGGGTGTGCATGATTCGGTCCAAACCGAATTTTTGGGCCGAACCAACACAAACCAAACCGAACCGAACCAAACCGAAGTTTTTCGGTTCGGCTTTCGGTTCGAGAATTTTCATTTTTCGGTTTCGGTTCGGTTTGTATTCGGTTTCGGTTCGGTTTGTGTTAAACCGAATTTTTTTATACACTACATAAATATATTATATATATGTTTTTGAATATTTTATATATACACACATACTTACTGTATTTGCATAATATGGCTACATAATATGTATACATACATTATATTTAAATACACATATATACACTAGATTTGCATGTGTATGTATAATATATTGTATATGTATATATACTGTATTTGTTAAAATTTTAAATTTTGTATACTTTAAAGTATTTTGGAATATGTACACATATTTTGTAATATATACACATATTTTGGAATGTGTATATATACTATATTTTATATATATTTGTATACTTAATTGTTTTTTTATGAAAATTCGGTTTAATTATGTTAAAACCGAACCGAACACAAACCGAACCGGCAAATAACCGAACCGAACCTAATGCATTCGGTTCGGCTTTCGGTTTGAGAATTTGATATTTTCGGTTTCGGTTCGGTTCGGTTCGGCCCGGTTCGGCTCGGTTATAGACCGATGCACACCCCTAAACCCTAGTCCTAAGCACCCCGAATTATTTCCTTATCAAAAGAGAAAAAAATGAGAGGGCAAATTTTGATAGTATAAAATAACAAAGAATTGGCACTAAGTTGTGAGTTTTTTCCATTGAAATATGATTTTCTCATCATTTACTCCGCATTGTACATTCATTCGTTTAAAAGAGGGTAAGGAATAGGTGAATTATAATCATCCTAATGTAAAGAAAAAATAAATTACCAAGCATGAAAGGTGCTGAAAGTCAAGAATTTGAACCTTTTTTTTTCCCAGAGAAAATGGATTCAATATATTTCGTCATTCGATAAAATATACCGCATTAGAGTGTTAATTTTGTTCAAAAAATATATCATTTTATATATTTTAGTCTTTATTTTACAAACATATCTTTATAATAATTAATCTGTTGTTAGGTGTAGTTTTTGATTTTATGAAAAATAATAATGTAATAAATTAAAGTAAAATAGTTTACATAAGTTAAAATACGGAGTGTGAATTAAAAGGGACGTTTACAAAAATATCCAAAAAAATTACCTAAATTAGAGGAGTATCCACATGTTTGAATATATTACAAAACTATCCATTCCTTTCATTCATTGTTTTTCAACATTGAATACTCCATTCTCGCTCCCGTCTCATTCACCGTTCTTCCCATCGCCTCCCACCTCCGTCGTTCTTCTGTCTTCCTTCCTCCGTCTTCCTTCCTCCATCTTCGTTCCTCCGTCTTCGTTCCTCCGGCATCGTTCCTCCGACATCGTTCTTCCCCTGTCGTTCATCGGTGGAGTTTCCTGTGTCCTTCTGCAGTTGATCTCGAAGAAAGAAAACAGCAGATCAGCCGTCCTCGTCGCATATTAAAGGTATGAAATCGCACAATAGTACAGTATTAATTTTCGAAACACATCTAGTTCGACAGAAAACCAACCTCTGCTGACATATAATCTGATATCTGCTGACAGTAGTACAATGGAGTATTAATTTTCGAATACCTAGTTCTGCTGAGATATAATCTGATATATAAATGTGTGCCGAAGGCACACATTTAGATTGAAGTTGATGAATTACCTGTTCTTTTAATAGTTATGCTTTTACTGTGTGCAAGTAATGTAATAAACTGATGCTGCTGACAAGTAAAAAGGCAGAAATTCATATTGAAAGTGTTACTACTCATTTGTATTGAAACTAAAACGAAATTATTTGTAATTATTCCAAAAGAGAGAATAGTTGTACAACAACTGTTTGAAAGTAATGCAAATAAATGGTGCTGCTGATAAGTAATAGTTTACTACAATCTAAAGTGTTGAATGTAATGATTCTAATGTAAAATACAGTTAGATGTTGTGTAAATAGTTTTTAATGATTATGCACACCAAACCTGTCATTTTTGATTTCAAAACAAAATGGATTGTTCTCAAAACCTGTTCCACTGCTGACATTTATATCTAATAAAGTAATATTTGAGCCAAAAGGAACAGATTCAGATTGAATAATTACGAAGTTACTACTCTTTTGTATTGAAACTAAAAACAAATTAATAGTGATTGTTCTAAATCAAATAATAAATGTGCAAAGTATAATTAATCGTTTTGCAAAAATTTAGTGCTGTTGACAAATAATGGATGAAATCAATCTAACGTTTTGACTGACTTATTTCTAATGAAAAATGCAGTTAGATGTTGTGTAAATAGTGTGTAATGATTATGCACTCCCTAATCGTGATTTTTGATTTCCTAATGAACTAATTTATTGTCAAAATATGCTACACTGCTGACATCTTACGTAATGAAGTAAAATTTGTCCACAAAGGACACAAATTCTGTTTGAAATTTATGAAGTTACTACTCTTTGTATTAAAATTAAAAAGAAATTAGTAGTTATTATTCTAAACTAAATAATAGTTATGCAACTTTTAAAATATAATTATGCAAAAAAACTGATTATAATGTATTGAATTTTTGCCAAAATCTGTTACACTGCTGACATATAATGTAACAGATTTAAATTTAAATTTAGGGAGTTACACTCTTCTTGTAATTGGGTTAAAAATTGAAACAAATTAGTATTGATGAACAAAAAATAAACAATAGTTGTGCAAATACTAATTAATACTTATGCAAACCTATTCTACTGCTGACATGCAAGAGTTAAACTCAATCTGGTGTATTGGTTTAGTGAATTGGAGAATCCTGATGCTAAGACATACTGGGATGTTGTGTTTACTAGTTGGTAATGAAAATGCGCCTCTCCAATTATATTTAGTTTAACCAGTAGTTTAATTAATATATCAATTTGTTATTGTGTTGACATGTGATGTAATTACAGGGCATAATTTTATCTGTATTATAATAATACTGAAATAAATTGAGTTGATGTGTTTACCATTAGTATTGATGTGTCTTGTTTTCTGTTATCATAGGTAAGGAAATATATATGGCTCCATATGTGATTACAGTAGTATATGGTGGAGAATGGAGGTTTTCTGCGACCGGGCTTTCATTTGTTGGAGAAAAAACTTCAAAGGTTTTTATATTAAATAATCCAATCACTTTTCAGCGGCTGGAAGAAAAAGTACGTAGTAGGTTTAATATTGATGCTGCAGTTGGTTTAGAATTCAACCACCTACACCCTTTAAAATTGCTGAGATCGCCGCTGAAAGTTGACTGCGATGCTGATTTTGAAGAATTTTTGGCTTTGACAACACTTGCCAATGTAAAATTTGCTGTTGAACTGTGTGTTAGCAAAAAGCTTTTGCCTCTGCCAATAACTAATGCAGATGACAGGGAAAGCTGGAGATCTTTTACATCTGAACAGTTGCAGCTGGATTTGGTTCCAAATATTGTTGAAAAAGATAGCACATCAGTGATGTCTGACTTGAAGATGAAGAGTATAAAAGTGGAAAACATGGAAGAGGATGATTGGTCTCAAGGTTCTGAAAGTGAAACAGAATCAGATGCTGAGGTCTGGAGGAATCTATACTCTTCAATGCAGGGAAGAGACACATTAAAGGAAGAGTGGGATGATTCTGCATCAAGTCAACAGGTTTTGCCAAACAACTCAAGTGAAATTCTGTATGTTGGAAAAACTTTTGTATCAAGACAAGCAGCAAAGGATGCTTTGACAATTCTGTCCGTAACTCAGACATTTGGTTTTAGAGTAACAAAATCAGAGCCGAGGTATTTTAGAGTGCATTGCATGGATGCTAAATGCGACTGGAAAATGCATCTAAAGACTGTTTCTCAGACTTCTCATGTAGTCACACTGTATAATGACAAACACACTTGCACATGGGATGCCAGAACAAAATATTGCAAAAAAGCTCCATCCTCAGTAGTTGCAAGACTCATTGAACCTAGGTGTGCATTATGTACAAAATAAAATTTTAATTAATTTCTTCCATATTTATTTTTTATTTGTTCTAACAAATCAATTTTTTTAAAGTGTGGACAGTGGATTCAAACCAAAGCAGATAATCGATACGATGAGAAATGAAAAAAAAATACCAGTTAACTACATGACAGCTTGGAGAGCATAAAAAATAGCAAAGGAAAAAGTTCGGGGGACACCAGAGTCTAACTATGCTGATATGCCATCATTTTGCCATATGCTGAGGGAGAAGAATGAAGGAACTATTGCATTAATCTCAACTGATAGTGAGGACAGATTTAAGTACTCATTCTTAGCATTTGGAGCTAGCATACGTGTTTTTCCTCTTTTAAAGAAGGTATGTCCTGTTGTGTGTAAGCATACAGTCTCGTCCTTTTTTATTTAGAAGATTAATTACAATCAAATGTACTTT
Organism: Persicaria maculosa; assembly: GCA_963922045.1. Lineage (NCBI taxonomy): Eukaryota > Viridiplantae > Streptophyta > Magnoliopsida > Caryophyllales > Polygonaceae > Persicaria > Persicaria maculosa. The sequence goes on from OY998256.1 coordinate 12,273,487, forward strand.
GAATTCTGTTAAGCAGGTAGTTGTTGTCGATGGCACGTTCTTAACTGGGAAGTATAAAGGGACTTTGCTTGGTGCCACTGCCCAAGATGCAAACAGGCAAATCTTCCCTCTTGCAATTGGAATTGCTGACACTGAAAACAATGACTCTTGGGAGTGGTTTTTTAAGCAACTGCTGAAGGTTTTGCCACAACAAAATGATTTAGTCTTTGTGTCTGATAGGCATGCGAGTATTGCAAGAGCTATTGCCCTGGTTTATCCTACTGCTACACATTGCTTTTGTAATTGGCACTTAAAGCAAAACATTAAAGCTACCTTCAAGAAAAAGTATCTGTCTGGCTGGTTTGAGAACGCAGCAGATTGTTATACTATTGGGGAGTTCAACACCAAATTCAAGCACATACAAGAGAATTTCCCCAAGCTAGCAAAATATTTAGAGGATGCAGGTTTTGATAAGTGGGCTAGGGTATATGCAAGATCAAACAGATACAACATGATGACTTCAAACAATGCTGAGACTCTGAACTCTGTAATAACAGGGAAGAAGAATTATCCAGTTGTAGCCCTGTTAAAGTTTGTGCGAGAAAAGCTCAGTTCCTGGTTCCAAGAAAGGAGAGAAAAGGCACTGCAAAACCAGGACAAAATAACCCCAGAGATACTGAAGTTGATCAGCAGTTTACAGGGGAATATAGGAGCATACAAGGTGGTAAAAATTAATGAATTTGAGTTTGAAGTCACAGGAGAGGGAGCAGGGGTAATAGTTGATCTGTCAAGAAGGAGTTGTACGTGTAGGGTGTTTGATGTTGAGCAAATACCTTGTGTGCATGCTTTGGCAACAATTAAGCACATAAAAGCAAATATATCAGATTTTGTAGCAGATTTTTACACGAATGAAGCTTGGGCATTGACCTACCAGGAAACGATATATCCAGTGACGTGTGAAGATGAAGAACTTCTCCCTGATGCTATAAAACTTATCAAATGTTACCCCCCCGTTGTGAAGAAAAGGGCAGGCAGGCCACCATCTAAAAGAAATCTTTCTGCTGCAGAGTTCAAGAGAAGAATAAAGTATAAGAAGTAACTGTCTCAGCAACACAGCTTCTGGGCCATTTTTTAGCAGAATAATAAATTCTGTAAACAGCACTCCATATGAACTTTTTAGGGTTGCAAGTTTGACACATTACAATTTAAAATCTTATACTCTATGAATTGAATGACTTTTATATTTTAAATTTGAACAATTTTTATTTTTTACTATCTTAGCAGTAGTTTCTTTTCATCTTGCATTGGTTTTTCTTGCATGTTATAATATGCAAAACTTAAGAGAAGATGTGCAAATACTAGTTGATGATATGCAAATACTAGTTGATAATATGCAAATACTAGTTGATGATGTGCAAATATAAGTCGATGATATGCAAATATACGTTGATGATATGCAAGTATAAAATCGTCTAATGCATATATAAGAGTATTAAATATAAATATTAAATATGGTAGTATAAATAGAGGCAGCACCGACCTTCTATTTCTGTTGATTTCACCCTTTACGAGTTTCACTTTTTACAAGCTTCTTCAATAACCTTCGTCCAAGGGTGAGCGTTTTTGTGTTGATCAACGATTTCTTTGTTCTAGTGATCGTTGTCGATTAATATTGAGCTTCGCTGTTGCAATGTCTTCCAATTCATCTGGTAAATCTGTCCTATCTTCAAATTTCCATCGTTTTTTAGGTTAGGGTTTACTGTTATGCAAGTTTTTACCGAAATTTTTACGCGAGTTTTTCTCTTGTATTGTCTTAGGTAAACGATTAAGAACTAGAGGTGATTTCTGTTCAAATGCTGTTCCTAAAACCAGTAAGAAGCGTGTCAAGAGATCTGCAGCCTATCGTCCTGCCCAGAAGGCAGTTGATCTGTCGAGAGATTCTCCCGTTTTTCCAGATCTATCACAGCTTAGTGGGTCAGTAGAAGCTGAAGAGCAGCAACAAATTATTTACAAAGAAGGAAAGAGTGTTGATAGTAGAACGCCTATTGATCCAGGCTCGCAGTCTCCCATGATTTGTCCTCAAATTCTATCAACTAGATACCCAGATCCGGTTAATTCTGCTGATTGTACTCCTAATAAGAATCCTGATGCTTTTGTTTCCGTTGATTGCACTGTTAATCTGAGTTCTGATTCTCAAAACGCAACCTGTGCAGTAGTAGATGAGACTCCAGGGTTTACAGATCCTGTTAATACTGCTGATTATACTCTTAATGGGAAACCTCATCCTTTTGTGTCTGTTGAGTGCACGGTAAATCTGGATTCTGAATCTCAAAAAGCAAATTGTGCAGCAGCAGATGAGGGTCCAAGGGTTACAGATCCTGTTAACACTGCTTATTATACTGTTAATGATAATCCTCATCCTGTTGCTTCTGTTGAGTGTACCGTTGATCTGAATTCTGATTCTCAAAAAGCAACTGGTGCAGCATATCAAGTTCTTTCTGGTTCTTTTCTTGGTGTTAATTTACCTCAAAATATGTCTTCTGATTCATTTCCTTCGGTGAATGGTGCTACTATATTAGATTCTGGAAAGGAAAATGCAAATCATCAAGTTCATGGAGTCCCACCTGCATCTGATTTTGAGACTGCTGCTGCTGAAAAACAATATCATGTTATGGATGATATGCATGGTAAAAAACAGACTGATGTCCCAGTATCTTCTGCTGGATGTCAAGTGGCTGATAAAGAGGAATCTACTGAAGTCCAACATACTGCTGATTTGAAGACCGATGCTAATGAAGAACAACAGCATGTAATGGATCATATGCAGCATAAACAACAAACTGTCGAGGCTATGGATATTGATATCAATGTCTCTTTTGGTGGATGCCCAGAGCCTAATAAGAGACAGACTTCTAGTAGTGGTGACTTCCTTCAAGATCCAAATATGCATACTGATTCCTCTGGTATTCCAACTCACCCATCCAATGTGGAGCCTGGTCCTTCTCATAGAGTTGGGTTGTCCAAGAAACAGAGAATTCCAAAAGGTAAAAAGTTCCTTACCCTAAAGACAAGATCCAACCCAAAAATGTTTGTTTCTGCAATTGAGAGGCTAAGTGATAAACAGAAAGAGTGCATTAAAGAGATTGGGTTTGGACATCTCCTTGATTTGAAAATACAGAATCTCCCGTTATCGCTTTCCTACTGGTTGGTTGATAACTTTGATGCAAACAAATGCTCTTTGATTCTACCTAGTGGAGATAGGTTAGTGATAACTGATTTAGATGTGCACATTTCCTTGGGGCTGCCAATGGGAGGGAAGTTGATCAGCAAGAAAAGTTGTAAAGAAAACTTTGAGGTTATTAAAGAGTGGGGGGCTTCTCTTTCAGCTGGGGAAATGATTCAACCTTCTATTTTGATAGAAAAGATAATTAGTGATGTTAACGCTGGTGATCAGTTCAGACTGAACTTTGCAGTATTGTTACATTCTTTGCTGCTGGACACACATCAGAGTGGGCACATAAACCAGAGTTTAGTTAGAGTTTTCACTGGCAAAGAAGATTTCGAGGAGTTTAACTGGTGTGCATTCTTATTAGAATGTTTGGTTGACTCAAAGAAAAGTTGGGAGAAAACCAAACAAGGGCAGTTCAGAGGTCCTGTGTTGTTTTTAAACGTAAGTATCTGTTTTTAAATTATTATATATAATTCTACGAATTAATAACATATTGGATGTAATATCTAAATAACATCGTCTTTCCCTGTTGCAGTTGTTCTATGTTGACAGAGTAAAGTTGTTTTCGAGCATTATGTTCAAAAGATTCACTAGATCAATACCAGTTTTCATTGGTTTGACGTCAGCAATGCTTCGTCAACGTGAAAAGGATGATATTGAAGCAGGAGAATTTGGTTCTGGGTTAATTCAATCTCGTCAATGCATCCCTAGCTCTGAAACTGGAAATACAGAAACTGCTCCAACATCTCCTCTCCCTGTGGAACAACCTGCCCCAAATAATGAGCCAACTCCTATTGAGGTAGCTTTTTTATTATTTGATGTTGACATATAGAGACTACGTTAAATTTAAGGTATTGGGTTTGTGAAATTTGATGCTAAAATGCACTGAAATTTTTTGCTACTAGCTTCATATGAGTATGAACATCCAAAATATGCAAACGGTGATATGCAACTAAATTAAATTAATGTTGTACACGTGTAAAATTATGATTTGCAACTACATTTTACTGATATGCAGCCGCATATGACTCATATGCAAAATTAAGATTATTATATGAATAAGTTGGTGCTGATGACTTATACAGGCTTAACTGCTGACTTGATGAGTGTATGCACATCCAAAATATGCCTAGGGTGAGGTGCAACTAGGTGGAAGTTATTTTGTACAAGTGTAAAATTATGATATGCAACTACATTTTACTGATATGCAACCCCCATGACTGATATGCAAAATTAAGATTATTATGTGCATAAGTTGATGCTGATGACATATAGAGACTTAGCTAAATCTATGATAATAATTTAATGATTTTCCACCTTTTAAATGGATTGAATTAATGTAACAATTTGCTACTCTGCTGACATTTGGCTTAAAAAAAACAGTGTTTGTGGCAAAAGCAAGAAACCCTGTATAACTAAATAAAAACCAATCTTCAGAAGAAATTAAAAGAGATAAATCAGAAATAAAACACAGATATGCTATGAAACCCTGTATAACTAAATAAAAACTTTAACGCTGCTGACATATTATTTCTCTTGTTTTGTTGCATCCCTTCATTTTGATATATTATTTTAAATGTTTTACTTTAATCTATGTTTAGTTGTTCATACAAGCTTTGACTGAGAAGACTACTGCACTAGCATCTGCAATCTCTGAATTTGCTAGTATGTCTACAAAGGTTCCATCTGAGTTTCAAGATAATGAGAAGGTCAAAGCTCTCATTGATGCTGCTAATAATCTTCTGGGGTTGGTAAATCAGCCGAGTCAAGCTGCAACTACACCTGAAGATCATCTTCCGAGTTATATGCATGACTCTCCCAACCCAGTCTTCAACAATTCTCAACATGCTTGGTGGACAGATCCAACGTTTTTGGATGTCCTAACTCAGATTGAATTGGCTGCACAGAACAAGGAACGGATGAAAGATACGCTCCCTGAAGAAGGACCTGTGCATGACTTTGCTTTTGTGGCTTGTGCAACAACAACAAGTGAACCTCCAGCAAAACAAGCTGCTGGTGACAAAGAAGTGCATCTTGCAGATTTCCAGAAAAAGGATATTTTACGTGAGAAGAGAATGAGAAAAGGAAAAGCCCCTATCTCTGACGGACCAACCTTTGATTTGTTTGGGTCTGATCCTGCTTTCTTATCACCTAGTGAAGAGAAAGTTGATAATGATGCAAATATTCCTCCATCACACTCAGATGGAAAAAATGTAGAACATGCACAGAAAGAAGCTAGTCTTAATGAGAAAGGAAAGGGTAAGAAGAAAGTGAGAATTTCTGAAGACTCAGATTCAGATATATATGATACTTACACAACACCTCCAAGACCTTCCTTAAAACATTGTGCAGAAGAGGGGGAGAAGGCTGATGGAGATGCAATGAAGGGTGTTAGTGATGTGTCAAAGGTTGTTCATGCAACAGTTCACATTGGATCAGCTGTAGAAAATGTTCAAAGTGTGCATCCAGAAAATATTCATGCAGGCCAGGCCCATGATTCTAAAAAAAAACATGCTTCACAGAAACCTATTGAAGAGGAAGGCCTTGCCAGAAAAGAAGCTGATGTTGTTGAAGACCTGCATGCTAAAAAAGGTGACAATGTTAAATCTGTTAAAACAGCGTATTCAAGGAAACCCAAACCAGCTGCTGCTATGCCAACACGTAGGTCTACTCACAGTTGTGCTAATGTTTTGGGTGATAAAAAAGAAGTTCTTGTAGACAATGAAGATGGAGATGGAAAAAGGGAACATAAACCAGCAGCCTCCTTGAGAAGCCCTTATTATTCTCGTGTTGTTGACATTGGAGATAATATGTCTGAGCTTGAGAAGATTCTATATGCAAGTGTTAGTAGGAGAACAGCATCTAGCACGTATGTTTATTCCCATTCATTTATTTACTTTAGAGTTTATTCTATATTCTAGTTACTTCGTTTTATTGACATTTGTTTTCTGTTCTTCATGCATCTAATTGAAGTGAGTCCTTATTTAGAGGAAATACTCTAAGCTTAGTTAGGGCTGATTTGAGAAGTCTGGAGGAGGATTGTATAGTATCTCCCATTATTCTTGATGCTTGGGCATCAATACTAAATCACAAAGAACAGTACAGGAGTGATTTGTCTCCTTCAAGGCTTTTCTTGTGTATTGCCGCATCTGTAAGATTGCAACTTTTATCTTATGTTTCATTTCATGTGTATTTTTAGTAAATTTATCCAAGTTAAAACAAAAAATTTTACTGCAATTCTTCTAATATTTTTTTCAATCCAGAAATATCAAACAGATGATGTATCGATGTCTCAAAGTGCGCATCAGGTTGAAAAGTTTTGTCTTCAAGTTGACAAAGCATTGTCCTTTGCTCCTCACATTAAATTGAAAATACTGGACATGGTAATTACATAGTAATTCTCTTTTCTTTTCTTTTGTTTTCAATTTAGTTTCTCATTTATGTTAATAACACAATTTTGTACTGCTGACATGCTAGTTGCTGACATATATTCAGATATATAATACTGACCTTTGTTGAAATAATATGAAAGATAATGTCTATTAAAGTAAACTCTTGTTTTTTTATATGAACTTTGAACGCAATACCATACCTATATCCCTGTTTATTTTTTTATTTCAGCTGTAATTAAACACAGGTGTTGACTTCCTCTAAGAAAATGTACTCCTGACATGTTTACTGATGACATGTAGTGAGTTGAATAATACATATATGTGTTCATATGATATGAATATGCATACATAAATAATAAGTATTTTTTTTTTCATATGATATGTTAATGTAATTTTTTAAGTATATACGTGATAACAAAGACCCACTTCAGATGTCAACACTAATACAAATGTCAACAACGATAATAAAAAATCGCTTCTGATAGACATCTTATGAAATATTTTGACCTGTGGCAGTTATTTCTTGATTTCTAGTTGTTTTTAAATATCTATATTAATGATTGTTTCTGCATATCATAATTATTTTGAAACAGTTGTAGAATTACTTGTAAAAAAATGGACTGCTGACATGCTTACTGATGACATGTAGTGGGTTGAATAATAGTACATGTATGTATTCATACGATATGAGTATACATAGATTAATAATAAATATTGTTTTTTGATACAATATGTTAATGTAATCTTGTAACTATATAACTGATAACAAACACCAACTCAGATGTCAACACTAATACAGATGTCAGCGCGGGTAATAAAAAATCACTTCTAATAGCCATCTTTTTATATATTTAAACATATGGAAGTTATTTGTTAATTACTAGTTGTTTTTTAAAGCCTAGAACTTTTATCTACAACCATTATTGTTTTCTTTGTAAATTCATATACAATATAGTTGGCCTGTCACTCTGAAATTTATATTGATGACATTTAAGTTGCTGATATAGTTTTGAATTTGGTGTATAGATTGTATTTGGCATTTACGCTAGCGACTACATGTACATGGTGGTTTTCAACTTAAAGACCAAGATCACACAGGTCTTGGATGTGAGTCCCTGCTGTGATGAACCAAATTGCAAGTGCACCATGCCGACTATGGTTTTAAATTTGATTGCCAATTTGGTTAGTCATATTATTTCCAATATCGAAATTCAAAGTTACTTTTTCTTTCAAAAGTTTATAGATTGTTAATTTGGTATTATGTTTAATTTCCCTTTCCTTGGCTTCTGCAGGCAGACCTAGTGAATGAGTATTTCGTCAGAAAAGGGTTAAGGGCAAAGGCAAATGTAATCATACATGCCAAGATAGATATGCTGAAACTTCCATGGGCTGGGGAGGACAAGGTTGTGCATTCAGGAATATGCACTATGCGCCAAATGGAAACTTTTATGGGGAGTGTAAAAGGGTACAAGTGCGGGTTCGAGCCAAATAGTGAGAAAAACATTTCAAAGCTGCGGTTGAAGTATTTGGCTGAAATCATTTGCTCAGATGTGAACGAAAAAAGGAGAGAAGTAGTCAATGCAGCAAGAGCGCATGCAAAATTGACAATGAAGGGTATCAAACCAGAAAGGTTAAACTTGGGTTAGAATGGAAAGAAAAAGCTGGACTGTGTCTTCATCATCCTCTTAAAACCCTAGTTGTTGATAACTTTTAAGACATTTTGTCTCTTTAGGTTCGACTTATGTAATAACTACTAATACTTACCGATGTTGAGTATTGTGAACTTATGTGGTATCTTGACTGACTTACCGACATTAGGTTCCTTCATTTGTTGTTTTTTAACCTCATCATTAGAATTTCGATGTGCAAATTTATTATGCATATATGCAACCAAATTGCAGTGGTATTTAATCCGACAACTATGTTATGCAAAAGTACTGACAGTAATAACTTATATTTATTTCATTAATATAACAGTTAAAAAATTCCTGTTTTTGTTTTTCAACAAGTACACATGTATAAACATCGTATGCAGTAATAATCGCCAGATATGCAAGCGTCCAGTTGTGTTCTGTAAGTTCCCAACAACAAAACACATAACACAATCCAGCTTGATATCAATAAGGAGAGGAGATGTTTGTTTGGGAAGGATAGAAACTGATTCAAAAATTGGAATGAGAGGATATGCAAAAAGTTTGGGAAGGGTATGTTTTTTATATATTATAATGATTCACTTTTAAACCTTCACCCCTCCACCTGCCATTTCTTGTCCCACAGTCTGTAATGCCCTTTTAATTGGTGCTTTTCTAATTAAAAATTGTAATTTCAATTATAATGAGTCAATTTGAAATTGAATTTTTTATATTAAATATGCATATATTATGTATTAATGTGCAAATTCAGATACTACTTATGCAAGAAATCTGATTGAGTGTGATAAAAGTAGATGTCCCATCCTTCTTGAAAAAACCAACACTACATTGCATAGGTATTGAAGAAAAGTAGTAAGATTTTCGAATCTACCATAATCATTGCATTTTTTTTAAATGCAAGATATTTAATAAGATATTAAAAGGATAAATAAAAAAGCTTCCTTGGCAAGTTTGAAAGGCATTTTGATAAGTCTGACAGGGTATTTAACATGAGATTTAAAGGAAAATTAAGAAAACGATTATATATGCAATGAAATTTGAATAAATTTCTTTAAAACACATTTTTAAGATGATCAGATGGAGTTATAAAATAGCAGAAACATAAATTAGAACAGTTAAAATATAAAACATTAGTTAATACAGTCACCAGCAACAATAATGTTTGATATGCAGCAAAAGTACATACATCTAAAGCCCAAAACATAGCACAAAATATTGTTTTCTAGCAGCAAAATAACACAAACAGAAAGATAATCATCTAGTTGGCAAGGAAGGCTGCGATCTTCTCCTTCCTCTTCTTTTCTTCTGCATAAACCTCGTCGATCGTCCCAAATATGTTAATCCTGAACTCCTTCATCTGTTCCTCCACCTCCTCCAGTCTTTCTTGATTCTACAACCATTTTTTAATGAAAAAGTTAAATACTTAACTACTTATTAAATAATATTATGTAAAACAGAATAGACTTACCTTCTCAGCAGCGTCCTGGTCGTCTTCTTCAAGGGCCCTCCTGATCAGATAAGAGATGTGACCTTTCTCCTTGTAGAGTTCAAAGTAGAAACCCTGGAAAACAACGATCGTTTCCAACAGCTCCTGCCTCTTGGTTGCCGTATTAGTCTGGGCCGCCTCTTCAAGCTGTGGCATCAGATGCCCTGGGTATCTTTCTCTATCCAGATCATCACACATCTTATAGTACTCCTCTATCATTGTGGTCGGGTAGAAAAAGTAATCCATTTTTTGGCGTTGATATGAAAGGGATGAGGTTTCAAAGATGGTGAGAGAGAAATAAAAAGGATCAGGGGATTTGATGATGGATGAAAACAGATGGGTGAGGGGCTCTTAATATAGGCAGAGGCTGCAGAGCCGGTTATACAACTTCCCCCCATCAACAAGTTGTCACTAGTCTTAAAGGCGCGGTTCCCAAATCTAATTTATCTCTACTGTAGTAATAAAGACTAAATGTACTGTAATAATTACTTCTATTAAGTAATACAGTAGTAGGAGTAGTAATTAGTATTTTCAGAGCACCCAACCCCCACCCCCCCCACCCCCCTTTTAATGATAGTCTTTTTTTAATGTATTTCCTTTGGTTTTTCATTTACCATCACATTTATTTCTGAGGGTTTGTGTCAATTTGCAAATGGATCTTGTATATTATCATGATTGCCAGTCTAAGATGTGTGAGAGAGAGGTGTCAGTACATAATCTATTAAATATGCACATATTATGTATTGATATGCAAACCCAAATAATACTGTATTTAAACTCTCGAATCTACCATAATCATTACCATTTGTTTAAAATGATGCATTATTAACTTAAATATGGTGAATAATTTCTGGTTTGGCATAAAGACATTTTAGATGTTAGAAATGATAAAATATACTAAAAGTAAAACTTACTGATAATCCATACAAAAGTAAAAAAACAGAAATGTAAAATAACATAAACATAAAACAAAAGAGGTAAAGTATAAAACATTAGAGTAATAGAAGCAATGAGAGTTATATTGTTTGAAAACCAACAGAACTTACATTAAAACATAAGAATAAAGGAAATATTGTTTCATAATACTAACATAACATGAACAGAAATCTAATCATCTAATTCCCAAGGAAGGCTGCGATCTTCTCGTGCCTCTTCTTTTCCTGTTCATATATCTGCTCAATTGTCGCAAACACGTTCACCCTGAACGTCTGCATCTGCTCCTCAAGGTCTGGTAATTTTGCTTGATTCTACAATCATTTTTAAATGCAAAAGTTAAATATTTAACTACTTATTAACTAATATTATGTAAAACAGAATAGACTTACAGCCTCAGCAGTTGCCTGATCGTCATCTGCAAGGGCCCGCCTGATCAGAGAGGAGATGTCATCTTTCTCCTGGTACAGGCTGTAGTAGAAAAATTGAAATTGCTCAATCGCATTGAGCAGATCCTTCCTCTTGGCGGCAGTGTTGGTCTCCGCAGCATCTTCAAGAAGGGACATATGATACCCTGGGTATCTGGTTTTGTCCAGTTCGTCGCATGTCTTATAGTAGTCCTCCATTAGGGATAGAGGGTAGAAAAGATAATCCATTTTTGGAATTGAAATGAAATGAATAGGGTTTCAGTAGTAGATGGTGAGAGAGAGGAAAAATGGCCAAGAGATTTTGTGATGGATAGAAACAGAGGGGTGAGGGTCTCTTTATATAGGAAGAAAGAAGCGGTTATCCAAATTCCACCATCAACAGTATGTCAACCGTTTTAGAGGGAGGTTTCCCAATGTATTGTAACCTTTCCATTCCCCAATAACTGTACAAATTAGATCAGATTTACTGTATTTCTTAGGAAAAGAGTTAACTGTAATTATTACATCTAATAAGGAGAGCGGTTTTCCCAAATACTTTATATTTACAGAGCACCAGATACATCCCCCCCCCCCACCCCTAATAATCTTCTATTTTTACTGTATTTTGGTTTTCCCTAATTTTTTCTTAAAAAAAAATAAATACAAAGACAACAATTGATGCTGCTGACATATATACACTGCACTGCATCTAAAGTATTGTCTAAGGTATTATATACACTGCATATTATCTAAGGTATTATATTTGTAAATTTTAATGCTAAAATGCACTGAGATGGTGTGCTTCTAAAGGTGTCATGTTTATGGACATCAAAGCCTTCGGTTGTCTCTGATAATGAATTAAATTACTATAAGGATCTGTTAATCTGCTGACATTTTAAGTTAAAAATAATAATTACTGCCAAAAGCCAAGAATTTAGATCCAATTTAATAAAGTTCTTACTGGCTTGATATGATTATGCACATCCAAAGTACACCTAGGGTGATGTGCAACTAAGTGGAATTTATTTTATCCAAGTGAAAAATTATGATATGCAACTACATTTTACTGATATGCAATCCCACATGACTGATATGCAATATCAAGATTATTACGTGCATAAGTTGATGCTGATGACATATAGAGACTTAGATAAATCTATCATAATAAGTTACTGATTTTTTATGCTTAAATGCAAGGTAATATCCTAAAAGATTGTAATGATGATACACATCAGTAGTTTGCTTCCCACCCTTTTAAATGGATTGAATTAATATAACAATCTTCTACTCTGCTGACATGTGATATATATAGGAAATCAACCCCATCTAGGGTGTTAGATATGTGAATTCTATTGCTAAAATGCACTGAGATGGTGTGTGTCTTTTGTGATGAATTGAAGTAATATAACAATCTGTCACACTGCTGACGTTTGGGGTAAAAAATACAGAATTTGTGCCAAAGAGCAGGAATGTAGATTCAATATAATAAACTTATTTGTCTTGGAGACCAATCTTCAAAAGGGATTAAAAGAGATAAATCACAAATAAACCACAGATATGCTACGAAACTCTGCATACCTAAATAAAAACTTTAATGCTGCTGACATATAAAGATTGCACACCATCTAATATATTAGATTTGTGGATTTTCATACTAGAATGCACTGAGATGTTGTCCTGATAGCTTTTAATGATTATGATAATGAAATCCTTGCTTTCTCTTTAAGAACGAAGTGAAAATTTATAGAAATCTGTTACTCTGCTGACATATTACCTTAAAAATAATAATTGCTGCAAAGGATGCGATTTTAGACCCAATCTATATAAAGTTACAGCTCTAAAAAACAAAAATTAACGAGAATTTGAAAGTGATCAACAGAAAAAAGAAAAAGTAGGTATGCTACTAAAACCTGTAGCACTTATGCAAAAACTCTGATGCTGCTGACATATATAGACTACACTACACCTAAGGTATTACATTTGTGAGTTTTAATGCTAAGATGCACTAAGATGGTGTGCTTATAATTTTTCATGTTTATGGACATCAAACCCTAGCTTTGTCTCTAATAATGAATTAAATAAGTATAAGGATCTGTTACTCTGCTGACATCATAATTTAAAAATAAAAATTAGTTTAAAAGGGATAACTAAATAAAAACTTGTGCGAAAAGCAGGAATGTAAATTCAATATTATAAAGTTATTTCTCTTGAAAACCATTCTTCAAGAGGGATTAAAAGAGATAAATCAGAAGTAAACCACAGATATGCTACGTAAACTCTGCATAAATAAATAAAACTATTAATGCTGCTGAGATATAAAGATTGCACACCATCTAATATATTAGATTTGTGGATTTTCATACTAGAATGCACTGAGGTGTTGTGCTGATACCTTTTAATGATTATAATCATGAAAACTTTGCTTTCTCTCCAAGAATGAGTTGAAAATTTATAAAAATCTGTTACTCTGCTGACATCTTACCTTAAAAATATTAATTACTGCCAACAGTACAATTTTAGACCCAATCTATATAAAGTGACATCTCTTTAAAACCAAAATTTAAAGGATTTGAAAAGTGATCAACAGAAGAAAGAAAAGGTAGGTATGCTACTAACACCTATAGCACTTATGCAAAAACTCTGATCCTGCTGACATATATAGACTGCAATACACCTAAGGTATTACACTTGTGAGTTTTAGTGCTAAGATGCACTAAGCTGGTGTGCTTATAAATTTTCATATTTATGGACATCAAAGCCTGGCTTTTTCTCTAATAATGAATTAAATTAGTATAAGTATCTGTTACTCTGCTGACATCTTAATTTAAAAATAATAATTACTGCCAAAGGGCAATAATTTAGATCCAATTTAACAAATTTACTGCTATTTAAAACAAATATTAAAAGAAATTAAAACGGGTCAATCTAGAACATATGTCAGTTGTGCAGATAATAGATGATGTTGACATATAGAAAATACGTTCAATCTAAGGTATTGGTTTGGTGAAATTTGATGCTAAAATGAACTGAAAATTTTTTTTACTAGCTTGATATGAGTATGCACATCCAAAATATGCCTAGAGTGATGTGCAACTAAGTTAAATGAATTTTGTACAAGTGTAAAATTATGATATGCAACTACATTTTACTGATATGCAACCCCCACATAACTGATATGCAAAAATAAGATTATTATGTGCGTAAGTTGGTGCTGATGATGTGGGTATGCACATCCAAAATATGCAGAGAGTGATAGGCAACTAACTGATATTGATTTTGGACAAGTGTAAGTTTATGATATACAGGTATATTTTACTGATATGCAACACCATATGACTGATATGCAAACATCTACCCTGTTATGCAAACCAATGAGAAACTAGAGAAATAGGGCAAAGAATAGATTGCAAATCTTAGACAAATACGAACAACAGAGAATTCCATTCATTTCATAAATATGTTTACCCCAAGTCTTAACAACAGGTACAACATCTTCACTTACACAACTACCACAAAAGTGTTAAAACACATAGTCTTTTGCTACCATGCCGATCTTATACAAAAAGGGCTACAATGCCGATACTAGAGCAACACACAAGTTAAAAGCTAACTTCTAATTACGTCGACTATTCATTACAACTACAGGTACATTGCAAATCGACATAAGGGGCAAAAGCTTTGAACAGTCAGCCATTCTCTAATACAATCTGGGTGAAAGGAATGTGTGCATGGCAGGACTATCACAGGAATTGACTGCGGCATCACCTGGCGACAGATGCTACAATCATCCTCATCCCGCTCTAGATCATAAACCTCTCGGAGGGCTGCGACAACATCTGCTGGGGCTGGATGATGTTCATACTCATACTCAAACTCCACAGGGGGCTCCATAGCAATCTCCATGTCGGAGTCAGAGTCCGAGCTGGAATCCGATTCAGCCACTTCCGTGTAGTACAGATTAAAGTCGATGTTAGGGCAGAGCCCATACTCCACCAAATCAGCGTCTGCCTGAAACCATGACCTCGTGAAATCACGTAGCATCTGATTTCCTAACTGATATCGAACCACCGGTGGGATTCCCGCATGATCCAACCTTATATCGCATTCCTCTAGAGTCCATGGCATCCCATTCTAGAGGTAATGTTCCTCAAGGGTCTCCGGATGGTAATCGGAGTGTATGGACAACCGAACTTCACTGAATCCATAATCTAGAGACGGCAAGGGAAAGATCATTACCGAAAAATGGCCAACACTGGGGTGAAACCCGTGGTCCATAACCGCGTGAGCGTGCGCTGCCATTGACGAATAAAACCCTACAAAACAAACAATCAAAAGACAATAACTTTATAATCGGATCACTTTAACTCAAAAAAATAAAATACGAAACCAGAACAGAAACAACAACTACAATCTAACCCCTTTTGGAAGAAGAAGACTAACTCAAACGCCTATGGATGAAGGTTACTCAGCCGGAACAGCAAATGCCTGTGGAGTGTGGATGAAGAACAATCTCTGACAACCGTAATAAAGGGGAAAATGGAGGGAGATGAAACGCCGGCGGGGGCAGGCCTTCCTTTTAGATGTGGGCCGGGCCGGGCCTTCGTTTTACAAATTATGATGAAGCCCAATAACATTACTAAGAATTATACCCAATGACCTACTATTAGATCTGTCAAAACATAACCCGACTCGAAAACCCGACCCAAACGAACAAAAGTTTTTGGGATTTGAAGCGAAATTTGGGACCCGGAAATTTTTTCCGACCGGAACCCAAAAAACACGGGGATCTCCTGGGTAATGTGAGGGTTCGCCCCGGCAACCCGATTAAAGGTAAGATTAAAATATGCAACCCCATATGTCTGATATGCAAAAGTAAGATAAAAATATGCATAAGTTGATGCTGATGACATATACAGACTTTGCTACATCTAGCATAGTAAGTTACTGATTTTTAATGATTAAATGCATGGGTTATGGTCTAAAAGATTCTAATGATGATACACATCAAAAGTTTGCTTTCCCCAACTTTAAATGGATTGAAAAAATATAAAAATCTAATACACTGCTGACATGTGATATGTATAACAACTACATCACGTATAAGGTATTAGATAAGTGAGTTTTGATGCTAAAATGCACTGAGATGGTGTGGTCCTAACTTTTAATGAATATGGATGTCAAGGCCTTGCTTTGTCTATAGCAACAAACTAAGATAGTATATCAACAGGTTATTCTGCTGACATTGTACTAGATATGCAACAATACTTTACTGATATGCAACAACATTTGACTAATATGCAGATATAATATTAAAATATGCATAAGTTGACACTGATGACATAGATACAGTTAGCTAAATCTAATATATTAAGATACCAATCTCCAATGGTTAATTGCAATGTGATGTCTCTATTAGATTGAAATAATTATGGACAGCAAAAAGGTTGCTTAACCTCTTCGAATGAATTGAAAAATTATAACAAATTGTTGTTCTGCTGACAAGTGACTGATGTTTTAAAATAAACTCCCCAAAATACAGAATCTTGCCTGAAAATACAAAGTTGACAACACACCTAATATATGTCTAATGACAATACATATTTACATTATAAAGCTCCATTGCTCCTTTATCAAATCTACACACATAAGTTCTCGATAGCGAAAGAGCTTTTCACTTGTGATTGCCTTCACATCTCCTCCAAAAATAAGCGCTTCAATTGCTTTTACTACAAACACCCCACAAGCAGACCTACAATTCAAACACAATAAGAGGAAAATAACCAGGTGAAAAAGTGTAATATGTGATAAAAATTAAAAAAAAATTATGCCAAGACAGGGAGAACACGTACGAAGAACGATCGTGAAGTAATTCAGGCACCATGATTAACTTGAAGGGGGATGAGGTGAAATTTTCGTACACACCAGCTTTCACCAAATGGATTGGAAGCCACTTAGTAATATGTTGCAGATATTGGTCAAGTAACCCAGCAGGAATTCCAGTAACATTGCAATCATACACATTTATAACCTTTTCATCAATTAGTATCTCCAAGGCTACCCAATGCAAGTTGTGGATATTGAAGGGTGTATAAATCTTCTTTGCTGATGCCCAGGCTTTAGGATACTTGTCAGGACAATCGCCGCTGAAATAAGCCTCAATTGATTTGTCAACATTATCATCTTCCACAAAATCTTCAGCATATGAAGGCCAGTACTTAACAGCAAAAAGCCAATCCACCACAACACAATCTTTATACTTGTCCGCTTCTTCAGAAATTCGCTTCCTTATATAATAGAACGCCGCTTCAAGATTCTGTAAAAACAAACCACTGTCAAGTATATTAAAAGGGAAAGCATCCCCATATTTGGTTGATGTCAGCAGTTCTTACCTCTGAATCCAACCACTTGCCCCTGCTTATAATATTGTGGAAAAATGATTTCCCAAACCGTCCAGAAGGAGTACAAACAGAAAAATCCCTGGGAAGGAATATACAATACGGATAACTTTACAACAATCATAGAGAGAGTAATAAATACTAAAAGCATATTAATATAGAGGTAAATTAAAAAAAAATACCGTTTGCTCCTTATAATGGAATAGATAAACTGATGATCCTCGCGGCTGATCAGTGACTTCTTGGCATTGTACTGTGCCAATTTCTTTTCGTTTTCTTGTACACGGGGGCCGAACAAAAAGCTACTGCCCATAGGGATGGTGTTGGCTTGCTTTAATTTTTCAATGTCACTTAATATAATAGGATCCTTTGCATATGAATCCCAATCAACAGAGCGTGATGGAACATAATTGTCTGGAACTATAACAAGACCGTCTGTTACACACAGACTAGAAGAAGCAGGACCCTTTACAGAAGCATCGCCAGCTTCCGTGGAAGAGATGTCAGAAGGCTTACCAACACCATCTACCTCGCCAACGACCGTATCCTTCACATCACAGAGACCACCCTCAACAGCATCTTTTAATGACAAAAGAACCTCACTGATGACAATAGATGGAGAGGATGACATATCACAAGCATTTGCAACAACATTACAAGGAGGACGCAAAACATCAGAAACATCTGATTGCAACTTTGTATTAACACCTTCAAATCCCATTAGTGTGATATCGTCATCCTTTTCATCACCTCCCGTACAACCATTAATTGAATCCTGCATATCAGATCCTCCCACTTCATGTTCAGTCTCAATATATTCAGTTCGTTCCTTCAGATCAGGAATTTTGACATCAAACTCAGTCTCAGTAGCATTCAACTCAACAACTTCATCACTGCACTTGCTATGGATGTCAGCATCAGATAACACATTAAAATCTGATGACATCTGGGTGTCAACGCACATAATTGTTAAGCACTGTGCATTCCCTTGAGGGCACTGTGCATCAATAATTCCACTATCAATTGGCTTCACATCGACAGTACTGCCGCAGGCATCCTTACTACCTCTCTTTGCTTCCTTGACATCAGACTCTTCATGCTGAGCTTCATTCTGTGCATCCCCTTGAGGGCGATGTGCATCAATAAGTCCACCTTCAATTGGGTTCACATCAACATTCATGCCCCCAGTATCTTCACTAACTCCCATCACTTCCTTTACATCAGAATCTTCATTCTGAGCATCATTCTGTGGATTCCCTTGAGGAAGACGGGCATCAATAAAGCCACCTGTCAGTTGCCTCCGATCAACATCCATTCCACCTGCATCCTCAATAACTCCCTTCACATTCTTTACATCAATATCTTCTTTCTGAGCTTCATTCAAATCCCCGGCTTCATCGCTCCCTTTCAAATCAAAGCAAGTCCGAACGGCATAAGATTCCTGCTCAGTGGAATAAACTTGACAACCTACGACATCCCCCAATGAAATGTCAGCATTAGTATGGATGTCAGCAGCAGGAACACTATTTGCATCTCCAACACCCACACCCGGTAGAGAGATGTCACCATTGTTTTTATCTACATCGCCAGCAAAAGTGATTGAAAAGGGTACCAACTTAACATCAACAATACTAGTTGGAGGACATAGAGCATCAGATTCATCCAAGCAAGGATTCATAGCACAACCTTCTGATCCGATTAATGTAATAACATCACCATCTTTATCACCTCCAACACAAGGGTTAATCGAATCCTCCATATCAGAACGTACACCATCATATTCAGTGGCAGGACATGCAATTTGTAACCACTGTGGATCACTGTTAGTACAATGCGACCCGCCAAAGCCACTTTCTGTTGGAATGACATCAACATCCATCAAACCTGCATCCCCAATAACTACTTTCAGTTCTTTCACATCAGAATTTCCCCCATCAACTTCGGGGTGAACATCATTCAAATCATCAACGTCAATGCGACGCTTGCCTTCAATGTCAGCTTCAGGTATTACACCAAACTCAGATGACATTTCATTAGAGGGTAAATTTAGATCAACATTTGGAATACCTACTTCATCTACTCTATTGAAATCGGAAAAAATTCCGTGAGCAACAGGCAAGTCAGCAAGTATATCAGAGAAAACGTCATCATTAACTGTAGTACCCGCATCATTTTTTGGTATGGAATGAACTGGCTGGGAGACATCAACTGTACATGCGTGTGTTGCAACCTTATTCTCAAGGGAAGTGAACTTCTCCCCAAAAACAGAAAACATGTTAATAATCCCATCTAACTTCCCCATACAGGTCTTAATTTCTCCTACACTAACAGCCAACTCGTTTAGGCGCCTAAAAATTTCTTGCACCACCTGAGATGAACTATCAATAACAGGGGCGGGAGCATTAGCATCAAATCTAAAAGGAAGATCACCCATTTCATCCCGTATTTCACCTTTTTTGGGAGATGACAGCCCCACACCACACCCATTTCCGGGTACATAGCAATAGGTCTCAGCTTCAGGGATTGAAGCATCAATCGGATCATCAACACAAACAGCAGGTTTTTTTGCGTCACAATCAACTCCCAAAGGTATGTCTTGAATCTCTGGACCAGTTGAACTAACATGGGCATGAGGAGACCCAATAGGAGACACAGTTGACCCAGAAGAGTCAACAGAATGGGTTCCCCCAAAGTCATCATCAAGAGCACCCCCAGTTTCAGAGTCAACAGCATCGTCATGTACCCCACCAGTATCACGATCAGAACAAAACACATCACCCTTTTCGTTAGATAGTCCATCAGGAGCCAACATATCTGCAGTTGAAGCAACTTGCAAAGATACAGACTTCTCAGCACATTCTGAATAGAATACTTTCCTAGGCTCTTTATCAACTGTCTTCCTCTTCTTCACACGGTGATACACAATCTTCGCATGTACAAGCTTCTGACACTCAATCACTGGGTCAACCTTGTCACCAGCAACAACAGGTATAACAGACTCTTTGACTAGCACATCTGTCTCAGCATCTAGAAACCGAACCTTCTTACCTGAATCTTTCTTCTTCCGCATATTAGTGGCTTTCCTCTTATTTGATTTCTTATCCTCTAAAGCCAAAAGAGGGGAGGAATGAAAGGTACCTGCAGACCGACCCCTTCTCAAGGATGTCATCTTCGTTCCTTTATGAACAACATCAAGTTTTACCTCGGAAGTGACTCCATCATTCCCAACAACAGCATCTAAAGCAGAATCATTTACAAAATCCTGTTTGTTGACCAAATTGACGGCGTCATTCCCAACGACAACAGCTAAGGCATCATTGCGTATGAACCTGTCATTATACGCAGTTGTACGCAATCGATAACTTTCATACAGATCACCATCCAGCTTGGGGAAGACAGGTTGAGCAATGTCATCAACTCTTTCATCAGCAACTTCTTCACTATAAACCATCCCTGGTGTTCTTGCAAATTCACCATAAATAGGAAAAAATGGTGCCTACACAAAAATAGAGGAAATATATGATTAAAAGAACGGATATTTACAACAAAAAAACCTTTAATATTTATGCAAAACTTTGGGACTGCTGACATAAAATGACTAAGCCAAATAAAAGGTATGCACCTACTAGCTTTTAAGGATAAAGTGGAATTATATGGTATGCAATAATATTTAAATGACTATGCACATCCAAACCTTCAGCATGCAATTATATTTAAATGACAATCTATTACTCTGCTGACATGTGATCTAAATCAAAATATATTGACACTTATGTAGTAATTTGATTCATACTTGTTAATATGTATATAAAAAATACAAAAAACAAACAAGATCAGGGTCAAACAAAAATAATTCCTGATACAAAAAATTAAAAATCTTGCAAACAATGTAATTCTGGTGACAAGTCTGTTGTTTTTGCAAGTTTCTGCTGACGTCTCTGATATTTTTGCAACTTTACCAAAAGTAGGGGACAATGGAACCTAAAACAGATATTAAATAAATTCACTAACAACTACAAAACATATCTCATAAACTTACCAGCCCATCATGAAAAAGTGCAGAAGCACTATCATATACGTGTTTAGTCTTACATTCCCAGTGCAAAGAGTATGGATCTCCAACAATCATTTTCAAATTACAGTCAAATTTTGCAGCTATTGATGGGAAGGCTTCTATAATCCATGACTGTTGCAAAAAAACATAAAGTATTTGAAATATTCAGCCAGAAGAGTAAGATATGATAACAAGCAATAAATATGATGACAAACTTCAAAATGGATAACAAGCAATAAATATGCAACATTAAAGACTACCTAGAAAGCAAGATTATACCCATGTATATCATAACAACGTTTGCCATGTTGACAATAAGCCAGATCTATATTATTTAATGTCGTAACCAACTTCGTGTATGAAGCTCTCCCCCAGGGGTAAATTTCAAACTCATTCTCAGCACAAGCAAGGGATAAGTTTTCTTCACTGACAAACTCTGATCTCCTGAATAATAGGACCTTTTCAATAATAAGCAGCTTAGCCATAATCAACTTCTTCTCTGAGGATTTACTCTCAGATTTAAAACACTCTACTAACTCCTTATAAGAGCATTTCTTCTCCCCAAAAAAATCAAGGCAAGACACATGTTTGGGTGGTTTGCAAACATTAGCTTCACAAGGAAGACCAGTAATAACATGGAATTCAGCAAGAGAAAACCGAGCCAAAAATCCATTAACCTCAAACCACAACTCCATCTTCTTTTTGGTTGAAACTCGACGCAGCATAATCTGATGCATGAGCTGAAAGTTAGAAACCATATTGGTTCCCTGTGTCAGCACCCACCCAACACAACTATTGCACAATATCTCATAGTGTTTATCCGACAGATGACTTTTGATGAGTTCACAAACATCAGGATAAGAATATCTGTTTGATCTAGAATGGAACCACTCATCCTCAGGAATACAATAAGAAATGTTCTGTTTAAAAACAAGCAAAAATGTCAAAAATAAATGCAAATCAACATAAGTAAACAGCACTATATAAGCAGACAGGATAAAAAGATCAATATCACTATAAAAACTCACATCAAATTGCCTTCTGTATCTCACTAAATCAGTAAGTGAACCTGACAAACACGAAAACATAGATATCAGAAGAGGAAAAACGATAGGAGCATGTAGAATTGTTCAGTAGAAATCGCAAATTTTATACTAAAAACAAGAACAACACTCCAGCATTTGCTATCACGACACCAACAAACACTAGACCACACAAAAATCCGTCAAAAGTCGAACAAAAAGCTACATATACCGCAGAAAAACAAACCCTAACCAACAGGGAAACGTTCAAGCAGACTCACCAACTAAACTACCAGAGATTTCCGCCATTTACAATAAGAAAGTGCAATAATCGACCGCAATAAACACTCTTTTGAAGGAGATTCAGTCGAAAATCTGACAGGAATCACACAGTGAAGATCGCCGGGCAGTTTCCGCTGGGTTGAGGACGAAGAACGGTAAAAGAAGATGGAGGGGTAAAAACGTCAAATAGCCGCGGAAAGTATTAAAGTGGACACTTTTGTAAAATTTACAAAAGGTTGGACGGAGCTGTAATTAGGTCGAAAATTTGTGCATCCGGCACAAATTTTCTCGAATTAAAATGACATACGTATTTTGGTAAAGTGAGTACCCTATATTTATGATATATTGAGCTGTCACTACCCGTCTTGGTAAAAAAGAAAATCATATAATTAGAGACCTGTAGACTGTATTGTAAAACATTTCTACCTTGTTTGGATCTTAAATCAGAATAATGAGGTGTATGTGTATGGGCTATCATGATATCTCTTTATTAATAATTTCCCACTTTCAATAGGGGCCCCTCTGTTTTTTCAGGCCCTCTCTATTTTCAGTGAGTGATGAAAACAACCTTGTTCTTCCACAATTAATGTCCTCCAAGAGCAAACCCACACACCTTCCTTGCTCCTCCCTGTCTGTCTCTACTGATTAATGTGCAAAGTTTGAATCTTTCTCTATCTCTGCCCCTCCTGAGCTCAACCCAGAAGACAAAACTACCCAGGTGACATTCCTCCTCATCTGATCCTTAATCAGTTCATCCTCCCTTGAAAAGCTACTTTCTTGGGGATTTCTGAACTGGGTTTTGCTGCTCAGTTTAGTTAAGCTTCCAAGTTTTGATCTTTTGAGGTCCAGAAAAACAAATCCAATGTACAAATTTAGGGCTTTGCTTTGTTTGATCTTTCAAGCACTAGTTTTGGTTCAGTTTTGGGTCCTCCCTGGATCAGATGCACAGCTGACCAAATCAGAATCCACAAACCTCCTTTCAATCCAGCAACATCTTGAATACCCAGAAGCCTTAAATGGATGGGCCAAATGGACCAATTTCTGTTACCTTCCTTCATCTTCTTCTGTGGTTGTGGTTTGCTCAGGTAGCCATGTAACTGAGCTAACCATCATTGGTAGCAAGAACTCAACTTTAACAACCCTGAATAAAGGTGGAGTCTTTGCTGTTTCACAGCAATCTCTATCTAGGAGTTTCTCCATTGATTCATTGTTCACTGATGTCACCAAGCTCTCTGGGTTGAAGAAGCTCTCACTTGTGTCATTGGGCATGTGGGGCCCATTTCCTGCAAAGATAAGTAGATTAGCTTCACTAGAAGTCCTCAATATCAGCTCAAATTTCATCTATGGTGCCATCCCACCTTCAATTGCATCCCTTAAAAGCCTCAAGAGTCTTGTTCTCTTTGGCAATCTGATCAATGGTAGTGTTCCTGATCTTAGTGGATTGAGCTCCCTCCAAGAAATTGATCTTGGAAGCAACCGGATCGGACCCGAATTCCCTTCTCTAGGGAGCAACCTTGTGTACATTAAACTGCAGAACAACTCCTTGAGAGATCAGATACCTTCTCAGTTCAAGAAGTCCAATGTTCTCCAATGGCTCGATGTGTCGTCCAACCATCTTATTGGACCCTTCCCGTCTTCCCTCTTATCGCTACCGGCCTTGTGGTACCTCAATTTGGCGGGAAATCAGCTCACTGGAGCCTTCCCTAAGAACACAAACTGTGGTGGGAAACTATGGATTGTGGATCTTTCAAGCAACCTCTTGACAGGAAGCCTCCCTAGCTGTTTAGGATCGAAATCTTCAACCAAGAACGTGTTTGCTTCGTGGAATTGTCTTTCGGGTGCTAAGAATCAGCACACCTTGTCATATTGCCAAAGACAAGCATTGGCTGTTAAGCCACCTAGTAAGCATGGTAACAAGCACAAGGATCATGACCAGCCAGCTTCATCTGCCAAACTAGGAATGATGATTGCAGTTATCGCTGGCATTGTTGTCGTTGGGGGTGTTGTCATTGGATTGATGTTCTGGATCTTCTGTAGGAGGGGAAGAGCGTCAGAGGATCACACTAAGATGATCAACAAGCCGGCTTCGGCAAATACATCTAATCGCACCACAGCGCCTTTTGTGAATTCGAGTAAGGACTTATTTTCTTAGCTTTTATCTCAAATTGGAGTGTGATTATATTCTTGAATGTGCTTGTGAATTGTGGTTGCAGAGTATAATCCGAGGACATTGAGAATGCCGGCTCTTAGCCTCCCGACATTCCATGATTTCACATTGGAGGATCTGGAGGAAGCTACAAATGGCTTCAGCCGGGAAAACCTTGTGAGGGATGAAGGGTCTCAAGGACAGGTAAAGCTACATTTTGTCGTCTTGATCATTGAAATTGGACAGTAAATCAAGCAGTTAGTTTGTGTTTTTGTATACAGCTTTACAAGGGAATGCTCAAGAGTGGATCAACAGTGTTGATCAAGAGCATAAAACTGAAGCAGAAGCACTCACCGAAAAGCCTTAAGCAGCACATGGAAGTGATATCACAGCTGAGACACCAAAACCTGGTCAGTGTCATTGGCCACTGCCTCGTGACATATCAGGACCGGAACAACAAGGGAAGCACCCTTTTCGTCGTGCTTGAAAACATCCCCAATGGGTCATTGAGAGACCACTTCACAGGTAGATCCAATGCAATGCAATGCAAGCAAAAAATCAACAGAAACTTTTCGAATGCGAATAATAATGACAGATTGTGTTGCTATGGCAGATTGGAGAAGGAAAGACGCGCTGAAATGGCCTCAGAGGATGACAATGTCCATAGGAATCGCGAGGGGACTTCACTTCTTGCACACTGGAATGACACCCCGCATCTTCGGAAATGACTTAAGGATTGAAAACATTCTGTTGGATGAAACCCTCACTCCAAAAGTGGGCAGCTACAAAATCCCTTTGCCATCCAAGGTAGAAAAACTCACTGATCCTTACTGATCCATCAATCCGGGTTCAGAATACTGATTCGTCGCCTTGTAGGAAACTGGAGAAGGCGCTTCAAACGATACCAGTGCAGAGAAGGATGACATTTACAAGCTGGGAGTGATCCTGATTGAAGTGCTGACAGGGAAACAAGTCCCATCAGAAACCGCGGTAGATGAGCTCAAGCAAGAGGTAATTTTCCGCGCTATAAACTAATTTCCAGGCTTTGAAATAGCTTTGACATTGTTACAAAACATGCTTTGCAGCTTGAGATGAGCCTAAGTGAGCCTGCAGCAGCGCTACAACAGGCAGTAGACCCGTCTCTTCGTGGCACTTTTGCGCACCAGTCGCTGAGGACTGCAGTGGAGATCACCATCAACTGCCTCAACAAGGAGCCGAGCCTGCGGCCATCAATGGAGGATGTTCTATGGTACCTCCAGTACTCGGTTCAGGTGCAGCAAACATGGACGAGCAGCGGAAATCTGGGCTTGAATAGTGGTAATCTGGGCATGAATTTGCACAAGTGATTGAGATATGAAGCAAATTCTGTTGCTGGTGTATGTAAATTATATGTCCATTGATATACATTTTGTGGCCTTTTTGTTTTCGTTTTCGTTTTCGAAGTAATACATTTTTTGAATAAGATTGTTACTGCTTGTAATAGCTAGAAGTGAACACACAATTCATGATCTGATGCTCAACTGAATATGCAAAGTATAGTTAGTGGTTCATACTTACATTTGCAACATAGTTATCACTTGTTCTTTAGCCAAGAGATCATTCAGGTTTGTGTAACGCGATATGTTGATTGCTTATAATGTACTCCCTCTGATCTAAAATATTTGATGTTTTAGATTCGGGCACAAAAATTAAGAAACATTTCATCTAAATTTAAATACCCTATAAGATAATTTTATCTCTCTCCCATCACATTTACTATATGCACAAATTTGATTGGTTAAAATAAAAACAAAAGTACAATTTGGTTGAAAACAGTGGAAAAAGGAGTGTAATTATTACTTTTAAAACATCAAATATTATTAATAAAAAAAATTCACCCAAAACATCAAATATTTTAGATCGGATAGAGTATATGTTATGAAAAGGTCCATATAAGAAACTTACATATAATATATAATCATAGACTAAGTTTCATATTTTTCCTTTTATTTTATATGTTACTTGATGTATATATATGTCATTAATTAAGAATCTGATTTTCACATTCCCTTACATTTTATCACTTTTTATTTCATTTTAATTAGATGATATATATCCACTATTTTATGGAGAAAATGTACAGTAATAACCCTAATTAATTAACAGATAATTTGTGCAAATTTATCCTAATACTGAGTATTAATCAAAGAAAATTACAGACTACCAAAAAAAAATCAAAGAAAATTACAGAATACATCCTTCAAAGTTTAGTAGATTGGGGCAGCCCAAGTGTTTGGATTGGGCCTTTTATTGGGCTCAAAAGAGGCCCAAAATTCCAACTGTCCACCCACCCACACACCACACAAAACAAAACGCCTTGATATAAATTCAGCATATGAAGCATTGTTTGGAGGATGCAAACATAAACTTGTGTATCAACCAGCATTTTTTGCAATGTAAGAAGCGACTGCATCCGCCAACGCCGACTTGAAGCCGGGGTTCGATGCCACCAATGCAGCAGCCAGAATCTCAACATTACTCGAATGATCGTTTTGTTGAACGTAGGACTGCGAAGTAACGCTGTTTCTAGGGAGGCAGGAGCTTGATGAGGTAGATGGAGGTGTAGTGGTGAGGTCAATGGTGAGAGTTGGGTGTGAATTGTATGGGTTATAGGAACTTGTTGTCCACTTAGGGTTTATGGTTGTGTAGGCATTAGGGTTTTGGTTCAACAAGAGTGGCTCTTGTTGTGTTGGTAATTGAAATAAGTGGGGCCCAGTGAAGGTGGTTGCTGGCTCTGAAGGCGAGATGGTCGGGCCGCAGAGAAGCTGGCTGGCGGCTGCTGAGGTGGCTGCGGCCATGGCGGCGGCGGCTGGCGGGAGTGGGTGGTTGTGAGTTCCTTGGTAGGTGGTGATCAAGATAGTCTTGTCTTGCACACTTCTTTGCACCTGATATTAAGAAACAAAATTAAGCAAGCTGATTACTTAATTTATGGAAATTTAATGAGCAATTTATGTAAGATAATGTGTTTTTCATTTGACATCTTAACTGAATACAAGATAAGGATACATTAGTTTAAAGTTTTGTATCAAAATTAAAGTGATAAGATCCCGACCTTATAATATAAAAACTAATAATCTGGACAATGATCTCATTTTATAAGACCTGCTATTGTACTACAAATGGTTAGATGAAGTTCAGATGATGACCAACCTGTTTTCGCACCGGGCAGGAAGGCGTAATCGAGCATCGGAAATAGCCTCGAGGGCAAGGGTTTCCCTTAGCTGTCTTTTGTCCATACTTCCTCCATTGGCATCCATCATTAATCTAGCTAGGGCACAACACTAAGCTAGGTTAATTCAGCTAAATTACCAAAATCTAAATGTACAAAATTTCAATCATCATAAACCATCTTCTAGCTAGGGCAAATCTTCAGCAAGTTACTTTTATTTTCAGTCATTTGATGTTCTGAGTTAAATGCTTCAGATTTGCTCACAAATTACAAAGTAAAACCTGCTTACAGAGGAGCAATTGCTTACCATGGGAGCAACACATCTTGCTTTAATAGAAACCCTAGCTTTCTTCAGCTGGTGAGTACTATGATCATCAACATCTAAAGTCGTCGCGATCTCTTTCCTCTTCTCCTTATTGATCTTTCCACACTTGCTCAACACATCAAATTCTTGGTCCTCTTTGCTCTCGATTCGATGCTCATTACCGAAATCTTTGGCATTGTACCGCCTATCTGAATCCTGACTAGACCGCCTAATTCTTTGCCCTAATGTGAGGCTCACAAGCTGATCATCCGAGTCATAATCATGGCTGGCGACATCTCGGTGTACTCTTGACTGCTTGATGTCGCGAATATGCGAGATTAGAGTTTGGTGTTTCTTTGTGATTCGCTCTATCAAGGACTTCAATCGCTCGTTTTCTCGCCTGATTTCCTCCATCTTCTCCTTAGCTGATCTGACCATGAACTCCTCCTGATCTTCCATGGAAGTTAATAACTCACCTGCAGTTCAAACAACTAGATTATGAGTTATAATTTTCAAGTGTATCGGATGCATATTGATCGATCTAGCTAGCTAGCTACATCATCTGCTGCAAGTTGTAGAAAACAATTAATGAAACCACTAATTTCAACAGATTAGGTAGCAACTGCAATTTGTTCAAGATCCATAGTTCCAGATTTGTTCTATACACAAGGTTCGGATTGAAATTTCCTTATCAACTGGATATCGATTTCGATTTGGAATCAATCAACGAATCGATATATCGATCAAGCCTTGCAAAAATCACCCCAAAACATAACCCTACACAACATAAAGTTGACTGGTACAAAGAAATTTGACCAGAAAGAGTAGTATATATACAAGAAATCGATCAATCCTCGATCGATCGATTCAATTCGATACAAGTAGAAGATTTAAAATTAAGAGAAGATTAGATGATTGATGATGAATTGATGATCACCTTGTTTTGCAGCTGCTGCAAGGACAAAAATAAATGGAGGCTTGAGATAGAGTTAAGGGCTATGGTAGTTAGTTTCCCATTTCTTTGTGTTTGAGTATATATATAAATGGAGACCGTATATATTTAAATAATAATAGGAGAAATATTAATACGACCAGAGGTTATACCAATTTAATTTCTTTGACCTTCATTTAGAAAAGTGATAGAAATTCAAATGTGTGTGACAAGACACATTCTCACATGTCAGGCTGAGATTGACAGACATATAATATTGTAATAAGGAAATGTCAACATTTTCCTTCACTTTGTCTTCGTTAATTATATTACTACTATTATACTCCGTATAAAAGTATTTATTCGTTCAAATTTCGTCTAGATACTATTGAATAAAACTTGTATACGTGAAGTTAAGGTAACTTTGTGATTTGTTGGAAAACAAAAGGCATTTTAGTTTTTCTATAATTTTGAGGTATCATATACTCTTTAGAGGTTGAGGTCTTCGTCGTGGTGATTAATTGGTTGTCTCCAATTAATTTATTTCGGTGTTCTAGATACACTGCAAATCTCCCCTCAAACAATCACAATTAATATGATAATTTACGGTATATTTAGTTTCTGCGTAATTGTTTTCTCGTTTAAAGTTCTCAAAAATCTCTCGTTCAAAAGGCGTAATCAATATACCCTTCCTAATTAAAGAGTGACCACACCCCGACGTACTTGTCGATAGTATGACATTGTATTACTTCAGTCGAGATGTGAAAGACAAAATATCTCATACTAATAAATCTTTTATATATATAAATTAAAGAGATAGACTACTTCTATTATTAATTGATTTTAGCTAGAATAAATTCTCAATTGACTTACTAGATTCTAGAGAATTTGTGCGCTTGGGAGTCCCTGATGATTAAATGAAATAGACCAATATTTTTTACCATGACTGCAATTTTAGAGAGACGCGAAAGCGAAAGCCTATGGGGTCGTTTAGGGCTGATATGGGAGCATCCGCCTGCTGTGTTTCATTTACCGTCGATCTATTCTAAGAATCTAACTAAAACAAACTAAATTAATTAAAATTTAAAATATAATTTCAAATTAGGATAAGTAAAACCTAGAACTACTAGGTCAAACTTTTTTCCCTACACTAATTTTTTTTATAAGGAGATAAATTTAAATACCAAATACGGCTTTTTCTATATCTTATAAAAAAAAAAAAAAAAGGTTTGATGTAGTAGTTTTAGGTTTGCCCTAGTACGGTCGACTTTTTTTCCCCGGTATATACGCGTAAATATTTGATTGCTACTTTCATTTGTTTGACTTTTTGACTTTGTAAATGACTAATTGTGGGCCCAACTTTTGGACTGTCCAATGAGCCATCGCCACATCATAAGCTAAGACTAATATTCTACCGTTGACGCTTAAGATATATCCTATACAGTACTCCCAGTATTTGACAAACAAGAATTTCTTTTTATTATTTTAATTTTTGAAAGGAAAAAAAAAGAGATGAAAATGTTTTACTACCGTTTCTGATGTGCATCAATGCATGAAGCATGTGGTACAACTAGGATCCATTGAACTTTCTAGGTGTTTGAAAAAAACTAGCTAGTATTAATGATCATATAACATATTATTATAGGGAGAAAATAAAAATATATATATTTTTTTGATAGATTTAGTTACATTATTATATAAATATGAATTTTAATAACTACTGTGAAAATAAATAAAGTTTGATAGATTTGATTCGTGTAGATTGTTATGAAAATGATGGTACATGTGGAGTGCTTTCTTGTTTAAAATTAAGATTTAAGTGAGAATTGTATTTTTTTTTTTAATAAAAGTATTATAAATGTCCCATGGTTCCCATTGTTATGATATAGAAATTATTTTATCTCATTATTACTAGTATATTTTGAATTCAATCCATTGTTATTATTTTAAAATTTACTAAAATATACTGTATATATTATCCTTAATTAACAATAATAAATACATATGATTATATTTAAAAGGCTTTGTTAACATAGCTATAGTTAAACATAATTGAATATTTGAATTAAAAAATATCGAGGATAAACTCCCTAAAATTAATGTGATTTTGACACATCAATTAAAACTCCTATGTTATAAATATAGATGGATTGATTGATAGATACATCTGCGGTTTAACTTACTTTTATCTACAAATATATTTTTATTATTAATGTCGTTATTATTGGTAAATCCGAGCAAGAGTTGTGTCTCTCCTTTCACCAAAGAAAATTTGAGTAGATGATTCTCTCTTTCGATCATGGTGGTGCTGCATTAATAATATATTAGAGTTGCATTATTGGATTTGCTTGATTTTCCTACTTCATGCCTTCGCATCTCCACGCGATCATCCATTCTCCAAGAACTTCGTAAATTCGTAAGAATTTATTATGCGGAAACAAAAAAAAAAAAAAATCAAGAAATCAATTGATTTCCTGCTCTGATACCATTTGAGATTGACCCTCATATATTATGATTTGTTATGTTTAATTTTTCGATGAGGAACATTTTTAGTTTCATTCAATTCACATCTCTCAGCAAGAGAGAAAACCAAAATCAAAACAGCTCTGTAATAGACCTGAATAATACAACAAGTTTGTGCAACCTGGTCTTCCTTTATAGGGCCTTATCATTAGTACGTACAAGATGTTTCTAACCTACTAACAACCCGATTCTTTATTCTCTATATCGATCTACAAGTATTTACAACCCATACTTTCCTATAGATTCTGATCTATATATATACACCATTTTAGACATATATAGATTCTGAGTATTTATCTACGATTGACTCGATCAAGAATAAGCATGGATCTGAACTCGATCTCGTATTTTTGGTAGTGGTCCAAACCCAATCTAATCCAAACTCGATCCACTTGTGGCTAACCCATACCCATACCCAATCTGTGATATATCAACAAATCTATATATATATATATGCAACCCAAATAATGATAGAGTAAGTCGATCTACGTACATAAGGTTTGGAGAAAAAAATAAAAGATGGATGATGATCGATGCGGCCAAATGCTGGTTCAGCACCATGTTTTAATTTTACTTGTAGAAAAAGTCAAAAGAGAATGAATTAAATCACCATTCCGATTTCGGTGTGTGTGGATGGAATCATATAGGCAACAGCCAACAAGTGGTCAACCAAATCAAAGTCTTTTTTCCCCAGAACCAAGGGTATTTTTTTTATTATTAATCTTAAATAATAGGGAGTACTTGAATAAGACTTTGTTGTAATCTTGTACGCAGTGCCTATTATTTAAGTCAAATGAAATGAGTATTGGACGTTTGAAATTAGTTGAGTTTAAGTTGTACTAAGTCATGTGCTTCGTAGTATTAGTTTCATCGACTTATATACTAGGCTTGTTTAGTTTATATGTTTGATATAGACTTTTTTGATCTCTTTACATCTCAACAAGTTAAGCCTTAATTAATTTCGTCTCAAATGTGGTCATATCCCGTTCGTTTACTAAGTGAATAAGTTTGAACCGAGTCTTTCTTTTTTTTCGAACTTTATTTGCTCATAGTATAGTAGTTAACGGGAAATTTTACAAATTACATAAAATTCGAACAACGATCAAGCTCAAATAGTGTCGAGCCTCACTTTAAACCGAGATTAAAAATATACTAATACTTAATTAACTCGTTTAGTAAATAAATGAGCCCAAGTGTCTGTTGGGGTAGCTGAAGCTAATAGGATAGCTAAAACTGATTGATTATGTATGTTAAATTAGAGTGTTCATAAGCTAGTACTTAATGTAAGATGTTTGGTAACCTAGCTCATAGAATAACAATACAAACTAGAGGGGAGAAAATTAATAGAGTTCTGAAAAGTTTTTGGTGAATAGTTGTTAAAAATCCAATTTCAAAAGCTAATTACTAAACTAAAAACTTATATATATTTAACTTATATAAAACTATAGAATATTTAAACCAAAAACTCTTAAAAGTTACCTGTATTGTCAAATGGACCCTTAAATCGAGTCATTTCGAATTTAACCCGAGTCAAACTCTCGCTACTCAAGTCCTAGTTATAGGCTAAATCATGAAAGTAGAAGACTTGTTAAAGAAGAGATATTTGTGTTATTTGATCGAAACCTTCTTGTCAAAGTTAAGCGACACCAAATCAAAGTCTTTACTTTTGACAAATATTATAGGAGTAAGACAAATATTATAGGCAGATCGATATTATATATTATACGGAGTATGGTGGTAAACCCAAAATTAAGATTCAAAAAGATAAAGATGATGTTGATCTTAGAAAATTGGCGGTGAATTGTAAGTCTTGAAACCTACCCGATAAAACGACGTCGTTCAGGTCTTCCCCCTTCTCTCAAACCCACCTTACCCCCATTGTGTTGACTACTTGACTCCGGCCACCGAAAATAGTTGCACATTGGCGATGCAAATCAGGATTAGAGTTTTCCCCGATCTTACTCATCTTCGGAGCTGGTAATCCTTCATTTATATGGTACACAAATTGCCTTTCAGTATCTCTCTCTATCTCCTTTTGCCCCAATTTATTCCGGTGATCATCTGATTCAATTGGCGACCTCAAGGTCCGTATCGCTCTGTTTTTTTCGATCAAATTTGAAATCATCAGCTCCCAATTCCCCGGTCCTTAAAATCTGATGCTAAAGTTCGGGACTTTCGAGTAATGGTGAACGGTTTTGCAGATTTCACGATACTCTGAAATTGCTGATTCTGATCCAAATTCAGCTCAGCTACGCTCTTAATTTCATCTTTTCACTTCGAATCTATCTAGAATTTGCAGTATAAAAGACCATCGATTGCAGTGCTTACAAATTAGGGTTTGATATTGTTCATAGAGTTATTGATCAAACAGTAGATTTCGTTGCAGCTAAATCGTATAAATATATACACCAAAATAAACATCTATGATCTATCTATAAGGATGATCTAGCTTGGCAATGTGAAAAGGGGAAAGCAAATTAGAGTTCCTTACAGCTTCCTCTTACACCATGGGAGCTTGGCAAAGCCTTAAGATGGACTTATGAGATCCAAAGTAGTATCAGTAGAAACAAATCAACTGAAGAAGACTAAAAAAGCACCCTGAATCGATCTGCCAGCTGAATGATGTTGTTGCTGATGGATTTGTGTGCTTATGAGGTTGGGGGCTATCAACATTCCTTGCCGGGTATGCACTTCCTAGGGCCTGTAAAGTGGGTGAGTTCTCCGACGTGTTTCCCTGACTGTGGCGGTATCATGCTTTGCTTGTATGGGTTATCCCCCATAGGGGATCCTGATTGCCTGAAGTAGGCTCCGTTCATGAAGAGGTCATTCTCCGATCTCCATCTCCAGTTCTTCCACTCGCTCTGTGGTGCCTCCCTCTTGGTCACCTTCATTAACCAAAACGGATTATGTTACGAGTCTAGGGCTGGTATTTGAGCCGATCAAGCTGAGCAGTTGTTGTTCATATCAGCTCATTCTGTAAATGAACGAGCTTGAGTCGAGCCTCAATTTGAATAAAGTGTTAATGTGAAAGTACCTCCTTGCCATTGACCTTAGGAGGGGCAATAAACCGGTTCCCTTGGCAAATGATGGTTGGTTGATTGCTTCCTCCGATGGCATACATTAGCCAGTGGGTGTAGTCATTGTTAACGACGTGGTAGAATCCCCACCTGCACCTCGGCATTCTTTGTACCAGCCCTTTCCCGAAGTGATTGAACGCCACCGTTATTTGCATCTTCTTATCTTCCGAGTGACTATTGATCGCCCCGAACAAGAACACCTGCAGCAAACCAGTTTCCAAAATCAATCCTCTGACCTTCAATTCGATGCTATACAAACTGGATCGTGATGGCTTACATCGTTGTGTTCGGTCATGTGAACATTAGAGATGGTGATTGCAGTGGAGCCCTCGATTGCATCGATGAGGCCATCGGTACACTCGCCCAGAGAAACATGGTCTATCCAAACATGGCTTGCCCCGAAGATGGAGATACCATCTCCATCACTCTGGGTCCTAAAACCCACGTGGTCGGTCGAATCCCTGATCACACCACCCTTGCCCGGGACTATGTTGTGGATGTGCAAGCCATGTATGATCACATTTTGCACAAACTGGATGGTAATTCCACACCCTTTGGTAATGTGGACTTGCACACCTCTTGCATCTATGGTCTTGTTTCCTTCCATGATCAGCTCCTGATCAATATTGAAACAGTCAGTGTGAAACGAGAGTCGTGTCAGATTTATTTTTGTAAATCATTGTGCAGACACCTGT
The DNA here is from genome assembly GCA_963922045.1 of Persicaria maculosa. NCBI lineage: Eukaryota > Viridiplantae > Streptophyta > Magnoliopsida > Caryophyllales > Polygonaceae > Persicaria > Persicaria maculosa. The sequence goes on from OY998256.1 coordinate 12,309,202, forward strand.
TTGAGCTTGATGTTGAAGGAACGGGCGAAGATGATCCAGAGCGGCTCTTTCTGAATGACAGCGTGGCGGAGGGTCCCTTCTTTCGGATCAACCAAGCTATCATCCGACGGGTCAGTGACAACGTAGTAGCGACCGCCCTTTCCGCCAGTGGTGCCCCTTCCGAACCCAAGGGCGCAGTCAGCTAACCGCATCCGGTTCTTCTCCCAGTTCTTGTCACACCTCCAACATTGATCGATAGGATTCGTGGCCTTGCAAGGCCCGTCGTATTTCGAAGCCAACATCCTCCCTGTGATGTTGCTCTTCATGTTCTTCTGCACAGCCCTTCATGACCAAACTCTACGCGTTACAAGAACAACAACACAAAGTCGATAAGCCTATCATTGTAACTCCTACTGTTATAATGCGACTTACAGGTGGACGTGATGGTTAAAGTGATTCGTAACGTTGAAGGGTTCGGGGTGATACGCCTCCTGGATAGCCTTCATGGCCAGTTTTTCCTTGTTGATCCAGTACTCATCATACTCTGCAATGTGGGCATTCGAAGAACGCGCATTGATCGCCATGGTTGTGAGCAAGAATAGGGCAATCAAATCGCCCATCCGGGTAGTCGCCATTACAACAATGTGCTAATCTTCTATGTTCTTGTAAATCTATAACTTCAAAAGTTATATACATGTATCAAACTTGTAGAGTATCTCACTCTTTGGGGCTCTTTCTTAATCGATGGTTCGAAACCGAATGGCCAAGGTCTAGGAGGTACCTTAGCCACTGGATTGAAGGGTGAAAGAAAGAGAATTTGGTTAAGGATCGATCCCAAAATGATGGTGAGGGATGAGTTTATAAAGACAAGCTCTTGGGTTGATGGGCGAACCGATAAGGGTGGAGAGCCTATCCCCCATAGATTCAAATTGAACCTACTAAATTTACATTTTGATGGCTTTCCCTAAAAAAGGGGCTACCAAGATTTTCACCATCTCCTAAATTCTAATTTGTCTTGTAATTAGTTTAGATTTTGTAGTTTTTTTTAAAGGCAAGTTTGGATTTTGTAGTTGCTGGTTATAGATTTTGTAATGTGACATTCTTTTTGACTCAATTGGTTTTGTACACATGGTAGAGCTCGATCGATTTAGAAGAGAGTCTCAGTGCATCTCACCTTGCCCCATTTGGTTGTTTTTGGGTTGCTATATAGAGACTGTGAATATTTCGCCAAAAACACGGTGGAATCTACCGTCTCCGAAAGTTGGTGATGTTATTGCGTTGCGGCCATAGTCGTCGAAAGTCTAAGTCGGAAAGTCTTTGAGGTTGGCATGTCTTTGTCATCCCTGTTTCACCAGAAGCCAATGTCGACATGTTCGTTACCGACACTGCCAAATGCACGTGCATTTGGTGATATGAGGTCATGCTAGTAGCAAGATGTTTAGTTACATAGGTTTCCTTCGTATCACAATGTATGTCATTTTAGTGTTTTGCACTTTTTTTTAATACAAAGTAAGGTTTTAGGTGATGTCATACCATGCTGACTCACTACCCAATTATATCCCTCTTGACAAGGGAAAGGACCTTGGGTGAGACATAATAGCCATGTTTCCAAATCATGCCTCAAATGTGCCACTTTGTCAACAACCATGTTGATCTTATAGAAAACATGAGTGCAAGATAACCATTCAAAGTGCAGGAGAAGCTGCAAGATGTTTGTGATGATGATCTCTATTTCCCAGTGACTATTCCACTTGCCAAAAACAGAGTTCATGAATGTAAGGCTATTACCTTCGATATCAATGTGTTGAAGGCCAAGGCCTTGAACTGCTGCTAGGTTGACCCGGAGAGCCAATGCTTTTGCCATCAAGGGGAAGCATCATTGCAAAGGAAACTACCGACGGAGGCCTTGATTTAGCCATTGGCATCTCTGATGATGTAGCTCGTGGCGTGCTTTGATTGGAGCAAACAACTTTGGGCCTTTTCCATCTAAGGTTTTCTATTTCTTGGGATGATTTTGTATCTATGTGGTTAGCACATTGGTATTATCCCATAATGCTAATTTGGAGCCATTGATTTGATGTAGAGTTGCCTTCAAGTGTATATCGGGAGGAATGGTTGGAGGAGACTTTAGCATGGTACAGAGGACACCCTCGATCAAGGAGTTCAATCTTCCAAATGAAACTCATCGGCGATAAGTGGGGTGGTCTACATCTACTACACTTGGAAGGCAAGAAACATGACCATCTTCGGGGACAAGAGATGGTCAGTAGCGAGGTGCGCACATGAGATCATTGGGGTTTGTAAGCAAAGATCGCGCGTGAATGTGCAAAGGGGTCATGGCTCGACAAGATCTGGCTCTCCACTATAGCACGCTAGAGCTGATCCTACGAGATTGGTCATTTTTGTTACGCTATTTTGCACTTGGTATGGTCACGTTTATTTTGCACAAGACTCTTTAGCCTATTTAGCGTGAAGTGAACTAAACTACTAGTTTCGAAGATAAGATTAAAATGTGTGTATAGCGAGAATGATAAAGCGAAGAACAACACAAAGATTTACGTGGTTCAGCAACGGTGTTTTGTCTACGTCTACGGGCAGAGAACCAGTTTTGTATTAGAGGAGACGAAAAACAGATTAGGGTTACTAGGGATTGGCGTTTCATGAGTATATGAAAAAACTCATGAAACCCTAAACAGACAATGGAATGAAAGCCCAAAATAGACAGCGAGACCACCGCCCGGGGGCTCCGCCCCCCAAACCACCCGATACGTCGTCGGTCAACGATGATTCAAGGCACACATCACTTTGCACTTCAAAATGTGCAAACCAAATCAGCTTGTATTACATCAATTATTATATACAGCTTTGATTAGTCTGTACAGATTGTGAGATGTACACTAACTAACGCCCCTACAAAGGCTGTTTTTTTTCCTACAAGTATATATATACACACACCACACCAAAAAAGAAGCACATATATATACACAACAGTACAATATGGGCTATCTATGCAGGATCTCCCAAACCTTGTAACAGTCTCCTTGGGCAGCCAACAGCCACTCCCGGTCACAAGGTGGCTCGTAATCGCCAGGGCCGATCTTCATCGCCACTTTATTGTCGATCACTGCTGCATAAACCCTATCATCCGCCCTCATTATTTGTACCTAAGACACATGGAGTTGAGTTTAAGGGTCATTTCAAGACTTGTTTGAGTTTCGGGAAGGAAGAATCGAGTTCGGATACTCACGTTGCTCCTGCAGTGGATCTTGTTCCGCACCCTGAGAGAGATGAGCTCGCCAATTTCAGCGTGCAGGGGCGAGGAGAAGTGGTCGTAGAAGATCGATGGGGTTCCCGGGTGTGTGAAGATGTATGCATATCCCTGCATTTCTTTTCCTATAGGGAATCTCCAATGACCCTTCATTTACGAGAATGTAAGCGGGCTATCGTATAATGAGACGCAATTCGACTAGAGTTTGATGTTATGGGAGGTACCTGAGTAGATCCGGTGTCATGATTCTCTATGAAGGTCACTGCACGAGACGCCCACCACCCGACAACTCCTGGAGGCTTTCCTGCTCCATCTCTTAACCTCCAATATTGGCAATCTCCCACCGCCTGCACCAAGCAACGAACCTAACTTACGAGCTACAACCATGGAATCGGATCAGGAAACAGTAAAGAGATGAGAGTTAGATGATTTACACTATGTAGAATCCCTTTAGTAGTGACATCAAATGCTCCGGAGTAACCATCAGTGTCATTGATCCAGTCTATAATCCTCTGCCTGTGTGCGTTTTGATCATAGTCCATCTCACTGTATGTGTAACTGAGGGAATCCCAGTACTCGCCTACTGCAAAGTATGGTTTGGTTGCCTTCAGGTAGTCCCTGACGTAGCCTCCCCAGAATCCGCGCACAAAATCAAGCCTCCACCCGTCATAACCAACCTCATCCCTGCAAGAAACCGATGCAACACTATCGAGTTTGTTTCATATTTGGTTGTGTCTATCTTAGAATGGTAAATGAAGCTTGATCCGGGTAGCTCACTTTAACCAGCACATCCATTCGGTTATATCCTTCCTGACAAACTCTTGCGAGTGATCAATGTTGGGAGCGGCATGGAAGTTGTCACCACTGCTCTTGTTGCCCCTTCCCTGGAAAGAGGAGAAAAATATATGTATGATGTTTGTAGAGAGATATCAATTGATGTAAAATCTTCATTAGGGTTTCATTCCTCATAATGTCAATATATATAGATTACAAGTGAGTAAGACTGGGTCTGAGCCAATAGGCCCATACACTATACAATATGTAAATATGTAATCTATCAATGTTGAATTGCTTCGAAGAGATGATGAGTGATGTTGTATACCTGGAAATGAGGATCATCTGCAACAACAGCACGATCATCCCAAGCTAAACGACCCCCAAATATGTTCCAAATGCCATTGTGATTCTGGTAATGCGCACAGCGATGATTCAAAACAACATCTCCGAGCACTTTTATGCCAACATCATGGAACTTTTTTATGACAGCCTTCAATTCATCAATGGTACCGTATCTAGAGATCCATACAACATCAGAATGAAACAATGAGGGCACAAAAGTAATTGTTTAAAAACACATTTATAAGAACTGAAAAAATAAAGAAGCCTACTTTGAGTTTAAGTTGTATAAGTCTTTGGGCATGTAACCTTCAGGCGCGATTGATTCAGTAGGAGGTGGCAACCAGATTACCGTAAAACCAAGAGAAGATAGGAAATCTGCTTTGTCAAGAAGCTCCATGTACCATTTTCCGGAATTATGAGACTCCCAGTTGAATCCTTGGATAAGAATTTCATACCCAGTGCCAGTCCCCGAGTGAAGGTTTAGTGGAGATAAATGTGGCTTTCCATCAGATTCTTGGTCAGGTTCTTCAGGAGCATTGGTTGTAAAGATGTTGTAAGCTTCAGCAGCCAACTTTTCAATCTCTGTAAGAATGTATTCCTGATTGTCTTTACTGTTATTGATCATGTTATTCTCGGAGGAGATGTCGCTTACTAAACTCCTTATGTTTTCTATGAGTCCATCAGTGTATTCAAGCTTTGCTTCCTCTTGTGTTTTAGACGTATCCACTCCATTTGCGTCAAAATTTTCGCTTTCAAGCCAATCAGTTGGTGTCTCACTCAGGCCTTGAAGTGGTATAAAGAAGGCATGTCCCATATATTTCAACCAAGTGTTATCAGATAGCCTGAGCACAAAGAGAAATCCAGCAAGATCATTCGCCACAGTGAAAAATCCGGCATTTCCATGGCCATCTTCTTTTGGCTGCAAATGGGTAAAGCTTCACTGTCACTGATCTAAAGATTTTGTCAAAAAATTCAACAAAAACAAGTACCAAATCGGAGAATATACACAAATATCAGTATTCAAAACATAAATCCAACACACAGTAACTGCTTCTGCTGATAATTTTGTCACAAACAGAAAGCAAATCTTTCATTATAATTTCTCTGATCATCTAAAGGCTCTATGATTTGGATCCTACATGATGCCATTGATTCAAAGTTAAAATCGTGTTTTTCCCTCATATTGTGCTATACGAAAGTCCTCTAAAGTCTTAACACACAACGATTACAAAAATAAGAACATACATTACTCAATTCAACAGCATGCTATACCTGCAATCTTGTGCGCACCGCCTTGTTCTTGATTATTTCTGTATCGGGTGGATGAGGCAAAGCTGGCATTTCCCATTTTTGCTGATTATCTCTGCAAACACCCCAGTGAACCAGCACATCCTGAGGTAAATCGGTTTCAACGCACACGAGATTCTCATCTGTCTCGCCACATTTTCTTACAGAAACCTTCACAGAATTCTCTAGAGAGATTTCCTTGGACACGTTTTGCTCCTCGTAGAATCCCTCAAGCGACTTATGTGATTTGACTGTGTCTTCAGATTGCTCATTGCTGCCAGTAGTGTTGGTTCCTTGAGTATCTAGAATTTAGAGCAATCCCAAGATTTTGTTCATCATTTCAAGAAAAAAAAAGCATCTGAAACATTTAGATATACACTTGAGGTAGATGTGTCATATGTGAGTTTGGAATGCGATATATATGGACCAAAATCATCATAGTTTTTATTGAAAAGGCAAAATCATCATAGTTAAGCTAACATGAAATGAACTCAGGCAAGAGGCAACATCTAAAGGCACATGGATCCTATGTGAATATGCAAAATGCGAAATTTCTTCACCACAAATATGACCTTGACACAATCATGGAGTAGAAACCTTGCAAAAATCTGAAGACCCACTTTGCATCACCAATCGAATCTTCACCGTCTTCTTGATGATCAACAAGAGGCACCTTCAGTTCTCCCCCCAAGTCCCGAAAACACATTCCAGTCACTTCATCCTATTCCATAACCGAAAAATAAGAGACAATTTCATCAACAAAAGGAAGAATACTAAACCAATAACCGGGAATCGTTAGAAACAAACCACCAGCACAAAGTTTATAGAATCAATGGCACTGGGGATATGGATATCAATCTCCACTTCTTGAATACGGTCTCCTTCTTCGGTTGAATCCACTTCGTTCATAGGAGTATCTACCGCATAATCCTACAGAAACCCACATGGATTATTCACTCAACTTACACAAAACCCACAAAGAATGACAGAAAACAGCAAGCATTCCCTGGCAGAAATGAACCTTGAGAGCATCTCCCACACACCTTTACAGCAACAGAACCCGAAGGCCTCATTCGACGAGGGGGCTGATCCCACAAACTAAAATGGCACCAAACAACAAAAGCAAAACCACAATACCAATAAGCACACATATGACATATAGTCATGGAGGCATGGAGCAAGCTTTCATCCTTTCATCAGATAGACATATACAAACAATATATACAAAAACATTATCCAAAATTCCAAAGAGGCAAATTACACGCAAAAACCACCTTTAATTTAACCTATTTTGCACAAAATCACCCTTTAAGACAAAAATTGCACTTGATAATCATATTTCCCAAATACCCTTAAGGGCTTATCTAATTGCTGCTAAAAATATGGATTATGTACGATTATATAGATACGGATTTTGTTAATAGGGTAGTTTTGTGCATGTAGGCTAAATCAAGGGCATTTGTGTGCAATTTCCCCCAAACCAAAGATGAAGAACAAACTTACAAACCTCCCTCCCAGTCCTTCCCCATGAAACTGCACGCCCCATCGCAAAACCCACTTTCCAGGAAAATTGCAGCCAACGATCAACTTCCAATGCCCGTCTTCCTCCTCAGGATCCAACCTTGTATACATCTTCCCTTCAATCTGCCACCAAATCCAAAATCAATTCAAAAAACAATCAGAAATTCAAAATTAGAATTCCATAATTTGTAACACCAAAGTTTCAATTGGAAAAGAGGGAGGGGTTTGAAACGCACAGTTTTCGCCCTTGTCAATTCAAAGGTTTTGTTGTAAACGACGTCGTCTTCGTCGCGATCGGATACAGTATAAGGGCCTCCGTCGTCGTCGTCGCGGTTGGAGGCGGTAGAAGGGCCATCGCCGGCTTCCGAGCTGGCGAAAACGGAGACATGTCTGGTGGGCCCCACGCCGCGAAACCTTCCGACAATTTTGAGCGCCTTCGGTGAGTAATTCGCCGCCGGAAATCGCATCGTGGTGTTAATTTTGGCGGGAGTTGTTCTTATGGTGTCACGGTAAAAGAGAGGCTCTAGATTTGTTAAAGTTGACATTTCGACCTTTTTTTATTATTATTATTTTCTCAGGTGAAAGGAATTCAAACAAGAAAAACAAAATACAAAAAAAAAAAATTAAAAAATTGGTTTTGGTTTTGATTTTCTTTAATTGTTTTTGTTGGAGTTTATCTAGGATTTATGTTCACCCACTATAGATTTTGATGTAAATCTCAAAGCTTCATTCACCATCACTAACTAATTCATAAATTTATTTGGATGATTTTGAGCCATTGCTAAATTAGAATGATCATTGTCCAAGTTTAGTTTGTTTAAACATAATCCAAATCCAATCCAAAACCACCAACTAGAAAATCTACTCTGCACAGTAGCACATTCAAAGCAATGTTTGAGAGAACGCGTCGCGCGTGAAAAACACTGAAACCCTAATCCCGCCTTTGAGATTTTAAATTCCACCACCGCTCGCGGTCGGTCAACGGCGGTTACGGCCGTCTGGCCTACCCCCGGGAGGGAATTCGCAACCATGGTTGCATCAAAGCAGAGATCCGAGTCCGTTGATATGGAGACGCAATCGAATTCAGTGAAGGAAGGAGCAAAAGCCGGTGTGGTTGGAGGCCAAACCGAGAATCCCAATACTACGTCTGCAGCGACCCATGAGGGTGTTCCTAATCCGGTGATCCCGGCTGTTCCGAGAGACTCAAGTGCGCTGAAGGAGACGGTAAATTCGGCCTCTTTTGCGAGCATGGTGGTAGCGTATTCACAGCATTGCTCGGCCAATCCCCCCCCAAACGATCTGGGCGGAGAGACCCGATTTGTATGATACGGATGATGATGAATCGCCACAACCCGAGGAAGACCCGTTGTGCCCTACAATCACTCTTTCGGCAGCAGAGAAGAGGGATCTGAGACGCCCGTGGGCGCATTCTCTGATAATTCACATGTTCGATAAGGGACCGGGATACCTCCAACTCAAGCGCCGTCTGGAGCAAAAGTGGGCTCTCAAGGGTTCACTTACACTGGTTGACATCGGTAATGCTTACTATGTGGCTAAATTCACCAATGGGGACGACTACAACCATGTGCTAACGCAAGGTCCCTGGATGGTTGGGGATAATTACCTGATGATTAGGAGATGGGTATCTAATTTTGATCCATGGAATGACAAAAGCACAACCCTCACAGCGTGGGTTCGAATTCCGGGTCTGAGTCTGGAATATTTCCATGATGGTTTTCTCCGGAGAGTGGGACAAAAGATAGGCCGTGTTATTCGAGTAGACAAAACGACGCTAGCTGCAGATAGAGGTCAATTCGTTCGTTTGGGCATTGAGATTGACATCTCTAAGCCTTTGCTTTCGAAATTCAGATTCTGTGGAAGGGTATGGTCAATCCAGTACGAAGGAATTCACTGCTATGCTATAACTGTGGCAAGATTGGTCATGAGCAAGCTAGTTGCCCTCTGTTAGTCCAGCTGGCTGCAATGGAAACAAATGGGAACACATCTCCTGTGGAAAATCCTCAAGCGGGTGCTGCCCGGCCCGTTGACTCGATCATCGAGAAGACCACATATGGGGATTGGATGAAACCTACCAAACCAGCGCGCAGATCGAGGGGAGGCACCAATCAAGTCGGTAATCCTACTGGGATAAATGCCCCGAAAACTGGAAGTGATTCTAACACTTCAAAAGGAAGCAATAAAGGTAAAGGGGTAGTTAACAACACTGCAGAACCCGGGGCACGAGTGCAAGCATCGGGGTCAAGGTTCGTGATCCTGAATGAGGAGGTCAATGGAGGGCCACATGGTATTTTCATTCGTGAACATGGAGCCGAGGCTGGAGGTAGCTCTTCTATCAATGCCGAGGCTGAGGGGGCTAGAAGAATCCGTGTAGAGGCCAGGCAGAAGAAGCATGAGCAACCGGCTTCGGGAGACCAAGTAAATAAGGGGGTGAACCGCAAGGAGGGTACCGATTCGGCCCCGGTAGGCAAGGCGCAGGCGCTTGAGGACAGTCCGAAGGATAACATAAGTATGAGTGAGGACCCGAATGTGACCGGCTCAGCCCAAATGTCCGACAAGGCCCGTCCCACCAAGCATAGAGGAGGAAATCTTTCGGTTAGACAAATCTCAACTAAAAGTAAATAAAAAAAGGCCACTTTCCTTGCTCAGAAAGTAATGGGATCAACAAGCAGTAACTCTCTCCATAACGCCCTCTCTCTCCAAGATTCTCTCTTTCCTTCCGTTTTAGCTTCTGATTCTTTCCCCCCTCTCGCTGCCCTCCCCATCGTGTCATCGACCATCCCGGCGGATCTGCTCCCACCAGCCAATGGTAGCGCCGCCCTTCTCATTCCCCCCGGTGGAACTGTTCTATGTCAGACAAAAGAAAAGCCTGGTGGTTTCAAGCCACTGGACGGGCCCCTTCCTCCCCTATCTTCCCAGGATAGCAGATGTGATGCTGGTGGAGTTCTCACTTTTGATAACAGAAACTTGGCCGATCCTATGCAGGGTTTCAATGCCTAATCGCCTTATGGAGGCGTTCGACAGGCTTGAAGAAGCCATGAGACTTCACTCTATGGAGAGCGGTTTCTCAATGAATTTCTTAGAAGATCTGATGCGTCGTTCGGTTTCCACTATGAAGGATCTTAGTGTGCTCTTTTGGAACACAAGTGGTGCATGGAACAGAGACTTTATGAATGCTCTAAAGGAGTTGATTAGGATCCATGACCCCCGGATTCTGGCCCTTGTAGAACCACGTATTAGCGGTGAAACAGCGGATAGAGTCTGTGACAAAATTGGTTTTGATGGGTGCATAAGAATTGAAGCGGAAGGCTTTTCGGGTGGTATCTGGGTGTTGTGGAGGACTTCGGAAGTGGACGTCTCGCCGGTTATGCTCCATCGACAGCACATCACGGTTGTGGTTCGGAGAAGGGGCGAGGAACCGTGGCTCCTGTCGGCTATCTACGCATCTCCTATTCCGGCATACAGAAGAGAGCTTTGGCAAGATCTTGAAAATTTCGCTGCGATCAACCGAAGGCCTTGGGTGTTGGGTGGGGATTTCAACGATACTCTTGCGGCCGAGGAACGTTCTACCTCTTCGGTTGGCTCAAACCGGAACTCTCAACTCTTTGGTTAATGACATGAGGTTCATTGACATGGGTTACTCAGGGCCGAAATTCACCTACTGGCATGGCAATGACGTCCATAACCGCCGAGGTGCCCGTTTAGACAGAGGCCTTTGCTGCGAAGATTGGTGTCTTCGTTTCCCGAATGCTACTATCCGGCACCTAGCAGCTCCATATTCGGATCACGCACCCCTCCTTCTAAACCTGAATCCATGGTCCGATCAAGGTGCAGACCGTTCGTTTAGATTTCAGGCAGCCTGGGTGAGTCATGAGCAATTCATACCTTTTGTTGAAAGACAGTGGCGGCATGGGGATGGTAATGTAGACAACCTGCGTGAGTTTGCTTGTAAACTTGACATTTGGAACAAACAGGTTTTTGGCAACATCTTCAGACGTAAGAGGCGTCTTTGGAAGCGGCTGGAAGGGGTTCGTTTGAGATTGAGTGAACGATGCTCCAGGCACTACTTAGAGCTTGAAATATATCTATGTCTTGAGCTTGAGAAAGTGTTACAGGAGGAACAGATGTTTTGGTTTCAAAAGTCAAAGGCGAATTTTTTGCTCGAGGGTGATCGCAATACTAGATATTACTACCTTTCAACGGTGATTAGGCGCCAAACCGCTAGAGTATCTGCGTTGCAAGATGCATCCGACTCCTGGATATCAGACAAGGAGGAGATTGCGAGCCTAGTTCTTTCCTTCTTCAAATCTCTATACACGGCTGATGTGTCTGACGTGAGCAACAGGGTTCCCGAGCCACCCTGTATGGTTACATTTCCGCCTATCAAGGAGCAAGCATTGGCGAGATTGGGTAGGCGTTTCTTCCCCAGTGAAGTTAAAGAGGTGCTAATGCAAATGGGTCCTTACAAAGCGGCGGGACCTAATGGTTTTCCGCCTATCTTTTACCAAAAGACGTGGGACATAATTGGTGCCGACGTGAGTAAGGGCGTGTTGCAATTGCTGAATCATGGGAGCTTACAACCAGGGATGGCCGATGCGTTGCTACATCTCATTCCAAAGGTTGATCATCCGACTAGCCCTGCTCAGTTTAGGTCGATTTCCCTGTTGAATGTCACCTTCAAGTTGGCAACAAAGATGATTGTTAATCGACTCAAGCCAATGCTCGCTGATCTGGTTTCTCCGGCTCAAGCTAGTTTCATTCTGGGGAGGCAAATCATTGATAATATTGTCATTGTCAGAGAGGTTCTCAATACGATGTTCTCGGAGGAAGGCAATCGAAAGTAGGGCTGATCAACCGGTCCGATCCGATGGACCAGAATTTTTGGAAACTTGGACCGCGGATCGGATCGGGACCGATAAATATGGTCCCGGATTTTCCGGTCCGCAGACCGTAAAGACCATTTGGACCGGTTATGCCTGCAACCCCCTTTTCTCCTTCCCTCTCTGCTACCCTTTGACGGTGATTCAATTCGATCAATTACTCTTTTTTTTCCTCCCTGGATTTAGTTTGTAAGCAAAACCATTTCGTGATTGCTCAATTAATTTCTACTTAAGAAAAGTAAACCTCCTATTAATTTCTACTTAAGACCAGGAAACCTCCTAATCATTCTGATTAATGCTTCCATGAAAAATGTGATCCCTCTGATCCGATTTGTCAAATTAACATCTTAAAGTGATTAAATTAACATTTATATGTAATTGTAATGTATCAAGCCAGGCAAAAGTTCAAATAACCAGGGAGAAAGAAAAGTCCCCGCAACTGTTCGCACTGGCTATTTATTATGTACCAAGCCAGCGAAGGAAATCCGGTCCAATTCCGGTTCGGACCGGAAATTCCGGTCTGGTCCCGGGTTTGGACCGAAAACCGGAAATCATATTTTCTTGGACCGCGGATCGGACTGTAATATCTCGGTCCAATCCAAAGACCGTAATTTCCGGTCCGGTCCCGGTCCGATTCCGGTCCGATCCAAATTTTGCCCAGCCCTAATCGAAAGTGGATGATCCTCAAGATCGATCTCGAAAAAGCCTACAATAGAATTCGATGAGAGTTTTTACATGAGACACTTTCCTTGCTTGCCTTGCCTGCACACCTTACTGATGTTATCATGAAGTGTCAAACTGCTGGATCCATGGAGCTATTATGGAATGGCGCAAGGGCAGGGAGATTCTCTCCGACCAGGGGCATCCGGCAGGGAGATCCCCTCTCCCCCTATCTTTTTGTCCTGTGTATGGAGCGCCTGGCCCACTCGATCCAAGTGCTAGTTGATGAAGGGCGCTGGCTTCCGATTGTGGTGGGAGGTATACCTCTATCTCATATTTTCTTCGCAGATGATTTGGTGCTCTTTGGTGAGGCGTCGACCACTCAGGCAGACATTATGAAGGAGTGTTTGGAGAAATTCTGTACGCATTCGGGAGAGAAGGTGAACTATACTAAAAGTAGTATCTTGTTTTCGCCTAAGGTGGATAATGGGCTGCAAAACCTGATTAGTAATCGGCTTTCGATCCCTAAATTGAGCGAGCTTCGGAACTACTTGGGCGTGCCTACCTCTTGTGGGAGACTCATCGCTGATCGGTATTCCTATATCCTCGACAAGATCAGAAAACGACTCACGGGTTGGAGCTCGAAAACACTGTCTCTGGCCGGGAGAGTCACGTTGGCAAACTCAGTTTTATCTAGCTTGCCTTTGTATACAATGCAGTCTTCTTACATTCCAAGAGGTATTTGTAATGAGATCGAGAAGCTTATTCGTGCATTCATATGGGGCTCTTCGCAGGAGAGAAGGCGTATGCATCTGATCAGGTGGGATACCATCACTAATCCGCGCGAGGATGGAGGGCTAGGTATAAGGTCTATGAGGGAAACGAACCAAGCGCTACTCGCAAAGCTGGGTTGGCGTATGCTCCAACATCTGGAAGCTCTATGGAGCCGGGTCATTCGCGGAAAGTATTGTAATGGCCGCTCGGATGTGGATATGTTTCAGCATAAGCGGAAAGAGTCGCAGACGTGGAAGGGAGTTGTGCACGGGGCTGAAATTTTTACCGACGGGATACGTCCAGTGGTGGGCAATGGGACGTCAACCCTTTTCTGGTTCCATAAATGGGCTCACGAGGGTCTGCTAATCGATGAGGCCATAGGTATTATCCCGGAAGACCATTTAGGTGATACTGTCGCAGAACTTTGGGAAGATGGGGACTGGAATTGGAGCTTTCTCCAAGCTATCCTCCCATTTCACATATTACAGAAGCTGGCTGCTATCCGGCTGATAGAGAGAGTGGACGCTGTTGACAAGTACTTTTGGAATGACACCAGCTTGGGAAGTTTCACGACCAAATCAGTGATCAATCGAATCAGGGGAAGGCGGGCGGTGACCCCTGCAAGGTCGTGGAATAGCTGTTGGAAAGTCCAGGCGCAGCAGCGGATCCGTTTCTTCCTGTTCATGGTGGCTCACGATTCGATTTTGTGCAATGTCAACAGAGTAAGAAGGGGGATAGCTTCGTCCTCGACCTGTCCTCGCTGTATGGAAGATGAATCTTGTTTGCACCTGTTGCGAGATTGCCCGAAGGTCGAGGAGGGGTGGAGCTCACTGAATGGCTCTGGGCTGTCGAGATCCTTCTTTGCGATCCAAGATATCAGAGACTGGATTTTCTCCAATATCCAAGGCGACGCGGGTTGGGCGTCTTTATTTGCACATATGGTTTGGTACACTTGGAAGTGCAGAAATGATTTAGTATTTGGGGGCTTTGATGATGTTGCGACACTAGCAGGCGTGGCATCTACTCAGGCTGATGTCTACAACTCTCTGGTGTTCAAGGAACCGGCCGAGGCTGTTGGGACGACGAATGGGCAATCGGAGCTGGTGCCTTGGCGTCCGCCTCCTGCTGGATGGGTTACGCTCAACTCTGATGGAGTTTCCAAAGGTAATCCAGGTCCGGCCGGTGGAGGAGGAGTATTCCGGGGCGAGGAAGGACAGTTCCTAAAAGCTTATGCTTTTAAATGTGGTGCTTGCTCAGCCACGACGGCGGAAATTTGGGCGATTGCCCATGGTTTAAAGGCTGCTGCAGAAGATGGTTGGACTAGAATCATCATTGAGTCAGATGCAAAGGGTGTCTGCGATGCTCTTCGGGATAGAAGCTGTCGACCCCATAGGGACTTCTTCTTGTTGGATCATTGCCGGAAGCTTATAGAGGACTATCCCGGGGAAGTCATGATTAGCCATATTAATCGGCGGGTGAACAAAGCAGCGGATGCCTTAGCGAACTGGTCGCTCAAGCTAGTTAATTCTTATGCTACTTTTACTTCATGTCCTGCTTTTCTAGTGTCTTACCTTGGACCTGCTACTGCTGTAAGCACTTAAATCTATTTCAATATTAAGGGCTAGTACCCACTAGGGGTGTGCATGATTCGGTCCAAACCGAATTTTTGGGCCGAACCAACACAAACCGAACCGAACCAATTTCGGTTCGGCTTTCGGTTCGAGAATTTTCATTTTTCGGTTTCGGTTCGGTTTGTGTTCGGTTTAGGTTCGGTTTGTGTTAAACCGAATTTTTTTATACACTACATAAATAGATTGTATATCTATATGTATACTATATATATATTTGTAATTTGGTATAAAATGTTTATATAATCATACTGTATTCGTATAAACATTGTATATATTTGTAATTTTATATACAATGTTTATATATATTTGTACAAATACAATGTGTATATATCTACAAATACATATATATTTGTACTATGTATATAAACATTCCATATATACACATACTGTATTTGTATACAATGTTAATATACACACATATATTTGTAATTTTATATTGGAATATGTGTATATATATATATATATATATATATATATATATATATATATATATATATATATATATATATATATATATATATATTTTTGTATACTTTTAATTTTTTTTTATAGAAATTCGGTTCGAATATGTTAAAACCGAACCGAACACAAACCAAACCGGCAAATAACCGAACCGAACCTAATGCATTCGGTTCGGCTTTCGGTTTGAAATTTTGAGATTTTCGGTTTCGGTTCGGTTCAGTTCGGCCCGGTTCGGTTAGGTTTTAGACCGATACACAACCCTAGTACCCACCGTTGGATCAAAAAAAAAAGAAAATCTACTCTGCACATTTTCTCACTTAAGTTGTTGCATCAAGATTCAAAACACATAATAATAGGGTTTGATTATAGTATTTTGATTTGTTTCCAATTGAAAATAAATTTTAAAAGTAAATTAGTGCAATTTAAATGTGCAGTGTTCGGTTACACTTCACTTCTCTTTGCCTCACCAGCAGCCAGCCACACCAACAACTAGCCACCAGCAACCTTGGTCCTTTGCCCTGCAGTACAATCGTTCACCACTTCTCCGGTGCCAACAACCACCACCGAACTCCTCAGCCTCCGTTTCCGTCTCCCTCGTCGGTGGCCTGCAGCTTCTCCGGCTGTGTGTGGGGCGCCATGTTCCCCCTCCCTCTGCCGCCGCCTTGGCTGTCGCCTCTGCAGCCTCCCACCGGTTCCTTCTACGGAATCCTTTCTCTTTGGCCCTCCAGCCCCTAGCGTCGTTTTGCCGCCTCCCGCGCCTTGCCGGTTCTCCGATGATCTTTCCGTTGCTTCGTCTTTGGGTTCCGGTCACCGTTGGGTCACCCTCGGCTCCGCCCTCCCGCCGCCCTTCTGCTCCTTGCGTTGTGCTGTCTGGTGGTGGTCCTCCGTCGTTTGCCTCAAAGGGCTGTTCTTAAGCTCCCTTCTTTTGAGAGAAATCATTTGTTAAAAAATAAAATGGTTTTATGTCCGCTCTTTCATTCGCCTTGCCAGTTCGCTATTGTTTGTGTTAGCTTCCTTGTCTCATTTTTATCGCCTCTATTTTGGCTTATCCTTGTGATAGCCTGTTCACGATATAGTTATCGTCTTTGAGGGTTGTGATGAGTGCATGGGTGGTTTGTATGGGCAATGGTTTGGTTTGGGATTGGGTTTGCGGGCCTGTGTATTGTGCTATTCTAGTTGTGTTGCAGGCTTCTTGTGGGCGGTGGTTGATTTGGCATGTTTGGTGACGTCGTGGATGTGCGATCGATATCTGATGGCTCGTTCGTCTTTTGGCTTGTTTCTATGTAGGATGGCTTGTACATTTTTTGTGTTTGTTTATTTTTGTCATTTGCTTCTGTAATTTCCTTTCTGTCTTTTGCTTCTGTCATTTGCTTCAGTTGTACATGATGGTTAGTCCATCTACCGGCTTGTCCGGTCTCTCGGTTTCGTTAGGCTTGTCTAGCGAACCGAATTCTTATCTTGCTTCCAAAAAAAAAACACTTCACTTCTCGGGAAGTACAAATTCCTAGGAATTGGTGTTCAATATATGTGTTTAGTACAATTTTTTTAAACTAAACGATACAGGAATTGAAATTCCTACAAAATGGAGAAAATCAATTTACCACGAGGGGGTGGGTAAGATCTACTTCTCACTTTTCTTCCCCAAATCTTTTATTTATTTTAGTCTTTTAATAAAGAAAATCTCAAATTTGTTCATATTAATAAGATGAATTTATTTTATATATAAAGGTTATAAAAGTAATTTAAAACCAATTGTTGTCAAATATCCGTGTTCAACCAAACAAAATGCAGTAATTGAGTTCATGAGAATTTATTTGCAAACAAACATATTTCATACTTCCCGAGAAGTATAGTTCATGAGAATTCTATTTCTTGTGAAGTAAGTTCTCATGAATTGAACTTCCAATATTTAACCAAACGAGCCTTACACAATAGCAACTCATAGTATCCCGTAATGAAACAAAGTTAAAAGATTTAAGATACACTCATACACGTACGCACTCTTAACTTGAACTAGTCGATAGTGTGTTTTCGAAAAACTTAAAGGCAACAAAAATATATTGCAAAAAAAAAAACACTCTGTAGTAAGTAAATGATAAACAAACATGACCAAAGAAAATTATTAAGAAAAAAAATACTATATTGTATATATAATACAAAAAATAACCTTCTTGGTCCAAACGTTGTGTCGCTAGTGATCCTAATTTATGATAGGATATTATATAAGATTAAGGTTGTGTTGGTTTGGCCACGTTCGGAGGTGACAACCTTCGACACCGGTTCGTAGGAGTGAGACTTTGGATCTTGGAGCTACCCATAGAGGAAGAGGTAGACCGAAGAAGAGTTGGATTGAGGTTATACGACATGACCTCAATCTTCTGAACCTTTCGGAAGATATGTCTCTGGATAGAGACCATTGGTAGAGGTGCATTCGAGCGACAGATACTTAATATCTATTGTGCGGTATCTATTTTCTTTGCATCTATGCGTCATCTTATCTTCTTAATTGTTCTACCTATTCTTAATTGTCGGTTAGATCATATACTCGAAGTAGAAAAGATGGGTTAAGGGTTATCCTTGATATTTAAAAAAAGGAAAAATTTAAAATGAGTTATCTCAATATTTAAAAATAAAGGAATTTTTTTGACCAATAACTTTAATCAAAATCTTCTTTAATTTATCTCTACTCACAACTTGGATACAAAGGTACGAAATTATAAAACAGATCTTGTTCAAGTAAGGTCATTTGATCTATCTCTACTACGTTGGACATTGCCTAACAGAAACATAAAGATAGTGAATCGATTCATACATTTTTATTTTTTATGAGCATCATTTTTAATATTTATCATACACATCTTCCTCGCATCCTCACTTACATGTCCATCTTTACTTAAAATTTTAAAACACCTTCATTCCATACGTATATATTTATTCCTACTAACCTATTAAAAATAACAGAATTAATATAGATGTTTAATTTTGGGGCCGAGGATCCAATAAAGATATTTTACCAAGAAATTTATTAAATTCACTCCATCGGTTTTAAAATGGATGGTCATTAACTTTTTAGCACATGTTTTAATAAGCTAAAAATTATATAAAATATTTTTTTTATAATTTTACATTTATTATTAGTTAATTCAAATCATGTAAAAAATAATATTTTATTTAATTTTTAACTCCTTAAAAATTATATAATTTTTTTTAAAGATCGTGTGATAAACCAAAGATAAATAGAGGAGATGCGGAGAGAATAGATGAGGAATTGATGTTCTCATTAGGGTTCCAAAGGACCCATTATATAGGAGTATACAAAGGGAACTAGGGTTTCTAGTGTTTATCCATCCCAATATAATAATATTATAACACCCCCCCCCCCCTTGGATAAACATCCCTAAATATTACAAGACTGTCATATTAAAAACCTCGCCTAGAAAACCCAATGGGACCAAAACTAGGACCAAGGGAAAATACAAATGACATGTGATACGCTTTGGTGATACTGCCTCATTAAAAAACTTGTCAGGAAAACCCAGTGGGACAAACCCTGATCGAAGGGAAAAAGAGTGCAGTGCGTATATACTCCCCCTGAATTCAACGCCCTTCTTGTAGTCTTCTCATTCGGGTAAGCTCTTTGACGTGTATAAGTTGAGATGTCTTCATACATTACAATTGACTTCGAATGTTTGACTTTCATTTGCTGGCGTTGAGCTGCTTTCAATACACAAACACAAGGTGCTTCAGGACCCAGTGTGTCATTTGATCATGGGGGATCTGTTGTATTAAATGGTGCATAAGTTGCCTCGTTAAAAACCTTAACTTGGAAAAACCCAATGGGATAAAAATCAAGATCAAGGAAAAGAGTACAACATTGTATGGTACTTCGGGACCTAATGCAATGTCACCATTTTCACAATTATAGGTACTGCAGGTACTCTTATAAGGATCTTTAACAATTGCATGTGACGTGACTTTGATATGAATGCTTCAGGCATTTTCAATCGATCTTTTTCATTTATATGCGTATGTAAGTAACATGTTCGTCATTTACATTTAGATCCAAAATTATATTCACTTCTGGTGAATACATTCTCCATATAGCCTTTGATAGGTCGACTTTTGTACAATCAAGTTGGCTTTATATTTTATTTTGTATGAAGGCCCACTTAAAACCAAATGATGTTACACTTTCCGGTGTTGGAACTACAGGTCCAATGCCATCATGCTTAAAGAACCCATTCTTGCATGAATTTCCTTTTTCTAGCTCTTTACTATCATTTCGATGTCGACATCCATTTGTTTGATGATCATCATATTCTCATAGGCTCTTTCCACTTCTGGGGAATCATATACAAATAGCCTAGTGATATCCAACACTTCTGGTGTACTTGAGAATCACTTGATATTTATTGAGTTGGAGTTACTTCTGGAACTCCCAAATGAGCTAGTATCTGTGACTTTGTTACTTTCTTGGCCTTTAGTAAATGCTTTCAATGACATATTTGCTAAACCTTATAATCATTTCATTTATTGAACTTCTGGTTCACTTGTATTTATCCGCGGATATGAAATGATAGAGAAGTTGCTTCCGTGCAATCTCTTTCTTAATTGTCTCATTTCCTCTCCCCCTAAATACCGAGCATTTGATCACCATTATAAAGCTCTAGGTATTTGATATCAATAGGGACTCAAACCCCATGTATCATCCAACTTCTTTGTGGTCTCATTTTAGTTCATTTGGAGGAGGTACATCTCGGAACATATGCTGCTTATTCAAAACCTTTGAATGACATGCTCTCTTCTGGAGATAATTAGGGAGATGTTATTGTGTCAAATTCGAAATGCAAACATGCATGTGCCCATTTGACCAACGACTCTTCTGGGTCGCCGTGAGCTACCGTATGCTCAACAATGTTTTTTGATAACATTCTCTACCTTATATTACATATGACCAAAGTATTGAGGCATCTGTAATCTTGGAATTACACTGGTCTATATGATAGTGTTCCGTAGACGTCTCATTGAATCCATTTCAAGAGACATTAGAGACTTTGCATTTACTTTGAATTTAGATGGTCTTATTGTTGATTTTGCCAAGATGATAGACCATATATGTTCGGTCACCCTTATTGAGGATCTTCAGGTCCTAGGATCTTCCGGTCCCTCTTAGTGGGTGTATATGTGAATGTCAATGATCCCGCCTATCATCGTTTCACATGAATGACCGAATGCCATAAAGAAAAACATTTTATCATTAACTAACTTCAGGTTAGTGATAAGTTTTAATGGGATAAATGAGTGTCAAATAAACCATATATATATAAACATTCTCATTTATGTAAGACTTGCTTCTGGCTAGTCATATGAGATATCGGTGTTCAATACCATTTCAATTCATACATATGTGTCATTGTTACTTCACGTAACAAGATCAATGCTCTTCTGGAGCTATATGGTATTTATCTTGGTTTTTCCATTCATGATTGTTTGAGAAAACTTCGGGTTTTCGTAGTTGTTTGACACTTATAAAACCATAATATTCAACCATTGAACTTTGTATATGGTGATCCATTTAATTTAGATGCCATTGAATGGGTATTGTCAGAACTTTTGTTGGTGTCATACTTCAGGTATGAGTCACTGATAATGTTCTTCAAGACATTTAGAATTAACCGTATAACAGACCTAGTTATAAGCCACAACAATAACTTTGGTCAAGCGCTTAACCATAACCTCTTTTACACCCTCTACCGGAGGGGCATGCTTCTGGCAATGTTTAGAGGATAGTCAGGAAGTGGCCTTCTTAACCGGATCGTGTTATGTGGTTACTTCTATTGGTTTTACCGACCAAATAAAATTAGTTCTGAATATTTCATAACCCACATTCCATGTACTTCTTCAAGAGTACAAATGATAGAATTAGGATCATATACTCTTCTAGAGTTTATAAGATATTCTGTACTCTTCAGGAGTTAATAAAAATCCACCAGTAGAGTCTTCGGGCTCTTAGGTTGGTGTTGAAAAACTTCACAATCTACGGGATTGTGGTAAACCTTTCTCCCAAATGTTCATTTGCCAAACAAAACTCTGCATTAAACACTCATGGTAAGTAGTTTCTTCGGAAAACACTTTAAGTTTTGAATTACAATAATTAAAATCATAATAATTTTATTCAATATAAAGCAATGAATAAACAAATAAAATAAAATAAAATTGTATTTGTCCACTTCAGGGGGAGCCATGAGAAAAAAATTTGTCAATTTATCATTTTCTTCAAGAAATGATTTAATTCATAATATGATTCATTTGTCAACTTCGAGTGACAATTAGTCTCTATTATGTATATTTCGATCATATATTCCAAAAGATGATAAGTTGCAATTCAAAAATATAGTAAGTTGTCATATAAACATTGACCATATTCTTCAAGAAATTGTACGTTTGATTATTACTCACTTCAGGGAGAAGACAACTTGTATACATTCATTTTAATTTCTACACTTCTGGGTATTTGTGCAACTTTAAAATAAAAACTCATAAACTTCAGGGCATGGTTTCGTCATTAAGAGAATATACAATATATCTCATATCATTCATTTACTTCAGGAAATGAATATTGTCACTTCAGAGACAAATTTGTGTTGATGAGATAGTGAGACATTTTATGAATTTCCTTTTGATATACAATTCTTCAGGAGATGATTGTCGTTACTGCAGGAACGATTTAATTATGAGCATAATGTGTTCATCCTCTTCGGGGGATGAGTTTATTTATTTCGAGAGATAATGATAAATAAATACACAATTGATATAATTAATAAAATTATAAAATCATAAATAAATAAAATCAAATTGGCATATTGTCAACTTCTGGTGTCAAGAAAATGAACATCTGCAAATACATGTTCGTCTACTTCTGGAGACTGGTGGAGAAACCATAATTTTCTTGTTTAGCTATAAAAATCATCGATCCAGAGACGATTATGAATTTTAAAATTTTATCTACTACGGGAGATAAATTTTATCATTATATATAAGCTAAAATATTTATCTTCTTCAGGAGGTAAATAAGAATTTCGTCTTCTTCAAGAGATGTAATACACAAATTGTGTTTACTTTATCTACTTCAGGAGATAAACTGCCACTTTGGGGATGATATGCAAATTTAACAATTTATATCTACTTCGGGAGATAATTTCGTTCATCTACTTCTGGAGATTATATATAAATTTAACAATTTTATCTACTTCAGGAGATAATTCATCTACTTCAGAAGATGAAAAATAATAATAAAAAATAAGATAAAATAAATAAACAAATAAATAATTCATCACTACAGGGATGATATTCCACTTCAGGGGATACGATCGATTGATCCAATCGCTTCAGGGATTGAGATTAAATTACTTTATCCGCTTCAGGGGATATTACAACTTCGATTGATTAAATCACTTCAGGGATTTAAATTTATTCAATTGATTCAACCACTTCGGGTGTTGATATAATTTATATTTACACATCATCTTCGGGGATGTGTTTGGCATAATATGCAGCCCTAGAAGTTTTAGGCCGTTTTATGTAAATATATAAAATGTACCGCCCGATCTGCGATTTTAAATATTTTTAGGGCTGATTTTGTAATTACCATAGATTTGAATCATCTTCTTCCTCGAGATTTTGCAGAGGGCATAGGCGGCGGCCCTTCGGCTTCAACAACTCCTCGGTGTCGGCGTATATGTGGACATCACAGATAGGATTCCTCTCCCACTGGCAGCCTCGGATGCGTCGGCGTCTCAATCGACCGAATCTGGCCCCGGAGAGGTGGTGACGATGTTCAAGTCCGAGTAGATCTGGCTCCCTTTGCGATTTTGTTCGATTCCGGGCTCAACAATGTCGATGCTGGATGCCGTCCTCATTCCGACTAGGCCGAGGTTCGACCTCAGGGCTTGCGTGGAGGTCGGCGGCGTCGCCCAGGGAGGAAGACATGGATAGCCCTGCCGCGCGCGGTGGCGGTTTTCGAGGAGAAAAAAACTGTGCTCTTCTCCCGGGCTCACCATCGGCCAATCCCTACAGTAACTGTTGGTCTGGACATTGAAATTTCGGCGACGTCGACGATGTCTATCGTATCTGCATCTCCTAGATCAAACAATTGATAAAAGCAATTGGCAAAAGCAGTAATCACTCGGTAGAAACTCGGAGCACCAAATATACCGATCAGAGAAGGAACGACACCGAAAAACAAAATAAACAAACACATATAAAGATATAATATCAAGGATTGAAATAACAATTGCTAGAGCAAACGTGTAGAAGATCGAAGACCGCGATTCACATCCATTACGAAAAAAACTCAAATGGAGTCTATCGTGCTGATAACGTGTGATAAATCGAAGATAAATAGAGCAGATGCAGAGAGAATAGATGAGGAATTGATGTTCTCATTAGGGTTCCAAAGAACCCATTATATAGAAGTATACAAAAGGAACTAGGATTTCTAGTGTTTATCCATCCCAATATAATAATATTATAACAGATCGTCTATTTTAGAACGAGGGGATTAGAATGGAGGGAGTATTATTTAATTTGGAGTTTTTAGTTCGTAACTTGTTGCGCAAACTTGCTACAAAATAAATAAATTGTTCTACAAACAAGCCTTGAGGAATAAAAGATTATGACGATCATATATATTCATATTTTATCAATTAAATAACGAAGCAAATCAACGGCAGAGAAAGCGTCCACGGTGGATGGGAACATCCAACGGTGAGAAATCCACAAAGTCCCTAAAGGTAGGGTTCCAAAATTTCTTGTACAGGAGGTCATCGTCCTCCGTTCAAATACTCGCCCAGCTCTCCCCGTTGTTCCTCACAAACCCCCCAATCCAAACCCCACCACACACACCTCTCAGATCGGCAATGGCGAAGGGTCCAGGTCTCTACTCCGACATCGGCAAGAAGGCCAAAGGTCCACGCTCTCAATTTCATTCATCGCTTTCTCGTTAATCTTGTTTCTCTTCGTTTTCATTTCCCGTTCCTGCGTTTCGATCTCTGTGTTAATTCGTTCTTGATTGTGTTGATTTTCAGATCTCCTCTACAGGGACTACCAGACCGACCATAAATTCACCCTTACCACTCTCACTTCCGGTGGAGTTGTAAGCACCATGTCTTGCTTTCTCCGCATTTCCGATTTCGTTTGTTTTGATTGGTTGAATTTCGTAGTTATGCTGATTGTTCATTCACGGTATAGTGATTTACAATTGATATCGTAGTTGAGGAATTGGTTGATTTTAGGGTTTTACACTCCAATTAGTACTATTCGGATTGGAAGCATTAGACATTTAGACGTCTACATTTTGTTCGGTTTAGGTTGATAACTGACGTATAAAGTGTGCGATGAATGATTTTGGGGATTTGTGATGCAAATTGCAAAATATTTGGCTTTTCTATTGAGTATTTTGTCCATATAATTCAGTTTATGTTTGGTGAAATATGTGAAAATGTTTAGAAGTGAAAGGAATGAAGCTGAAAAATAGCAACTGTAGATCCTTATTGATTCTGTATTTATTATGATGTGCTGCAAACTGATGCTATCTTGTTAAATTAGGCATTTAACTTTCTCCAATTGTGAAATTTACTGCTGCTTATAAATGATGAAGTAACTTTGTCATCTGCTTCATTTGTAGGCTATTACATCTAATGGAGTCAAGAAGGGAGACTTGCTATTTGCAGATGTCACCACTAAGCTGGTAAACAAGAACATCACAACAGAAGTGAAAGTAGACACAAACTCTAATGTGAGTTATCGACTTACACTGTTTCATTTGCTGCTTTCTAATGTGTTGTTTTAATCTTAGATGAATCTTAGCCAATTCACCTTGGAGTAAATAGAGTTTCATTGACCTTTTCGAGCCTTTTATTTTTATGTAACTCTGCTCTTTGATTGCTAATGAAAGTTAAGGAGATTACATAAAGGAAGACTGCAATGTTAATCAACTAGATGTTGGGTGGAAATTTGCAACGTGTGCCTGAGTAGATGGAATCCTGTAAAAGCTGAATGTTTCGTACTTGGTAGCAATGCTTTATGCTAGGACTTGGTCTTGTGTTGGTTAGGTGTGTCATGTGGGGTGTGCTTTTTATTATTTGATCTTGTGAGAGTTTTATTTAAAGATTCGGTTATGGTTCCATATAGATGATCATATGTTATTGGGAGACTGGAATGGTTGATCTTGTTTATTCTGATCCAGTACATACTCGCTCTCATTGATGATCTTATGTTATACTTTTCATATGAATTCTCAATTTCCAAACCTTTTGATGAATATTTAGGTTTTAAGCACCATCACAATTGATGAACCTGCTCCAGGATTGAAGGCTATTGTTAGCTTTGTTGTTCCTGATCAGAGATCTGGCAAGGTAAATAATGAGTTACTTGAATCCATGGTTTAGGTGTACTGTAGCATACTTGCTGGCATGCCTTCAAGGGCGGTACTATAAACTTGGACTTGTATTGTATTTTCCTTGACAGGTTGAGCTCCGGTACTTGCACGAGTATGCTGGAATAAGCACTAGCATGGCTATGACTGCTAACCCCATTGTCAACTTCTCTGGTGTCGCTGGAACTAATGCTCTTGCTCTGGGAACTGATCTATCCTTTGATACTGCCTCTGGGAAATTCACCAAATGCAATGCTGGGCTGAGCTTCACCGGTTCTGATCTCATTGCATCCTTGAACTTGTAAGTATATCAGTGCTCAAATTTCTGCTGATGACATGGCAATGTTCTTATGTATGTATTAGGAAATTGACATCTTCAATATCATTTCAGCAACGACAAGGGTGATGTCGTGAACGCATCCTACTACCACATTGTCAGCCCACTGACCAACACTGCTGTTGGAGCTGAATTCAGCTACAGCTTCAAAAGCAACGAGAACAAGCTGACAATCGGCACTCAGCACGCGCTGGATCCCCTGACGCTGGTCAAGGCCCGTGTCGACAACTTCGGGAAGGCCAGCGCGCTCATCCAGCACGAGTGGCGCCCGAAATCCCTTTTCACCATCTCTGGTGAGGTGGACACCAGGGCAATCGAGAAAAGTGCCAAGGTAGGACTAGCCCTGGCTTTGAAGCCCTAATTCGCCTAATTCCAGCAGGAACTTGAATGCGAATCAAACAATATCTTTTAGTCATATCAGTAGATGTCTAAATGCTTTTCTCCCCCTTCACTTTTGGTGGCAATGAAATGTGTAGAATAAATTTCACCTAGACTCATTACATGGGCAGGAACTCCTATTTTTTCATTTTATTTCAATTTCCTTCCCCCTTTCCTTTTCTCGGCATCGCCAACGCCAACCATTTGTTCTGGATGGTGGATTCATACATTGTCTTTGTTGAAGAGCCATTTTCTTGTTGAAGTTTCATCTTCTTCCTCGGTTGCTTTTTTACATTTGAAATAGGATTTGGACTCTTGGGCCGGCCCATTTTGTATTTTGCATTTTGGGCCAAGTCCACTCTTACATATCTTGCACCAAGATTTCTACTACTGATGATACAAAGGATGCAACAACCGTTTTTCTCACGGAATGGTTCAGCTGGAATGACTTGCAGGTAGTAGTAGTACCAAAGGTCATGTTCGAACTCCGGATAATCACTCTTTATTTACCAAAATCAAGGTTCAATTTGTACGTCTTCCTTCTCAAGGACGAAATTGGGAGTCCCGGAATGAAGACATATAAAGTTCGTCGATTAGTTCATATTCCGAAACAGGCCAACAGTAAGCTGATGGTACCTTTAGCTTGACCATAAATGTGGACGATTGGGATATTTTCCTATTCAAATAGTTCCGAGTTTGAAGAAGCTTGTAACCTTCTGAAGAGTCACTTTCAATTCTTTCTTCAAGATAGCTTCTAAATTTGAGAGTTTCTTCAACTTAACAAATTACACGCCAATGTATAAATATAAAACATTCTCTTTTAAAAAAAAAACCAAAGCTACAAAATGTTTTGAAATTTGTAAGAGTTATAAAGTTTGACTTCTCTCTAAAGTGGTCCATTTCAGCCTAACCACAATTTATGTCACATGTTGATGGGCGATCTGTAAGTATCTCAGTAAATCAGTAAATGACAAATCTATAGGTATCTCACTCGACGGGCAATCTGTAAGTTTCTTATAATTAGTCCGATGGTCTGTCCAGACCATCGGAGTCGCCCATCCGACAAAGAACCCGAGGCTAGCTAGGGCCTCACAAGTTGGTGTGAAGTCGAAACATGCGAAATGACAATGCATATAAGACATTAACAACTTAGGCCCATCCAAGCTCGAATAGAGGGCGTTGGCCGGCTATCAATCGATATCAAGCCTTAAATTCGTTTGGTATAAATATAATATAAATATATATAAATTATAATAAATGATAAGTCGATGTTGTTGGTTTCTTGGCCTTGAGAAAAATTAGGCTGGTAGGTGAAGTGTTTTAAGTTACAAGTTTCATTTCACGTTCGATCTCTAAAACTTGCATGGCCCATTTGCTTTGACTTTTTTTTTTTTTATTATCGAAACGTGCTCATTTTAATTTCATCGAAGAGACTTGAAACTAATATTTTTAATATAAAATATAAATATACTTTTTCTTTTTAATGAAAGTTGGGTAGCCGTAAAGGCTCTATTCAAAAGTCGGAGCAACATGTAATGTTAATCAAGCTAAGTGCAATGATGCATTGATACGTTTTCGTCGAGTTTGGTGCTTCTTTTTTCGTCTTTGTTTTCAAGTGGTTTAGTTACATTGTATTGTATCATGATGATTTGTTTGTATCGATTTATTTCTGACTCTAAACTCACTCGGCGTATCAATTAATACTTTGAACTCTCAATTCTTTTTGCTAAATTATGGTTGTTTGAAGTTCATCGCGAAGAATATATGCAAGTGTTTTCGTAAATCTCACGATGGCGTTTAGTTTGAAATCAAGTTGCCCTTTGTAATCGGACATATCGTACAAATATAGGGTTGCTCGATCTCTTGATGTAAGTGTATTACCGATTTTGTGATTTCGACTAACTAACAATCACATTATATAGAGATGCACCTCTCACATTGATTCAATCGTGAAGTGTAATATAGTACACATTGGATAATCGTTTATCATCGCCTCTTTATAAGCAATCAACGTGCATATACCTGAAGTTGAAGTCTAAGCGATTCTATGCAGTACGTACAGTCAGGCACACAAAACAGAAAAGGTGCAATACAGCAAGTGGAAACGCATCCTACAAATTAAAACATGAATCTAGACAAAACTAAATCTAACAAGTTAGGGACGCTGACCAATATGACGTCTTCTTTAGTCGGAAATAACATTGTTGAAGTAACTATGCTTAAAAAATGATCTTTTTCACATATGTCAATTTCTCTGTCTGTCACTTTTTAAAATTTATTAAGTAAGAATTCGATATCAAATATAGTTGAATCTCGATGGCCGACAAGTCGCTAGACGAAAGTCCGTCAAAACATACATCAGAAAATGGGGTACATAGACTACCGACGAAGCCAAGCACCGATGGCCAACGATACATCAGAAATCCCTGTGAACAGCGAAGATGAACCTCCAGGAAATTCCTTTCCGATTTCCGAACACAAAGTCGTCCCGTACCCACCACCTTTTCACTGACAAGCGTCTTAATGGGAAACAAAATAAATATAAAATATACTCCAATAGGAAGTTGAAACTTGTACGCTTGCATCACATATATGCATGCAAGTTGCAGCTATCTTTCACATGCAATCTTTATTTATAATAAGCGGCGAAAAGAGACCATGCAAGTTTTTCAACACGTCCATGTCAAATACAAACTACTATAAGTTCGATAACGGTGGAAAATTGAGCAACTTAACAGTTAAAAAAAGATGAATTTTTATTTTTTTCAAAGGGATAATATATATATATATATATAGTGGCGGACCTAGGGGGGTCCTAGGGGGTCACATGACTCCCTCCTCATCCGACAAATTACCTAGGTGTATTCTCCTCGTTGATAGCTTCGTTTTGATATATAATACGCCCTAATCCGACATCTGAGTAAAAAGTTATGAATGTTTGAAAATTACAGCAGTATTAATCACTTTAATTTTATTTCAATATATTATAATACTATAATATTTTACATAAATTGACATTCACGTATTATAATTCATCTCGAGAGCTTCGAAACCATAGGTTATATTACTTATTTTGAGAATATGGTAAGAAGTTACGCAAGTTTAAATTTTTTTTATGTCTAGTTATACATTATTACATGTTAATAATGCAATGTTTATTTATTGCGTTTTATATCTTTATTTTTCATTTTTTATCCTTATTTTCGTATTATATATTTGTAGTGTTTTCGAAACCATAGGTTGACACTAGTTTGTACTTTGCGATTTTTTTCTCGATCTTATTGTCGACTACTATGGTGACCCCCCGCTAAAAACTTTCTGGGTCCGCCACTGTATATATATATATATAGGGGTTGGTTCTAGTGTACTCATGCCTTATTGTGTATCATGTACACACATCTAGGCCCTTGATTAAAGGAAATGGGTGGGTGAGATTAAAAGGTAATTTTACACTTTTTTTTAATTGAAAAAATGGTGGGCCCCACGTCTTTTCTTACTCACTCCACCACTTGCCAGCGTGTGTGATGCACTCTCCTTAAATTATTCGATTATATATTTAGATTATTCGATCGTATCGACGGATTATACAATGATTTATCTAGATTATTCGATCGTATCGACGGATTATGCGATGGTATCGATAAATTATTCTAATCGGCTACCACCTTGAAAACACCAATTATTCGATGATATATCTAGATTATTCGATCGTATCAACGGATTATGCGATTGTATCGATAGATTATTCTAATCGGCTACCACCTTGAAAACACCCTAAAAACGTGTGAACTTTTAACTAAAAATTATTCACTTGTATCGCTTGATTATTCGTTGGTATTATAGTATTATTCGGTTACTTATGTCATTTTTACAAATATTTAAAAATTATTCAATAGTATCACTAGATTATTCTATGGTATCACATGATTATTCGATAGTATCGATGCATTTTTCATTTATATATGACCGCCAACATCAACAAACTCACATCTCTAAAGCACAAAACCAGTCCATACATATGAATAATTCGGCTTTTTTCCCCGAAACAACCGAATAATCCATCATAAAGCAAGGAATAATGAATCAATCTCATAAAATTACACAAATCTCAAACAACTTTCAAAAACCCAAACAATGAATCAATCTCATAAAATTACACAAATCTCAAACAGGTTTCAAAAACCCAAACAATGAATCAATCTCATAAAATTACACAAATCTCAAACAACTTTCAAAAACCCAAACAATGAATCAATCTCATAAAATTACACAAATCTCAAACAGGTTTCAAAAACCCAAACAATGAATCAATCTCATAAAATTACACAAATCTCAAACAACTTTCAAAAACCCAAACAAGTTGATGCTTACCAATTCCATTAATGGAGGCTTGAAGCTCAAAATCGATCATTCATCTCTAACCATTTGGTCCCAATCCCCATAATTTGACTCAATTACATCCCGATATTGAAAGCCAATAACCAAAAATGAAATTGTAAGCGCTCTGTTCTTCTCTCGGTAGAAGAACAATTGTAACGCCCACTGTGATTCCGCCTATTGATTCAACAACCAATTGACCCCAAAAAACTCTAAACTTACCCATTGATCCGGCACTGCTCGTGGTCCTCTCCTCGCCGACGCCTCCACAGTTGAACCGTTCACCCGGTGTTGGTCGATTTTTTAACCGCCGTCGCCGCCTTCGCTTGCCTGCCGGACAATCTGTCACACACGATGTCACCTGAGCCACAACGGTTCGCACAATCGCCGCCCTATTCAGATCGGAACCCTCCTCCTCATTCGTTGTTCACCGCACCTTTTTTCTCTCTATTTGAAAAGCCCGATTGTTGGGTAGGGATTTGGAGTGGGTAGTTCCAGAGCATCGAACAATCGAAAACCCAGAGAATCGAACAATCGAAAATCCAAAGAATCATGAATTTGGGGATTTTTGAAAAATTACCTCACACCATCAATGGAGGAGAGAAAGAGAGAGGAAAGGCTGACCGAAGAAGGGGTTGATCGGCGACGCCGGCGGGTGCTGGAGACTGGAGGAGATGGTTCGATCGGAGGTGTGGCGATGGAGACTGGAGGAGATGGCTCCATGGTGTGCGGCGATTGTCCATGGTGTTCTCTAGGGTTACGTTGAAAACCGAAAAATGGTAGAAATTAAAGTACACAGGGATACACGCGCCTTTGTTGAAATGGGGGGTGTGAAGTTTCATTTTTTTTTACAAAGTTACCCCCTTATGTAGCATAATCTTGACCCTTAATTTTCTTTAGATCAATGGCCTAGATATGTGTACATGATACACAATAAGGCTTGAGTACATATGATCCATACTCTCTCTCTCTCTCTCTCTCTCTCTCTCTCTCTCTATATATATATATATATATATATATATATATATATATATATATATATATATATATATATATATATATATATATATTCATTTAATATTATGGACCTAACTATATGATTATTAATTTGACTTTGTACACTATGGTTTACAAAAAACTCGTACCTATATATTTGCGTCGACGGCCAAACCAACTCGATCGATCGCTTTTTATGATTTTTGGTACATATTGATCGTTGAATTCAATATGTACCTTTTTCAATGATCATGCATACATTCATATTTTACATGATGACAAGGCTAAATAAATCGATGGACGAGCACACCGTCGTGATATATAGAAGCGGCTCTTCTTTAGGGCTAGGGGTGACAATTGTCCTTTAATCGAAAATAAAATTTAATACTGTATATATGTTTTGATCGCCGATAACTTTGATTTGATATATTATAAACTCAAATCAGACATCGGAGCAAAAAGTTATAAACTTGTCAAGACTGGACATATATAAATTATTTCCTATATCCTTTACCAAACTGAGATAATTTTATCGTAATAATCAGTTGTTAAACTTGATAACTTAATAATATATACAATTATACATGAGAACTTCAAATTAGCAAGTTATATTGAAATATTTGAAAATATGATATAAAACATGCACGATTTATATTTTTATTCTAATTGCACACTATTTATATTTTTTTTCTAGTTACATGTATTCATAGTAATAAACTAATAATATTGGTGATTTTTTTGAAAAAAAATATATTTGAGTTTAATTTTACATATAATTTTTTTATGGTAATTTTCTGTCCCTCAACTAACAGTTTTAGAATCCGTCAAGAGAACGAAATGTTGGTTTAATGACTTTGGATGAAGTGTCCGACATGAGCCTTACTTGTTACGTATGGCTAACAATTTCTGTTAATTAAGAAAAGTTAAGGAAAGGTATTTTCATTTTTGCAGTTGACAAAATAAGAAGAAGAAATAATAACAATCAAGTTAGCATAAAGATTATAAGTTATAACAACTTATATGGCTCAAGAAATTAGTGCCTTTTCTAGTCTAATTGTTACCAAAAAAAAAAGATTTAAATAAAGTTATGTAACGCAACTTTATGTAAAGAAACTAATTGAATCTCTCTCTCTCTATGGCATAAAAAACAAGCTTTATGTCCACAATCATCCAAAGTAATTTTATCAACACAACTTTTCCATGTTGCAGTTGCTACAAGGAAAGTTTACGTTAATTTGTAATTAGTGGTCAAATTTACGTTAATTTTTTTGAAGGACGAAAACCAAATTTATTGATGATTTATTTTTATAATTTTGGAAGTTTATGAATAATAATTCCTAATACTTTAGGGTGTTTGTTTTTTAATTTACCCGACCATTAACAACAATTAATCAACAGTAAATCTTGTAGTTTACTGTTGGGAAAGAGACGAGAGAGAAAGGAGGGGGAGCGGTGTGTTTGTGTTTGTGTGTGTGTGAATTGTGATTCATCCACTTACGACTGCGATTGATTCGACTCCTTGCTTTCATTACTTTTGTTCTTTTCCTCTTGCTTCTACTCTATGCTTCCATAGATTCATCTTATTCTGTAGCCGATGAAACAATCGGCATGGTGGGACCATGTGTTAATTAGGTCGAATATATAAGACCGATGAGATTTCATTTTAAAATTAATTGTCAATAAAAATAAGTGACATATCTATTTATATAAAGGACTTGAATTTTTTTTACATATTCGATCAGTACACCCTCTTAACTACAACTCTCTAATCACTCAATAATCAATATCAATCAGTTGCACTACTTGACTATGTAATGTCTTAAGGTCGGCTAGCTCATTAAATTAGAAACCTGAAATACACCGCCTAGATACACTGTGAATTATCAGTATGTCATATGATATGAGAGGTCTATACATCTGTACACACCATGTATTCATTAATTATAGTAGAATTTCATCATAAAATCAATTGACATATAGGGTTCAAACGGATTCTTTGTTCCATGTCTAAAGACGAGAGGATATCATTGTCGATCCTAGTGTTATATTTTGGGGGGCAAGTGGTGGAAGGAAAAATTACATGGAGTTTTACCTAATTGTTTAGTGGTTGAGATTCTTGACATCCCTCTACCTACCTCGAACCTTCAAGACCGTTTGTACTGGTCGCCTGATAGGGAAGGATGGTTTTCTACTGCCAGTGCATTTAAATTGATAACAGCTCAGTCAACTCCGCTCCCGGATAGTAATGCCTGGATTTGGAAGGTTAATATTCCCCCGAAAGTTAAAAACTTTCTTTGGAAAATAGCCCAGGATGGCCTGCCAACCGCCGCTAGACTGTCCAATCGGGGAACGTCAGTCCCTTCTACATGTTCTTTATGTAATGGGGCACCCGAGGATGAGGCCCACCTTTTTCTGGAATGCCCTTTCATCCAAGCCATCCACCAATTTCCTTCCCATGTTCAATCGGCTATTGCCGGCTTGATTGCCCAGTCCCGGGATGTTAAGTCCATTCTTTCCTTTCTTGGGAAGAGCCTAAATCCTACCGCTCAGGTTAGCCTCGTTTTCTCTTGGTGGTCTAAATGGTATGTTAGGAATCAACATCTGTTTCAGCAGGTAGCAATCCCGCAAAAAGATAAAGTCTTACGACTAATTAAATCACATATAGATAACTGGAATAAAACCTCTGTAGCTGAAGCTGACTTAGAGGAGGAGGTTCGCCCTCTTCAGCCCAAACCTCCAATGCAGAATAAGAAACAAAAAATTATCTCTTGGCACAAGCCACCACGGGGTATGCTGAAGCTAAATTTTGATGGGTCAACGCTAACAAACGGCGAAAGCTCTGCTGGAGCCATTATCAGGGACTGGGAAGGCCGCCCTATTGCTATTTGTCACCAGAAGCTCGGAAAACAAACTCCGCTCACAGCGGAAGCCCTAGCTCTCAAAATGGGAATCCAACACGTATGTCAACTCAATATCGACAAAATCCAAACTGAAGGAGATTGTAAGATAATCATTGATCACTTAAATAGGAAATCTAACTGTCAGTGGGAAATCGAACTAATCCTTTCTGATGTACAAATTCTGTTATCGACTATGAAAGAAGAAGTTTTCTTTCATGTTCCTCGTATGGGCAACAGAGTGGCAGATAAGGTTGCACACCTTAGCCACTCTGCCCGAGGAGTCGATATTAATAATAACTCAGGTCTTCTTGACCTCATCCGCAAGGATGCTGCCGGGTAGGGCCTGTCCACCCGAATTATTTCCTAATCAAAAATAAAAATAAAAAATAAGTGTCAAATAATGATATACATTAATTAGTAAAACAAGCTTTGTGAATGGAAATATCATTTTTTTTTGTGCAGGATATGCCCCAATTTATTTCATGTATCTTTATACATATGATTATTATTCATATGATATGATTAGGTTACTTTTGAGTTTTGAGGGTTTTAGGCATGAATTAGTATTGCCCGTGGAAGCAAATCCATTCTCATTTTATTGTTTTGAAACCTTTCTAATTTATTTATATCAGTGCAAATCTTTTCTTAATTGCATAATTTGTATAGCATGCATTCTTAATACTAAGTTGATTCATATATAATCATTTTTTTATTTGCTAAAAAAAATTTTAAAACTTGAAAATGTATAGTCCAATTGGGGGAAAATATGTTATTCTTTATATAGGGTACCAGTTCCGCTGGCATGCGCCTTCTGCGATTGTCCATGTGAGGACGCCTATCACTTGTTCATTGAATATCAAATGGCTAACAACGATGCACTATGGATACCTGCAATCACATCTGCAAGTATAAACATTCTTGGAAATCAGAGCACATCATGAAGGTGTTAGTTAGAACTACTAGGCCATGCCATGTACTCACGAGGATTGAAAAACAAAGGATGGTACGTAATTAGCTGGTGGACGATATGGTAATTCAGCAATAAGATCATTTTCGAAAATAGGAAGATCCCCTCATTGGATTTGGAGGGACTTAATTAACCAGTTCACAACCTACCACATAAACCAAAGAGATCAACAACGAGGGTAAATTATCAATTGTGGGTCACACATTAGAACTGATAACTCACTCCCCTAGACACACCAATTGGACAAAGCCACTCTAGATAGAAATATACTTAATTTTGATGGATCAACACTCTCATCGAAGAAAAGTTCAATCAGATTCATCATAAGAGACGCACAAGGAAAAAAGATTCATATAGAAATTGAAAACTGTGGTATACAATCACCCATCAAATTGAAAGCACTAGCACTCCTTAAAGGACTCACTACAGCTAAAAGGATGCAACTAGACAATATTGACTTGAAAAGGGACTATCAAACGGTTATCACTGATATTTTCTGCTTACTCCAAGATTCCAGGGATTTCAAATGAGTTCATATTCGTTGCTCTGGAAATGTAGTGGCAAAACAAGGTCACATACCTTAACAACTTTTGTCCGAGGTTGGCTTTTTGGAATTACTAAGGTCTTCTTGACTTTATATATCTAAACAAGATGCTATTGACAGTCGAACAAAAAAAGGTTAAATTGGGTAACTATCCCCTTTTCAAGTTTTGTTTTGGTAAATATACCTTTGAAGATTTTGTTTTGTTAATGACAGACTTGCCCATGATTTGATTGTAACAACAAATATCCAAATCTCTAATTAATTCTCATTCCATTGACGCTTCTTCAATTAATTGACGCTCTTCTTTCAGGAAGATTCGTAGACGCACCTCCCTTCAAGCATGGGTATTGCTTGCGAAGATATTGAAGGCTGGTTTTGTGTTATTTGTTCAAGTGATTGCTACTATGACTTCCATGGTTACAATAATTTAAAAACTCACCAAATTTGTCTTTAATGAATCGGTTATGAGATCAACCAAGGTTGATGAATTGCTTGTATTTGATGTCATGATTCATAATTAGATGCAACACTTCCTTCAACTAGGAATTTTTCTATGATTTCATTTAAGAACAGATTCACAGTAATCACTTATTGTGATTTGATGAAGCGCTTATTTGATTACAATAATTTTAAGGTTATAATAATCGCTATCTATGACTACAATAATTGTACGTTACAATAATCGCTACCTATTGTTACAATAATCGATTCATTTAGGTGATTTCTTGTAACTCAACTCCACAATTCAATTATGGTTATAGTAATAGTTACAAGACTCCGCTCATTATAAGAATTCACTCAGTACACGAAATCTTGTATTACAGGAGTTTGATTACGCATGGTTGATTGATGATTAACAATACAGGAACGTGGTTACAATACTTGGTGAAATGCCATGCATGAATGCTATATTATTATATGAATAATATTGTAATATAAGAATAATTTTGTATTAGAGTAATGTTATTGTAACACAAGAATGAGATTGTATTACATGATTTTGTAACAAGAACGCTAGTCTATTACAGGAATAATATTGTAATATAAGAATGATATTGTCTTACAGGAATCGACCGCATACTTGAATTAGAGTTTGTAAAATGCAACCGTCAATAAACAATTCTAAGCAAATAATTTGAAGATTCAAGAATTACTTAAAACCCAAGTCAATTCTCCGTTGAGAAAAATATCTTCATCTACCAAATCTTCTACAATAATTTAATCGTTTACCTTTTAAAAGGATAATTTTTTTAAAAAAAATTTACTTTTTAAAATGATAAAATTTGATTGTAAAGATATAAATGTAATCTCCCTCTAAAAAAAGTACAATCACCTAAAAAAAACACAAGGAGTAAAAATGGTATACCCCACTCAATTTTCTCAAAAAAAAAAAAGATGCTATTGACCTCTCTAGAAATCCCATAATGTGTTGAGTTTTTGCCTTAAGTAAGTTTTTTTTTTAATTCGTTATCCTAAAGAAATTCAAAATTGTAAGTAAACTATTTTAGAGTTTTTTTCTAGTAAAAAGAGAGTTTGATCGAGGGTGTGTCAAACACTCAAATGTGTTAGTGCCAGTGTTCTAAAAAACGGTCTTGGCGATCGTCAAGACGGCGCCAAGACGCTTGGCGGACCCATACCGTCCCGAATTCGGCCTTAGCAGTGTCGTAGCTTGGCGGGGAGGGCCTTGGCGGGAATGGAAAAACACCTTGGCGGCCTTGGCGGGTCCAAATCGGGCTTAGCGGGAAGAGTTTTGGCGGGCACGGGACAGAGGCTTAGCGGGCTTGGCGGTTTTAAATTGAGACTATTTAGATTTTATGCTTTGAAATTTCTCTATTATCAAATTATGATACTTATTTGAATATATCTATATGATTTTATATTTGATTTAGACAACTTTAAAAAGGGTCATGATGATTTTTTATTTGATATGCTATAAACTTAAAATTAATACATAGTTTATTACATAATATATGTTTTATACATAGTTTATGGGATAAATATAACAAAATAATCAAAAACCGTTTTATCCGCCAAGAACCGCTAATAAGGTCGCCAAACCGTCTTGGCGCTTAGCGGTACCCTGCCGCCAAGTATCCGCCGAGCGTTTTTTAGAACATTGGTTAGTGCCTAGTTATTTTCCCTCCTTTATTGATTTCGTTGAAACCAAACACTTTGTCTTTTTGGCCAATTTTAATCAAACAATAAGTTCTTTTATTGGGAAATTTGGCCAAAAATGTGTTCATGTTTTTGTTGGCCCTTTTAATAGAAAAGTATATGTTTGTACTATTATTTATTAGGCAAACCATTGAGATAGTAATTATCAATATACTTCAAATGTATTTGGAAATGTCACTGAAAAGTTAAAAATATTCAATTCAACTCCTTAGAGCACTTTTAACGGTGCTCTTTTTCGGATGCTAAAGCTAAAAAAATTAATAAAATATAGAGGAGAGAGGATTTGGGATGCTTGTGGGGAGCAAAATTGGCATCGATGCCAATTTTCCCAATCGACAGCTGGCGCAAGCTCACTGGCCGGCCTGACGCAAAGCTGCAGCAAGGGCGGACAGGTGTCGCCACAACACAGGCTGGGGGACGAGCGGCTCAGATTGAAAGCCACGGACGGCTAAGATGCAATCTGACCGATGTAAATTACATTTAAATAATGCTAATTTTGCTATGTAAAATGTAAAAATTTGTTTAAAAAAAATTACCAAAATACTAGATTCATTTTTCTCTACACATAGCCATCAAATTTGAATATGTTTCGACGTAATTTGGAAAAAATGATTTATTTTGATGTAATTATATTGTAATTTTGATCGGTAAATTGGATCTTGGTCATTCGGTGTCCGATTGCTTATTATAATACCTTTCCGGATAGGGAATCGCGTCACGAATAAATTGGATCTTGGTCAGGGCTCAAATTTGGGTTTTACTGTGTTCGAAAATTTCTGGCATTTTCAAAACTTCATACCTAGTCCAGTTAATTTTTTTTTTGTTCGTAACACACCATTGAATGTTTGGATGATTTAAATATCAAAAAATGAAGTTTTCTGTTTTATTTTAAATCAAAATTTTATAATTACAATTTAGTATTTAAATACTAATATAATATTATAATCATATTATAAACATGTTGGAAATAATTGTTATAGAAGGGTATATTCGTAAATTGAATTGGTAAAAAAAGATGGATTGTGGGATGCTTGGGATACTATTGTTAAACTGGAAAAAGTGGGAAAGGGATGCTATGCTGATGTGGCGGAGAGAGATGAATAAAAAAGTAGTAATTTTAGTATCTTGAATAGTCTCTTAGGAACCGTCATATTTTTAATGAAATGATGAAGTTTATCCATCCCATGACTCATTTCCACCATTTTTTTTAATTTTAAAAATATTCTTTTATTTTTTTAGATTTTAGCCTTGAAAAAATGTTTTAGAAAATATACAAAAACAAGATAGATTCTGGTTCAAAATTGGAAAATTTACTTATTTATGTTTAAGTTTGTTAGTTTCATGACGGTTAGCCTGTCGTTTATTTCGGCCTTTTGATTTACCTGATACTAGTGTATTGGGTATTTCAAATTTTTAACTTGTTCAAAAAAATATCTAAAATAGATTATTGATTCGGTATAATTTTGCCTAATTTTTTTTTAAAAAAATAGTGTCTCATTAACAATTCATTATAGTTAATAAACCTCTTAGTATAAGAAATAAGCATATGACATCAAATTAAGGCAATAAAAAGAGAACTCAACACTCCGTTGGAAATTATCCATCAAGTTGAGAAGATTATACTTATGGCTAGAGATTTTGATTGTATTCAATTTAGTCATTGCTTTAGAGAAGCTAACAAGGTAGCAGACTACAGTATATAGCAAGAAAAGATATCGATAGTGTTAAGTCTACATCCCCTCTTAATAGGGATTTGTACTCTATCATCCTTAAGTATGATCCTGATTGTTCGCTACGTTTCTCGTAACAAAATCCAAATGTTTGCATAGTGTAAAAAAAAGGTGTGGTTGGTTAAAACAGTATAATTCATCGCTTTGTTATTTAAAATGAAATAATATTAAAATAAAATATCTTATAGCTAGAAAATTTAGCTCAATAGTGAGTATTTGATAAACATAATGTACCCATCATATTTAATTTGAAATTCACATTGTTTGGAACAAAACTAAACAAACACTTGTCAAAATATATAATCATTTGAAATCCAAACACGCCCTTAATAAAAACTCTATCTTACTCGGATTCGATTTTGACCGTTTAAAATTAAATAGAGCGGTAAATGTAAATAAAGAGGGAAAGGAAGGGCAAAAAGGTAAAAACAGGCAGGCATACAGTAAGAGGAAAACCGCCCTTTATCCCCCGCATCGAGGAGGAAGAAAGACACCACCTCCATAAAAACGCTCTTCTTTCAAGAAGAACAAACAATCCCCTGCCTCCCTCACCCTCTCCCTCTCCCTCTCTCCAATCAATCACTGCAATTTCAGTGGCTCCAAAATCCCAGTTTCCTGACGAAGGAATCTCCCTCTCTCTCTCTACACGAACGCACAAACAAAAGCTCCCACCTCTGCCTTTTGGCCTCTTTATAGGGTTGATGGGTGGTGGTGCCTCTGTCCCTCCTCTGTTTTCAGCCTTTCCCAATCACTGTAACTCCTCAATCCCTCCATTGAATTCCTCCTGAATTTATGACCGTTTCAGTTGCTGTGTCGTTCTGAGTGTCTCCTTCTCCCACCGCTATTTCCACTACAAGAGACGAAGAAACGGTTTCTGAATTTTTTTAAAATAAAAATAAAAACAGAGCAAGTGAATCCCTCCGTTCGCCATGGATTGTGGCTCGGATCAGATGAATCCTTTCCTTCACGACCCTCTCCCTTCCTCTCCCTCCTCTAAAGCCTTCGAATCTCTCTTCGCCGCCGCCGGGGGCGATTCCTCCCCTTCATTTCACGGTAATTCTCATCCTCCTCCTCTGTTTTTCCCCCAATTCTCAAACCCTAGAATTTCAATTTGATCACAATTGAACAACTAATTTAATTTCTGGATCTCCGATTCTACAGAGCCGCCAATGGCGAATTTCAGAGCCGGCATTCCGGGGCGGAACGCGCGGCGGCGCCGATCAGCCGACGACGAAGCCGCCGACGACGACGACGAGGAGGCGGAGGTGGAGGAGCTCGGGATCATGTACCGGCAGCCGGGGAAGAAACGGCGGCTGGCGCCTGGTCAAGTGCAGTACCTGGAGAGAAGCTTCGAGATGGAGAACAAGCTGGAGCCAGAGAGGAAGAACCAGCTGGCTAAGGAGCTGGGCTTGCAGCCGAGGCAGGTGGCGATCTGGTTCCAGAACAGGAGAGCTCGGTTTAAGACTAAGCAGCTTGAGAGGGATTATGATTCTTTGAAGTCCAGCTTTGATTCTCTCAAGTCTGATTTTGAGCATCTCCTCATGGAGAAGGAGAAGCTCCAAAATGAGGTATTCACTCTATCCTCCATTTCCATTCGGAATCAGAAATCGGATTTCGAATCAATCGAATTCAATATCTGTAACATGATTAATTCCCCATTTCCTATACCCTTCATCCAAACTCGATTCAGATATAAAACGACTGAATCTGATTGAATAAACCGATGATTAGCTTATTGGAGTTTTGGATCATGAAATGTTTATGAAGTTGTAACATAATCTTATAATCTTTAAACCAATCAGACATGTGTAAACTAGTTTGTAAGTCAACAAACTAGAATAAAAACTAGTTTTTAAACCAGAATTTAATTTAATGACTTAATTAAATTACAGGTGTGTTTGCTGAAAACCAAGTTGAAGCAAAGGGAAATAGGCGACTCAAACGCCCTTATAGAGAGGCCGGAGGCGGTGGCGGCAGCGGTGGAGGAGGCGGGAGTGACTCTCCTGCCGTGCAAGCAGGAGGAGGCAAGCTCGGCGAAGAGCGACTTATCGGACTCGGAGAGCCCGCATTGCCCGGAGACGGATCACTCGACGTCGCGGGCTTACGAGGCGGAGCGGTCGGATTTCACGCAGGAGGAGGGGGAGGATCTGACCGGGAGCTTCTTGCCGGTGGCGGATTACGGGTTCGGGAAGGCGGAGGAGGGTGACTTTCAGGGCGGTTCTTGCGGCAGCTTGGGGCTGCCTGGGCTGGAGGGCCAGCCTTCATACTGGCCATGGCTTTACTAGCGAGCTTCAATGTTAAATTAGTGCACATTTTGATCTTTATAATCTCTCTCTCTCTCTATATATATATATAATATATGATTATATGTTGATTAATATGTAGCAAGTGGTACTTAATTATGAATGTTAGTAGAACTATCATATGGAGCTTCTTTGATCTATATATGCAACTTAATTATCTAAGGTAA
This sequence comes from Persicaria maculosa, assembly GCA_963922045.1. Classification (NCBI taxonomy): domain Eukaryota; kingdom Viridiplantae; phylum Streptophyta; class Magnoliopsida; order Caryophyllales; family Polygonaceae; genus Persicaria; species Persicaria maculosa. The sequence continues at coordinate 12,352,110 of OY998256.1, forward strand.
CTATAATAAAATCACTTTAATCTTGCTAATGACCGAGATTGGTGTTTTATTGGCCCAAATGATTTTTTACACAATTCTTATAATATATTTCTTATATCTTGATCGGTTATGCTCAATTTCATATCATCCTTCGTTAGTCAAAAATATACTTTTTACCTAATTATTTATGTACACTTTTTTTTTAATGCTAAATTTTTCATAAAATATAATATTTTTATTAATACTTTAAAATAATTTAATAATTAATAGTAATATGTATGAAATTATTTTTAAAATTTAATTAAAGAGTTAATATTATATATTTAACTATTTTAAAAAATATGTGTGATTTTTTTTCATATGTGTGATGTAAAGCCTTACTAGCTAAGCTGGTAAGGATGACGTGTAGTGATCAATATGTCACGAGTTCGAATCTTCCCTCCCCCATATTGTAATGGTCTAAGTGCCTACCTATAAACCAAAAAAAAATATGTGTGATCGAATAGTATATGACCATTTAAAAAATTAATGATTTTATTAATTTAAAAAAATAATTTCATGCTTAATACAATTATATATGAAATTATTTTAAAAATTGATATTTTATAGGTTTTTAGCTTTTTCAAAAACGTGATAAAAACTAAACAAAATTTTTGCGCCGGATGGAGTAGTTTATACAAATATAAATTGGATCGATATTTCCATTAAAAAAACGAATATGGTTTTTAACGATTATTTATTTATATATATTGGTTTCTTTTCTAATTTAATTTTCAAACTATAATACTTTCAGATTTTGAATTTGAGGTAATTCTCTCAAAGGGTCCGTTTGGCAATGCAGGTTGTTTTTCGGAGCTTTTGGTTTTAATATTCTATAGCTTTAAATAAGTTAAATATAAGATTTTAATTTAATTAACTTTTGAAATTGGATTTTCAGTCGCTACCCATCCAAAGCTTTTCAGAACTCTATTCATTTTCTTCTATTTCATCAGCTAGTTTTGTATCAGCTACGTTATTAGTCGGGTTACCAAACACTTTAACTAGCTAATGAACACTCTAATTTAACATATATTTAACACACTTAATTCATCAGTTTCAGCTACCATATCAGCTTCAGTTCTCTCATTAGCTACGTGTTACCAAACTGACCCAAAATGTTTCTATCGATACTCTTAAGTCTTAACCTATACTAAAGTTAAGTTTCAATCTCAAATTGTAAAAGATTAAATTTAAAGTGATGGAGTTAAGGACGTAACTAGGGGTGGACCGAGGTCCGCTCTTGCTTGTCCCATTTTCTAAAAAAAAAATTTAAAAATAGGTTAAAAAAAAAGGAAAATCAACAAAAATTACGTATTTGTTTATTAAAATAAGAGTTTTGTTAATAAAAATTATGAATATATGAAAATTTTAATTTATTGAATCCATCCAAATAAATATATGAAAAATTTTAGTCTATTCAGTCCACTTAAATTTTATTTTCTGATTTCGTGTCTTGACGTAGTTGAATTGTCAAAATCGACTTGAAGCTAGATTGTGGCTGACTGTTAGATTAGTGCTAGATACCCAAGTTTAAAAAATCAAAGGAATTTAGTAGGACACTATATATGACTAAAGTTTGTACTAGTTTTTTTTTTGGCATTAATTAGATAGATCTCATTAGTACGGAGATGAAAAAAAATAATTCAACTAGACAAATTAAACGGTATACCACTATTAACATACAAGTTCCACCAATATCCAATAAGAAAATAGACATTAGAGAAAATACTTAGAATTGGACAAATTATTAGCTAGTAAAACATTTGAATTGAACAAATAAAAAGGTACCACCCTACATAAGTTTAACCCTATCAAGAATAAAAATAATAGACAATTGAAGTTTACTTAGAATTGTATTTAGAGATTAGAAAATTGGGATATTGTTGTTCATATAACCTCTCTATTGTGAACGGGAAATGGGTCACCCGACACTATTCGGTTTGATCTCTTATAATTGGGCCTTAGTCCATACTTGTATGGGATCCGGTCCATGTTCAACTTTATAAATAGCCGTAAACCGGGTTCTGTAACACATACACATACATACAGATTTTCCCTACTTCAACCTCCATTTTCCCCATTTCTGTTTCTTGAGTATCAATCCTCCGATTTCTACATGGTATCAGAGCAAAAACGTTGAATCTCATCACGTTTTTGTGCAATCCAACACATATCTGCCTTAATTCTTTTGTTCTGGTGTCCTCGCTATTTTTCCGCGAAAAATGGCAACTGAAGTAGCTGCAAGAGTCACGATTGAGCCTACAGATCCTTTGTTTCTCCACTCCAGTGATCATCCTGGGCTAGCAATTGTTACTGGAGCATCTGATGGAAAGAATTTCGGAGAATGGAAGAGATCTGCGAAAATCACCTTAAGCGCGAAAAACAAGTTGGGCTTCGTCAATGGCCAGCTGCTCAAACCTGACGATGGTGATGCTTGATCTCAGATCTGGGGCAGGTGCAATGACATGGTGATTTCTTGGATCTTGAACAGCATTAGTCCTGAGATTCGAAGCAGTGTGATCTATGCCAACACAGCGGAGGACATCTGGGAGGAATTGGAAACTCGCTATGGTCAAGCTAATGGAGCTCAGATGTTCGCGTTACAAAGGGAGCTTAATGCATTCAACCAAGGTTTGTTTACTATTTCCATGTATTTCACTAAACTGAAATCTCTTTGGGATGAAATTGATAGTCTGCGCAAGACACCTCCGTGTACCTATGGATCTGCCAGGGAGAACTTCAAGCTTCTGGAGGAGCAGAAGTTAATGCAGTTCCTCGTTGGCTTGAATGAAAAATACAATACAGCAAGGAGTTATGTACTCATGATGCAGCCCCTGCCTAGTGTGAATCTTGCTTTTTCCATGATTTTGCAAGATGAAACTCAGCAGGAACTTAAGTCACAGACTGCTATGAATGTCGATCTTACTTCTTCTTTCAATGTTGAAGTTAAGAAGGGAGGAGCACAAACTCCAAGCAAATAATTCTGCACTCACTGTAAGAAAACTAACCATGAGATAGATAAGTGCTTCTTTATCCATGGTTGCCCTAAGAAGAGTGGAAAGGGGAAGAAAGTAGTTGCTTAAGCTAGTGAAGAAACTGGGAGTATTAATTGCAGTTCCTGAGCTCATAGCTGCTCAGTATGCACAACTTCTGGACTTGCTCAATGTGGAGGACCACAACACTCAAGAGATGATGTCCGACACTAGCAAAGACTTTGCTGGTTACGCAGGTATTCACCATACTCAGTCTCCTCGACATCACATATGGATATTGGACTCGGGTGCCAATAGCCACATGTGTATAGGCATGTCTTTATTTCTTGATCAAACTCCTATCAAAAAGCCATTCTCCATTCTCTTGCCCACTGGTCTTGAGCTCACGGTGGATACCATGGGGAGTGTAGAACTGGCATGAGGTTTGCGTTTGAAAGATGTGCTCTATGTGCCCTTCTTCAAATGAAATTTACTATCAGTGGGGAGATTGGTGAAAGAAACTGGTTGTGCTGTCTTGTTTACACCTCAATTGTGCATATTACAGGGTACACAAGTGAGGAAACCAACTCTTCTACTTGGAAGATGTAGTCGAGGACTTTACTTCTTGGAGGACAAGGTTGCAGAGATTCAAAGTTGCTCTTTAGCTGAAGACAGTAAGAAGTTTTTACTAAGTAATTAATGTTGTAATAAGTGCTCGTACATGGCACCACAGGTCGGGTCATTTGCCTTCCCAGAAACTGTCTAGCTTACCTTTGCATACTGTTGACAAAGCAGGTTTAACACCATGTGTGGTGTGTGCTAAGTCAAGACAATCTCGTTTGTCTTTTCCAAATAGTGTGATAGCATATGTGTGACCTTTCCAGTTGCTTCACATTGATGTTTGGGGACCTTTTCAGGTTCATACTTATAATGGTTGCAAATACTTTGTTACTGTGGTTGATGATTTCAGTAGAACCACTTGGTTGCATTTGATTGGGTTTAAGGGCAGTGCATTGTCTGTGATTAAGTCTTTTGTTGAATTAGCAGAGAATCAGTTTGAGTGCCGGGTACAGATCATCCGAACTGATAATGCTCAGGAACTTGACCTTAGCCATGAATCTTCTACATACTTGAGGTCTAAGGGCATTGCTCACCAGACCTCCTGTGTAGCTACACCTCAACAAAATGATGTCGTGGAAAGAAAGCACAAACACACTTTGGAGGTGGCTAGAGCTTTGATGTTTCAATCAAAGTTACCTCTCAAATACTAGGGAGAGGCTGTTCTAACAGCAACCCATATAATCAATAGATTTCCAAGCAACTCTTTGAAGGGTAAGAGTCCTTTTGAGTTTCTGTATGGGAGGAAACCAAAGTATGAAGACCTGCGATGTTTTGGTTACCTGTGCTTCAGTTCAACACTTAAGCAGGGGAGACACAAGTTCATGCCCCGTGCAAGCCCATGTGTGTTCTTGGGATACCCTATAGGAACTAAGGGTTACAAGGTTCTCAACTTAGACACACATCAGGTTCAAGTGTCTAGAGATATTGTGTTCCATGAAGGGCATTTCCCCTATAAAGACAAAGCTGATTCCCCTAACCTATTCCCTTCAAGGCCTACTTCTGATTGGGTTAGTGAAGATGGTGATGCCATTCACATCCCTGTCTTAACTCCAACTCCACCTCTCAACTTGCCTACCACCCCTCCTGCTGCTCAGTCAGTTGCTCCCCCTGTACCTTGCCGGTCTACACGGATTGCTGCTCCCCCAAGCTACTTGCAGGATTATGTGTGCAATCATGTCCATTCAGATGATAGAGCTTGTGCCTCCAGTATTTGTTGTCACACTCTCACCACTACAGTCACTCTTGGGACAAATCATTTGTCCTCTATTAGACCTGTTCATGAGCCCTTCAGTTATACAGAAGCCTGCAAGTTTGTTGTCTGGGACAAGGCTATGAGGGATGAATTTCAGGCTCTAAAGTTGAACAATACCTAGGAAGTGGTTCCACTGCCAAGAGGGGCTTGCTCTATTGGGTGTAGATGGGTCTATAAGGTAAAGCATAAAGTCGATGGGTCTATAGAACGCTACAAAGCCCGGTTGGTGGTCAAAGGATTCACACAACGAGAGGGAATCGACTACACAGAGACCTTTTCTCCGGTGGTTAAAATGACCACAGTGCGTGCTCTAGTGGCTGTTGTTGTTAAAAATAGGTGGTCTATGATGCAACCAGCCGTCAACAACGCCTTCTTACATGGAGACCTTCATGAAACAGTCTTTGTGCACATCCCACTTGGTCTCAGTGCACCTCCTGGACATGTCTATCGCCTTAAAAAGTCCCTCTATGGACTAAAACAGGCATCAAGGCAATGGTACGCTAAACTCTCCCATGCTCTTCAGTTTAAGGGCTATGTTCAGTCTCTTAATGATTACTCTCTGTTCGTTAAGAATTCTTGGGATTTGGTCACATATTTAGCTGTGTATGTGGATGACATCCTCATCACAGGAAGTGATCAACTTGAAATTGACAATATTCGTGCTTTTCTTGATGATGAGTTCAAAATTAAAGACTTGGGACAACTTAGCTTATTCCTTGGTATGGAATTTGTGCACACTGAAGAGGGGATTTATGTTAGTCAGAAAAGGTTCATCCAGGACACGTTGAAAGAGTCCAATTGTGAGGATGCTTCTGCAGCAATGAGTCCCTTAGGCACAGACACCAAGCTGATTGTTGATGGTGGTGATCTGATAGACAAGCCAACTGAATTCAGAAAATTGGTGGGAAAGCTAAATTTCATGACTCATACAAGGCAGAGACATTATGATGCTGCCATTAGGACACTGAGGTACTTGAAAGGGACACAACATAGATCATTATTCTTGTCTCGGTCACAAGATTTTGAGCTTCATGCGTTTTGTGATGCAGACTGGGCATCATGTCCACTCACACGGCGCTCTGTGAGTGGGTTTGTTGTGTTCCTTTGAGGGAGTCTTATATCATGGAAGTCTAAAAAGCAAACCAAAGTGTCTTTGCCATCCGCAGAAGCAGAATACAGTTCCATTCGAAGAGTTTGCACAGAGATTGCTTGGTTAATTAACCAGGTTGTTGTCTGAACTTGGAGTCTTCAGTGTTACACCAATTCCTGTGAGATGCGACAACCAAGCTGCTATACACATAGCCAAAAACCCGATGTTTCACGAGAGGAAGAAACACGTCGAATTAGATTGTCATTATGTCAGAGAAAAGGTAATTGAAGCACTTATAAAGCTTCACCATGTTTCTACAGAGAAACAACTTTCAGACGCTCTTACAAAACCTCTACCGGGTTCGAATTTTCCCTACATCTTGGACAAGTTGGGTGTAGCAGAGCTAGCACCAGCTTGAAGAGGGGTGTAAACGGGAAATGGGTCACCCGACACTATTCGGTTTGATCTCCTGTAATTGGGCTTTAATCCATTCTTGTATAGGATTCGGCCCATGTTTAGCTTTATAAATAGCTGTAAATCGGGTTTTTTAACACATACACATACATACAGATTTTCCCTCCTTCTTCAACCTCCATTTTTCCCCATTTCTATTTCTTGAGTATCAGTCTTCCGATTTCTAGATCTATTAAAAACACCCTTTTTTAAGGAGTAAAATATTCAAATAATAAAACAAATGAAAGATACTCTGGTTAATTTGACCTAATGTAGTCACTATTAATAGAGCATTTATTAATGTGGTGGTTAGTATATTTATTTATAAAGCCATATATTTGAAACTAAGGTGTGCGGACTGTGCGGAACTATATAAAGTATTGTCTTTTATAAAGTTTATTAAACTTTGGAGGGTTTCTATAGTATTGTACTAGACCGAAAAAGGAATAGGGTCAGAAATAATATTTAACATGGCATATATTTTTGTAAGACTGGGTATTAAGAAGTGTTAGCCGATCATCCCCTAGTCCTTTTAAATTCGTTATCCTCGTATTACTCTCAACATCTTTATTATATCCAATATACTGATAACACTGTCATATATTTACTCTCAACATCTCTATTGACAATCTTGTCTTGCCAAAGAGATTGCTCGCTTTTGTAGCATGAGTAAATCTTGAATCACTTATAAATAACTCTTAACATCCTTATTATATATTAGTATATATTTATATCCGATGTGAAAAAAGGATGTTACAATCTCTCCCACCTAAACTATGACCCCGTCAGATCCAATGGGCTATAAGGAAGAGCTCTTGTTAACATGTGTAGGACTTAAATCACATATAAATCACTTTCAAATCTTTATTATTCAATGTGAAACGAGATTTTACAATCCTCCACTTGAAGCATTGGCAACCCTGTCATGCCCAAGGAACTGTCATCTAGGTGGAGCATACCCGACTCACCCGAGTATATATACTATCGGAGCACCTTTGAGTCCGTAGTCGACTCTGATAGCATTTGTAAAACATATGGTCTTAAGATGCGACAACTCATGTCACCTAGCCCTTTCAAATATATTGTCCTCACTTCAATCTTGAAAAAAAAGGAGCTCTTATAACACGGGTAGGACTTGATCATTCATTTATAAATAACTCTCAACTTCTTTATTATATATGATGTGAGACGAGTTGTTATGATGTTAAGCTTAGTTTTTTTTTTCAAAAAAAAGAAGATATTAATCCTTAATCATTCGATCTATTTGTGTATCAAATGGGTACTATACATGGTAGATATTAAGAATTCAATCATTACTAAACAATCAATTGCATTAACATATATGTCATGTACATGAGTATTAGCTAGGGTATTAGTATAAGTATCCTTATTAGTTGTAATGGATAAATCATGGAATTAATCAAATTTCAATTACCCTTTTCTCCTTAACCCTTTACTCTCTCTTCCTCTCCCTTTACTTATCTCTTTCCCTTTACCCGTATCTTCCCCTTCAACTCGATCTTATCCCTAATCTTCTTCTCCTTAAGCTTTTCCTTTCCTTTCCCTATCAATATGAATCTCAATCCCATGGTCAGAGACATAACAATATACTCCATGATGTTGGTTTTTTTAGATTAATGTCATTGTCGATTGATATTCGGTTTTTCAGATATATTTGGTATGTTAAATTCCTTTCAATTTAAAAAAAAATCATTTAAAGAGGAATAACATAAAGATATACTAATTAAACTAACATGTGAAACTCACTAATATGTCATTTATTTCCTGCTCAAGCAAGACTTCGTCTTCATATTAAAAGTAATGATCTAGACTGGTTTACTCCAAAATAGCTATATATATATATATATATATATATATATATATATATAACTTATGTAATAAATTAATGGGTGAGTAAATTGATACTATAGGATAGATTGATTTAAATTTGTCATCTTAAGTTCACAAGTTTTTATGTTTGTCAATTTGTGATCTTAACCATATAAATGCATGCTCATTCTACTTTTTAGCAAGCATTTGGTCAAATCATCATATGCAATAAGTCAACCATTATGCATGTCATTTTTGCACAAATAGAAAAAATAGGCAAGTTGAATATTTTTTAAGTTTGCAAAATAAATAAATTAATATTTGAATTAGCCAACCATTGAAGATTTTCCAACTCATAAGCTTGAATTTAGATCTTATATTTAAAAAAAAAAATCGGACAATAAATTCAATAACTTCAAATGTGAAGTTTAGAAGATCGATGGTGACAACCTTGATATTGTCATGATAAGTAAAGTTTAATTTAAATAATTCAGTTATTATATTATGGCAAAATTAATTCTTTCCCAAATCAGGAAAGAAGAACCTTCTCTAATTTTATAATTATTTCATTATATACTAAAATATAATCTCTTCCAATTTCCCCTTCATTAAATTATTAAATTAGTATTGAACTATTATCTAAATATCACCTAGACCTATATATATTATATTATCTTTGACATCATCCATTATGAAAACAAATATTTGGAATATGATAAGTTGATTTGGAGTATCAAGGCTGAAAAGATCACATTCCACGTGAATCAACAAACTGGCTTATAAAATTAATATACATTCTTCGTGCTCAATAATTTATTGTCAACATTAAATCTCCAGAAAAAGATGCACCATATATATATGCAATATAATCAAATAGAGTACCCATTGAAATTTTGTTTGGCAAGGCAACTTATGAAGTTGAATTGATTGTTAATATTGATATATCAATTAATCACATGGTTATGGTATTACAATTTATTTAAAGCATTCAAATTTTAAAATTTCTTTTAAAACATAGAGTCGTTTGTAAATAAGGTTATTAATCCCTTAAATAGGTTTTGTCATACTAGATCTAAATGTAGATGAGCTATACAGTATCCAAATTAGTTATGTTGAGTGGTTTAATCACAAAATAGTCAAAATTGATTTTCTTTATTTTAATAACTCAATTGAAAATCATTTTTCTAATATTTATCCATTTAAATCTCAAATATTTCTTCAATTTTGGCTTATAAGTTATGACAATGATTAGAAAATTAGTTTTATTAGGAAATATGGTTTTACATAATCCTCCATCTGTCTTAAAAACATATCACGTGTGTTTTTCTAATGAGTTACAAACCATACAAACTGAAAAATATACATATTTTATATAACTTTTATAATTCTTTTTTACATCCTTTCCAGTTTAAGTGGGCTTAGCCTACTCTACATCTGGATCGGGTTACTGTAGGCCCATTTAAGGGGTTGACTATATAAAACGAAAACTCTAGATTGAAATGAAATCCAAAACAAAAATTAGTGCTCGTTTGGATAAATGTAGGAAGTCTACTTCCGGTGAATTTAATTTCCGGGAAGTCTACTCCCCATGAATTACACTTTCTGTGATTTTATGAAACATGTTTGGTTGAAAAATGAAATAATGGTGGATTTGATACAGTGAGATAAATAAGAGATTTTTATTAGTAAGAAAAATGTGGAAGTTGTCTTACCATATGCCCCTTGATAATTTCAATTCCTGTGTTTCATAGGAAGTTAAATTTATGAGAATTTCAATTCCTGGATTTTTAGAGATGAAATTTTTTAACCAAACGCAGATATTTTATCAAGCTTTCTGGATTTTTCAAACTAATCCAAACGAGCACTTAAAAGTGATTCGATTGTCCAAATTTATCCTTTTTGACTCAGATAATACTCCTCCACCGTATCGAATTCTCGTCTTAACGCGAAGTTAAAGGCGAATAATCCGGCCGTCCACGTCCCGGGAGGATCGAAGGGTGGAAGAGGGTGCCAAGCAACAACTACATTTGCTTACACCACGCAACTTGAGGAGGGCCCCACACCCCCTGCCCCTCTGACTGACAGGCGCTACGTGGCAGATTTACCACGGCGGGTGGGAGAGGATAAATTAATCTGAAAATTAAATACGGGTGCCATTTTTCTAAAAGGCTAAAAAAAAAGTGGGTAAAAATTAGATCGATCACTGTCGTTGATCTGCTTCCAGTTTCAGGGGTGGGGAATGGGAGGGAGGTCCCGCCCTGACCCGACCCGGTGGGCCCACCTCCCTCTGTTCCTGACATTGCCATTCAAGTCTGGCCCGCCCGATGGGGCCCATTTGCTTCTTTTTCATCTTCAAATGGTTAATCACACAAAATTGAGGTAGAACTTGATTCAACACTGATAATGAATCTTATGAAGAAGTGCCTCTCGCCATTGCACCCATTACACTGCCTGGTAGACTCTTGCCAGAGCTTTCTGCGTAAAAACCAATTCATTCGGTTTTGTCACATCTACCGTGAAGCTAATACAATCAGAGGCGGAGCCAAGCGTGCATGGGGGAGCACGTGCCACCTCCCTCATCTGACAAATTACCTAAGTTTATTCTCTTCGTCGATAGCTTCGTTTTGATATATAATACGTCATAATCCGACATCTAAGTAAAAAATTATGAATTTTGAAAATCGTAGGTGTATTAATCACTTTAATTTTATGTTAATATATTATAATACTTTTATATTTTACTTAAATTCATATTCACATCTTATAATTCATCTCGAGAGCTTTAAAACCAATAGGTTATATTACTTATTTTGAGAATTAGGTAAGAAGTTACGCAAGTTTAAATTTGTTAAAATGTCAAGTTTTAATTAATGAAGGGAGTATTATATATAGTTTCATTATAGGGATTTAATCCCATCATTTCGATCAAAAAAATGGTTAATCACCCAAAACCATCCTAATTTAGGCCCTTTTTTTCAATTTGGGGAAGATTTTGAGTGTTTTATTAAATTTATTAGGCGAAATCGGGTATATGCCCATGAAAACTTTATTAATTGGGTATATACCCATCAAAACTTCAAAATTGTTTATATACCCATCAAATCATTTAAATTTTGTTTGATTGTCCATCATATATTTAATTTAAAAAATTATTTAAATCTCAAAATTAGTTAACATTCAAATAATTATTAAAATGAGACATTAATTTCAATTTCTCTCAAACTAAGTAAATTTTTTTTAATTTGATATGATTTTACATTAAAAAAATATGTATTTTATTTCTTTAGAATGGTTTATGATCATTTTTATAACTTAATTATTTTGAACTTATACATGAAACTCGATATTCAAAATAAAATCATTGGATAAAAATATAATTATAATTACGTTGATGTTAAACTTTTATATTAAAATTTTAATTATATTTTCTATCCAATAATTGTAAAGTGATAAATTTTTTAATTATTTAAGTTTAGTATATAATTCAATTTTAATCTAATTTTCACTCAATAATATTAGATCAAATATATTATGGACAATCAAACAAAATTTAAATGATTTGATGGGTATATAAACAATTTGGAAGTTTTGATGGGTATATACCCAATTAATAAAGTTTTCATGGGTATATACCCGATTTTGCCAATTTATTAATATAGAGAATGTCATTAATTTAAGGGCAAATTGCATAAAATAGCACGAACTTTAGGGGTGGTTGCACTCAGTGGCACAAACTTAAAAAAATACAAAAATAATCACAAACTTTGGGGTTTAGTTGTGGCCAGTGGCACATACCCCATATCTCGCTAATGTGGACTAGTGGGGGTGCTTACATGAAATTTTTTTAATTAAAAAAGGCATATAGCGAGATATGAATTAGTGGGAATGGTTACATGAATTTTTTTTTTAAAAAAAAATTATAAGACATAAAAAATGTGCCCAAATTATGAAATTAGCACTGTTTCAATTTTATTCGTTATTTCATGTAATTCCAAATCAAAGATAATTGTGACAAATATAGCATTTGCAAAATAAAATAACTAGTACCAAATTTTAATTTGCAAATGTTAAATTTGTCACAATTATCTTTGATTTTGAATTACATGAAATAAAAAATAAAATTGGAACCTAACTAGTTTCATAATTTTGGCACTTCTTTTATGTCTTTTTATTTTTAAAAAAACCATATAAGCATTCTCATTAATTCATATCTCGCTATATGTCTTTTTAATTAAAAAAAATTCCATGTAAGCACCCCCACTAGTCCACATTAGCGAGATAGGGGGTATACGTGCCACACTGACTGCAACTAAACACCAAAGTCAGTGATTATTTTTGTATTTTTTTAAGTTCGTGCCACTGAGTGCAACCACCCCTAAAGTTCATGTTATTTTATGCAATTTGCCCTTAATTTAATGAATTTGTTTGCAAAGCATTGACTTTTGAAAAACCAATAGTAAATTATGGGAAAACTATTGAAAATATTCTCATAAAACCAAATGAAAACTTGAAAAAAATCCTTGCAAGAAGTTGAAGGTTCAACTCTAGCAAAAAAATGAAGGTCTATATTGGAGGAGTGTTATCTTTTTCAATTCGCCTGTTTTACTGGTTAGTACTCTCTCGAGTGATTGTATCATAAAAAAGAAAATCATATTGTGTAAAATTGCAAGTGTTTCTTCAAAAATAGAGTTGATATCTAAGCCAAACAAGTCGAATAGTAGTTGTTCATGCTCAGCTCGATTAGAAACGAGTCGAGCCTAAATTTGGACTTAAACTTTAAAATATTTTCATAATCAACTTGTTTAGTAAATGAACGAGCTCGAATTGAGTTTTATTCCAGCCTAGAGCATCTCTACTCACTCATAACATAGTAATTAACTAAGGGGGACTTATTTAAGCTCTACAATATTCGAGTTGCTTAAGCTTATTTTGAGCCGAGCCTCAATTTGAATTAAGCTTAAAAATATGTGCATACTCGACTTATTTAGCAAATGAGTGAGCTCAACCCATGTTTTTATCGAGTTGATTCCAAACTGAACTCGAATTATTCGAATTATATAACAACCCTATTTAAAAGGAACCGAAATTGAATAATTCTCTCTCATTCTTCCGCTTGAGATGATTTCATATATTTTTTAATTATAAATAATTACCTTATTTTTAAGAAAAAATGAACAAAAATAATACGAATTATCAATCATGAAATAATATTAATACGGACTTTAAAAACTATCAAAAATAATACTCCCTCCGATTTTTAATATAAGGCATTTGACTTTTGAGCACGTACTTTAATGAGCTAAAAACTATGTAAAATATTATTATTTTTAAGTATTATAATGTAAAAAATTAATTAAAAAAGTTAATATTTTATATAGTTTTTAACTCCTTAAACTAGGTACACAAAAGTCAAACGCGTTATATTTCCAATCGGAGGGAGTACAAACTATTTAACATTGAACAAATTTAGGTAAGAAAAAAATTCCGATCGTCATTTTTCCTATATTTAATGAAATGATGAAGATTAACCCATGAGTTGGCGAAAGGTTAGTGTTTGGGGGTGTGGGCCAGACAAGGTGGCAGCTGGCGATTCTGGGGAGGGGGAGGCCGGAGGGAGCTATCCTCCAGCTGTCCGTTACTGATGTTACACGTGTACAGTCTCCATCGTGGGGCCCAGAGTCCACGTGCGCACCCACGCCACCATGTCAGCAAAAGTCTACACCAACTACAGTGATGCATTGTATTTCACACACACATCTTATGGGTGAAAGTGAAAGGCATCTATCAATCTATATCCATCTTTCAACTCTTCATTCTCTTAAAAAAAAAACCCTCATCAAATTCGGACCAGCATCGAGTCTGGTCCGGATATCGATGTCTACGAGCTTGATCAGATCGATCTGCTCCGATATTTTCGTCTTTCTAAGAGAATACCTTTATTGGGTAATCGACGAAAACGAACACTTGTTATGGGGAAGAGATGGATGGACCATACCCATTTGTATGGTTGTGGATTAGAAAGTGACAATGCATTGAGATTTGAAGATGGATATGTCACCTTGTCAGGAGCCCATTTCAACTATCTTCTTTATAGCTTGCGTCGACGTCTCATCCTTTCGACATTCAATGGGGAAATAAGGGTGAAAAGCGAGTTTGTCGATGGTAGCTAGCTAGTGTTATTGAATACATGGTAGCTAAGTTGGTTCTGCATCTCAACTACACCTTGAGAGAACATTCAATACTTGAATGTACCTTGTAATAAGTTTAATAGTTTTAACTTTTAATAGAAAGCAAAAAGCTTAAGATTTTCAGCTCACAATTTAATCTATCAAGTACTTAAACGGGCTTTAAAGCCCAATAAATCAAAGAGAGGCCCATTTAGCCCGGAAGAAATAAATCCACTTCATTGGCTAGTCTAGCGACACAAGGGACCAATGGACATAAAAATACGTTTGAAATTTTAAAATTCGAAAGTGAATATTTCTTTCTTCGAAAATATTACTCCGTAAAACTTGGTAATAAAAGTACTGTGATATATGCAGAGATTTAAGGGGGAAAAATGGATATTTTAGGCAGTTACTTATTATGAATTTTTCTCAAAGATTACAGTCATAGATCATAAAAAATATAAATTGTATGAAGTCTCAAAATTTTGAAAACGGATATCCGTTACTCCATAAATATTAAAAATAGATACAAATATTATGATGTACTTATCGATGTATGCACTGATTTCTGGGGCCAAAAATTAGATTTTTGAGATAACCACTTATTTTAATTTAAAAAAAAAACAGCTTGCTATACACACGGTTTCGTATCGTCAAACATACGGTGTGGTCATCGACTTTCGATGTCAGTAAACTTTTTTTGGCCTGGAAAAAGTTTGCTAACACGGAAAGTCGGTGTCGATAAAATGATTGTCAATTTTAATGACACCGACTTTCCGTATCGGCAAGCTTTTTCTAGGCAAAAAAAGGCTTGTTGACACTGACATCTGATGAATGCTCGTATATTTAGCAGTAATTTGACCTTATACATAACATGACCCTTAAAAAATCTATACCATAAAAATCGCCGAAAATCTGAAAAATTCGAAAGGTTGAGTTGGATTTTCACTTTTATTGAACTGAATTTGTGATTTAGGGACATGAAGTTTTTTATTTGGAGCTTTTTTTTTCATTTTTAATGTGTAAATAATCTTTAGGGTTTTGTGAATTGTTTTCTTACCTTTCCATTATACGATGAATGAAAATATACACATATTCCTTAGGCTCCAAGACTCTAGAGGATATACACAATCACTGTAGAAGATATATCACAAAAGGATAGACTAGAAATCTCAAATAATATATCCTAATACCCCCCCCCCCCCCCCGCGCAAACTCACGGAGGATCGCGGACATGTAGCTTGGAGCGCAGGGAGAGAAATCTGGTTGTACCAACAACCTTTGTGAAAATATCTGCGATTTGATCTTGACCCCGAACATGACGGACAATCAACGAGCTATCCTCAACTTGCTCACGAACAAAATAATAATCAATCTTGATTCTTGATGTGCTTAGACCGTTGATGAAAGACATGATTGGCTGACATATAGGTGGCACTCAAGTTGTCACATAGGATGATAGGAGGTCGAACATTGGGAGCCCGCAGCTCAAGAAGTAGCTGCTGAATCTAAATGAGCTCAGTGGCAACGAAGGCGATGTCCCAGTATTCAGCTTCAAAGCTGGACTTGGCAACAACATTCTGCTTTTTAGACGCCCAATTGATGAGATTACTACCATAATAGATGGCAAAACCATGTTGAGAGCGACAATCATCTCCATCAGAGGCCCAACCAGCATCAGAATAGGCCGAAATACGACTGTCAGTAAGAGGGCGAAACACAAGACCAGTAGAAAAAGGTGCCTTTCAAGTACTTGAGAATTCGCTTAACAGCTGACTAGTGAACCTCAGTAGGGGAATGCATAAATTGACACACCCTGTTGACGACATAGGAGATCTCGGACCGAGTGATGGTAGCGTACTGGAGGGCACTAATAATGCTTCTGTATATATGAGGATCAGGAAGCGGATCCCCATCGCGAACCAACCGATAAGCCGGCTCAGCTCGAGAAGAAATGAGGCGAGCATCATGCATCTGTCTTCGCACAAGGAGATCACGAATGTACTTTTGTTGAGATAAGATAATTTGATTTGGGGCACAAAGCATTTCAATGCCCAGAAAATAATGAAGGTCGCCGAGATCGCGCAAGGAGAACATGTGATTTGGGACTCTTCGTAACTCCCATGAATAAGATTGCAGCATAGAGTGCTAAAATAGGTTGTTGTTGTTGATTTTGAAGTTAAATTAGTCAATGTTTTTTCAAGTTGAGTCTTTTTTACCGTAATTATTAATCCCGAAGTGAATAATATCCCTGAGTATGTAATAGGATATCAATTTTTAGCATGTTTCTGTTTTTTTTAGCAATGTACGTTTTTTTTAACCGGAAATAATTTGGCAATAAGGAAAACCTTATATATCAAGA
The DNA here is from genome assembly GCA_963922045.1 of Persicaria maculosa. Lineage (NCBI taxonomy): Eukaryota > Viridiplantae > Streptophyta > Magnoliopsida > Caryophyllales > Polygonaceae > Persicaria > Persicaria maculosa. Next base: position 12,368,875 of record OY998256.1, read on the forward strand.
GCATCCAAAGGTAATTGGAGTTCCTTCACGGTTTCTTATTATGAATCCCAAAGAACCCTTGAAGGAGGAAGAAAGAGGTCAGTCAAAGTTGAGTTTAAAGGTCCCTTGTTCGAGGGGGCACCACTTAGCTTTCTGTCTTCTTCTTGTTGCAGCGTTTTGGTTATGTATGTGTTTTTTATGATGAACTCGACCGTCTGAAGCATCATCATTATGCTTTGAGATATTCCATAGATATGCTTGATCTTTTATGAAAGATACTATACCTCTCACATCTGGTATGATTTTGCCAAATAAAGTTTTGTTCCGAAAGTACCAGATGCTCCACCAAGTGACGGCTAGTTTTGAGAATCGAGTTATGCCTATGATGTCCTTTATTTCTCGGATTGTCTCATTTAGCGTTTATCCTTGCATAAAGCAGTTGTTTAGAGTGATTACTAATGTTGGGTCTATGGATGTTATTGTCGCACGCGTAATGGGGCAGTCCCATAGCAGATGGGCTAGGTCTTCATGGTTGGAGTTGCAGTGCTTGCATATAGTAGGTATCCCAACACCGCGCGAGGCAAGTTTAACCGATGTAGGAACACAATTTTTTGTGATTTTCGAAAGTAGAGTTTTTACCTTTGATGACACGTCTCTGTTCCAAATCCATCTCATATCAGATTTTCGGTGCTGCTTAAAATTGTTAATCATATCTATTGCAGAGCTGGTAGAGAACCAGCTATTTTTACTCAATTTCCAGTAAAGTCTATCTATATGAATGTTTTTGGGGATTGGGGTGATTGTTATTGAGTTTATTGTCTGCTTTGGTAGTATATGTTGGTAGGTTGTGTTTAGTTTCTATAAATCCCAAAGCTTATCTTCTGTTATGTAATGTTAAACCGTGACTTGAGTATCAATGTGCTGGTCATTAGGGAGCATTGTAATGAGTGGCACATCTCCCACCCAGTGATCATTCCAAAAATTTATGCTTTTACCATTTCCTATTGACCATCGTAAGCCTTCATTGAATAGGGGTATAAGTTTGATAAGTTGATTCCATTGCCAAGACGAATCACCCTTTTTACGATAATGTAGTATATTCTTGTTTTTTAGGTATTTTTTTGTGACTATTGAGACCATGGATTATGTGGTTCTGCCAAGATTTTTCAAAGTAGTTTTAGTTATAGTGCTTGTTCATGTCTTTAGAGTTTCGGAGGCCTAGGCCCCAACGTACGTTTCTATTAAAATCGTGCTAATAAGTGTTCCTTTTATTCAAGGAAAAAATGTTTTTTTTTTAACCGGGAAATTTTATAGATATGTAACATTAGATTAAATTAGAATATTTACGGCAATTTGCTGCCCAAATATAAAAAGCAAAACTACCCCGAAAGTTAGAATATTTACGGAAATTTGCCAAAAATAAAAACAAAAACTACTCCTCCGTAAAATGCGCAAGTTTGGATCTTTAGTGGTGTTCCGTATAGAGACGCCGTTGACTCAACGATGAGCCGGAAGAGAGAGAAACCCATCCCCTCCCGCCACCTCCCGTACTCCTCCCCCAAGCGTCGCCGCCCTCTCTCCGCCGACGCCGATCTCCACCCCTCTGCTCCGCCTGCTGCTGTCCTCGTCGTCGGCCTCCCCTCCGACTGCTCCGTCCTCGACCTCAAGTCTCGTTTCGAGATCTACGGCCCCATCTCCCGCACTCGAATCGACCCCCACGGCGTCGGTTTCGTCACCTTCCGCACCAAGTCCGCCGCCGACTCCGCCGTCTCCGCCTCCCTCGACCCCTCCTTCGGCATCACCTTCGACTCCAAACGAGTAAGCATCCAAAACCCCCAATTTGTATGTTTTTCTTCAAATTGATCTCCGATTTCGGTGAATTAGGTTCAAGTGGTGCTGGCGACCGATTCGAACAGCGGAGGACGAGAAGGTGGAATCGGTTCCGACGGGATCCAGACGAGACACAATTCGAAGCTGGTGAGGGCGTCTCCGCCTCTGAGCAGACGTGGGAGAGGAAATCGATTGACCTCTACAATCGTCAGCAATGGCAGTAGCACCAGCAGCAACAGTAGTTCAAGGCCAGATGATGTGCCGCCATCATTTAAGGGTAGAGAACTCGTCGCATATGATGATTTGTTGTGATCTTCCTTTGTTTTCTTCATCTAATTTAGTTCAGTAGGTTGTTTACTAAGGATTTGAATCCAAGCACCCTCCAAATGCTTTATTTCTGTTCTTGAAGAATCATAGCTGGTGGTGATCCTTGCCCTTTGTAAAATTGCTGTATCAATCAAATTCAGTTCTTGATTTTGTAGTTTCAACTGAGTTTAACTGATGCTTGATGATGCACTGTGTTGCCTAAAATGGTCTTATTAGCAAGAACACCGAAAAGGGTGAACCATTCAGTGGCGCTGGTTATTCGGATTTGGCAACCGATGGCACGATTGGGCTAGGTGTGGGTCTTCGAGTTGTCATGGCTGTGCTGATGCACTTTGCGAAGTCCTGTAAGCAATGTTCTAAATGCCAAGACGCTTGGCAGTGAGGTAAGGTCAAGGGTCTAAGCGAGGTTTTTGGCGGGTTACTTGGCGGATCTTGGCGACCTTAACGGCGGGGTATGGTTAAGGGTTTAAGGGGATCTAGGCGGCCCTTAGCAGGGTTTTTTAGAATAGTGTCTCTAAGTGGCTGTAAACACTCAACAGTCAACACAAGACATTTTCAGGTGACAGAAGATGCGAATTTTCGGATCAAACAGATGTGTGCTCAATTCAGAAAAAGGAGAAGATTTGTACACCCAGGAAATGGTCAGCCTGTCTAGCAAGGGAGTGCTCAAATCCTATGCCCTACTTTTTACAGCTTTGGTATAACATCAAAAAGGTTTAGCACAAGCAGAAACCAATACACTTTGCCATGAAATGTTGTTTATCCCTTTTTTCATTGGACAATGAGAAGGTTGTTCTCATTACCGTTGTTGTTAACGATGGGGCGTAGAGGATCAACCTTCCATGAGCCATCTACGATGAATTTGATCTGTAAGATTTACCAGAAAGAAGTCGCGTTGAGTTGCTCGTCGCCTTAGGGAAATGTGGATTTGGAAACTTGGGTTAAGGAGCACGTACCTCGTATCTGCCTGGGTACAGCCTTAGATACAAGCAGAAGGTTCCGTTACTCAACTTCTCCATCTTCCTCTGGCATTAATAAGCATATGGATCAAAACAGTGAATCCACGAAATTCAACAGAAACAACATAGCTAATTGACAGTCCTAGATGTACACTCCTGTCCTATTCCGGAATTCACTAGGGCACTTAATTCGAATGAGAAATTACGATGAACAATTAAAGAAATACAGTTGTGTCGATGAGTAGTAGAAACAGACTTGTACCTTAGTAGCCCAGCCATCGAATGAGCCTGTCAAGAGGACTTCTGATGCAGAATTGGGCCAAACGACACATGTAGTGCGGAGAAGCTGCAGAGCTTTGCGGGCATCGCTGACCCTCTTTTGCTTTTCATCTATTACCTTTTGAGTGTCACTGTAGGGGGTGCAAATGTATCAGAACATCGCAACCTTCAATTGAGGATGCATCAGGAGAAAAGGAAGCTCACTCACATTTTTGCAAGGGCCAATTTCCCTTCTAATACAGCAAACCTTGCACGTAAAGATCGCAGTTTATCCTGTGCTTTCATGATTTCGTTCTCTTGGAATTCCCAATCGTCCGAAAGTTCCCTTGAATCCTCAACTAAGCGGTCATGGTCCTGCCAAGTACCGAGGAAGGCCATATGAATAAATGCTACATCACAAGATGATAATGCTACATTCTAATTACACGACTAGAAGACAGGAGACTCAGTAGTTCGTCAAAAGAGTTATTTGTATTATAGCTCACGTCAATTTATGGAGTTGCAAAAAAATGACAATGAAGGTATTCAAGAGTTACTTAGAAATTGATTTCCGCTAATACATAAATGCTTCCTAATTATACTCAGCCTATAGAAGATTTACACAATCAACTAACACAAATCTAGATATGCAAGGAAATCTGAAAAACAGATACAAGCTGCACAAAATACAAATCTAGGGCTACGAAGAGGCCAGTGAAATTTCATACTACGAATACAATATATGAGAGCAGTTTATTTTTTATGATTGATCAGAAATCCGACTTACCACCTTCTGAGATAAGTCTTCAGTATCTGACTTCAACAAGTAAAGGGCAGATGAAAGTTCGAGTTCTAGATCCTGAAGGCGACTTTTGATCTTATCTCTATCGTATTTGCCTCCGGAGTTGGAATCTACAATCATCTCTGAAGGTTCCTCTTTATTACCCTTCTTAAGAGCAATTACTGGATCCGTTGGAGAAACTGGTGCTCTCCCTTTACCGCTATTGCCAAAGTCAATTTCAGCAGCTGAAGAGTAAACAATAGAATGAATTTTTTTTGGCAAGTAAAGTAGTAGTTCAATATTTTTCACTACTGACAATAGTCCACAGTACCTTCAAAGTCACTGTCTGAAAAGCCAGCCCTCTGAATGCTCCACGTTCTCCATGAGTTTGGGTTCAGAGAATTTCTTATTCCATTCAATTTTGGCATTGCCTTTATGGTATTCCCTCTCCTTGGGTTGCTGAGCATCCTCTCTTGGATAGCAACCATGTTATTCTCAAGGCTCTGCACAGCTTCACCATCTATAGGAGGATAGCAACTGTCTTTTACAGTGTAAAACATATATTTTAGAATAATCTAGGCCCTCTGCATCTGAAATGTAATGTGAATACTTCTCCGACAATAATAATAAAATAAGAAACTCAATGTATGAAATAAGAGGAATAAATAAGACAGATCTTTTTAGATCGACATGGTTTATAATGAAGTTGAGGGGGAAGCGACTCGCCTGCAGCATCTAACACTCCAGTATGTAGTCCATTTTTATTGCTAAACGACCTTTTACCCTTCTTATCCACATCAAGACACAAGCTCCAATTTCTTTGTTTCTCTAATCGATTCAAAATACCCTCAATCCCAGAATCTCTGTCTGCTGCAGACTCTCTGCACAAACACAAATGAAAGACCTTAATAAACACGGAGCAAAATTAGGAAAATATGCGCACATGCACAGAAGTCCTCATTAAACAACATATTCAGCAATCAAATCATACAAGGTAATTAACATAATTGAATACGATTACTTACAAGAGAACAAATCTAGAAATTGTGGAACATGTCATATGCTATTGTCATTTAAAGAAGGCGATCATTATATCTGAACTCCAGTGTCAAGAGACATAACAGTAAACTATAAGCACAATAACAGGACTATAGGATATAGCCTTTGACCCTTTGTTAAAAGAAAAAAATTGGCTACAGATACAAAATCCAATACAAGGACACTTAGCCTCTATTAATAGCAACAAACAAAGCCTAGCGAACTGCCTTGGTCAACTTTATAAGTGCACTACCACATATTCATTTGGATACAAGGATGCTTGCGACACCATTTGATTTCGGCATGTGAAAATTTTGTGGTGTCCTTCTCACTTCAATCTTTGATTTAAAAACAGAATTCTCGCACATTCTAATTTATTATTCAAGTTTTCCAACTAATGGAACCATATTTTCCCATACTCTACTTGCAAGATATAATCATTCTGCAAGTTGTTTTGAAGTTGCTAATTATGATTTTAAGATCCGAATAATTTGATACATGCAGAGAGCATGAATACAAAAAAGATAATGACACATGATGAGAAAGCAGTTTAAGTACGAAGCATCACTGCAGCGAATGGAAACAAAGACGAGTTTGAACGAAAGCATGAAGCTATTATGAAAGCACTGACGCAAATCTGTCAAGACAAATTATTTTGCAGTGTCTAACTGTCCTAAAATGGAGATGTATTATAAAGATTAAGAGTTGATTAAACAGAAACAGTAATTCAACCATATATACAAACAGGTAAAAGATATGTATGAATGTAGCTATTTATTTCCGAGAAGCAAGACAGCCCAGTAGGATGTTATTCCCACACAATTACTTCAAGCCACGAAAGCAATGAAACAAAGACGGAAACATACTCATATCCAGTCCTAGGGAGATGGTTTACCCTACTCAAGCACATAAAATGTGTTACAAATCCATGCACTGACCACTATCTGAGATTAAAGCCATGTCATTTAATTAAGTTAAGCATGATGAGGTCACCATAACGGACACGCCAACAAGTTGAGCATGAAGAGTACGGATAGGGAAATAATATAAAAAAATAAAAGGTGAACAACTAAATTGCCTCAAGGGGGTAACCAATTGTATCTATTGTTTTGAAAGAATGAAGCTCACGAAATACAATCTTATCTTGCAACCATTTCAAATAGGGAAATAATATAAAAAAAATAAAAGGTGAACAACTAAATTGCCTCAAGGGGGTAACCAATCGTATCTATTGTTTTGAAAGAATGAAGCTCACGAAATACAATCTTATCTTGCAACCACTATCTGAGATCAAAGCCATGTCATTTAATCAAGTTAAGCACGCCAACAAGTTGAGCATGAAGAGTACAAATAGGGAAATAATATAAAAAAGAATAAAGGTGAACAACTAAATTGCCTCAAGGGGGAAACCAATGTATCTATTGTTTTGAAAGAATGAAGCTCACGAAATACAATCTTATCTTGCAACCATTTCAATTCCCTTTCCTCCCCAATCTATAGGATTACTTCATAACTTCAGTAAGCATATACGGCATAGCAACCAATCAACTGGTGAGAACTAAGCAAACTATGAAAAAAAAAAACTTCAAAATGTTGCCTAATAGCAGCTTATGAACAAAGTCATGCAATAAGAACAATCTCTCCAAGTGGAATTCAGAAAGAACCCTCACTCACATTGATTGACCGAAGGACGAAGCAGGTGGGTGTGAAGAATCAGATGGAGCACAAGAACCATTGACAATCCCCAATTCAGCAGAAGAACCCTCCCGAATATCTGGAATCATCACCCCAGCTGAAGAAACCTCTAAATTCTCAACTCCATTGACCTCAAACTCGGATTTAACAGCTAAAGAACTCCACTTGCTAACCGCAGCATTGAATTCAGGTTCTTCTGACTCATCATCAGACACCAAATCCCAGCCCCTAGTCATCCAACCACCCCTCTTCAATATCGTTTCAGCCAAATCCCCCCTTCCACCTTCAATCAACTGTTTCCTGCTCGGAAACTTATCAGGGGTCTCCGACTTCAACATGAACTCCAAAACCTCCTGTTCAAGAACCGAGTAATCGTCGTTCTCGCTTACCCTGCACCTCCTCAAAACCCCCAAAGACCCAAACGACTGGCTCTCCCGTTTCAGCACCGTCTGATTCTGCCTGAAACCCACCAGAACCTGCCGAGTGGCGGGGCAGACAGCAAAAAAGGCGGAGGAATTCACAGGAAGGAGGCTTATTCGCGGCAACCTGAACTGGTTAGGGGCAGCAATGAGCGACACCATCTTTCAGGCATTTCTTCAAACACCTTCCGTGCATAAAGCGGCGGAGGCAAAAAGAATAAGTTCTAACCTACCCAGAACCCCGAAAGCTTGCAAAACACAATAAACGAGGCAGACCCAGAGAAGAAACGAACAATGTGGCACAAACCCACAGACCTAGAAACCGCAATTTGATTTGATTGATGGGTAATAAATGCAATACACGACGAACACGATACCGAATTGAAGGCCGGCAAAGCAAGCACGTCGATTTGCTGCTGACCAGGGAGGATTTGGGGGAAGGATCTGAACCCACAAATTATCAACTGGCAATTTGTTTATTTCATCTGAAGAATTGTTTTGGGTGCTTCGCTTTTGGGGACGGAGAGAAATTCAGCTTATTTTATTTAATTTTTTGGTGGGGGTCTCAATTCTCAACTCTCCACTTTCAGGATTTAAAAGATTTTGTGTTTTGTGTGTGGTTCGTTGCTTCCTCAGGAAAGGAATTTTGCAAGGGAAAGACAAAAAAAAAAAGAAGGGAAAATTACATTACATAGCCCAATTATAAGGGCAGTGGTTGAAAGTTGCCTAAAGTTTAAAGATCGCGAAAAATAGATCAGCGATGGATCAAATATTAACGATGGTGTCTGAATATATGATGGTTTCTTCAGCACTCTTAGGTGATGAGTTACTCATCATTCAAATATTAATGATGATATTTGAATACTCCGTATAGAGTAAAGTTTAGGCAATCCATTGGATCCTTTTTAGGGCCAGAGGTAACAGTCGCTTCCCCAATCAAAAATAAAATTTAATATACATATTCCTCTCGTCGATAGCTTCGATTTGATATATTATAAGCTCAAATCCGATAACCGAGTAAAAAGTTATAAATGTTTCAAAACTGAAGCGATATAAATTATTTTTCACATCATTTATCAAATTAATATACTTCTATCATACCTATCATTTGTTAAACTTTATAACTTAATACTATAATTTAACCTAAAAACTTCAAATATTGATGGTTTTTTTTCGGAAAAAAAAAATAAAGATCAATTTCCCGCCCCCTCAACTAAATGCTTCAGGATCCGCCACTGATTGTACCGAACTTGATGTCGCTGTATTGATGTTAACTAATTTTCACGCCTTGGAAACTTTGGGTTATTATTTGCGAATATATGAAACTGGAGGCCATTTCTAGGTATTTTGCCAGAGGGAAAATAAAAAGGCATGGCTTGGGAAGAAACGACCACACATTGCTTGAGGGTTGAGCTGAGAAAAGCCGAAAAGGGGACTTTAGATTTGGGATAATTTGGTAATTTGGTATCGATGGAGACAAACACATGAGAGATTTATGAATATAACTTTGTACTTCTCTTTGACATAATAATTACATTTTTGATTGGCCTGATCATGACTCCTCCTCCAAGTCGTCCATCCCTTACAAATTTAGGCTAAAATGACAATAATAGTATATTCGTTTTAGACCATAGGTTAAAAAAAATGGAATTTCACAATATAATGAATAAAGTCTATAAAATATTTTCTTAATAGTTAAATAATTTCTATGAGAAGGGCGATTTCTGGCTAACCACCCTTGTGGTCATTGATTGTCTCACTCTCTCTCCGGTTTAGGGCCATGAGAACTAGGGTGGTCCTCGTCGTTACGTGCGAGATTCACCGTTCTTCTAGGGGATTCGGCTACGGTTTTGGATAGGATTTGGAAGTGTTGATAGGTTGCGGATGGCGGATAGGGAGCGTAATGTCCACTTGACAGAGGAGGAGCGAGCGGAGGTGGTGGAGTGTGCTCTAGAGGAAGAAACTGGAGAAGGAACGAAAACAAATACGTTGGTGGGATCACTGTTGACTACGAGACCTTTTAATGTGCAAACGCTAAACTCGGTGATGAAGAGTGCGTGGAGAATTAAGAAAGGGCATGTTTTTCGTGAACTAGAACGAAATTGCTTTGTTTTTCAGTTTGTAGAAAAGGAGTATATGGAGAAGGTTATGAGGGGAGGGCCATGGTCTTTCGACAAGGCTTTGTTGGTCCCGCGGAAGTCGGGAAACGAACAACCTTCAAGAATGAAGTTTGACAAGTGTGCTTTTTGGGTGAGACTATATGATCTACCGATTGGTATGAGGACATTTGGCGAACGTGGCGAGCTTGGGATCAAGTATAGGGTTGTTGGAAGAGGTTGATGAGAATCACATAGGGTTTGTGGAGATATGTGAGGGTTAGAGTGTCCATTGATGTGATCAAGGCGTTGAGAAGGGGAATTATGGTAAAGATGGGAGATCAAAAGATGTGGGTAGAACTAAAGTATGAAGGGCTCCTGATTTTTTGCTATGGATGTGGGAAGCTAGGACATACGGAAGTGGATTGTGAGGAGAAGGAGGGGGAGGGGGAGGCGTTCACACATGAATACAGAGATTGGCTCCGAGCGTCTCCGATGAAGTTTGGAACGGGTAGGAATGGGAGAGAAAGGGATGAAGAAAAACAGGCTATGGAGGAGATTATGGGGAGAACAAGTAGGGGGAGAAGGGGGTGGGAAGGAGGGAAAAAAAAAGGGGAGGAGAACATTATTAGAGGAGCTTGAAATGGCTGAAGAAGAAGATGAAAGGAGGGTTGATCAGGAGAGAGAACTAGGGAGAGTAGGTGAGGAATTGGTAATAGGAATAAAAAATATTATTGTTGAAAGGAAGGAGGGGCATGGGGGGGGGGGGGGGAAGAGTGGGGGAATTGAGGGAGTAGTGGATAATGGGGAGCAAGTAGAGATGAGTGGGGGAATGAATGGAGGGAGTACGAGGACAAATGAGAGGGAGGGAACCACATGGAAAGGAAAAGGGAGGGGGGGGGGGCAAGAAGTACTACAAAAGAGTGAGGAATGAAGGTTCGATAATATAGAAATACTCTAGAAGGGGGGTTGAATAGAGTATGCCGGATTTTCGCAGATAGTCTCAAGACGTTTGAAGCTCGTGTCAAAACCCTTTGAGATTAGACTTAATCTTTTCTCTGAAAACCTGAATCACAATGTTTAAACAATTCGAACCAAGTGCGGAAATAAGGTAAAACAATAAGTAAAGGACTCAATGAGTTGTTTACGAGGTTCGGCACGAACTTGGCCTACGTCCCCGCCTAGGGTTCTTCCACAACCCTAGGATTCAACCGGCTTTTATTGATTTACAAGACATAGGATCCTAATAGCTCACCGAGAAGCCTCTCTCCTATACAATTGCAATCTAGTCAGCTCACGTTCCCTTGGAGTCCTAGACCAATCTAGAAGAGCCCCACCTCTCTCAGCTATCTAGTACAATCATCTTACACTTAGTGAATCAATCGCCTAGTGTCTACTTCCTGAGTTACAAACTCTTGAGTATAACACTCTCTCGAAATATATCCTATAAGCTCACTGTGTATCTCTCAAATGCTTTGAAACAAAATATAAGACTCTTAAGAACAAGCAGAGAGAACACGCAAGAGAGATCGTAAACTTGAGGGCTGATTGTGCAATGATATTCGTGAATGTACGTCCATCCTCTCTCTCTTCTTCATCTCCTTTATATAGTGAAGATCATCGGCGCCACTTGAGGAAGGAATCTTATCCAACGGCTAGGCTGATCATGGCTATCTTCGAGATCTTCTAAACTTGGAAACTTTTGAAGCCATGATCTCCGATTGTGTCCTTCTTAACTTTTCGACTTTGGAAGGAGATAATATTTGAAAAGCTTCCTGAAATGTTAGAATATAATATCTGGAAGCATATAATAACATAAAATAATATTCGAACATAATATCTTATATAACAGGTTTTGTGTTTCATCAACACTGCTAAAGCTTCAAGACCTTTGACAAAAACAAACTGTCAAAGCCTTTGAAACTTATTCCGATTTTCATCAAGGGAGTGGAGTTATCAAGGAACATGCAGCTGGGAGTGTGATGGGGAAAAATAATTGGAAAGAGGGTGGCAAGGGAAATAAAGAGATCACATGAAGGGGACTCGATAGAGAGTAGTCTAGGTAAGAGGAAGGAGGATGAGGTGGGGGTATGATGCTAATTGAGCTGGAGGAGGCTGATAAGAGGAGGAAAAAGGCAAGAGATGAGGTAGAGGTTACAACAATATTGGCGGGGAAGATCGAGGGCCTTCCTTGCCGAAAGCCATGAAAATCTTGAGTCTCAACTGTCAGGGGTTGGGGAAGGCCCTGACAGTAACTCACCTTGTAGAGGTGATAAGGAGGAGGGCCCCGAAGGTGGTGTTTTTGATGGACTAAAAGTGATGGATGTAGAATGGAGCAGATAAGGCAAAAGGTGGGATTTAAAGGGTGTTTCACAATGAACAAAGTGGGAAAATCAGGGGGACTTTATTTATTGTGGGAGCAAGATATTGATATTCAAATACAATCTTACACGCGCCACCATATAGACAGTGTAGTGAAGATGGGAGGGAGTGGAGTGTCTTGGAGATTTACAGGGATTTACGGGTGGCCAATAGGAGAGGAAAAGCATTTCATGATGAGTCTTCTCAAACGGCTAATTGAGGACATCCATGGGAGCTGGGTGTGTGTAGGGGACTTTAACCATATCTTGAGCTCAGAGGATAAGAATGGGGTAAATAGTGCACGGTTCAGGGGGCTAGTGGAGTTTAGGGAGGTTTTGGAGGAGTGCGAGTTAAGAGAGATTCGGTTTATTGGGACTCGGTTTACATGGGATAATGGAAGAGAAGACGATGATTTCATTCAAGAAAGATTGGACATGAGATTTGTGAATGAGAGCATGATGATCGAGTATCCAAAGATGATAGTCCACCACCTACGGAGATCTGAGTTGAACCACTCGCCGATTTTGATTGATCTTGATGGTGAGATGTGTGATGGTCCGAGGAAAAGGGGAGCTAAACCATTTCGGTTCGAGCCGATGTGGCTAGACGATGAGGGGTGTGAAGAGGTAATTTGTAACGGGTGGACCAACCCGAGTAGCAGGGAGGCGATGGAAGGGATTATGGGCAAGGTTGTGAGGTGTGGGAAAGATATCAAGGAGTGGGATTGGTCCCATTTTGGGAATGTTAGGAGTGAGTTGCAGAAGGTGAGGAGCGAGCTGGAAGAGCTACACAAGCGGGGTGGATGGCTCGTGGGTAAGGATAAGAGCGGAGTTAGAGAGGAGGGAGAGAGAGCTCATGAGGCGAGATGAAATGTTGTGATTCCAGAGAGCTCGTGCTAATGAGTTCACGTGGGGAGATCGAAATACTAGCTTTTTTCATAAAAAAAAGCATCGGGGAGGAGAAGGAATAGTGTTAAGAGATTAATTGATGATGATGGGGTGGAATGTAGGAGTGTCGAGGGGATGGAGTCGGTTGCTATTAAGTACTTCCAGAAGTTATTCAAATCCGATGTGAAGGCTCCCCCAGAGACGACTTCTCAAGGAATTGAGCACCTAATAACGGAAGAGGGCAACCTTTAGCTGTTACGGCCCTTTTCTAGCGAGGAGGTACATTCTGCCCTTTTCTAAATGCATCCTACTAAGTCTCCTGGCCCGGACAGTATGTGGGCGCTTTTTTTTTTAATCAAAAGTACTGACATATAGTAGGGGCCGATGTGTGTGCTTGTGTTTTAGATATTTTGAATGGTGCACCGTTTCCGGAAGGTTTCAATCATACTTTCATTACACTGATCCCTAAAGTTAATGACCCTATCCGAATGATAGAGCTCAGGCCGATAAGCCTTTGCAATGTATTGTATAAAATTGTATCGAAGGTATTGGCGAACAGGTTAAAGAAGGTGTTGGGGAAAGTGATAGCTCCAAACCAAAGTGCTTTTGTTCCAGGGCGGCTCATAATGGACAATGCAATCGCGGCGTTTGAAATCTTCCACTATATGAAGACGAGACAAGGAGGAAGAAAAGGGTATATGGTGTTAAAGTTGGACATGGCAAAGGCCTATGACGAGTGGAATGGGGCTTTCTAGAGCATTGCATGAGGAAGATGGGGTTTGCAGAAAGATGGATAGAGTTGATAATGTGGTGTGTTGACACTGTGTCTTTCTTAGTGTTGTTTGAGGGTTACCCAATGTCGGTTTTCAGACCTGAGAGGGGTTTGAGACAGGCAGATCCTATCTCTCCTTACTTATTTCTGCTGTGTGCCGAAGGATTGTCGGGAATGCTTAGGAGGAGCGAGCAAGAGGGAAGGTTGTCAGACATTGCGATAACAAGAGGGGCTCCGAGAATCTCACATCTATTTTTTGCAGATGATAGTGTGATCTTTGCAAATGCGACTTGTCAACAAGGGACGACAATTGTTGATATACTCCATAAGTATGGAGAGGGGTCGGGACAACAAGTAAATTTTGCGAAATCTGAACTATCGTTTAGCAGGAATGTGAATGATTGGAGGAAATAGGAGTTGGTGAACTTGCTAGGAATCCGGGAGGTTCAAAAATATAAAAAGTATCTTGGTCTTCTGATTATGATCGAGAGATCGAAGAAGGTTGTGTTTGAGCAAGTTAAGGAGTGTGTTTGGAAGAAGCTTAAGGGGTGGAAAGAAAAGACTTTGTCTAAAAGTGGGAAGGAGGTCCTTTTGAAAGCGGGAGCCCAAGCAATCCCGATGTATACGATGTCGTGTTTCTTGATGCCGAGTGGATTGTGTAAGGAGATCGAGAAATTGATGTGCAACTTTTGGTGGGGAGATAGTGAGGAGAAGAAGAAAATCCATCGGGAGAAGTGTAAGAAGTTGTGTCGCCCGAAAGGTAAAGGAGGGATGTGGTTTAGGGATTTAGAAGCCTTTAATCTTTCAATTCTGGCTAAGTAAGGTTGGAGGTTGGTGCAAGACCCTAAATCCCTGTTAGGATGATTGCTGGCAGCCAAATATTATCCCCGGTCAGACTTCATGAGAGCTCAACTTAGCTATAACCCAAGCTACATATGGCGTAGTCTTCTCCAGGGAAGAGAGGTGCTAGAAAGGGGGTTGCTGTGGAATGTTGGGAATGGCGTGGATATCAGTGTGTGGAATGATCGTTGGATTAATCGTCCGACAGAGTTCAAGGTAATCACCAGGCCTCCGGAGGGTGATCGAGAGCTGAGGGTGGTTCAATTAATAGACTGGGAAAGGAGGGCATGGGACTTGCAGAGGCTCAATCAGTGGTTGTGGCCAATAGATGTTCAAGAGGTTTTAAAAATCAAGCTGATTAAACCGGAGATGAGAGATAAGAGATTGTGGATACACATGAAGGGTGGGAGGTTTACGGTGAAGACATCTTATCATGTGACGAGAGATAAGCTGGACAATGAGGGAGAGGCTAGGTAGTCCAATGAGGCTGTGATGGAGAATCTGTGGAGGAAAGTTTGGAAGATTGAGGTACATCCTCGCATCAAATCTTTCATATGGAGAGCTTTTAAAGGAATACTTCTGTGCAAAATTAACTTGATTAGGAGAAGGATGAGGGTGGAGCCGACGTATCAGATGTGTGGAAGGGAGGAGTTTGATATGCACATTATGGTCCAATGACCGACGACACGGAGAGTTTGGAGGGATTTCCCAACACTGGAATGGTGGGGGCAACAATCAAGCACCATGATGGAGTTCTTCTCACATGTGGTCAAGGTAAAAGAAGAGAGTGAGAGGGAGACCTGGGCAGTAGTGTGTCATGCGCTTTGGTCGATGCGGAATAAAAGGGAATTTGAGAATAAAAATCTAGATGTAAGGAATGGTGTGGAGGAGGCTTTGATGGTCCAAGAAGAGTTCAAGGGGGCAATGGCGAAGGACAAAGTGAGAACTGAAAGGGGGGAGAGGGAGGAGAATAGGAGGTGGAAGTGACCGGAGGCGGGGGTTGTGAAGGTTAACTGTGATGCTGTTGTACACGGATAGCTGGGGTGTGGCATTGGGGTAGTGGCGAGAGATGATGCTGGGGAGGTTGTCTTTGCAGGGGCAATGTCGGTTCAAGAGTCGAGTGATTCGGAGCTTGTAGAGGTAGAGGCACTGTTGTGGGGACTTCGAATTTACAAGGACAGGGGGCTGCAATCGGTGATTATGGAGACAGACTGTCAAGCGGTGGTGGCAAAGATCAAGGGAGGCGATGATCCTTTGGGAACGATGGGTATGTTGCTGAATGAAATTCGGGAGGAGGCTAGCACGAGACGAAGATGTAGCTGGAGTTTTGCTAGGAGGGAAGCTAACCGAACAGCTCACTATCTGGCAAGCATTAGACCTAGTAGTTTTATTTTATTTGATTCTGCAAACCAGTGCAATTCTTTGTTGAATTCTTTTTTGGACATGGACAGTGAGCAATAATAGTAGATATTTTTTGAGCTAAAAAAAAAATTCTATGAGAATTTTCCCTAAGTTGGAACGTGCGTTGTAGTAGATGGTAGCGAGAGCATAATTTTTTTTGGGTAAACATATAGTTTTCATTGGATCTAAGCATAGGCCGATCTGGGTGGGTTTGGGCCGGGCCCATGTGAATATTTTGGCTCATCATAACGGGTTAGGATTGGACCAAATTCGATATTCAGGCCAACTATCTTGTCCAATCCTGCCTACATGGGCGAGCCGAGTAGCCAAGTGGGTCGCCCATTAAAATTTGTGAAATATTATTTTTATTTTCTTATTTTTGCGTTTAATTCCAAACTTTATAATATGTGTTAAGTATTTCAAAAGATTGATATTTTATGCAAAACAAACTAAATAGTAATTGAACAAAGAATAAATAAATAAATAAATAAATATAATAAATAAAAATTTGTAACGACCCGGGATTATGATTCTCGGGTTACGTTTCGAGGGTTGAAACCCCTCGTTAGGATCTTGCGCCCCGAGTACAGGTGGAAGGTTTGAAATTCTATCCTAACATTTTGAAGTGGGATTTCATATCCAAAATTCGAAGGGATCGTTGGAATCCCCGGGGAAGTCCCCTGTACCTGTCATAAGTCTAAGCGTGAAAAAAATCAATAGTCATGCAAATAACGGAATCAATGTGTAATACAAGAGGGTGCCACGACAGAGCCGAGTTAAAACAAATCAATAAGCATATTTATCAATATCTAATAGGCGATGCTAGTGAGGTTAGACCATTTCTTTGCAATCGCCTAAGAGAGTTCCCACATCACGGAAGCAATGAACAATCATGTTGCAAAACAAACCTAAAAAAATATGTATGCGGGGCGGTGTCAGATCAAAGCCCTACGCAATATAATCCCAAACAAGCAGACACATACACACGCTAGTCCTAATAAAGATGCTTCTAGGTGCAAGGCGGAATTTTACACACTAACATGCTCCTAAGATCAAGTGCATAAATATAATAAGGCCTTAGCACCGAATACCATGTGGTATATCCCTCTCCTACCTCCACCCCCTTCCGATAGGGCGGAGACTGGCCAGCTTGTGAATGCATTCCATTATAATCGGGCGGCACGCATGCCCAACCCGCTCCACAATAAAGCACGCAGGCATCTCATGATATAAGGAAGTTTCATGACTCGATTGACTCAAGACGGGACTCGATGGGACTAGGTCGATCTATAACCCTAGGAATGACTCTAGTTACTTCACAGATAATGACCGTTCTGTTTACAAAAGCAATGAGTAAACGAATGCTCAATCATGAGTGCAATCCTAGCAGGATACTACATGGCATGCTTTATTATGAATGCAAGCACCTAGTATGCACATGGCTACAAGCAGGGAGATCTCTTTTCGAATCTGAGTGAGCTCATATAGGAACTCACCTAGAAGTGCAGAACAGCAAAAGGCAACAACTAGGTATTCAGAAAGCCAACATGTCACAGATGATCACCTAACACATATATAAGTAATATAAATAAGTCTACTTCTAATGTTGCTTAAAGCATATAATATCACACACAAGTCATCAAATTTATTCACCAAGTTAGGCAAGGTAAGTCATTTTCCCAAGATTTCTCAAAACTCTTTTAAAACCTCAAGTTATATCAAATCACCATTCAAATGCTTTCTCAAATCATCCAAAAAAAATCCATTTATAAAACATTACCCTCTCATCAACTGATTTCATTATTATTTCAAGACAAATCCGACAAGGTTAGTATATTTCCAAAATCCTCTTTTAAATCCAATAATACCTTTTTAAATCTCCATGTCTCGTAATATTATACCTTTAAATCACCATAATATTATATTCTTAATCTCAAAATAATATTTTAATCTCAATAATATTATATAATATTTTAAATACCATTTTAATAAACACTTTCATAAAATATTTCCAAATCCCTTAAAATCCCAACCATTTTTATTAAATATATTTTACTAAATCGAAAATCCCTTTTATAGTCTTAAGACATAATATTATTAGGCTCATTTTATCAAAAATCAGGCACAATTTGAATTAGGCCCAAATTTTATCTTTTAAATTCCAGATCCACAAAACCCAACCCATTCCCTTTAATGAACCGGTTTTATTTTTATTTAAAGAAAACCGAACCGAACCCATCCTTTTTTTAAAAACAAAAGAAAGTCGGCCCAATGTCTACTGTTCACGCATCTCCTACCCACGACCTGCGTTCGAAAACCAACAAGAGGGAGAGGGAAAGGGAGGGTTGTCGGCGACGATTCTGGACTCCGACCACCCAATCGACACCCATAGACACGAAAACGACAAGAAGGAAGAAGAGAAAGGGAGGCGAGTGCTCACCGAGAGAGGGTGCAGCAGGTTGACGTGGAATCTGTCCAATTTCAGAGGGGAGCTGCTACTTTCTGCTGCTACTCGACAAAGGGAAAAGGGGGAAAAGAGCTAGCAAGCAGATGGAGGAAGAGACAAAGTGTAGAATGATCCCAAGACCCCAAATTCGAAATACCCGAAAATAAATTATCCGAATCCGCTCTTTCGTTCTTATCCGACTCGATCAAATTAGATTTTAATTTTTCCAATCCGAATTTAATAATGAAATCCGAACATCATTTTCCAATTCTCGGCATATGAAAGCGAAATAAAATCTATCCGATTTAAATTCATTTTTCCAAAAGTTATGATTCAAAAATCCGGGCCTTTACAAAATTAAATTAATCCAAAGGTACACAAGTTACACAACTTTGAAATCACATATTATAATCATTAGTGTAGGTTTGTTTCAGTGGAAAAAATCTTGAAAATAATTTATTTAATAGTATTGTATTCCTTAATTTATGTGTGATTTGAATACTTTTAGTTATTTAGTATTAATAAAGAACTAATAGATGTAGAAGTATAAATTATATAATCAATATATATATAGTATTTTAATACAATTCTATATAAATAATATAATTAATATATTTAGACGAGCCGAGCCTACTGGTCCGCTTAGGCTTGACCCTTGGCCCAAGACCGACCCTTTTGACCTACTAGGTCGGGCCTACCGGCTCGTTTGGGCCAATTGCCTTATCCAAGGTCGCAAATTTAGCGGGGTGGGTATAGGCTAATGTCTGCTCAGGTCTAGTTTTCATATAATCACCCATAAAATTATAAATTACAGAAAATCGGCTATAAATTAGATTTGTTTTCAGAAGACCATCTAGTTGTTAAATGTCCATTTGTTTCATTTGTAAACATGAAAATGCCCCAATATCTTAGTTTTTTAAAAGTAATAATTTGGGTTTATTTTAGAGCTTATTCATATCTTATTCAACATTTGAAGGAGAGAAGACCGACAAGAGCCATTGCAAATATCTGCTCTTCACATTGCAAATCTGATGCATATATATTAGTTTGGACATTTATATATGTTCTACAATACTAATTTTCTTGCTTTTCTAAAGCTGAAAAGTTAAATTGAATAGTGAAATACATGCAATGGCTTTGCTTTTAAAAGAAATAAGCTTGAATTATGGGTATTTTAATCTTTTCAAATAAAATAAATAGATTTTTAATGGGTGAGTGGTCTTTTGAAAATAAATCTAATTTACAAGTGTTTTTTTTTACTAGGTATATGATTTATAATTTCATGGGTGGTTAGGTGTAATTCACTCTAATTTTATTTCTTGAAAGGGTCTCGATCAATGAGAGTGTTGTGGTGGCTTTTCCCCTCCGGCCAGGGGCGGATCCTTTAAAGGACCGGGGGTGGCAGTCGCCCCCCAATCAAAAATGAAATTTAATGTACATATTCGTCTCGTTGATAGCTTCGTTTTGATATATTATAAGCTCAAATCCGATAACTGAGTAAAAAGTTATAAACGTTTCAAGACTGAAGCGATATAAATTATTTTTCACATAATTTACCAAGTTAATACACTTCTATCATACTCATCGTTTGTTAAACTTCATAACTTAATATTATAATTAAACCTGAAAACTTCAAATATTGATGATTTTTTTGAAAAAAAAATAGAGATCGATTTTTAGCCCCTCAACTAAACGCTTTAGGATCCGTCACTACCTCCGATGGAGAGTTTTGAAACAACGCTAAACGAAGAATGCCCTCTACCCAGCTTGAAGATAACCCTTACGAGAGTGTTTGGTATAAATTTGAGTATCGAGTCACTATAACATGAGGGCCACATGTTCATACAAAATTTTATTATATTAGTCCGACAAAGTTTTATTATAAAATTACCAATTTTAATCCATCGACCAACTTAGATTTCATCATGTTTTGATTTATCAATTTTTTTTCACATCTCGTATTGATTCAATATTTAGTCGATTGTTGATAACAATGAGGGTCAATGTGTCAACCTGAACCACCTTCTCCTCCATTGTTTACTCAACCCAATTGCCAGATTTATTAGTATTTGAGTTTTGAAAATGAAGCATGAAATTAAAGATATTTGATTAACTATTTGGATTTATTAAATTCTACTGTAGTATATTTTAAATTAGACCGCACGGATAATATAGTTTCTATGAGTATATAGCTAGTTCTATATACATTTCATATATATGCCACATTATATTGTAATTAGCATAAAATTGCAAGGGTATTTTGGTCATTTGACATTCGGCAGTTAGAGGTTATATGTGCTGCTGTATGTAGGCGGGAGAGTTTGTTAGATTTTGGATCTGAAAATCTGTTTTTGCTCTCAGAGCTTGACCATCAATGAAGATCACTTTCTTTCCCTTTGAATCTCGTTTTCCTTTGCTGTAACACAGCTAATTTGTCCAAATGGTATCAGAGCGCAAGGCTTGATCTTCGCTTTGTGTTACAGCTGTTGTCGCACAGAGATATGTGAATTAGTGATCTGTGTTCATTGTAAGCTTTGAGTTGTGATTTCTAATGGCTGGTCGTGGATCTGGATCTGAAGGTCCTATAGGACAAGGTGCAGGCAATCATGGAGAAGGTGGTGCTGGTCGTGGTTTTGTAGCTGTGACACCACCGGCGCCAGGTGCAGGTGTTCGAGGATGGAATCTCCCTCCAAATGGATTCCAATTCGGCGACATCGCTCTAGGTATGGCTGGAGCGCATGTCAATCCGTATTTCTTTCTAATTCTGACCATCCAGGGATGGTTTTGGTGTCTAATCCGTTTACTGGACTCAACTTTACTAGTTGGGGGTGAGGGATTAAAATGGCGCTTGGAGCCAAAGCCAAGCTTGGCTTCATAACTGGTAGCTGTGTAAGGCCACCAGAGGAAAGTGAGGACTATGAGAAGTGGTTACGAGCTGATTCAATGGTTAGATGCTGGATTCTCAATTCGATGAATCATGAGGTAGCAGAAGGCTTTATGTATGTTGAAACTGCGAGGGAATTATGGAATGAGATTAGAGAAAGGTTTCATGAATCGAATGATCCTTTGCTTTATCAGTTAAGGAGAGATTTGACAACTATTCGACAAGAGAATCTGTCAGTAGGTGCCTATTTTGGAAAACTGAAAAAGGTATGGGATGAACTGAAAAAGGTAAGGGGGTCACCAGTGCACCCCAAGGAGATAGCAGTGCTCTTGCTGCTGCTAAATTTGGTCAGTTTGGACAACTAGATGTTGTGGCTAATGCTGTTAACATGTTTCGTGGTGGAGGTGATAATTCTAAGCAAAATGAGCAGTTCAGGAGAAATTACAAGAAAGCAAAGTTTGATAGATTGTGTGATCACTGTGGAGAAAGGGGACACACAAAGGATTATTGTTTCAAGTTAATTGGCTACCCTGATTGGTTTAGAGGAGGTAAAGAAGATGATAAGCCAAAGCCTCCTCCTAAGAAGTTTGCTGCACAGATGGAAAGCAGCCATCAGGACAGTCCTTTTGACAACTTGGGTATGGAACCCAAACCTGATCAGGCCATGGTTAATGTAGTCTTTCAGGAAGTATTGAAGATGATGAAAGGCAAGTCACCAGTGGAGAGCATTGACAGCTCTGCCAACCAAGCCATGGTTCACTTTGCAGGTACTTTAAATGTTTCCTTTCTTATTGGCACTGATAAGGCTAAGAATGATGCTTGGATTGTGGACTCTAGGGCCACTGATCATATAGCTTTTGACAAGGCCATTTTTTCTGAAATTATTGATCTGTCACCTGTTGTTTTGCTGGGGCTGCCTGATGGGAAAAATCTCAGGGTTTGTCACAGTGGTAGTGTCAGGTTAAGTGATACTTTGATCTTACATAATGTGTTGTTAGTGCCTGAGTTTAGGCATAATTTGCTATCTGTGTCCAAGATACTACATGATTAGAAATCGAGATTTCATTTTGATGTTATGTCCTGTTGGTTACAGGACCTTACAACTAGGCAAATTCTTGCTACTGGTGTTGAAACAAGAGGATTATATGTCTTGAAGGCCACTGATGCTGAGGGAGCTGCTATTCCAAGTTTTAGATCCTTGAATAATGTCAAACTGAGTTGTAATAAGCTGCAAGTTTTGCATGCTAGGTTGGGCCATATGGCTTTTTCTAAACTACATCATGTTTTGGATTGTAAGCCAGATATTCATGATCTGAGTTGTGATGCTTGTAATATGACTATGATACATAGATTGAAGTTTGACAGAAGTGACAATATTGCTGATTCCATGATTCAGTTGATCCATATGGATATTTGGGGACCATACAGAGTCCCTTCCATTTGTGGTGCCAAGTATTTTCTGACTATTTTAGATGATTTCTCCAGATCCACTTGGACTTATCTAATGCAAGATAAGCTGCAAGTTTTGAGACTGATTGACAGTTTTTTGAACATGGTTGAAAATCAATTTCAAGTGTCTGTCAAGATTATTAGGACAGACAATGGTACTGAGTTCACTCAAAAGGGCTGTGTGGACTTGTTTGCAAGTAAAGGGATTTTGCATCAAAGGTTAGCTCCTGGGGTTCATGAGCAAAATGGTAGGGTTGAGAGAAAACACAGACATTTGTTAGAAACTGCAAGAGCTATTAGGCTCCCTGCTGGCCTTCCCATTAAATTTTGGGGAGATCGTGTTTTGAGTGCTACACACATTATAAATAAGATGTCTTCCTCTGTGTTGAATTGGAAGACACCCTTTGAGATTTTATACAGAGGTGCACCTGCTTATGATTTGCTTAGAGTTGTAGGGTGCTTATGTTATGCTTTTCAACCCAATGACCATAGAGATAAGTTGGGAACATTGGCTAGAAGATGTGTTTTTATGGGGTATCCTCCTGGCATGAAGGCCTATAAACTATTTGATCTTGAGAGGAAAACTATAATTGTTAGCAGACATGTGAAGTTTGAAGAATCCATATTTCCTTTCAAGCAGCAAGCTCTCACCTCTCCCTCTCCTTCTCCCTCACCTCCTTGTGTTGCTCATTGGTCAGATGACAGTGATTTGAGTCATCCTCTGATCAATCAACCTTATGCACCAGTCTTTGGTCACTCTCTTACTAGTACTGATGCTCCTATTAGCAATGGATCCCCTATTACTGAGGTTTCTGACTCTGTAGGCAGCAATGAAGCTTCTCCAGTCCCCATCAATAGATCTCCTATTGCAGTTCATGAGCCTCAGTCAGTCACTTCTGATCATATTAGTGTTGATGTCTCACCTAGGGTGCTTCACAAACAAACTAGGATTCCTACTAAGTTCCAAGATTTTGTCATTTCTAATGCTCCCAGAAGAGGTCACACTGAGTTGGATTCATCAACTTCAGAATCTTTTGCTGTCTTCTTATCTTGCAACTTGGCACACCTATCTTCAGAGTACATACATTCCTTCATTCACATGTGTGCCACATTTGAGCCCAGGTCATATGCTCAAGCTAAAGGCATTACAGATTGGGAACAAGCAATGGCAGCTGAGATTCAGGCTCTCACCAGCAATCACACATGGTCAATTACCCCACTTCCAGTTGGCAAGAAAGCTATAGGATGTAAATGGGTTTATAAAATCAAATATAAGGCTGATGGGTCAATAGAAAGGTTCAAGGCTCGCCTAGTTGCTAAGGGGTTTAACCAGGTAAAAGATAGAGACTACAAACAG
Organism: Persicaria maculosa; assembly: GCA_963922045.1. Classification (NCBI taxonomy): domain Eukaryota; kingdom Viridiplantae; phylum Streptophyta; class Magnoliopsida; order Caryophyllales; family Polygonaceae; genus Persicaria; species Persicaria maculosa. The sequence continues at coordinate 12,392,654 of OY998256.1, forward strand.
ACTTTCTCTCCTGTGGCAAAACTATCAACAGTCCGAGTTATCTTAGCTCTGGCTGCCAGTAGAGGTTGGGTTCTCCACCAATTGGATGTTAACAACGCCTTCTTGCATGGATACTTGGAAGAAGAGGTTTACATGCTTCCTCCTCCTGGGTTTGAGGTGCCTAAGGATCATATTTGTAAACCGCAGAGATCTTTATATGGTCTTAAACAAGTCAGTAGGCAATGGAATCATGAGCTCACCAAGGTTATGCTGAGACTTGGTTATGTTCAGTCAGCTCATGATTACTCATTGTTTGTTAAATCATCCAAGGGAGTAATGACAGTGGCATTAGTGTATGTTGATGACATGCTACTCCTAGGTAACTCTAACTATGAGATCAAGGCCACTAAAGATGCTCTCCATAAGATGTTCACCATTAAGGATCTGGGTGTTGCAAGGTACTTCTTAGGAATGGAAATTGCCAGATCCTCTCAAGGCATTCTTCTTAATCAGAGAAAATATGTCCTTGATATCCTTAAAGATGCCCATATGGAAGGATGCAAACCAACTGATTTCCCTATGCAGCATGGGGTTAGACTTTCCTCTGCTATTGGTGATCCAATTTCCAACCCTGAAGACTATAGGAGACTTGTTGGTAGACTCCTTTACCTCACCTTAACCCGACCTGATATTTCCTATTCAGTGCAGTAGTTGAGCCAATTTCTACAAAATCCCTTAAAACCTCACTGGGATGCTGCTCTATACTTGCTGAGATACCTTAAAGGTAGCTATCACCTTGCTCTATCCTATTTAGCTTCATCCTCCTTATCTGTTAAGGCATATACAGATGCAGATTGGGGAAATTGCTTGGATACTGGACGTTCTCTTTCAGGCTATTGTGTATTTCTTGGCTCATCTTTAGTATCATGGAAGACAAAGAAACAAAAAGTTGTTTCCAAATCCTCCACAGAAAGTGAATATAGGAGCATGTCAGCTATTGCTAGTGAGTTAGTGTGGCTTGAAGGGATACTCAGTGACTTAGGTATCACAGTGCAACTTCCTATTACTCTATACTGTGATAACAAGAGTGCTCAGCAACTGGCCATCAATCCAGTATTTCATGAACGTACCAAACATGTAAGGATTGATGCTCACTTCATTAGGGAGATGGTGCAGCAGGGATTCATTCAAACTGCTCATGTGGCTTCAGCACTCCAAGTTGCAGACATCATGACCAAAGCTCTAGGTGCTAAACAACACTCTTTTCTGAGGTCCAAGCTTGGCCTTATTGTGCCTTGTGTGGGTCAAGCTTGAGGGGGGTATATGAGTATATAGCTAGTTCTATATACATTTCACATACATATATAGATGCCACATTATATTGTAATTAGCATAAAACTGCAAGGGTATTTTGGTCATTTGACATTCGGCAGTTAGAGGTTATATGTGTTGCTGTATGTAGGCGGGAGAGTTTGTTAGATTTTGGATCTGAAAATCTGTTTTTGCTCTCAGAGCTTGACCATCAATGGAGATCACTTTCTTTCCCTTTGAATCTCGTTTTCCTTTGCTGTAACACAGCTAATTTGTCCAAAGTTTCGATTCTTTAAAATTTAGGATCAGTTTGGTAACGTGGAACCGATAAGGTAGCTGAAGCTGATGAATTAAATATGTTAAGCATATGTTAAATTAGAGTTTTCATTAGCTGGTAAGGTGTTTGGTAATTATAACCCATCTGACAGCCGTTGAAAATCTAATTTTAAAAGATAATTGAACTAAAATTTTATATTTTAACTTATTTAAAACGATAAAATATTAAAATAAAAACTCTGAAAAACTAGTTGCATTGCCAAACGGACCCTTAACCATACAAACTCTTTCTTCAAAAAACATTAAAAAAAAAAGACAAACAAAGTCCAAATATTGTGTTACACTTATTTTTTCTACCTTATTTTATTTATTCTAGAACGGAAACAAGTACAGTATTACATAACTTATTTAAAGGTTGACTCTATCACTTACAAACGTGGAACTTGAATCTTATGGCGAAGGAAAGTTGAGATAAGAAGAAAAAAGAGGCTTAAAGATATGGCCGCCCTCCCTCTCGACCACCTCCATATGCCTCTTCCTAAGGTACATGAACACCACCCAATCCCCATCCTTCGCTGCACTCGGCATCGGCATCACGTACCCTGATTCCGCCTTCAACGGGAAATAGTAAGATCCGAACGCCGGCTTACCCCACCCGAAATCCACCTTCGTCACCGGGAACTGTTGCCCCGACGACACCATCACCGCCTCTTCCTCAAGGCACACCCTCATCTTAGGCATCATTGGTCGCCTCTCCTCCACCCAGTCGATGACGTCGGACAAGTGCTCCGGCGTCGTCGACTCCACCTTGCAGCGGTGGATGAGGCCCGCTGCGTCGGATAGGGACATGGAGCGGAGGCTGCTCGCGGGGGCCTCCGCGAAGGGGAAGCACACCGCGTTTCCGAAGTAGTTGTGCATAAGCGCTGCGTTTTGGGCCGATTTGCCGGTGTACATTCGAGTGCGGCCGTCGACAACAATCGAGACCTTGAAGGAGGCGGCGGCGGCGGATTTGGCTAGCAGCTGCCATAAGCAGGCTGTGAATGCCTCGAATTTGGATCTGCCCAAACATATAATTGGAATGAGATTTCAACTTTGATCGAGCCTAAAATAATTTCTCTGTAATTTTAATTGATTTCAACATGATTATTTTGTGAGTGATACACATAGTTGTCAAAACAAAACTGATAATTGTTTTAGTATATGAAATCGACCATAAAAAATAATTAAACCAACCATAAAAATTATATACTCTAATGTAAATCTTGTTAAGAAAAACTTGTTATTTTAGAGATTTTGTCATCTACTTTACAAAATTGCTCTTGTAATGATTAAACAGATGTCAGTTATATTTTTCAATAAAGTAAAAAATAGAATAATAATTAGGGGTATAATTATATATTTTTTGTTTTCTTAAAAACTGTTTAGATTTCTAAAATGATAAGTTTTAATTAACGGAGGGAGTATTTAAAACCACTCATAATTGGTTTTTTTCAAAGTACTACTCATAACTCTTTTTATGTGAATAAAATGTTTAATTTTTTCATATTATCACTTTATTATAAAAAATTAATAAACTGAAATATTACATAATAAAGTGACATTTTAACATTTTAAAAACATTTTTACACCTAAAAAGTGATGAATTGTTCTTTAAAAAAAAAGTTATAGCTAATTTTTTATATTTTATTTTTTATGGATAGTTTTGTATAAAACATCCTATTTTACGGGCGATTCCATACACTTCACACATGTTTTTGATAGAAAAAATGAATTTAAATAATATAAATTATCGTATGTAAATAAAAAATAATATGGAACTTAAAACAAAACATAAATTCATATATAAACTATTTTCATATTATAAAAAAAAAATATGGTTTCAAAATCAAGTCAATATGTTGACCAAAATGTTGACGTGGTAAAGGAAAAATTATATTCCTCCTTCTCAAAATTTAAGTCATTTTAGATTAATTTAGTTGTATTAAAATATAAATATATACTTCGTATCATTTTAGGTTTTTTAAATAGGTACAATAATGATTAAAATAAAAGGTACACTGAAGAGTATCATCACCGGTCTTTGGAGCCATTCTCCAAACGTATTGCTTCTTGCAGCCGTCGGATGGTGTGTGCCTCCACATAAAACGTTCTGGATGTGAAGTCCTCCTCGCATAGTTCACGTTGCGGCTCGTCGCGCGGGAGGGGCACGTACCACTTGTCCAGGGTCGGAGATGCGGAGGCTGCCACTCGTTGTCTCGGGCAGAGCAACGAGCGGTCAATGATGGGGGTGAAGGAGGTGGGGTGGCCGCGGAGGGCGGTCTCCGACCAGGAAAGCAAGAACATGTTGGCGGAGTAGGCGTCTGCCACCCTGTGATTGAAGGTGATCCCCACCACAAGACCTCCGCATTTCATCTCCGTCACCTAATCGATCAACCCAATCATTTAAATATGTCATCACAAATAATTAAGTGAAACATAGCATATAAATAAAAAATTACGAGAAAAAAGTTTTAAATATATTGTTTTATATAATTTTTAATTTCTTAAAAAACGTGACAAAAAATAAACGGATTTATATTTTCGAGTGTAGGTAGTATACTATTTTATCAACATAAATTTATTTGTTTGCCGAAATTTGAATTTTTTGAGAAAAAATTGTGTTTTTAATTTTTTTTCTCAATTTTGATACTCCGGCACTAATTGTAAAGTATATATATCTTATGTGTCTATCACATGAATTATTACAGTATCAATTGCAATATAACTCGTGTGTGTGTGTGTGTCCATTGGAAGGAGTATATATAACTTTACTCTATTTTAAAAAGTCACCTTCGGATCTTAGTAAAATTTTAATATGAAAGTACTCCATCCCCCTTCACTAAAACATGTCATTTTAGCATTATGAACAACTTTTAAGAAAATTGATCAACAAATATACGAAGTACTATTTTACCCTCATTTATTACATTATTTTTTTTTCACTTTTTCGAAAACTCCAACTAACAATGAATTAATCATTATAAGATAATGACATGTTTTTTCTGAACAAAACTAATACTTTAAAATGACACATTTTGCCAAATAAAAGGAGTATGTTATACCTGAACGGCAAGCACACCTTGTTGAATCTCAGGTACGAGGTAGTCACCAATACTAACGTCGGGGTGGAAGAGATCAAGATCTCGGAGCTCCATCTCTGATGTGGCTTCGAAGAAGTCTGCACCACGGTTCGACAAGAGGGACTCGGGCTCTCCAACGGAGTTGGTGACAACTTCTCCAGTGAAGATGGGGAAATGGGTAAGCGTGCGGGCCAAGGACTTCCTTAGCACTCCCACCATAGACGGGTGGTCGAAGTCCTTGGCCTTGGCATAGCAAAAGTATACGCTCACGTTATGCTCTTCGATGTATAAGTAATCGAGATTTGACAATGGATGGCGGCTTGTGGCCGTTGTTTGGTGGTGGCTTGATGGCGCCACCACTCCCTTGGAGGTTATCGTCACCGGGATTGCACAAAAACCCATTGATCCTCTTTTTAAATTAGTTGTACGTGTAAGGAATTGAAGTGGTCTAGTGGAGGTATGTTTTCAAAAAAGAAGTGAAAGGTGAGCATATATACTCGTACTAAGAGAGGCTTTAATTGAGTACGGTCTACAAAGATGGCGTTTTTGTTTGTTTCCTAAAGTATTGCTCCTTTATTTTCATTTTACGATCTTTCTATCCTATATTTCAAAGGCATATGATAATAACATTAATTTAGAAATATTTTTAAAATTTAAATTAGTTTATTTTTTTTAAAAAAAATAGATTTATAGGCAATGTTCTAAAAAACGCTCGGCGGATGCTTGACGACAGAGCACCGCTAAGCGCCAAGACGGTTTGACGGTCTTATTAGCGGTTCTTGGCGGATAAAACGGTTTTTGATTATTTTGTTATATTTATCCCAGAAACTATGTATAAAACATATATTATGTAATAAACTATGTATTGATTTTAAGTTTATAGCATATCAAATAAAAAATCATCATGAATCTTTTTAAAGTTGTCTGAACCAAATATAAAATCATATAGATATATTCAAATAAGTATCATGATTTCATAATAGAGAAATTTGAAAGCATAAAAACAAAATAATCTCAATTTAAAACCGCCAAGACCGATTTGCACCCGCCAAGGCCGCCAAGTATCCGTATTGCACCCGCCAAGGCCGCCAAGGTGCTGTTCCATTCCCGCCAAGGCCCTCCCTCGCCAAGCTACACCGCCAAGATCGAATTCGGGACGGTGTGGGTCCGCCAAGCGTCTTGGCGCCGTCTTGGCGGCCGCCAAGACCGTTTTTTAGAACACTGTTTATAGGGTCGTTTTTTTATAAAGAATCTTTATCAATTTAGGGTCTTAGATCATAAGATAGAAAGACTGTTCTTTTTAAAATAATGTATATATTATATCACCCCGTATTAAATTCACCGCACAAAATTTATTATATACACACAAAATTTATTATGTCCACATTTTTTTTTGATTAGTTAAGAATTCGGGTGAGAATAATCTACCCGAAAGCATTCTGCCGGATGATTGTCAAGTAGACCTGAGTGATTGTATAAATTAGGTCCCCTGGCAGAGTAGCAAAGATATGCAACCTTATGTCCACATATTTTGAGGGATAACATTTTAGACTTTGAATATCAATTCACTTTGGGAAATATAATTTAGACAACTTGTATACAACCACTTAGGCTATATTGTGTATATTACACCAAAAGTCATGCACTTCACAACATAATTTTTTATCTTTATGAGAGCATACAATCTCCTCACTCATTCACTTCAGAAAATGATTATTGTCACTGCAGGGACTAGGGGTGTTATTCGAGTCGAACAAGCCGAGTAATGGGTTGCTCATACTCGACTCGTTACTGTTCAAGCTCGAGTTCGAGCTCGGCTTGAATTTTACTCGAGCTTAGAAGTGAGCTCGAACTCGGCTCGTGAGCTATAGAGAAAGCTGGAACTCGAGCTCGTGAGCTCGTTTGGCTCGTTTGGGCTCGTTTGATTGTAATTAGATCTGAGGGAGAAATGGAGAATCGATAGAAAACAGAGGATGAGCAAGATAGAGAGCAATTGTGGGATTGAAAGAGCAAGACTGCAAGAGCGAGATCTGATTTCTGAGACTAGATCTTCGAGCGAGAGCGAGATCTGAAACTAGATCTGAGAGCGAGAGACTGGGCAAGAGCGAGATCTGAGACCAGATATGAGAGCGAGAGACTGAGCAAGATCGAGATCTGAGACCAGATCTGAGAGCGAGAGAGCAAGATTGGGCGAAATTGAGAGTGAGACTGAGCAGTAGAGCAAGAGATAGCGAGATTGAGCACTAGAGTGAGAGAGACGCCGAGAGAGCAAGAGCGAGACACCGAGAGCAATTCAAGAGCGAGACTGAGCGAGACGCCGAGAGCAAGAGCGAGACTGAGTGAGACGCCGAGATTGAGTGAGATTGAACACTGAACAACAAAGGGAGGGAGATAGCGAGACTGAGCGACCGAGAGAGAGAGAGCAAGACGAGCAGATTGAGCGAGCGAGAGAGAGGAGATTGTGAAAGGATTCTGGCGGCTGGACATCAATAAAGGGCTAGGCAAGGGAAGAAGAATGGAGGGGGTAAAAATAAAACCTAGGGTTCTACCAAAAAAAAAACCTAGGGTAAAAATGTCATTACACTAAAGGAGCAAAACGAGCAAGCTCGAGCTTGGCTCGGGCTCGTGACGAGCTCGACTTCAAGCTTGAACTCGGCTCGTTTTTAAATTCGAACGAGCTCGAGTCGAGTTTTTTCGAGCCGCGTACGAGCCGATCTCGAGCTACTCGTGTTCACATAACACCCCTAGCAGGGACAAATTTTATCGTTAATAGACTAAGACTAACATTTTATGAATCCCTTAATATACATCCTCTTCGAGGGATAATCATCGTCACTTCAAGAATAGTTTATGTTTATAAGTCTATCCACTTCAAGGGATGACTATATAATTCCTTTTGGTGTATGAGCAAAATAATAAAATTAGATAAAAGTTAATACTAAATAGTGAAGTATATTAAGAAATATAAACAAAACAATAATCTTAATTAAATATAAAAATTAATGTCAGCTTTGGGTAACAAGAAAATTGGACATAGATTTGCGAGACCTTTTTATCACCTACGGCAAGAGATGATATTTTTATATGTAATTTTATCGGATCCACTTTTGGGGATATATCATCGCGATCGATATATGGATGAGTTTCTATCGTTATAAATCCTATCAATCATCTACATCAGAGGATGCGATCATAGGAAAAATAAACTATAATTTTATTTAATTCGTCCATTTTGGGGGAGAATTCGAAAGACATCACTACGAGTCTACGTAGTTGTTATAATTTTACACTTTTATCCACTTCAGGGGATAAGATCATTTCCTCTGAAGATCGATGAAATTCACCGACCCATCACTACCGAGATGTCATGGGATTCATCAACCATTCACTAGACCTGGATAAACGAGGGCCGACCCGCCTTTTTGGACAGGCTTGGGTAGAGGGAAAAGCCCGGCCCGTGCCCGTAGCGGGTACGGGATTGGGTAGAGCAATCTACCCGTTACGAACCGCTAGGCCCGTAACGGGTACCTGCTATTTTTATATATATTAAATTATGTAAATAATTTATATAATATAAATTATTAATTATAAGAAAAAAATACAAAAATAATAAATATATCTATACTGGCATTAGACATACAACAAAACCTATAAACTAAATAAGCAATTGCTGCCTTGTTTAACCGGAGCTAGACATTACAGCGTTGCCTTGTTCATGATAAAAAAAGAAAAAAAACAGTGTTGCCTTGTTGGACTTGGAGTTGGACATTACAATGTTTAACCGGAACTCGATCAATTCCTTATGGAAAAAAAATAACAGTGCCTCACCTCAAATAGCACTCAAGGGTGTAATTTGACGGGTACCCGCGGGTCGCTCGCGCTCGCAATGGCGGACGGGCTCGGACAATATTTTTAACCCGTTAAGCGGGCTTAGCCCGACCAATACCCGCAACATCGAGATAAAATTTGAACCAAAGCCCGTCCCAAACCCGCCCGCGCCCGCGTTTACCCGGGTCTACCATTCACTAACAATGAAATTTCAATAATGTAACATCTACCGATTACCAATCCAATTAATTAGCATATGGCCGGGAGACTTGATTAGGAGATACACACCACCAAGTATGAAAAATAAGCATGAAAATAAAAGATAAATACCACCAAACATTCGAGCATGAATCAATCCAGCCTATATATGCAATATTAATCTATAATTATTCCATAATAATAACATCCGAAATCAAGTTCAGATCCGGAATCAACGCATCAATCAACATGCAATCAATCCAAAATCAACATAGAGCAAACTAGACATAGAACATATATAATTTGGAAAAAAAAAACAGTGTGTTTAACCTATACATTATCACTAATCAAACTAAGTGACACTGGACAAAGCACAAAAGCAAACAAAATAAGCAATGATCGGGCCATCAATCAATATTTCTTATAAGCAAATTCATACAACTCTACTGTAATATTTCATGTAGTAAACAGGTAAGGAATTCAAAATTAAGTAATCACGTTGAACCGTGGTGGAGTCAGGATTTTAGTCCAGGAGGTGCTAAAAAAATTTCATAAAATATAGCTTTTTGGTGTATATTTATTAGGAAGAATTTAAAATAAAAATATTAAAAAAACACTAAAATTGTGTTTTTTTAATTTAAACATAAATATGACAATTTTTTTAAATGAAATAGTTTATAGAAATAAAAAAATGTAGAGAGAAATAAAAAAGAACTAATGATATAGTAAATAAATAAAGAGTGAAAGAGTTGGAATATTTTGAACCAAAGACCTTTTAATTATCCTTACTTCCTTTATCACTTGTGTAGAGGATTGCAAATCCCCAATCGAAGCTGAGATCAAGCTCAGATCTGTAAAACGAAAATGGAGAAGAAAACTTTAGGAAGAAGCGAGAGCTTCCAGCTGAATTGTGAAAATGTTTGTTACAAAACTACTAATGCGAAATGTACCAAGGCAAAGCTTAAATGCATATCCACTTTATTCAAACTAAGGGCTCGTTTGTTTAGACGAAGGGAAAGGAAAGTAAAGGAATCATTTTAAGAGAAAGGAAAGGAAAGGGAAACAGTTAAACTCCAATTTTGTTTGGTTGATTTAAAAGATGAATTATTACTTTCTTCATTACCTTTTCAAGTGTTTGTTTGATTTAAGGAAAGGAAAGATGACAAATTAATAAGACCTTTGTATTTTTTTTATCTTTTCATAAAGCTATTGCAAAATCATATAAGAAAGATGGACAAATATAGGAAGAAGATCATATGAAATCATCTATATTGTTCAATTTAAACGGTAAGTTTACACTTGAAGTAGACATCGTTTCACTCGTTAACCCACATATATGAAATCCAGCCGTTTAGAAACACATGGTCACTAGTACTACAAAACCACAGATATGAAATCCGCCAGCTAATATTCATCTAGCAATATCGACATCCCTGCTTTTCCTGGAGTTGTATCCATCTGAATCCTCTCCACCATCTCCGTTGTATGAGCCTCTTCCGCGCCCACACCTGCATCCTCCGTAGGGTCTCGGTGGGCCACCACCACGCCCACCACTTCCTGTGGAATGCATCAAGCCCATCAAATGAGAAAAGAGTGTTGTCTATACAAGGTAAAGCCCATAATCGTGAGCTTGAAATCAACCCCTGTTACTAAAACATCAGATTGGCATCCACCCTCTAGAGTTGATACAAGGTAAAACGGTAATGGCCAGCCGTTCTTGTAGCACATTTGATCCAGCTCCTGCATTTCAATCATTATTAGAGGCTAGAGATACAACATTCAAAAGAGTGTTGTCTATACAAGGTAAGGACTTGAAAGCCTCTAAAAAGCTCTCTCGTTTGAATGTTCATTCTGTTAAATCACAAAATCGCAGTAATTCTTGTATGGTGATCCAGATGAGCAACTTTTCAGAAGAGACCTCTGTCCTCTCTACAATGTGCAAAGTCGGCAATTTTAACTCAAGTGTTTCCAAAATAAAATAGCAGCATCATACTTGACAATAAAGGAAACTGTAAAACATGATAGAAAGGGTATTAAGTTTCATAGGCCATTGTAAGCATATAAAAAGAGAATGAAACTTGCCTCACAAGGATTTTTCACACTCAAATTAGCCTCCAATGAGTTCTGTTTCAGGCATTCAGACGAGTTCTTTCCTTGTACATGATAGTATCCCCTTTCTTCAGCTGAAAGGACCTTGGTTATATTTACATCACTGCAACCTTCTATTACCAAAAGAGAAATTAGAATCCAACTGCGAGTTTCAAGAGCTCTTGAAATATTAGTGAAGGTTAACATAGGCTGAATATCAAAAGGTATCAACATAAACATCACAAGAATCTCTACGAAAAACCTCAGTTGATCCTATCTTTACATAACACAGCTAAATTAAGCAAATATTAGTGAAGGTTACGCACCGGTGCTGTAACTTCAAGATGAAGCTTCACCTCTGCAATGCATTCTCCTGTTTCTCTTATCTCAGGAAGTGACAAAATCCTCTTATCCGCATCCCTGAATCATTATCAGTTCAGATTCATGAATTCAGCCACATTTTGATTAGATTGAGAGATAAGCCGTAATAAATCGAAACAAAATGAGCGAAAATAGAAATCAAAATCGAATTCAAACACTTTATTACCTCTACAATTGAGCCTTGATAATGTCAACAAGATCTTGTGCAGTGACGGATCCGGAGATTTGCTTATTCCCTTGCCCAGCGCCCTTCCTCTTAACCGCGCCAACAGTTTCCAAAACCCTAGCGAGCTGCTCGACATCGATCGCAAACATCAACTCTCTGAGCAAATTAGGGTTACTCTCTGCAAAAAAAAAAAAAAAACAAAAAATGTCGAGCAAATTAGTGGTTTCGTTTGTGAATTAGTTGAATAGTTGAGCAAATTTCAGAGTTTTGTTGCAACCAGATGTCCGTGAATTAGGGTTTTTTTCGTGGTAGAAGAATTTGTCACAATGGACATCTGACAGTCGAGGGAAGAGCGAAGGAGATGGTAGAAGAAGAACATACCTCACGGCTGCAAATTCGCCATTGGAGAGAAGAATTTGAGAGGTCGAGAGGATGATTGAAAAATCGATCACAATTGTTACAGTGCCGAGGAGAGAGAGTCAGGGAGAGAGCAAACAAAGAAGTGAGGGGGAAATCACCTAATTTTAGAGGGGTAATAGATGGGGTAATCCAATTAAGCTCCGAAAAGTAATTATTCATTTGACAATGTTAAACAAACAGACCTAAAGAATAAGGGGTTCTATTATTCCTTTCTTGAACTGTTTTTTCTCCAAACAAACGGGCCCTAAGGTGTTAGCCTTTGTTGAGAGGTTTGGTATGAGAGTGTCCCTCTCGCATTGAGTATAAAAGAGTAAAAAATAATGGGTTAAGGGTGAAACTCTACACAACAGCTTAAACTTTTGTGTTAAGTTGGTGGATCCCGACCTTATAATCGCAAAAATAATAATAATAATAATAAATCAATGTAACCCGACACGTGTTTGCCCCCCGTTAACGGCCCGTCGGATATTTCACATGGTATCAGAGTCGGGTTCGGCTAGATCCGGCATGGGTTCGTTGTCAAGTGCGAGTCGCACTTGAGGTGGGCGTGTTGAGAGGTTTGGTATGGGAGTGTCCCTCCCACATTGATTATAAAAGAGTAAAAAATGACGGGTGATAAGAAAGGGTGAAACTCTACACAACAACTTAAGCTTTTTTTGTTAAGTTAGTGGATCCCGACCTTATAACCGCAAAAATAATAATAATAAATCAATGTAACCCGACACGTGTTTGCCCCTCAGCTCGTTAACGGCTCGTCGGATATTTCACAGCCTTGGAGGATCAAAACGAAGCGTTTTGCCTCTTTTCAGTGTCGTTGCTTATAACAACAACTTAAGCTTGCTAACGAGCTCTAGCTCTACAACTTGAGTTAGATAACACTCTTACTTCATGTATCATTTAAATAAGTTATATTACTTTAAAAATACTAAATATATATAACATTTTTTCAGATCGGGGTGTTCGAACACCCCAAACACTCACTAGCTCCGCCGATATTATCGAGGCAAAAGGCGGGGTAGAAAGCAAAATCATACTTCTCTTGTCAAATAGGACAATGAACCATTATATCATCACATTGAAAGAAAAGGAAAAACATTAATAGATCAGACCTATATGTGATATATCGATCATAGGCATGCATAGCATCTAACCAAATCAACTAATTAACAATACCAGATCGATGAATACGAGGAAAGATAAAAGCATTAACCGGATTTTAATTATAAATCCAAGAAATCCAAAAAGGCAGTCGTGACGCTAATTGAGATCTAGTCTTCTAGATATATATGACACCATGATTCCACAAACATTAGTTGTGCTGATAACGTATTATAATACGTGAAATAATGAAATAGTAGAAAGTAGGGTCGTTCATATTCAGTTTGAACGAAATTTTTAAGCCCAGTCGAACTGAAATAACCGGAATCGAACCGAACCGACGTGTTTCGGTTTAGATTTTCGGTTCAGGGGATTTTCATTTTCCATTTTATGTTCGGTTTGAACTCGGTTCAGTTAAACTGAAGGAAAACCGATTTTTTAAAATATTTTAATTTACGCTTATGTTGACCGAGGTAAGATCTCCGTCTCACACAGTTAGCATGCTCAACATGTACTTCCTATGTGCTGTACAAGTGTACAACGATTTTTTTTTCCTGTTGGTAGCTCACCTCAAAACCGGTTCGGATCGATTTTGGGCCAATGAAAATTAACCGTCTTAGTAGAAAGGAAGCAAAGAAAGAGAGAAGCCATATCTCTATTATTTTGTGCGTCTATCAAAGCCAGATCTCTATTCTTATATATTCCTTAAGGAATATATAAGAATAAAAACCCTCATCTAGTCATCAACCATTTGTTTTTCATCAGATGAGAGTTAAGGAATTAAATGGGTAGTAAGATGAAAGATTGATTTAATAAGAGCTAAAAAAGCTCGTTGAGTTTTGTCACGCACGAGACACAACATATTTGGTACGGGATGGCCACCATAGTTCAAACCATTATAAAAAGTTTACATTTATGAAATGTGAGTACCAATCATTCAAACTAGTAAACAAGCTAAGCCACCAATAATTTAAGCAACAATATGTTTTTGCAGCTTGCAATCGGTTGAGACATGAAATAATCAAACAAAATCTTCTACTCCCCTTCATACTTCATCAAACTTAGTTTTAAAAAAGAAAAAATTTCTAATATTTATTTTTATATCTTTATAAAATTTTATTTAAATAAATTATGTTTTTGAAATTTTTAATAATTATATTTTGTAAAATATTGTCTTTATAATTTTTAAAAATTTTAAGTTATGATTTTTTAAAATAAAATTTTATAAATATATAAAAACAGATGTTAGTAATATAAATATATTTTTAATTTTTTTAATATTAAATAAATATTAAAATAAATTAAGGGAGTAGGGAGTGGAGTAGAGAAAGTGTTGTAAATGATCTTATACAGTGGAGATTCTCTACATCATACGGTGTAGCACTTGAATGATGTATCATTTAATTATTTCGTGAATAATTTAACTTTTAAAAAATTATATTCATATTCTATACACTTATATTTACATATTTATGAATTTTAATCATAAAAAATCATTATTTAAAATTCGTTGTAAAACCTAAAGATCGATAACGAGATAGGCGAATATGCGAAAGCGTATTAAATCGAGCAAGAGAAGCACAGATCTGATCGAATCAAGCAAGTCAAAGAACAAACACAAGCGATTTTACGTGGTTCGGGTATGACTACATCCACGGGACCTCAAGAGTTGGCCAAATCCACTAGAATGAGTTCGTACAGGGACAGATCAAGTAAAGAGATACAAAACTCCTAGATCTAGACATTCATGAGATTAGAAAGCAAGAGAGAAAGAGAATCCCCCTGTGTGGGAACCAAGAGATCGAAGAAGTGTTCGATCTCAAACCCTAGATCGCATGGAGAGGAGAGCTATTGCCCAGAGCTTGGAGCGCCAACCACCAGAGAACCACCAGGGACACCTTCGGCCACCTTCTTCGCTTCCTCGCTCGGAGAATCTTCAGGCAAAGGGAGAGGAACACCAAACCCTAGAAGAGAGAGCTTTCTGGAAGATGAAGAGAGAGAGAGAGAGAGAGAGAGAGAGAGAGAGAGAGAGCACGAAACATTTCGACGGCAAACAAGCTCCAAAAGGAGCTTCTATAGCTAGGTCAACCTGGAGAGCTCCAACAAAAGCAAAGTATAAGATAAAGTATGCATCCATACATAGTATATATGTTTCCTATATGCAATATGTATGATCATCATATACATACATGTTACAAGCATACACACAACAATACAAGTAACATAACAAGCATACAAGACATAGGAAATTAACACATATCATTACATTCATATATAATTAAAAATATTGATCATATTTATAATTTTTTTTTATAATTTTGTAAGTAATGATTTTTCATGACAAAACTTTATAAACATTTAAATGTAACTTTGTAGAACATAAATATATATTTTTTTTCAATGTTAAATTACTAGTACTTCCGTTGTTTCAAAATAAATGTCGTTTTGACTTTTGTGCACGTGTTCTAAGGAGGTAAAAACTCTATAAAATAATATTTTTTTAATCAATTTTTTTTATAAATAGATACTTATTACTAATAACTATCCGTTTATAAAAGAAATTGAATAAAAAAAATAATATTTTATAAAACTTTTAACTCTTTAAAATATGTGTATAAAAATTAACCGACATTTATTTTGAAACAGATAGAGTAATTAAGGGACGCACATACACATCATGCGATGCAGCAGATGTGCATTGCGCCATTGTCCTTAATTGCCCTTAATTTCTAGGTACAGCCCACGATGAGATGAGGGACTACAGTATTAATGCGGATATCAGTGCACGTGTTTATTTTTCTAAATTTGGCAACTATTTATATTGTCACGTTCTTGAATTGGGATATGTAAATCGCCCACGGTCAGGGGCGGCCTGAAGGAGTGTGGCAAGCGGCCGTCACCTTGGGTGGAAATGGGTGGACTCGTTTTTTCATCCGATCTATCACAAAAAAATTTTCACCCGACCCATCACCCACTTGTCTAATGTCTCACCCATTATTCGATCTATCGGGTGAAACTGGTGGATCAGGTGGCTAATCGGGTGGAAGAAACTAAAACGAAATAAATCATAAGACATACTTAAAAATCATTCATATTCGATAATTTTATAAACCATGTCAACGTATGAATCTTGCTAATCGGGTGGAAGAAACTAAAACGAAATGAATCATAAGACTTTTGGGGCCTCCCTCCTCACCAATTAGTGTCACCACCTTTATAAGTGGTGATACCGGTCCATGACTTTGGTGACACATGTATGATGATAAACAAATTTTTCGGTGACATTTTTTTTAACGAGATTAGTGACGTCACCGCCCTATCGCTGTCACCACCACCCCTATCCTTGTCACCACTACCCATATCGTTGTCACCACCACCTATATCGCGGTTACCACCCTTATTCCGGTCACCACCTCTATCGCTGTCACCGCCCTATCGCTGTCATCACTCCTATCGCTGTCACCACCACTCCTATCGCTGTTACCACTACTCCTATCGCTGTCACCACCACCCCTATCACTGTCACCACCACTCATATTTTTGTCACCACCCTTATTGTTGTCACCACCTCTATCGCTGTCACCGCTCTATCGCTGTCACCACCACTCATATCGTTGTTACCACCACTCCTATCCCTGTCACCACCCTTATTGCTGTCGCCACCTGTATCGCTGTCACCGCCCTATCGCTGTCACCGTCACCCCTATCACTGTCACCACCACCTCTATCACTGTCACCACCACCACCACCACTCATATTGCTGTCACCACCCTTATTGTTGTCACCACCTTTATCGCTGTCACCACCACTCCTATCGCTGTCATCACCACCCCTATTACTGTCACCACCACTCCTGTCACTGTCACCACCACCAGTATTGCTGTCACCACCCTTATTGTTGTCGCCACCTCTATCGCTGTCACCGCCCTATCGCTGTCACCACTCCTATCGCTGTCACCACCACCCCTATCACTGTCACCACCACCTCTATCGTTGTAACCACCACCTCTATCGCTATCACCACCACATTTATCGCTGTCACCACCCCTATCGCTGCGGTGACACCTTTGTTTTTAGTTTTTTTTATGAGATCAATGTGGTGGCAATGTCGGTGGTGACACATGCGGTAACAACTTTTATAAGTGGTGACACCTTTTTTTTTAGAGTTTTTTTACGTGATTACTATGGTGACACTGTCGGTGGTGACAGATGCGGTAACAATTTTTACGATATGCAATTACCAAATGATTTGAGAGAAGAGTGAGAGAGAGAAATTAAAAAGATATATACATATTAGCTACCAAAAAAAGCAACAGATGCACCACAATATAGCATACATATTATGTGAGCAACATATTCTTTTTTTATAAATATAAAAATATGGCTAACATTTGTCAAGCATAATGTTGACAACAGAAGCATGTTGATTATGGAATATCGAAAAAAAACCCATTTGGGGGTTTGGAGAACACCACCGCACAAACCCCTCTCCGGAGGCTCGAAACCACCTCTCCAGAGGCTCGAAACCACCTCTTCGGAGGCCTGAAATCACCTCTTCGGAGGCCCGAAAATAGCGGATTCATCCCGCTCTCTCCCTTTCTCCTTGGATGGTTGAGATCGAGAATAAAATCCCCAAATCCGATTTCGATTTGGGTTTGAATCGATCGATTTATGTTGATCTATTCACTGGGGTGGCGATTTGCTCTGATTGAGCGTTTCTCCCTCTGGCGAACCATATCCTATCTTCATACGCTTTGCCGACTCCGTTCCCCGTCTACGGTGGTGGTTCGGTCTCACCGGTTTCCACCTCCGTTTTCGAACTCTCTATCACCGGAGCTTTCTAATCTCCACCTTGCCTGGTTCTGCCCCTCCCTCCCTCGCCTCCGCCGTCGCTTGGCTCGGCTGCGGTCTGGTGTGGTGGGACTAGTGTTTCTGGCGTGGGTTGTTGCCCCTCCGCTCGTTGCTCCTCTTTCTTGTCTATCTCCGGCCTGCGGCTAGCCGTTTGCTGGTCTTGGCGCCGATGTTATCCGCACCTCTCTCTGGTGCCGTCTCGTTCTCCTATTTTTTGGACGTGGTGGTCGACAGAGAGAGCGACCTGCCCATCTGACTATATTTGCCCTCTTCTTTTGGCCGTCAGTTTCCCTATGGTCTGAGGGTTTGAGTGGCTCGAAAGAAAAGACCATGTAATCCAAGAAAGATGAACATAATCAGATGAGTAGAGCAAGTGTGATTAAAAAAAAGCACTCGAAAGAAAAGACCATGTAATCCTTTGTCCAAGACAGGTGCCTTAAGGCCATGTAATCAGCCCCTCTAGCTTACACGATAAGACCTTATCAATCTTCTAAATAGATGTCAATCCATCCACCTAATAGCTAAAATCAATGACCTATTTTAGAAACAATCAAAACCAACCATCCAAATTAACATACTTTCTTTCAGGCATTTCATCGAATACCTTATGTGCGCTTGCGATGTCGAAGCACTTGCCGTATAAATCAACCAGAGCGCTGCAGATGTATACATTAGAAGTGAAACCTCAGATTCAAACCTCATGATCATATTCAAAAGGAAGAAATCTCAGATTCGAAATCTCGTATTCGAAAGCACAAGGAAGAAATCTCGTATTCGAAAGAAAAACAGAAGAAAGCACAAGGAAAACAGAAGAAATCACAAGGAATAAAGCTCGTATTCGAAAGGAAAACAGAAAAAAAAAAAACCACAAGAAATCTCAGATTCGAAAGGAAAACAGAAGAAAAAAGCACAACAAAATCAAAACACAATCGCAAACCAATTAAACCAATTGCAAACTTCCAGTTCAATTCCATTGAAATTGGATGACGTACATCAATAGTGGAGGCGTGGTGCTGATCTTGAAGCTATGGCTTTCATTTGTCCTAGGACAGATCCACATATGGCCAATATGTGGATCTGTCCTCCATTTGTAGCGAGATTTTGGCTGGAAATTAGCTCATCGCTTCGTCATCTTTAGGCGAATCCAAGCCCGATCCCAAGTTTAAAGTCCCAGCAGGCAACAACACAATCTTCCGGCTTCGTTCTGGCTAACAACGAAATCCACCATTTGCTGAAGACGACACGGCGCGGTGCGCATCCGGAAAAGGTCCGCGAATTTGAGAGATTGACGGTGAAGATTGACGGTGCTGCTGTGTAATCAGACGAGGAAGGCCTCCGCTCTTGATCGCCCTCTCCGACATCGACGACTAAGAGAGCCTTCGCTTTCTCGTCTCCAACCATCAGATCCGTGGGAACTCCATGGGCTGCAGTGTAATCAGGCGAGGAAAGTCACCGCTCTTGATCGCCCTCTCCGACATCGACGACGAGCCTCCGCTTTCTCGCCTCCCTCCCTAAGATCTGTGGGAACTCCATGGATAAGGTCTGAAGAGGAACGACCTCAAAAATCTCCGGACATAAAGAACGGGGAGGTAGAACAGGAAGGAACGGGGAGGGTAGAGTATAAATTAAAACGAGGGTAGTGTTGATATTGCGAAAAAATTTAGGACATTTAGCAAAAACTGATTTTAAGTGGAAATTTTACAAAAAGGGTTGGTAAAATGGACATTGAGCCAAATTTCTTCAAATGATTATTGTTACTAATCTTTTAACAAATTGGGAAATACAATTTTGTTAATCATGCATTAATACACTAAATGCTAATAAACTCGTTGAAAAGAGCCAAATTGCTTACACTCTATCAATATATGTAAAACAAATAAAAGAAATTTTAAAAAGACATGTAGTTAAATAATACAAGCTTATATTTTTTTAGATCTTCTTGAACCAGAGCAATTGGAGAATGGAGAAACTAAATGTAGAAAAGAAGAAATATGTTAGTTATGTTAAATGGTGCTATTTATATACTTGTCTTTTTTTAATAATCGGGTGGGCTAACGGGTGGTTAAGCGGGTCGGGTAATGGGTCGGGTAATGCGTGAAAAATGTAACAACCATCACCCGACCCATCCTCCGTTTCACCCGACCCATCACCCATTCGTCACCCGATTTTTTTCGGGTTTTCACCCTAATAATCGGATCGGGTGGGTCGGGTGAATCGGTCATGCATGGGTGATTTTCAGCCCTATTCCGAGTAGTAGTTTTTTTAACAAAAAAATAAAAAAAAAAGAAATAAAAAAGAGAAAATTTGGTTTTTGTACACTTTTTAAGATTTAATTAACTAATTAACCACTTTTAATATTTTTTAGGCGTGCTAGACCATTTTGAAAGTTTTTTAGCCCCTGTGACCCTTCCTTCTTGAGAGATTTCAGACGGAGACGGTGCGAAGGTTCCGATTTCAACTGGCTCCCTCCTCCCAGTCCCAGCCATGGAAGTGGAGCTCAAGCTCTGCCTCCCTGACGCGACGTCTCTCCAATCTCTTTCCTCCCTCCTCCCCCCCTTCCTCCTCCACACTCACCACTAGCGCAACCTCTTCTTCGACGGCGTTGCCTCCCAGCTCGCCTCCTGGTGTATCGTCGCTCTTAATTCGAACCCCGTCCTCGTAGACGGCATCAGCCGCGTGGAGGAGGATTGAGGAGGATTTGGATCTTTCAATTGGCTTGGCCATACGTGAGGATCCATGCTTGATTGCATCGAATTCAGCGTCTAGGGTTTTGAGGAAGGTGAGAGAGGAATTCGTGCTTGATTCCATCAGATTCAATTGGCTTGGGCATAATAAGGCCATTGACCGGCGAGCACATCTCCGGTGCCTTGGCAGGTGTGTCTCCGCCCCAAAATGGCCTTTTTTTTTTCTCCGCTCAATTCGATTTTTCTATTGCTGAATTAGAGTATGTGTTCATCTTTTTTTTTTGGTTTGTGAAGGAGGTAAAGTCGTTGATTTACCTCGCCAAAAATAATTTCCAAACAAACAAACTAGTATAGTATGCAAGTAAGGGGTCGTACCCTAGAGAATCAAGTATTTCTAAATATTGTGTATTTATCAATATAAAAAGAAAAGCTTTTTATGAATGAAAATAAAAGAGAATAATATTGACAAAAGCAAATAAAGGATAGAAGAAAAGCGTTTCCACCTACAAGTTCTCGACTTTGGTTGGTTTTATTGATCATCGAATCCTTTTCAAGTTATTATCTTTTCCTACGAATTCCTCCCGTCTTGGTTTAAGTAGATTAAAAGTCCTACGAGTCCAATTAATCCCTTACACCTCAATGCAACCTTAACACAGTCAAGATTTAACAAAGAGATAGCAAATAGTCCCAAGAACTTGAGCATATAAATAACACCAATTAAACACGGTAAATCAATGTTTAAGATATATGTCAACTCCCTACATAATCATGCTTCAAACACAGAATCCACAATCTTATGCGTGCTACTACGAAAATAACACAAATACGAAAGTATTAAATCCTAGCAAGAAATCAACATTATCAAGGTAGCTAATCAAGATAACATCAATAACATAATCAATATCACACACAAAGAAGTTGAAAGAATTAAAGAGGAAAAATAACTTATATTAGAAACTTACAAACCACCAACCAAGTCTCGAAAGTGTAGGCGGAAACTAGAAAATTAGCCAAACATGGCTTACCTAAGCTTTCTTCTCTTTAATGGTGATTTCTCTACTTGAATCCTTTTATTAGAAAAATAACCCTAAACATCCTATTTATAAGCCTAAAGTCTTGAATAAACAAGGTAAAAGATAGAAAAATAAGATAGAAACTTCCTAAACAAACTAGATAGAAGATAGACTTTCCATGTATAGTTCAGCGTCAGACTTCGCTAGCAGCGAGAATTTTTGCTAGCAGCGAATGGCATTGGTTGAGCCACTGTTGGATTTTCGCTACCATCTCACTACCATACTCGCTGGCAGCGAATGTCCATGCCTTAGAATATTTTCAAGCTTCTTCGATTCCATCGTTTTCGCTTCCGTGAGTCCATCTTTCCGCTGCCGCGAGAGCCTCAATCCGCTGCAGCGAGTCCGGTCTTTCGCTGAAGCGACTCCATTCGCTGGCAGCGAGTTTCCATTCGTTGGCAGTGACTCATGCTGGCTCCTGGACATGCTAACGCTGACTCCACTCGCTGGCAGCGAGATTCCATTCATTGGCAGCGAGTACTGCTCAGGCCACCTTCTCGAATGATGTTGCTGACTTGATTCGCTGCAGCGGAAAGCCATTCGCTGTCAGCGAAAATCTAACAGAACACCATCACGTAGATCTTCGAAAGATATTTCCAACGCATGCTCATATGCGCAGATCGGACATTCGAGGCCTCCGGAAAGTGCGTTACAAGTTCAGCTCGCCGGGCGGACAGCTTCCACAACTCGTCCTTGTTTTCGCTCTTAGACCTCGATTTCGTGCCCCGTTGCTCCTTAGGTTGTTCCATGCTCTTTGGGACTTCTTCCTTAAGCTCTCCCAAGTCTCGCCTTAGCCTCTCTTAGCTTCGTTCCTCATGTTCTTTGCCTCGGATCTACGAATCTACATAAAACCATCGAAATAGCGTAGATTCCGAACTTTTCCACAAAACGAGCGCTAATCTAATTAACACTAAAACATGAATATATGGCAATGAAATGCACCTAAACTAATCTATAATGCCTATTGGAAACATGTCTTATCAAACTCCCCCACACTTAGCATTTTGATTGTCCTCAAGCAATGCAAAAACAAGAGCAAAACCAACATACCACAAATATGATCTTCAAGTACTAACCTTGTCAAAAGCAACATCTAAGGGTAGGAGCCATGAAAATGAAAGCTAACATCCTAGCAAGTATATGAGCGATTCAAAGTCAAAGGCACATCTAGTCCAACCTCACCGGGATTATGTGTTTACTCTCACTCTCATGTGTTTAGGCTTAACAATGTACCTCTCAACTCGATCCAAAATGCAAAAAGCTACATAGAAATTGACACATATATCTCATATTCTCCACCGTGTATGCCATCACTTATAAGAAACATCAAGAGGTCTTTTATCAAGGTTGTAATGGGGCTTGGTAAGGAATTAAGGTAGGGAAATATTTAGGCTTGTGGTGCTAAAAATCCGGGAAAAAGGGATCCCTAAGAATAACCGGAAGAAAACTAAAACCAAATACTTCCAAAACCAAAATAACTCAAATTTTCACTCTTAAAACACTCGATCAACAAAAGAATTTTCACTCAACCATATTTTTTCCAACTCTCACATTCATAATCAAGATAGAAGGCTCTTTGTTCATCTTTTTTTTTTCTTTTCTCTTTTTCTTTCACTTTTTTCTTCTTCTTTTTTCAATTTTTGTTTTCTAGAGCCAAAAATACAATAATGCACAATGTGAGGTGTAAAACCAAAATTACATAATCATCCAAAACTCGTAACTCTCTTAACAATATTTCTTTTCCACTCAACTAGATCAATCATTACCAACTCTAATCCCAATTCCCGGATAGGGTAAGGCTTATCATCGGCTAAGATAAATTTTGTGGAGCTTCAAAGAAAAGGCTAAGGCTCAAATTTGGCTATAAGCAAAAAGACTTATATGCAGGGTGGCCGGATATGCTCTATCATTTGAAACTCATAAGCAATAGACATATAAATTCAGCCTCAAATATAGATAACAATGTCAATCTCAAGAGGTAATTGCATAAGGAGAGTATAATCTCACACAAGAAAGCAAAAGGGAATAAATATGATGAAAATCCCTATATGGCAAAAAATTCTCACTAGGACAATATTTTTGTTGGATTTCAATAGTGCCCAAGACTAAGAATCATACTTTGCTCAATTAAACTAACAAGTCATGCTCCAATAAAAATCATCTCAAGTATGTGACAAGGCTAGACAGTTCAATCATATTATGGAACATATATGGTAAAACTCATAAAAATAAAATAGAGGACAAACTAAGGCAATATGGGTATTTGAATAACACATATATGCAATGCATGATCTTTTTGGATTTTTTTCTATTTTTCTCAATTTTTTTTTTCATTTTCCAATGAAATAAATTAACAAAAAAAATAAACATGACTCGATGAATAAAATAATGACAAAATAAACATGAATGCATGAGTCTATGAATGCAACCCTCCCCCACACTTAAACTCTTCATTGTCCTCAATGAAAATCAAAGAAAACAAATCATAAAAATATGAGAGAAAGAGGGTAAAGAATAACTCACATTGTGGAAAAATTTCGATGGCAAAGATGACGAAGCTTGGAAGAAGAATGATGAAGAACGACAACAACGAAGACTAACGAACCACAAGCACGGATGAATGAAGATGACGAAGAATGAATAAGATCAACAGTGACGACAATGGATAAAGACTGGGCATGAGGTGCTGGATTCGCTGTCAGCGAGTTTTGGTTCGCTGGTAGCGGATGAAATCAGCTCCTATGTTGTCTGGGTGGTTGGACTCGCTGGCAACGAAATAAGCCCAGAATCTATATTCTTCGATCTTGTTCACGTTTCCCTTCATTGTTAGCTCAAAATATCCGAAACCATCTATCTACCATATAAAATAATTAGGAAATTTCTAATTTATTAAACAACAAAACTAATTAACTAACTAAGAATTGAAATAACTAATTTAGGAAAACTTACCTCAGGTTGCCTCCCGAGAAACGTCCTTGTTTATCGTCATAGACTCGACGGTTTATTTGTTTGCGCATTCAAGACTCAATCGGACATCGCTAACGCTCTCTTTAGCAAATCAAACTCTGGTGCACACCATCTAGGTAGGCAAGCACCACATATAAAGAAGCCGAAGTCAAATGATGTGATGTTGAAGAAGGTCTCCAACTCTTCATATGCTCGAGCGTGACTTCCCGCTGAGGGTATGTAGTACCACCAACACAGTTCCGTTGGTGGTTTGTTGAAGTAATGCTCCCAAGGATCTACATATTCACCAAAATCCACAAAAATGTAAGAAATATCATTACCTTGCTCGGGAGCCACAGAAATCAGCTCCGGACTTGGTTCCTTAATGGATGAGTTGAGGATGATTTCTATAGGTGGAGTAGGTGCCAAAATACATGGTTCCTCATGCGTGCACTCATGAGACTCCATGTCAAGGGGCATTGGGCTCCCTTCTCCATCTTCAATTGAACCATTGGTGCTTGCGTCTTGGCTTCCCTCATGTATCTCGCCCGCCATTGGTTTGAAAGGTAAGGGTATGGATGCCAACTTGTAGTCTTCTTCCACCTTTTCCATGTCACCCATGCAAAGGAAAAGATCCCATAATTTCGACCAATCCAAACCATAAAAGCCTTCGTTTTTCAAAGATTGGGCGAATTCTCGTATCTCGGGAAGCATGCCATCTTGAACGCAAAGTACTTGTTCTTTCACATCATCTTGGATACCCTGTGAAGCACGGTCGTCCACTAAATCTTGCACTCTTGTGAGGTAATGGTGAAAATATTCTCCCTGGTATTGCCATAACTCCAACTCCATTGCAAACAATTAGTAACGAGATGTTGCGAACCGTAAGATAGGTCCACGATGGGGTTAGATCTATGTACAAAAATTAATAAATACACAAAACAAAGAAATAAACTTGATTCCCCGGCAACGGCGCCAATAGTTGACAGGAGGAAACTGTCGTTGTTCCTATCAAAGTATAACTCAAACCTACAAACTAGTATAGTAAGCAAGTAAGAGGTCGATCCTACCAAGAATCAAGTATTCCTAAGCAATTTATATTTACCAATTAGTAGAAAAGAGGGGTTTTGGTGATTGAAGATGAGAAAATAAACTATAAACAAGTTAATAGAGATAACAATTGAGAAAATAGTTTCATCTACAAACATCCACTTTAGTTTGGTTGATTGACCATCGATTCTTCTTCAAGTTCTCTTTTCATCCTATTATTGTTCCTGTCTTGATCTTGTGTAAATTACTAGTCCTACGAGTCCTAGTAACCCTTACTAATTAGATAACCCTAACACGGTCAAGATTTAACCTAATAGTAGCATTAAGATTAAAGATTAACCAGGATACATGCAACACCAAGCTACGAGTCAATATTTAACATGTAATTGATTCTCTACACACCAGCTTAGTCCTACGAGTCCTAAAAAGGCATGCTGGCTACTGTGGATTAAGGTTCGCTACGAGGAATCTACAAAATCCTAGCAATAATCTCAACTAGTTGTACGGACTAGAAGAAATCAACAATATTCGCAAAAGAATCAATACGAATCAATAGGAATAGAACAAGAATAGAAATCTCACAACTTTATCAAATCAAAGCTTCAATCCATAGACGAAACGGAAGAGTTTAGATCTCCATAAAACTAAGACAAAACAAAATTAGGTTTAGGGTGGAAAGTTAGTCGGCCGACTCTCGGTAAGTCGGCTACCCTTTACAGCCGTATGAATGAATGTATATTGAAAACTAACTTCTATCTATTCCTAACCTAAAATAAATATATAATATTTTAATACATCTAATTCTATTTATCTAAACTATATTACTTAATTATATTGGAAAATGATGTTGGACAGTGACCCTGCTGGAACCTGCAATAAGCAATAACAAGCTATAAAGCGTTAGTGGATGTAGGCCGAACTTGTTTCTGTGAAGGGGCTAGGCTTCGGTGAAGCGTGGTATGGGAGCCACTGAATGAGAAACGTATTTGCCCCCGACAGAGGTGCAGATTGTATGCGAGGCAACGTCCCCCAAGGATTTCACCGGCTTCTCTCACAGGTGCACTCGAGGGAGAGAAGATGGAACTGGAACAGGTGCTCAGAACGGGAAAAAGGTAGGAGAAAACAGGAGAGGGAGAGAGGCGATTGTTGTTCGCTGTATTAAAACCCAAGCCCTTGATCCCTTTATATAGCTGCGAAATCAATCCTTAAGCCGCAAGCAAAAGGAAGATTTGAGTCTATCTTCAGAAGATCTTGACTTATCTAAAACTGTTTGAAAGGATAATTTTATGAAAAATAAATCCAATGAAAAATAGATATTCGCGGATAAATACTAACAAGTTTATCCGTAATATCTTCGGCCTCAAGAAAAGATATTTTCCACAAAACTCCATCTCATCCTTTACCTCTCAATGTAGGTAACGGTAGAGTCTCCTTAAAACCCTTTTAGGATACCCTTGAACATTCAATGTGGGATAGGGAAAGTCTAAGAGATACCTTAAAACCACCTACTCTAGGCATTATATCCAACAATCCCCCACAAATGCTGAGAGAAGGGTTTAAAAACTGAGGTTTTGAAAACAAGTTCTGAGCGTGTCGAGGTTAGTGCTTAAATGCTGATGTCTTGCGACTTGAATCAGCACATAGTGAAACTGACGATCCCTTCGATAGAGTGAATGGCCAGAGGCCTTGAATTCCTCCACTTAGGGGTAAACCAGCAACACACAACTTCCACGGGGTCCTGTAACGTTCCGCTAAGTCTTATCACATAAGACATCCAAGTTTTGGCACACCTTGGGTGCTCATGAGTGTTCTAGTGAGGACTGTCCTAAGTCTCACCTTGGAGGGTTGCCAATCCCTCACACTCACGTAGGTAACTTCAACATATCTGTCTCAATACAGAATACCCCCCACAATGGGTTATGAAGTCATTGAGAGCTCTAAGGCTCAACCTCTTCTTCTGTCCTTCGGTGATCTATCAAGTCCGTCTCAAAGGGACCACCCAATGCCTGGGCTATAGAATCATTAAGAGTGTTAGCTCAGCCTCACTATACACTTGCCATAGGAATGGAAGATGTGTATCTCATATGAGTCTTTCCATGGCTTGCGTTCGACCAAATTAATGGTTTCTACCACAGATTCCTCATCTCACGGGCTTTAGCCCCATTCCCCTCGACGTGTCAAGGACTAGCCTTCTACAAAGTCCTTTTGGTCAATGGATCCGCAATGTTCCTCTGTGACCGCACATACTCTAAAGAGAGTACCCCGTTTCTTATCAACTGCCTCACAGCCTCATGTCGGATGCATATATCCCTCTTCTTGCCATTATACGCTCCACTGTTTGCTACTCCAATGGCAGCCTGTGAGTCACAGTGTAGAGAAATCGCAGGAGTTGGATGCCCCCACATTGGTATATCTACCAGTAGGCTTCTCAACCACTCAGCCTCTTGCCCTGCTAGGTCTAGAGCTATAAACTCTGACTCCATCGTCGATCGAGCTATGTAACTCTGCTTTGCAGATTTCCATGAGACAGCTGCACCACACAATGTAAAAACATATCCACTAGTGGAGCAAATTTCATCAGTCCCACTTACCCAGTTTGCATCACAATATCCTTCTAGAACGCAGGGAAAACCCTCAAAATGTAATCCCCAATCAAGAGCGCCTCTAAGGTATCTCATTAACCTTCTAAGTGCAATCCAGTGTTCTTTGCTAGGATTATGTGTATATCTACTGAGTCTACTTACTGCATAAGCTATGTCAGGCCGAGTATAGTTCATCAAAAACATTAGACTCCCAATAACTTTAGCATATTCCTCTTGGGAAACACCTATACCTGAGTTCTTCACTAACTCTATGGTAGCATCATATGGGGTCCTAACTGGCGTCACATTATAGTTGTTAAACTTTTTCAATACCTTCTCTACATAATGGGATTGAGACAAAGTAAAGCCATTTTTAGTTCTAGTCACTTTAACACCTAGAATGACATCTGCTTCACCTAAGTCTTTCATTTCAAAGCGAGAGGAAAGAAACTTTTTTGGTTTCATTTATCACATGCATGTTAGTGCCAAACAACAACATGTCATCAACATATAGGCACACAATAACACAACCAAAATTGTACATCTTGGTATAAACATATGCATCAGATCCACTAACCACAAATCCAAAACTCAACACAATGTTATGGAATTTCTCATACCATTGTTTATGTGCTTGCTTTAGGCCATAGAGAGATTTTTTTAACCTACAAACCATGTTCTCCTTACCTGGAACCACAAAACCCGGAGGTTGTTCCATGTATATTTCCTCATCTAGATCACCATTCAGAAAAGCAGTCTTTACATCTATTTGATGTACTAAGAGCTTGTAATTAGATGCTAAAGCAAATAACGTTCTAATGGTTGCAATCTTAGTTACAGGAGAATAGGTGTCAAAATAATCTACTCCATGTTTCTGTGTGAATCCTTTGATTACTAGTCTTGCCTTAAATCTTTCAATAGAACCATTTGTTCTAAGTTTCCTCTTAAAGATCCATTTACAACCAATGGCCTTATAACCTCTAGGCAAATCAACTAGTTCCCAAGTGTGATTACTTGTGATAGATTCAATTTCACTGTTTACAGCATCTTTCCAAAAACTAGCATCAACAGAACTCATAGCTTCTTTATATGTTCTAGGTTCATCCTCTATCATGTGAACATAAACTAAAGCTTCATTGATTTCATCTAAATCACGGAGTTCAGTTAAGAAAGCAGTCACAAAATCAGGACCATAGCTAGTTTCAGTTCTACGTCTTTTACTTCTTCTAATTTCACTAGTTTCATCAACATTGATAGAAGTATGTAAAGACAAAGATGCATGTTCAAAAACAGTAGGAGTGCTATCATGATTTTTCTGAAAAGGAAATATATGCTCAAAAATTCAGCATCACAATATTCACACATTGATATATCATGCAAGCACATAAATTTATAGACGGTATAATAGTGCTCTTTAACCAACAAGACTAATCATCAATCATATAAGATTCAACATCATTTCATTTAAAGGCATATATGACCACTTTAGACACACAACCCCCACATTTCTCATATACACTAGATAGACTCTAAGTCATATACAAACCTTGTATGGGGTTTTGTCTAACTTCTCATGTGGTATCTCATTTCCTACCTTTATTGAATCTAAATTATATTGGTTATAATTTTATACCTCATATGTCATGAACAAGTCATCCTACATCTTTTAGCTTGGTAAATACATGAACTTGGTATCTCTTAAGATCTCTACAGATCATCTACTTAATGTGATATAACACCTTTACCACGTTGCTTTTAGAGTTCTAAGAAATAAAACTCAAAACTTTGTTAGCTCAAGCAATACAGATTGAAAGGATGTTTAGCAAGTTATGCACATCACATTTATTTGATCAACAAAAACATCAAAGTTAGATATTAGGAGCATTTTATGGAATTTTCTCAAAAATAACCAACTTCTTATGTCCTAGTATCATATCATCAACCAAGATTCAAAGAGATACAAGCATAGGATATATAACCAAACTGATTTCAACCATAAAAATCACGTCGATCACTTAACTCACAAGTAGGTCGACTTGAGTGCTCAGCAAAATGTCCTTTGTAGGACCGTAGAGACAACTCGACTGGTTGATTAACACAGTTGATCTTCGTTTTTGACAACCCATTGCCACTCCGTATATACTCCCTTTTAGGTGCCAGGGTGGTGTCGGAGTGTAAGAACACGGTATATCCCGTCAACTGGAAAATATGCTCAAAATTTTGTCAAAAACAAAAACTACAACAACAAACAACACAAAAATAAGAAGCATTAAGCCCAAATAATTTAGGCCCAACCAACAGGCCCAACTCATCTCACAAAGAGCCTTGCCAAAAGTGATTCAAAAGCCCGAAAGATTAGGTCATCTGTAGCCCGGATCGGCCCGTCACCAAGCCCGACGTGACCCGAAGTCACAAAACCTCACTGGTGCGCCGTCATCCTCCCAGATTTGTATGCAGCTGCCGGCGACAGCCACAGGCGGTGGTGCCAGATGCCGCCATCACCACGAAGAGTGGGCAACCTCTGCGGCGCCGCCTTGCGCTTGGTTGTCGTGTCCGGTTAGCTTCTTCGTCTCCCACTATCCATGGATGTGAGTTCGGAGCTTCGTTCGCCGCCTATCTTCTTCTCCGTTTGCCGCTGCCTAGGGAAGCTCTCTCACCATCGAAGACCAAGGCGGTGGCGCCGCGCCACCTGGTGCTCCGTCGAAGGAGTATGGTCAAGAGATCGGCGCTGCCAAGCCTGATTTCTCAAGTGAGGTTTCCATCTTCAGCAGGCTTGAAGGAGAAGGCAATACATCCCTCGCCGGCGGTGCAATCATCTCGTCTTCCCCTTTTGGTCTCCGGCGTATCGGATTGGAGTTCTTGGATCTTTCATCATCCATGTCAAACCAGAGCCACGATGCTCTAATTTTCAGATCTGGGTTCAATGTTCAAATTGAACGAAAACCCTAAAATTAGATCTACTGAAATCGACTAGGTAATCCGCCATTGAAGCCGTGTAACAATCAAGATAGAGCCTCAACATGTTCGAATTTAGGCTTCAGATTGTAACCATCGTCAGATACGAAGGAGGCGCCTCTGCCTCCAGGTGCTTCGGCGAGGAGCTCGGTGACGCTGATGCCGCCAGGTCCTAAGTCTGAGCTCGAAGCCACAAACTTCAAGAAGGCAAGAACAATTCTATCCTCCTTTTTCGAAATCAGCTCAAAGTCTCTATAAGAAACCAAATTTGCAACCTTCAACAGATCAGGAGCAAGATCCAAAATTCAAGCACACGTTAGATCGAAAACCAAAACTTGAATTAATCGGGAGTAATCCAGTAAGGAAAGAAAGATGATCATGAGGTTGAAGAAGACTATCCTTTTCCAACTTGGGTAGATCGTATGTTTTAATCGGCTCCAACTCCATGATCTCGAAAACTCCTCTGATAAACCCTGATCAATACTTTGACGCATCTGCGCTCATTGTCCGAGTCATCCATAGGCTCCAGCTTTGAGAGATCGAGCAGCAACTTCTTGTATTCAATCTCCATGGCGATCATAGTCCAACGAAAATACGTTTCTCACTGTTGGTCAGTGACCCTGCTGGAACCTGCAATAAGCAATAACAAGCTATAAAGCGTTAGTGGATGTAGGCCGAACTTATTTCTGTGAAGGGGCTAGGCTGCGGTGAAGCGTGGTATGGGAGCCACTGAATGAGAAACGTATTTGCCCCCGACAGAGGTGCAGATCGTATGCGAGGCAACGTCCCCTAAGGATTTCACCGGCTTCTCTCACAGGTGCACTCGAGGGAGAGAAGATGGAACTGGAACAGGCGCTCAGAACGGGAAAAGGGTAGGAGAAAACAGGAGAGGGAGAGAGGCGATTGTTGTTCGCTGTATTAAAACCCAAGCCCTTGATCCCTTTATATAGCTGCAAAATCAATCCTTAAGCCGCAAGCAAAAGGAAGATTTGAGTCTATCTTCAGAAGATCTTGACTTATCTAAAACTGTTTGAAAGGATAATTTTATGAAAAATAAATCCAATGAAAAATAGATATTCGCGGATAAATACTAACAAGTTTATCCGTAATATCTTCGGCCTCAAGAAAAGATATTTTCCACAAAACTCCATCTCATCCTTTACCTCTCAATGTAGGTAACGGTAGAATCTCCTTAAAACCCTTTTAGGATACCCTTGAACATTCCATGTGGGATGGGGAAAGTCTAAGAGATACCTTAAAACCACCTACTCTAGGCATTATATCCAACAAGTGAACCCCCGTTGCTATGACTTG
Source organism: Persicaria maculosa (assembly GCA_963922045.1). NCBI lineage: Eukaryota > Viridiplantae > Streptophyta > Magnoliopsida > Caryophyllales > Polygonaceae > Persicaria > Persicaria maculosa. The sequence goes on from OY998256.1 coordinate 12,424,970, forward strand.
CATTGATGAAACCGGGAGCGTGTTAGTCCAACCTTCTCCTTTCTTTGTTTGAATGTCGTTGCAAGCCCAAAACGTGGCCCAAACTTCAACCGGTCCGCAACTACTGTGATTTCCGACTTCATTATACGCCTTAATGAATTTGCAATTTCTCCTATAACTTAGTCCACATATACCTGAAATACAATAAAATTCCGGTGTAGACTCCGAATGCAAAATAATACAAATTAACTATAAAATATGTATAATAGACATGAAAATGACCTAATATAATATGCAATTATATGACTAAAATAGACCCTATCAGTTTGGTTCAGATATGATTGCAATCCGTGTCTTTCTCTATGAGTGCAATCTTCTATGGCTAGTTTCTGTCTTGAAAATTTTGGTTGCTTATGTTGATTCAGATCAGTTTGCTCATTTCTCTAGTCATTCTTATATGAGCAGATGGATTTTGATGGAATAGAGTCCTTATTTCTGTGGTGACTAGATTAGCACAAGAGAAGGCAATAGCCATTCTTTGTTCAGTAGGATAAGGCAAGAAGTGTGGATGTGTAGTATATAATAGAAGCTCTTTCAAAAAGGTTGGATACTGATCTTTTATAGGCAATGAACGAGTTTGTATGTGGATCAGTTTATGCCTTTTATCTAGTTGTATGTATGGAATGGATTTTGGATGGAAGATAATTCCTCCCTTTGTGGTGACTACATGAGGAGCAGATGAGAAATCATTGGATGTATAGTGTTGTTGGTTTTGTAACAGCTCCTGCAGAAGGCATTGGTGGGTTTAGATCAGTAATTTTGCTATTTTGAGGAATAAGATCCTCTCATGAAGTTCATTAAAGTTAAACAAGGGAATGCATGATATATCCTTTTTCATGGTGGATATTCAGATATATCCCAAATAATCTATCTCATGTCCCAACCCTTGAGAAAGGATATATTGGGGTTCATATTGGGAAAAGCCACCATCTATTTTACAGTGAATGCATAGAAGATTTTGATTCTTCAAGCAATGCTTCTGGATTTGAATTCAATAGTAACGACTTATTTGTCTTTTGGTACTTAATACCGAGTCTAATTTTTACAACTTTTCTAAACAGGTACTCGTACAATGAGGAGAAGAACCCATACGAAGGCATTGAATAGGCTACAGAAAATGCAAGCTGATAGAGTTATCTGCCTGCAAATCTCGGGTGCTCTCTTCGGGGACTAAATGGAGCTGAGCCGAGACGGGTTTATATACTTGTTTCGTGGATGTGCAAATACACATATCTTGTTATGTGCAAATATTAGAAAGTGGGATTATAGGGGTATAAATACACATATCTTGTAAAGAACACATCATGAATGAATTATAGAAACGCTTCCCTATTTTCTTTTTCTCTCTGAACTTTTCTTCTACTACCTTCCGATCCTATCTCAAATCCTTCATTGAAGGTCAAACCTTCACCTATCCGACCTTCGGGTCCTGACACTGTTTTGATTCCATATTTTATACTTCATTGTCATCAATTTTATAAAAATATCGTCATAAATGATTGAGATCAATTAATTGTACTTACAAATGTGTCATCAAGGAATAAAAGTAACCAATAAAATTTTCATCAATAAAAAAGATGTCATCAATGAAGTGTAAACAAAAAAATGTTATCGATAAAAATGTCATCAACAAACAATGTCATCACAAATGATTGAGATCAATAAAGTGTAATCACAAATGTCATCAATGAATGAAAATATAATAAACATGTCACCACAAGTGATTGTATTAATGCAGTGTAATAAAAAAACGTGTCGTCAGTGAATAAAAGTAGAATCGATGAAAATATATCGATATACAATTGATTAAATTAAAAAAAAGTGGCAGCAAACGATTTGATTAAAAAAGTGGCATCAAATAATTACATTAGAAAAATGACATCAAAACGCTACTTTGAACAAATTGCATCGCAATAAAGAAAAATTGTCATCAAAACGTACACTACTTTAAAAAAATATGGATCACAGTAAAAAAACATCATAAAAAAATTTGACATAAAAAAGTGACATTAGTAGTCAACAGTAAAAAAAATGGCATTAATTGTTAATGTGGCATCACAAGAAACAAAAAATGTCATCGAGGTTTAAAAAAGCAGTATTAAAAAAGTGTCATCAAACCATTTCATTAGAAAAGTGACATCAAAGTGAAAATAAAATGTAATAAAAAATGGCATCAAAATGCAAAAAAAAAAAAGAAAGAAAAATCCAAATGAATTGGTCAATGTTGATCGGTCAATGGTCAAACAATTGATCATTGACCGTTAATAGGGAAGGGTATATCTCACCTAATTAAATAAGTTTATAGTCTAATTACCTAATTAAAGATTCAGAATAGACTACTTACGAAAATCACCCTATATTAATTGATGTGGTCCAAAAATATAATACCGCTTTAATCCAGAATGTGACACGTAAGCAAAAATAATCATGTTTTAATCCAAAAAATTTCGTGGATGCGAAATCGCATCAGAGGCCGTTTCAAACCTCTGCTTTAGTATTTTATATAGATTTGAGTGATAGTGGATGAGCAACAATTAGGGCTATGTAAGGTAAATTAGGATTTTGGTGTAAGATCATAAATTACCTCAATTAGATATGGTAAATATCTTATCCCTAATGAAACATATATTCTATCCAATCATACAAGGTAACTAGTTCAGTGCCCTCACCGCGTGCGATTTTAAATTTAAATAAATGATATTAAACCCATTTGTGTGCGGTTTTTTATAATATTAATTCATTTGATATTAAAAAACATATAAACGAACTTGTAGTCAAGCATTAACTCAAACTATCACTATATTTTATATATTATTTTATTGTTTAAAAATTTGAATAAAGTTTGTGCTAACACCGTTTAACTAATTATTTTCTGGTAATATATTTAATTGATTACCAATAAAAGAGATATAATATAATATATCTATTTTTTAAAAACATGGGTAAATCTTATAAAAATATATTAATATTTAACAAAATTTAGTAAAAATAATTGTCAGCATATCAAAAGATTAACACGGCTAAGTATTATTTCAATTTACCCAAGACCTTTTATTTTCTTCATATTGATAAAAGATATTTAATTAGTATGACCATGTAATATATTGATAAAGTTATTATCTTCTAAAAATATGTTAGGCACCGAGAGTTAGTTAGTTGATAGAGAGGGAGAGACGACCCAGCTGTAATGTGTGTATTATGAATAAGATGATCAATTACAAGTTCTTCCTATCTCTTATACCCTTTTCCTATACAGTCCAAGCCTAACATCACTCCCTTTCCTAAGACACCTTGTCCACAAGGTGTGTTAAGAAGCCAGATCAGGGAATTGATAGAGCATATGACCAACAGCTTCCCAAGTGGCCTCGTCAGCTGGTAGGTTTGCCCACTTGATAAGCCATTCCACCACTAGATCACCATTAGACAAATGATGAACTCTGGTGTCTAAGATCGCCTCAGGAGCTGTGATGATGGCCCCTTCCTCTGTCGTTGCTGGTGGAACTTGGATTGCCACTGTCCCTTCTCCAATCCTTTTCTTGAGCTGGGACACATGAAACACATGATGCAATCTGGAGCTCTCAGGCAATAGAAGCTTGTAGGCAGTAGCTCCAATCTTCTCTATCACTTCAAAAGGACCATAGTATTTGGCACTTAGTTTAACACATCTCCTAACTGCCATAGTTGATTGCCTATAGGGTTGCAATTTCAAGTATACTCTATCTCCCACTTGCACTTCCCTTTCACTTCTATGCTTATCAGCAAAATATTTCATTCGTTCCTTAGCCATTTCCAACCCAGCCTTCAAGGCTGTCAATGTCGACTCCCTTTCCTGAATCCAGTCCCCAATGGATGCAGTGGTTATACTGCTAGATGGTGAACCTAGCATAGGTGGAGCATACCCATATAGGGCCTGAAAAGGAGACATTTTAAGGGTTGTGTGAAACGATGTGTTATACCACCACTTAGCCAAGGTCACCCACTTAGCCCATTGCTTAGGCAAACTCGAGGTCATGCACCTCAAGTACATTTCTAGGCACTAGTTAATGGCAATCTTTTTTCAAGCCTGCAGAGTAAAGGGATTCTAATCTAGCTGCTATTAAAGACTCTCTCTGTCTGACCATCCGTCTGATGATGGTATGCAGTGGAAAGCTTCAATGTAGTGCCCAATGCAGTGAATAACTCCTTCCAAAAGTGGCTCGTGAAAACCTTATCCCTGTCGGATACAATGTCTTGAGGCAGCCCATAAAGCTTGTAGATAGTGTCCATGAATGCTCTGGCCACTTGACTAGCAGTGAAGGGGTGTGTTAGTAGGATGAAATGGCCATACTTCGTCAATCTATCCACCACCACCAGGATCACAACAAACCAATTGGATTTAGGCAAACCTCTTCTATAAAATCCATTCCAATGGAATGCCAAGGAAGCACTGGGATGGGTAATGGTTGTAGCAACCTTGGGTATGCAATATTTTCATGCTTGTGTCTTTGACACACATCACATTCTCTTACAAATTTCTCTACAAACCCTTTCATTCCTTCCCAATAGAACAGTGCTTTCAATCTCTGGTAAGTGGCTTTCATACCTGAGTGCCCCCCTAGAGATTCTAAATGGAAGGCAAGGACAATCTGGTGGCGAAGCTCCTTGTCCTAGCCTACCACTAGTCTTCTTTTGTACCTCAAGAGCTCACCTTGCACCTTGAAGTTGGAGGAGCTGTCAATTGCTGCTTCTGTCTTACATTTCTCCACTTCCTCATCATCCTTGTAACTCTTGATGATCTCCTGAATCCACATTGGTTGGACTGCCACCAATGCTTTGCATTTCTCAGTTACTGGCCTCCTCCTTGACAAGACATCAGCTACTACATTAGCTTGTCCTTTCCTGTACTGTATGGAGTAAGACAGTCCAAGAAATTTCCTAATAGCCTTCTTTTGCAAATGAGTTGAAACTCTCTGATCCAGCAGATACTTCAGACTTTGATGGTCAGTTAAGATAGTAAAGTGATTTGGTTCCAAGTAATGCCTCCATTTGTGCACAGCAAGCAACACATCCTAGCAATTCCTTCTCATATGTCGACATCAGCAAACTGGAACCGTGTAAGGCCTTACTGATAAAAGCAATTGGCCTATGTTGCTGCATTAAGACTGCCCCTATGCCTTCTTCACATACATCTGTCTCGACTTGGAAGGGCAAGGAGAAATCAAGTAAAGCCAGAATAGGAGGTGACGACAAGAGGGACCTGATGAGAGTGAATGCCTTGTCACTATCACTATTCCAACAAAAAGAGTCCTTTCTTAACATGTCAGTTAGAGGTTTTCAAAGAACCCCATAGTTTCTGATGAATCTCCTATAGTACCTGGCTAACCCAAGGAAGCTTCTCAACTCTTTGACATTTCCTAGGCTTGGCCAGTTAGCAATTGCCTCTGTTTTAGCCTTATCTGTAGCTACACCCTCTCTAGAAATGATGTGGCCAAGATACTCAACCTGGGGCACTGCAAAACTACATTTAGACATTTTTGCAAACAGCTGGTGCTTTCTCAAAATCTGAAGAACCACCTCTAAATGTCCCATGTGCTGGTGAGTATCCTTGTTGTAAATCAAGATATCATAAAAAAACACCAGTACAAACTTCCTCAAGTGCTCAGGAAAAACTCTGTTCATCAAGGCTTGAAAGGTGGCTGGCGCATTGGTTAACCCAAATGGCATGACCTTGAACTCGAAGTGGCCACTGTGGGTTCTAAAAGTTGTCTTGTGTATGTCCTCCTCCTTGACCCTCACTTGATGATAGCCAGCCCTGAGATCCAATTTTGAAAACACTGCTGCCCCTTTCAGTTCATCAAGCAGCTCCTCAATCTGTGGAATTGGAAATTTATCCTTGATTGTGATGTCGTTGAGCCTTCTATAATCAATACAGAATCTCCAGGTCCCATCCTTCTTCTTAACTAACAATGTAGGTGAAGCAAATGAGATCTGGCTCGGCCTGATTAGTCCAACACTCAGCATCTCCTTCACCTGATTCTCTATCTCATCCTTTTGTCCAAAGGGGTACCTATAGGGTCTTGAGCAAACTGGTAAGGCCTCTGGTTGGAGTGGTATGCTATGTTCGAATCCCCTTTCTGGTGGTATCTGGGAGGGAACTGAAAACACATCCTTAAAGCTTGACAACACCTTTTGTACTTCTGGATCCCTGTCATCCACTGTAGCTCTCAACTGGAATACCTAAGCCACCTGGACTAGACAGTCATGCTCTTGTGAATTCATCAAATTGCATAACTCCTTGGTTGATATGTGCTTGACTGAAACGTCCTTTTTATCATCCACATTGCCTTGCAGCTGCACTCTATTCCCATCATTCACAAAGGAAATTTGAATCTTGTTGTAATCGAACTCCACTGGGCTGTATTTCTTCATCCAGTTGACGCCCAATAACAACTCAAATTCCCCAATATGCAGAGCCCGAATGTCGAACATGTAGTTTCCCCCTTTTATTGACCATTTAAACTCCTTGCACTCCTGTCTGCAAAAGAGCTTCTCCTTGTTAATGCCTTCCACGACCATCAAATTAGATTGTTGTAATCTGAATCCAGCTTCCTTAGCTAGTTGTGGATCCACAAAGCTGTGGGTACTCCCACTATCAATCAAGATATTGACTAATCGCTTTCCCACATAGCCTTTAACTAAGATTGATGTGTCGGATCCATTCCCTGACATAGCCCACACAAAGCATTCCTGCAAGTTGTCTTCAGGTTCTGATTGTTCCTCCAATGGAATGTTCAACTCACCTTCTTCCTCCTCGGCTGCTATGAACTTCACAGAGGACACTTTACATTTGTGGCCAACAAAATACTTGTCTCCACACCTATAACACAACCCTGGTGTTCTCCTGAATTCGCTGCTGACCTTCGGATCTCCAATCTTTGGATTTGAGTTCCCAGTTCTTGAATTGCTTTGCCAATTCATTCCTGAAGAACTGCTCCTCCAAGAACCCTTGCTTGCTTTCATGATTGTTGCCACTGCATCGTCGTGCAATCTTGCGAGTTCTAATGCTTCTGCTAGATCCCTTGGGCGTCCCAACTTAATGAGTGACTTGATTTCTGGCTTGAGGCCACTGATATAACTGGATACGAAGTAGATCTCAGGTAAGTGCAGGTTGAAGGTTAACATTCCGGCCCGGAGCTCCTCGAATTGTTCATTGTATTCCTCTAATGCCTCAACCTGAGATAGCTTGTTGAATTCATCCACAATCTCGACCCCTTCTTTTTCCCCAAATCGATGGCACAGTGCCTCACTCATTTCTCTCCAACGAACTCCTTTCCTCTGCATTAAATAACCTTGAATCCAAACATCCACCCGATCTTGCATATGCATGGAAGCCAACTCCACTCTCTGATTATCCGGATTGTTGAAGATCGTGAAGTACTTTTCGCACTTCCGGACCCAACTCCTTGGCTTCCGGCCATCGAATGAAGGAAAATCAATCTTTGATGATCGATTTGCTGACCACGAAGATCCTGTGTAATTCTCAGTCCGTAGGGGTGGAATCTTGTAGATTCCATGATCCTCCCCCGCGTTGTTCCCTAGCGTTGATCTCTCTTGTTGTTCGCCATTCACTGCCGGAGAACCTCTTGCATCTTGGTTCTTGAATGCCTCCAGCAACCTCGTGAAATTCTGCTCTGTCTGGATCTGGATTTGCTCGGCCATTTTTGTAAAGCTGATCTCTGTTGCTGTCTGCAATTGATCGATCATTGACTCAATCTTGGATCGCATCTCCGCTGTGGTCACCGTCAATTCCTCCATCGCCTTATGTTGATCATCCTGCCTGCGAATCGCCTCGCTCAATTGTCCTTGTGTCGCACCTGTGAATTGTTGTAGGTGCTGTAGCTGCGATTCGACCTTCTCCGATGCTCTTAAACGAGTGCTTTCCGCCATGAATGAGCGCGTCCTTCGCTCTGATACCAATCTGTTAGGCACCGAGAGTTAGTTAGTTGAGAGAGAGGGAGAGACGAAGGGAAGACCCAGCTGTAATGTGTGTATTATGAATAAGATGATCAATTACAAGTTCTTCCTATCTCTTATACCCTTTTCCTATACAGTCCAAGCCTAACAAAATATGTTCATATATATAAAAAAAAATATGTAAAATCTTATATTATATAAAAGTATTTAAAATTAGTTAAAATCTTCTAAAAATATAACCATATAGAATCAAATTGGGTCAAATTTTATCTTATGCATATATAGATATATTGATTAAATAGAGTTAGAATATGATTTTATCCATGTAATAATAGGTAAAATCTTATCTTATATAATAGTATTTAAAATTAGTTAATATCTTCTAAAAATATATCCATATCTAATCAAATTGGGTCAAATTTTATCTTATGCATATATTGACTATTTCAAAAAATTGTGATTGGTTCATACAACTAATATCCATATCTAATGAAATTGGGTCAAATTTTATCTTATGCATATATAGATATATTGATTAAATAGAGTTAAAATAAAATTCTATCTTACGCATATATTGATTATTTGAAAATTTTATGATTGGTTTATACGACTACGATTAAGTAGAAGTCGTCATGTGTCTCATGCGACTTCTCCTTTATTATATATAATAATAGATAGTTACCATAAAATTAATTCCATATATATGATTGCTTATTTTGAATTAAAATATCAAGAATATTAAATTATTTATTTTATTAGATAATATAATTGATTTGAGTTAAATAGTTTATTAATATGATTAATATTCTATTTTTTTATTTATATTAATTTGATTAAAATTTTGATAGTATATTAATTGTGATTAATATTTCTTTAATATTTGATATTATTGCATGCAGTAACTAGTATGGCTCAAGTAGCATATAAAATACGATCTGCGTATCGTTATGTATTTTTGTACACAGTCTGCGTATCGTTATGTATTTTTATAATTTAATTTTTGAGAGTAAATTTATTTATACATTGTACAAAAGAAGATGCTACACGATTCAAGGATGAAGATCCAGAAGGAGAATCAAGAATGAGGATCCAATTTTCATTAGGGGTCATACTAGGATCACATTTTATTTTCGTGCATGCGTTTGGTTTTGTTTGTATGTTTGATTATGTTGTTTGTTCACTTGATACTTGCATGACAAACCTAGTTCCCTTAAAAGAAAATTGAGAGTATGCATTTTCAATTCATAACCTATGAGGCCCTTGGAATTTGATGAATATGTTTTGCCAAAGCAAGGTGTCCATGCTTTGACCTTAGGATAGTACGGGTGAATCTATATAAGGGATTTATAGCCTTGAATTGGTTCTACTCAACAAAAGACCTAAAGATAAAGTGTAGGATTTTGAGGCATGAGATAGATTTACATAAAATGTGATCTATCAACCAAGAGTTATAAATGTTATAACTAGTAAAAGTTACTTTCCTTGTCACATAAGAGTTAGGGTAGTGTCAAAGCACGCTAACATCTTATCTGTAATCGGGTCTTGGAATCATTTTATTCAAAAGGGAAACATTTTGTGGATAAAATGACATTATCTTTAGTTAAAGCATGTTTAATTTTAAGCTTTTGCATGACCAACATGATTCATATTTTGCGTGTTCTATGTTGTAGATATCATGACTAGAAACGATAACCCAACCACCATAAATTTGCGTTCAATTCTGAAGAAGAATAAGCTGAACGATAGCAATTTCCTCAATTAGGAAAGAAATCTAAGAATCGCTTTCAGGTCTAAAGGAGAAAGTGTACTTGACACCCATATCCCAAAATTCATTGTTACCTTTACTCAAGTTGAGAAGGGTGAGAAACAAAAAATCAAAGAAAAATTTGTGATTGTCACTTGTCTCATGCTGGCTTCCATGAAGGCAAGCCTTCAAAAGAGGTTCGAAAAGATGGATGCATGCACCATCATTAGCACCATGAAAGTCATGTTTTAGGAACAAGCGAGAATGGACACTACTAGAATTCTATTATTTAACATCGGCTAATTAACATCAGTCAGAAAAACCCGCCATGTTAAACAGTTTTTTAACATCGGTTTCTAAATTGTTGATGTTAAAAATAAAATAGACATCACCCAATATTTTAGACCGATGTTAAATATTTACTTTGAAATTTTTTTACAATAGGCGCGGAATGAAACCACGGATTAATTTAAACACCCGCACATTAGATTCATTACTACGGAGTATATCCAACCCTCTCACCATTTGGGGTTCACTTTCCCGTCTACATGTTCTGTCTTCTGTTCTACTGCCTCCTCTCTCGCTGGAGCGAAAGGCCCATCGCCATCACCAAATCTCCCCCATCTCTAGCTCAATCTCTAAATCTGTTCCACCACCCTCTCTCCTCATCCCTTCTGCATCTTCACTCCCACAGATTTGCATATCTGAATCCCTCTTCGACCTCTCTCTTTCTCTGAAACACATAGACGATTCCAAACCCCATCGACCTTCGCGTATGTGCCGGAGCAGCCAGTCCTCACGCCATCGTGCTGCCACTCGTCCCCACACCGTTGGTGACACCGCCAGTGTCGTGAACTCGCCTGCATCCTTTTTTCTCTCTCTCTTCTGGTAAGCCCCTTTTCTTCCTCCTTTCGATCTTCAGTTTCTCTCTATCACTCTTCTTCCGTACGTTTTGGTTCTTCTGCTTCCATTTTTTGCTTACTTGCTCCTGTGTTATTTTTCTTCTTGTATTTCCATAAAAAGATTCGAGCTTTATATGCAACAACTCGATTATGTAATTTCTCGTCTTCTTTTTTTGATTTTTTCGTAGTCCTGGGTGATTTTCTATGAAAATTTCTTGAATATGTTTCCAATTTTGAATTAAGATGTCTTTTTTATACGGGATTTTAGTTTTCTCGGATCTGGTATCAGTTTTGATTTTGTGAATGCAGTGTTTCTCGATTGTGAGATGATAATGAATTACCTCAAGGATGTATATGCAAACAACTAGCTATCAGATCCCTGGTCTAACATGATCAATTTCCCTTCAAAGGTTTCAGTCTGACCAGTAACCTTGCGTTTCAAATTACAGACAAACTCCTCAACGAAAATGCTATAGAATCATAAATTTTCTTACAATGTTACAAAACTGCTTATCACATCTGCTTCTCTCCTCGATCAATTGAATAATGGTACCCAGGGATCTTGTTGCCACCAAATCCACCATTTCAACAGTATTTGCATTGTGGCCATTTTTAAGGATGGCTGTAGCTGAGAACAAGTGGCGAGTCAATGAGTCATTGTAGTTCTGATCATTTGCCCAAGGGTAAGGGTTGGGTCAAGTGAGTATTTGGTGTTCATCTGTTTGTGTTGAACGAAGTCCCTAACCATATCTTTGGGAAGGTGATCTTATCTTACAACTGTCTACTGATTGTGCAGAAATTCCTCTAGCAATATTGGCAGGGAGTATTCAACCATGGCTAAGACTTTGTATGTCCTCACCGTGCTTGACATTGGAGATCCTCCACAGCCCTTCCTTTTCTTCTCTTGCTCGCCTTTTTTTTTTTTGGTTTGTTTCCCTTTATTATTCCATTGATTGTCTATTTGAACCTGGAAATTTCAATTGAACTTTTACTCAATCTGATTTCACACTTGGTAAGCTAGGGATTGAAAATAGGGTTTTCATTCAAGTGAGTGTCTGGTGATTTTTTTAGGTTTTGGTGATATTTGTGGTTACTTGATGATATGTTGAGGCTTTCCATGGTTAATTTACATTTTCTTTTTGATCATTTTCTTTTTGTCCAATGGAACAACTATTTGTGCTGTCAAGCTAAGTGGAAATGTCTTTTATCTTTCTCAAGTGAAGTGCTTTTCTATAGTTTATGTTGTGCTACCTATTGGATAAATTGGTTTTTATATTATATCACAGGTTAATTGGTTGCTGATTTATTGTGTTAGCAGCTTGCTTTAGGTTTAATTTTCCAGATGTATGTGTATATTTCTGCTGTTTTAATTTTCCAGCTGATTTATTGTGTTACCAGCTTGCTTTTTTATACTTGCATTTACTCTCTGTTTGTGAATCATTTATTATACTTTCAAGAATCTAATGATTTTGTCGCTTTTATGGTCATAACCGCAGTTGTATAGGACCAATGTTTTTTCTTTGATTTTGAGTGTGTCTAGGCATAAATAGATGCTCATATATATAGCCTTATATATATATATATAAGGTTGCCATATTCTAGGAGCCCAAACTATGTGATCGACGACTTGCTAGGAAGTAAGATGAAAGAAAAAGATAGCACATGTCCCACATCATGCTAAAAGAACTGGTCAAATACCAAACTCCCTTTGATTTTGTTTTAAAAAATATTGATTATATTATCATTTGTAATTACTGCCTTCAACTCAATAACCCCATCCAACGGCTAGTGTTAATACTGGTCCCAATTTGATTTTCCAGGAGATCAACAATGAAACATTGTCGAGTCAGATTTTCCTAGAATAAATTTCAAAGACTGTAGGAATTGGATGTCCTTAGGAAGTGAAATTGAAGTTATCTGTATCATTGAGGTTCCAGACCTCAGTAACTAGCTTACATGGCTTGTGACTACTGTCTTGCGTCATGTCATGCAATTTACAGAAGGCAAGATTGAAGTTCTGCTTTCTCATGTCATCTTTCAAATTTCTTTTGGAACTAGAATGCAAAGATGTCTGTAAATCAAGCACATCATTGTATAGAGGATTGGCAGTGCTTGTAGGAAGTGGGTTTGACATGAACTCTGCATCAGTTGTTTATCGAAAATTTCAGGGAGTTCTTGCCTTGATAGCCGCTGAAATTTCAAGAAGTTCTTCCCAAGCACCTCCCCAATATGTAAGATCACTTGCATTCCTTTCCCTTTTCGAATATATATGACAAGCAAACTGAGTTTCTTGCCTTGATAGCTGCTGAAATTTGCCTTATTCTTTCTTGAATTCTTGATGTATTTGTGCTGAAATTTGTCTTAACAGGTGGATTTTGAACATACCAATCAATCTTCCAGTGATCATCGGTTGGCTAAAGCCCTATCTATTCCTCATCTTATTGCTATTGTTAATCAATTCTCCCACTATTCCCATGCTTCTATTGGTTTCTGTTGCTGAAATTTGGGTAGTTGTTAATTCACTTAATTGTTGGTGTTTAATACTTCAATTCATTTGTGTAATTGTTAGTGATGAACAAAAAGATGTTGGTTCTACTAGTGCTTGTACATGGTAATTGGCTGGATATCCTTGGTTATATACCTTTTTGTTGTTTTTTTGTCTATTATAGGTGTTTACCTCCACTTTTTCAATGTTGAATCCGCAGAAGTTCAGCTTGTAAGCCATGTTTTCAGATTCAGTGGTTTTTCTCAACTTCCATGGTACTAGTTTTCAGATTCCAGCTTCATCCAAGTAAGCCCATGTTTTTAGATTTTTCGGTTATGCGTTCTCACGTTTTTTCTCACTATAAGGCCTTCCTCCCGAGAGAACTGCTGATTTTTCCTACTCACTGTAATTTTTTTTGAGATTTTTATCTTCTAAGTTCTATATTTTGTGTTTATGTCATCAATGATTGAAAAAAAGAACTGAAACCGGTCTGTAATTTGTGTTTATATCTTCAAAGTCTGTAATTTGTGTTTATCTTCTAAGTTTTGTAATTTGTGTTTATGCCTTGCGGCCCTTGCCTCTCTTTGGGTTTGCTTTTTAGTCATTGTCTAATTGATTCTTAGACTTGAGTGAGTGCTGAAATCTTGTCATGAATTTGATTGCACTTCTTACATACATGTAAGAACATTCTATCTAATTTAAAGCCTATTAGCTCAAATGGTAGAGCATTGTGTTCAAACACAAAGATGCGGGTTCAAATCCCGTATAGGCTACGATAAAAAAAACCACAAATATTCCATTTCACATCGGGTAATAGCCGATGTCTTTAAAAAAAAATCGATGTCTATGTAGGAAATGTAAAAAGTCAAAAGTCTTTCACATCGGGCAAAACCCGATGTCTTTGTATGTTATAACATCGGTTATATTTTATAATCGATGTTATAGGATAATAAAGACATCGGATTTAAAAATATAAGTGATGTTATAACGTATAAAGACATCGGGTTCTGGCCGATGTGAAAAACTTTTGACTTTTTACATCCCCCACATAGACATCGATTTGTTTTTAAAGACATCGGCTATTACCCGATGTTAAATAACAAATTTCTAGTAGTGGGAGAGGTATGAAACTCATAAGGCAATATTTGACTGGAAACTTGAGAAGGGCAAGCCATTTCGTTCTCACGTGTTAGAGATGATTTGTCATTTCGAGAACATGGAGAGTTTTGGAAATTCCTATAGCCAAGAGTTGGCTATAGATATCATACTTCATCATCTACATGATGGATTTGATCGATCAATTCAAGTTCAACTTCAATATGAACGGAGTTGGAAAAACGCTTGAAAAATTGCATGGGATGCTTAAGACCGTTGAGCAAAATCTGTCTGTGGGCAGCAAGAAGGAGTTCTCGGTGGTCCAAAAGGGAAAAGGGTTCAAGAAAGAGGCATTGGGATAGTAGAAGAACACAAAACAGAACGGTAAACCAGTTACCCAACCCGAAAATACTTTTCTAAGAAAGATAAAGTAGTTGTTGCCAACTACCCAAAGTATTTGAAAGATAAAAGGAATGGAACAGTGAGTTCTTTGTTTGGTACAAATGCCAAATTTGTGATGACTTTTATTTGACTCTGCATTTTGGATCAAACTTTCGTCATGTAGCCAAAAGGCAAATATCAAACGCGGGTGATAACACCTATCTATGACATTATCGATTGTGTCACATAGGCTTAAATCACATGAAGAAGCTCCATAAAGATGGACTTTTGACATCAATTGATTGTGAATTAGTTGACACATGTGATTCATGTCTAATGGGAAAAATGACAATGTCCCCTTTTATTGGGGTAAGTGAAAGGGCAACTGGGCTCTTGGCACATATTGATATATGTGGAGCTATGAGTACAGAAGTTAGAGGTGGGTATAAATAATTCATAATGACTTAGTTCGATATGGCTATATCTACTTAAGGAAGCACAAACTTGAATAGTTTTGAAAAGTTCAAGGAGTTTCCAAATGAAGTTGAAAACCAGTTTGGCAAGAAAATTAAGGCACTACACTCCGATCGTGGTGATAAATATTTGAGTCAAGAGTTTGATCTTCATTTAAAGAGTTGTGAGATTGTCTCACAACTAACTCCACCCAGAACACCACAAATTAACAGTGTCTCTAAAAGGAGAAATAGGATCTTGTTGGACATGGTCTGATAATGATAAGCTTTTCTAATCTTCCAATATCGGTCTAGTTGTTCGGTGATGGGATTTTTCCTTGATTTGTTAAACTAGGTGAGTTTCTGTCCGCTCCATCCTAAATCCACCAGGTTGCAGCCATCCAACACTGTACGAAACGCATCCATTTCCTGTTTTCTACGGGAGACACCTCCTTCCTTTTCGTCCCGAGCAAGAATTTAAATCGCCAAAGAAACAGATCAATAGCTCTGTCCGATCCTATTGCATATCAATTGCATGAGATTCCAAGTTTCAATTTTACGATCTCTCCCTGCCCACCCGTACACCCTTGCTTCTAACCACTTGAATCCATTCGCCTCTGTGATCTCTGCACAAATGTGTTTGTCTGAGAAGGACACAATTTGGACTTCAGCATCCTTCCACCACAAACCCAGTCCACTTGATAGTCCTTGACTATCCACTCCCAATCCACTTATGAACCCACACTTTCTCATATCAACTTCTAAATCTCTTCTCTTTACCATCATTTCCATAACGAAAACAATGTTTGGCCGAAGACTCCACACCCTCTCTTTGAGTGCTCGCACTGTCCTAAGGTTGACCAAACGTTGACAGTTTCAACTTTGGATTTTCATTGTTCTCCGCGGGGTTGGGTAGTCCCAACACCCGCTACTTGGTCACTCGAAAGAGCCCCAACATCTTCCTTCAAGTGACTTTTCTTCGGTACTGTCATGATGTCCTCCACACTGTCAAGACCCATAGGGTCGCTATTCCTACTTTTACGTTTTGTAGAAACCCCCACTTCCTCGCCAACTTCAAGGCTCAATTCATCATCTCCCCCTCCATAGGCTATGTTCTCGTCTCAATATCCTTTCCAGAATTCACCACCCTTATAACCACTTCGGAATCTCATCAGTTGGCCCATGTTTTGTATCGTCTAAGTTCGTCCATTCCTGTCCATTTCTTCTCCTATCTCCCTAACTGCTGCGAAGATACGCCTATCAAGTTCCTTTTCCCGAAACCTATCAAACAGTTGCATATCCTTTTCGCATTCCTTCGCCTCCACCCTTGGTCTTTTATTGTTGGTTGGGGCCCTGAACCACGGGCCGAATTGGTTCTATTTCATTGATTCGACAGGGCGAATTCTGAAGGTACAAAACCTCATTATGTGGCCAATACGCCCGTAGTAGAAGTAGAATGTTGGGAGCCTCTTGTATTGAATTTCAATCCACTTCCAGCCTTCCCCGAATCCAAGTTTTACACCACGCATAAGGGGATTTGATAAGTTGATCAGCACCTTGATTCTCATATGCTTTTGGAAACCTAATATGTCAGGCTTATCATAGGCAATAAATTCTCCAATCCTGTTTCCAATGGCTTCTGCTGTCGCCCTAGACTACTTCCCTACAGGAACCTTCCGTGCCACTACCCAAAAGAGCGAGTGAGTGAATACTAGGTCGTTTAGTCCTTTTGACCCTTCAATCTGTTTGAGGACTAGGAGTAAGTCATCGAAAGTCCAAGGGCACCCTTGAAAGACCCTAAATTTATCTTTTGCGCTGAAGAACTGAAACACGAATTGCTTCTCTCCCTCATCGCGAATAACTAACCCTCATTGACCCTCTAAACTTGCCGAATTGTCCTCTTGAAGGCAGATTTGTTGACTGATTGGTCGGTCATAAATTTCCCGGCAAAGCATAGTGCGATCTACATCTACCCATTGTTATAGTTGGAACATTGCCCAAATCAACAACGGTATACTCCGCCTCCGTTAGATTAAACCCCTCCCACGCCGCCCTCAGCCCTTCTATTGGAGTTCCTTCCCCGGTCGCCTTCGATACAGTAGAAATTCCCAGAGTTCCTTCCTCGGCCCCCTTCGCTGCTATGGAAATTCCCGTACAACCACTCATAACTGCTAATAACTGTCTCCGACCCTCGTCTCAGGGCTTACATCCTATCGCATGGACTAAATCAATTTGTCAAATTATATATATATATATATATATATAGATAGATAGATAGATTGTTTTTTTTTTAAAAAAAAAACTACTAAAATTATAATTTAGGCTAAGATTATTAGAGATGGACACAAATCCCGCATATCACGGGCCCGTCCTGGTCCTGTCCTGCAAAAACTATGCGGGACGACCCGTCCTAATCCCACAAATCCCATCCCATCCCGCATATATAATAATAATAATAATAATAATAATAATAATAATAATAATAATAATAATAATAATAATAATAATAATAATAATAATAATAAAGGGTATAATAATAATAATAATAATAATAATAATAATAATAATAATAATAATAATAATAATAATAATAATAATAATAATAATAAAGGGTATAATAATAATAATAATAATAATAATAATAATAATAATAATAATGTAATACTAATTAATATATATAATATATTATGTTACACATTATATATTACAATATAGACGAAAATGCATAAAACCACCCTTTATTCACCTTTATTTGCAATTAACCACCCCTTATTCAAAAATTTTCACTTAACCACCCTTTATTCACCTTTGTTTGCAATTAACCACCCCTTATTCAAAAAATTTCACTTAACCACCCCTTATAACAAACTGTTTGCAAGTAACTACCCATCCTCCCATTTTTCTTTAAATTAAACTTCTATTAAATTCAACTTAAAAGTAAAAGACGAAAATGCACCCAAATTTGATTTTACAGTTTTTATTTATTATTATTTGTACAAAATTACCATTAATGTATGCAAGTTATGCCCACCTCTGCTAGTAGGTCAGATGTAGTCATACCTCTTTCGGTCATTGACGCTTTATTTGCACCCTTCTCTGGCAATGTTTGATAGTAGACCTGTCAGAACACGATCCGAACCGGTCGACCCGAAATTTTTTGGTCAAGAGCCGAAAATTTTGACCCAAATTTTTTTCCCTAACCGAACCCGAAAATCGGGTAATTTTTCGTGTCATCTGGGTTTAGACCCGGTGACCCGATTGACCCAATTGATCAGGTGAACCAATTAACCCGATTGATTTATAATTATATATGATTAATTTTTTTTATGGAGATTCCAATTTATTACATTTTATAATTACAATCACTTGATCTTTCATTTTCAAATCAATTTTTATATTTATTTGTATTGTATAATACTCTCTCCGATCGATAATATTTGATTTTTAAGAAGATAAAAACATTAAAATATTAAAACAATTCTATGCTTAATACTAATTGCATCAAATATTTTAGATCAAATATAGTATATAATTACAAGCGCTAGAACTTAAGAACCACGTCTTTAATTTTAGCATTTTAAAATTATCACAAAACTACCAAATCGTGATTTTTTTAATTTAAAAAATAGAAATTGACAAACCCGAAATCGGGCCAAACTCGAGTTCAAGTCAACTCGGATCTACACGGGACCCGTTTTACGCGAAACCCGAAATGACCAAATTTGGGGGCATTTTCGTCTTTTACTTTTAAGTTGAATTTAAAGAAAAATGGGAGGATGGGTGGTTATTTGCAAACAATTTGTTATAAGGGGTGGTTAAGTGAAAAATTTTGAATAAGGGGTGGTTAATTGCAAACAAAGGTGAATAAAGGGTGGTTAAGTGAAAATTTTTGAATAAGGGGTGGTTAATTGCAAACAAAGGTGAATAAAGGGTGATTTTATGCATTTTCGCCTACAATATATTATATATAATATATAATATATTGTCTATATATTAGATCACATACACTTTTTTTCTTAGGAAAGGAAGATCACCATATACACTGTGTAGTACAGTGGGTGATGTGCAGGCATGGAAGGAGGGGTGGACTGAGCTTTGCTACAGTCCACCCCAATTTTAACCCACAATATGTATAATATAGCTGAAGTATAGAGCACAAGGTAGGAAATGTCTTAGTGTTGGCTTTGCACTCTAAATCCCAAGCCCCGAGTTCGAATCCCTCCCATAACAACCAAATGTCAGTCCCTTTTTCTTCCTTTTTATCAATTTGGGGATCTATTTATCACTATATTTCTCTACTTTCATTTAAAAAAAAAAACTTTTTTTCTCACAATAATTTTTCTTCGTGTTATAAGGGAATTCATCAGACCTAAACTTTCAACTATTTATCACTATATTTCTCTACTTTCATTTAAAAAAAAAAAGTTTTTTTCTCACAATATTTTTTCTTCGTGTTATAAGGGAATTCATCAGACCTAAACTTTCAACGATCCTAGTCCGTCCCTAGTGATGTGTACATACATAATACACACTGTAATAATACTGTGGCATCGGTGTACGTAATGCACTAATGCTACTGATGCATCGGTGTATATACACACGTATATATACGTATGTATATATAAGAGAACCCGTAAAATATAAAAATGTAGATTTATACGTGCTGTTTTTGAAAATCGTAAAATATATATGAAAATTTTAATTTTTCTATAATCTTTTTTACTTGAGGGACAAGGCTCGTCCCGTCCTGTCCTACGTAGGATTAAGAAAAAAAGAGTAAATCCCGTCCCGGTCCCGTCCCGCGCAGCGCCCTAAAGATTATAAATTGAATTTAAAAAAAAAAAAATTGAATAACCTATTTTAAGAAGAGGTGACACCTTATCAAAATCCAAAATTGTTTCATTATTCCACACAACCCATTAGCTCTTTCAATCCGTAACTAATAGATCGTCGATCATGTATCCAAGATATCACCCAACTCCTACGAGAGATCAGCCGAGATCCATGAATCACTTCTCGAATCGGTCTTCGTAAAAGATCATGAAGGAATGAAAATGACTTCCCCAATTTCAATTTGGGAAATTCAAAAGCTTTTGATTGTTCCTCTTAACAAACCCTAATTATCTTTCTAAACGAATCGCCATTAAAGTTTTAATTTGGAGTTATAGAATTAATTGAATTGAATCAGAAACTGAAGTTGACATCCAAATCGATCGGCAACTCGTAACCTAATCTACTCCTTCCCTCCCTACACGGCCACATTAAATAATTTGAAACCTAATTAATTGACTCCCTCCCTCCAACTAATTAAACTCTTTCCCGTTCATATTAAGGACCCCCCTCTGGCCCTCTCTCTATACTTTTCCTAGTGTTATCAATTCCAAATTACCTCACCAAAGTAGTTGGCGGCAACCATAACACAATTTCACAAACTGTCTGTGTAGGGAGGACGATCAGAAGCGACGGCAACATTTTGTTGCAGAGGGAGAAGACGATTAGTTGAGACTGATGAACAAAACCTAAAATATTTTTCCAGATGAAAAAGGGCCTGTTTGTTTTCTCAAATTTGGCCCAACAAAGGAATGATAAAACTCGTTTACCTTTGGACTTGTTTGTTTATCATCTTCAAATGTTTGATTTCTTTCTGAGGGTTAATCAGTTCACCCGAACTGTTACCCCTCAAAAAATCAGGGATTCTCGACAATCCCTGATCTCTCTCTCCATCTTCAATCTCTCCATCTTCAATCTCTCCCCTCTCTCATTTGTTGTTCTTGGTTAAATCACAGCTCGTAATATCTTTCACATTGTGATTATGCTTATCTTTGATAATTATTGTTATTCAATGTTACAGATAGCTTTCCCTTTCCGAAAACCCTAAAATTTCTACTTTATACAGGGAGGAATTAGGGTCTGATTGCTTTACACATTCGGTGTTTCTTCTAGTTTTTTTGCTTCTCCTCCATTTGAGATTTCAGGTAAATGTCATCTCTATGCTGTGTGAACTGGATTTTTTTTTCCAAGTAATGAATTGGAATTTATTGATGCATGACTCTTTAGTATGCCTTTGTTGCAATGTCAACTTGTTATTTCTACTATTTTGACATTTTGAAGTGAAAAATGTGCTTAGTCAACCTGAGTAATTCAATAGTGCTTCTATTTCGAACTAAAAAAGTTCCTTAGATACACATCAGACCTCATACATCTTTAAATATTATGTGCATAAATCATCTTTTGAATGAATAGCTATTGCATGCACAAATCATCTTTAAATATTATTCCATTTCAGCTTCCTGGTATTTTTACTATTTGTTTAACATCATTCTTATTTTTAGTGACAGTAGATGAGTACGTAAGAAGCACTATTTTGGAAATTTACATGAATTACAAACTGATTAAAATGAAAATTGGGTGATTTGTGAATGCCTTAATGTTGTCTCTTGATTTGGAAAGATAGTGGCTATGTATCCTGTTTGTTTAATTTTTGTTTAATTTATTATATAGGAATGGTTGTGTAGTCAAGGTTAGTAAGAGTAGTTGGCATAGTAACCAAATCTAGAATGTGTATGTAATGTAGTCAAGGTTAGGTAAGAGTGGTTCTGCATCTCACTCATCAATTTTAGGTGAATGTGCTTCCCACTTTTCTGATGTGCTTCTAGATTTATACATGTATGTATGAATCTGCGTGATCATCTTTCAATTTTTATTTATTTATTCCAGCTAATATTTGGATTAATTTATTGTTCTTACTTGTACTCTCCTGCATTAGCTATCCTGTTTGTTTCATTTATTCTACATGAATGGTTGTGTAGTTTATATATATTTGGCGTGTGCACAAGAAATTGAACAAAATTTCATTTAAATAATTTATTTATTGTGCTTAACCAATATACCTTTGAAATATGTAGGTAGGTAGCAACGATACTGATGGGAGAGGAACATAATCTTCCTATATTCTTTCAGGCCAACAACAGTTTGAGGCCAGAAACAATATGTGATCGACTTGCTCAAGAAGAGGAGTTGATCGTTTGGATTTTATATATGTGGTTGTAGCTTTTATTTTATTGCAAAGTGTTGTTTATGACTTCAGGTAGTCTACCTTCTTTATGTTTTTTTGAACGTGGTTATAGCATCTTTTTTTTTTAGTACGAAGTGGTGTTTCTGCCTATGTGGATTTCTGACTGTGTGGAATTATGAATTTGTGATTTCAAGTGATTTCATACGAGTTTATTATATCTGTTCATCCTTGTTATATGATTTTGCAAGAATATTAGGAAACAATTAAAAAAAGAAGCAAATGTCTTATTGTTTGTTTTAATTTCTTTCCTTTCCTTAAATCAACCAAACACATAAAAAGGTAACCAAGAAACCAATTATTCTCCTATTAAATTAACCAAACAAAATTGGAGTTTCACCATTTTCCTTTCCTTTCCCTTCTCTTGAAATGTTTTCTTTACTTTCCTTTCCTTTCCCTTCCTCCAAACAAACAGGCTAGCCTTGTCAATAGTCATTCAATAATATTGTGATTAGCCTCACTCAATATAATAAGTTAAACAAATCGCCCATAAAATTAGGAGTTTTCCCCTAAACTACCCATAAATTAGAAAAGATACAAGAAAGCACCCAACTTCAAGTTTTTTTTCTTCAAAATATCACTCACCCCCCTTACATTGTTTCAAAAAAACGAAGCTAAATTAACTGGTTTGGGATTATTCATATAACTATCTATAAAATAGGAAATCAATTATATAAACTCAATGGAAATCACTTACTTCCCTTCATACTTCAGTTGATATAATTTTAAATTTGTTTTAACTTTTATTTAATTTAAAAAAAATTATAAATATTTGTATTTCAAACATCACATTTTATTTAGCCCCGTTAAAAATGGATATATTATTTGGAACTGTCATTGAAAAATCAAGATCTTAATTGATTGTGTACATTCTTATTCTCCTTCAAGACTTTTAATATTCAAGATCTTGAATATTGAAGATTTTGAATGTTCAAGATGTTGTCATATTCAAGATGATTGTCTAATAAGATTTTGAATAACTGAGTTATCACCCATAGGCCATAACTGCATATTCTCGTTCGTAAGAACATTATTGGGTGATTGTCTAATAAGATCTAACACCACTCAAATTATCGTCTTTTAAAAAAAAAACACAAAACTAGCTATAAGAAAATCAAGAAAATACATATTAAATTACTAGGGTTTCATTTTTAAAGAATCATAGGCAAATTAAGGACCATATATACAATTTAAAATCATGATCATCTATATAGGTCGGCTATGTATGAATGCATATGCTTTTCAATTACCCTATTTTTCTAAAAATCATCTATAGGTCGGCTGTGCATGAATGCACATACTTTTCAATTACCCTATTTTTCTACGAAGGGTGGGCAGAGAAGATCTCTACAACAACCATAATTCAATCTATACTATTACTCTACCCGCGTCATGAAGCGGTTTTTGAAATACAATATGAATAATTTAACAAATAACTATTATAAAAAATATTAATAATATTAGCATAAAATATATTAATTCAATATTTTGAATTTTTTTTAATTATACCAATTGATTTGAAAATGTAGAACATGTTAAGAAACCAACACTATTTTAATTTGATTGCCTAAAAATTTATTGATTCAAATATTTTGAATTAAACCTATTGATATATTATAAAATATGTGATATCTCTTATGGAATAATTTTATCTTAATTTAATATTGATATCATATGTGAATAATTTTAATTAGTTGAAATTTATAGTTTGAAGGGGACATTACCAATTAATCAAATGATTCTCATTTAAAGTATTGATGTATATGTAGGAGAAAAATAAAAGAAAAAGGGGATTGGTTGAAAATAAGACAATCAATCTTCTATATATGAAAACGGTGAATAAGGGAAAGAAATGTATGTATCTATATCAAATATCAAATATCTAATATCTAATCTATATACATATACTAAAATCGATGCGTAGCGTCCTGCGTGGCGGAACGTGAGTGAATCTGCCTACGTGGCGGCGCGTGAGTGAATCTCGCAAAGCTTTCTCCCGTCAAAAAGGAAATCTAATAAAAATAATTATTTTATTTTACCATTAACACATATAATTGGATAGATGGAATATCCTATAAAAGAGTAAATATTATATAAGGAAAAAACTATATCAATTTAATTAAACGTAGTAGTAGTAGTAATAATAAAACTAATTTTCATAGTCATACTTACCAAAAATATTAATAGATAAATATATAATATTTGATAGGTGCTATTTTATTTATATTTAGATTATTTTTTGGCGGAAAGAATTATTTATATCAAAATCAATCTTTTAATAATTTTTATTTTATATCTATCTATATTTTTTTTGAGGCCAAAATAAATAATTAAAATATTATATAGCCATATATGTAGTCACAATCCATCCGTGCATAGATATTTTAGTAAACTAATGTAATAAATACATACTGTATATTTAATAAAAAAGAATATTAAGTCACAATCCATCCGTGCATAGATATTTTAGTAAACTAATGTAATAAATACATATTGTATATTTAATAAAAAAGAATATTAAAATATTTTTAAAAATCAACTATCTAATTAAATTACATGAGATTTAATTAACCATAGATTAGAAAAAAAAAACTTTTACGTATTACCTTATAAATGTGAATTTTATTTATATTTTGAGAGAATTTAATTAAAAGATATTTAGATTATATATAATCTGTCGAACTAATTTTATTTATATTTATATTAATTTTTGAAGGAAAAAATAATTTATATTTAGATTAACGCATTCTCCGTACACGGGACGGGGTCTACACTAGTATAATACTAAAACAGATGTTAAAGATGTCACTAGACAATTTTTGCTTGAAAATAGGCTTAGGTGTTAACTTATCATCAATCATGGTCCCACCATCCTATTTAATTTATTTTTACAAATTAAGTAAATTAATTATTTAATTACCCAATATATTTTTTGAAATTGAATTTATTCTTACTTTATTTATGGAGTAAAAATTATCAAAAATCTTTTTATTTAAAAATGAAAAAATCTAACAAATTTTACACAAAATCATTTATTCAAACTCATCGATTAGTTATTTAATTAGATAAATCTTAATCACTTCTTTTATAACTCAAATTTTCTTAATTAGATGAATTATTTCTAAAAACATTATTTCAGACTAGGTAAATATATAATATATATTTATTTTTAGTCTATTAGAGATTGGAGAAATCATTTTGAAGTGAAATAAAATCTTCTCCGATTTATCTAATTTAAAGACAATTTTGCTACTCTCTCAACAAAGTTGTTTGAATTACCTCATCTTAAATCATTATTTACAAATAGTGAAATTCACATTTAAATGGTCAATTTCTCTATTTCATTCACTTTTTTAATAAATAACTAAATAAATTTTTAAATAACCTAATTTTGTATCATATTTGAGTAATATTAATAAAATCTCCTTAAAACTTAATTAGGAAAGTGGTTATTTATTTTTCATGTTTATAGGGGGAAAAGCCTATTTGTCTTTTTTCCTACAAAATTACACCAAATCTTCAATTGAATAAAAAAAATATTATCGACAAGTCACATTTAATATTGAGAAAATTATAGATTTTTTTTATATTTGATTATTTTAATATAATTTGTTTTTGATTAATTTTAGTTACTCAAAATAATTGTAAAAATGTTATAGATTAAAAACCTTTATTTGAAATCAATTTTTTTAGATTTATCTCTTTATCTATTTTTTTAATTTCATTTAATATAATTTATTCATTTTCATTAGATCATAGATCAAAAACATCATATTCAAAACCTACTGTTCTTCATTCCTTTTTAAATCCATTTAAAAGGGTTTATATATCGATACTGATTTGGGTGGTAGTTTTTAAATATAGATTCTTAACCTACACCGTATTATCTCTCAACCCTAACTAAGAAATCCTTTAAATGTAATTTTTATATCTTAATCTTTCCTTTTTTTTTGAGATTTTATCCGTCCATTTAAGTACCCATGCATTATGAAATGTTGCATCTCATTTTATGCTTACATCTCATTTAAGTACCCATCGTTCCCTTACACCGCATATTCAAAGCCTGAAGCACTTTTATTAGTTGATAAAAATACGACCCATAAATCATTAATTAAGAATACTCATATTATGTTTAATTAACTTGAAAAAAAACATAATCATAGATTGTAAATATATTAACCATTAACTAAGAGAGTATAGTTTTTCAATTTTTTTTTAAAAAAGTCATAGATAAAATAGCTATAATCACGTACGGAATAGTACACTATGATATGATTTAACTAATGAAATTTTTTCATAGCATTAGAGTCAATAATGGAGGAGCACCCAAAAAAAAAAGTCAATAATGGAGTCATTTTCTTTTTAAACATCACACATTTTCCCTATATAACGCTAATCTAATTTGTAAACTCATTTACTCAATCTTATTGGTTTAACAGATTTTCTATCATGTGCCATGGCCCCTTGGAGGCCAAATTGAGAAATATCCCCCATAAATACATCTGGTTTAGCCATTTTTAAATTATATTATGAAGTTCATCTATTTTTTTTAGGGTTTTCTTTTCTAATAAAATATTCTTATCTTATACCCTTGTGGGCCTGTGGCACACAATAGACAAACCATTTATTTAAATTGTACAAAGCTAATCACGTTCATGTGATTTACTATGATATGATTTTCACTTCCAATGGAATTTTAATTTAATATATCTATCCGGCATTTAAAAAAAACGTAAGAAGTTAAGAGCTAATATTAGGCCTTTTTTTTTCACAGAGATCAAGTATACTTATTATTTGTATTAGTTATAACATATTAAATGTCGGTTATTGTTCTGCAAACATATTTACGTAAACTTTTAATATATGTTATTCCATCCATTACTTTTTTTTGTGAACATTCCATCCATTACTTAAAATAAGTCATTATAGAGATTTGTACACTTTTTTTAAAAAAACAAATAAAAATATACTTATAT
Organism: Persicaria maculosa; assembly: GCA_963922045.1. NCBI lineage: Eukaryota > Viridiplantae > Streptophyta > Magnoliopsida > Caryophyllales > Polygonaceae > Persicaria > Persicaria maculosa. Next base: position 12,452,069 of record OY998256.1, read on the forward strand.
TTCGAATTATTACTTTATCTATTCACTTTCTCAAAAATTGTAATTGGCATATCTTCTTAATCATTATTGCCAGAGTAATTTTGAAAAGTGGACAATAAATTACTTAATGTAACACACATTTTCTTAACAAGATTAATTCCCTAAATCAATATCTTTTTCTTAATAAATAGAATATATATATATATATATATATATATATATATATATATATATATATATATATATATATATATATATATTCTTATCATAGTACAATAAAATATTCAATTAATATAATTTTAAAATTGGCCGTGCCTTCAAGGCACGGGAACTAATACTAGTATCTATATACATATACTAAAACCGATGCATAGCGTCCTGCGTGGCGGCGCATGAGTGAATCTGCCTACGTGGCGGCGCGTGAGTGCGTCTCGCAAAGCTTTCTCCCATCAAAAAGGAAATCTAATAAAAATAATTAAATTTATATAATTAAAACTATATCAATATCGGCAAGTATACATATATATATATATATATCAATAATAATAATAATAATAATAATAATAATAATAATAATAATAGTATAGTCATATATATATGTATACTTGCCTATATAATATTATATATTATAAATATCATATCGGCAAGTATACCCATACTACTAATAATAGTAATAATAGTATAGTCATATATATATATATATATATATATATATATATATATATATATATATATATATTGGCAATATACTCATACTAATATCATATCGGCAAGTATATATGACTATACTGAGGTCCCGTCCCCTTCACTATTTAGGCAAGTATGAGTATATTGCCCAATCAAACTCGGCTTCTTTCATCCAAATATAGATAGATAGATTTTCCTAATTAGCACTTTGGAGTTGCTATAAAAATAATACATATGATCATTGGATGAACCACCAGCTCTTCCATTGAATCCTTTTGTTCTTCGTGTGTACGTGCCTAGGCTTAATTTGGAGAAAAGATTTCAGTTTTTGTATTATTCGGTTCGGTAGGCTATGTAGTTACTATTTATACTAAATTTATTTTTATAGTGGCTGTTCTCTCTAACGTGTTGTTATTTGTCCAATAGAAATCAACTCGATCTATGTTAGAATTCTTACCCTTAATTAATTTATAAACATTTAGTATTAATCGCTCTTGTGTGTTGTATTCATAAATTGATATGTTTAGATGATCATGAGATTGACGTGTTTTAATTTTAAATAATTACACATGTTCTTTATCTTCTTCCTCAATCATTTGTTCTCACTTTAACTCTGTTTAATTGCCGATTCAAGTAATTGACGTGTTTTAACTTTGTTTAATTGCTATGGCGGAATTGATACAACTTTGTCTAATAAAAATAATTAGATAGTTATAATCTATGTAATTAAAAATGATTAAATAATTATTTTATTTGACCATTAACTCATATAATTGGATAGATAGAATATCTTATAAACCTTGAATTTGTAAATAAAGAGCGGCCATATCCGGGGTTCGAACTGGGGACCTTCGGGTACTACCCGCAAGTCCTTTCCAGTGAGCCATTCCGGAATGGTTAGAATATCTTATAAACCACTTTAGATAGATATACGTTTCCATCCAAATATATTCACCCACACTATAAAAATAGGTATAACGTGATATATTCACTATATAATATATATATATCACCCAATGTTATAATAATGATAATAATAATAATAATAATAATAATCATATAGATAAACCACTTTGGATAGATAGGCGTTTTCATCCAAACATAATGGCATAAAAACATTTATAAAAATATTATGTATCCACAATCCATCTATGCATAGCTATTTTAGTAAACTAACATGATATATCATATATATTTTATAAAAAAATAAAAAAATATTTTTAAAAATCAATTATCTATTAAATTACATAAGATTCAATTAATGGTAGATTAGAAAAAAAAAACCTTTTACCTTATAAATTTGAAATTTGTTTATATTTTGAGAGAATCTACATAAAAGATACGGAGTATTTAGATTATATATAATTTATCGAACTAATTTTATTTATATCTATATTATTTTTTGGTGGAAAAATTATTTATATTTAGATTATTATTATTATTTATTGAAATCTATCTAAATTATTTATAATATTGTATTAATATATTCTCCGTGCACGGGACGGGGCCTACACTAGTACATATACTAAAACCGATGCATAGCGTCATACGTGGCGCGTTGTGGTTGATTCTAGGGAGAAAAAAAAATCCTATGTGGCAAGTTGTGGTTGATCCTAGGGGAAAAATACTATATGGCGAGTTGTGGTTGATCCTAGGGGAAAAAAAATCTTATGTGGCGAGTTGTGGTTGATCCCAGGGGGGAAAAATTAATAAAATAATATGTTGTCATAGTTTATAGAAAGTTATATAAGTCACAATATATCTATATATATTTGAGTTAATTGACAAAAATATAAATATAAAATATTTTATAGTCATACTTACCAAAAATATTAATAGATAAATATGTAGTATTTGGTAGGTGCTATTTTATTTATATCTAGATTATTTTTTGGTGGAGAAAATTATTTTTTATTTATTATAATCTATCTAGATTATTTATAATATTCTATTAATGTATTCTCCGTGCACGGAACGGGACATACACTAGTATTATATATATGAAAACGGTGAATGAGAGAATCGTATAAATCATTTGCAATCAAATCTCACCCATTTAGATAAGGTGTTATTAATTGGATCCAAATCGTCCGGTTCGGATCACCTATTACCTACCATGTAACTCTTCCCGTTACATGATTTCTATTGGTCCACCTCTAAATCATTTATCTAATTAAAACTTAAAAAAATTATTGGGTAAATCTTAATTAAAATATAAAACTTATTCCCTAAATTGAAAATAAAAATTGCCTTTCTACTTAATCCTCTTCCCATGTTAAGTCAAATTCTTTCCTATATTTTTTTTGTGAATCGAACACCATTCATTTGCATCTCTCGTTCATTCTATATGTGATTGAAAAAAAAAGTCTCACTATGTCTTTCTTAAATTTGGATCTTATCAAACGCTTCGTTGTTGTCAAGCTTCGTCGAGGTCGAGCCTTCTCCTTCGTAGGCGCACCATTGTAATTGATAAGGTCATGGAGAAAGGTGATACATGACGACTCGATCCGAATCATCAGGTCAAGGGGTGGCCTGAACTTGCACTTGTATTTCTCTGATTCGATGCCAAATACGTAACCGAAGCGAACCCATGTGAATGCCGAATTGGCCTCCCAACGCAGGTGAATGGAACTTGCTTAATTAATTAGCATGAATGGCTATCAATCCTTCATTTCAACGTGGACTTTGGCTGCACCGATTCAACACCAACAAAGTCCCTCTTTCTTTTGTCTAGAACAACTCACGACAACTTTGGCTAATTCACTGTGGATTAATTAGAACAAGTGATGATGGGTGGCAGTAGAGCAAATCGGAATCAACTTCCGAAAGTAGATATGCAATTATGAAATATCGTGAATGAATTTGAGAATGTAAATACTAGAAGCGTTTTCAAATCTATAGCAGTTGTGTTGAATTTGGATATGAATGAGATAGCAACCGGAGTTCGGTTGGGGTTAAGGTTCGAAAGTGATGGCTCATGTGAAATTGGGCGACGACTGCGGTAATTTCCATGAATTGACAACGAATGTGGAGGGTGGAGGAAGAGTTCATATAAAATTTAGGGTTTTTAATTTGCACTTTTGGATAATTCTCAAACATAAACATGACATGGAGATTGGAGAAGAAGCATTCTGGGTGTCGTGTTGCTACAGGAAAGAAGACAATTTTTTTTATTGGAAATAAGTTTTATATTTTAATTAAGATTTACCCAATAATTTTTTAAAAATTTAATTAGATAAATGATTTATAGGTGGACCAATAGAAATCATGTAACGGAGAGGGTTACATGGTAGGTAATAGGTGATCCGAACCGCAAATCGTCTGTCCCCATCCGCAATTAAGATCCCCTATAACACTTTATGTGTTACACTCGATGTTACACTTAATTATTTCGGTTATAAATTCACATTAAATTTTTTTAAAAATTATATTTATACTCTATACACTTATATTAACATGCCTATAAACTTTTAATATTAAAATATAAGTTTGAAAAAAATATAAAAAATATTTTCTAAAATAATCAATCTTTTAATTATCTATAATTTTTAATAATATTTTTTCATAATAAAATTTTAAAAATATGTTAATATAAGTGTATATAATATAAATATAATTTTTAAAAAATTTTTAATGTCAATTTATACCTTAAATAATTAAGTATAACACTGAGTGTAACACACGGTGTAACAGGAGACCCAGACTGCCCGTTCGTATCCTCTTCTATTGTCCCTCCTCACAATCTTTCTATTTTCTTTTTCTTTTACCTTTTAATTTTAATTGTACTTTTTTTTTAAAATTGAGTTGTGTGAGTAGGGACGGGGGAGGAGGACAAGGAGGGGCACAAAGGATATGACTCCTTATTAATTGGATCTTACCCATCATTTGCAATAAGATCTTTTACACGTAGTTAGTTAGTTAATTAATTAAATAGATTAAAAATCATTTGTAATTGGATATGCTTGGATTTGGATGTATCTCGGATTCTCGGGTTGTTATTAGTTGTTATCTTTTTTTTTTTTTTGATTCGGAGTTGTTATCTTTTTAATATGGCAATCTTATTCATTGTAATCCTTAATAAATAATTGGATTTTTAAAATAAGCAATTAATTTCAAAGAAGGAAGGAAATTTCAAAGAAAGGGGCGGAGGCAGGGATCGAATACGGGACCTCCTTGCCACCCCGACTAATGGGGTTAAAATATATATATGTGAGGGGTTTATCGATCGATCAAGTTATCACCAAAAATGAAGTCTTCGACGCCACCTCTTTCCTGGGATATCCTGGATACCCTCTTCGCCGTCAAGTCCCCGGCCTCCCCAACCCCAGATCAAAACGGCGTCGTTTCCTCCGACGTCTCCATCGACCCCAATCGTAACCTCTGGTTCCGCCTATACGTCCCCACAACCTCTCCCATCCCCACCACTGGTCTGCCTGTGATCGTGTACTACCACGGTGGCGGCTTCACCTACTGGTCCCCTGACTGCAAGCCATACGACCGCCTCTGTCGGACCCTAGCTTTCCGATCTCCCGCCGTCGTTGTCTCCGTCAACTACCGCCTCTCCCCCGATCACCGCTGCCCTACCCAGTATGAAGACGGGTTCGAGGCTCTAAGGTTTCTCGATCGCCACGCCACCGCACGTACTCTTGATGGCTTCCCTGACAACGTCGCCCTCGGCAACTGCTTCCTCGCCGGCGATAGCGCTGGTGCTAATCTTGCTCACCATGTCGCCGTCAAAGCCAGCGAGTTCCTTGAATTCCAGGTCAATTACAAAACCCTAAATCTTGACTTGAGTTCAACTTTTATAAATTCCACAAAATTTGTGTTTTTCGACCTTAAATATTAATCGAGTTTTAAAATGTGCCTAACAATATTCTATATAATCTATATATGAACAAGTTCGAGATACTATAACACTTTTTTTTTTACAAATACATTTGATTTTGCATAATAAAACTTTTTTTTTAACCAATAGCTCATCTACTCATACTGAAAAAAAATATAGAGACATAAAAGATAAAGTTAGCAATACTTATATGATCTAATAAATGTAAAAATGCAGAGAAATTGTTAAGAGTTTTGAGGACAATTTTTTTTAACAAAAAAAAGATTCAGTTATAGTATCTATATCTATATATCTATATAACTATATAATAGTTTAAATGAGAACCCCAAATTAGTCTATAATCTTAATAATTTCCATATAAAATAACTTTTTTACCATCTATAATCATTATGGTTTCCATAATATCAAATGAATTATTAGAGGTTGGAAAGTTGTGATGGATGTGTCACTCCATCCATAAAAGTAGGATATTTTCCAATCAAAAGAATGTAATCAAATTAATCTATAATCTTAATAATTTCCATATAAAGTAACTTTTTTTACCATCTATAATCATTATGGTTTCCATAATATGAAGTGAATTATTGGAGGTTAGAAAGTTGTATCAAACGTTTTTACAACCATTTTGTAAATATATCCACAAACACTCATTAATTTAATGATATTTTTATTATTTCTTATTATATCAACATTAAAAATATTGCAATGAAAGCACTTTTCTTATAATCTAAAACCAAAAAAAGCACATGACCATAGTTATTAATCTAAAATATTATTGAATTATACATTTGAGTGGGTGTAAGTTTTGATTATCAATATATATTCTTCATTTATAGGTTTTTAAATGAATAAATAATGTACACCTTATTGATGAAATTTATGCAAAATGCATAAATTACGAATAAAAGAAGTTTTATTCAATGCCATTTTAACCTAATTCAAAATTTAAGGTGATAAATATTCAATTTCCATAGAAATTTCAATGGATTAATGTTATTCTATATGACAACATTTGACATGATAATCATTTCAATGTTTGATATTATTCAAAACCGGACTTTACTTTTCTATGACAACAAATAATTTTTTCTTGCCTACTAGAAATACTAAATCGGATATTTTACAGTTTATATCCTTCTCCATTAATTTAAGAAGGGTTTCTTTTTTTGTATATATAAACTCGGTTGAAGATGGTGTAACAAAAACTAGCAAATTGATATGAGGATATGATGGTGATGTTAGGCTGTGAAGGTAATGGGTCTAATAACAATCCAGCCGTTCTTCACGGCGAACAAAAGAAGCGAGTCGGAGGTTCGGATGAAAGCGGATCCAGTATTGTCACTTGAGCGCACAGACGAGTTCTGGAGGTTGTTTCTGCCAGAGGGGTCGGACAGGGATCATCCAGCAGCGAGCGTGTTCGGGCCAAAGGGGAAGGACATATCGGGCTTGGAGAGGTTCCCGAAGACACTGATCTTCACGGGCGGGTTGGATCCGCTACAGGATTGGGGTCGCAGGTACTACGAGTGGCTGTTGAGTTCCGGCAAGGATGCGAAGCTGGTGGACTATCCAGATGCCCCTCATTGTTTCTATTCGGTTGAGGAAATGCCTTGTTTTTCGGGGTTCATCAGTCAATTCATAGGGTTTGTTCACTCTGCATAGCATATCTATATCTAAATATATGCTATTTCGAATTGGTACTGGAACAAATTAATAAGCCCAAATATTTACATTTGTAATGGTTAATTTACTTTTTTTTTTCCTCGGATCGTATGCCCCTAACAATATTGTTAGTGCATGTTTGGTTGAACATATAGCCTCCCATGAATTATAATTTATAATTCTCATAAACTTTAAAAAGTTATTTGGTTAAGTTATAAGAAATTTAAATGTAGAAAGTTGAATTTTTCATTAAAAAATGGTGAAATTGCAACTTACCCTAGTCCTTCATGTAAGTGAAATTCCTCCAAATTGTAGGAATTGGAATTCCTAGGTCAAATTTCTTAATTTTTTTCGTGTTAAAAAAAGCCAAGTACAAGTATTTATTCTATTTCTTGGATTTTTTTAACTTCCTGAGTTTTTTTAATGGTAACCAAACGAGCTCTAATTAAGTTCAACTCGATATGAGTTGTTACCCAATTAACTAATTTAGGTGTCGCTTTTTTTATTTTAACTATTTTTCTTTTTAAAAAAATTAAATTAAAATTTTGTAAGTATAACGAGATTTTCTTAAACCAATGATATTAAAACTCTCAATCACGTTAACATAAACGTGGGAAATAGACTTTTCGAGAAGTAACTTCCCAAGATATATAGAATTTTTTTTTGGAAATAGCCTAAAACAACAAAATAATTCGGAAACTAGCCAAAATCTCAAACAATTTTGGGATTTAGCCAAAACAGGGTAAAGTCGCTGTTTGAACCCAGATTTAAAAAAAATAATATATAACTAGTATGATCCCCGCGTCATGCCGTGATTTTTTATAAATAAAATCTTACTAATATATTAAATTAATATTATAACATAATTGTAAAAGTTCATATAATTAAATATTTTGAATTAAACTCATGAGTAGAGAAAACGATTGAAGTAGTATATATAGATATAGATTACTAATATTAATTTTATGTTTTCTTATTACTAATTTTATGTTTTGAATTAATCTCATTGTTTTTTTAGAGCGAACAAACTACTAAAATTATGATTTAGGTTAAGATCAATGTTTTGAAGTAAGCCCAATAGTTAGTAAAATTAAAGAAAAAAAATAATTAAAGGAAAAAGAAGATAAAAAATAGAATTAAAGAAAATCAAAGAAAAATGGCAAAAAAAAATGATTGGTCGAGACTCCTAAAATTCCTATAAGCTTGACACGTCATCCTAAACTCTTCTAAATTAAGAGTTTATATAGATATAGATATAGATAGATGTTTTGAATTAAGCCCAATAGTTAGTAAAATTAAAGAAAAAAATAATTAAAGCAAAAAGAAGATAAAAAATAGAATTAAAGAAAATCAAAGAAAAATGGCAAAAAAAATGATTGGTCGAGACTCCTAAAATCTCTCTAAGCTTGACACGTCATCCTAAACTCTTCTAAATTAAGAGTTTATATAGATATAGATGTTTTTTTAGAGCGAACAAACTACTAAAATTATGATTTAGGTTAAGATTAATGTTTTGAATTAAGCTCAATAGTTAGTAAAATTAAAGAAAAAAAATAATTAAAGGAAAAAGAAGATAAAAAATAGAATTAAAGAAAATCAAAGAAAAATGGCAAAAAAATGATTGGTCGAGACTCCTAAAATTTCTCTAAGCTTGACACGTCATCCTAAACTCTTCTAAATTAAGAGTTTATATAGATATAGATATAGATAGATGTTTTGAATTAAGCCCAATAGTTAGTAAAATTAAAGAAAAAAATAATTAAAGCAAAAAGAAGATAAAAAATAGAATTAAAGAAAATCAAAGAAAAATGGCAAAAAAAATGATTGGTCGAGACTCCTAAAATCTCTCTAAGCTTGACACGTCATCCTAAACTCTTCTAAATTAAGAGTTTATATAGATATAGATGTTTTTTTAGAGCGAACAAACTACTAAAATTATGATTTAGGTTAAGATCAATGTTTTGAATTAAGCTCAATAGTTAGTAAAATTAAAGAAAAAAAATAATTAAAGGAAAAAGAAGATAAAAAATAGAATTAAAGAAAATCAAAGAAAAATGGCAAAAAAATGATTGGTCGAGACTCCTAAAATTTCTCTAAGCTTGACACGTCATCCTAAACTCTTCTAAATTAAGAGTTTATATAGATAGGTAAGCGACTTACCCATTTTTATTTTTTTAAATACCATTTTAAATCAAAAACCAAAAAAAAAAGATATAGCTCTACTTTTTTATTTTTTTTTTCCACAACGTTGAAGACAGCGGAGAGGTCTCTTCCTCCGGCGCGGATCTGATCTGGCCCTCGCCCTCGCCGCCTCGCCGCGGATCCTGAGCCGCTGCTCCTGCTCTATCTTCCTCCGGCAACCGGCTCGCCCTCGCCCCCACTCCCCTGCCCTCGTTCTCGCCGCGGATCTGGCCCTCGCCCACTCCCTCGCCGTCGCCGCGGATCTGGACCTCGCCCCCGCTTTGCTGGCCGCTGCTCCTGCTCCATCTTCCTCCTGCAACCGCCTTGCCCTCTCCCCCACTCCCTCGCCCTCGCCCTCGCCGCGGATCTGGCCCTCGCCCCCGCTCTGCTGGTAGAGGTGGCAATCGGGCGGGTCGGATCGGGTTCGGGTTCGGTTATTCGAGTTTCGGGTAATTCGGGTTTCGGGTCATTCGGTTTTGGGTAATGTCTAATAATTTGGTCATTTGGTTGGGTCGGGTTCGGGTTTCGGTTGTATCGGGTTTCGGTTCATTCGGGTTTCGGTTGTATCGGGTTTCAGTTATTTCAATATTCATTTTGAAAAATTTACTAGAATGTATCTTAAAGTTCGGGTTATATCGGGTTTCGGTTGTAACGGGTTCGGGTCTTAATGGGTTTCGGTTGAATCGGGTTCGGTTCATTCGGATTTGGGTGAGTTTCGGTTATCGGTTATTCGGATTTTGGGTCCAAAATGGGTCGGGTTGATCGGTGTTCAAAACAATCGGTTCCGGGTCAACCGGGTCGGGTTTTCGGGTTCGGGTCGGGTTCTGCTGGCCGCTGCTCCTGCTCCATCAAATTGATGGTCGTTGACCCTTTTCCAAACCCTAAAACTGGTCAAGAAAGATGGAGCAGGAGGAATTCGACCTCGACCGCCACGATTTCAACAAATTGATGGTCGTTGATGGCTGTTTCATCAGCGGTCGAGAGGCTTATTCGGAGGAATTCGAGATGGTTACAACTGAGCCCGCCGATCCCGTTCGATCTCTCGCTGTCACCCTCGACCTCTCCCATAACTGGTTTTCTTTCATCTCTCCGGTTCCAATTGAACCCGACTTCCTTCCTCCCGCTGCTCTCCGGGATCCTGCTTCAACGTTGTGGGAAAAAAAATAAAAAAGGAGATTCCTCCTATATCTTTTTTTTTTGTTTTTGATTTATAATGGTATTTAAAAAAATAAAAATGGTTTTTGAAACAGCGATTTACCTATTATATTTTTTTTTAAACCTGGGGTAAAGTCGATGTTTGAAACAACGACTTTTCCCTGTTTTGGCTAAATCCCAAAATTGTTTGAGGTTTTGGCTAGTTCCCGAATTATTTTGTTGTTTTTGGCTATTTCCAAAAAAAATTCAGATATATAATTCTCATTAATTCTATTTCATGAGAAATGTAAAAAAGTGTTTGGTTGGAAATAATTTCCCATGAATTCAATTCCTATGTTTTGTTCGGTTAAACATGGAATTTTCATAGTAATTGGAGATTTTTTTAATAAAAAATAAAATTTATAAGGGATTTGGGATAAGTGAATGGAGGAAGTAGATTACCTACCCCTTAGCTTTTACTCACAGAGAAGTCCAAAATCTTAGGAAGTAAGCTTCAATAAATGTGTTTAGTATGAATTTTGAAAATGGAAAAACTTAGGAATTTCAATTCCTATGAAATGGGGGAAGTAAGCTTACCATGAGGCAGTCCGGATCGTCTGTTACCTTAAACCTTTTACAAACCTTGTTACACTTTATTAATTGGTCCACATGTAATTTTTTATTTTCAATTAAAATTAATCTCAATTAGTAAAAATCCCTTCTTTTCCGTCTTTCTTCCAGTGTCCGCCGTGGAGTTGTTCTCTCCGGATTCTGGCTTCGCTATTCTCCATACTGGAAAGTAAACGAGAGACTGAAGATTGATCCTCACCTAATATGGGATCTCTATTCTCCATACAAGACACGCAAACAAATCTTCATGATTCTAACCAACTCGATCAATCGCGCGCTTCGAAGGTCGGATATATATATGGTTCCCAATTTCATCTTCCTACGGATGTTTTAGGATTTTGCAGGCAGATCTCTTATGTGAAATCAACATTAACAGAAGTTAGATTTTTGTTAAAAATGCGCAATGACACAATAGAACTTTTAACGGCGTAAGGAATTCAAGTAAATAAAAACCAAAAATGCGCAATGACAGAGGGTCAATTTGCGTAAATAGTATATTCAGTTTGAGTAAAAAGTATGTTCACGTATTCATGGTAATTGAAATTTTTCTGGCAGAGGGTCAATTTGCGTAAAGAGTATATTCAAAATAGTAAGAACGTATTCAAATATTCGAGTACTAGCTAGTACATTCACGGTAGTAAGAATATATTTGTTGAGTGATACAGAGCGCGAGAAAGACGATTAGAGTGTGTGTGCGCGCAAGTGGTTGTAACAGATTGTGAACTTGCCTCTCCTATAAATACTAGCTAGTGTATCTCAGCTGCACTCATTCAATCAATAAGAAATTCATTCAGTTCTTCATTTCTCTCTTGCTTCCGCACTCTTAAATTGTAACATGGTATCAACTAGAGTTTCGATTCCTTGAGTTCTCGGTGATCTCCCATGGCGTTCCAACTGGCTCAAGATTGTTCTTGAAAATGGCTCCTTGAAGATAAAGTTTGTTCTTGTGGATCCTCTGCGATCCTTCTTGAAATCCTGCGTGATCTACAGGTTGTTCAATTCTTCATGGGATTGAACGACGTCTATTCTGTTACTCAGGGGACCATTTTGCTTATTCATCCCCCTCCTTCTCTAGATGATGTCTATCAAGTGCTTCTCTAGATGATGGTACTGAGGTGGTTGTTAAGTTACTAAATAATATTTCATCGACAATCACTGTGACGCAATTTTGTGACGAGGCAAGTCAGATCCAAAGGCTTAATTGATTCTTATACATAGGATTATAGATCAATCTCATAACTAGGATTAATTGATAATTAAACTATATATATATATATATATATATATATATATATATATATATATATATATATATGTTGATAAATTGACAGGCTGAAGTTGTGATGGGGATTCATCATATAAATTTGGTGTCACTAATCGGGTATTGTGATGAACATTTTATTAGATGAGATGGGACATGCCAAGATAGCGGATTTCGGGCTCTGCAGACATTTCCCTACAACGGGTCAGGGTGCTTCTATGACGAACGTTGCAGGAACTCTAGGCTATGTTGATCCTGAGTAAGGGGTTTTGCTTAGGAGTTCACTCACTATGCTTTATAATTCTATATAGGGCGTGCTTTAACATATATAAGATATTCACTGCTTTTGAATTCAGGTATCTCCAACTATACACGTACATTGAGCGAGAAAAGTGATGTTTACGGCTTTGGAATTGTACTCTTGCAATTGTTAATTGGGAAACCAGCATTTATCAAGTGCACTGGAGATGAAGATCCACCCACTGATCATATCGTCACTTGGGTGTCACCAATCGTTGGGAGTGGAGACATCTTGGCTATAATAGTAGACGAGAGGCTCCAAGGAGACTTTAATGTCAGCTGTGCAATGAAGTTTTTTGAGATTGCAATGGAATGCGTGAAGTCAACAGGTAAACAAAGGCCGAGAATGAGTGAGGTGGTTGCACGTCTCAAACTATGTTACACATCCGAGGGGTTTGATGACCAACCTTCTCTAGCGAGTGTTGATAATGGGAGCCACAATCAACATTCAATCCAAGGAGTACTTGACAGTTTAGCCTTACGTGCACCCTACCTAGATAGAAACTTAATTGAATTTCGAGAACCAAAATTAAGGATACGATCCAAAGAAGTTCCTCTATGTCTTCTATAAGATTATGCTATATGTTCTCTTTGTCTCATATTTGCATTTCCTTAAGTCTTATTGCTCTTTTATGTAAATAAGGCATGATAGGGAGTGTGCCTCTCACGTGCCAAGACACCCTTTATAAGGGATCCAGGTTTTTTCAGGGTTTCTGTAATAATGATTGAGTATCTGTATTGATGGGACTGAGGCTCAGCCGTCACAGCAGCTTTTTCCAATCCCGAAATTGATTGCTTCCAATCATGATGCAAGGTTTCTATTTCCGCTTGATGATTTCTATTTTTGATCATTGATTTGTGCTCTTCATAGCTTAAGATCTATTGTGTTGAGCAAATATGAGCTTACAGCAGCTTAGTTTTACATTGTATCAGAGCGACTGTTGGTGCTTTCGTGTTTCTTTGTGATCTTTTGGGTTGATTTATTACATTCTCTGTGTGTTTGCTGAGCTATTGAGTCATGTCGACTGAGGAAACTGGAAATCAAGCCTCTATTATTAGGAATCAGGAAAGAGATATCAACAATCAGGTGAACCAAGGAGATCTGTTGTACTTGTCACATTCGGACCATCCTGGAGCTCAGCTGGTTGCTATACCATTTGATGGCACCAATTACATGACATGGAGTCGGGGTGTCACAATGGCGCTTGGGGCTAAGTGCAAACTGGGGTTTGTCACGGGTTCATGTGTGCAACCAGCACAGGCTTCTACATATCTTGAGCGTTGGCTTAGGGCCGACTATATGGTTCGTTGTTGGTTGATTAATTCCATGAGCAAGAGTATTGCAGAGAGCTTTATGTTTATGGATTCATCCAAAGGTCTTTGGGATGACTTACTTGAGCGTTTTGGTCAAACAAATGCTCCCTTGATCTATTAGCTTAAGAAGAAACTGGGAAATGTTAGACAGGGTAACATGAGTCTTGCTGAAGTCTATAATGCTTTAAAAAGGTTTTGGGATGAGCTGCAAGTCCTGGAAGGAATACCTGAGTGCAGCTGTGGAGTTATGTCTCAGTGCAGATGTGATCTGAAAAAGAAATTTGATGAAATTCAGTCTAGAAACAGATTGATGCAGCTATTGATGTCTTTGAATGATAAGTATGATGGAGCAAAGAATCAAATTCTAGCACAGGATCCATTGCCTAGTGTGAACAATGCATATTACATACTCCAGCAAGTGGAGAGGGGCAATGATCCTATGGATCCTGTACAGTCAGGATCATCTGACTCGAGTGCATTTGCAGCAAATAGGGGAGGTCAGAATTATCAGTTCACAAATTCTTCTCCTAGTAGTCAACAGCAAAAGAAAGACTGGAAGAAGCTCAAATATGAGAAAAAATGTTCTCATTGCAATCAGAAGGGACATGTTGCTGAACAGTGCTTCAAACTACATGGTATTCCAGACTGGTACAAGACATTGAAGGAAAAAGAGAAAGGGAATGGATCAATGAAGGGAGCAGCTAACTCAGCAGGGTCTATGAGCTCAGGGATGCAGGATAATCCTTTTGAGGATTCTTACCAGTCTAGAGAATCTGGAGAAGTCCAACCTGATATTGCTATGGTGAATGCAGTATTCCATGAGATCATGAAGAAGATGAAGGGCAAAGGCACTGAAAATGCTTATGCCAATTTTGCAGGTAAATTTCCTATCTCTACTGTAAATGTTGCATCCACAAGCAATGAAATTGAGTGGATAGTGGACACAGGGGCTAGTGACCACATGGTAGCTGATGCTACTCTTTTATCTCACAAAACCAATCTTGACAAACTAGTGTTGATAGGGTTGCCAGATGGTTCAGTTAAGAAAGTGAATGAAACTGGTGATATGCAGTTGTCAGAGAATGTGATCTTGAATGATGTACTTCTTGTGCCTGATTTCAAGCACAATCTATTATCTGTTGGGAAGCTATTAGATGATAATGAATTGATAGCATTATTTACACGAACCCATTGCTTTCTTCAGGACCCTGGAACTAGAAGAGTTGTGTTGTCAGGACCTAGAAGACATGGGCTATACAAGATTCTTCATGAGGATAGGCAGAAATCAAGAAGAGATCTTGTCTTTGGAAACTTTTCTAGCAGTTGTAATAAAGTGAATGCTTGTTTAGAATTGAGTCATGCTAGACTTGGGCATACTTCAATTTCTAAGCTTAAACACTTGCATCAGTTTAACCTTAATTCCTTGAATGACTTTCATTGTGAGACTTGTTCTATGTCTAAAATACATAGATTGCCTTTTGAAAGGAATTTTGCTGCTGCATACAATGCTTTTGATCTCATTCATATGGATCTTTGGGGACCTTACAAAGCTCCTACTTTCAATAGCTGTCATTATTTCCTGACTGTATTGGATGATCATACAAGAGTCACTTGGACTTTTCTATTGAAGGATAAAATGCAGGTCTTTAAGGCAGTGAGTGATTTTGTGGCATATGTAAAAAATCAGTTTGGCAGATCTATAAAGTGTCTTAGAACAGATAATGGCACTGAGTTTGTGCAAAGGAAATGTGTTGATTTCCTAGCATCTGAAGGAATTATGCATCAGAAAATTGTGCCTTATACTCCTCAACAAAATGGGAGAGTAGAGAGGAAGCATAGGCACTTGATAGAGACTGCAAGAGCAATCAGGTATCATGCTAATCTGCCTATCAGTTTTTGGGGAGAATGTGTTCTATCTGCTACACACATTATCAATAAACTCCAACTGTGAACTTGGAGTGGAAAACTCCTTATGAAATGCTCTTCAAGAAGGAACCTTCTTATGAAGAACTCAGAACAGTGGGCTGCTTGTGCTATGCACCTATTAATCATCATCATAGAGACAAAATGGAGGCAAGAGGGAGAAAGTGTGTGTTCTTGGGGTATCCTCATGGCCAAAAGGCTTACAAGGTCTGGGATCTTGAGACAAGACAGTTGTTTGTCAGTAGAGATGTTGTTTTCTATAAAAACAATTTTCCTTTTAAAAGGGAGAATACAGTAGCTGTGGAGAAGGTTACAGAAGTTGAGAACATCTTACCCTTGGTGAATCCTGCTCCAAATGATGATCCATTCCATACAAAACCAAATCAGTCATCTTTAACCAGTACCTCAAGCTCAAACATCCAATCTCCACACAACCAAAATTCCATTAGCCACAACTCACATGACCAAACTTCCCGAACACCTACCCATCAGATTATCCCAGACACGACCAGTTCCTCTAACTCTCCTCCAATACCCACACACCATTCACCAAATCTCCAAGACATGAATGAGTTCCCACCTCTCAGAAGGTCCACAAGAAATATTGTGGCCCCCAAGAGATTACAGGACTATGTGCATCCAAATCTCAGAAGAGATACATCCATGTCCAATTCTTTCTTTGCAAAATGCCTGACCTTGGATCATGATCATGATCCAATCTTCACCAAAACCTTTGCTTGTATGGCCTCTATAAAGGAACCTTACTTATACTCACAGGCCATTCAAGATCCCAAATGGATTGATGCCATGGAGCAGGAGCTAAAGGCCCTTGAAGAAAATAACACATGGGAGATGGCTGAGTTACCTCAAGGTAAGAAAGCCATAGGTAGTAAATGGGTGTACAAGATTAAGTAAAGACCTGATGGATCAGTAGAAAGATTCAAAGCAAGGCTTGTTGCCAAGGGATATAACCAAGTCAAGGGAAAGGACTATAAACACACTTTCTCTCCTGTTGCAAAATTTCCTACTGTCAGGATTCTTTTGGCTTTAGCCACTATGAGAAATTGGCCACTCCATCAACTGGACGTGAATAATGCATTTCTCCATGGTTTCTTGGAGGAGGAAGTATACATGCAGCCACCTGAAGGGTATGAAGTACCTAAGGCAGGCATGGTTTGTAGACTAAAAAGGCCTCTTTATGGTCTAAAACAAGCATCCAGGCAGTGGAATGCTCAATTATGTAATTTTCTTACTGAAAAAGGGTATAAACAGTCAGTGAAAGACTATTCATTGTTTGTTAAACAAACATCCAAAGGTATTGTTGCTGCTTTGGTCTATGTTGATGACCTTATGATAACTGGTGATGATGATCAAGAGATATCTGCATTAAAGGAGAGCTTGCACAAGGCTTTTACTATCAAAGATCTAGGCCTAGACAGATACTTTCTAGGCCTTGAAATCCAGAGATCATCCTCAGGAATGTACTTGCACCAAAGAAAGTATGTGCTTGATATAATTGAAGATCTACACATGACAGAGTGTAGAGAAGCAAAGTTTCCTTTGCCTACAGGTCTAAAGTTGTCTACAGACTCAGGGGAGATTTTGCAAGATCCTGAAAGATATAGAAGGCTCATAGGAAGGTTATTATTCTTAAACCTTACTAGACCTGATGTCATTTATGCTGTACAACATCTCAGTCAGTTCATGAGCCAACCTAGACAACCACACTATGATGCAGCCTTACATGTGGTGAAGTATTTGAAAGGAAATACCTCTATAGGCCTGTTCTATCCTGCTATCTCTCAACCTGATGTTACAGCCTACTGTGATGCTGATTGGGGAGCATGTGCATTCAGTGCAATACCTTAACAAGGTACTGTGTTTTTCTTGGACAATCACTTATATCCTGGAAGACTAAGAAGCAAGCAACTGTCTCCAAATCTTCTGCTGAAGCAGAATACAGAAGCTTATCTATGACAACTAGTGAGCTGATATGGGTTCATGAGGTCTTACAAGCATTACATGTGAACTCTCCCTTGCCCATTCCTTTATTCTGTGACAATAAAGCTGCTATCCACATAGCAGAAAACCCAATCTTCCATGAAAGAACAAAGCACATCAGAATTGATTGTCACTTTATTAGAGAGCAACTACAGCAAGGCTTTGTGTATCCTCAGTTTGTCAAGAGCAAAGTTCAGCTGGCTGACATATTCACTAAAGCCTTGGGAGAAAAACATCACTCTTATCTCTCTTCCAAGTTGGGACTTGTTGGGATCCCATCAAGTCCAACTTGAGGAGGGGATATAAGATTATGCTATATGTTCTCTTTGTCTCATATTTGCATTTCCTTAAGTCTTATTGCTCTTTTATGTAAATAAGGCATGATAGGGAGTGTGCCTCTCACGTGCCAAGACACCCTTTATAAGGGATCCAGGTTTTTTCAGGGTTTCTGTAATAATGATTGAGTATCTATATTGATGGGACTGAGGCTCAGCCATCACATCAGCTTTTTCCAATCCCGAAATTGATTGCTTCTAATCATGATGCAAGGTTTCTATTTCCGCTTGATGATTTCTATTTTTGATCATTGATTTGTGCTCTTCATAGCTTAAGATCTATTGTGTTGAGCAAATATGAGCTTACAGCAGCTTAGTTTTACATCTTCAGATAACATAATAATGATTTGTTTTATCTACGAGGTCAAATATAAAGCCGTAGGGATAAATCAATTCCGTAGACATTTTAATTGCTTTATGCGTCTTTACATACATAGTTGTGCTTGCTATTGTGCGTAGTATTATACGCAACAAGTTGCTTCCTTCTAGCATACAACAAGTCCAATTTATCACAGTTTTAAGTTGATGCGTTTTGTTTTGCACGTTGTACAGTCTTCTTTTAGGCGTGGTCTCTTTATTGTATACTAACTTTTCATTTAGTTACGAAATTAGTTTATGTCATTTCTTAGAAACTTGGAGTGCCTTGCCAACATTAATTAATTAATATAGGATCGATTTTAAAACGACACATTTTGGCTTTTGATCAATGCATACAAACAACAGTGTTCTCCACTTCTAATATTACACCACTTATATCACTTCAAGATGACTTGCTCAGCCTTCCAAGGGCTGAGGCAAACACAAGAATTAATGGTTGATGAAACCCATACATATTGCATATATGCATTGCATAATGATTCAGTGATTGTTGTAGATGTTGCTGGTTCAGTGAGGTTTAGTTTGAATTTTGTTAATTCTAAATAATGTGTTACTTGTGCCTTCATTCAAGCATTACAATCAATCGTCAGTGGGATTGGTTGGTAGAAGAACGTGGCTTTTTAGCACTTTCCACTGATGATCAATGTGTTTTCCAGGACCTTACCACTAAGAGAAATGTGGGAAGAGGGCATATGATCAGTGGGTTATAAATCACGAGCACAGAGTGCTAGTACAAGCTGCTTTCAATGGAGTTTCAGATCAAATAAAGGCTTGTGATCAACAAATTAATAAAGCTCAGTACTTGTTATGCATTATATATTATTCATGCAAGGCAAGCCCAAATCTCTATCCAATAGATTCACATTGTAAAGATTTTTTTTCTGTGGCAGTTGTGTGCTTGCAAAGCAGCATCGTTTCCCTTTCGAAAGAAGTATTTCTCTTACCTCTAACCCTTTTGATGGACTTGGTTCACTTGGATGTTTGGGGTCCGTACAGAACATCCACTTATGAAGGAGTTCCATCGGTATTTTTTTACTGTTTTAGATGATCACATTCGATATACTTGGACATGTTGAAATCAAACTTACTGGTGCTTCAGTCCATCACAGATTTCCTAGCATATGTTTAGACATAGTTTGGTGCTTGTGTAAAGGTGTGAGATTCGCATGCAGTGACATCCTTTTAGTCTTATTCAATAGGTGATTGATATTTGTATCACTAGTGCAAAAATTACATTTTAACCCACTATATATAATAGGCCGAATGTTAAAAGATTCGGGATATATCATCTTAACCCGCTTTCAATCAAGGAAGCCTTGGTCATTGTTTATTTGTATTTCACTTGTGGATTGATCAAGTGAGAGTTGATCAGTCGAACATAGGTAAGTTTTAACCTTTTGAGTCCTCAAAATTAGAAATATGTTTATTTTCCCTTATGAGTTCTGCGTCGGTTATAATTTTGATGGCTTGATTAGCCCTTTGCTTATTGTGAGAGGTTAATATTGGAGTTGTCCCACGTCCTAGAAAATAGTCTCTCCTCCCCAACCGGAACTCAACGACCCTTTTCTTATTTTTCAGCTTTGTATCAACCGATCTGTTATTCTTCAAACAAGCAAACACATATATGCAGAATTGAAGGTGTACGTGGTTTTATATACGAATTAAATTATATACCGAGAGGTGGTTTTAAATCAATACTTTGATTTTGTTGTATGACTAATGCAAATTAAAACTTTCTTGTTTGAAATATTGACTGTGGTTTAAGGAATGGCTTGTTCTGCAATCTAGGAAATGGTTTTTACAAAATACATGCACTTCAAATGACAAATACATCAGCACTGGGCGGTTTCATTAATCCATCTGGGTACTGAACGTATGTATCCTCAGACCATACTTTGGTTTATATATATATATAGGTTAGTTCCGGTGTGGTGTACTCAGAAATGATTCGTCTATTTGTTCATGATTATTCGACTGCTTTCACATAATTATTCATCTGTAAAAAGAGTGTAAAAAATGTAAATTTTATTCTAACGAATAATCTTCCAATATCACCGAATAATTTCATTCCACCGAATAATCTCCCAATACCATTGAATAATCAGAAGTTACTTTTAATCTCATCCGTTGATCTTCTTAATTCAATGGCCCAGATTTTGTTCACATGATACACGTTAAGGGCTGAGTACATATGATCTATTGTCTATATATATATATATATATATATATATATATATAGAGAGAGAGAGAGAGAGAGAGAGAGAGAGAGTATGGATCATATGTACTCAGCCCTTATTGTGTATCATGTACACAAATCTGGGCCGTTGATCTATAGAAAATGGAAGGATAAGATAGTGCCACATGTATTGATAGCTTTTTAAAAAAAAGGTGGAAAATTTCACCCAATTTCACCCAACCAAAACGTGAAGTGGTGAGAATAATTTACAAAACCTAAATCTCTAACTGGTTCCCAAATTAAAAGAGAGTCGCCTCCTTCTTGCTCCCATGGAGGATAGCGAATGAGATGGTGATGGCGGATGGCGGATGGCGATGGCGATAAGCCCCGACCTGTCTCCGGTAAGCGCCGCCCAGGCTATGAAGGAGACGGCCGCCGAAGTCGCCGAGGAAGAGAACGAGGACCTGCAGGTGGCAGATCGACGAATTTGATGCCAGATCTCGATTCCTCTCCTCAAATCCTTCCCATGGAGGATAGCAGCTGAGATGGTGATGGCGGATGGCGATGGAGGATGGCAACTCGGTAAGCAAGTTCGAAGGAGATGGCGATGTCGGCTAGCGAAGGCGGCGGCGGAGACGAGGGTTGCACCTGAGCAGCATCGACGAGGCAGAGGAGGACACCGAGGACTCCTCTTCTCCGGTGTGTGATTCTGAGTGGTTGTTCAACTCCGGTGGTGGTGAGGGCGTTCTTGTGCGATTCCGTGTACGATTCCGAGTGCTTGATGGGTAAGCCCCAATTTAATTGAATATTTGGGATTGATTGTTAAATGTTTATAGTGATGAAGTTGGGATTTGTGTTTTTGAACGAAATTATTCATGGATTTCGCATTTGTGATTTTTTTTTACCAACACTGTGGTCGGAAATAAATATTCAGAAAGGGAAGTTTCACATAAATTTTACTTGGAGGTAGTTTTTAGGATCAAATTTCATTTGTTCACACCCAATAGGTTGCATTTTCTTTCAATTAAAGTTGTCTATGTTTCTCAATGTATTCATAATTCTTGTGCTTATATGCTCCTCCATATTTGACTGAATTCTTTAGACTGATTATGTCTTTAGACTGATTATTGTTGCATTTTTTTCCCGCTATGTAGGAGGCTTGGGATCACTTCAACACTCTTGGGTCACTTTGAAAACCTTATTGTGTATCACTTTGAAAACCTTATTGTTGCCTGTAATTTTATATTTTGAAGGTTGAATGTTGAATGTTGAATGTTAAAGTTGCCTGCAATTTATTCAATGTCAGAGGTATTCGGTAGAAAAGCCGAATTATTCAGGTGTATGGAGCGAATTATTCAGGTGTATGAACCGATTTTGTGTTTAAGGATATGAGTTTTTTTTTTAGGTTGGCATTCGTATGAATGAAAAATGCATATACTATCGAATAATCATGTGATACCATTGAATAATCCAGCAATACCATCGAATAATATTTAGTTATTTGTTAAAATGACAGCCGAATAATATTGTAACATCATCGAATAATCAAGCGATATCATCGAATAATCAAGCGATATCATTGAATAATCAAGCGATATCATCGAATAATTATTAGTTAAAAGTTTAGGGCGTTTTCAAGGTGGTAGCCAATTAGAATAATTAATCGATACCATCGCATAATCCGTCGATACGATCGAATAATCCAGATATACCATCGCATAATCTGTCGATACGATCGAATAATCCAGATATACCATCGAATAATGTCAAAAGAGTGCATCACACACGCCCCCAATTCAGCAAGTTGGCAAGAAAAAACGTGGGTCCCACTGATTTTTAATTAAAAAAAAGCTAAAATTGTCTTTTAATCTCAGCCATCAATTTCATTCAATCAACGGCTCAGATTTGTGTACATGATACATGTTAAGAACTGAGTACACCGGAACCAACCCCTATATATATATATATATATATATATATATATATATATATATATATATATATATATATATATATATATATATATATATATGGTGTGGTTCTGGTGTTCACAACCCTTAGAGTGTACCTTGTACACAAATCTGGGTCATTAATCTTAGAGTAATGGATGGCCTACAATCCGCCACGTGTCCGGGTTTTTAAAATAAAAAAAATCAAAACTGCACCTTTAATCCACCATTTGAAGCGTGAGGCGCGTGGTATTCTTATGCAATTAAAACCCTAGACTGACCTTTTTTGTATTCATCTTCCTCATGTATGTCGGCGTCCTTTCGAAGAGGGCACACCATCTCCATCACAAAATCACACTCGAACAGCACCAACAATCCCTCATCGGCGGCGAAGGAAGCGTGCGCGGCTATTCCAGAGGCGAGTGTAGCGGTGGAGCAGCCTTGTCGAGTGGAAGGCGCACCAAGAGGGCTCGCAATCGTACGTAGCCAAAACCGCGTGGGTGGGTAGTTACGGCGGTAGTCCTGGCCGATCGTCGTCATCAAACTAGGGTTGGTTGAAGGAAGAAGAAAGAACCACCATTGATGGGTAAGCACAAATTCTTTTTTAAGGTTTGGGACTAATTTAGGGGTTTTTGAAGTGATTAAGTTGTGATTAATTTGTATATATGAAATTACTCAACAATTTGAGGGTTATTTGGTATAATTGATTGGTTAATGTGTGGTTTTTTGAGAAAGGAACTATAGCTCTATATAAAATTGAATTGAATCTGGTAATTGGAGGGTTTTTGGAGGATATTTCGACGATTTTTTTTGGTTTTTTTTATGGTATTTTCACCTCGTAAAAATACGAATTTCACTGAATAATCCACCAATTATCGTTCAATGTACCCGTTAAATCGATCAATTCAACCGAATAATTTGAAAATTTACTTATTCACAACGGTTATGTAATTATTCATCGCTTCTGTGTACCTCGTAAAAATAAGAATTCCACTGAATAATCTATCAACTATCGTTCAATGTACGGGAGAAATCGACCGATTCAACCGAATACTTCTAAAAATTTACTTATTCACAATGGTCCACTGAATAATCTCTCAACTATCGTTCAATGTAAGCGAGAAATCGAACGATTCAACCGAATACTTCTAAAAATTTACTTATTCACAACGGTTATTCAATTATATATTTGTCGCTCTGTGTACCTCGCAAAAATAAGAATTCAACTTAATAATTTCTCAATTATCGTTCAATGTACTCGTGAAAACGACCGATTCAACCAAATACTTCTAAAAAATTACTTATTCACAACGGTTATGCAATTATATATTCATCGCTTCTGTGTATATCGCAAAAATAAGAATTCCACTGAATAATCTACCAATTAGTGTTCAATGTGCGCGTTAAATCGATTGATTCAATCGAATAGTTCTAAACAAGTATTTATTCACAACGATTATGCAATTGTTCATCGCTTTTGTGTACCTCGTAAAAATAAGAATTTCATTTAATAATCTCCCAATTATCGTTCAATATTCGCGTTAAATCGACTGATTCAACTGAAACCGTTCATTTATCATATTTTCAAAAATATCAACCGACCGTGCAAGGTAAAAAAAAATCAGATCGGATGTGATGATATCTAATTTAACAATATAAAAGTTTGTTTTTTTAATTGTCTAAATAAAAAAAATAAGGGAAAGCTTCAGATAAAAAAAAAATGGGAAAGCTTTTTTTTAATTGTTATGTGGGACCCACCACTTTGTCAAAAATTGAATTGCATCTTTCACTCCCCCCGTACATGAACATCACGCGCCACATTGTGGAGCGTATTGCCGGATATGCACCAAAGTGGGCGGGTCCCACCTGTTTATAATTAAAAAAAAATGTAAAACTCCCTTTTAATTTCACCCATTCATCACAATGAAATCAATGGCCCACAATTGTGTACAAGGTACACCATAAGAGTTGTGAACAAAAGATCCATACTATATATATATATATATATATATATATATATATATATATATATATATATATATATATATATATATATATACACACACATATTATATCCATCTTCTTATAGTTGTATTATACGCAGTATTACACTAAGGACGTCATTTTAATTTGTGACCGTCTCTCTTGAATCTGTGATGATACTTACGATCGTCTATGGTCGAAACAATCCCAATGGAACATAATTAACACAACTAAATCCTTTGACGATTCACATGTGTTGAGTCCATCTTGATGTCATATTATATATATTTGATGTGATGTTATATGTATGATGGAAGACAAAAAAAGGTAGTATTTATTTTATGTAAATATCAATTAGATTATATTTAATTAGTTGTTGGAGATTTTGTGCAGGATTTGATTTGGTTATTGAAGATTTGAGGTTGACTTTCTAAAAGCCTCTTTGAGGATTTTGTGAAACAATCTTCAAGTTCAAAAGGTTGTTGGTTTGTTGAGATTTACAAGAGATTTGGTTGAACCAAATCTCCAAGTTGCTTTCAACGTTTTAAAACAAACCATCAATACTAAGACGTTTCAAGACCTTACTGTCAGAGATTAGGCCTTACTAACAGTGGCTCAAATGTTACACAAAGAGGCTCGGGCTTGGATCTATTTGAATGGACCTATTTGTTGAATGGGCTCAATTGGTTATTGGGCCTAATTTATAATTGGGCCTAATTTTTTTTACTAAGCCTACAATTTTCTAATAATGGGCCTAAGCATAATATTGGGCCTAAACAATTGGATTTCAAGCTTCGGAACATAATTATGCTAGTGGGTTTTAAATTCTATCTTATCTTATATATTTGTTAGCTTTAGTTGAGATTTTCCAGGGATCCTTCAACGTTTCTATTTGAGAGGATTTCAACATGAAGGTTCTGGAATGTGATTTGCTTTGAGATTTGATTTATTATCCTACGTAGTTATATATTTGGTTTAACCTTTTTAAAGTCTATTTCTTATCTAACCAAATATATATTAGCTTGTTTGTTGAGATTCTTCAGGGGTTTTTGGTTGAACAAGTCTTCTGCTCCTTCAACGTCTCAAATTAATCAAATCCCAGCGTATACAAACGGAGCTTCTAGAATAAATTTCAAACGCCGAGAGTTCTCCCAGGCGTATCTTTAGCGACGTTTCTCAACAACCTTGAAGTCCTAGTTCAGGCGTTCAAATTCGATGGGCTGTCCTTTATAAGGAGATCAAGAGGATCGCAGTACAGAAGACCACAAGCGCATAACGTCTCCCTGCTATCTCATCTCCTGCAACAACAACATCATCTCGCATCTCTCCATTGGTTTAATTGTTTTATTTCTTTGAGAGTTTGTGAGGTTTACATTGAGCTTTATCGTACAATTCATTCTAGGTTATACTAAGGGTACATCTCTACCCAAACGTATAGATACTTCGGTATCGGTAGGACTTTGTTTCACTGGTGTGTTTGGGTTGCTAGATAGGAAGTAGTCTAGAAGAGGGAAGGTCTTCTAGAGGTTGTATCTAGGGCTCATAAGATAAAGTGAAATAAAGTTGTTGAATCCTACGGGTTGGATAACCCTAGGCGGGGACGTAGGCGGTTGTGCCGAACCTCGTTAACAAGTATCGTGTGCTTTTCTTTCTGCTATTTACATTCTTGCTTGTCTTTGCTTTACATATTGTTCACCACGTTTTTCTTAACTAGTTACTGTTTTGCAGATAAGGTCTTACTTCTAGCGGTAAGATCTTACCAGTTTTAGCTTTTGCGAAAAGTTTCCATACTCTATTCTTTCTCCTTCTAGAGTATTTCTTTGCCTTTTATCTGCCTATTCCGCACTTCAACATGCTTGTTCTTTTAAAGTACCAACAAGCGTACGTATTGAGCACGTACTGCTATTGAGGCAGAAGGATGGCAAGCCTACCATATATTACAGCTAGCGGTATTATGAATAATTCTACGGTTTTTCTATACTATGCCGGCCCTTGGGCATAGGATAAGAACCTTGATAAGGAAAGATTCCCTACCAAACATAGCATTGACTCTAAAAAAATCATTTTCAGAAAAGCTAAAATAATTTAATTTGGGAAAATCTTTCTCATTCAAGTTTCTTATCTCATGCCCTTGAGGTATATGATAGAAAAATCGATAATTCTATAGCTCAGGTTTATTCCTTCTAGCACTTTGCTGAGCTTGAATCGCTTGACTCTAACGACACCCGAGAGTTCACATTTTCCGCACCTGGCTGCACTTCTGGTGTTAATCGTCCAGCGCGCCAAAGTACTTACAACTGACCAATGTGTCATCTCCTACAATCTCTCTCAACGGATCAGAAGATTTTTGGTTTACACTGGGGAGGACAAGCAAATCCAACATTTACCCTATTCTTAATGCTTTCGAGTTGTACATTGCTGTAAATCTTCCAGTTTCACCAACAAACCAAGTAGATGGTATGGATCTTACACTTTTTAATTTGTTTCTAAGTCTTCACCAGAGAGTGAATATAGGAGCATGTCCTACACAGCCAGTGAACTCATTCTGGTGCAAGGTTTGCTCTCTGATCTCAAGGTGAATCTGTCATTGCCTGTGACCCTATTATGTGATAACAAAGCAGCTCAAAGTTTGGCATCTATCTAATCATGTGTATCATGAACGAACTAAACACATTCGTATCGACTGTCTCTTCATTAGAGAGCTCATTCAACAAGGAGAGCGTTAACATCTGAAGTGATGAATAAAACTCTTTGGGCGCATCAACATCATATTCTGTGTATCAAGCTTGGCCTTGTTCTTGATCCCCAAGTCAAGCTTGATGGGGGTATTAGAAGTTGTTAGACGCTCCCTCCTCTCTTTCCTGTATAAATGAGAGCGTTGTTGCTGATCAACAAAAGGTGAGAAGCTTTGTAACAAACTTTCCTTGTATTGCTTCAATGGAAAACTCCATTTTCGTTCTCAATTGAGGTTTCATATTCTGAAATCAGCAGTAAGAAAAATAACTCAATCTTTGAGAGATGTGGTAACAAAGTATTCCAATTGTTTTTACGACTATAAATATGAGCAAAAATGATAACATATAATTGACGAAATTAAGATTTTGGTGAATTTTGGATGATATTTACTTATTTTAACGAGAATAATATAATTTAACCAATTTTATATCATTTTTTGACCCAATTTATGGTCGAAAAAATGACTCGTGATATTTTGTTATTATCTCTCCTAAAGATCGGATTATTTTTCTTACAGTTAAAATGAGAAGATATTTTTTTAACACCCTTCTAAAGATTAGGTTATTTTAATTAGCTAGTTTCACCTTTATTTTCTTATACTTTCTAACAAATGTCTCTTCTTAAATACTCCGTATTTATCAAAAAAAAAAAATTGTCATTTTTTCTTCCTTCCCGTAAAATTCTACTCCGTATCAATTTTCCCCAACTAAATAGGCTTAATTAAGACTCCCCTCTCTCCTGGTTGACGGAGTCTTCAAAAATTTTATTCAAATTTATGAGTCAGGGGATCAGGATGAAATGAATCTACAAATAAATAAGAACAGGCAATTAAAGCTTCCCAGCTGGCAGAAAAGGAAATTATATATGTAAGATATAAGTATATTTTATTGTATTGATGACTCCGTCAGTAAGCTCTTAATTATTAATTTATTCCGATACATCCCTTTTGAAAAATGTAGGTAAGAGTTGGAACCCAATGCATTTAAATTGACTACTGTGATTTACAAATTCTTGGTATGGAGATCGACTCGTACGCGATTTTGACTCGAAACCAACGAACGAATATGCAGTGGCGGATCTTAGGGGGCTCGGGGTGGCTGGAGCCCACCCCTCCCCCCAATCCTAAAAAGGGTGTAGGTATATTTATATACCTGTTCTGTTTGTAATATATAGAAAAGAAGTAGGCTAAAATCGAAAAAACAACATGTCCCAGCGGTAAAAGCATGGAATGGCCGGAGTTTTTAAAAGGAGTACATAAACCCTGGTTCGAATCCCTTATCTAACCCCCCTCTTGATTTTTTTAACATCAACAAGCCCTCCCATTTTTTTTAAACCCCCCCCCCTCCTGATTTTTTAACATCAACAAGCCCTCCCATTTTTTTTAAACCCCCCCCCCCAAATTTTTTTCAAACATCAACAGCGCGTACATGCCAGAGCAATTTTTATTTTTAAGATCAACTTATTTTAATTTCTTTTTTAAAAAAAATTGCTTGATTTTGGATTTTGATTTTGGAAATTAATTTTGTGAAATTAGCTAGGTTTGAGAATCAATTTTGTGAATTAAAATAGATTTGTGGATTGAATTTATTTTTAAAATCAACTTATTTTAATTCCTTTTTTTAAATTGCTTGATTTTGGGTTGTGATTTTGGAAATCAATTTTGTGAAATTAGATAGGTTTGAGAATCAATTTTGTGAATTAAACTAGATTTGTGGATTGAATTTGTGATTTGAGTGATTATTTATGTGTTTTGCAAACAAGTAAAAAATTGAAATACAGATTGAAAATTCTTCAAACAAATCCGAACAACCAATTTACACAATCCCAAACTCTGAGTTTAAATTGTGAACAATTTCTGAAAAGCTCAATCCCTCCGAACACTAACAAATTAATTTCAAGAGGTTTCAGAAGCAATAGATATTCGTTAATTGACCCTCAACTTCTTCACCTTAAATTCAAAATTTTAGAATTTTGGTTGTGATTAATCGAATAGGGATCGTACTTGATGAAACTCAATTGTAAAAAATATTCTGAATATAAAGTAATTTGCCTTAACCTAAAAATAACCTTAGCGGTAATTAAATTGAAATCAGCAAGAAGTCCAACAAGCTAAGGTGAGTATATTGTTACTTAATTTGTAACCATTAACAAACCAACAACCTAATTCAGTATATATTTATTTAGGCGTAAGGAACAAAAATGGCTCTACATAATTTGATTTTTGATATCATCATTGATCTAGATTCGCAACTTACACGAGTGCTTTTCAGCCCCCCCTTACCTAAAATCCTGGATCCGCCACTGCGAATATGCAACAACTCTTAAGAAACAACGAAATAAATTACAATGGATATGTGTTTATTTTTCTATGTCTTGTTTTTATATGTGTTGCATGTAATATTGTTATATGCTTATATCAGTTATACGTATGTGACGAGTATACATATAACATATACTATATATTATGTTATACATGAATGCACGACTATAGTTATATCCAGCTAAGTTGTTGTTGTGAATATCCCCGAGTGAATATTGTTAAAGAGAAGGAGAATGAACAGTATGACACAAAGGATTTCCGTGTTTTGACAAGAACCGCGCAGAACACCCTGCAGAGAAAAATCTCTGTGCAGTTAGGGTTTCTTATTATTGTGATGCTTTGATAGATACACAGACACACCATAATTCAACCTTACTCCCTCTATTTATAATAGAGAACCCTATAGATAAACATAAATATAGATAAAACCTAACTTATCTAGAACATATTATAAATAAAACCATCTATATATAAAGCCATATATAGATAAAACTTGATATAGATAAATTGACTTGGACACCAATCCAATTTATCTATCTACCTAGGATGATTAATTGTCTCATACAACAATCTCCACCTAGACAAATAATCTATCTATAACAACGAACAGAGACATCTTTAGGACATTGTCTGCTTCCGGTCCTCCCGTGCTCCGCTCCCTGGGGCTCCTTTCTTGAATATCATCAAGTGATGTTGATCAAGTCCAAGTGATGCTCCTTGATAGGGTTGTGCATCGGTCTAAAACCTAATCGAACCGGGCCGAACCGAACTGAATCAAAACCGAAAATCTCAAAATTTCAAACCGAAAGCCGAACCGAATTTCCGGTTCGGTTCGGTTATTTGCTGGTTTGGTTTGTGTTCGGTTCAGTTTTAACATAATTGAACCGAATTTCCATAAAAAAAATTAAAGTATATAAATATATACACTGTATTTGTATTATGTGTATATATACACATATTCCAATATAAAGTATGCAAATACATAGAGGGAATTAAAACAAATGACCTTTGCCCCGGAAAACTTTGCGCCCATAACCCACTATCCATTTCAATTTGCTAGGGTTAACCCTCCCCCTCAAAAAATTGCATCCAGCCGGTAATTGTTTACCTTCAATAACCGGTCTCTTTCTTTGCCTCTCTCCTGCCCATCGATGCAGAAAATTCAGAGAGAGAGAGAGAGATTGAGGGATCGTAGGCGGAATCAGAGAGAGACGGAGGCGGAGGGCGGAGGCGTGTGACAGGCGCCGGATCGGAGGAGTTAAGGGGAGCGACGGTGGCGGAAGCGCCAGGAGTCGGCGGGGGAATTGAGAATGAACTGCTAGCTGTTAGGGATTGATGATGAAATTGAGATGAAATTGAACTGCTAGCGGGAGTCGGTGGGGGCGGAGATGCGGAGGAGCTAGGAGACATCACCGACGGAGTTATCGAGTAAAGACATATAGGACCTTGCGGGAGTAGGCGGCGGGGACGAGGGTGAAAGCGCGGTGGACGAAGCCGTTGGCGCTGCGGTACTTGAGGGCGAGGGATAGAGCCTTGTCGAGTACCTGCTCCGTATCAGAGATGATGCGGGCGGTGGGGCGCTCGTAGAGGTCGGAGGAGGAGCGGGCGGCTTGCCGGAGAAGGTCAGCCAGCTTGGAGGTCTTCGATTTCAGGTCGAGGCACTCCTGCCGGAACGAGGAGCACTCATCGGAGACCTTGATTACCTGATCGGCGACCTGGATTGGCTTGGTTAGGATTTGCTTGACCTTGTCTGCCATGGGAGAGAGGGGGATGTGAAGACGCCAGAATTCACAGTGGGTTGCAAATTGGGGGAAATTTGACCAAAATTGAAGGAATTAGGGCTGGAAATTGGAAGGATGATTGTAAATCTAAGCGTTTTGAAGGAATCAGCCTTGACTACAATCAAGTAGTTCCGCTTTGTGTTTTCCCCTCAATTATAATCACTCTTTAGGTTTGCAATCTCATTGTCTTTTTCATTCATCTTACCTTGTGTCAAATTGTATCTTATTAAGTTATTATCACCTTAATAAGATGGAAGCAAGCGAATTGCATCTAGAGGTCAAACCGCTTGGTTGCATTGAATTCTTAACACAAGAAACGTGTTGGGGGGGTTCAGCAATCAACAGTTCATCTTGGTCTTTGGCACCAGATGTTATTGGTTATTAGTTTACTTTCAAGGTTTGCGTCTATAGGAATCATAGAGTCCTGGTGATTCTAAGGTTGTTAAGCATGTTATTCTTTTGTTTCTGTTTTAATCCTACAAATATACGAATGTTTTGTGGGTGAGTTTCTGAGGGTCTTAATGAATAGAGAAAAACGAACTTAACTCTTTCATTGGATTTTGTCTAACATCACTCACTATAGAGTTAATGCATGTGCTTTTCTTGTGTCATGTACATCGTATTTA
This sequence comes from Persicaria maculosa, assembly GCA_963922045.1. Lineage (NCBI taxonomy): Eukaryota > Viridiplantae > Streptophyta > Magnoliopsida > Caryophyllales > Polygonaceae > Persicaria > Persicaria maculosa. The sequence continues at coordinate 12,484,268 of OY998256.1, forward strand.
AATAACATGTTAATAGTAGTTCATGTCATGTACACCGTCTTTGAATGACAAGTTCGAATTTCCCATAATTACAGTCAGTTAACCTTGTTACTTCCATTTCGCAAGTTCAATGGAAAATATGCACTAAATATGTTGGTAAAGTTAAAGCTAAGAACCCATGCATCATCCTTTAATCTGAATTCATCACCTAATACAAAATGGCTAATTCTAAGCAGTGCATCATTTACTTTTACTAAAACTTAAGCCAAATTCTAAATTCAATAAAATACCAAGCTTCACAATTCTAAAATTCAATAAAATAACAAGCTTCGCACATGTCATGTAAATCAATTTACCTGTCAAGTAAACAATTCACGTGTTAAGTAAAACAATTCACGTGTCAAGTAAAATACAATATGTGTCATGTAAGTTCGGTATGGGTGACATGTAAATTCAATATTGGTGACGGGTAATTATATGCTGATTCGGACCTTTCTAATTGAAAAGGTTATCACCGCGATTCAATCTATGTGGCAAAGAGAGGATTCAAGGGCTACGATTTTCATCCAACAAGACAACGCAAGAACTCATGTTCATCCATACGATGAGCAATTTAAGCTTGCCGCTTCACAAAATGAAGGAAAAGAGTGATTACCTCTTTAGAAAGCTATAGGAATTTACAGAACCTGATTTGGTGCTCTATGGACGAATTTACACAATTTTCTATCGAAACCGAGCACTTTTTCCTCTCTTTTCCATGATAGCAGCACCAAAGGCTTATTATTTACATGACACGTGAATTGATTTACATGACACATCCATTGTTTTACATGACATCTCAATTGTTTTACATGACACCTGAAAAGGTTACACGTTTACTTACCGATCAACATATAATTACCCGTCACTCATACTGAATTTACATGTCACCCATACTGGATTTACATGACATATAATGTATTTTGCTTGACACTTGGATTTTTTTACTAACACTTGAATTTCAGACATATTCTATTCCTTTTTTATGATTCAGAATTCCTTCTGCTATACATTTATTTTGTGGGTAGACAATTGACATGCCTAATGTATTGAAAATCATGTTTGGATAAACTTTATCATTGTGAAGCTTGGTAGACAATTGACATGCCTACTGTCTTCAACTAATATAGTTTCTGCCAAATTCAGCATGTTCTTCGTCTTCATCGAGATTGGGTGTAGCAAACACCTTCCTCCGCCACCAACTTCAATGAATTGAAAACCCGCCACCGAGCGCTCCTTTGCCAAGTGCTTTAAGTATGTGCTTTTCTCGTGTCATGTAGATCGTATTTGAATGACATGTTAATATCAGTTCATGTCATGTACATCGTCTATAAATGACAAGTTCGAATTTCTCATAATTACAAAATGTGCGAACCACTTCATCGAGCTCGAATTCCACACTAGTGTAAACATGGTGTTGTGAACAGATTGTGTTGTGATTTTGGTTGAATATTTTGCAGTTTTCGTATTGAACATATTGTATTGTGATTTTGGTTGAATATTTTGCAGTTTTAGTATAAACCCGCACATGTCATGTTAAAGGGTGTATCCTGTCATGTTAATATCATTACCTGTCATGTTATTTTCTTTCATTAAATAGAAGAGGATCGATTCGCATTACCTGTCATGTTATTCGCATTACCTATCATGTTAAAGAGTATAACCTGTCATGTTAATAGCATTATCTGTCATGTTATTTTCTTTCATTAAGGCAAGCTTTTCACAAATGACTGACAATAGTTTGAGGCTTTAGCTGATCTATGATCATACGATGAGTGCAGATCCATTTGCATTCAGGCACAGATGCTCCCTTAAATGTTCATTCCGGCAGACATGACAGTTTCACCTACTACATGACACCTACACAGATCAACATGTCACTTGTTTAGTCAGACGTGACAGATGGCAAAGTTGCAGCAATTTAGTTTTTACATAGTTGTCGTAATGATTTTCATTCAGTCACTAGATTTACATGACACATAATGTATTTTACTTCCCACATGAATTGTTTTACTTAACACGTGAATTGTTTTATTTGACATGTCATCCATACCGGATTTACATGACACATAATGTATTTTACTTGCCACATGAATTGTTTTACTTGACACATGACATATATAATTACCCGTCAACCATACTGAATTGTTTTTACCGGTTAGATGGTTGTAAGTTTCAAATCGACAAAGACCAAGGATCAACCTAGATAGCCCATTTGAGATGAATATAGGGAATATAAGCATGAAAGTTAGATTGCAAAACGAACAGTTGAACAAACAAACACAATTCAATTCATATACAAATATACAATTAGACTAGCAAAATTCAGAAACTTGTTCACAATTTCACATACAAATCACATAAACCTGTCGTACGGATCACAATTGTTCAGCAGCCTGTTCACTCAAAATTCAGAAATAAGAACTCTCAAACTTGAGGTAGCTGAGGTAGTTGTTCAACAGCTAGACAAAAGACTATATAAACTGCTCTTGATCAGCTCGTACCTCTTCAAAAATACGGGTGCAGAGGTAGCTTAGGTAGTTGGTTCCACCGGGACTGCTGCGGCTTCATGCTTGTCTTTGTCGATCTTGTCTTTGTCACTCTTGAATAATATTCCCATTATAACCCGAACATGAAATGAATTGCCACCTGAAAGCAAAGATATCAACTTTGAGGTGATTAGAGATCCAATTGGGAGTTTGCAGTGAGCTTTAATAAGTGAAGTCTACAAGGGATCATCACTTTTTTGAAATAATTCCATCTCATAAAAAGCATGAGAATCTGATCCTTTCTACCATTCTCTTAGACTAGTACCAGCAAATGAGGCTCCAACTTGTTATTTTCTATCGCATGTTGAAAAGCCCCATTCACCTAAAGTAGCTACAGAACCCAGAAAGATGATCATGCTACTAATGGTGCAAGGACGAAAGCAATATTAGTAGTACACAATCAAAGTTGCATATAAACTTAAATATGAAATTGGCCCATCATAACAGCTCCAAGAGATGCTCACTAGGGCATTGATTTCAGGGCCAAATCCAACTGAAAACTAAGCTCTGAAACTCTGCAGATATGGTGCAATTACCCTGTCACATATCGTAAACCGTTTCTAATTCATAGGATCTGAAAATATACTTTGAAGATTGACCATATGTTCCTTATAAATAGCCTGTATACACTCACAGCTTATTTGTAACACAACAAACTTAGCATCATCCAAAACCAAAATTTTCAGTTCATAAATGACAGAAATCAGTTCCATGCCAAGGTAATTTATGAAGGCCCGTGGATATTGGATAGTATAAGGAAAAAAATTTACAGCATAAACATATATTAACACAATAAATATTTAAAACATACAAGTAAGGTAGATTTGGACCAGAGTACCAGACAAACACAGCCAAGAAGATTGCTGCAATTTTAATCACGACTCCAAAGCACAACCACCAAGAGCAGCTTATGAATTAGCCTATAAGTGAAAACTGAATTTCTTCACACCTAGGACGAAATGCAACGAGAATAATCCCGAACTCATATTCGGTGAGTTCTAAAGAATCATCAAATGAAACTCAAAACGAACACCAGAGAAGCAATTCTCAAAGAAAACAAGTGAAAATCAATCTTCAACTCGGAAATTGAGCAGATAGAAGAACTGAATACCAAATTAAGAAGCTATTCTCAAAATCGACAAAAAAAAAAAAGGGGGGGGAGAGATCAGCAAGTGCACATGAATAGCTTAACAGCCGCGAGTTACAAGTAGCAGGCAAAAGAATCCATAGAAAAAACAAAAGCGAGAAAATTTTTTACCTATAAACAACGACGAGCTCATCGAAGTCCGAGCGTGCAGTGCAGAGAGAGAGGGGTGGGGAAGGGAGATGAATTGCCGCCTGGTAATCTCCAAGGAAGCACTTCGTACAACTTCATTTTTCAGGTCTTCTGTTAAATATCTTGATACTCTGTCTGCCTCCAAGAAAGTCTGAAAAACAGTCACCACATGAGAGAACAAACTAGAAGGGTTGAAAAAAAAAGATACTGACAGAAAATTCCCCATGGACACCATTTGGTTGTCTACTAGACACGTCAGATTCAAGCATCAGAAAGTGAAATATTACAAAACAGAAGTATATGAATCAGAATAGAGAAAAATATTAGAAAAATATGATTCTTGCATCAATCATATTATAGACATTAGAAAAATATTAGAAAAAGAGCAGAATATTACGCCATAAATTTACAAGCAAACATGAGGGAGCATCCAACAAAAAACAAGACAGTGAAAACATATATGCTCTTCTTTCATGGATAACAATAAACAACAAAAGAATGACCAGTTTTTACATGATATTCCTATTGAGATTACAACAGAAGCATCGAAATTTGAATGAAACTAGTACAGAAGATGAAATAAAAAAAATTAGGAAATGCATAAGATACTCATCAATTATGTCTATCGGAACTAGTTGTCACCTGTTATCCTTCAAAAAAAAAACTTTCCTAAACCTTTATAGCTTTATCTAAGTTTAAGATTTTGTAATTGCAAGTCTCTTCTGAACACATACAAGATGCTCATGGTTGGTAAACTGTATTATAGGGAAACTTTATGAGATTAAACAAGGACAAAGAACAGTTATACTTATACCTCCCCAGCAAAAGCTTGCCAATCCACCAGAAGGGCCTTAAGTTCACCTGGGCAAGATTTGATACAGTGATATGCAGTTCACAGCAGGAATAGATAGCACTGAATTGCTGATGCTGTCAATGATACAACTTCCCAATCATTTCCACGCGAGGTAGTTTGCTCTCCATCCTCATTATCAGCCATCTTGAGATCTAAATCAAACTAAAAAATCTTAGAACCCCGAGTCAATAAAGAAGAATGTTATATATAAGCTTATCAGCGGGATTATCCAGAGAAAAAAACACACAAAGGATAAATTGGACAGTCTTTTGTTCCTTAATAAAACACTGACACATAATCAAGTTTTTATTTGAAAAAAATGGGAAGAAATTGTTAGATTTGTAGCTAAGGGTTCAAAGAAAGCAATGAGTTGCAGAGTGACACAATCAAAGCTTGTTATCTACTGATTCACAACAAGACGAATGCGATAACGAGCTAACATATATGACAGTAGAACGACAGCATTACCATGCAACTTATTCTGTTCCATGGCATTCATGAACCATGAGTTGTTAACAGGACCTGCAAGAACAAATATGTGTGTCAAAACTCAAAATCACCTCTACAAGTATGAAATAGACATCAACAAGAAGAATAGAGAAAACATGTCATAATAAACAACTAGTTTGGTGCCTGGATCTTTCAGGAAGATAGTGGTTGGTGCTGATTCCTTATTACAGTTGGGTCAACTTATTTGATTCCTTATTACGGTTGCATTTCATATTCGAAGCAAACGAAAAGAATGATCTAGAGAGCTGGGAAACAAGAGAGTAATGGAAAGTCTTTATCCTGCTAGAACTTAAAAAAAAAAACTATTATCGCAAGAAGGCCTCGAAAAGTCTTCATACAGCTAGAATCTTATCAAACAAAAGGTTGGTATCTATAAGGGCTGATGTATAAATCTATTGAATAAAACGGCCGGGATAGGGATAGAGGTCCTCAGCTAAAAGGCTCTTATGAGGGATCTATAAATCTATTGAATAAAACGACACAAAAGAGAGGTTCTAGCAATAAAGTACAAATGCTATTTAGACAGTTAGGGGTCTAAACAAGCTAGTCAACCAACTCAATACTAGAAACTCGATACTATCATGTCAAAGGTATTACTTGTCATGTTAAGAGCATTACATGTCATGTACGTTGTCTTGGCATATTTGTTAAATCTAAAACAACAAATGTGCCTAAAGCTTCAACAAAACATGATTGACACAAACATATCATGTATAAAGCTTCAACAAGACAAAAAGATGTATGTAGAGTAGACATTCAACAACGACATCCCATGAGTCACTACCTCATTGATAACCATGAGAAAGACTTCCAAGTGAAACACAAGGCAACCTTAACTGCTACTCATTGATCTCAGCTATAAAGTTCAAAAGGGTTTTCTTGAGAGGTCTTTGAATGGTGTGGGGAAGAAGCTAGTGTGCAAAGATTTTGTCCAGATAACACATGTAACCAAATTTTAGTTCAATATAACTGAAAGATGTCCGAAAACTACAAACTGTGAAACAAGATCTGTAGTTGTCTTACCTGGCTTTCAACAACTCGGATTAATGAATTGAAGCAGCGAGATGCATTCGTTATATGACCGAATTCTCACAAAGTGATCAACTTTCAAAGATTAACCAGATCCTAGAGATGCATTGCTTATTCCTCTCATTTCACTTTCAATTAACACAGAATATAAGCGCACTAGTTCCACTCTCAACCCCTCTCTATTTAGTATCCATAAGCTCCTCTCTTTTGCGAATAAATTAATCTGGACTTTGAACGAGGCACCTGCTAATCTGCTAGAGTTTCATGTTTTCTCTAAAGAATTAACATTCCGGTCCATTTAGGAAACGAAGCATATGATGGTGCATCTAAACAAGCATTCAATTTCAAGATACGCCTCATTAGATGTCATGATCTTTATCTAAAACTTCTATACCCAAAATCCCCTTACAGTGCAGAAGAAGAGAAACATATGGCTGATATGCTAGAAAAGCTGCTTTCATATCAATAATGAACTCAACACAGAAGAAAACGACAAAGGATGAAGTTACCATTTGCAGCTGCAATGAGATATAACGGAGACCGCCAAAGGAGACGGAGTCCCGACCTCAGACGCGTGAAATTGAGCGACCCCGGCTTCGACACCGCCAACGGAGACGGAGCCGGCCTCCACCACCGACCCTGGCGTCGACGGCGCCATGCCCCTGTCCTCCTCCCTGCTGCCGCCGCCCCCGGCCCCCGGTGGTGAAGGAGAGAGAGGGTTGTCGGTCGGAGCCATCTCCTTCCTTCAGATTGGAACCCTAGCCGCCGCCCCCGACCCCCTTCCTTCTCCCTTCTTGTTGTTGCCTCAACCATGGCACCCGAGCTCGCCGATCGAATGAGGCGTCTTCCTCCTCTGTTTCCCCTTTCCCCTCTTTCCTTTTTTTTCCCCTCTTTCCCGACTCCCCTCAGTTTACCGGCTACCGCTTGCCTCTAGAGCTCGGATATCCGATTTTGTGCAAATTTTTTTCGGATTGGGTTATTCATACAAACCTTCCGGATATGAGGGTCATTTTAGCAAATTTCCCAAATACATATATATTATATTTATATATTATATATTTATATATATCACATGCAAATACAGTGATGCAAATATATATCATATATATATATATATATATACTATATTATGCAAATATAGTGTATATGATGCAATTACAGTGAATATGATGCAAATACAGTGGGTATATACACTTATTTATATAGTGTATAAAAAAATTCGGTTTAACACAAACCGAACCTAAACCGAACACAAACCGAACCGAAACCGAAAAATGAAAATTCTCAAACCGAATTAAGCCGAACCGAAAGCCGAACCAAAAAATGAAAATCCTCAAACCGAAAACCGAACACAAACTATATATGCTTTATTATGTTTCGATTCAAACAACATATCCATTCAAACATAATTATATAAAGGTTCCCTCTATATACACGTTCCGCTATAATATGATTCTATTCAAACTTAATTATATAAAATATTTCCGCTATATATATTTCCGCTATAATATGATTCTATTCAAACATAATTATATGAAGGTTCCGCTATATATAAATGATCCGCTGTAACAATATTAACTTACCTCGAGATTCTTCACGAGCTCCTCCGGATCACTATAGCTAAAAATGTCGAACGGTAATTCGCCTCCGCCATCTTCTTCCGGTAACGCCATTTCCTCCGATGTAAGAATATGGATTTTGAATCGAATTGCATTCTAATTTAACTCGGGCATCGCTTCTTTTATAGGCTTTCGAACTTACCTCGGGCATTGGATGCCGACTTGCGAGCTCGAGATCGGCAATATGTCTTGCCGACTTGGGAGCTCAGCACCGGCAACAGTTCCTGCCGACTTGGAAGCTCGGCACCGGCACCGTGCTGATGGCGATATGCGACCGTGCAGATAACAAAAAGGTAAAGGAGGGTCCAAAATTGACCAAGTAAAGGTCCAAAACCAGATGCTGAATCAGATCGTTGAAAATTGCAAGTCAGATAAAAAAGCACTCCAATTAAACTTGCTTGGATGTTTGCTTCATTTTATTTTCTCTTTTAGAGTCCGTTTAAATTACCATTAATTATAATTTATAATGCACTTAATTATTTAAGTTTAATCTTTTTTTGAAAGATTATAAATACAATATTTTATATTATAAATTATAATGAATATTTATACAAACGGACCCTTTAATACTACTCCAAATTTAATACAACTACTTTATTTGATTGGAAATGCATGGGCGACGGTGGGTTTAGTCAAACATGGAATTATGGCATTTTATGTACCTACTACTAATACTACGTAGATTTGAATAAAACCAAAATAATAATAATAATAATAATAATAATAATAATAATAATAATAATAGATTTGAAAATTATTGAATACTGGGGTGCATCTATATAAATGCTGATTACAAGTGGGCAGAAAAATATTGTTGGTTTTTTTTAATAAAACGAAGCTTATCTTAGTTCTTAAAGTGAAAAAAGTAAAGTAAATGCTTCAATCAACCTAGAGTTTTGTCACACTCGACTCGATTATTCAGCAAAAAAATTGTTTGGTAGCTAGAAAATTCAAAAATAAAAGGAATTCCCCTAAATAATTAATGAACTAATCACTTGGAAAACCAATTAGTCACATCAAATTGTTGACTAAATCACGTCATTTATTAATTTTTAAATAATAAAAATTACATAAAATATTATTTATTTACATTTTTTTTATTATAAATTACCCATATATTTTGAAACGGATGAAGTATCATATTTTGTGTGTATCATATGTGTGTGTATGAATATTAAAAAAACGCAAAATGTCCTCTCTCTAGAAATCTAAAGAGAGGGAGCAACAAAAAAATGTGAGTTTTAAGCCCCAAACTGGAAGAGAAAACAACACACAAAATGTAGACAAAGGTGAAAGAAGAAAACAGAATAGAGGAAAGAAGGAAGTAAGGTGAAGAAGAAATTAAGAAATGGTAGGTCTTTCTAGGTTGAACTTTGGTGGAATTTTTCTTTCCTTAACAGAAATCCGGGGTTTGCCCAAATTTCTTGCTCCAAATCTGATTTTTCCCTTATATTGAAACCAAAGGATTGTCCCTAAACCAAATCATAATTGGATAAACTCTCATTCGGGAGCCCTAAATCTCCTCCGGGAGCCACTAACCTCTTGGCTTCGGCCACCTCTACCGTTCACCAGTTCGCCACCACCACTGTTTCACTTCGGCCGCCCCGCTTTGCTGGTGTGCGTTGTTCCCACACTTATCTTCGGTGGTGGTGTTTCCTCCTAATCCGAATTTCAATATTCGTTTCGATCAAAAATCAATTTCAAATGGGGGATGTTGATGTTAATGGGTTCTTCTTCCCCTTCTCGTCTTCCTCCCCTCCATTTTGTGCTGCACAAACCTATTTTTCAATCACTAGCCCTTGTGCTTCTTCCTCCGTTGGTGTTGACGTAGCGCCGGTTGCAGGATTCCAATCCTCCGCCGGCTTTGCCTCGGCCATCATCTCATCTTCAGTTTATGTCTTACCTCCTAGATATGCATCAGCCATCATCTCGGTCCTCTTTTCCTCGGCCTTGGTCTCGTTCTCGTTGCGACCTCTCCTTGGTCCGTCTACAGTACCTCGGCCTGCCGCTGGTCTCCACTCTCTTGGTGCCTCCTCTGTCTGCCCTTGTCGCCGCCGGCACCCGTTCTGCCTGTGTCGCTTTGGGTTGGGGGATTTCGAGCCCTCACGCTCTTCCTTCTCCAAAGCCTGGCTTCGCCTCCGCCTCCAAACTTCTGGCTCCTCTGTTCCTCTCGGGCCGGGGTGGGCGAGTCATAACTTATCCTTTCTTTCAATTGGCTTGGGGCTTTTTGTCCGGGGGTGTTCCTCTGCTTGGTCCCGTCGTCGGCCTCTCGTTCTTGCGTCGTCCTCCGGTTTTCCCTCAACAGTGGTCATGCTCCAGCATTTCTCCCTTGGTTGAATGCCTCTCGGTGCTCTCTCTGATTTCCCTTGGCGAGGGCTTTGCCCCAAAGTACTTTGCTTTGGGCCCAAGGTCTATGCCTTGGGCCCGAGGCAACCCACATTAAAAAAAAATTAATTAATAAATACAAAATACAAAATAAAAACCTGATATTGGAATAAGTTGCACACAGATTTTCATTGGATGCTTGATTTTCCCGTATTGATCTGTTTCTGTTCGTTCGTTTGGCGTCGGGTCGTTGCTTTGGTGTGGTGGCGTCTAATTTTGAGTTGGGTTGCAGTATCGGGCTGCCAGTATGATCATGAGGATCGTGGTTGTATTCGTGGTCTTCGAAGATCCCTCATCTAGGTAGGGGCGACGTCGGTGATCCACACTTCCCCTGGTTTCGCCCTTTCTGATAGTGGGTTACTAGCTGTTCTCCTCCATCTCGGCGTCGGGTCGCCATGTGAGTCGTCGCACTCCTCCGTGTTCTCGGCATTCGTGGCCCGCCCTAGCTCTCCCTCGACTCCTCTCCTGGCGGACGACTTTTTTGGGTTGTTTGGGCTTTTTCTTTCATCTATGTTTATTTGTGTATTTAGTATGTTGTTTGTTTACGGCTAGTCCGTTTGCTGATTCGCCGGCCTCTCGAGTTTCAGGTCTCTCTGAACTCGAATTTTTTACTAATCAAAAAAAAAAAAAACAGAGTACTTCCAAAAGAACTAGTATAGTTCCCGCGCCTTGCCGCGATTTGGGGACGTTCAATTGAAGGTCGTCTCGCAGGTGGTTGTGAACGGATTTGGGGCGATTTGGGGACGAATTGCCCTGGGATTTGGACAATGGAGGCAAAGGAGTCCAGACAACGATGGAGGCGGTGTTCAGCTCCGATGGCCAAGGTCTCGCAGGCGGTGGTGGGTGGCGCTCAATTGAAGGTCGTCGGTGGTTGGGAGCTCTGGCGAACCTCTCCGGTCAGTCCTCTCTGTCGATTGTCCCGGCCGGCATTTGAGAAGCCCTCTCTGACCGGTCCTCTTCTTCTTCTTGGTTTATTTTATTTTAATTTTCAAAGTAAAACGCGGCCTGATGCCCGCATTTTCAGGCCGCGTTTTACGTCAATATATTTTTTTTGTTTTTTTTTTAAATTAAGAAATAATTAACACCTGAAACGCGGTCTCAGACCGCGTTTTTCGGACGTATCTGCAAAATTTGAATATTTGTGTAAATAATTTAAATGTGTGAATTTATTCGTAATTATTTATTTTTTAATGAATATTTCGAAAAAAAATTCCTTCCAAAAGGGATAAACTCCGAGCATGTGACCCAACTGAGCCGACCGTCTCAAACTGAAAAGGGAGCAAAGCATACTTTGAATGAAAATCTCAAGAAAAGGGACGGAGACAGAAATCGAATCGGGACCTCTTTGCTCCTCACCACTATGCCACCCCCACGGGGCTAATACGGAGTACTCCGTATGATATACGGTGATGCTGTAGTTGAAAAACAGTTGATGATTTTAGAAACGCGGCATAAAGTTTGAATGGGAGGAGGGGTAGAGTCAGAGGCTATCTAGATTCTAGACGTTTAAGAAATTGTCAAAACAAGTACTGTAGTAGTAAGAAGGAAGAAGGGATGTGTAATACTGTAATTCCAATCGATCGAGTGGGCCATTCATTCCCGATCCCATTTCCCACATTCACATCGATCGTTTACGGAGATGGAGATGGAGATGGAGCAGTAATTCTTTACCTCTTCCTCTCTCTCTCCATCCTTTTCCCTCTATCCCCTTACTGTCTTCTTGACTGGACAGTGAATACCCCAAAAATTTGTAGGCATGTAGATGTGTTTCTCTCTATTGAGATATTATAAAGTGCTTAAGATGTGCTTATAATGTATATGAAATATATGCATTATCAGACATTTTAGTGGCCCTAGCAGCTGGTTACAGCTAGCATAGTTTGTCCTCTAGTGTTGGTGTATTGCATCCTCATGTGAGGGTTTCCTTTCCTTTTCTTAGCTGTAGTATAAATACTTCTTTTCTGTTATTTTGGGACGGGTGAGAGAATGAAATGGCTTATTTCTACAGATTTATGTTTTGTGCTTGATCAATGATCGATCATCTGTCATTACAGATTTGTTTTTCTTCTTGCTGGTCACTTTGTGATCATCAGTACACCATCAAAGTTGTATTTTTACACACACACACACTCTCTCTCTTCAACGCACAATCGATAATAAAGATCTCTTTCTCTCTCTCCCAGCTCATCAGTTAATTTCTTTCTTCGTGTTGTAAGTTGTAACCCACAATACAACAATGGAGACCGTGTTTGTTATACTGCTCCTCCTTACTACGGGCTGTTTTGGGTTTTCCAAATCCAAGTTAGTAGACGATGAAGGTATGCCTTTTTACAACGCTCTCTCCTTTTTCCCTCAAATTAAACATCTGACTTTCTCTTTGTAGTACAAGAATCTAACTGAACCCTCCTATATGTGTTCATAGTGGTTGCTCTCCAACAAATTATCAATAAATTGGGCTCCAGATATTGGAAGTTTAACGACACTTCTTGCGAAATTGAAATGGTTGGAATGTCACCTGAGCCACCCCCTGATGCTAACATTACCATCCACTGTGACTGTCAGTTCGAGAACAACGAATGCCATGTTGTGAGTTTGTATCTTTCTATCATCTTGTTATTGTTATCCTTTCGTGTTGTTGCAATGTCTGAGCTTATCTTATTGCTTGATTCTGCTGTTTTTCCAGAGTCGGACCTCAACTTGTAGGCTTTCTTGGCCATCTTTATTAATTACAATTACACTTGTACGTTATTATATGCTTTGCAGAGTGCTAAAGCGATTCAACCTTCCGGGTATACTCCCTCCTGAACTTGTTAAGCTTCCTCATCTGCAAATGGTGTAAGAACTCTCTCTTTAATGGAGTATGTATTTCATTTCTCTGCTGCTTGTTTACATTACAAGGCACCCTTTGTTGATATGATGTTTACTGTACGGCTCAGAGACTTTGCCTACAACTATCTCAGTGGTGAAATACCTCCAGAGTGGGCTTCACTGAAGCTGAAATGGATGTAAGCTCCTTTATAGATTCTGTGATGTTTACGACTTGAAATTCCATCCTTCACGATATTAATGCAGGTGACATGATGCAGCTCCCTTTCTGTGAATCGGCTATCAGGAGAAATCCCAAAATTTGTTGGAAGTATGACCAGTCGCACACACCTGTGAGTCTTGAGATATTTATGAATCTATGTATTACAATATGTTTAATGGGTCATATGGTTGATACTTTTGAAATGTTATAATGCAAAATAGCTGTTCACTGGAGTTTAATTATTATTTTTGTTAAAGAAAAATCATTATGGATAAAAGGTGTAGGGAAGGGAACTTAGCCAATTTTGATGTAGTGGGAAAGTGTAGATTTAGATGGATCTCTTGATACTCATGCAAAATCCCATCTTACCAGGAGCCTTGAAGCCAACCAGTTTTCTGGAACACTTCCTGCTGAGCTTGGGAAGTTAACTGATTTGGAAACTCTGTAAGACACTTCTTGATCCACTGTTTTTCTGCTACCTCTTCTCATTTAGCATATTTTAGACTAACGGTTCATCTTCCGTTCTGTTTCGAGCTGCAGAATGCTTTCGTCCGACCAATTATCCGGAGCACTGCCTGTAGCGCTTACTGGCCTAAAGAATTTGACAGATTTGTTAGTTCTTGTTATCACTTTGTCCCTACCTTTCTTTTCCATTGGCTGGTTTTTTTATCCACATTGTAACTTACACCTAAATACTTTAAACTTGCAGTAGGATTAATACCAATAACTTGAGAGGGGCAATCCCTAGCTTTATAGGCAGCTGGAAGCAACTGTACAGATTGTAAGTTTTAGAATCTTGAAATCAAGGGGCTTCAACTAAACTTACAGCAAAGAAGAGCAATGCTAGCTTCTCACACTTTATCTATCTATGTGTATTTATGAAGAGAAATGCATGCAAGTGGCTTGACTGGCCCTATTCCACCTGAAATCTTTTATGTGAACAACTTATCACAACTGTGAGTAATGAACTCTTTCAACAGTCTACGATCTCAATTAGTACGTATTGGATTTTAGACAATTTAACTTTCTGTTTGATAATAATATATACAGGAGAATTAGTGATATCAATGGGACAACCCAAGGCATTCCTGTCCTGAATAATACAGCAGGTTTGAAAATACTGTACGTAAACTTCTATCTCTGCCGATCTAGATGTCATTATCATACACCTAGCCTTCTTTCCGTTGACTTTCTTTATAGTGTTCTTAGGAACTGCAACATATCTGGGGAAATTCCTCATTACCTGTGGCAAATGGACAATTTGCAGCTACTGTAAGTCCATTTTTACAATTTACTCTCGTCTTGATCATAGTTGAGAGTGGCTAATTTTACAATTTGCAGCTACTGTAAGACCATGCTTAGTTTCAAAATTAGACCAGTTTTATTCTTATGGAAGTCCTCAAGATGGTTCCTTGTGATTTTGTGAGCAAATCAGCTTTTGATTTTGTTTTACGCTGACCAAACAGGGACCTCAGTTTTAACAGGTTGGTGGGACAACTTCCAGCCTACATCCCTGCAAAATATTTGAAAGTCTTGTGAGTGAATAGCCCATTATTTACTTGTTTCAGTTGGATTAAGCTTTCTTAATCTCTTGACAATCAAGTGGACTGAATATATACTGTTGCTTGAAACAGATTCTTATCTGGGAACTTGCTTAGTGGGAATGTACCTGCTACAATTTTGAATGCTGGGTTGAACATGTAAGTGACCTTGTTTCATTTTCCCCCTTGCTAATGGTTTTATTTTTTTTCCCTGACGCTTTCTCCGTATGTGTTTTCCACGTAATTCATCCTTGAAAGACATACATATTCTATACCTTTCGCTTGCGGTATGGTAAATTATCATTAAATTCGTATGCCCGAAGCACTGGCTGAACTGCTGAAGGGTGCTTGTGACCATTGAAACAGCAAACTATGTAATATGGTAGTTAGATGAAATTAATTTAATTATATTGTTGTAGTCATGATATGTTATTCTATACTTTTGGTGTTGGTGCAGTGATCTTTCCTACAATAATTTCAATTGGCAAGGTCCTGATCAACCCTCTTGTCAGGCAAACCTGTAAGCCCTGATTTTCCTTTCTAAACTACTTTTTTTTTATAGTAGGCAAACATTCGGAGCTATTACAAATAATGTAAACACGCTCCGGGATCATCCTTACGGATGATGGTACAAAGTTCCCTATTAAAAGGGATTGTAGATCTATCACTAATGATACCCCTAGTGGCTATATAATCTGCAACTTTCTAAACTACTTATTTGAGATGGCGATGGGAAACATCTTACTTACCTCTGTACCTTGATCACTTGTGGCAGGAATTTAAACATTAATTTGTTCAGAAGCTCTTCAGCAGAGAATAACTTGTAAGATGCTCTTGTACCTTTCCTAAATAGAATCAAGCAGTTTTGGCCTCTTAAAAATTGGTAGTTGCTGCTTACTAAATTGAACTTCTCTCTCTCTCTCTCTCTCTCTCTCTCTCTCTCTCTCTCTCTCTCTCTCTCTCTCTCTCTCTTCTCCCAAATACTAGAAGAAGACTTCTGCCATGTCTAGACACAACTAATTGTCCTCGCTGTAAGTAATGCATGCTTCTGAAAATCATGGCGTCAGTTAAATCTGGATGCAGATATAGTTTTCTTTTACTGGATATGATGAATAAAAAAAAGGTAATTTTTACACTTAAATAATTTGTAGCTGAAGATTTAATAGGTTTACATGTATTTCATTGTTTCACGGCAGATGGATGTTCTTTCCATGTCAACTGTGGTGGAGATGATGTAATCATCAATGGTGATGAAGGGAAGGTGGTTTATGAAGGAGATGCATCAGGTCAAAATGGGGATGCAGTATACTTCACGAACAGTACAAGCAACTGGGGAATTAGTAGTACTGGAGAGTTCATGGATGACAATAACCACCAAAATATACGTTACATTGAAACATTGACATCCAGCAATTTGTCTACATTGTATACCACCGCAAGGGTCACACCTATTACGCTAACTTACTATGGTTATTGCTTGGAAAATGGGAATTATACAATCAATCTCTATTTTGCTGAGATCAGGTTCACGAGTGACAATACATATAACAGCCTTGGAAGGCGCATTTTTGATATTTTCATTCAGGTTGTAAGATGAAATCAATTGTCTGTTAAACCTCCTTTTTACATTGGGCTAATGATATTAATTCTTTCTGCAGGATAAATTAGTTCAAAAGGATTTCAACATTGAAGATGAAGCTCATGGTGCCCAAAAGCCACTCGTTAAACAGTTGAATGCAAGTGTGACCAATAATAGTTTAGAGATTCGGTTTTACTGGGCTGGGAAAGGAACTACAAAGATTCCTAAGAGAGGTGTTTATGGACCTCTCATATCAGCTATATCTGTGCATCATGGTTAGTGGACTTGTTATTGCTTATTAATTTGCCAAATAAAAAACTTGATAGATAGTAGTTACAAATGAGCAAATATAGTAAAATTTGTTTCTATTCAATTGAGCTTGGGCTAGTTATGGTTCTGGAATAAGCAAAAACAATTTTGTTTCCAGCAATTTGTTTTTCTGACATGACGCATTCACGCGGTACTTGACAGATTCTGGACATTGCTCACACAGTGCAACGAGGAGAACAAATGATATAATTATTATAGGTGCTTCTGTATTTATGTTTGTTCTCATCAGTTCACTGTTCCTCTTTATCTGGTGGAAACTGGTGACAGATAAAGGAAGGAAAAGAGCAGGTTCAAAGGGTAAGAAGCATTAATTGATGAATTCCAAGCATTGGCAAAATTTGCTGTCATTCCAATGGCCTATATATGTATTTTGAAAAGCTTTCATCTCTCTTTAACCTGTGAGCAGATGACAGTGGAGTGGAATTGCCACTAGGTGGCTACACTCTAAAGCAAATCAAAGATGTGACCAACAACTTTGATCCGGTGAACAAGATAGGGGAAGGCGGGTTTGGACCTGTTTACAAGGTACGCTAACCTAACTCTGGCGATATGATATGATGACTAGTTTATACAGTATATCCTTTGTGAGAGTGAGATTAATCATTGTATAATTATAAACAGACAGACAGATGACAGATGAAAATATTTAAACCAACTGCAGGGTCTGCTGCCTGATGGCACCGCTATCGCTGTGAAACAGCTTTCAGCTAGCTCAAAGCAAGGAAGTCGAGAGTTCTTGAATGAGATTGCGATGATTTCTTGTTTACATCACCCAAACCTTGTGAAGCTTCATGGATGCTGTACCCAAGGGGATCAGTTATTGTTGGTTTATGAGTACATGGAGAACAACAGCCTTGCAAGCTCTTTGTTTGGTATGTGATTTATTTATTTATTTATTTATTAGTTATCCAAGTGTTGATCGATCTGGACAATTTAATGAAATGTATGTAGTAGATGCACAAGACTGTATCTTGGACTGGCCAGCCAGAGTGAACATATTTTTGGGGGTGGCTCGAGGTTTAGCCTTCCTACACGAGGAGTCGAGGCTCAAAATTGTGCACAGAGACATCAAAGCTACAAACGTGCTGCTTGACAAACACATGAATGCTAAAATTTCCGACTTTGGGCTGGCAAGACTAGGGGAAGAAGGCAAGACCCACATTAGCACCAAAGTGGCTGGAACAATGTAACCACTTTTATCATAATATAAGTAGCAGCTGGCTGAACTAACTAAATGCATGCATGTATGTATGTACGTACGTACGTAGGTGCAAATCAAATCAATTAACTCGATCTGATGGGCTTTTGATACGTATGTGCAGTGGATATATGGCACCAGAATATGCGTTATGGGGATATCTTACCAACAAGGTAGATGTATACAGCTTTGGCATCTTAGCACTCGAAATCATCAGTGGAAAGAGCAACAATACTTTCACACCACCCGACGACTTCTTTTGTCTCTTAGATTGGGCAAGTCTTCTAATTAATTGGATCCTCCAGTCCAGGCTCCATCTATCTACTCCTCAATTCTTTCTTGTCGATCATAATTCAGAGCGATCGATGTATAGTTATATTGAATTGTTTGGGTTAATTATGTTATGATGGATCACGACAGGCCTGCCATTTGCAACGAAACGGGGGCTATGCAGGCATTCTGGACGAGAAGCTTCAGCTTGGTAGGGATGAGGTCAACATGGAGGAGGCGGAGAGGATGGTGAAGGTTGGCCTTTTGTGCACAAATGGCTCTCCGTCTCTCCGCCCCACCATGTCGGAGGTTGTGAGCATGCTGGAGGGCCAAATGGAGGTTCCGGAAGTGATCCCGGAAGCGGGAACGTTCACGGACGACATGAGGTTCAAGGCAATGAGAGACGTGCACCGGCACCACCACCACCGGCATCCACCACAACAGGGGAGCTTTCCCTTCCCCTCTATTACCAGCTCTACGCTCCTCACGGATACTGCTGTTTGCTCTTTACCCCAAACTCAAACTCAAACTCAAACTCAAACTAAAGGGTGGTCTTATGTTAAGTGGTAACCGAAGGTGTGTCTAGTGGGTGGTTTCGTGCAAATAAGTATTTAAAGGGTGATTTTATGCAAATGAGTCAACTAAAGGGTGGTTTGTTCCATTAGACCATCCACAATCAAGGGTTTTTATTACCTTTAAGACAATTACTAAGGTAAGCAACTAAGCATATGTTTGTAGGTAAAACCTTAAGGTAATTGGAGAAAAGGATTACCTTGGTGTGCAGAGTACATTGAACCATGTGCAAAAAACATAGTGCTTTAAAGTTATCTTATATAATAGATTGTGAACATAAAGTAGACCGGTAATTAATTTTATCTTATATAATAATTTTATCTTATAAAATACCAACCGAACATGAAATAATTGGGTCTGAGTTAAAGTAGGCTGGTGACATTTGTTATAATTTTATCTTATAAAATTGTGATCATAATAGATTTCTTTTAAAAATCTTCAAAATATTTGATTGGCTCATAAAACTACTTTTAAGGAGAAGTCGTCATGTGTCTCAGCCAACGGAGGACGCACGCAAAGAACTCTGGGGACACTGGCGGACATCTCAGATTATGGACTCCGAACGAAGAGCCATTAGATATCGATCACAAATCCACGACGTCTTCGGATACAGCTAATCAAACACCGTTCACAAAAGGCCTGCATCACAACAAGAACATGGGAGTTGTGACTCTCCTTCTTCGGTTCTTCCGCTAGGGTTTGCAATTAAAAAAATAAAAACAAACACAAATTTCAAAAGAAAATGGGATTTTTTTTTAATAAAAAAAAACGTAGCCAAAAGTTGACGGGAAGAGGACTCAAACCTAGCGCTTATAACTTGTATCAACAAAATCTCGCGTGTCTCAAGCCAAATGAGCAAATTCACTTTGATGTTTCACCGAAGACTAAAAAATACTAGTACTATCACTATAGTATTGTACCAAATTAAAAAAAAAAAAATCAAACGGTTCGTGTCGGGTACTCGACAAGGGCATTTTCCCGAACCGAACACGAACCGTTTAATGTCGTGTTTTAGCGGTTCGTGTCATTTTCGTGTCGTGTCTTTTCGGTTTCGTGTTTTTTCGTGTCGTGTTTTCTTGTCGGGTTTTTCTGCACACCCGTACCTGACACCTGTAGTGTGATTGTCCTCCCCTAGCCTCTATCTAAATGGGTCACCACCGATGAACGTACCTGGATATTGGGTCAATAGTATAACTGTTCCCAAAACACATCATTCATCCCTAATTGTGTAGTAGCACAACCTTCCTGCAGCTAGCTCATTCGACAATTACAAACCAGCCTCTGGAGCCGCATAGAGTGGCTGTGAACAGGTTTACGCCACCTATGAATCAGTGTTGTTCGATCGATCAGGAGTTGTGGCTGGCCTCTTATGAAATCATCATTAATTAGCAATTAAATTCCTACAGCTAGCTCTGGATCAATCTTTCCTCATGCCCTAGCCTATCTATTTTGTTATCCATGCCTGCCAAAACCAGAATTAGAGTCACTTACACGTACTCAAATTAAGGGCTTTAATCTTTGCTTGTGACATTAATCAAATCTGCAAAAACCCTCCAAGATCCCACACATTACAACTAGCTGAATTAGAATAGCTCTGCTCCAGGGCCGTGCCAATCATTTTGAGGGCCCTGTTCGAAATTAAAATTGATCATATCAATTAGTTATATTTTTTTTTGCTAAATTATAATTATTTATATTTCATTAAAATACTACTATATTTGATCAATTTTAGATAAAATTTATCAATTTTTTAAAATAAGATGGTTATTAATTGTTTTTAAACACTTTTTGTACCTAAAGAAGATTTAGGAGGTTCTTAAAAATATTATTGTATGGGGCAAATAACTCCGAGTCTATTTGGAGAATTATTTGTCTTTCTGAGAAAAATACATTCATAAAAACTTTTAAAATTTAAAGAGAAAAACTACTTTAATCATTTAAAGGTAGATTATGGGTTTGTTTGGATTTAAAATCAATTATGTTTATAAATATAAACACTTTTAAGGTGTTTGATTAGCACAATTTATAATATATTTAAAATAACATAAATTTTAAATAAAAATATCTTGTAATTTGTGTTATTTAATTATATTAAGCTTAAAATGTAACACAGTTTAAAATAAACTTTACTTAATAGTCCAAATAGGGTTAACACAATTTATGATATTTCATTATAAATTCAAGATATTTTAAATATGGTATAAATTAAATAATGTTAAATAAACATTTTTAAATATTTATATTTATAATTGGTTATAAACCTAATCAATTTAAATCCATATAAAAAAGCAAGGAATTTGCCAAATAAACTAGGCCCTTGATTTCTAAATACGAACAAGGGTATAAAAAGTAAAAATAAAAGAAGTTGCCAAATAATGTACAATTTGTAAATTCCGTCATTCCGTGTATGTTTTGGAAAATTAAAAAAAAAAATTGTCAGATATTTTAAATATGGTATAAATTAAATAATGTTAAATAAACATTTTTAAATATTTATATTTATAATTGGTTATAAACCTAATCAATTTAAATCCATATAAAAAAGCAAGGAATTTGCCAAATAAACTAGGCCCTTGATTTCTAAATACGAACAAGGGTATAAAAAGTAAAAATAAAAGAAGTTGCCAAATAATGTACAATTTGTAAATTCCGTCATTCCGTGTATGTTTTGGAAAATTAAAAAAAAAAATTGTCAGATACGTCTCTATTGAGAATCGAACTCGCGACGGAAAGGCTCATGCGCGTGCCTTTTACCACCAGACCACAGTCTGTTCCATTAATAAAAAAAAACAGAATTTTATACTCTAATACTGGTATTTCGTGAATTATTGGGCCCTAAAAATTTGAGGGCTCTGTTCCATTAGACCATCCGAACATGCTTATGCACGGGCCTGCTCTGCTCCCACCAAGATCATACTCATACATAGAGATATATGCGGAGTAAAAATGATAATGAAATCAAAATCCAGGTTATATATCTATATGCCATCCATCGAATCCATATCTGGACTAAATATACGTACGAGTACTCCGTATGTCAATGTGTGTACTAGTACCTGCTCCCCCACCCTCTCTCAACATAAATATATAGCGATTGATCGAATTTGAAGAACAAAATCCAGTAAACGTAGTAATAAGCTATCTCCAACAACTCCGCGATCCAACACACACACATTACACATAACAAAACAAAAACGGAAAAACCTAGCCTAGCTAGCTAGAAATCAGAATTTTGAAAAATAAACCATTCATGACGGATGGATCAAATTGAACATTAATTAATTGAATTTTTTTTTTGAAATGGCAAAAAAAAAAGAAAATTATTATGAGAATAGCCAAAATCAAAAACATTTGAGAGAAATAGCCAAAATAGGGTAAAGTCGCTGTTTTAAACAGCGACTTTACCAAAGATTTTTTAAAAAAATAATAAAATAGGTAAGTCGCTGTTTATAACAACGACTTACTATTTTTTTTAAAAAAAAAAAAATTTATTCTAAATTGAAAAACGAAGAAAAATTAAAAAAAAAAACATATATGGAAGAGTCGCTGTTCCAAATAGCGACTCTCCCTATTTATTATTTTTTCCAATCGCTTACCCTTCGCCTTGGTAGAGGAAGCCGAACGGCGCCGGGAGAGGACCTTCCCCTTTCCGGTTCCCAAAACCGCTTGCCCTTCGCCTTGGTAGAGGAAGTCGAACGGCATCGGGAGAGGACCTTCCCCTTTCCGGTTCCCAAAACTGTTTGCCCTTAGCCTTGGTAGAGGAAGCTGAACGGCGCCGGTAGAGGACCTTCCCCTTCGTCGGAAATATGTATAGACGAGCAAAGGAAGCCGCCACCACCGCGCCGGGAGAGGACCTTCCATGCAGCATCCAAATGCAAAATAATCGTTGAAACACCTTCCCTGCAGCATCCAAGCTAGTGAACACCACTATCTCAAACCCCCTCGTTGAAACACCTTCCCTGCAGCATCCAAGTGAACACCACTATCTCAAACCCCCTCTTCCCTAAATACTCCAGCAATTCATCCACCCCTGGCCTCTTTAACACGTAGAAATTTATAGGATCCCCCTCAATCACCGGCCTCACCACGAAATCATACCTATCTGGAGCCGGCTCTGGCCTCGAGTGAATCAGGGTCTCGTCCAGATCCAGGAAGATTGTTCTACCCACCGGATCCAACGGCGGTGGGAGACCCAAGAACAACCAGGGTTTCCAAGCTGCAGGAACAGGGCCGGCCCTGAGATTTTTGGGGCCCGAGGCGATGTAAAAAAAATATTTTGATCAATAAATATATTCATATGTTTTTTAGAAAAATTATCAAACAATGCAATTTTTTTATTTATTTAAATATTATAAATTTTAGATTTTGTTTTATCACTAAAAGAAAAATTTACGGACTTTCAATAGTATACAATCTCTCGGCATAACATAACAAAATACTATTATAGATTTACCAATATACTTGTTTGCTATTTTTTATTATATTTCCTTACAAGTCCTATTAAAAAATATGAACTTTTTTAGTGAGAAATAAAAATAAAAAAATATTTTTTAATATTATATTTTTTTTCCAGGAATGTAAAATAGGATAGTTAAATACTTTAAAACAGATTATTACTTTGCAAAATTTTCCAAATAAATTAAATACTATAATCATTTAAATAAATTTATTAAGGTAGCATAAATTGTTATTTAAAAACTACCCGTTTTTGCATTTATAACAATAATTGAAAGACGGAGACCTTACACTCTTTATCGTTGACTCGAAATATCTAAAGTCACATCACAAATTAGTTTTTTTGACGTGTAAATTTACATAAATATTTTATTACGTGTAAATATAATAATACACAATACCTTAATTATATATATAACATAATTTTTTCACAGGGCCCTACCGATTTCGACTACCCCTAGGGCTGGCCCTGTGCAGGAAACTCCGATCCTTGCTCCTCGTCTTCGGGTTGAACACTCAGGGGTTTGATCTTTCGGAACCCTTTGCGCTTCTTGGCCAGCTTCGAGAAGATCTTGGCAAGGCGTCTGCAGGCAGGTGAACAACGAGTCCTGGAGGGCGGTGATGACGACCGAGGCTCTCGCCGGGGACGGGGAGGATTTCTTCCGCCGGATGCAACTCTTTATTGATTTTGTGGGGGTTCTCTTTATCATTTTGGCCACCATTTTGCAACTCCTCGATCGATCGATCTCTCTGGATCTATTTCCTTTGGCAATTAGCAATCGAGAGCTACTAAACTAAATTTCTTGATTTGTTGTACGTTTGACAGAGGGCTTTTGTTTTTAGGGCGGGTTTGGAAAGAGAGACAGAGGGGATCGATGATTGTGTGTTTGAATTTGAATTTTTGTAACGGTAACAAAAAGAAATGCCATCTTTTGCTCTGAATAGGAATGCCATCTTTTGCTGAGAACAAAGAGTACACATTTGGAGCCCTAGTAAAAATCTCCTTTAAAATAACCTCCATTATGCAAATACTTTAGGGTGATTGACTCGATGTCCTAATTTTTTGTCTTTATTAGGAAAAAGTCTCCCACCTCTTCCAAATTAGCTAAATGTCCACCGCCCCCCTTTACCCCTGTGCCCCCCATGCGTGCCCCCTGTGCCTCCCCTCCCGTCTCAGTTTTTTTTTTTTTTTCACGTTTCCAGAACTGCTGAAACTTCTGTTTTAGCACATACGGTTTCAGCAACCCCCTTTTTTCAGTTTTTTTTTCGCGTTGCTGAGACGGAGTTGCTGAAACTCCCGTTTCAGCACATTCGGTTTCAGCAACCCCCGAAGGTGCTAAAACCGGATTGCTTTATTTTTCGCATCACCACTTCGACACCGGAGTTGCTGAAACCGGATTTTGTTTTTTTCAAAAATGCTGAAATGTTGAAATAGTACCTCATACAATTTTATAAGAATTAATTTCAGCATTTCAGCATACGAATTTTGCTAATAAAGAATTAATTTCAGCATTTTAGATCAAACAAAAAATCAAAAGGCTAATAAGCTCTCCAAAAGTTTCAGCAAGACAAAAAAAAAATTGAATCCAATTTTTTTTCATTCCAATCAACCAAACTATGTAAATCAATCCAAACAAAATTAAACAAGAAATTGAAATGTAAAATGACCTTTTTGCCGTACATACACACATTTCACCATTTTTCATTGAACCCATTAAGATTGTTGTCATTCTAGATACAATTATGAAACCTAAGTATAACCTAGATACATACACACCGGATTTGCTGAAATCAGAGTTGTTGAAACCGAAGTTGCTGAAATAGTTACTGAAATTAGTTTTTTTATTTTGGATCAGTTCTTCGACACCGGAGTTGCTCAAACCGAAGTTGCTGTAATTGTACGTTGTTGTAATTGCTGAAATTAGTTTTTTTTTTTCTCGTCAACTCTTCGACATCAGAATTGCTGAAACCGAGTTGCTGAAACCGTGTTTACCCAATTTCAACCCCAATTTTAGAAATTATAACAACAATTTAAACAATTTAAGAGATTTCAACAACAATTTCAGCACTATTATAAAATTTAGCCTATGTGGGATTCGAACCCACGTATTTGCGCTTAAGCACGTCGCTCTACCATTGAGCTAAGAGGCTTTTAAAGGAGATTTAAAAGCCTATGCTGAAATCGTGTTGCTCAAAATGAAATTATCCAATCGAAATTGAAATCAATCCGAACAATATAAAATTTCAGCATTATACATATAAGTCTAAAAACAAAAAACACATTAATAAAAACAAAAAACAACATCTATGACAGAGCAAACAATCATGATCCCAAATGGTTAGAACTAATTGAACAACAACATTTCAGATTCCAATTTCTTGCTAACAAGCCAAAAACATGATCAATTGATCACAGATCATCACAAAAGGAATTTGAATTGCAAGGAAATCCAAGATCAATCAGCCAAAATTAAGAACCCTAGAAAACTCACCTCAACCCGGCCTCTACCTGCAGCAGCTTGCAAGACAGTGGAGCCATAAACATATCAGCCATCTCTATAGGCCAAAACCCCATCTCCATCACCGTACCGCCACCTAGGAGATCCACCAGAACCCCCAAATTCCCGCCTCTAGCTGCCGCATGAACCGCCCTGTTCACCACCTCCCACTTGAATCCGCGAGGCACCTCTCTAGCAACGCCGTCTCTTTCATTCCTAGGCTAACTCATCGGCAATCAATCAGACCGCCACATCGGCAAATTACAGATCGGTTGCTTCAATACAATTTCAGCAAATCGATTATGCTTCTCCTTGGGAGACAGAGTTGCTGTAAGACATAATTTCAACAAATCGATTATGCTTCTGGGGAAAGAGATCGATTGCTTCTCCTTGGATCAATTGCTTCTCCTCCAATACAATTTCAGCAGATCTTGTTTCAGCCGATCAATCGCCATCTTCATCTTCCTCCTCCACATCTCTGTGTGAAGCAAGTGGCGACGCCGTCGGACAGTTCTGGTTCAAAGGCGGCTCGTCGGATCAGAGATCAATGGCTGCAAGAGCCCGATTCATGGCCGGCCGAGAAAGAGGGAGAGCGCACATATCTGGTCCCTGCGCCACCGAGATTGTCGCCGCGCCACAGATATGAGAAATCGAATCCATGGCCGGCCAGATCTGGAACGAGGCCGCAACAACCGGCAGCCGAAGAGCGCGGTCTGGAGCGACTTTGAGCAGCGCGGGATGCGGAAATCCAGGGCCGGCCACATCATCGTCGCGGTTCCCTGCTTCACCAGTTGACAGATCCTTCTTCACCACTCGGCTGAAGAAGAAGGCGAGAGATCAAAGAAGAAGGCGAGAGATATATCGATCCAAGCGAGGTTTAGGGGAGGGGGCACAAATTTAAGTGGTGGACTTTTAACAAATTTGGAAGAGGTGGAAGACAATTAATTAATTTGACCGTACCTAAAATTTGCGCCGAAGGCGCAAATTTTCTCAATACTTTATGTATGAAGCATAGATGTTATACTATAATGTTTGGATGCAGTACGTATCTAAAGATATATATAGAAATCCTAGCCACAGAATAATCAAGTCGTCGATCTGTAAAAAATATTATATTTAAAAAAACTTGTGGTATCGATCGATCTATTACTCGACCATCATATACATTAACTTGAGAAAATGATGGAATTTAAGAGAAATCCAGCAATACAATACAAGTGTAGAAACAAGTGTTTATATATATAGAGAGAGTGATGGGAATATCCAAGGGAAGTGGACATATATAAATAATTAGGATTGATGGATCGGTTATATATTTGATGGAAGAAATTAAAGGTACTACGTACTACTTAAGCGCGCTTAGCTAGCTTAAATATATATGGATGGAAGACGGAGGATATATATGAATTAATTATGATAGACGACTTGAAGTGGGGGCCGGGCTAGGTGGTGCGGAGGCTGGTCTTGGACCTGAGGAAGGAGCCGCTCAAGGTGATCTCGCGGAGAGGCTTATCGGTGAAGCGGATGAGGTTGTAAACCCAGGCCCCTGAGACTGCCCCACAGATGGGACCCACTACATATACCCACAGGCTCGTGTAATGGTGGGAAACTATGGCTGGCCCTATGCTCCTTGCTGGGTTCATTGATGCTCCTGTTATTGGCCTGTTCAGTATATTCCATCAATTCATTTTTTAATTAATACTCCGTACATAATTGGCCTGTATGTTAAAATTGGCTATTTCAATTTCAGAGATCCAAATCTTAATTTCATCCATATATCATATGTATGTACATGTACGTACCCTGCAAACATCACGTTGAGTAGCACTGTAGATCCAACTGCCAGCCCTGCTAGCTCCCCGATCTGACCAAATTAATCAACCAATCGATTAATGAATTGAATAACAACTTAGCTAGTATATATATATATGGACAGAAGATTAAATTGATCAAAAAACAATACTCCATATATCATACCGCTCGATTGTCAGTGGCGACCCCTGAGATTACGAACATGAGGTAGAAGGTGATAATGAATTCGACAACCAAGGATTGCAAGTCGGAGCCGGAGGGAGAAGTCCCGGTAAAGTGATTTTGGTTGCCGTTGAAGATGAGGCGTAGGGTTCCACTCGCCAGAGTCGCTCCCACCAATTGGCAGAATACAAATGCCGGCACCTGATCCATCAATTCAATTATATACTACTAATTAATTACTGTAATTAAAAAGCTAGGAAAGAAACGGTCAGCCTGGTTGACCCTGCAATACAACCTCTAGCCTATATATTATTCAAATAAGAACACGTACGTACTCCAACCAATGCAAACCTACATCTGCATGCTTATACTACTTATTATAAGTTCTAAAAGTCCACATATTTGATGTACAAAAAGGTCCAATTAATTAAAGTTTATAAGAATTCCATAAAATACTTTGAAAATATTTACTCTTTATTGATCGAGAATGGGAATCAGTGAATGTGAATGGAAGATCGAGTTTAAGGCAAGATGGAGTTAATTTGAGCACAGGTTGGAAATGGTGCACCTCTCAAAAAGGGACATATACTAATTCACACAGGAAATTCATAATGATTTTGGTAAAATGTGTACATATATCAAAAAAATACACAATATTTTTTTAGTAATTTTCCCTATTTGGTGAAATATTTTTTTCTTTACACATTATTTAACTACATATTTTCAAAGTTGGACCAAATTTTTTTTTAAAAAAATAACCAAATTAAATTATTTTACTTTTTGTAAAATACACACGCGTACGTGTGGGGATCGAGATGATGCATTTACCCACATTCAAAATAACCAATAAAAATGTCTATAAAATACGCATCTACACAATATATAAATCATCTGAAATTTACAACATATGCATTAGCAAGGAGCTAGCTAGTACGTAGTTATAGAAAGTTGACCCTATCAATATATGCAACTAGTTATAGATTAGATGGATGGGTTTGGACTTTGGATAAGATGGAGATGAATGAACAAATTAAAATTAATCATATATAGTCCGGGGATCCGGGAGGAGGGTACCTGCTTGAAGGGGAAACGGCGGCAAGTGGCGAAGGCAATGGTGACGGCAGGGTTGAAGTGGGCGCCGGAGATGTGGCCGACGGAGTAAACCATGACCATAACGACGAGACCCCAAACAATGGCGATGCCTGGGAAGGTGATGACTTTGTCGCGGTCAAGGTTGACGACCACCGCCCCACAACCTGCAAAGATCAAGAAGTAGGTCCCAAGTAACTCCGCTAGCATCTGCAATTCAATTCAATTCAATTATTCATTCATTCATTCATATCCAGTCCAATTAATTAATCAAGATATATAGGAGGATAGGTAGTTACCTTCTGCATAAAAGGGACACTGAAACAACAGTCATCGGAGGCCGGAGGAGGAGGAGGAGTGTTATCTTTGAGATGATTGAGATTGAGGACTACCTCTGCTCCTGAATTCTCTCCCATCATATATATCTTTTCAACGTACTGAACGTATATATGTAAATATATGTATTTTGGTTTAGGAGGTTGAAGGTGGCGGGCGCAGGGAGGGGGATAGATAGATGTGTGGATGGAATGGAAGGGTGGTATTAGTATTTATAACCCCCCAATTCAGAGGCAATTCTTATTCTTATTCTTATTAAAGCTAAGCTAAGCTAAGCGCGGCAAATGAGACGACTTAATTAAACGGGTAGTTGGAGAAAAGTATACTCCCCCATGACCCCATCCAATCCCCATTCCCAATCACAGTCGTACGTCTTTTATTTCAGTGCTTTTACTCGTATATTTACCATACCGTTATATATTTATGGCTGAATTCAACCCTTTTTCACTCAGTCACCAATTAATTCGCTGCTCATCCTGACTTTGTCTCTCTCCCAGTCCACCTTCATTTCCTATTACTTTACCTACTCCATCTTTATTATTCCACTGTAATCGCGCTCACTAATTTGGGCCCACTTTCTACTTTTTCAAACTTTTTTTTTTTTGGTGAGCATCTACTTTTTCAAACTATATACATGTTACAACTCTTATTTTTAAGGGGCCTTTAGTGAAATATCCATAAAAATGGGCTAAATTAGAGGAGTATTATATATTTGAAAAATTTGCAAAAGTGTCCATTTCCCTTGCTCTCCCACCTCAGTGCCCCCATGCCCCCCCCCCCCCCCCCCCCCCCCCCCCCCCCCCCCCCTCACATGTCCAGTTTTTTTAAAAAAAAAAAAATTTGCATGTCAGCACTTTCAGATATGCAACTATAACCCAATGTTATGCAAATATAATATTATGATATGCAAATATAATATTATGTTATGCAAGCTTAAACAACCTTATGGGAAGAATATGCACATGCATTTGTATTTTAAAATTGCATTAATATATCTTATTTGCTAGGGGTGGGCAAAAATCCCGCAAATCCCGTCCCGTCCCGCATCCCGTCCTGATCCTGTCCCGTCCCGTCCCGCATCCCGTCTCGATCCCGTCCCGCAAAAATTACGCGGGACGTAGAGTTCGAATCCCGCAAATCCCGTCCCGTCCCGCATATTTTATATATATATTTTTGTTTTCTTGCCCAAGTATACAGCTACTGTAATGGAATAACTTGTTATAAAGAGGGAAAAAAGTGTGAGAGAATTAAGTGAGTATTATGCTCATCTCACATTATTGTCATGGTTTGTTAAATTAGATTTGTTCATGCACTTCAACTGAGATTTTTAATGCAATTTGCTAATGGCTACTGTACAGGAATTTATGTATTTTAATTTGTTTACTGCTGTAATAGTATTTGTGTAAGAGTGTAAGACTTTAATTTGTTACAGTATTTTATTACTTGCTATATTTTATAATGGGATTATGTACTTTAATTTGGAATTAATTGGATTATCTTTATTTATTTTTTACGAGGGACAAATCCCGTCCCGTCTCCATCCCGTCCCGTGAGGGATAAGACGCGGCGGGATTTGAAAAAAAATATATCAATCCTGTCCCGATCCCGTCCCGCAAAAAATACGAGGGACGGGACGCGGGATTACCCTAATCCCGTCCCGTCCCGTCCTATGCCCACCCCTATTATTTGCACATAAGCACATCGCTCTACCATTGATTGATTTAAGAGGCTTTAAAATTGCATTAATGTCAACGTCGATGTTGCTGACACCGACATTCCTCACACCGTTGACACTGACATTGTTGACATTGCTGGCACTGCTGACACTGTCACCACTAACATTGCGAACACCACTAACATTTTGCGTATCAGAGTTGACGTTAATGTCGGCTGACGCCGACATCGGAGATGCTGACGCTGATGTCGACTAAAGTCGACGTCGAAGATGCTTTTTTCCGTGTCAGAAGCACTGACGTTAACATTGATGATACCGACATCGGAGATGCTCACACTTACGTTGCCGACGTCAACATCGGAGATGCTGACGCTGACATCGGAGATGTCAGCTGGCGCCGACATCGATGCTGCCGAAGCTGTTGATGTGGACGCTAGGGATGCTTTTTTCGTGTCAACGCTTCTTTTTTTCGTGTTAGCACTGACACTGACATTGTCGATGCCGACATTCGAGATGCTGGTGTTGCTGACGCTGACATCGGAGATGTCAGCTGGCGCCGACATCGATGCTGCCGAAGCTGTTGATGTGGACGTTAGGGATGCTTTTTTCGTGTCAACGCTTCTTTTTTTCGTGTTAGCACTGACACTGACATTGTCGATGCCGACATTCGAGATGCTGGTGCTGCTGACGCCGACATCGGAGATGTTGTTGACACCAACATTCTTGACACCGTTGACACTTACATCGGAGATGCTAACGCCGACGTCGAAAATGCTTTTTTCCGTGTCAGCAGCACTGATGTTGACATTGTTGATGCCAACATCGAATATGCCGACATTGATGCTAACGTTGCTGACGTCAAACAGCCTAACACTGTTAACGTTGACATCGGAGATGCTGACACTAATGTTGATGTTGCTGACGTCAACAACGGAGATGTTGACGTTGCTGGCGCTGACATCGGAGATGTCGGCTGACGCCGACATCGATGTTGCGAATGCTGTTGGCACCGACGTCGAAGATGCTTTTTTTTTGTCAACGCTTCTTTTTTTCGTGTAAGCACTGATATTGTTGACACTGCTGACACTGTCACCATTAACATTGCGAACATCACTAACATTTTTCGTGTCAGCGCTTACGCTGATGTCGGCTGACGCCGACATCGGAGATGCTGACGCTCATGTTGACTGACGATGATGTCGACTAACGCCGACATCGGAGATGCTGACGTTGATGTCGGCTGACGACGACGTCGAATATGCTTTTTTCCATGTCAGAAGCACTGATGTTGACATTGTTGATACCGACATCGGAGATGCTGCCACTTACGTTGCCGATGTCAACATCGGATATGATGACGCTGACATCAAAGATGTCGGTTGGCGCCGACATCGATGATGCCGAAGCTGCTGACGCCAACGTTAGGGATGTTTTTTTTTTCGTGTCAACGCTTCTTTTTTTCATGTTATCACTAACGTTGACATTGTCGACGCCGACATTCGACATGCTGATGATGCTGACATTGACATCGGAGATGTCGGCTGACGCCGATATCGGAGATGCTGACGCTGGCATCAGAGATATCGTCTGATGCCGACATCAGAGAAATAGTAAAAGATAAAGATTTTGCACATCAACGGTTAATGTCAACATTTAAGCTAAATGTCAACATATAATAAAAGTTATAGTTTACAAAAAAGATCATTCTCAAAATTGATATCATGTTAGATGAGATGATAAGCTCAAACTTCTATAATCATCTAATAAAAGAAATGGTAAAAGATAAAGATTGTGCACATCAATGGCTAAATGTCAACATTTAAGCTAAATGTCAACAAATAATAAAAGATAAAGTTTACAAATAAGATCATTCTCAAAATTGATATCATATTACATGAGATAATAAGCACAAACTTCTACAATCCTCTAATAAATGAAATGGCAAAAAATAAAGCTTTTGCACAGCAATGGGTAAATGTCAACATTTAAGCTAAATGTCAACATATAATAAAAGATAAAGTTTACAAATAAGATCATTCCCAAAATTGATATCATATTAGATGAGATGAGAATATCAAACTTCTATAATCATCTAATAAAAGAAATGATAAAAGATAAAGCTTTTGCACATCAACGGCTAAATGTCAACATTTAAGCTAAATGTCAACATTTAATAAAAGATAAAGTTTATAAATAAGATCATTTTCAAAATTGATATCATATTACATGAGATGATAAGCTCAAACTTCTACAATCCTCTAATAAAAGAAATGGTAAAAGGTAAAGCTTTTGCACATCAACGGCTAAATGTCAACATTTAAGTTAAATGTCAACATTTAAGCTAAATGTCAACATTTAATAAAAGATAAAGTTTACAAATAAGATCATTCTCAAAATTGATATCATATTACATGAGATGATAAGCTCAAACTTCTACAATCCTCTAATAAAAGAAATGGTAAAAGATAAAGCTTTTGCACATCAACGGCTAAATGTCAACATTTAAGCTAAATGTCAACATTTAATAAAAGATAAAGTTTACAAATAAGATCATTCCCAAAATTGATATCATATTACATGAGATGAGAATATCAAACTTCTATAATTATCTAATAAAAGAAATGGTAAAAGATAAAACTTTTGCACATCAACGGCTAAACGTAAATATTTAAGCTAAATGTCAACATTTAATAAAAGATAAAGTTTACAAATAATATCATTCCCAAAATTGATATCATATTACATGAGATGAGAATATCAAACTTCTATAATTATCTAATAAAAGAAATGGTAAAAGATAAACCTTTCGCACATCAACGGCTAAATGTCAACATTTAAGCTAATTGTCAACATTTAATAAAAGATAAAGTTTACAAATAATATCATTCCCAAAATTGATATCATATTACATGAGATGAGAATATCAAACTTCTATAATCATCTAATAAAAGAAATGGTAAAAGATAAAACTTTTGCACATCAACGGCTAAATGTCAACATTTAAGCTAAATGTCAACATTTTAGCTAAATGTCAACATTTAATAAAAGATAAAGTTTACAAATAAGATCATTTCCAAAATTGATATCATATTACATGAGATGAGAATATCAAACTTCTATAATCATCTAATAAAAGAAATGGTAAAAGATAAAACTTTTGCATATCAACGGCTAAATGTCAACATTTAATAAAAGATAAAGTATACAAATAAGATCATTCCCAAATTGATATCATATTAAATGTGATGAGAATATCAAATTTCTATAATCATCTAATAAAAGAAATGGTAAAAGATAAAACTTTTGTACATCAACGGCTAAATGTCAACATTTAAGCTAAATGTCAACATTTAAGCTAAATGTCAACATTTAAGCTAAATGTCAACATTTAAGCTAAATGTCAACATTTAAGCTAAATGTCAACAATTAAGCTAAATATCAACATTTAATAAAAGATAAAGTTTACAAATAAGATCATTCCCAAAATTGATATCATATTACATGAGATGAGAATAAAAGATAAATGTTGACATTTTAGCTTAAATGTCAACATTTAAGCTAAATGTCAACATTTAACCTTAAATGTCAACATATAAGATACTGTTATGCAAATATAACTTTATGATATGCACAAATAACAATCTGTTGTGCAAATTATTACTGCTGACACCAGATGTCAACAACATTGTTTGTACCTCTTAATTTGAAGTAAATAATGTAACAAATCATATAAAAGAATGAACTAATCATATAAAAGCAAATGTAAAAGTATGATATGCAATTATAAATTGATGATATGAAAATATAAGATTAAAATATGCAAATATAAATTGATGATATGCAAATGTAAAAGTATAATATGCAATTATAAATTACTAGAAAATTGCACTAATATATCTTATTATTGAACAATTATTAGAAAATTTTGTAAATTACTAGAATTATTATAAATTTTAGCCTATGCGGGATTCGAACCCACGTATTTGCGCATAAGCACATCACTCTACCATTGAGCTAAAAGGCTTTTAATTATATTATAACATAACATTCAAATAAACAAATAAGAGTTATGTTCACGCCACAACCAAAAAAGGAGAAAAAAAAAGTAGGAACTCCTAATAAACAGTACACATTTGCATACACATTTGCACAAAAAGAGGTCATGTTAGCACACAATTAGAAATAAAAAAGAACCTATACATCAACTTGAATTGCACAAAAAGAGACCATGTCAGCACACAATTAGAAATATAGAAAAAAAACATACACATCAATATAAAACATAGCATAATTAGCAAGAGAATTCATACTTCATAGGGAGAATGGGATAAATATAGCATAACTAGCAAAACAGATCACAAAACCTTGCTATGTTCTCAGATAACCAAAAAAAGAAAAAAGAGAAATTTAATTAAAAAAAAAGTGAAAAATAAGAAGTTTATGTTGTGCAAATATAAGTTACTGTTGTGCAAATATAACTTTATGATATGCACATATAACCATGTGTTATGCAAATATAACAATCTGTTATGCAAATTGAAACTGCTGACACCGGATGTCAGCAAGATTGTTATTCCCTCTTAATTTTAAGCAAATAATGTGAAAAATCATATTCCTCCCAGCAATAAGTCTAGTAAAGAGCTATGCAAGTGTAAATCTCAAAAAGATGACTTATCAATCAAGAATATTACGAAAAATGACAAGGAAAAATAAAGAAAGCACACTTTAAAGTACTAAATGAATTTTATACAAATGCCAAATCAAGTTAATTACACATTGGAATTGAGCATGTTATATTTGCACAAGAGATCATGTCAGCACACAATTAGAAATAAAAAAAGAACCTATAAATCTACTTGAATTGCACAAAAAGAGACAATGTCAACACACAATTAGAAATAAAAAGGAACTTATACATTCTGACAAA
The DNA here is from genome assembly GCA_963922045.1 of Persicaria maculosa. Lineage (NCBI taxonomy): Eukaryota > Viridiplantae > Streptophyta > Magnoliopsida > Caryophyllales > Polygonaceae > Persicaria > Persicaria maculosa. Next base: position 12,519,980 of record OY998256.1, read on the forward strand.
AAAAAAACATATACATCAACTTGAATTGCACAAAAGAGACAATGTTAAAACACAATTAGAAATAAAAAAGAAACATGTCAGCACACAATTAAACTTTGTAAAGCTACTAGCTAATATCTCTAGATAAGTCAGAAATCACAAGGTACTTCAATGTAAATATACAAACACATTATTAAATAGGAAAAGTGGAACCAAACCCTAGTTGTTAAGCAATAAAAATAAAATAACAAAATTGTTGATATTGACAAAAAAAAACATAAAAACTCAATTTTAAGCCCTGAAATGATCTCCGATGGCCGAAAAAGACCATAGGTCACAGCATAGCGGTGTGTTTGAACCGTGTCGCAATTCCCTATCCGGAAAGGTATCATAATAGAAAATCCGACACCGGATGCTTGATATCACTTCTACCGAGACCGCATGCATTCTAGGCAAGCATCTCTAGTTTCAAATTAAGCTTGATGACATGGTTTTTAATAATTTAAAAACTCATGTCAGCACAAAAACTATTCATTTAGTGTACAAAACCCCGCTATATTATCACATAACCAAAAAAAAAAAAAATTCAACTTTCCACCTCAAATATGCTAAGATGTTCGCATTTATTTCTAGAAAATGTCAGCATTTACAAGTTTTCAGAAGATGTCAGCATTTACAAGTTTGATGAATCATATAGTTTACAAAGAATATCATGCTCAAACTTCTACATTTAATGAATTTCTAAACTTCTACATTTACAGTTTGATAAAGCTTTTGCCAATCAATACCTAGATGTCAACATTTAATGAATTTCTAAAGATTCCATAATATGTCATCATTTACGACTTTTGATAACTATAGAAGATGTCAGCATTTACAAGTTTCCAAAAGATGTCAGCATTTACAAGTTTCCAGAAGATGTCAACATATACAAGTTTTTGGAAGATGTCAGCATTTATAAGTTTAATGAATCATACAGTGCTGACATAGCGAAACAGATGTTTAGGATGTATAATTTAAGAAAATGATGTCTCAACAAATGAACAAGAAAAAAGAAAACAAACAACAAACTGAAGTTGTAACCCTATTCAGTACATCTATACTGCTGACAAACAGATGCATAAAGGCCACAAAAATTTGAAGAGCACAATAACACATCAGCGAGAACAAAGAGAAGCATAAGAACACAAAAGAACATAAGGTACCCTGATTCATTCATGTGCGAAATTGGGAAAAACACACAAGTCTCACTGGATTTCAATTCATTCATATTTCTATATTCAATTGATTTGTTGAGGTGCGAAATTGAGAATGAACACACAGAAATGAACACATAGAAAAACGGGAATGAAAACAGACACAGAAAGACGGGAATGAACACAGAAAAACCCTTATCTCGTCGGATTTCAATTCATTTGCCAAGAATGAACACAGATTACTGATGAACACCCAGAGACGAATAGAGAAAATCTCACCGATATGATGTCGCCAGTCAGCCACAACTCATAGCGACGGGCAAGAAGCGAAGAGGAGGCCTAGAACTTCGACAATCACAGCGTCGACCAGCCACCGGACAATCAGAGAGCTGACCACCACTCAGAGCGCCGGCCAGCCACCGCTGGAAATCGCCGATCTCGCCGATCCCGTCACTGTTGTGGCAGATGTCGCCGACCCCGTCACTGCTGGATCTCGTCACTGCTGATCCCGTCACTGTTGATTCCCATCACTACTGGAAATCGCCGATCCCGTCACTGCTGGATCTCACCAGATCGCGCCGACCAGTGGCCTAGAACTTCGACAATCGGAGCGAGGAGGAGGAAAGGGGAGAAGGTGTGGCAGCGGAGCGAGGAGAATCGACGATCAAATTAGGGATTCCAGGAGGAGCGACGGGCAAGGAGCGAGGAGGAGGAGCGATTCCAGGATGAAGACGATCGGATTGAAGAAAATTAGGGATTTGGAAGATAGAGTTTTGTTTTTAGTTTTTATTTTTTTTCTATATTTTTTATTAGGCTAATAATAATGGACACTCCACTAATTTTTTCAAAATCTAGGACACTCCTCAAACTAGAGCGAAAATTGATGCCTTCGGCACAAATTTTCTCTACTTTTAATGTGTATGTAAAAATTATTCGTTTGTTTTCTTATCATTTTTATCTGTTTTTACATGATTATTCGTCTATAATAATATAATTATTTATTTTTTAAAATAAATATAAATTTCATTCTAACGAATAATCATCAGTAGTAGTACCACCAAATAATTTTATTCCAACAAATATTTCTTCAATACCACCGAATAATCAGAATTTATTATTAATTTCAACCTTTGATTTTTTAAGTTTAATTACTCAGATTTGTTAACATGATACACTAGTGTATGCGGTGAAATATTCCAATAAAAAATATGCTTATGTTAATTTAGGAAATTAAACGGTGAAATCAAAGAAATTTTGTATAAAAATTTATAGAAAGATAATAATAATAAGGGAAAATTTGTGCCGAATGCACAAATTTTCGCTCTAATTGAAGGAGTGTCCTAGTTTTTGTAAAAATTGGCGGAGTATCCATTCCTATTAACTTAGTAAAAAATAAGAAAGAAAAATCCAACCCTAACTCCGTTGCGTCTATCATCGTCTCCCTCACCTCTGTCACCGTCTCTCGTCTTCGCACCCTATCAATCTCTCTCTCAGATTCTATTTCCCCTTTGCACCCTATCAATCTCCTTCACCTCTGTCGGATCTGATGCTTTAGAAGACAATATGCGATTGAAGAAGCCAAAACGAAGCCGCAGTTGCAGGATTCGAGTAGCGGAGGCGACGGTTTGATGAGGTCGGCGATGACGCTCTCCCTCGAGATCCAGAAGGCAGAGGATGGCGGAGATCCAGATTTAGAAAATGTGTGCTCTCTCCGTGTCGGCGACAGGGATTGAAGGCAGAGACGATTGCAGTGGTGGCGAAGCTCCACCGTTGGCGATATGGCCTATGTGATCGAGATCCACCCGGTGTCGATGATGGCAATCGATATGCACCTCCTGGTATCATCTTCTTCTTCTCCTTTATCCTAACCTATTTCTATTTTTTGAATTTCACTTTGATGGCGACAATTGAATCTGTTAGGGTTTTGGATAATTCACACTAATTTACTAGTAATGTAACAATTCTGAGTCACGAATTTAAACTTTCTGTATGTAATGGTTCAGGGAACTCATTGTGCATATTGTGATTTCTTAGATTTTTTTTTTGTTGTGATTTGTGAAATCATAATCGGAACAAAATCAGATTTCTCAGATTTTTGCAGCAGCTTCAGATTTTCGCTGTTCACATAGGCTGCAAAAGCTTCTTGTTTTGGACTGGTAAATTGTATAGACTGAATTTCTTCATGTGAAATGATAAAATTGTAGACACAAAATGGTGTTGACACCATTGTTTACGTGCTGAAGCCATTGTGATTAGTTCTGCTAGTTGATATAGCAAGTCTATTTTGATTAGTTATTCTGTTTAAATGGTGTATACTTATTGGAGGACAATATGTGATATGGTGTTATGTTCTGTTGGATTGGAATGGTGTATGCTGTTGGATTAGAGGAATTGTACATCTTCTTTAGAAATTCATTAAATATTAACATCTAGTTATTGATGGGCAAAAGCTTTATCTTTTATTAGAGGATTGTAGAAGTTTGAGCTTCCCATCTCATGTAATATGATATAAATTTTGAGAATAATCTTATTTGTAAACTTTATCTTTTACATTATCTTTTATTAAATGCTGACATCTTCTGAAAACTGTAGAAATTCATTAAACGTTGACATCTAGTTGTTGATGGGCAAAAGCTTTATCTTTAACAATATCTTTTATTAGAGGATTGTATAAGTTTGAGCATGATATTCTTTGTAAACTGTATGATTCATCAAACTTGTAAATGCTGACATCTTCTGGAAACTTGTAAATGCTGACATCTTCCGAAGCTTGTTCAGTTTCTGGAAACTTTAGAAATTCATTAAATGTTGACATCTAGCTGTTGATGGGCAAAATGTTTATCCTTTACAATATCTTTTATTATAGGATTTGTAGAAGTTTGAGCTTCTCATCTCATGTAATATGATATCAATTTTGGGAATGATCTTATTTGTGAACTTTATCTTTTACTGTATCATTTATTAAATGCTGACATCTTCTGGAAACTTTAGAAATTCATTAAATGTTGACATTTAGCTTAAATGTTGACATTTAGCTTAAATGTTGACATGCATTTAGCCGTTGATGGGAAAAAGCTTTATCTTTTACCATATCTTTTATTAGAGGATTGTGGAAGTTTGAGCTTCTCATCTCATATAATATGATATCAATTTTGAGAATGATCTTATTTGTAAACTTTATCTTTTATTAAATGCTGACATCTTCTAGAAACTTTAGAAATACATTAAATGTTGACATCTACGGTTGATGGGCAAAAGCTTTATCTTTTACAGTATCTTTTATTAGAGGATTGTAGAAGTTTGAGCTTCTCATCTCATGTAATATGATATCAATTTTGAGAATGATCTTATTTGTAAACTTTATCTTTTCCCTCTTAATTGTGAGTGCTGACATGTGAACAATATATGATTAGATGTGCTTGAATGTGCTTGCGAAAATTCAGTAAGCTTAGATGTGCTTGAATGTAATTGCTGGATGTGTGTGGTTAGATGTGCTTGTGAAAATTCAATAAGCTTAGATGTGCTTGAATTTAATTGATGGATGTGTGTGGTTACATTGAAATTGAATATTGAGGGACAAGTGCAATGTGTGTAGTTATATGATTAATTTATGTTTGCTCTTGTACACAAATTGATAGATTTTTTTACTGCAGATTGTGCTTGCTTTTATATGATTAGTTTATTCTTTTATATGATTTGTCATATTATTTGCTTAAAATTAAGACGTGCAAACAATGTTGCTGACATCTGGCGTCAACAGTAACAATTTGCACAATAGCTAGATTATTATTTGTGCACATCATAAAGTTATATTTGCACAACAAATTATTTTTTCTTTTTACATCAGTTTGTTGTAGATTTATATTGTTTATCTGAATGTTATGTTATAATGTAATTAAAAGCCTTTTAGCTCAATGGTAGAGCGATGTGCTTATGCACAAATACGTGGGTTCGAATCCCGCATAGGCTAAAGTTTATAATAAATCTAGTAATTTACAAAATTTTCTAATAAATGTTCAATAATAAGATATATTAGTGCAATTTTAAAATATAAATGCATGTGCATATCCTTTTTAAAAAGTTGTTTAAGCAAATATAATATAAATACTATCTCAGATCGGATAAAAAGTGCAACAATGTTCTTGAGAAAAAGATTGGAGATTTAAATCTTTGAGAAATAATAATCTCACTAGCATCAATTTAAATGAAAAATAATTGAGAAATAAACATCTTTGAGAAATAATGCTCCCATATATGTCTATATTAGCTTGTTTTGATAAATAGATTCAAGTATCCCAGCATTTAGAGGAAGACGAACAATGGCTACTTGGCTTATAATAATGCAACAGAAACTGCACCAGGGGATGTACTTCTTGTGGGTGATCACCTTAGTCAATTTCTACTTTCATTTTGTGTGAAAATACTCTAGTGCATCAGCAGTGACATATATGCATTCTTTTTCATTGATTGATCACAGGATACAAAGGTTGGGGTTTGTCGTGTATTTCCACTTGTAAGTCAGTGTTGTCAGTGCCTTTATCAAGTTCAATGACATTAGATATGCACATAGGATGGTTCTTTGTATCCCTTCATTTGTAGGCAAAATCTGAGGCAGAGAAGCTGACAGTCGGAACCATTGCATTATTAATAGCATCAACAACATATCTTATAGTTGTATGTCTTGCATTTTCTCATTCTCTTATGTATTAACCGATAGCAAACCCTATCTTGATGCTCCTGATCCAAAAAAAGTATTTCTCTTAATGAGGAATTATCTTCTGCCCAAGTTCAGAGGAACTAACTATCCCTTTCTCCATTTATAATTTGTTGTTGTCAGCTTTCATTTAGCTCTATCTGCATAGCAATCCACAGATGGTTATTTGCTTCTGCCAGACACCTAATCCAGCAAGTTAGCTCAACGACTTTGCTGATTTTATATTTTTTTAATAATTATTTTATTTTGTTGATTACACTAACAAAATAAAGAAATTGCACATTCTCATAAGGTTCTCTTGAATTTTTTCTACTAGACTTTTCAAAACTTCTTGAAGTGAGATTTGTCAGAGGCACTCAGGAGTTTGTCAACCGCCTAAATTGGCCTTGTGTTCATGTTCTCATCCTCCCGGAAGTTAGCTTGTAAGTTGTATATATAAAAATTCTAGTAGAATCCTTGGCATTATCATAGTTTTCATTACAATCACAAAATTGATGTTAAAAAGCTATTTTTCTTTCCTTGTTCTGTTTCAGTGCTGGCTTAAGTTGTCGTTCCTTGAATTTTAGTATTATCACAACAAGGACCTTAGCTGCTTGAGCGTTTCAAGGCATAACAACTTTGGTTGGTAAGTGCCCATCTGAAATATTTGAGGAATTGCATTAGTGGTTTAGGTATACCTTCATGGTCTCAGTCCCAATTTGGTTCATATCACGTGTGTTGTGCAAAATCTGATTGAATAATCTTTAGGTATAAATTTTATCTTCAACTATGAATGCAGTGGCCACTGAAATCTTTTTGAATGTTCAAAATTTGTAGCCACTAGTTATTTTGAGCAAGGCAAAATGTGATTTATTGATAGGTATATATGTTTAGCCTGCAAATTTTACTTATAGTAGGCCATCTGTTTTGTGTTTTTAAAGTTGAAAAATTGATTGAGAGTTTTGAAGCATTCATATGGAAAGAAAGACTTCGTACTCTACAACTATATATATGATGTATTTGTGATTGTGTATTGTCTTTAGTTTCCCCATATTATGTGGAAATATATGGCTAGTTTATTTTTAAGGAAAAATTTAGTGGAATATCCATTTAGAAAAGCCAATTAAGTAAATGTCCATATTTAAAGGGATATTAAGAAAGTGTCCATAATTTTATTGTAATCCCAACTTTACCCCTACTATTGTAAAACTCACATGGAGACTCCCTCCTCAGACTCGGAGCCGAGTACCGATATGAAGCTTTTCTGCAAAACTCATTCCCATCTGATAATCTCCGCCTTCGCATTCGCCTTCACCGCCATTGTTGCTCTTCTTCTTCTTCAATCCACCGCTCCTGATGGGAGGATCGGTCATATTCCAGATTCCATCGCATCTTCGTCGCCTCTCTCGAAGCAGGTATGTACGAAAGCTTCTTCCTTTATCAACGGTGATTAAACCTAATTAATTTCGTTTTGATCGTGACTTGTGAGTGCAATTGAGATCGAACAGGAGGTGAAGAGGCGATGGTGGGAGAAGAGGTTGAGTGACGCGGTCGATCAAGTGGTGGCTTCGAGACGACCTGATGATCGAAGCGACGAACAGTTGCAGGGGCTAGAAGAAGGCCTCACGAGCGCCAGAGCTTTCATCAGAGAAGCCTTCGTTGTTCAAATTGTGCTTGATTGGAAATTGGTTAGTTTCAAGTTGTGCTTTATTGGAAATTGGTTAGTTTTAGAATGTGGCAGATGTAGTTTTAGATGTGAATTGATTTAGCTACCCTTCAAAAGCTCCACCTTTGTTGAAAATATTTTGATGACAGATTTAGTTTTAGTTGATTGAAACATTTTGATGACAGATGTAGTTTTAGTTGATGAAAATATTTTGATGACAGATTAGTTTTAGATGTGACAGATGTAGTTTTAGTTGATGAAAAGATTTTGATGACAATATTTGGTGACAGTCAGTGGGATCATTTCGATTACAATTTTTTTTTCATTGTGATTATTTTAATGACAAATTTTGGTGACATTGTTATATAATTGATGATAACGTCTGATGAAAATGTTATATAGTTGGTGAAAATGAGATCACTACCATTGTCATTTGGTAACAATTTATTTATACATGTTGTTCTATCAATATTTAAGTGGTGAGACTATTTGATGACAATAGTTAGTAACAATGTACTTGGTCATAATTGTAGAGTTATATATTTTGTTTTGGTGACAAATGGAATTTATGTTGTTATTTTTAGATTGGTGAAAATTGGTAGAGTTATATATTCTGTTTTGGTGACAAATGGAATTTATGTTGTTTTTTTAGATTGGTGACAATTGGTAGAGTTATATATTTTGTTTTTGTGACAAATGGAATTTATATCTCATTTAGCAATAATGTAATTTTCATTATCCTTCTGTTTAATTGTAGTGGAAGTTGTGGTATATATACCATCAAATATATCGAGGGTCTTGCATTTCATGGTGGTATTGAAGTTATTTCAGACAAGTATATGGATGCGTATAGAGAGAGAGGATGGCTATAGAGGGTCTTGCTATTTTGGATGTTAAGTATGAATGTCTCAACTGTTCCCCTTTGTTTTGATATTTTTGCAAGTTGATGTAGTCTGACAATTAAGTATTACAAAGTTAAACTTTACATCAAATTTCATCTACTTAGTGTTATTATTGTAACAAAAATGTGTTAGTATTAGATGACAAATGTGATGCCATTATAGTATTGTACATCGAATTATTTGTTTGCTCAAGTTTAGCCCCTCTAGGGTCTATGCTCCCCTAGTTCTAGGGTTTCAGTTTCGTAATAAAAATGCGTTAATATTAGATGACAAATCTGATAACATTGGTACTGTACACACATTTTAGGGTTTAGGGTTTAGGATTTAGGGCCTTGGCCCTAAACCCTAAAGACTAAACCCTAAACCCTAAACTATACTGTACATCAAATTTTCGTCTGCTCAGGTTTAGTCCCTCTTGGGTCTATGGTCCCCTTGTTCTAAGGTTTCAGTTTTGTAACAAAAATGTGTTAATATTAGATGACAAATGTGATAACATTAGCATTGTAAACATTTTAGTTTGATGAAAGTGCTTTGTAGTTGGTGACACTGTTTTGTCGTTGGTGACAATGTTTTTTATAAGTTGGTGACATACGGTTGATTAAACAATATGAAAACAGTGTTCTGTAGTTGGTGGCAATGTCTTGGTGATGTATAATGTTATGATGACAATATTTTTAAGGTTACAATATCATGGTGACAATATATTGTCATCAACCTCGTCATTAATAGTTGTCACCAACAACTGTCATCATGAAAATCATCTATTAGCATAAAAAACCCATTTGTCACCGAGGAAAAGTGTTACTGGCAACTGTCACTGGAAGAAAATCAATTGTCACCCAAATTTTTTTGTCACCAACAATTATCACAAGAAAAAAAAAGAAAATCAATTGTCACTAGAAAAGATTTTCCCCTAACTGTCACCGGAAAAAATAAAATATCACTAAAAAACAATTGTCACCAAAATAATTGTCACCATTAACTGTCACTAGAAAAATATACTCAACTGTCACCAAAAAATTATCACCAAATGCAGGCGTTGACCGGAATGGTCAATGTTGACTAATCAATGTTGACTAGTCAATGTTAAAATTAAAAATGGTCAAAGGAGAAGGAGGAAGGGTTAGGGATGGGGAAGGAGGAGTATTTTTGGTAAAAATGGACATTTACTTAATTTTGTAAAAAAGTGGACATTTACTTAATTTTAACATGAAAAATGGATATTCACCAAATTTAACCTTTATTTAATTCCATTTGCAGGTGGTTTTCATATGTTGACCGAGAAATCATCAGTTGATAATTCAGATTTTGTAAGTGGTTTTCTTAATTCCACTTTTTTGTATTCTTTACAAAGTAGGTAGGACTGAAAATTGTAATGACTTGTATTGTAGTTAATGGTTCAATGAAATTACAACATTTTTATCTATCTTTTGCCAATATGAATTTTTGGTAGATCTTCAATAATTAAAATTAAAAGATTTAAAATGGTAACCGCGACCTTAGAAATGTAAACTACTAATTACATCACTGCTCAAAACCGCTGCCACACATATGTTTAACTGCGGTCATAGCCCCTTCAAACCGCCACCCAAGCAAAATGTAACTGCCACCAAAACCTGATGCTAAGGCAGCGATTTCTATCCATTGGCAGCAGTTTCCTATCCTTTGGCAGCGGTTGCAGCCTTAGACCTTAGGTGGCGGGTATCCTATATTAGGGTTCGGTTTTTGACCGCCACCAAAACTCTTTATTGTAGTAGTTAAATGTAAAAACAAGTTTAATACTATATCCGTTCAAAAATATAAGTCATTTTAGACATTTGCACATAAATTAAGTAAATCATAAACTTATTCCATTTATACCCCTCATTAATTATCCACAACCCTCGTCAACCAATAAAATTTGAGTAAAAAGTCAAAAAGTAACAATTCTCTTCTTCCAATATCTAGAAAATCTAAAAAGATTTATATTTTCAAACAAAAATCTAAACCTAAAAGGACTTATATTTTTAAACGGAGGGAGTATTTGATATAGTTTTTATCATTTCAAAAAAACGTACATGAATAGTAAACGATAAGTTTTAATTAACAGAGACAGTATTTAGTATTTTACAAGGTAGATTTGATCAATTTACATCACACCACACACATGATAGTAGAAAAGTAAATATCAAAATAATAATACAAATATTTTGTATATTGTGTTGCACTTATTTTGTTTACTACCTTGTTTCAGTTTAGTCAGATTCGACCGTTCTAAAACTGAAACAAGTACTATACCACTCACAAGCGACTTCAATCGAATCTTACTGCGAAGGAAAGTTGAGATAAGAAGAAACAAGAGGCTTGAAGACATGGCCACCATTCTTCTCCACCACCTCCATATGCCTCTTCCTAAGGTACATGAACACCACCCAATCCCCATCCTTCACCGTGCTCGGCATCGGCATCACGTACCCCGATTCCGCCTTCAACGGGAAGTAGTACGACCCGAACGCCGGCTTCCCCCACCCAAAATCCATCTTCGTCACCGGGAACCGTTGCCCCGACGACACCATCACCGCCTCTTCGTCAAGGCAGACCCTCATCTTGGGAATCATTGGCCGCCTCTCCTCCACCCAGTCGATGACGTCGGACAAGTGCTCCGGCGTCGTCGACTCCACCTTGCAGCGGTGGATGAGGCCCGCCGCGTCGGATAGGGACATGGAGCGGAGGCTGCTCGCGGTGGCCTCCGCGAATGGGAAGCACACCGCGTTTCCGAAGTAGTTGCGCATAAGCGCTGCGTTTTGGGCCGATTTGGCGGTGTACATTCGAGTGCGGCCGTCCACTACAATCGAAACCTTGAAGGAGGTGGCGGCGCTGGTGGTGGATTTGGCTAGCAGCTGCCATAGGCAGGCTGTGAATGCCTCGAACTTGGATCTGTCCAAACATAATTGATTAATTGGAATATATGGAATTTCAAATTTGGTCGAACCTAAAATATATTATTTCTCTGTAATTTTAATTGATTTCAACATGATTATTTTGTGAGTGATACGTAGTAGTTGTCAAAGCAATCCTACCAAATTAAAAATAAGTATTGTAGTTGTCAAAGCAAAACTGGTAATTCTTTTGGTATATAAAATATACAATCAACCATAAAAATATTAGACCAACCATAAAAATTACATATTTAAAATCACTGGTATTTTTGTGTTAAAAGTACTACTCCTAATTCTTTTTATGTTAACAAAATGATTAATTTTTTTTATATTATCGGATCATTATAAAATAAATTAACTGAAATATTAGATAATTAATAAAGTGACATTTTTAAAACCTAAAATAGTGATGAATGGTTCTTTGAAACAAAAATATTATAGGTAATTTTTTATATTTTATATTTTATGGGCAGTTTGTCAGAAATAGGTATGGTACGTTGATTTCATACACTTCACCCATGTTTATAAGATTAAAAATGAATTGAAATAAAAAAAATATATCATCTATAATAATAAAAAAAAACTACAGAACTTAAAACAAAAAAAAAAATCATATATAAATGGCTTATATTATAAAAATATATATATGGTTTCAAAATCAAGGGAAAAATCTGACCTAAACGTGATATGGAAACCGAAAAATTGTCTATTTTTACTGCCAAAATGTTTAATTGGAAATCGACCACAATTCTTGCTAATACCCAGGCAAAAATTTAAATTTTCAAGCACTTCTATTCGGTTGCCATATTAACGTTTTGCTTAGAATTTCGACCGTATTTATTCAAGAATGATACGGAGTACTTCATATAATTTAAAATGATTTATTTTTTAAGACGGAGTATATTAAACTCAAGTTAAATAATTAATTTATTTTCTGGAGGCATAGGAAAATAACATTAATTTGAAAATGTTTTTAATATTTTAATTAGTTTAGTTTTTTTAATTAGATCTTTTTATAGGAAATTTATTTAGGTTCTTATCGGGTATAGATAGAAAAACTATTAAAATATACACCGAATAGAGCATCTAACCGCTCTTCGGAGCCATTCTTGACACGTATTTCATCTTGCAGCCGTCGGATGGTGTGTGCTTCAACATAGAACGTTCTAGTTGTGAAGTCCTCCTCGCACGGTTCATGTTGCGGCTCGTTGTGCGGGAGGGCCGTGTACCACTTGTTCAGGCCTAAAGAAGCGGAGTCGGCCACCAGCTACCTCGGGCGGAGCAACGAGCGATCAATGATGGGGGCGAAGGAGGTGGGGTGGCCGCGGAGGGCGGTCTCCGACCAAGAAAGCAAGAACATGTTGGCAGAGTAGGCGTCGGCCACCCTGTGATCGAAGGTGATCCCCACCACCATACCTCCGCATTTCATCTCTGTCACCTGACCGATCGACCCAACCATTTAAATATGTCATCAGAAATAATTAAGTAAAATACTAGACATAAAAAAAATATGAGAAAAAAGTTATAAACATATATCAATGATATATAAGTGTACATATGAAATATAAATAACTCTACAAGCAACTGTTTATTTTAAAATTACGATATGATTTGAGTGATATAACGGAAGTCCAATCTATCTAAAATTTTAAATATTAGTAGTAGTATATTATACCTGAACAGCAAATACACCTTGCTGAATCTCAGGTACAAGATAGTCACGAATACTAACGTCGGGATGGAAGAGATCAAGATCTCGGAGCTCCATCACCGATGTAGCTTCGAAGAAGTCTACACCACGATTCGACAAGAGGGACTCGGGTTCTCCAACAAAGTTGGTGACAACTTCTCCCATGAAGACGGGGAAGTGGGTAAGTGTGCGGGCCAAGGACTTCCTTAGCACACCCACCATATACTGGTGGTCGAAGTCCTTGGCCCTGACATAGCAAAAATACACGCTCACTTTATGCTCTTCGATGTATAAGTAATCGAGGTTTGACAATGGATGGTGGCTCGTGGCCGTTTGTTGGTGGTGGCTTGACGGCGCCACCACTCCCTTGGAGGTTATCGTCACGGGGATTGCACAAAAACCCATTGACCCTCTTTTCAAATTAGTTGTGTACCGTAAGATACAATGTAAGGAATTGAAGTGGAGGTATGTTTTCAAAAGAAGTGGGAAGGTATACATATATATACTACAGAGGCATTATTGGGTACGGTCCACAATGATGGCGTTTTTGTTTGTTTCCTAAAATAGCGCTCCTTTATTATTGGAAAGATTTCATTTTAATATTTCACCCGTTAATTAAAATACGTCGTTTTAAACATTTACATATTTAAAATAAATAAATAAAAATACACTTATTTGTACCATAATTATTATTTTACTTTTCCACTTTATTAAAAACTACAACTAATAAATCACTAATCATTATAAGGATAATTTTGGAAAGTGAACATCAAAATACCTAAAACGACATTTTTTTTAACAGAGGGAATAATGTATTATATCGCCCCATATTAAATAAAGCCCAAAATTTTACACAATAAAATCCTATGTTTCAAGAGGCGCAAAGTATTTTTTAACATTGCACCTCAAGAGACGCATAATTTGTGATGTACATAGTAAATTTGTGGTGTATGTAGTAAATATCTTCCATATTATATATATATATTCAATGAGTACTTTTTAAGCAAATAATTAACACATACTATTATTATATTCTCATTCATTAATTTAATATTTTCATTAAATTTCTTAGGCGAAACTAATTAAAATAACCCAACATTTAAGAGAGTGTTAAAAATATATCCTCACCTTTTAAATGTAAGATAAATATCCCGACCTATATAAGTGATGGTAATATAATATCCCAAAATTTTCTCCCCCATAAAAATGCTTACATGGCCCATATGTGGCAAAAAATAATGATCCTATTCACAAGCGTGCCCTTGGATCTTAATGCTCGAATTATACAAAGTATAGTCTAGATTGTCATGATAATTTTTAAAAATAAAAGTCTCTTTTGTAACTAAAAAAAATCATTCAATTTAATGCGTATTTATAGATTATAATTAAATTTAATCAAAACAAATATAATAAAACAAGTAAATATTTAAAATATAATTTTCAATATCTTGATTGCGTAAAATATCATTCAATTTTATTAGATTAAATTAGATTGGTTTTTAAGTTTATATTAATAAAAAAAAATTACATTCTTTTATATATCATCATTATTTTCGATTTAATAAAAAATAAAAAATTTACATTCTTTTACATATTTTTTAATAATAATAATTTACTTCTTATATATAAATGAACACCATTGAATAATCTAAATAATTAAATTTTCATCTCAATTTCGTAGTAACATAAAGTTTATAATTGACAAAATATTCTTCAGTTTTGATAAGTTAAATCACTAGCTAATCATTTACTAATTGAAAATATGTTATTTCGCTTTTACATTTTTTAATTTGGCTTGTTATAAATAGTATTTATTTAAAAAAAAAGATATAAAAAGTTAGGTACAAATTAAATCTAAAACTACAAAATTTTATTATATAAACTTTTAAACTCATCTAATTTAATTTTAGATGTTTTATTTGAATTGAAAATACATGAGTAATACAATAAAAAAAATAAGAATTTTATTGGAGAGAAATCATTAGGATATTATATTACCATCACTTATAAAGGTCGGGATATTTATCTTACATTTGAAAGGTTGAGATATATTTTTAACACCCCTTAAAAGTTGGGTTATTTTAATTAGTTTTGCCAATTTCTTAAAGATCACAACTAACAATTTCCTTTTTTTTTACTACTTAATATTTAAAAAAGACATTTTTATAAACTAAACACCAAAAAATGTAAACTGTTACTATTTTTGACGTAATTAACAGGTGGAATATAATATTGCGTTTTTTTCCTTCGAGTTTTGGATAAGTTAATTGGCGCGCTCTTGGGATGTAGATGGATAGATAGATCGGAGTAAAGACACTCTACAACACAAGGTTTGTGACACTAAATTATTTAAGCTATAAAATTATGTTAAATTTTTTTTCAAAAATTATATTTATATTTTAAACAACTATAAGTACATATTTATAAAAAAAATTACTGAAAAATCATGTTTAAAATTTTATATAAATGAAAGATCGATTATTTGTAATATGAATTTATTAAAATTTAAATCATGATTTTTTTTATCAGTTTTTTTTTAGAAATATGTACTTATAGTTGTTTAAAACATAAATATAATTTTTGAATTATTTTTAAACATAATTTTGTAACCTAAATAATTTAGTGTCACACACAAGGTCTCACCTAATTGTGTTGTAGTCTTGTAGAGGATCTTTACCCGATAGATGAGGTTAGAGCTGGCAAGTCGGTCGTTCGGGTCGGGTTAGGGTTAGACTTGCTCGGGTCGGGTCAGTTCGGGTAAAATTTATGGTCGGGTATTGGTCGGGTCAGGTATTGATCGGGTCGGGTTCGGATCGGGTTCGGTCATAATGAATTTTAGATTGGTCGGGTTTCGGGTTAAGTCGGGTCATGCCCATTCGGGTTTGGGTCAAAGCGGGTCGGTCTCGTTCGGGTTTCGGGTCAAGAGGCGGGTCGGTCTCATTTGAGTTTCGAATCAAGGTGGGTATAGCGGTATAGTTGGTTTGAGTTTTCGGTCGAATCATGTTCGACCCGTTTGGATAATTAGGTTGATTTTGACTCGGTTGAATACTTAAAT
Organism: Persicaria maculosa; assembly: GCA_963922045.1. Classification (NCBI taxonomy): domain Eukaryota; kingdom Viridiplantae; phylum Streptophyta; class Magnoliopsida; order Caryophyllales; family Polygonaceae; genus Persicaria; species Persicaria maculosa. The sequence goes on from OY998256.1 coordinate 12,536,079, forward strand.
ATGTAATTTACTTAAAATAAATGATTTTGACTCGGTTGAATACTTAAATATGTAATTTACTTAAAATAAATGATTTTGACTCGGTTGAATACTTAAATATGCAATTTACTTAAAATAAATGATTTTGCCTCGGTTGAATACTTGAATATGTAATTTTGACTCGGTTGAATACACTCATTGTTATTGACTCATCGATTGTCGACCGATTTTCAAAAAAGCCATAATCGGAAATTCGATATTCGACAACATCGTCCTTGTTTAAACATTTAAACCAATTGATCAGTGCTATAATTAAATCAAATTAATTGTACATTTAGGTTTTAACCTTATTTTAACTAGCAAGTTGCAAATGAGCTTATTTGTGGTTTGACTATATCATTGACCCATATCATTTTCAGTGTCCATTTCATTTTTAGCTTTTGGCCCATTAGTTTTATTTTTCATTATTATTATTAGTTTTTAACAAATCTAGATATAAATAATTAATTCTATCTAAATATAATAATATAGATAAAAATAAAATAACAACTACAAAATTATTGATTTGGATATAAACAATTCTTTTCGCAAAAAAAAATAGAATTATTATACTTATATTTATAAAAAGAATTATTCATACCCATAGTTATGAAATTTAATAGAATTATTATACTAAAAGAAGTCCATTTATAAAAACCGAAAACTACTAGAATTAATAGAATTATTAACACTAATAGTCTAATATAATTTTTTAGGTGAAAAAACCCCTTAAGAGTTAGCTTTATGAAAATTAATAGAATTATTAACACTTAGTTATGAAAACCAATAGAAGTATTATACTTATAAGTTATGCCTATAAAAAGAAACACGTTTAAAAAAACCAAAATTATAAATAAAACTTATAAATACTTCATCTTCGATGGATTCGAATATTCGATGTATTTAAAGTCTTGAGATTTGAAATTTGAGATTGAGATTGAGATTTAGTAGTTGTTGGAAGGATATGCGGTTGGGTTGCACGCTATATCATCTGCAACGATTAATGAACTTTTATGTATGACGGTTGACTTACTTGACTCATTGACTTATCTGCTTATCTATTGATTTTACTTGGGTTCTTATTCATATGATAACAATTAACCAAAATAATTGGTGTTTTATATGTTAAAAGTATAATCATAAACTTGTGTTAAAATAAAAAAAACATTAAACATTCAAGTATTAAAATGTTGATGTTAAATAACCATTTTAATTCGGGTCGGGTCGGGTCAGGTCGGGTTGAGAGTCGGGTCAGGTTCAAAGTATGGTCGGGTTCAGAGTCGGGTCGGGTTTGGGTCGGGTCGGATTTATCTGTGTTCGGGTCTGTTTCGAGTCAGATAAGGTTCGGATCGGGTTCGGGTTATGAATGACTCCAGATTTTCGGGTTTCGGTCGGGTTCGGGTGAGTCGGGTCGGGTTTTCAGGTCGGGTCAGATTTTACCAGCTCTAGATGAGGTGATGACTGCATCTTTAATGCGGCTCAAAATAAAATCGTTTAACTTCATACTTATAAATTACTAATAAGATGGAGTTATAATTATGAGGGTATATGGATGACAAGATGAGCATTACATTTGTAAAGGTATTAGACTGTAATTACAAGTAATAAAGTGTAAATAAGTGGGGTTATAAATAAGGATCCGGTGGATCAACTGTCAATAACTGCACACAGTGTTCTAAATATCGGATATATCGGCCGATATATCGGCCATATATCGGAGATATTTAGAATGCGATACGATATCGGCATATCGGGTGAAAATATCGATCAACGTGATATATCGGGTCAATATCGGCGATATATCGGGTCAACACCGATATATCGGGTCAATATCGGTGATCAATCGGGGATATTTAGAATTGTCAACTTTTATAAGACAACTTTAACCTTTATAACCCGATATATCAGGTTAATATCGGTGATATATCAAGGATATTTAGAATTGCCAACTTTGATAAGGTAACATTAGCCTTTATGAATAAAGTTGTTTTTATTTTTTGAAGTCTGCACATTACATAATGATCTTATTCTTTCCCATTTTCACTGTGTTGTTCTGTGAAGATTTAGTCTCAATCAAATATTGACATTGTATAAGAACTGCGATCTGACCAGGAGTGTAATTAGAGCAAGGTTCGATTGCTCTGTTGTGTGTGTTCTTGGTTGCGTTTTGGGGATTTCACTTGATTTGTAAGCAAAGTTGTGTTTTGCGGTGATTTGGTTTGTAATCGTTGTGTCGGAGTTTGGATTTATATCGTTTGGTTGAGTTTCACCTACAGATATTGAGCAGTGTTAATCGATAGCCATGATTGAAAGGAACAGTGTCTCTAATGAAGGATCGCAAGCTACTCGGGGAAGTCGTGCAAATGGAGGAAGCAACATTATCTGATCTGATGTTTCTTGCCAACTCAAATCACCCCGGGGTGTGGCTGGTGAGCTCGCAAAATGGCCTTAGGTGCGAAGATGAAGACCAACTTCATCAATGGCACTTGTGCCAAACCAGATAAAGTTGATGAGGATTATGATAGATGGATGAGATGTGACCATATGGTGATGAGCCGGATTATCAATTCCATGTGATCCGATATCGCTAAACAATTCATGTACGTGAATTCGACTAGAGAGTGTTGTGGCAGGAGATCTTGGAAAGGCTCGTAGAGTCGAATGCTCCCCTCATTTACCCAATCTAGAGGGAGATAAGTGAAATCAAACAAGGAAAAAAAAACAGTGTCGATGAATATTAATTATGGTAAGTGGAAGAAGGTTTGGGATGAGCTTCAAGAGCTGAAAGGTATTCCTGTATGCAAATGTGGTGGTATGTAGAGGTGTTCTTGTGCGACCCTGAAGAAGTTGGCTGAAAATGAGGCCATGACACTAAATTGATTGATGCAATTCTTGATGGGGCTGTCAGATGCTTACGAGAATATCAGGAACAACATCTTGGCCATGGATCCTTTGCCTTTTGTGAACAGAGCGTTCCATATGACTCTGCAGATTGAGCGTTGCTAATGCATAGTTTTACATACATAACAGGTTAGTTTTAGGTTCATTTGCATTGTATTATATCCCTTAAATTTGTTAATTGCATAGTTCATGCTTATTGTGGAAAGAGTCGGAAACTATGATATTTCAGTGTTTTATGTAGATCCGAAGTGGTGGAAGACAAGACACGGAATCTGAGAGATGAGTCAAGGAAAGAAATACTGAGGAAGAAATGAAACAAAGACCAAGAGAAGAAAGGCCTAGACAAAGGAAGAAGAAAAGAATAAACAAAGAAGGAGTTGTGACCAGGAGCAGTCGCCAAGACGAGACCATCGGTCGCGATCGCAACAAAGTCCGGGAGCACCATGTCCAAGAGCTGAACCCGCGAGCACAAGTCAGCCAGTCTCCGCTGCTAGCGGATGGCAACGAATGCTAGCGAACGCCAGCAGATCCCAGAGAATACTAAATTTATGAAGATACAAGATCGGCGCCTGCCAAGGCCTTGTCGCGTCCGCCGATAGATTTGATTATGCAGCCTTAATGGGCCGGATCTAAGATGTTCTCAACCCATATTACTACTATAAATAGACCTCTAAACCTAGGATTTTTTATTCATCATTCACACATTCATTCTCTCTCCCGCTCTCTCTCTCCATCTTAGAGAGTTCTGCCTCCCTTCTGGAGCAAAAACCCTAGGTTCTCTTTCATTTCTAGTTCTGCATGAAGGAAGCCATGCTAGGCTAACTTCCCTTTCATCCTGCTTTGTCAAAACATTGGTTTGGTTATCCAAGTTCTATCTCTATTTAGATTATCTCCATTTCCTTTGGGTTCATATTGTTATTAAGTTGCTTTGTCTTGATTGATCACCTAGACTAAGTTGCATCTAGGTAGGGTTTCAACTACATAATCTGCTCTTGCGGGTCAAACCTATAGTAGCAATCACACCAGTGATAATAGGTTGGGAAGTTGTCTTGTGCAAGGAAATAGATAGATAAGGGTTATAAATAATACGGAGTAATAAATGTTATTTTCATACTAATTTTAATGATTTTTAAATATAAATGGAAAATATTTATTTTTGATGAGATAATTTTTTTAGCAAAAAATAACATATTACTTCACTAATCAAATTAAACATTCACACACTTTATAACGAAAAAAAAAACTATTTAAATGGTTATTGAAGGGATAAAGTCAAGCTCAATGTACATTAATCGTAGATCAAATCTTGATCTGAATTAAAATAACCGTATGCCGGCGATATAAAATATTTTATGCTTTTAAATAGAGATATGTCGATGAGGGATAAGAATTAATTTTCGGGATTTGTATGCCCATCCTTAATTATTAGATACATACAGCCCACGATGAGGACGTATTTGGTTGTTTCCATTATATCAATGCACGTGTTTTATCTAAACTTGGCTCCAAGTTTATTGTCAGGTTGGGGCGGCCACATAACTTCAGAAGGGGTGCGGTGGGCGGACGCCACCTTCCGACAAAAAAAAATATGCTATCCGTTCGACACAATATACTACATCCTTGCAAAATACAAGGGGTTTTAATTTTTAGCACATTTTTTAATGAGCTAAAATCTCAATGAAATATTATAAGCCACTGTTAGGGATGGCAACGGGGCGGGTTCGGGGCGGGGAGTACCCTCCCCGTCCCCGTCCCCGTTTGTGAAAATTACCCCCGTCCCCGTCCCCGTGCGGGATAAAAAATGTCCCCCGTCCCCATCCCCGTCGGGTCCCCGTCCCCGCTAAATTTTCCCCGTTTGTGTTCCCCACGGGTTTCCCCGTCGGGTTCCCCGCTTAAAACTCATGGGTTCCCCCCATTTAATAGAAAACTATAAGATATTATTAAAGTTATGTAAAAAAATATGACATAAATATTACATATAATATCTTATAAATGTAAATTATAAGGTAAAAGTTTTAAAATAAAAGAAAATTTATTTAAACTTAGGTAAAATATAAACAACAACGGGGATTTCATACTCTCTATCGGGGATCCCTGCGGGGATCCCCAACGGGGACGGGGCGGGGCGGGGATCGGGGTGGGGACTACTATCCCCGTCCCCGCGCGGGGAATCACTTTGCCCCCCATCCCCGTTTAAAATCCCCGTCCCCGTCCCCATCAAGGGGATTCCCCGCGGGGAACGGGGAGTCCCCGCCCCATTGCCATCCCTAGCCACTGTGGTGTGAATATCAACACCCTAGGCATTTTAGATAAAATAGCAAATGTGTACAACCTTATTAGCCACTATGTTGTCTAAACGAGACACGTGAAAGAAGAAAACTTCTTTCAAAGTAGATAAAAGGAGTTTAACATCTGACAAGATCAATTCAATTTTCCAAGAAAATTTAGATTTTTGGTTGAGATGGTTTATGATTATACAAGAATAACCTTCAATGTGGATTTTATCAATACGGAGTTGAATAGCGTGTTGGATTCCTAGTTTTAAAGTGATGGACGGTTTTTAGTCGCGTAAACCGTATCAAAATAAAACTCAAACCTACAAACTAGTATAGCAAGTAAGTAAGAGGTCGATCCCACAGAGAATCAAGTATTTCTCAGCAAAGTGTATTTACCAATTAGTAGAAAGGGGGGGTTTGGTTGATTGAAATAAGAAAAAAAAAACAAAATAAACTATAAACAGATTGATGCAAAAAAATTTAGAGAAGATCGCTCTACTTACAACTATCCACTTTATTTGGTTGAATTGATATTGTAACTTCCTCTTGTCCTTTTAGTCTTCCTATGAATGCCCTTGTCCCAACCTAATATAGTTACTACTCCAACCAGTCCTAGAAACCCTTATCAATCAAACAATCCTTAAAAAAGGATTTAACCCAATTGATAGCTTTAAGTTCAGAGATTAACCAAGATATTTGCAGTCCCTAAAGAGGGATTTAACAACACATCCAACTTCCCACTCATTCAATTAGTTCAACCAGCCCTAAAGGAACAAGTTTGCTATTTAGGTTAAGGTTCACAACCAGGAATCTACAAAACCTTAGCAATTGAATTGATTCTAACTAGTTGCGCGGGCTAGATAGAATAAAACAATCAAACATGCAAGCAGAAAGAAGTTGAAACATTCAATATAGGAAATAAGGAACAAGATTCAGAAACTCACAATCATTCCAAATAAAGCTTCAAATTGCAAGTAGAACGAAGAGAGTTTAGCCGCCCATGGCGAACATCGCTCTCTCTCTCTCTCTCTCTCTCTCTCTCTCTCTCTCATTGTCTGATAGAACGTGGAATAGAATAGAAGTTGTCTTAAAATAACATAATTTTGGCCTTATAAAAGATCCAAGTCGGCCACAAAACACACAACATAAAAACTAGGGTTTTTTAGACGAAACGGCGTCGCGCTGGCAACCAGTGCTGCGGCCGTGGCATCTTCCAAACCCGCTGCATCCTCACTGGCGGCGGCCGCGACATATATGCTGGGGCCGCTGCATTGGTCTTTCACGGAAAATCAGTCTCGAATTTGCTCTTGTTGTCAACAGGAAAGTTGTAGCTCTCGGAAAGAGCTTTCCAACGCATGGTCATAATAGTCAATCGGACAACCGAGGTCTCCATAAAGCGCAAAACAAGTTCAGCATGTCTGGCGACAACTTCTGCTGACTTGTTCTTCGTTTAAGCTCGCTTCTTCTTCTCAGGGCCTCTTTAGATCTTCATTTAAGCTTATTCGATCAACTAGACTTCCTCATCTTAATGCATCATCAACCCATTTCTCCTTCTCGGATCCACAGTTACCTAAAATAATCAATAAAACGTGTAGATTCCGACTCCACCAACATAGAGAGCAAATATGCAAATTCTACTTAAATCATGCATGATACGCATCTTAACTAAGCTAAATGCAACCTATTATGCCTACCTAAATGCATGCTATCATAAAGCAAGAGCTTCCGCTTTCAAGGGCCTTTGTTTACCTATTTTTTGATAGCATATACGTATTGGTCGTCCTTCCCAATCCCGGATTACAGCTCCCATAGAGCTGTCGTTGTTTGTAGTAGTAGATCCGTCAAAATTTAGCTTGAGAGTTCACCTCGGGGGTTTGTGCCACGCAATCTTACCATATTTATTCTTCTTCTTTGGGTGATTAGATGTTTGTGTGTAAAAAGTGAAGATCTCATCTAAACTATGTTCTACCTGTGTTGTTTTTCTCCAATTCTCTTTATGGGTTTTAATAATACGTAACACAAGATGTCTAAGCGGGATGGGGACCTGCCTAAACACATGTTGGTTCCGAATGTACCAAACTGTCCACCAAGCAACGAGAAGCTTCACCTTGGCCGCTGAATTAAGGTTGTTCCCAATGAAGGTAATGATGGGTTTAATATCTCGAGAGTGATTATCATGTTGGATATTGTTGAGTTTATTCATGACGGAAACCGAAATAGAGAGCGCACATAATGGAAATCTAGCAGAAGGTGAACATCATCTTCGGTCTCACAACTACACAGGTTACAAGTGGAAGGGACGGAGCCCCCACGAGAAGCCAGTCTAGAAGCAGTTGAGAGACCATCTTGGCAAACCTTCCATAGGAAATTCTTGACCTTGGAAGGAATGTCCAATTTCCAAATCCATGCGTTATTGTCTGAATCCAGAGAGGATTGGAATGTGATTAGTTTGTATGCACTCGAAGTGGTGAATTAGCCCGCTCTATCAGGCCACCAATATAGTCGATCCTCAAAAGGGGAGATGGGAAGAAGAATGCCCATAATTTCTTTTACTATGTCAGTGGGCAACACATTGTTCAGTGTTTCTCCATCTACCATCTACCCCCCATAATGTAGTCACTCACAGTTTCTTCCTTGTTACCAATTTGTGGGCAATCTTCTCTAAACTACAGACAAGAGGTTGTAATCCAATTATCAGTCCAAAATTTGATAGATTTTCCATTTCCAACTGACCAAATAAGCCCCGACTTAAATTTATCTATAAGACTTGTCAGTTTTGCCCATTGCTAGGAGGAGTTACCGCATTTCTTATATTCAAATATGTTAGCAGAATGTAAGTACTTGTATCTGATCAGAGTGACCCGGAAATTATCTGGTTCAGCTAATATTTTCCATAATAGCTTCATTTAAAGACCTTCGTTCATCTCTTTTGATTTCCTGAGCCCTAATCCCCCGTACTTTTTTGGTCTGCAAATCCTATCCCAGCTAATAAGCGGCCGATCTGCAAATATACTATTTACTGTTTATTTTTAGTAAAAATTTGTTATTGTATAACATTATTTGTACTTATCTTTTCGTATGGATAAACTTTAAGGGGTATTAAATAAGCTCCAGGAAACCCTACGTTCCCTTGTAAACTCCTATATAAAGGGTCTCTTCGAACCTCAATAAACACATCAATTCCTCCTCTCTTATCTTTGCATCTCTTCTCTTATATTCGGTTTATCACACGTTATCAGCACGATAGTTTCAATGCTCAATGGAGATTGAAAATCGGCAACCGCATCAATAATGGAAGTATTAGTTATTCATAATGCTCAATGAAGATTGAGAATCGGCAACCGCATCAATAAGGGATGTATTAGTTATTCATACTAAGTGAAAATTATTGATCAAATTAGTTTGCTAATTTGTTGTTTACGTGTGAACCTTTGTTTCACCATTAAACCTTTTATTGTTTTGTCGATTTGATTCCTCCTTCACGAGCAGATTTTAGAGTGGGTGTTGTTAGATACACTGCAAATCCCCCACCAAAAGAGCACGTCAATTCCAACGTGCAGGCCTTTCCAATATATTAGCACGCTTTTTAATTAATTAGCCCACTTCAACCCTGTACGTCCATTCCGACGTGCAAGATTTGTGGTGTATTTAGTTTCTCTTTTTTAGAGTCCACTATTTTGCATCTTCTCTAAGCATACATCATCCATCTTTTCTATGCCTCCTCTATTTTTATTCTTTCACGTAATATAACCCTAAGTTTTTCTCTAGAAAATAACCCTAATTTCGCCTCGGTTGATGTCCGACCCATTCTCTCCGATCTCTTTTTTATCCCCCTTTAATTTCTGATGTGCGCCTATTTTGCCATGTTTTGCATTAACTTTTATAACGATTTCTGTATGCATTTCATATCATTGGGTTAGAATTATACATAATCTGTGTGGTCTATGCTTATTTGTCAATTATGGAGATCTACACTAGTTTCTATTTAACACTTTATAAGCAATTCGGAGAAAGAAGAAAACCATGGAAGAGCTCGACGTCGACAAAAGAGAATCCAAGGTCAAACAGGAGCTGAGCCAGAACACATCGAGCAAAAGACAAAGAAGAAGACGCTCTGATAGATTACATAGGTCTCCTCATGTATAGTGGGCCCAAAGACCCAATAAGGCCTAATACCTTTGTAACATATATATATATGCTTATCAATGAATGGATACCCTCAAGGAGGACATTACAATCACTTTCATGATCTTACATGGTATCACAACCTAAGATCCCAAAACCCTAGTTTTCTTTTTCCCATAACCCTAGCCGCCACCGCCTCCCCGCCCTCCCCTAGCCGCCGCCAGCCATCACCTCCCCTTGCCGGCCCACTCTCTCTCTCGGCCTCCCTTCCCTGACACTGCCCTCCCTTCCCTCGACTTCCCCCTAGCTTGACGCCGATCCCCTTCCCTCTCCCGACTCTCTTCTCGTCCCAATGGCTGACCCACCGCCTACAAACCCTATCATGCCGCCCTTCCACTCCGCTCTCACCATCTCCAACATAAAAAACTGCATCCCCATCATCCTTGATCATGAATCCAGTTCCTACACCATGTGGTCTCACCTCTTTATAAGATAGGTTCGGTTTTGAAGGGTTTAAAACAAGTGAGGCCCGGTTTGGAATTTTAACAAGAGGTAGGGGTCGGTTTTGACAAATTAATAAAGGGCGGATTTTATAAATATTAAATAGATGGAATATAATATAGAATATTATTATTGAGATTTAAAGCATAATATTTGGACTTGGATTTGAAAAGGGTTTTAAAGGTTGGAAATGGATTTAATAAAATTAAAAAGAGGAATTTTGGAAATACCCTAATCTTGTCTGATTTGTTTTGATAAAGTAATAAAATAAGTTGGTTTCAAGAGTAACGCCTTGTAAATGGATTTTTGGGTCAAGTATGATTTGGGAAAGTGTTTAATTAATGATTTGATATAACTTGAGATTTTAGAAGAGTTTTGGAAAATCTTGGGAAAATGTCATACCTTGCCTAACTTGGTGAATAAATTTGATGACTTGTGTGAGATATTATATGCTTTAAGTAACATTAGAAGTAGACTTATTTATATTACTTATATATGTGCAAGGTGATCATCTGTGACATGTTGGCTTTCTATATACCTAGTTGTTGCATTTTGCTGTTATGCACTTCTAGGTGAGTTCCTATATGAGCTCACTCAGATTCGAAAAGAGATTTCCCTGCTTGTAGCCATGTGCATACTAGGTGCTTGCATTCATAATAAAGCTTGTCATGTAGTATCCTGCTAGGATTGCACTCATGATTGAGCATTCGTTTACTCATTGCTTTTGTAAACAGAACGGTCGTTATCTGTGAAGTAACTAGAGTCATTGCTAGGGTTATAGGACGACCTAGTCCCATCGGGTCCCGTCCTGAGTCAATCGAGTCATGAAATTTCCTTATACTATGAGATGTCTGCGGGCTTTATTGTGGAGCGGGTTGGGCATGCATGCCGCCCGATTATAATGGAATGCATTCACAAGCTGGCCAGTCTTCGCCCTATCGGAAGGGGGTGGAGGTATGAGAGGGATATACCACTTGGTATTCGGTGCTAAGGCCTTATTATATTTATGCACTTGATCTTAGGAGCATGTTAGTGTGTAAATATTCTGCCTTGCATCTAGAAGCATCTTTATTAGGACTAGCGTGTGTATGTGCCTGCTTGTTTGGGATTATATTGCGTAGGGCTTCGATCTGACACCGTCTCGCATATTATTTTTTAGGTTTATTTTGTAGCATGATTATTCCTTGTTTCCTTGCCGTGGGAACTCTCTTGGGCGATCTCGAAGAAATGGTCTAACCCCACTAGCATTGTCTATTAGATTTCGATAAATACGCTTATTGATTTGGTTTTGACTCGACTCTACCGTGTCACCCTCTTGTATTACACCTTGATTCGGTTATTTGCATGACTATTGGTTTTTCACGTTTAGACTTATGACAGGTACAGGGGACTTCCCCGGGGATTCTAACGATCCCTTCGAATTTTGGGTATGAAATCCCACTTCAAAATGTTAGGATAGAATTTCAAAACGCCGGTCGGGAACTCGGCGTTTTGCTTTCGCTCTGTGTGAATGTGAGTGCTGCTGCTTCTGTTTCGGCGTGTCTGTGTTAAAAAAACGGAGAGAAGAGGGATTCTGAAGTTTTTTTTAAAGAAAAACAGATACAAAAATGGTGAGAGATGATGGGATTCGAACCTGTGGTCAAACACCCCGAAATTAAATGCTTCCGTGACCCTGCCAGTAAGCCAACTCATCTATGTGATACCAGTCTACTTCAAATCTTCAATTATATATATATATTTAAAAAATAATATATATATATATATATAGGGTGGGTCATGTGTAAACACCTCTTATTATGTTTTGTGTTAACAAATATAGACCCTTGATTGAGGAAAAACGGAAGGTTGAGATTAATTGTGTATTTTCTCTTTTTTTTTTTGCTTAAAAAAATCATGGGTCCCACTAATATTGCTCTCCACCCTCATAATGTGGTGTGTGTAACCCACTCTCCTCCAAAACCCACTTTGAATTTGAAAAATAACGTACGTGGAAATTGGTGGGCCCATCTTGATTTTTTTTTAAAAATAACTAATTAATACTCCAGTGTGGAATCACATGATCGATTAATAATGCACCTGCTCGTTGTTTCCAGTTAGCACTTAGATTTTGATGAATAATGATGAATAACTCCTTATTATCAACGAATAATTCCTTATTATTGACGAATAATGACTCTGAACTTGCCGAATAGTCGATAAATTCATGAACATTTTTAGACAGAGTTTGAATTTCAATAAACCTACGTCTAATTGTCCCTATACATATGAATAATTTCTAATTATCAACGAACAATGACTCCGAACTTGCCGAATAGTCACAATCGATAAATTCATGGGATTGAATTTCAAGAAAGCTATATCTAATTGCTCTCATATATATATATATATATATATATATATATATATATATATATATATATATATGAATAATTCTTTATTATCAACGAATAATGACTCTGAATTTGTCGAATATTTGATAAATTAGAGAACAATTTTAAATAGAGTTTGAATTTCAAGAAATCCACATCTAATTACCCACATACATGTGCATATTTCCTTATTATAAACGAATACTGACTCTGAACTCGCCGAATAGTCAATAAATTCATTCAAAAAAATTAGACAGTTTAAATTTCAATAAACGTAACCTACATATAATTACCCATATACATATTAATAATTTCTAATTATCAACAAATAGTGACTCTGAACTTGTCGAATATTCGATAAATTCATGAACAATTTTGCCCCTTAAGCTCCTCTAGACTCTCAATGCTTTAAACACCATGAAAATAGCAAAATGGTGGGTCAATTTTTGCATCTATTCGCTAGGTTCATATTAATTATTCGCTAGGTTGAAAGAGTATGTAAATATAATTCTTGATTTCCTACCTCTAATTAACCATATACATATGAATAATTCTTTATTATCAATGAATAGTGCCTTTGAACTTGCCGAATAATCAATAAATTGAATTGGTTGAATTAGTGAAAATCAACTAAATTGAATGTTAAATAATTCCTTTCAAACGAATGTAAATAGACCGATTCATTCATGCCAAAATTAGTGAAAATAAACTAAATCTAGATCTACTTCGATCAAAACCAACCTAATAAACAACAATTCAAGAAAATCCCAAATTGAGTATCGAGTTGGAAATCCCTAATTCAATTCGATTCGATTCGGACGCCTCCTCGCCTCTTTAAACTAGAAGCGATCATAGTAGTAGAAATTCGGACTAGCCTCGCCTCCGTCGATCGCCATCGTTGGCCGCCATTGATCCAATCCATCGTTTGCCATTCTGGAATCTGATTTTGTAAGCATCAAAAGAGAAAATTAAAATAAATACGTCCATGCTTTAATATTCTTGCTGATTCTATTACTAATCAAACCCCAAAGAGGAACGTTTTTTTTTAGCACAACCAAAACATTAAATCATCCAAGCATATCAGTTGCAGTTCAGAAGGCAAACAAACATAATTCAAATATATGACAGTAGTGACTGGTCTGAGTTTTGCGAGAGCATCCGCCACCCGATTTGCTTGCCTCCGGATATGGCTCCATCAGCATTCCTCAAATCTGCTTGCAAGCCGATGTATTTTCCGCAGCTGTTGACCCAATTCGCCCTTGGGGAAAGACTTCTGTTGCAGCATATTCATCACTTGAATGCAGTCACTCTCCATCCATATTTTGGACAAACCTTGCTGCAAACTGAGCTCGAGCGCCCAAGCTAACCCCTCCGCTTCCACCAAGTCTACCCAGTCAGCATCTTGGGTGGTTCTTGCCGCTGCAAAAATCAGCTCCCCATCATGGTTGCGAGCTACACACCCTATCCCACTTCCTTTCCTTTCCTCGACCGCTGCCTCGCTGTTAATTTTGGTGAACCCGTCCGGCAGTTTCACCCATTTAACACTCTCAGCTGCTGCATTTACCTGTCGGGGAGGTGCAATCTCCCTTCCTCTTTTGTATTCAGCAATCCTCTGTGTCACTAATTGTGCCAATTCATCCACTTCGAGCTCCATTGACTCAAATATACGCTTATTCCTCGCCATCCAAATAACCTCTACGGTATGCACCCACTTCTGAATCCAATCTTTTCTTCCAGTTTTCAACACCATCTCAAGACCTCCCAGGACATTCGGGGCTCTACTGAGTAGTTTGGTGCACGGAAGAATGCATCTCCACACGCTCTTTGCTTTGGGACATTGAAAGAGGACATGAGCTTCATCCTCCCGAGCATGGCAGTGGCTGCACAGGTCACTTTGGAAAACCCCCCTCTTCTTCAGATTGCTCATACAGGGAAGAACTCCTTTGCACGCTCACCATAGAAAATTCCTGACCCTCGGAGTCGCTTGCATCTTCCAAACTTTCTTCCTTAGATACTCGGATCTTGACGATTCTGATGAAGATGCCCCCACTGCAGCCCCACCAATCTCCATAAGCAGATGGTAGCAAGATCGAACTGTGAACACTCCGTCTTTTGTATGATGCCAGATCAGTTCGTCCTGGACGTCAGGCTCCGTAATCCTCATCCGCAGCACCAGCTCCGCATCCATCGGCAGCAGCACCTCCCTCACTAGATCTTCATTCCATGCCATAGTCATCCAGTCTATGAGTTCCGCCACCCTCAAATCTGGCCCAATGTTACCTGGATTCGCTACTGGCTTGAAGCTATTCGGTCTTGGAATCCATGGATCGGTGAACACAGATACCGTCTCGCCATTTCCAATGTGCCACCGCAAGCCCTGTACTACTGCCTCTCGGCCCACCAAAAAGCTCCTCCATACGTATAAAGGCTGAAACCCCGCCTGAGCATGTAGAAAAGAGGTTCGGGGAAAGTATCGGGCCTTCAACATCTGTGCTATCAGAGACTCCGGCTCTTGAAGTAATCGCCAACCTTGTCGTGCTAGCAGTGCTCTGTTGAAGGTTTCCAAGTCTCGAAAACCCATCCCACCCTTGTCCTTCGGAGTGCACATACGTTTCCATTTCATCCAATGAATTTTCCTTTTCTCCGTTCCGTCTCCCCACCAAAACTTGCAAAGCATCTGCTCAATGTCGGTGCAGAGGCCGCCCGGAAGCTTGAAACATGACATTGTATAGGTTGGGATCGCCTGAGCAATAGATTTGATTAGCACCTCCTTTCCCCCCCTAGATAATGCTTTTTCTTTCCAGCCCTTCACCCTTTTCCATACTCGCTCCTTGAGTTGCCCAAATATCACCTTTTTTGACCTTCCAAGCATTGTTGGCAGCCCGAGATACTTCTCATGCTTCGCCACTTCCCGAATCTGTACCACTTGCTGCACAGCCCTTCGAACGTTCTCCCCCACGTTTGCGCTAAATGACATTTCTGACTTCGGGAGGTTCACATGTTGTCCCGACGCTGCTCCGTATTCTCGGAGAATGTTTGCAATTTCACTGCCCTGTTGACAAGTCGCTCTCGCAAATAGAACACTATCATCCGCAAAAAATAGGTGAGATATTCTCGGAGCCCCCTAGCTATAGCAATTCCTTCCAATTGGCAACTTTGCTCACTCATTCTGAGCATCCCTGAAAGCCCTTCAGCACACATCAGAAATAGGTATGGGGATAGAGGATCCCCCTGTCTCAATCCCCTCTCTGGCCTAAACACAGGAGATGGCATTCCATCGATCAACACAGAGAAAGATACAGAAGATACACCTCATAACAAGCTGAATCCAATTCTCTGCAAAGCCGAGCCTCTGCATACATTTTCTGAGAAAATTCCATTCCACCCGATCGTACGCTTTTGCCATATCCAGCTTCAAAGCCATGTAGCCTTTCCTTCCCCCTTGCTTCTTCTTCATGAAATGGAAGATCTCGAACGCTGCCAGGACATTGTCTGTGATCAACCTACCCGGAACGAACGCACTTTGACTCGGCGATATCAGCTTCCCCAAGCATCTCTTTAGCCTGATAGTGATCACTTTTGACACAATTTTATATAGCACATTACAAAGGCTTATAGGCCTTAGCTCTGTCATTCTGCATGGATCTTTAACTTTCGGGATTAGAGAAATAAAAGTATAGTTCAAATCATTAGGGATGGGTGCCCCATTTAGAATACTAATTACAAATTTGCACACGTCAGACCCAACAATATCCCAGTGCTTTTGAAAGAAAAGCGCTGACATACCATCAGGACCCGGTGCTTTTGTAGGATGCATCTCAAAAAGGGCGTGTTTTACCTCAACACTTGTACAAGAAGGAAAGAGTGAATATGCATAATAATTTGGGTATGTAACTCACGACCGATGTGCGTCTTTCTGACGAACAATTGCAGCACCAATTTCAACATCTGCCGACGATTGCTAATCGCCATCAGAGGACGAAGCATATGCCGCCATCGCCATCAATGATCGAGAATGATTTGCCGGAGACGAGAAAAGAGAGAGATCCGCCATCACCAATTTCTTCACCGTCGTTCATCTCCTCGCTCTTCCTCGGTAGCATGGGTTAATTAGGGTTTTATTAATAGGTAATACACGTGCGTGGGTGTTTTTATTTTTCATGTAATTTATAATTAAATTAATATATTGGAATAATCTTGGCCATCCATGTTTTCAAAATCAAGGGTCCAGATTTGTTAACATTTAACATGTTAAGAGTTGTTAACATTTGATCCATCCTCTCTCTCTCTCTCTCTCTCTCTCTCTCTCTCTCTATATATATATATATATATATATATAACATTTTTTATTCAGATAGGGGGCTTCAACCACCCCGAGCCCCCGTAAATCGGCCACTGTCGCGACAAACATAGACCCCAAGAGTGGCCCAGCAAGGAAGACGGTGACGGTGGCTGTAGAGTATCGACTGCATTCGGTTCCAATGATCGTCTTTCGTGCTCACGACGTCGCTTACCACATCGACAGCATCCCGCGGCCGCCTGGCCTCACCAAGGAGGAGTGGAATCACCATCTCGGAGGATCTCCTCCTCACCGTGATCAAACTAGGATCCATCGTCTGTGAATCCTGGATTCGTGTGAAGGCAATCGCCCACCACAGCCACATTGCTTATTTCCAGAGTCGGTTCATCAATCGTTGCTCGCACGTCTTTCATGAAGACTACGTTGATGGTTGGATATGGAGTCGAGGATTCCTCGTTGCTGTTGGGGTTGAAGTCGGTCGATCACTGGTTGTTGGGTTGAAGCAGGCCTCCTTTGCCGCTAGTCCGAAGTGACCGAAGAACCAACAGAGTTCAGCGTGCACCGCCGTCGACGCCTCCACAAATCCAAAACGAGGAAGAAAGGTTTGTGTTGCATTTTTTTATTAATTATAAAACCAACCCATGAGTTCTTTAAAATCGCAGATCGATCTGTACTTTTTAGAAAGTTACAGAAAACGATCCAAACTTCCAGGGTTGGATAGTTTACCCCAGCGAAGTATATAAACACATCCCCGAAGATGATGTGGAACATAAATTATATCAATCCCCGAAGTGGTTGAATTAATCAAATAAATTTAAATACCGGAAGTGGTTGAATTAATCGAACAAATTTCAATCCCCGAAGTGGTTGAATCAATTGAATAAATTTCAATTTCCGAAGTGGTTGAATCAATCGAATAAGTAATTTTCAATCCCCGAAGTCGTTGAATAAATTAGTCTCATCCCCGGAAGAGGATGAGTATACATAGATTACTTTATATCCATTAAATTTCATCCCCGTAGTGATGAAATGATAAAAGCGATGGCCAGATAAATCTCATCCCCGAAGCGATGAACCAATAAATTAAATCTCATCCCCGAAGTGATGAACAATCGATAAAACCTTATCTCTCAAGGTAGATTAACAGGCTAATCATCTCATCTCCCGAAGTAGATGAATATGGACTCATCTCATCTTCAGAAGTAGATGAATGTACCAATCTCAAACGGACTAATCATCTCATCTCCCGAAGTAGATGAATGAACTATCTCTTGAAGTAGATGTGAACGATTGAAAATCATCCCCGTAGTGATGAACTTATTTATTTTATTTTATTTATTTATTTATTTCAGTTTTATTATTCATTTCAATTTGTTTTTTTTTTGTCTACTGAAGTAGAGAAACATTATCTCCCGTAGTAGATTGATAATGCATATTTTAGATAGGCATTATAGATATATTTAGTTTAGTTAGGTTGCATTTCTTGCTTACTTTGTTGCTAAATTGCATCTTGTGTTTATTTTAGAAAAGTTCGGATTCTGCGCAATTTTTGTGTTTATCTCGCAGATCGACTCGGAACACATTTGGGAGATGCAACATCTCGAAGAGGAACACAAGATACATGGGAAGGAACAAGGAAGAAAGAAGCAAGACGAGAAGAAAAGCCCGCGAAGAAAGCAAGGGCCACGGCAGAACAACGTGCCGCGGGCGCCGCAGCTGCACCCGCCGCAGCGGGATGCAAAGAAGACATTTGCGGCGGGCGCCGCACGGACAGTCAGCGCGTAAGCGCCGTTTTTAAGAAACCCTAGTTTTTTCTATGTTTGTTTGGAGGCCGACTTGGATGTTTTATTAGGCCACTTTTATGTTATTTTTCAGGACCTTTGATTCTATTCTTTCAACCATTAGACTTTTTAGAGATTTTGAGCCATGTCTTCCATGAGGAACTAAACTCATCTATTCTGCCTGCAATTTGAAGCTTTATCCGGATTGATTGTGAGTTTCTAATTCTCGCCCTTGATTTCCTATTTGTGAATGCTTCAACTTCTTTGTGCTTAATTGTTCATTGTTTTATTCTATCTCGACTGATCAACTTGGTAGAATCAATTCAATCGCTAGGGTTTTGTAGATTCCTGGTTGCGAACCTTAACCCAAGTAGCAAACTTATTCCTTTAGGGCTGGTTGAACTAATTGAATAAGTAGGAAGTTGAATGTGTTGTTAAATCCTTTTTTAGGGACTGCAAATACCTTGGCTAATCTCTGGACTTAAAGCTATCAATTGGGTTAAATCCTTCTTTAGGGACTGTTCGATTGATAAGGGTTGCTAGGACTGGTTGGACTAGTAACTATATTAGGTCGGGACAAGGGCATTCATAGGAAACGTAATAGGACGAGAAGAAGTTACAATGATCGCTTCAATCCAATAAAGTGGAAAATTGTAGGTGGAATTGCTTCTCATAATTGTCTAAACCAATATCAATTATTTTGCTTTCTTTAATCCGTTTTGATAAAAGGCGGATCTTTCACACTTAAAACCCCCCGCCTTGGTTACTTTAATTAGCACTTAAATCACACTTGAATAATAATTCCCTGTGGGATCGACCTCTTACTTATCGCTCTACTAGTTATAGGTTTGAGTTTTCTTTGGCGGAAGCAACGACAGGTTTTCCCTCCGTCATAGATATAAATTGTTAAATTTGCATATCATCCCAAAAGTGATAGTTTATCTCTTGAACTAGATAAAGCAAACATAACTTATATATTACATCTCTTGGAGAAGATAAAATTCTTATTTATCTTCTGAAGAAGATATAAAATTTAAATTCGTATTTATCTCCTGAAGAAGATAAAATATTTTAGGTTATATATCATGATGAAATTTATCTTCTGTAGTAGATGATTTCGATCTCCAACAGTCTCCAGAAGTAGACGAACATGTATTTGTAGGGATGTTTAATTGTTGGTCACCAGAAGTTGACAATATGCTAATTTTATTCCATTTATTTATGGTTTTATAGTTTTATTACCTATATCAACTATTTATTTATTTATTTATGATCATCTCTCAAAATAACTGAACGCATCCCTTGAAGAGGATGAACACATAATCCTTCTAAATCGTTCTTGTAGTAACGACAATCATCTCCTGAAGAGTTGTATATGAAAAGGAAATTCATAAAATGTCTCACTATCTCATCAATACATATTTGTCCCTGAAGTGACAATATTCATTCTTTGAACTAAATTGATGATAAGTGTGTATAATCTTCTAAAGATGAATTAAAATCATACCCTGAAGTGTATGAGTTTTATTTTAAAGTTGCACAAATAATCAATGAAGCGATGTGTAACTAAAGATAGATATAACCCTTGAAGTGGTTGTATACAAGTTGTCTTCTCACTGAAGTGAGTAATAATCGATCATACCGTTTCTTGAAGAGTATGGTCAATGTTTATATGACAACTTACTAAATTTTGAATGCAACTTATCATCTTTTGGAGTATATGATCGAATTATACATAATGTAGACTAATTATCACTCGAAGTTGACAAATGAATCATCTTATAAATAAAATCATTTCTTGAAGAAAATGATAAATTGAAAAGTTTCTCCATGACTCCACCTGAAGTGGACAAATACAAATTTCTTTTATTTATTTATTTTTTCAATTCATTGCTTTATACTGAATAAAATTATTATGATTTTTCTTATTGTAATTCAAAGATCAAAGCGTTTTCCGAAGAAACAACTTATCATGAGTGTCTAATACGAAGTTTTGTTTGACAAGTGAACATTTGGGAGAAAGGTTTACCACAATCTACGGGATTGTGAAGTTTTTCAACAACAACCTAAGAGCCTGAAGACTCTACTGGTGGATTTTTTATTAAACTCCAGAAGAGTGAATGATTCTTATAAACTCTAGAAGAGTATATGATTCTTATAAACTTTATAAGAGTATACGATTCTAATCTTATCATTTGTACTCTTGAAGAAGTGCATGGAATATGGGTTTTTATCAAGTTCAGAATGATTATCATTCGGTTGGTACAACCAATAGAAGTAACCACATAACACAATCCGTTTAACAATGCCACTTCCTGACATTCCTCTAAGCATAGCCTGAAGCATGCCCCTCGCCAGTAAAGGGTACGAAAGAGGTTAAGGTTAAGCGTGCAACCAATGTTATTGCTGTGGCTTATAGCTAGGTAGTTGTTATACGGTTAAATCTAAATGTCTTGAGGAACATTATAAATGACTCATATATGAAGTATGACGCCAACAAAAGTTCTGACAATACCCATTCAATGACATCTAAATTAAATAAATGGATCACCATATACAAAGTTCAATGGTTGAATATTATGGTTTTATAAATGTCGAACAATTTTGAAATCTTGTTTTCTCAAACAATCTTGAATAGAAAAAGCAAGATGAATACCATATAGCTCGAGAAGAGCATTGATCTTAATTGTCACCTTAAGTAACAATGACACATATGTATGAATGGACATGGTATTGAACACCAGTATCTCATATGACTAGCCAGAAGCAAGTCTTGCAGAAATGAGAATGTATATATATGGTTTATTTGACACTCATTTATCCCATTGAAACTTATCAGAAGTTAGTTAATGATAAATATTTTTTTTTGTGGCATCCGATCACTCATGTGAATCGATGGTGTGCGAGATTATTGAAATTCACATAAACACCCACTAAGAGGGACCAGAAGATCCTAGGACCTGAAGATCCTCAATAAGGATGACCGTGTAAGACCCGAGGTCTTAAGATGCGCCAGCCCATGCCACCTAGCCCTCTTAGGTCCGTTGTCCTCACTTGGAGCCTGAAAATGAAGAGCTC
The DNA here is from genome assembly GCA_963922045.1 of Persicaria maculosa. Classification (NCBI taxonomy): domain Eukaryota; kingdom Viridiplantae; phylum Streptophyta; class Magnoliopsida; order Caryophyllales; family Polygonaceae; genus Persicaria; species Persicaria maculosa. Next base: position 12,557,428 of record OY998256.1, read on the forward strand.
TTGTGACATAGGTAGGGCTTGAATCACTTATAAATCACTCCCAACATCCTTATGATATCCGATGTGGGACGGGGGTGTTACAATCTCCCCTACTTAAAGCACTGATGACCCCGTCAGGCCCAAGGGACTGCCCTCCGGGAGGAGCGTACCCGAGCATACTATCGGTGCACCTCCGAGCCCAAAGTCGGCTCTGATACCATCTGTAAGACCCGAGGTCTTAAGAGGCGCCAACCCATGCCACCTAGCCCTCTCATGTCCATTGTCCTCACTATGAGCCTGAAAAGAAAGAGCTCTTGTGAAATAAGTAGGGATAGAATCACTTATAAATCACTCCCAACATCCTTATGATATCCGATGTGGGACGGGGGTGTTACAGACCGAACATATATGGTCTATTATCTTGACAAAATCAACAATAAGACCATCTATATTGAGAGTAAATACAAAGTCTCTAATGTCTCTTGATTGGATACAATGAGACATCTACGGAACACTACCATATAGACCAGTGTAATTCCAGTATTATAGATGCCTTGACACTTGGTCATATGAAACAAACAGGTAGAGAATATTATCACGACAACCCAGAAGAGTCGTTAGTCAAATGGGCCCGTGCAAGCTAGTTTGCATTTCGAATTTAACACAATCACATCTCCCTAATTATCTCCAGAAGAGAGCATGTCATTCAAAGGTTTTGAATAAGCAGCATATGTTTCGAGATGTACCTCCTCCAAATGAACTACAATGAGACCACAAAGAAGTTGGATGATACATGAGGTTTGAGTTCTTGTTGATATCAAATACCTGGAGCTTTTATAATGGTGATAAAATGCTCGGTATTTAGGGGGAGAGGAAATGAGACTAAATATTAAGAAAGAGATTGCACGAAAGCAGCTTCTCTATCATTTCATATCCGCGGATAAATACAAGTGAATCAGAAGTTCAATAAATGAAATGATTATAAGGTTTAGCAAATATGTCATTGAAAGCATTTACTAAAAGCCAAGAAAGTGATAAAGTCACAAATACTATCTCATTTAGAAGTTCCAAAAGTAATTCCAACTCAATGAATATGAAGTGATTCTCAAGTCCACCAGAAGTGTTGGAGATCACTAGGCTCTTGGTATACGATTCCACAAAAGTGTAAAGAACCTATGAGAATATGATGATCATCAAATAAATAATGGATGCCGACATTGAAATGATAGTAAAGAGCTAGAAAAAGGAAATTCATGCAAGAATGGGTTCTTTAAGCATGATGACATTGGACCTGTAGTTCCAAAACCGGAAAGTGTAACATCATTTGGTTTTAAGTGGGTGTTCGTACAAAGGAAAATATAAAACCAAGTTGATTGCACAAAAGCCTTTCAAAAGTTCTTTGAGAACATATTCACCAGAAGTGAATATAATATTTAGTTCAAATGTAATTAACGGACCTGGTAGTTGCATACTATATAGATAAAAAGGATCGATTAAAAATGCCTGAAGCATTAATATCAAAGTCCCGTCACATGAATTAAATTGGTTAAAGATCCTAATTAGAGTACCTGAAGTACCTATAATTGTGAAAATGGTGACATTTTGTTTGATCCCAAAGTACCATACAAAGTTGTACTATTTTCCTTAATCTTGATTTTTATCCCATTGGATTTTTCCAATGTAAGTTTTTTAACGAGGCAACTTATGCACCATTTTATAAAATAGATCCCCTTGATCAACAATGAAAAACACACTAGGTCCTGAAGTACCTTATGCTTGTGCATCCAAAGCAGCTCAACACCAATACATGGAAGTCAAACGCATCAAGTCAATCATGAAGAAATTCCAGGTCAAAGACAATGTTGAGATTCGACCATAAGCTCATGAAGACATCGCCATCAAGAAGAATGAGAATACGTCAATAAGGATGTTGAATTTAGGGGGAGTATACACACACTACACTCTTTTTCTATTCGATCAGGTTTTGTCCCATTGGGTTTTCCTGACAAGGTTTTTAACGAGGCAGATCACCAAAGCGTATCAAATGTCATATGTATTTTTTCTCTTAGTCCTAGTTTTGTCCCGTTGGGTTTTCTAGGCGAGATATGTAATGAGGTAGTATATAGAGAGCTTTATCCAAGGGAGAGTGTTATAAGATTATTTAATTTGTACTTGTCTTTTCGTATGGATAAACTCTAAGGGGTATTAGATAAGCTCCAGGAAACTCTAAGCTCCCTTTTAAACTCATATAAAGGGTCCTTTAGAACCCCAATAAACACATCAATTCCTCCTCTTCTACCTCTGCATTCTTCTCTTATTTTCGGTTTATCACAGTTATGTGTTCATTTGAGGGCCAAAATTTAGATCCTTATCTATTTTCTTATGGAAATTAGGTGAGTGTCCCAAATGGAAACTTTTTTCCCGGGCTTTTTTTTTCCTTTCTCTTGTTCCTGTAATTGAAGCGTAGTTCATCTGATAACCCATTGAAAATCGAATAGAGGAGGGAGGCGATTACAGAGGACTGGGCGTCCTCCTTCTCGCCGTCGCTGGACACGCGTCCTTCACTCACTCTTCTCACCGAAGGTTCGTCGTCTCTGACTCTCGTTCTCTCCCTATTGTTGTCGAGTGGTCGTCCGCCACAACATCTGCTGAATCCGCGACGGAACCCTCCCCTCTTGCCTCCCCTCTCTCCGACATGATTGAGATTGAGTGGTGGCTGGAGATCCTGTTTCCAATTTCGATCTGAACGGAATCGATGGTGACGATAACGCCACTGATTTCTAAAATTATGTGACATCTCGATCCATTTTGATCTGAACGGAATCGATGGCGGCGATAACACCACTGATCTCTTGAAGGGAGGGCTTCTTCAAGATTCGAACAACTCCATCTCGATCCGGCGATAAGGCCACTAATTTCCGAAATTATGTTTTAATTATGCTCCTCGTTTCTGTGAACGCCATTTAAGATGTTGGGGAGATACATTGTTGATGATCAAGGGTCCTGTTGTGTTTAGCATTTCACAAAAATAGAGGTTTGTATAATACTGCATTATAAAAAGTTTAGGATCAGCACAATTTAAGCAAACTAACAAGTTATCTCCCCCAATCAAACCGCTTCAGAGAAACGGTTGTAAGACTAGACATTGTACCTGAAAGAACAACAAATATCAACTGCCAGGTGAGTTGATTTTTCCTCCCTGAACAAGAATCATTTCAATCTAGGTGTTACTTTTTACTGTATAAGCTACTGATGAAGTATTTCATAGTTCAAAAAATTTATGTACTTGATGTCATCATAATGAGGGAGAGTTTGGACTTTAAACTGATCACAAGGTTCTCCCTCCTTGGATTTACAGGGTTTGGTTTTGCTCTAATTTCTTTGTTAATTTGATTTCTTTTTTAGGATGTAAATCAAAACTAATTTAATTTATAGTGACATTGTGACTACTCCTCACTTATGGTGAGATCTAGTGGAAATCTTTTTTTTTTTTTTTTTTTTTTTTTTTTTTTGATTAGGTAAAGATTCGGATGGCCAACCCACTCCGATAGCATCTAATAGGGCAAAGCGGATAGGGGAACCTATCCGAATGCATCCTGTCGGATGAGGTCAAGAAGACCTGAATGAAAGTATAAATCTGGCCCCTTGGTCGAGTAGCAAAGGTGTGCAACCTTATCCGCTACCCTGTTACCAGTGCGGGGAACGTAGGATGTACTGACTTGTGGTACTCCATTGAGAAGTGCTTGTATATCGGACATGATCATTTCTATTTCCCATGGGCACCCAGCCTTTTTAGTTAGGTAATCCGTTATGATTTTGGAATCCCCTTCGATTATTAAATCAGTGATCTGTAGTGCCTTAGCTTTTTCTATTTCTAGTCGTAGTGCTCGGGCTTCTGCCATAAGCGGGGATTGTCCGCCAATAGTGTCACCTCCTAGACACAGTGGATTTCCTTGCCAATCTCTAATGATGTAACCCATGGAGCTCTTTGAAGTTGATATAAATGAGCCGTCAAAGTTTAGTTTGTACTTGCCCAACGGGGGTTTCCTCCATCGGAAAGTATTTTTGAGTTTTGTGGTTAGGCCTTTATCTCCTTTCTTTTTTGGTAACTCTGCAGAATCATTTGGGTTCCATTTGTTTGCTCGTTTCCAGTTTTCAACATTATCTCTGATCATCTTCTTAATTCCTTCGAAGAGGGTATATTGACATTCCGGAATATTGCTTGGTTTCTAATAAACCAGATTGTCCACCATCTGATTGCTATATATTGCTTCTTGTCCATCTGGAGAGAGGAGCTTAAGATTTGCATAATCTGATTCATATCTCTGTTTTCCATTATGAGGGAATCAACTTGTGCCGATATTTCTCTGGGAAATTGTTCTTCGAAATTGTTGATTGGGCATTCAATGAACAGATGAATATCATCTTCCTCACTCTGGTTGCAAAAGATGCAAGTGTTTGGCACCGCTACCCCCTTTTGAGCTAAACGACAAGCTGTGGGAAGTCCTTTATGTTTAATCTTCCATAGGAAATTTTTAACCTTTGGTGCAGCGTCAATTTTCCAAATCCATGAAAACTCGTCTGTTGTTCTGTGGGTTGTGGATGTTATTAAGTTGTAGGCACTTGTGGTGGTGAACCAGCCTTTTTTGGCTGGCCACCAATACAATCTGTCTCTGAGGGTGTTGATCGGTAAAGGGATTTTCATTATTTCTTCTACTAATGCGGAAGGAAGAACAGAGCTTAGTTTCTCCCGCCACCATTGTTTTCCTATGATGAAATCACTAACTGAGTCGTTTAGATTTATATTGAGCTGGTCGTCAATTCTATCGATAAGTGGAGTCGTTGTTATCCAATTATCTGTCCAAAATTTGATTGATTTCCCATCCCCCACCATCCAGATTAGACCTGATTTAAATATCGGAATCAGAGGGCTTAGTTTAGACCATTGCCATGAGGCACTACCTTTCCTAGAATAGGAAAGGATGTGACAATCTTTTAGGTATTTGTATTGTATAATTTTAACCCAATAATTGTCTGGTTCTGCCAGGATTTTCCATAGGAGTTTTATTTGGAGTGCTTCATTCATTTCTCTAGTTTTTCGAATTCCTAGTCCTCCTGCTGCTTTGGATTTACAGATTTTCTCCCAGCTTATGAGAGGGCTGTGTTGTGCATCTTTGTTCCAGAAGAACGTTCTGTTAACTTGATCTAATTGTTTATGAACCGCCACTGGAAGCATGAAACATTGCATTGTGTATAGGGGTTTCGATGACAGGTTAGAAGCAATAAGTGTGGCTCTACCCTGTTGTGATAAAGTATTAGCCCGCCATTTGCTCAGCTGATCTTTAGACTTACATATTATTTCTCCGAAAGTTTCCTTCGTAACTCTACCATTTATAATCGGGCAACCCAAGTATTGTTCCAGATTTCGTTCCAGGGGTATATTCAGAATGCCTTCAAGATCCCTTGCTCTTGATCTCATGATTCCTGGTGTAGTTTGAAACGAAGATTTATGATAGTTAACTTTTTGACCCGAAAATTTGCAGTAATCTTCAATTATTCCTTTAACTTTTGTACATGCTGCATTACTTCCTTTAGAAAAGATTATTATGTCGTCTGCAAAAGCTAGAAACGGAATACACGGTCCTGAGTGGCCAAATCTAAAACCTACACTATTGTGGGTAGTTTCAGCGTCTTTCGTTAGTTTTCTAGCAAGTACTTCTGCACCAAGAAGAAAGAGAAAGGGGGAAAGGGGATCCCCTTGCCTCAGGCCTCTAGTTGGCTTGAATAGATCAGTTGGTCCGTTATTTACCAGTACTGAGAATGAAACTGTAGTTACACACTCCATAATGATCTCAATGAATTTTTTATGGAAGCCAAATCTCCGGAGTACACTTTCCGTGTATTGCCAGTCAACTCTATCATATGCTTTTTCCATATCTAGTTTTATTGCGGTCCATCCCTTGGAACCCTTTCTGGTGCGAAAGGAGTGAAATATTTCGTGGGCTATTAGGATGTTATCCTGTATTGCTCTGTCGGAGACAAACGCGCCTTGTAGGGGATGGATAAGCTTTCCCATTATTCCTTTTAACCGATCCGTGATAATTTTGGAAATAATTTTGTATAATGTGGAGCATAGGCTGATCGGTCGATAATGTGTAGTCATGGATGGGTTGTCATTCTTTGGTATTAGGGAGATAAAGGTGTGATTAATTTGTTTTAGCAAATTGCCTGAGTGGAAGAAAGCTTTTATAGCCCTGATAATGTCAACGCCCACAATTCCCCAGTATGTTTTATAGAACTCCGCCGTCATGCCATCCGGTCCAGGAGATTTGTTACTTCCTAGGGAAAACACCGCGTTTTTTACTTCGCTATTTGTAGGTTGTTGAATAAGTAGCATGTTTTCCTCTTCTGTTATACATGGGTTAATAGCCGAGAGATACTCTTCTAGTTGGGCGTTCGTATAAGACTGCTCTTTGGTGAATCGTTTCTCGAAATCTCTTTGTATTTCCTTTTTAATATTTTCGTCACCTAGTATTTGGGTTCCTTCCGCGGATGTAATTGTTCTGATGATTTTTCGATTTCTTCTTCCTGTGGCGACTTTATGAAAATAAGAGGAATTAGTATCTGATAGTTTTAGATGTTTTGATTTAGCTCTTTGGTTCCAATAGGTTTTGTGGAAGAGGAGTAGATTTTCTTTCTTTGTTAGGAGATTCTGTTCTTTTATATATTTGTTTTGATCTTGGGCTGTGATCTGGTCTGATTGTAGTTCTATTAACGCCTCTTCGACCTCTTGAAGTTGGCGAAAGATGTTTCCGAAAGTTTTTTTGTGCCACGCTTTGGCTTTTTGTTTCAGGATCTTTGATTTGTGGATGATTCGGAACATTCCTGAGCCCGCGCATGATGCTCTCCATGCTTGTTTTACTATATGTCAAAAGTCTTTTCTCTGTAGCCATATGTTTTCAAATTTAAACGGGGGTGGTTTGAAGTTAGCGTCTTTTGAAAGAGTAATTGTGATGGTGCAATGATCAGACTTTGAAAACGCCCCATTTTTTGTCACTAGCCCTGGGAACATATCTAGAACTTCATGGTGAACTAATACCCTATCTAGTTTTTCCCAGATGTTATCTGGACCTCCTTGTTTCTTTCTCCATGTAAATGGGTTACCAATGGAGGGGATCTCGATCAGAGAACACGTATCTTTAAAGTCCAGCAAACGTTGGAAACGACCAGGTGAGGTTTCTGCTCCACCATACTTATCGGATGTTTGACTTATTTCATTTAGATCTCCCATAACAAGGCAGGGAAGGTTACTTTGGATAATTAGGTTGATTAGAGTTCTCCAAAATTCTTCCTTCTCTGTAGAATTGGGTGGAGCGTATACAAAGAACATAAGACACGAAAATTTTTCCTTTGCGTTTTCGTATTTGATTCCTATTATTCTTGGAAGGTGACTAATAACCGAGATAGCCACATCCACAAGGGAGTTTTCGTTCCAAAGCAGCATGATGCCCCCAGAGCGACCTGAGGCCGGAGACCAGCACATATTTGTAAATCCTGCGTTTCTCCATAGAGAATCTTTAGGTTCTGTTTCCGTCTTAGTTTCCGCTAGTATAAGCATTTGTATGTGGTCTAATGTGCGCCAGCCCTTAATGTTTGTCCAAAGAGTTTCTTTTCCAATTCCCCTACAATTCCAATATCTAATTATCATGACTTCCTTTTTGTAGTATGGTCGAGCGTCAGGTGATCTCGTCCATACCCATTTATTGTTCTTATAATGTTTGTTATTTTTTGTTTCGTATGTCTCTCTTGAATGTTTTCCTTTCGAATTTTTCTAACGGTGTTGTATTTTCCCATCTTTTCTTGTTTTTGGGCATTAATCCCATGAGGGGGAGAAAGCCACCAATGCCAATGTTTTACAGTATAGTTATTTAGCAAGAAATAAGATGGGTTTTGATTACTTTTAGTGGTTTTTTTATGGTTGATAGGGGGAAGTAATTCACAAAAGTTATATTTTAAGTTGATCAATTGAGTGATGTTGGTGATGGGCTTACTGAATTGGGGAGCTCGGCTAAAGAAGCTCCACCAGTGGTCTAGGCAGGTGGCTTGTTGATGGGCTAGTTTCCACTGATCAAAAGGTTGCTTGAGGCGGACCGAGTCCAGTTTGTTAGGAGAGGGTTTACCATAGTTAGTTTTATTATTAAGAGTATCACTCAAGGTGTCTCTAGATTGAGGTATATTACTGGGGTTATTGTTTGGTTGATTATTAATTTGTTTTGGCTTTAACCAAAGGTTGATCAGCCACTTCCCATCTCCATGAGGTTTCTTTGCGGATACCTTCTTATAAATAAAGTTAAATGAGGGGGATTTAGGGGATGTAAATGAAATTTGGTAGTTGCAATCGTATCTTTTCAAGCAAAGTAGCCCCATTCTCCCACAAAATTCAAATGAAAAGCTTAATGCGATGTGTAGATACTTTGAGGTTTTCCAAGAATACATCAATTGAAGATTTCCTTTAGCAGGCTTGATGAGAGGGAAGACAAGTATACTTGCATCATATTTGTTTCCATTCCGGGTGAGCCTTAACACAATTTTACACCAGTAGCTTCTCAAATAACAGTACCCCATTCTCATACTTGATTCATAAGTAGAATTTGACACTAGGTGGTAGTGCTTAGAGATTCTATAAAAATACATCACTTGAAGGTTTCTTCTAGCAGGAGTATAAGCAATGCAATGGGAGACTAATTTCATACACATTTCAACTTTATTGGTGGCTACCGTCCCCCCTTTTAATGCATCAGACTCATGTATATCGAGCTTAACATAATATATGGTGCCACAGACACTAATACGCTTAGCCGACTCTGTTGCATTACCAACAAAATCATCGCAAAGGCAGTCTACTCTCGAGCAAGCATGAACTAGAGTATTCATCAGTATCTTGCAATCTAGTAGAACCCAATCTACAATGCAGACCAGCGCAACGAGGATTTCAGCAATGATAATTATTATCAATGAAATTAGCCATGTCATACAAAGTATGGTATACAAGATGACCAAACATACGCAATTTAATCCCTCTTCAACCCAATATGGACTCAAGGACAAGAGTCTATAGAAACAGATGCTTTTATCGAACAATAAATATGCAGCTATCAAAAGGGGTAGTCGAACACAGAATCCTATTATCATCAAACTTGGTTCTTGAAGACCAAGGGTATACAAATCATCATAAAAACAGTACACCGTAAGAGTAGCAATCAAGGAATGATTTTGCAATCTAAGGTAGACAAAGAAAACATGATTAATCACACCGGTCAAATAAAAGACAAACAAGTCAATTTCCAAATTCCTCCACATCATTTGACCAACTAAATTTTTTATCAAAGAAAAAATAACGTTTCTTCTAAAACAATTAAAAAGAATTAGTCTTACAAGAGAGGCTTTATCCGAGCTTGATATGCTTGTCTCCCAACCTCCTTCACAAGCTCCCCCATACTTCCCCAAAGCTTGATTTTTTGCATTGGAAGTGCAGATAGATGTCAAATAGTACTCCTTTATGGCGAGGTGGTGAGTTGAGGATATTATGGTAGATTTCCTCTTCCAAATAATTAGGTTGCTCATTTCTAGCAGCAAGTATATTGCTGAAGCCCACAAGTGGGTATAAGGGTTAGATCTTGATGCTCTGTTAATAGTCAAAAAGCATTTGATAGTCCAGAGACAGAGGGATAGAAGGAGGGTCTCCCTCCAGGCAGCAGAAAGTATAGCAAGAAAATAATTCTTTCTACTAGGGGTAATAATAAACCAGAATGCACAATTTAAGAGCAAGCCAAGCAAAGATAACTTAATCCATTCAAAGGTTACATAGCAGATCAAACCACCATCAAAGGGTTTTAGCAAAGACTTAGTACACAAATACTTAATTAGATCGAAACAACTAGAATTCACTTGAGAATTAGTCCACTCATAGATGTATAGCATGAAAAGCCTTTGTACATAATTGTGAAGTCTCTTATACCAGATCTCAAACATCAAAACCATATCTGTCATACCATAGTATGTCACATAACATCTAAAGTACCCATGAAGTGGTAGCAAATTTTTAATACACAAATACCTATCATTCCGATGTTCACAAGCAACGAGAAGCCATTTTTCCTTCATATTGTACTGTTGAGCTTGATTGCTGCCTTCAAGAGATATGTATTCAGACCATAGTAGTTTAGTAACAAAGAATACACATAATAGTTTGTCAATGTACCCGAATCGACCCCCCCAAAAAGGAAAAGGGGTCAAACCCTTCAGATTGGAAGAAGCCCAGTTGGATTCACCAAAGTTTTCAAAACGGTTGCATGAGTCAGATTTTTCCAGCAGCCCCGCCACCTGCTGCTCAAACTTACACAAAACCGAAGGTAAGGTGCAAGGAGCAACAAAGGGGGCGAGGAAGTTTTTCCACATGTTGGGAGACTCACAGAAAAATGAATCAGCACTAAGTGCATCTTCATCAGCATCCATGTACAGAAAATCTAATGGTGAATCTAAGGCAAACAATCCCAATATATCCTCACGAGGGTTGTGAGAGGGGTCGAGAGATTCAGAGCAACTCAACAGGCCTAGGGGCAGTTTTACACAGGGATGAGCCTCCGAACCCGAATTGGATAACAAATTCATGAGAAAGATTTTAACGCAGTAGACTATAGCCAGCCAATCCACAAGGACTAAAGCCAGCAAGCAGATTGTTACCTGTAAGGCAGCAACCAACACAGAGCTCCATAAAGTAGTTGTAGCAACCAGGGAAATCATCATGATCGTAGTTTGGTCAGGGCCCTTTCGGAAGGAAAGGGATGGCGAGGCATACTCCTTACCCACATAGGTACAAACGTGTTTACTCAGCGTGTTTCCCATGAAAGAGTTTGGCATAAGATGAGAACAAAAATATGTGTTAGCTATCAATGATACATAAGTAAATTTGATCGATTTGAAAATCAGTTCCCTTTTTCTAGCTTTTTTGTAGTTTCCAGTTAGCATGAAAGATGCAATATGTAGTCCATGAAAAACACTTTTGCAGTTGTCGGGAGCGTAGGAGATAAGGTCCCATCCTCCTAGCTGCTCAAACTCAAACAAAGTAAGGTACGGAGCATGAGGAGCAACAATAGAAGTATAGGGTGATTCAGGGAGACTTGTTTTGAAAAAACACATTAGTGCCCTTATGGAGATTTTTTCTAACAGTTTAACACAAGTATCAGTAAACTGCTCAACATCATAATTAAACCTCCACTCATCCTCCCCCAACAAGCAGAGGATGTTTTCCATGAAATTTGACACCAGACACCCCACCAAAGCATCATTAGGGATGAAATCATGATACAAATGAGTGTTACCGTGGTTAAGAGTATAAAGGGAGTAAAGAAATACCCGGATATCTTCATGTGAAAACACCAGTACCTCAAATACGGATTTGCTCAGAGACCAGTAGGTGGTCTGATTATTCAGCATGTTTTGAGAACCCTTTCGGGATATGAAGATTGGAGGAGCATGAGCCCCTTGTACGGTTTTGTTCAAGGAGTATAATTCACCTGTAGATGTTAAGAGGTTTTCACCATCACAAGAGAGGAGCAAGCTCCCATCAGGTGATAGCGAAAACGTAAGGTTTTGAGGGCCCTTTCGGGATGTAGACAGTAGAAGGACACAAGATCCCTCTATGGTTTTGTTCACCCAGAAGGTGAGATTTTTAACAAAAATCCAGATTAGCTCAAATGAGAGATAAAGAAGATACCAGACAAGACGCCATCGACACGCCTGACAGAGACAGCACCACTCCCAGCCACCACCATGACTGCACCCCCAGATCCCGTTAACAAGGGATTTCTTCCTCTTTTTGAAGTTCTTCCTGGCTGAAGCAAAAGTTCTCCATCCATCCACCGACGCTTTCCCGTAGTGGAAATCTGTGGAATATAGTGGGTTGATTACAACTTTTCATCTTTTTTTTTTTTTGGTGTAAACTTTTCATCTTTTATTTATGGGTTTTCTTAGGCAACTCTAATTGTAGTTGGTTTGCAAAATGTCTTATATAAATCAAAACTAATTTAAGCATTTCTCTTTTAGAATAGGTATATTAACCAATTTGGGGCCAAATATATAAACTAATAATTAGTTAACTTTTTGTTGTTGGCAATTTTTTTTTTACAATTTTTTTAGTGATAACTTTTCATCAACAAATTCAATCACTTTCAAAGTGTTATTAGTGGTGTCACCACCATAAAAACAGTGTCACCGCAAGTAAACAAAGTGGTGGCACCACCAGTATAGCAAGAGAAAGAATAGTCAAGTTTTATTAGTGGTGTAACCAAATAAAAATAGTGACACCACTACTCTCACCAAAAAGAAAAACCCTAGGACAAGGGAAAATGTTATTAGTAGTGTCACCACAATTTAAAAAAAGAAAGTACCACTGCTGTCACAAAAAGAAGAAAAAGACTTTATAAGAAGGGAAAGTGTTATTAATAGTATCACCAAAATAAAAAAAATACAAATGTAGCCATTGTTGTCACCACAATAAAAAAACATGGTCATAGACACTGTCACCACTATAACCCTAGGACAAGGGAAGCCCACACCCTGTAGGGGCTAATGAGAAGCCCGAATACATGTGATGACAATTCTTCTTTAATATATGAATGGGTAAAAGGGTCATAGACATTGTAACCAAAATAAAAAACAGGGTTATAGACATTGTAACCAAAAGAAAACCCTAGGACAAGAGAAACACGTATCCATGAAAACCCTATGACAAGGGAAGCACAAACCCTAAAGGAGCTAATATATAAGAAATCAAAATACATGTGGTGACAATTCTCCTTTAGTATATGAATGGGTAAGAGGGTCATAGACGTTGTAACCAAAATATAGAATGGGTAAGAAGGTCATAGGCTCTGTAACCAAAATAAAAGCAGGTTTATAGACACTGTCACCACTATGAAAACAAGGAACATAGACACTATCAACACTATAAAAACAGGGTCATAGACACTGTAACCAAACGAAAACTATAGGACAAGGGAAGCACAAACCCGAAAGGGGCTATTGAGAAGTCAAAATACATGTTGTGATAGTCAAAATACTTGTGTTTTCATAGGATAACCTTCTGGTAAGAAGGGATACAAAGTCTTGAGTTTGAAGACAAAACAGGTTTATGTCTCAAGAGACATTAAGTTTCATGAGTTACATTTTCCTCTTCATAAGTTCCCTCTTGACGATTTAAATGTTTTGCCTCCTATTTTTCATGACATTGATAATCCAATTTTTTCTGATAACACTACTGCTATATCATAGAGTCCTGATGAGTTACAGGAACCCAATGCTACTTCTGATGGTCATGCTTCAAATGAAACCAATGATTCTTTATCCATAAATGATGGTCATGCTTCTTCTGATGTCCATTCTTCATCTACTTCTAATGAGAATGCTTCATTAGAAAGAAGATCATCTAGAGTTGTTAGATGATCTTCTTATTTGCAAGATTATGTCTATAACTTTGATGCTAACCTTGAGCAGTTTCCTCTCTTTAATGGCTTGACAGATTCATTACATATTCCCTTCTTTTGTAATATTATTGTCTCATCTTGTGACATCCCTACTGAGCCTAAATCATATGCTCAAGCTGCTAAGAATCCACAATGGGTTGAAGCTATGGAAAAGGAGATTTACCTCCAAGCAAAACAGCAATAGGATGCAAATTGGTATACAAGATCAAACTAAAATCTGATGGAAAAGTGGAGAGATTTAAAGCACGCCTTGTGGCCAAAGGTTACACACAATAATATGGAGTGGATTATGAAGAAACATTCTCTCCAGTTGTGAGAATGCCGACTGTAAGGACTGTGATTTCAGTGGCTCTCAATAATGGTTGGGACATCCATCAACTAGCTAGATGTTAACAACACATTTCTTCATGGGGGTTGACTAGAAGAGGTGTACATGACAATGCCTCAAGGTGTTGCAAATCCATCTAAACAAGTTTGTCATCTTAAGAAATCATTGTATGGCTTGAAACAAGCTTCAAGATAATGGTTTAATAAGTTGACTTCTACCCTGCAAACTCTTAACTATGTTCAATCTAAATTTGATTCTTCCTTATTTTTATGTCACACTGATAATTATCTACCTATAGTGGTTGTTTATGTAGATGACGTACATATTGATGACATGATCTTATTTAGTGCAAATTCAGAAGCTCAAGGATTAATTACATGCCTTATTCAGCATCAAGGATTTAGGTAAGATCAATTATTTTTTAGGAATTGAAGTTATTAGACATAATAATGCTTTAATTCTTAGTCAGAGAAAATTTCGCAATGAATTGATTAAAGAAGCTAACGTCTCTGATCTTTGATCTTGTGTTACTCCTTTACCTTTAAACTTTAAAGTTTCTGCTCCTCACGAAGGAAAATTGCTTGCAGATCCTACTGCATACAAAAGTTTGGTTGGTAAGCTTAGTTACTTAACAAACACAAGACCAGATATGTCATTTGCAGTACAAGTTCTAAGCCAGTTCCTTCAACATCCAAATGAATCACATCAGGAAGCTCTATTGCATCTTCTGCGTTATGTGAAGGGCACAACTCACTATGGAATGAACCTTCAAAAGGGGTCTCAAATTCGTCTGCAAGATTTCACAGATTCAGACTAGGCGTCATGTCCCATTTCTAGGCGCTCAGTCACTAGATATGTCGTTCTATGTGAGGCCAACCCCATTTCATGGAAGTCTAAAAAGCAAGCAACGGTTTCAAGGATCTTTTCAGAGGCAGAATATAGAGCAATGAGCCAAGCAGCATCAGAAGTCACATGGCTTGTTAACTTGCTCAAAGAATTAGGAGATCATCACTTAACCCCCTGTTAGGTTACACTGTGACAACAAATCAGATTTGATCATTGCTGGGAACCCGATGTTCAATAAGCGTACCAAGGACATAGAAGTAGACTGCCACTTTACAAGGGAAAAAGTTATGGATGGTCTTCTTTAGCTTACCTATCTTCCTAATGAGAAACAATTGGCATACGTCCTTACAAAGATCCTCTCATCTCATCATCATCATCAAGAATCATTGTCCAAACAGGGCATGTCCACAACTGAACTTGCTCCAGTTTGAAAAGGGGGGGGGGGTGATATTATACGTAATGCCTTAGTTTTTATAAAAGGCAATTTGGGTTTAAGAGTTGGCAGAAAAATCTGTTGTGCACGTTGTTGTTCAATTGCAGCTTGCAGCTCGCGTGTGATGTCAACCACCTCTCATCTATCATTATAAATAGATGTTGTAATCTCTTAGAAACCCAAGCTTTTCAATTCAGAAAAAAAAGAATTCCTTTGTGCTTCATCTTCTTTCTCGCATTGTCGTCTCTGTCACAATGTTCAAAGGATTGCTCCTCTGAGTTTTGCCTGATTCTCGATCCTCTTTTCTCAAATCATGGAACATTACATCCTTCCTACTCCAAATTCTAGTCAGTCCTTCTGATTTTGCATAGCCAAACCAAAGAAATGATCAAGTGAAAATAAGATAGCCAAACCAAGACCCCAGGCTCACACGTATTTTATGGCAGCCGAGCTTTCTTCTGAGCATTCTCGCTTCCTTGGCTCATCACTGCTTAACAGGTGACTAGTTTAGAAGTTAACTAGACTCCAATTCACCTACAAGCTGCAGCATGCAAACACATCAAAAAGGATTAATAGAGTCCAAGACCCAGAAAACTGAGAACATCCCGATCAACAGCCTTCAACTGTAACCATTTTTCTCTGAATTCAAGGAGAAGTCCTCAACCCCATTCTTGCTCGTATGACACACCAAGCCAATGATCAGAGGAAATGGTGGTTGAAATTATAAATTCTAATAATAGAAAATGGATGTTGAAACTACAAATTCAACAAATCAAAGAGCTAAATCTAGATAATTTGTTAAACCAAAAACTGGAATATATAACTAATGTTAAAGGGAAATAGATGAAAAATCACCAATGTTCGAATCACCAATGTGATTCAATAAATCTACACAGATCAATATCATTACATAATACTCAGGAATTCGATTGAGAAATTACTTGCCTTGAAAATTGAAATGGAAGAGCATGACAAGTAGTTCTTGGATAGTGCAGCGAGCGAGTGAACGATCGGTCATCAATGGTGACATCGACGTCAAATTAGAAAAGCTTCGACCAGAAGACTCGAAGTTGATCACCAATGTCAACACAACACATACAACTGAACCATGAACCATCAGAAACACCACCATCAACTTCAACAAAATGAGCAACCCTAACTCAAAGAAGAGATAAAAATATAACCGTAAATTGGACAAATTAGAGAAAAATCACTTTACCTTAATCCAATTTTTCGCAAACGAAGATCCGTCGACAACAATTTGAAGGCAGATGTCGTTGTTCGAACTACTCATCAATGGATGCCGAGGTAATTACAGTGATCGAGGAGAGTCAAGTGGTCGAGAGAAGAGGAGAAGAGAGACGAGATCAGATAGGGAGATCGAGTGACTAGGACGTCGGAGGAAGATTTCAGAAGATGGAAACCTCGAGTGGACGAGAGGGATGAGCAGGAGGTGAAGGACGCCATGGCTTCAACGTCTCATTTGAGATCTGAACTTACGGAACGAGGACGAAAGAGATACGGGGTATAAAATTAAAGCAGGTTAAAATGGGTATTATGAAAAAAAATTGTACAAATACTAACAAATGGAATTAGGGTGGACATTTAGCAAATGGGTTTATGGATATAGACAATGGACCAAATATTTTCTTATTTTTATAATTTTTTAACAATTTCGTGTTTATTTTTTTTGAGTGGGGCTAGAGGCAAGATGTCGGAATGGGTATTGACAAGATAATTTCACCTAAATTACCATAGGTCCTTTTCATTTTTTCCGAACACATTGCAAAAAGGCTCAAAACTCTCTTTTCCCGAATCGAAACCTAAATCTATCGAACGGATTGTTTTGATCGAAAACAGCCTAAAATCAATATGAAATTAATCAAAATAACAATTGATCGACACACGAATTGGTATATCGCTCGCTTTACATGATTATTGAATGTCGATTTTTGGTCTTTGTTCGAAAAAACCGTCGAAGGAAGGAGCTCGGCAGGTAGAAACGAGATCCATTAAGGAGCTCGACAGATATAGACGAGGTTAATAAGTAACCTCGGTGCATCAAAACGATGGTATGATATATTTCTACTAGAAAACTGTAATTAGACATCACGTAATTTAAGTCTGTCAAAAAATTTACAAACGTTAAATCATTCTATTACATCAATAAAAAAATTTGTGATGTGTAAAACAGTTTACACAATTGTCAAATATAAGGACAGATGTGAAATTCTTAGTTGTGAAAAAAGCAAGATGCGCGGGATTAGAGAAAAAGGGGCGGGATGGTAAACACTTTAACAAAATTTGGAGCGGGTTTGGAGGTAAGGTAAACACTTTCAAAAAAATTGGAGAAAGCTGCTAAACACTTAAAAAAAACTTCAGACTCGGTTTTTAAAGCTTCTTAAAATTTCTATCTTTTAATTTCTCTCTCCCCGGCCTCACATTCAATCTCGTTCCAACTCTCTTCTCTCCAAACCCGAGCCCCCAAATCCCCAACTGAACCTTCACCTCCCTCAAGATCTGTGCTTCCTTTAGCTAGCTCCGACGGCCCTCGTCCTTGGTTCGGTGCTTTCTTCTTCCTCCGACCATCAGCCTTCTAAAGCCCTTCCCGATGACCCGACCACTGCGAAAAAGGATGGGAGTTGAAGAACCCTAAATCGCCGACTCCCTTATGTATTTGGCCACCGGCTTCCTTTCTCCGAATCCGAACTCCTTCTGTTGGCTCTGGTCTCGTTCTCCCTTTGCCGCCTTCATGCTTCTGTCATTGTATTCAAGCCTAACAGGCCGACGTTTTCTCTGGTGAAAACCTAATCTTTGCTTCTTTTTTGTTTTGCTCAATTTTTTTTTACAGATCTATAATTATAAGGTTCTTAGGGTTTGTTTTTCTTTCATTTCTGTGTCTGAATTGAGGGGTTCCGCCATTTCGAGCACCAGATCTTGGTGAGGCTCCAATTAAATCAAGAACCTTTTTGATCTAACAAGGCTAGATCTAGGAAAAAAGAAAACCTCAGAAGGGTTGTGGTATGGAAAAGGCGGGTTGGCGATGGCCTGAGTCGGGGTTCTTGTTGATGTAAGGTATCTCTCTCTGTCTCTCTCTCTCTCTCTCTCTCTCTCTCTCTCCATTCCTATTATTGTTCTCGGTTTACAAGGTGGTGGAGAGTGTAGATCTGGTAGTTTCGGGTGAGAAGAGATGTTCACCGATAGTGTTTAGGGTGGTGAAGGGTCTAGATTTGGTGGTTTTAGAGCCTCCTTGTGTTCTTTCCCTGCAGTGCTGGTCTCAACTGGGACACAGTGAGTTGATCTAGGCATTTTTATTGTTGTCAACTGTCTTGTTAATAAATTATGGAAATTGAGGTCAAAATTTTAGGGTTCTATTTGGTAGATACCTGAATTTTGTATGTTTTAAATATATCTTCACAAGTATTTGAGATTGAGATAAATTGCGTTTTAAGCATTACTAATAATGGGAGGGAACACAATAAATCTATTTTAAGCATTATTGGTAATGGTAGTGAGCACAATAAAATGTGAGATTAAGAACTATGTGACTGTCTGCAATCATAAGGTGTTTGATAAAATTTGTTAATCCCATTCTCTCATCCATTCAAGAGGACAGGTCAATTTTCAACTCCATGACAACTCATTATCCTATCTTTAGAATCAGTATTTCTCCGGGTTCTAAGATGTTAGTATTGTTTAATCAACTCGCAGTTACTCATAAATTGGCTGGACTCATCTTCTCATGCTTTTTTTTATTGAATAATGAATATGGGAGGTAGATTACTTTTTAAATCAAGTTTGTACTCATGAAGCAAATTTACAATTGATTTCTCTACCAAGACAGTTTTTTTTGCAAATTTTGGATGGTAGAAACTGAGTAGTTTACTTACCTTCATGTCTACTATTGATGTTTTGTTGCCACACTTGCAAATAAATTGATAGCAATATTAGCTACATGCATTGTTTGATTATACTATTTGATGTTCTTTTATGCTCTCTACCATGTTAGATTACTTTTTAAATGTAGGTTGAAGAAATTAGGGCAAATATGGAATGCATTATTGAATGTTATATTTTTCCTTGGAGGATTTTTGGCCTCAAATATGCTGATTATTGTTTCTGATTGCATCATTTGGGTATTACACTTTTTGAATTCATATGAAGTGCTCTTCCTGATCATCATCGTATCAATCTTAGTTTCATAACATCACCAACAAGTTTGCTCACAAGTTATATCTTTTAGTAGTTAGATTCATATGGTGTTTTTATATGTGTGTTTTATCTTAGATATTTGACCAGGCTCATTCGATGCTGTTTTTCAGAGACTTGGCATCCTCGTTTTCTAGTGCTTTGTTTGCTAGAGAGATGCTGTTTTTCAATTGAATCAGTAATCAGAATACCATTTACTTGGCCAAAGAAAATCTAGTTTATCTAACATAAAACGTATAAATCTAGTATTTTATTTGATCATTTAGAATCTATGAGCTACATATATTTGGAGAATTGAATAATAACGTACAATGAAAGAAATAAACAACTAGCCACGCAAAATTGGAAACTGATATTAGTACGATACTCTTTTCATCCATTTCTAAGCTCTTAAACAACCATGCTTTTTTGTTGCAGGTGCGCGTTATCCTTACCGTTATGCTCCATTTGCTTATGATATCAAGGATTTGGACCAGTTGACTATCAAATTTGAGATGGGCACCCCATTCAAATCATTTGATGAATTATTGAAGGTATAATTCTACCGTGTTCCTTTATGTATGTTTATGTTCAACGCCCGTTGGGAGATGGACCTGAGTGTCTTGTTGTTGAATTAGCTTTCCTCTTATGTTTCTTTTAAGTGTTTGATTAGAGAAGACAATCTGACTTCTTGCTTTCTTGGTCTATTTGATATGCACCCTGTTATTCTTTGCCTTTCCTTTGCCTTACATGTGTAATTCTCAATATTTTTCCATCATTTGGGGTTTTCTAGAGGGATGAACAGAATCAAAGTATTGGTGGAATTTTCCCAATATTCTTATAGTAGTACTGTGTGATACTGGCTATTGTTGTTGTGTATGTGCTTTGCACTCCAAATACTCCAAGTGACATTTTTTTTAGTTTAAATTGTACTGCATATATGTTGTGTATGTGCTTTGCACTCCTTTTGGATGTGATCAGAAATTTTAAGCAGTTAAGAGGTCCGATACAGATAAAAGTGATAAATAAGTTCAGTCATACCATTGTTCATACTCTTGGCATAATTTCAAGATGGTTTTGTTATGGATCCCTTGTGATTTGTGAAGCATTTGAATGCATAGGTTTGATTAGTAGCATAACTAAGTTCAGTTATATCTCATATATATTTGGCGCGTTTGTCGGGTTTTCTACATGATGTCTTGTTTGTAGTCTTGTTTCCTTGGACTATGTTATTCTTGTTTGATCAATGCTCTGAAGATTGTCCTCTCAAAATCAGCCTCTTGGGCAGTACCATGAGTTAGGGGAGATCTCAGTGTCTCGTAATCATTTCATGTTTGAGCTGATTCTGTTTTAGTCCATTCAATTACCACTGCATGCTATTTCATTCCATTCAATCCAATTTCTTTTACTTAATTAATGTATAGAAAAACCCATGAGAGTGTGTTATTGCTAGAATAAGAAATCTGTCGTAATAAATTCCTTTGTTGTTTGTTTATAAATTAGTCACTAAAAAAGTGATATTACAGTATGTCAAAAAAAAACAAACTGAATTACCACCCTCCTGTCCTGATCAAACACAGTATTCAGACATTCATTCATTCCCTTTTCCTATGCAGAATACCCCCCCCCCCCCCCCCCCCCCCCCCCTTCAGGGGAAGATTCGTTTAGAGGAGGGAGCTATGGCAGTGAAGGTCGCAGAGGTGTTGAATCACGTGTTCAGCCCACAAGTACTAATCAGATGGAGTCACTTGTCTATGTAAGATAAAAAAGGAGGTAGGATTCCAACCTGTTTTATTTTTAATTATCCCTGTATCATGTCAGCCTGGTGCTTATAGAGTGGATTTTCTTGCTCCTGATATGATCAGGCCTCTTTGTGCTTTAGAGTGATTAATCTTTCATGCCTGTTTATTTTTTGTGGCCTCTGAATTGGATTTCTTTTCCCTACGGGAGTTTCTCTTCTTTCATGAATATCAATTTTTTTGGTAGGATCTTTCATGAATACCATTGTGTTCACTTTCTCGCTAATATAATTTGACCTTGGATGCCATACACACCAAATATTTGGCACCAGATCATTTTATAACTGGTGCTTTCAGCTTGTACAACATGTTTATGCATTGATCTTTATTTTACATGCTTCCCTCATCTCAATTTTCTAAAAAATGATTGCTAAATATTATACGTGTCTTTTTTGCCTTTGATTCTCTATCATATGCTTTTCTCTACTAGTAATATATCTTATATTTGCTTGCACAATTATCCAGATTATCCCTTCTTTCAAATGCAAATGGTGAAAGCTGTTTAGACCTAGATGTAAGTAGGAAAAGAACAGCTGACCCTTTCTCTTTTCCTAGGCGGCCAAGGTCTGAAAGGAGACAATATCAAAACTAATCAGTACTTCTCAACTCTGGCTAATGAGCAGCTTATAGCTTTTATTCACATCTCTTTTATTTGGATTGAGCACCACTCTTCCAGAACTGTACAAATCACTTCCATCTTCAGAGCTGGATTTTCCATTTTCATTCGTTTCACATTGCTTGAATTGTCTTTATATGTTTACTGATTCTTTTATGTTAGGCTAATTATTTGTTCATGGGTGAAGGCAGAGGAGCATTTTATTGATAGTTTATGATTTTGGTTTTATAGCCCAGTTTGTTGCTGGGCGATAAAGTCATGTATTTTTTTCTCTTTTATAAAGGAACTTTATTTGACCGGGTTGTAAATTCTGGATCGAATAATACTGATCAAAGGGAACCATGAGAGCCGTCAAATCACCCAGGTTAGCATTTATCTGATGCATCATTACTCAATTATTTTCAGCAGCACTTCGTCCTATGTTGCTGATGTTCTCTTGCTTAACAGGTCTACGGTTTCTATGACGAGTGCCTCCGTAAATATGGATCTGCCAATGTATGGCGGTATTGCACAGAGATTTTTGGGGAATCAAAAGTCATGGTTTCGATTAGCTTGCCAACTCTGTTGTGGCTATGAATGGTGGCATCATATTTTGTAAATGTTATTGTATGATCCCTTTTTATATGTACATATTTTCATTAAACGTCCTATTATTTCGAAAAACAGCTAAAATGCGACGTTCTGTAGAAAAAAGTGTGTTGTGTATCCATATTTAAAAACATCGGATTATATATGAAAATAGAAGTGCATTCATACTTTTAACATCATATCAGTCTATGAAAACTGATGCCAGCATAATTATACACATCAATTTGTTCATTTAAATTAATGTGCAATACCAGTTTAAATATTAAAATGATATAAGAACGTATATATATTTGTCAAAGTAACATCGTTATCTACCAAATAAATCGATGTGTCAATGCAGCAACTACATCATTTTATTTTGAAAAAACTGAAATAAATGTGGGAAACAACATCTTCTGTGTATGCGACCACAATAGTGCATTATTTTATAATGATATAATATCATGTATAATGAACATTAAATTAATACACAGAGAATGAATACTCTCAAAGCGATGTCAATAATATGGAAATACATCAGCTATGCCTATATTTCATGATTATAAACGTGAACATTAAAATAGCCTCATTGACACGTAATGCATAAATTCATTAAATTGTGTAGATGTGTGATGGATCTTGTTATAATGCAAACTCATATGCTTCTAAGAATGAGACAGACTAAATGACTAAATCAGTTTAGAAAATGTTGTTTTCCCCACTTCTGATTGCAACTCTCAATGACTAAACCATTATCATAACTTTATCCAAATAGTAAATTAGTTGTTCTTAAGCAGACATGAAACAAATTAATGCATATTTTAATGTTTTATCTTCCAGTAATTGTTTCAAGTGACCACTATCCACCTATCCTCAAAATTAGATTTGACATGTTCAACTAATTAATGAAGTTAAAAATAACAGAATTACAAAAATAGAGAGAGAAGAACGGAGAACAAAATCACACTATTAAGCATTAATGATCGGCGAAGAACTCAAGGAGAAGTTGAGAATCTCCACAATAGGAGTGATGAAGAATTCGTTCCATCGTATGTAAATTATTTCCAACGTAGCTTTAAACTCACTCTTGAATACAGGTTGCAGTTACACAAAATACCTTATATGTAAATAAGAAAAATGCAATTACTTGGAGCTACATTACCTGTACTGATTTAAATAATAAGCCATTGATAGTGACTGTTGTTATGCTATGAAAATCTAATGTATTAGCAATAGAAAAACAACTAGGAATTACATCCACGCTGCATTTACTATGATTTCATGAACAAAAAATATTGATATATGTCAGCTCGACAAGTAATATTGAAATCTTAAATTACCTCTGTTGATGTTACATTCACGACGAATACATCTATTCATGTTAAACTGGCGGTTGTTTTATGAACAAATAATATTGAAATCTAATATTAGTCAATGAAAGTCGTTATCCCATTGGTTCTACCCCTGCACATATTTCACAACGTCTTAGGTTCGATTTCGAATAACCCATGAATTTTTTACTTTAATTTTTTTTCTTAGGATATAGAAGAAGCTCGACAAACTCTACCGAGCTTATGAAAAAGCCTCGAGTTGATTCGGTGAGGTAATGTTATGAGCTGGGAAAATTTTGTTGAGCTTAACACGTCACCTCGTGATAAGGTTGAATTTACCTCAACGGTGCCTACAAAAGTCCGGGATGGTTTTGGAGTGAAAAATAAATGGATTGGGATGAAAAATTTAGGGTTTGGCCGCCAATAAATTCTATATAAGACCTCCATAGCGGTACAAAGTAGTCACAACTCTAAAAGATGACAGAAAAGCACAAACAACATGTTCGCGACCTTGTTGAAGTTCGAACTTTCATGCGGAATTTGATGGAGGAATTCGGCCCATCACTTGTCGCATCGAACATTCGCAAAGGAACGGGGCATCAATATACCCTAGAGACGATGTATGAAGAGGAATTGAACCACTACGAGTTAAGTAGGCGTCCCAGTTTTAAACAATTGGTTAAAGGGGGCAAACGAGTGCTTGCACTTCCGGTTGCGGATTTATGTATCGTCAAAGAAGAAGGTCCTAGAAAATCACCTAGAGTGAAGAAGTCGAAGAAAAATTAATATTTATTCTTGATCTATTTTGATCGAATCATTAGCTTTAGTTATAGTTTGTTCTTCCATGGGTGTTAGATTGTAATGAAACTATTATTATCAATAAAAGGTTAGATTTCAATCGATATGTTTTGATGTTGTATAGTAGCGATGATTGTGTAAAATATCGTCAGATATCAATACAAATTTGGGAAGGCGATCGAGCATAATAACTAAGCTCAGTACATTTAAACGAGTTTATAACATAGCCTCAGAAAACCTGACCGAGGTTATTCTATAAGCTCGGTTGACAGATATGAGGTTCATAAATAAGCTCGGAAAAAGTAACCGAGGTTCATCATATTCTACTGCCTTTTAATCACGTGAAATTACTAACATCTTATCGTCTATCTGCAAAATTATTTTTTTATAATTTTAATTAAATTATTTGATAATATCCTAACTACTAAAAGAGATTTGCGTGCAAAATATATCTTTCCTATTCTCTATCGTCTACCTGCAATATTTTTTTATCCATGAAAAATCAAATATTAAAAAAAATCAGATTTTGTTATAAATGGTAAGATTTGTTAGTATATGGATAAAAATCAGATTTCGTTAGAAATTGTAAGATTTGTTAGCATATGGGTAAAAAAATAAAATCAGGTTTCGTTAGAAATGGTAAGATTTTTTTTCTTGGCGTGAAGCTTGCCCGAGCCTTCTGTAAAGGGTAGCTAATGCAGTCGCACCCCATGCATAGTTATGCATAGCTATTGCTAATACATCAGATTTCCATAGCATAACAACAATCACTACCAATGGCTTGTTATTTAGATCAGTACATGTAATGTAGCTCCAAGTAATTGCATTTTTCTTATTTACATATAAGGTATTCTGTGTAATTGCAACCTGTATTCAAGAGTGAGTGTAAAGCTACATTGGAAACAATTTACATAAAATGGAACAAATTCTTCATCACTCCCAGTGTGGAGATCCTCAACTTCTCCTTGAGTTATTCGCATATCATTGCTTAATAGTGTGATTTTGTTCTCCGTTCTTCTCTCTATTTTTGTAATTCTATTATTTTTAACTTCATTAATTAGATGAACATGTCAAATCTAATTTTGAGAATAGGTAGGAAGTGGCCACTCATGTCTGCTTAAGAACAACTAATTTACCATTTGGATAAAGTTCTGATATTGATTTAATCATTGGGAGTTGCAATCAAAAGTGGGAAAAACAACATTTTCTAAACTGATTTAGTCATTTAGTCTGTCTCATTCTTAGAAGCATATGAGTTTGCATTATAACAAGATTCATCACACATCTACACAATTTAATGACTTTATGCACTACGTGTCAATGATGCTATTTTATAACCTCAACAATAAAAGCCGAGCTCCCTCATTAACCTCAACAACCGAAGCCGAGCTCCCTCCTTAACCTCAACAACATAAGTCGAGGTTATTTATCTAGCTCAGCTTAAGTCAATGAGGCTTTAGACAAGATCTTCAAAAGGGGTCCTTATATAACTCGCAAAAACTAGACGGGTCTTCGTCATACCCACATTTTGATGCACCGAGGTTACTTATTAACCTCGTTTATATCTGTTGAGCTCTTTAATGGACCTCGTTCCTACCTGCCGAGCTCCTTCCTTAGATGGTTTTTTCGAACGAAGACCAAAAATCGTCATTCGATAATCATGTAAAGCGATCGATATACCAATTCGTGTGTCGATCAATTGATATTTTGATTAATTTCATCGATTTTAGGCTGTTTTCGATCAAAACAATTCATTCGACAGATTTATATTTCAATTTGGGAAAAGAGAGTTTTGGACCTTTTTACAATGTGTTCGGAAAAAATGAAAAGGACATGTGGTAACTTAGGTGAACTTATCTTGACAATATCCTTTTGTCCATCTTGTCTACAAGTGGCTTGGATAGCCTTACCGAACAACATGATATCGTCTGCAAATGCCAGAAAATGAACTTTGACTCCCTCTGACCGACAGTATATCCCGCATCTTTTGTAATAGCCGCATTTTGGTGTATAGTTCTAGCTAGCACTTCAGCAGTAAGGATGAAGAGGAAGGGTGATAATGGATCCCCTTGTCTAAGTCCCCGTGAAGGGACAAAGGGAATGGAAGGTTCATCGTTAACAAGAACTGAGTACGAAACTGTCTGCACACATTCCTTGATCCAAAGGATGAATTGTTCCGAGAAACCGAACCAAGTGAGGACCGAAAAGAGAAAAGGCCATTCCACCCTGTCATATGCTTTTTCCATATCCAGCTTAATTGTCATGTATCCTTGCTTGGCTTTAGAAAGCCTGAAGGAATGGAAAATCTCACGGGCAATTAGGATGTTATCCTGAATGCACCTTCCCTTTGTGAAAGCACTTTGTATTGGATGAATTAGTGTATCGAATACTTTAGAGAGTCTAGAAGTTAAAATTTTAGAAATAATCTTATAAAATGTAGAACATAAGTTGATAGGCTTGAAATGGTTTACTGTCTGCGGATTATCCTGCTTCTGTATTAATGTAATAAATGTGTGGTTTACTTGTTTTAGCATTTTACCATTTGTGAAGAAAGCCTTTACAACTTTAGTTACCGAAGGGCCAAAATGTGCCAGTAAGTTTGATAGAAACTAGCCGGCATACCGTCCGGGTCGGGAGCTTTATCAGGTTTGATCGAGAAGACTGCTTGTTTGACCTCATTGTTTGTGACTGGAGCCGTGAGCATATCGTTTTGCTGTGCAGAAATTTCGTTGTCTATAACAGTCAGATCTGGCCGGAAATCCATATCATGGTTGTAAGATGACTTAAAGCGGGACGTGAAGCTACTAGCGAACTCATGTCTAATGAGATCGTAGTCAGTTAAAGTTGTTCCAGAATCTATCGTAAGATTTTTTATAAGTTTTCGTCCTCGTTTAGCCGAGGTGACCCGGTGGAAACAAGTCGAATTTGTATCATTAAGAGCAATATGCTTCGCTTTTGCTCTTTGGCTCCAGTAACGTCACTGATAGTCCAACATCCTTTCTCGTTTATTCAATAATCTCTTGTGCATAGCTAGGTCTGTGGTGCTGGGGTTATTTAGAAAGGATTATTGTAGTAACATAATCTTAGAATTCGTTTCAAAGATTTGTTTGTGGATGTTGTGAAATGTTACTTTGTTCCACCGTTAGGAAGAGTTTTAAGTAGTCATGTTTTCTTAACTAGTTTGAACATGAACGAACTCGTCGGATTGAGACGCCATGCTTGGCGTACGATGTTTGTGAATTCCGATTTTGTTGTCCAAGTCAATTCAAAACGGAACGGTTTCTTATTTATATGTGTTGGTGATCGAAAATCGATTGATATTGGCGCATGGTGAGACGTAGTGAAAGGATGGATCTTAGCCTGAATTCCGTCGAAGGTAGAAATGACCTCGTTTTGGGCTAACATTCGATCGAGCTTTGCTAATGTGTTGTCAGGTGAACCTGTTTTTTTCCGTTTCCAAGTGTAGGAGCCACCGTAGGTTGGGACCTCAAGAAGAGAGAGATTGTTTTTTATGTCGTGGAGTCGAATAAAGTGTCTAGACCTTGGTATAATGCCACCCAGTTTGTCATCGGGAATTGCAATCTCATTTAGATCGCCTATCAAACAGTAGGGGATGAGTAGCGTGGAAGCATACTGTACAAGAAATTCCCAAAAAAGCGTCTTTTGAGTTTTAATTCGGAGGTGCATAAACCATCAATATAGCTATAGTCTTGTTAGTTCTACGGTCGTAGTAATCGATATGAATTAATCTGTGCTGAACAAAAACAATCGTTAAACCACCTTCTTTTGAATTTTAATTCGTAGTAATCGATATGAATTAATTTGTTTTTGTCTCAAGCAAGGCCAAAACGTTGATGTAGTTATTTCGACAGAAAATTTTCGTGTTCGTCTAAAAATTCCTTCTCTTAATCTCCCTACAGTTTCAGGAGCATATATTCATGGAAAACCTTGTTTGTTGGGACATGTTTGTAACTCTAGGCTATTGAGTTGTTGTAGCCTAATGTGGTCATAGTTATTCGGTTTTCTATATATCGTTGTAGTGATTTTTGTTATGAGTACGTGTCTTTGTTTCTCACTAGTCCATCGTTATGAAGCTTGTACTAAGCACTGATTATGTATTTATTATGAGGTTCCAAAATATGTGTTAATACATATAAATCCCATTGAGTACATGTGGTAGAGAACCTGTATAGTCGGTAGATGTGTTTCATATGGTCAGAGAGCAAGTCCAAGCTAAAGTGCATTCGAACATAGAGTTTCAATGTTGTTGATTGAATGATATTATCGAGTAAGAAACATAACATGATCGACGGTGTAATATGTAATGGTAGTCGAGAAAAACAAATGAGAGTGTCATAATTAATCGTGTGAGCCTTGTGGGGCTTATGAACATGAATAGATTGTATTCCATAATCAGTCTTGTCATGTACAGCGCGGAATGGGATAATCGTATGGCACATGTAGAGCCGAAGGTGTTGATAGAGGGAAATCGAGATTGCAAATAAAATAAGAATAAGATAAGCAAACAAATTCTGTTTTGAGCAAATCATGTTCAAGACTCCCTCCCGTTGTAGCAAAAAAAAGTCAGAATCGATCCTCGATTCACGTCAGATTTCGACTCCAGGGAAGCACTCGATATCGACTAGTGGGTGGTCGATATCGACCTCTTCAGCCGATTTCTGAATTCTGCGCAGAAGGTGGTCGATTTCGGCCAAGTCACTCGATATCGACCTGTCAAGTCGACATCGACCAGTTCATGTCGACCTCTCCTGTAACTGCAGAGACAAAAACAAGCAAAGTTCGATTTCAAGTGGAATTGCTCGATATTGACCAGATTAGTAGCAAATATCGACCGGCTGAGAAAACTGACAGTCGACCAAAACCTGTCTCGGCGAAGAGAGCCGAAGAATGCGAGAATGGAAGCGAATGATGAACAGAAATAATCAGTTTGATAGATTTAAAGATAATATATGAAAGAGAACTTCCAAGACCGGGGTTTACCACAACGATAACCAAACACGCATAAGGTAAGATAATATGAATAAATAATTATGCAATCACATCAAAGGAGCAAACTTTCGCCTTTTTCAACAATTAGACAATCTTTTCAAGTAACCCTAATTGTATCTACCAATTTTATGTTTATAATCCAAGTTGTTTAACATGAATCTCTATTCTTTCGAGTAGGCAATAAACATATAAAAGGCAGTGGATGATCAAAACATAATAAATATCGAAACTTTACCTCAAGCGCGCATGGCTATCGTCGGGCTCACCCTGACCCTAGAAGTAGGTGGACTACTCGCTCATAGCAATGGAATACATCATTGAAAGAAATAAACTTTGCATTAAACTAAATCAAAGTGTTTACAATTCCGGCATTCCAACTTTCGCAAAAGCGCCAAAACCCTAAAAGCCTTGAACTCCTAAACTCTCTACTTGCTATTGGAATGTATCTCTGAAATTGAATGAATAAAAGCTAGCCCCTAAGGCTTTATTTATAGGGCTTAATGCTAGCTATTCTAGGAAAGCAATATCTATCCTCTCTATCTAAAGATATAATTCTACTTAGAAAGAAATAAATCAAACTAGGTAAAACTAGATAAATCATAAAGGGTAAATAAATGTTCCACCCTTAGGATAGATAAAAAGATAAAAAGATAAAAATATCTCAAGTCTTCATGTGCAAGGAATTTTCACTCGGACTCAGCTCGTATCGATCTGGGGAGTTGGTCGATATTGAGTTGTCTGCTCGTCTTCATCTTATAATCACTCGATATTGGCTTCTGTGAGGCATTTCGAGTTGGTCATTGGTCCATATCGAGTTGGTAAGGTCGATATCGACCTGTGTTCTTCTGTCTTCGTGTATGCACTCTATGTCGAGTCTGATTTGGGAATTTCGACTGGCTCTTAGTCGATATCGACCAAATGTGGTCGATATCGACCACTATTCAGTTCCTCGTTTTGTGCTCAACTTTGCTCAATGCCTGGTGCTTTTCCATCAATTGTTGAACTTCTTCAGTAGACATCAAGTGTATTTCCAATGCTTCTTGGTTTTGCTCCAAATTAGCTCTAAATTCTGCAATATTAAAATGCTAGAATAAGGAGCTGAAATAAAGAGATGAAATAAGCATAAACTACACAAATTCGCTATATTTCCAACCCAGAATACATAAAATGCTAGAATAAGGAGCTGAAATAGATATAAAAACATGGCATAAATCATGGACATCATATCACCCCATACTTAAGCTCGCTTGTCCCCAAGCAATAACTTGGATGATCATTCAGGGGAAACCTGCAAAAACTCTCAACATAGTGGATTTATTGTTATATTACCCAACACTCGATTGCCATCCTCAAAAAGATACTTAATGTCCTCAAATCTGTGCCTGTGAGTGAAAAGCAATTTCTCTGCACAAACGGAGGTTATGCAAAATAATTTTTCTGTGACAAAGCAACAATAATCAAGAGGACTTTATCCAAGCTCAAAAAGGAAAAAGGCTAAAGGTGGGCAATTTTTGGCCATGTGGTGTTAAATCCGGGAAAATGGAGTAATTTCCAAACTTTCATTACCACATTCTTTCTCAATAAGATTCCTCAACTTTCACTAATTCGCTCAATGCTTTTTCAATAATAATGTTTTTACCTCTCTAACCTCAGCACTGCCTTCTCGTGAGTCGCAAACATGGGTGTCATGAATGGCCCCGGATACTTAGTACTTTGGACTCCTCACCTTGGTGTCCCATCCTGCGGAAGTATTATCTCGATGCAGGCAGGGTCGATCTACCTTTATCTCCTGAGGTGACCGGATTTTCTTTCACTCATTGAATTTTCCATAACTTTGAAACTTTCCTGCCACACTCCAATAATGATAATAATACAACACAAACACCATATAATATCTCCAAAAATGATTTCCATTCTCAACATAGTCCCTAGATAGGGAAATAAGGTAAAAATGGGCAATATAAGGCATATGTGGAGCAATAATGATATAAAGACATGTAAGGCTTAAAATATGGCTTTTGTGATGCAATTAGGCATAGGTATGGCTAGAATTATAAAAATTAGTGTATATGGAAAATATAAAGTCCTCCATCCTCTTATTGTGAAATATGTCAAAAGCAACATCAATTAACCTCACTTTTGTGGTTTTACCTAAAAAAATCTCACTTCATTAAGACTTCCCTTTACTAGGCAATCTTGTGAAATATCTCTAACGAATCCACTCTTGCATCGTTGAGCCTTACTTTGGCTTCCATGACTCTATTCTTTGAACAATTTAGAAGCTTTGGGAGATGTCTCATAAAACAAACTTTGGGTTAAGCAATTAAGCATAAAAACGAAAAACTTACCCAAAATTTACCATGTAGTAGCAAAATCAAGAATATATAATAAAATAATAATAATGAGCTTTTCCCCCACCCCATACTTAGAATATAAAGTGTCCCCAGTGTATAAATAAAATAAAACAAGGGTAAAGGAAGGAACTCACCGAATAACGCATCATAGGGTCGAAATTGGGGTTGTAGTAGATTGTCAGTAGTCGATATCGACCAGGTATAACTCGATATCGACTGCAATTCGTCAGATTCCAAATGTGGACAGGTGGTCGAAATTGGGTGATTTTGGTCTATATCGACCAACTCACTTAATATCGAGTACATTCGGTCGATATCGACCTGTTTCTTCTTCTCCTTGCGTTTCTGGTCGAAATCACAGTGGTCGAAATGGAGTAGTATTACCTGATATCGACCAGTTTCGGTCGAAATTTCTGCTAGAAGTTGTATCCCGACCTGTCTAAAAAATCAACAAAAGATACCTTGCACGAAGTAAAAGAGATATAAAAATATAAAGTAAAGAAAAAGGAAAAAAAATTGCGGGTTGCCTCCCGTAAGCGCTAGGGTTTTAAGTCGCTAGCTCGACCTACTTTCCTATTTTGATCAAGACTCTTTAGTGTAGGGCTCTATTGTATTTGGCCCTTCTCTTGGATCATCTAAGTCTTGATGCTCTGCCGACATATTGTTCTCAATGTGGAGCTCCTTGGTCAGATGTCCTACCTTCTTCTTCCTTTTCCAAATCCTTCTCCTGCGTAGGTTAGCTTGCCATGGGGTTTGGGGTTGTGGCTCCTTAAAATTATTAATAATGGATAAAGGAGAGGGAGGCGTTGTACCTAATGTTACTTTTTCATGCCCAAAACAAAAATCTTTGGGCTGGGAGTCAGTTGATATCGAGTCAGATGACTCGACATCGAGTGCAATGACCCCATACTTAAGTGCTTGGCAAGGCTTGTCGTCGTTCTGATTCACAGAGGTATGAGCTTGTTGTATTGCTTCTTTACAAGGACAGTCGCCCTCATTGGTGCCAATGATCTTTACCTCTATCCAAGGGATCTCCTCCTTTGTGGGGCCGAAAGAGAATTCCAAGACTTCGTTCCCTATAGTGAAAGTGAGGAGCCTTTTCCTGACACTGATGTTGGCATTTGATGTGGCTAGAAAAGGTCTACCAAGAATAATAGGGCAAGTAGGATCTTCTGCCATATCTATAACAAGGAAATCTGCGAGAATAAAGAACTTACCAACCTGGACAGGAACATCATCAACCATACCTGTAGGGATGACTACTGTATTATTTGTCATGTATAGCTTGGCATCCACATGCTCTAGTGCTCCAATCTTCACTTTTGACCATATTGATAAGGGCATGATGCTCACGCTTTTCCCTAAATCACATAACGCTTCATAACGATGTTGGTCAAATTTCACGGTGATAGAGAACTTACCAGGGTCAAGTCTTTTCTCAGGGAAATCCATCCTCTTGCACTCGCTGGTGAAATCTGTAATTGATCGTTTGTTGCTAAGGATCTCCTTGAGGAACTTGACGTAGGCAGGCATTTCATGTAGAGATTCTGTAAAAGAAATAGTAACGTTTAGTCCTTGAAGCAATTTCACAAAACGCTTAAACTTACCTCATGTGGGGTCCTTCAGTGCCTTGGAAGGGAATGGGAGCGTCTTCTTTGGTTTCGGAACCAAACAGTTGTCGGAGGCGATGCAGAGGAGTCGATATCGACTGGAGGAGACTCGATATCAACATGAGGTTGCTCGATATCGACCTGATAATGCTCGATATTGACTGGTGGGGTTGGAACTGAGTTTGTTGATGCAGATGGGTCGATATCGACCTCTGGTGACTCGATATCGACCTGTTGTTGGTCGATTTCGACATGTTGTCCAGTGCTGTTGTTCGCTTCTCCGATCTCTAGTTCGTGCAGTTTGTGACCACTCCTTAGTTGCACTGCAGCGACGTGTCCGTTCTGCCCCTTGAGATTTGGATCTGTATGCCCAGGGAGCTTTCCGGATTGTCGTGAAATTTTCGACGCGAGTTGACCCACTTGGGTCTCTATGTTCCTCTTTCAGATATCCATCTCCCCAAACCTTGTATTGAGGTTGTGGAGTTGAGTCTGGATGGTGCTGGTGGACTGATCATTTTTAGCCTGATTCCTCCTCATCTCGTCGAGGACGATTTGTAAATCATCCTTCCGTTGGTCTCTCTCTAGATGTCCTAGAGCACGATATGGTGGGGGGTTCCTAGGGGTACCTTAGTTCCGTTGTGGTTGATGGTACTTTTGGTCCCCCATATAGCGATTGTGACCTTCTACATAAGCTGCTTCCTTATGAGTTTTTGCTAACATGACTTGCTCCGTATGTGGGCACTCAGGGGTAGTGTGCCGTTGTGAACCACATTCAATACAAGGTTGGTTAACATATATAAATTTAACTTGTTTAAGAAGCTTACGGTTTTGATCTTTGTAGAACTGCTCCTTGACATCAGGATCAATCTCCTTAGAAGGCTCATATAAGGGCATGGATGGGGCTGGCCTTGAGTAGGCATTTTTGTCCTAAGCCCCAGGAGCCCCATAAGTGTTGTCGAAGTTGGTGAACCTTTCGATCGATGCCCAAGCCTCCGTTGGTGTTTGCGTCAGATACTCATACTGAGTGTATTGATTGATCCTCTCCTTGCTGGGTAAGTCAAGAGAATTGTAGATAATCTCCTGAATTACATATGGTGGCTGCCCATTAGTAGGGCAAGATCACAGTAGATCCTTGTACCGATCCCATGCTCGTGCTAGCGGCTCCCCATGCTTTTATTTGAAAGCTGTAATCTTTTGGCGTAGGAGCGCTGTTTTGGCAGGAGGAAAGAATTTGTTAAGAAACGCATTCCTTACCTCATCCCATTATGTGAGAGATCGCGGGGTCAGTCCTTCAAGCCACTTCAATGCTGGACCTGCAAGAGACCAACGAAAATCTTTCATTCTGACATATTCAAGAGTTTCACCTTCAGCAATAGTTTGACACATGTCAGCAAAAGTAGTATTATGAACAAGAGGGCATTCATGCGGTCTTCCTTCAAAAGGAGCCTTTTTAATTTTAGAAACAAAATCAGTGCGAATTTCAAAATCATTAGGAGGGATAAGAATAGCCGATTCAGGCATTGTTAGAGTCAGGTGCATGTAATCCTTAGCCGTGGCAGGATATAGAGCGAGCTCAGCTTGAGCCTGCCTCCTTTATGCCTCTTCCCGATCAGCACGTGTTGTCGCAGCGGCGAGAGCAACATTGTTGGCTAATAGCTCCCTTTGAAGCCTCTCGATCAGTTGAGCTTGTGTTTCCGCATTCGCCATGACTTTATTTAGTTTAGAGTGGATGCGTAGAAGGTGTTCTAGATCATCTAACGCGTTAAACTCATGTGGTTGACCAAAACATGGCGCATACACCAGAAAAGAAACTTAAAGAAAACGTGAAATAAAGCTATCTAAGGCGCGAAGGATTGCTTCCCCGGCAACAACGCCAATTTGTTGATGGATGGAAATCGAGATTGCAAATAAAATAAGAATAAGCTAAGCAAATCAATTCCGTTTCGTGCAAATAATGTTCAAGACTTTCACCCATTGTAGCAAAAGGAAATCACGATCGATCCTCTAGGAAGCGGTCATCGGATCTTAGATAGCGGGTGAATTCACGTCGGATTTCGACTCCAGGGAAACACTCGATATCGACCAGTGGGTGGTCGATATCGACCTCTTTCGTCAATTTCTGAATTATGCGCAGAAGGTGGTCGATTTCGGCCAAGTCACTCGATATCGACCTGTCAAGTCGATATCGACCAGTTCATGTCGACCTCTCCTGTACCTGCAGAGACAAAAACAAGCAAAGGTGATTTTCGAGTGGAAGTGCTTGATATCGACAAGATCAGTAGCAAATATC
Organism: Persicaria maculosa; assembly: GCA_963922045.1. Taxonomy (NCBI): domain Eukaryota; kingdom Viridiplantae; phylum Streptophyta; class Magnoliopsida; order Caryophyllales; family Polygonaceae; genus Persicaria; species Persicaria maculosa. The sequence continues at coordinate 12,593,121 of OY998256.1, forward strand.
GACCGGCTCAGAAAATTGCCAGTCGACCAGAATACTCGATTTCGACCTGTTTGGTTGATTTCGAGTGCTTTTGCAGAACCTGTGTTGGCGAAGAGAGCCGAAGAATGCGACAATGGAAGCGAAGGATGAACAGAAATAACCAGTTTGATAGATTTAAAGATAATATATCAAAGAGAACTTCCAAGACCGGGGTTTACCACAATGATAACCAAACACGCATAAGGTAAGATAATATGATTAAATAATTATGCAATCAGATCAAAGGAGCAAGCTTTCGCCTTTTCCAACAATTAGACAATCTTTTTAAGTAACTCTAATTGTATCTACCAATTTTATGTTTATAATCCAAGTTGTTTAACATGAATCTCTATTCTTTCGAGTAGGCAATAAACATATAAAAGGCAGTGGATGATCAAAACATAATAAATATCGAAACTTTACCTCAAGCGCGCATGGCTATCATCGGGCTCACTCCGACCCTAGAAGTAGGTGGACTGCTCGCTCATCGCAATGGAAGACATCATTGAAAGAAATAAACTTTTCATTAAACTAAACCAAAGTCTTTACAATTCCGGCACTCCAACTTTCGCAAAAGCGTCAAAACCCTAAAAGTCTTGAACTCCTAAACTCTCTACTTACAATTGGAATGTATCTCTGAAATTGAATGAATAAAAGCTAGCCCCTAAGGCTTTATTTATAGGGCTTAATGCTAGCTATTCTAGGAAAGCAATATCTATCCTTTATCTAAAGATATAATTCTACATGGAAAGAAATAAATCAAACTAGGTAAAACTAGAAAAATCCTAAAGGGTAAATAAATGTTCCACCCTTAGGATAGATAGAAAGATAAAAAGATAAAAACATTTCAAGTCTTCATGTGCAAGGAATCTTCACTCGGACTCAGCTCGTATCGATCTGGGGAATTGGTCGATATCGACCCAGGTTAGTCTATATCGAGTTGTCTGCTCGTCTTCAGCTTATGTTCACTCATTATTGGCTTCCGTGAGGCATTTTGAGTTGGTCATTGGTCGATATCGAGTTGGTAAGGTCGATATCGACCTATGTTCTTCTGTCTTCGTGTCTGCACTCTATGTCGAGTCTAATTTGGGAATTTCGACTGGCTCTTAGTCGATATCGACCACTCTTCAGTTCCTCATTATGTGATCAGCTTTGCTCGATGTCAGGTGATTTTTCGTCGATTGTCGAACTTCTTCAGTAGATATCAAGTGTATTTCTAGTGCTTCTTGGTTTTGCTCCGAATTAGCTACAAATTCTGCAATATTAAACAGAAACTCGTGTAAACCTCTATTTCTTGCAAATAAGCATAACTACACAAATTCGCTATATTCCCAACCCAGAATACAGAAAATGCTAGAATAAAGAGCTGAAATAGATATAAAAACATGGCATAAATCATTGACATCAGAAGGTTGTACGACAAACGTGTAGGAATGAAGTTCAAGTCCTGGAAGAGATGTAAATCAATTTGCAAATGGTATATATGAATAATTAAATATAATTTGGTAATACACATAATCACTGTTGTAATGTAGAACTTGAGTTTGTTATTACATTTGAGATATTTGAACATAATTTGATCAGCCTTGTATGGCCTTTGGTAATCTGTAGCCCGGGGTGCGTTTTTGGCCTTGTAAGGCTTAGAGACAAATATGTGCAATTTTTTAAGGCTTGTAAGCCATAATGTGTAGCAGTAGCGAGGCTACGACGATTAGTCAAGCCAGTAGTGAAGTACTACCACGACCAAGCCCAACCAGCCGCGAGCAACCAGGACCACTGCTGCCCAGCACAAGTGCGATCCATTGGGTATGACCTGCACAACGAACGCAAACAACAGCGAGAGGAGAGAGTATGGCGGTATAAACCAAAGCCAAACACAAAGGAGTAAAAACGGTAATCCAAAATCAAAGTTTGTGTTTCTTTGAGAGCATCGAGAAAAGATTTGGAAGGATCCATGATCAGTGAAAGTAGAAGAACAATAAACCAACATAGAGAGAAATTACAGAGTAAATTAGGTTGAAAACTCATATTGGGGTGGATAACCCAAACACACATGGTCAATATGCTTAAAAAGGGTGGTTGTTGGTGAGCAAAGTAGCCTTGGGTTGGTAGTAGAGTGAAGAGGGAGAGAGAGACTTACAGAGCATAGCACACAATTGCAGCAGATAACGTAGAACGACGGGCAAGACGCTGAAGAAAATAGTCAGACTTGTCGATCTCGCAAAAGAATCATGCTCATAGGGATAGAAGACGAATTGCATCAAAAGATTGTACCTTTACCGCATCACCTCACATGGCCACCGTCGGGCTCACCCCAGCCCCAGAAGTGGGTGGACTACTCGCTCTTCTTCATCAAGAAAGACATTAAATAATAAAAGAAACTAACTTGCATTGAATTAAATAAAGAAAGCTTACAACCAAACAAGACAAATCCGCTTTCGCCTTTCCACCTTGCTTGCCACAAACTCTCTCTCTCTCTACTACTACTTACTTGTCTCTGAAATTCAATTGGAATAAGATGCCTAATGCTCAGCCCCTAAGGCTTTATTTATAGCCTTCTATTCTTTGCTATTCAAGGATAGAATATATCTATCTATATCTAAAAAGCTTAAAAGATAAATAAATTAAATAAAGGAATTAAATCTAAAATAGGAAAAATATCTTCTTGTGTTGATAGGTCTTCTCCATAGATAGAACTTGATAGATGTAGATAGATCTCGGCCAAAATTGGATAGAATCGGATCCAAGGACTCCCAATCCGAGTAGGACTGCAAAACCGCGTAACGCGCTCCCGGACACGGTTTCCTCGATCTCGACTAAGCTTCCTCGAGATCGAGTAGAAGTGGCGTCGATCATGGCTGGCTGGACGTCTCGGGTTGCAGGACCTCGACATGCTCGGATGTGCCATGGTGGTCCTCGAGATCGCGTTGTTTACTCGAGATCTAGTACGGTGGTGCTCGGCTTCTCCGTCTTCGGCTTCTCGACTTGGCACAGCTCTTCGACTCCGGACATGGCATCATAGTGTTTTCGATCTCGACAAGATTCCTCGAGATCGAGTTGGCTTCCGGGAGTCGGGTTGTCTCTGACTCAGTTTCTCGATCAGTGCTTAGTCGACAAGGCCTGTGCTCGGACACCGTCATCGAGATCGAGTAAGATTACTCTAGATCGAGTAAAGCTAGGCTCCTAGCTTGATTCGAATGGTTCCGCTGCTTCTTGACCTTGGACTTCTGTAGTTGATTTCCAAGCTTTTTCGACCTTTCTCAGAACTGTTGTAATTTGCCTCGAATTCTGCGAAATTAAACAGAAACTGGTGTAGATTCCATAATTTGGCAAATAAACATAAACTACATAGATTCTATACTATTCTAGCCAAAATGCATGAAATGTATGCAGAAAACGATATAAAAGTTACTGTAAAACGTGGCAGATTCAGCTCACAACAAACACCCCATACTTAAGCTTGCTTGTCCTCAAGCAATACTTTTATTTGTCATTCAGGGGAAGAAATCAAAACTCTCAACATATTAGATTCATTCTCATATGTCCCTGCAATTAATTACCATCATCGAAAAGGTACTAGTGTCACAAATTCATGCATGTGCAAATTTTAAAAGCAACATCTACTCACAAAAGGAGGGTTATGCAAAACATTCATAAGTGGCAAAACATTAATAATCAAGAGGACTTTAATTAAGCTCAATAAGGAGTAGATTGGTAAAAGGCTAAAGGTGGGATATTTTTGGCCATGTGGTGCTAATGATCCGGGGAAATGGAGTACTTTCCAAACTGAATTTCATACCACATTCTTTCTCATAAGATTCATCACCTTTCATAATGCTTTTTTTTTAATAATAATGCTTTTACCTCTCTAACCTCAGCACTGTCTTCTCGCGAGTCGCAAACATGGGTGTCATGAATGGCCCCGAATACTTAGTGCGTCGGACTCCTCACCTGGTGTCCCATCTCGCCAAACTATTATCTCAGCGAGCAGGGTCGATCTTTGATCGGATTTTCTTTCACTCATTAAATTTTCCATAATTTCAAACAATTTCCTTCCAAACTCCATATATGATATATAACATCACAAACATCATATAACAATCTCCATAATGTAAAATCATTCTCAACATAATCCCCGGATAAGGTAAAGAATAGGCAAATATTTAGAACATGTGGAGCAATATATGAAATAAGGCATAATATGGCTTTTTGTGATGCATAAGCATAGGTAAGGCTAGGACATAACAACATGAGCATTATATGGAAATATAAAGTCCTCCATCCTCTTATCATGCAACATGTCAAAAGCAACTTCAAATTTTACCTCCTTTCATGGTTTTCAAGAAAATACGCACTTCATTGTGACTTCCCTTTACTAGGCAATTTCATGCTATATCTCTAATGAATCCAATTTTGCATCGTCGAGTTCAATATAAAGCTTCCATGACATTAACCAAAATTTTCAATGGGGGTCATTTTTCAAACTTTTGGAAAACATGCATATAAGCACATAAATCAATAATGCATTCCAAAATAGCCATGTAGCATTTCAAGGAAATAAATTCTAAATATGCACACATAATGTCAAAAATGTCAAATATGCATAAAGTAAGCCCTTCCCCCACCCCATACTTAAACATTACAGTGTCCTCACTGTATAAAAACAAGGGTAAAGAAAGAAACTCACTAGACAGGTGTGCAGGGCCTCTTAATATAGAATGAAAGAACCGCCTGGGCCGAGTCTGAATATAGCTTGCTTCTATCCATGGACCTGAAAGTGTAGAAGACATATACTCACAAATAGAAAAACTAAATGTTTAAAACCAAAAACAAACAAAACAATGTCCAAAAAGTCTCAAAAATAAATGTCTATGTACAAGCTCTAGATTTTATAGTCGCTAGGCCGACTTCTTCATTAAGCTCAAGGTGGCATTTGCAGGGCCCATGTAGCTTGGGCTTCAAATAGGACTCCATTCTTGTCCATCAGCTGTAATCCTCCAGAATGGATCTTGTTCACTACGAAAGGTCCCATCCTCTTCTTGTTGAATTTGTTAGGGAACCAATGATCCTTTGATTTAGAGACATAGAGCTTGTCTCCAACTTCATACTCTTTGGGCTCATCATTGGATATCCTACATAAGCGCACATACCAAGGCAAACCTCTCCCATGTATAGATAAATCTTTAATGGAAATAGGAGAAGGAAGATCCACACCTTGGCTTACCTTCGCAGAGACGAAATCGGGGACCACGGTGTTTGGTCGATCTCGAGTAGGGGTACTCGATCTCGACGAACTTTCATCTTCTGGTGATGGACTGCTCGGGGATTTAGGGGCTGAGGGGCGTGAGAGTTGCTCGATCTCGACTAGATTGGTCGATCTCGAGGAGTTCTAGCCTTCTGGTGGAGTCAGCGTCGAGGAAGGTGAAGTCGAGGCAGCGAGGTTCTGGTCGATCTCAAGTAATTTACTCGATCTCGAGGAGTTCTGATCTTCAGGTTTGCTGCTCGACGATGCTGGTGCTGGTGAAGGCTTCTGGTTTTGGTCGAGATCGACTAGAGTTCTCGATGTCGAGGAATCTTGGTCGACTATGACCCCATACTTGGTTCCTGTCAAGGCATCCGAAAAATAGTTAGTCTATAATGACGTACCTTGGTCCGTGTCGAGTGGATTCTCTGTTTCTTCCTTTAGGATGGCCATGATCTCCTCCACCTGGGCCTCCATATCCCTCTTTTCCAGCTCCTCAGGGGTCATATTTCTTACCTTGGGTTCCCCGCAAGTGATGTAGCCAGCTGAGATAGATTTGATCTCTTCCATTGGACCTGTATGCCTTTCAGTTTTATTAAAGGAATACTCAATTACCTCATCGCTGATGTTAAAAGTGAGCAATCATTTCCTCACGCTTATGTGGCATCAACCGTCGCCAAGAAGGGTCTTCCTATAATAATTGGACAAGCAGGGTCTTCTTGCATATCAACAACTAAGAAATCAGCAGGGACAAAGAATTTACCTACTTGTACTGGCACATTGTCCACAATGCATGTTGGAATGACCACCGTGTTGTTGGCCATATAAAGTCTAGCATCCACAGGCTCTAGGGCACCTATCTTAATCTTAGACCAAATTGTTAAAGGCATTATACTCACACTAGCTCCAAGATCACATAAAACATTAATTTTGTATGGACCAAATCCAATGGATATAGCAAACTTACCTGGATCTGGCCTCTTCTCCAGTATGTCCAAATGGTTGCACTCCTCTGTAATCTCAGCCATTGATCGCTTTTTGCTCAGAATCTCCTTCAGGAATTTGACATAGGATGGCATTTCATTAAGAGCTTCTGTGAAGGGGATGGTGACATTGAGCTTCTGAAGCATCTTGATGAAGCGCTGAAATTTCTTCTCTACTGGGTCCTTTGGAGATTTTGTGGGGAAAGGCAGTTTCTTTTTCTGATTCGGAGCCAGAAAAGACGTCGGATTTGCTGCAGATTTCTCGATCTCGTCCTGACCTTCCTCGATCTCGACCACATCTTTCTCGATCTCGACCACTGTAGTCGACCTCGAGTTGTTGTGTAGTACAGACGAGGGTTTCTTCACTTGTTCCTCGAGATCGAGCTGGGCTTTCTCGAGATCGACTAAGTTGTTGTCGATATCGACTTCCTGCTGGTCGACTTCTTCGTTCTGCTGCTTTCCGACCTCTGGCTCTTGCAGTTGATGGCCGCTTCTGAGTTTTACAGCAGCGATGTGTCCAGTCTTTCCCTTGGGATTTGGTTTTGAAGATCTAGGGAGCGAACCTGACTGTCTGGGGATTCCTGCTGCTAGCTGGCCTATCTGTGTATCAACTGATTTCCGCCATATATCAATTTCCCCAAGCCTAGAGTTGACACCTTGCATCTGAGTGTAGACGGAGTTGAAGGACTGCTTAGTTTCTGAATGATTCCTCCGTATTTCTTCTAGGACTGTCTGTAGATCATCCCTTTTCTGGTCCCTTTCCGGATGTCCTGGAGCTCTGTAGGACGGGGGGTTCCTAGTGGCACCTTGGTTCCATTGTGGTTGCTGAAACCTTTGGTCCCCCATGTAGCGATTGGGACCCCCTGCGTAAGCTGCCTCTTCATGGTATTCTGCCAGCCTGACTTGCTCAGTGTGTGGGCATTCAGTAGTGGTGTGCCTCTGTGATCCGCATTCAATACAAGGCTGGTTGACAGAAAGATACTTTACTTGCTTGAGGAGCTTCCTATTCTGATCTCTGTAGTACTGTTCCCTAACATCTGGATCAATTTCCTTAGGAGGCTCATATAGGGGCATGGATGGTGTTGGCCTGACGTAGGGGTTCTCCTCATAGTTGACTGGAGTCTCATACTTGTTATCATAGTTGGTCAGCTTGTCGAGAGCAGCCCATGCTTCTGCAGGCGGCATTGTCAGAAACTCATAGTGAGTATATGTGTTGGTTCGCTCCTTTGCAGCCAAGTCCAGAGAATTGAAGAAGATTTCTTGAACTACGCAGGGTTGCTGTCCATGTGTAGGGTAGGATCGTAGTAGATCCTTATAGCGTTACCATGCCTTTGCTAGCGTCTCTCCAGGCTGCTGTTTAAAAGATGTGATCTTCTGGCGTAGGAGTGCTGTCTTGGCAGGAGGAAAGAACTTATTCAGAAATTCTTGTTTCACTTGAGCCCATGTCGTGAGAGATCGTGGTTTCAGCCCTTCCAACCATTTCAATGCAGGACCAGCCAGAGACCAATGGAAAGCTTTCATCAGGATATAATCCTCTGCAGTGGTTGGGTATAGGGCAAGCTCAACTTCTGCTTGCCTCGCACGCTCATCTTCCTGTTGCCTGCCTGCTCTCTCAGTAGCGAGAGGAGCATCTCTGGCGGCTAGATCCCTCTTGAGCCTCTCGATCAGCTGTTCTTGTGTCTCTGCAGCTGCCATGGCTCTTTGTAGTTTAGCTCTGATGTGTAGAAGGCGCTCTGGTTCGTCTAAGCCGTCAAAGTCAGGTGGTTGACCAGAACGGCACATACACCTGTAAAGTAACTCAAAAAGAAAAGTGAGATCTGACTAACTAAGGCACGAATGATAGCTTCCCCGGCAACGGCGCCAATTTGTTGTGAGGAGGAAATCGAGTATGAAATATAATGAAATAGATCAAACCAGATTCGTGCCCCAACAAATAATTACAAGACTCCCTCCAATGTAGTAAGAGAAAGTCAGGATCGATCCACGAGGAAGCGTGTCAGCGGATCCTAGGCAGCTGTAAATCTTACAGAAAAGCAAACAGAAGACAGAAACTAAGAAACAAAGAAAGAAAGACAAACGAAAGCAAGAAATAAAAGCAAAGACACAGACTTGTCGGTCTCGACTAACAGTAACTCGAGATAGACTAAAAACAGCGACGACAGAAAACTCAGATTCTCAAAAACACAACTCGATCTAGACCAACAGTAACTCGATCTAGAGTAAAAGAAGCAGAAACAAAAATTTCAGAATCGACAACAAACAGCTCTATCTGGACAACAATTTACTCGAGATCGAGTAAGCTTTCCTCTAGATCGACAACAGAAACTCTAGATCGACAAAAAAGACAGAAACTTTAAAAAGCAAACTTCGAACACAGAACTCAGATTTCGGCAGAAATAAATTCAATATATAAAGAACTTCCAAAGCCAGGGTATCAACGCCACAACGATAACCATGCAAAGTAACACATAAATGCATAAAAGATCATGCTTTCCATCAAAATAACTTTCGTTACTAACAAATAGGCATATAGAGGCTTTCGCATAAACCCTAATTGTTACTAACCCTTTTCACATAATTAATCCAAGTTGCATTAAGATCACTTTTGCTTCAATAATACAAACAAGGATCACCTTCAACTCTCGCAAAAGAATCATGCTCATAGGGATAGAAGACGAATTGCATCAAAAGATTGTACCTTTACCGCATCACCTCACATGGCCACCGTCGGGCTCACCCCAGCCCCAGAAGTGGGTGGACTACTCGCTCTTCATCATCAAGAAAGACATTAAATAATAAAAGAAACTAACTTGCATTGAATTAAATAAAGAAAGCTTACAACCAAACAAGACAAATCCGCTTTCGCCTTTCCACCTTGCTAGCCACAAACTCTCTCTCTCTCTACTACTACTTACTTGTCTCTGAAATTCAATTGGAATAAGATGCCTAATGCTCAGCCCCTAAGGCTTTATTTATAGCCTTCTATTCCTTGCTATTCAAGGATAGAATATATCTATCTATATCTAAAAAGCTTAAAAGATAAATAAATTAAATAAAGGAATTAAATCTAAAATAGGAAAAATATCTTCTTGTGTTGATAGGTCTTCTCTATAGATAGAACTTGATAGCTGTAGATAGATCTCGGCCAAAATTGGATAGAATCGGATCCAAGGACTCCCAATCCGAGTAGGACTGCAAAACCGCGTAACGCGCTCCCGGACACGGTTTCCTCGATCTCGACTAAGCTTCCTCGAGATCGAGTAGAAGTGGCGTCGATCATGGCTGGCTGGACGTCTCGGGTTGCAGGACCTCGACATGCTCGGATGTGCCATGGTCGTCCTCGAGATCGAGTACGGTGGTGCTCGGCTTCTCCGTCTTCGGCTTCTCGACTTGGCACAGCTCGTCGACTCCGGACATGGCATCATAGTGTTGTCGATCTCGACAAGATTCCTCGAGATCGAGTTGGCTTCCGGGAGTCGGGTTGTCTCTGACTCAGTTTCTCGATCAGTGCTTAGTCGACAAGGCCTGTGCTCGGACACCGTCGTCGAGATCGAGTAAGATTACTCTAGATCGAGTAAAGCTAGGCTCCTAGCTTGATTCGACTGGTTCCGCTGCTTCTTGACCTTGGACTTCTATAGTTGATTTCCAAGCTTTTCCGACCTTTTCTCAGAACTGCTGTAATTTGCCTCGAATTCTGCGAAATTAAACAGAAACTGGTGTAGATTCCATAATTTGGCAAATAAACATAAACTACATAGATTATGTACTATTCTAGCCCAAATGCATGAAATGTATGCAGAAAACGATATAAAAGTTACTGTAAAACATGGCAGATTCAGCTCACAACAGCCAGCCACATTAGAGGAGAGATTCAGTCGTCATGCCTTCCCCAATCCCCATCAAATCTCATAAGTGCCCGGTTGCAGAACCAAGGAAGCTTGCAAGAGGACCGTCGTTGAGCCTGTGAGGGCCAATCTGGAGGCTCCACCTCCTCCTTGCTTGCCCGGCTAGGGCTGACTCCAAAGGGAGTAGTTTGGTAAGCGGTGGAGATGAAATTGGTATGCCATACTTGCAAGAACCCAGATGGTTCCAAGGCTAATGGGTACGATGAGAGGAGGATCGGGTGATGGTGCATACTGGCTGTGACAGGGAGCTCGGTTGAGCCATGGCGACGGCTACAACCTTCATTGTTGCGGAAAAGGGGGCGCGTATAGGCGCGTTAATTAGGATAAAATTGGGTTTTTAGTTGGGCTATTTTCCCGGAGGTTTTGATTCTGGAAGGGAGGTCATCTAACATCTCAACTGAGGGAGAAGCTTCAGTAACAAACTTTCCCACTCAGTCATCTAATATCTCAACTGGATTTACAACTAAATTACATAATATAAAATCCTAATACATAAATCTAATACACATAAGTCATAACGGTTCGGATCTCCCGTTACACTTTTCATGTTACATTCCGTCTTACATCTCTTAAATTGATACTCCCTCCATTAATTAAAACTTGTCGTTTACTATTCATGCACGTTTTTTTATAATGCTAAAAATTATATGAAATATTAATATTTTTTTACATTTGCTTTTATAAATTCATACTTAATAGTAATAAGTACGAAATTATTAAAAAAAATTATTAAAAAAGTTAATATTTTATATAGTTTTTAACATCTAAAAAAGCGTGTGTGAATAGTAAAACGTTAAATTTTAATTAACAGAGGGAGTATGAATTATAAATAAAATTGAAAAAAAAACACTCTATATTTAAATTTATAAACCCTAGAAGCTAAAGCATTAAAAAAATTGTTGTTTAATGCATAAACCCTAAGAAACTAAAATATTAAAATATCCACACAAATTTTTTTTATGGGTTAACCACTTAGGATTTATATATAATTTTAAACCTTATATGTCATATCACAATTTATATCAATTTAAAAAGTGTAATAGATAGGGATTGTAACACAAAATGTGTAATAGATGATTCGTACCGGCTATAAGCTTATAAGAGAAACAAACTCATATTGTTCTTGCATGTGTCTTTCTTTATTAATGTTACATATTTTTAAAAAGAACCTCTTAATTTATTTAACATTATTTTATGGAAGCTACCCAAAAAAATATATATTCATATCTAATAACATAAAAAATAAATAAGATAAAAAATAAATAAGATGATTACAAAGGAAAAAATAAAAAGGGCCCCACTGAAAAAAAAAAACACATAACGAATGCCCAATGGGTCAAACCCTTAGTTAGAGGTTTTCCACTAGGCTAGCTTCAAATTTACGTTACTTTGGGAAGCAAAATATATAAATACAAAATTTATATCTTATTGGGTTCTAACCATTTTTGAGGTCTTTGCTCCATCGGCGCACATGAACCTGTCTATGGCAGGGGCATGTAGAGAGAGAAGGTGGTCATGTCTTTAAGCCTTTTGTTTCTTCTTATCTCAACTTTCCTATGCCCTAAGGTGGTTGAACATAGGCCGGAAACTTTCCAAGGTAACACGGACCATGGAGATGCAAGTGAGTCGGTCGTACTTATGGGCCGGATGCTTTTGATAATTCAGTTTGGTTTCTTGATTTCAAAGAGGGTTAATTTTATCCTTGTTTTGTTTGGTTATTTTTACCATCATTAATCTATCTTGTTGTTCGTGTTTTGATTCCTTTCAATTTTGCTGCATTGTTCTTCTAATTTCGTCTTGTTTTCATAATTGTTAATTGATATCTCCTTGTTGTTCTTGTTTAAATCGTTGATATCGAAGATTGGGCCTATAGCTAGCCCCGCATCAATTTCTTTCTCTTCCTCAAAGTCGAGAATGACGCTCGAGAGATTACTTCTTCTAGGGTTTTGAAAAAGATGAGATCAATATTGCTCTGTACGTAAATTAGATGTTGGATCATATACATCGGAAGAGGATCCCCAAGAATTGCAAATCAAACACACAAAACATAACATAAAAAGTCATGTTATACGCACAACCAAAATTTTGTGTTTTAGAATCTCGATTCGGATCCTTAGAAAATCTTAAGATCCTACGATCCTAGTCATGAGGCGGATCCGGATCTCTGCATAGAATCTTTTTTGTGTAGGATCTATTATGAGATCGTTAGAATCTTAATGGATCGATAGGATCTTACAATCCTACGTGATTGATAATGCGTATTTTATATAGGCATTATAGGTAGTTGTTAGTGTGTTTGGGATAGCTTATGTCATGTTTATTTGAATAGTTCGAGTCAGTGATGTTTAGTCTTCTTGCAAGTGTGGAATCTACGCTCTTTTTGTGTTTATCTGCAGATTTATGTTTCGACGCTGGAAGAACGCATTTATGGCTTGGCAAGGATGAGTATGGAGAGCTAGGAACCTGGGGAAACATGTAAAGAAGACAAGGAAGAGGCGTGGAGGAAGTTAGCTTGGATTCGGAGTGATTATTTGAAGAAAGGAAGCTACTGATGAGACGGCGCCCGCCACCCGTGCCGATACGGAATCACTATTTTATCTTTTGGAAACTAATTAGGTTAAAATATTATGATGTTTTTGGCCGACTTGTAGTAGAAAGTGGGAGTTTTGTGGAAAAAGACCTAATTGTGAGAGAACTCCAATGGAGATATTGAGAGGTAGACTTTCCATGAGGAACTAAACCTCTTTTGTTTCGCCTGCAATTCGGAGACATGGTTATATGATTTGTGAGACTTAATTTCTATCTGTTCTAAGTTTGATTGATTCAATGTCTTTGTTCGTTATTGATTGATTGCATGTATTCCCTCTTGATTGGCCACCTTGACTGAATTTGCTTTCTCACTAAAGGTTTGATTAGTTGTTGCAAGTTAATTGGATTAGTAGCACAGCATAGCCAATTGATCCCCTGAAAGCATCGATTGGGTGTGTTAAGGCATTGGCAATTCTACTTTAGTAATTGCAAGAATTAGGGTTAGGGAGTTGTGTCTCTATCTTTAGTTGATTGTGCCATTGGTATTGTTAAATTGCTTAGGGTTGGAGTGATCCACCATTAGATAAATCAAACAAGGAAAGATAGGATAAAGTCAAGGATCAAAGACATAATCATTGTTGATGAATTGTAGGGAAACTATCTCATTCATAATTATCATCAATTCACCGTTGTTACTTTTGCTATATTTAATTGCCTTGATATTCAATCACTCTTTGATATTGTTCCCTTTTGATAGCGATTTGATAGACATGAAAGGTATTCTCTTTGTGTGATCGACCCCTTACCCCTTACCCACTATACTAGTCACTAGATTGCTAGTTGAGTTGTTGGTTTGGGTTATTCTTTTTGGTGTTGTAGAAAGGTAACGACATTCTACACCACACCAGTGATCCTAAAGATCCTATTTTTATTAGCAATATGTATTTTTTAAACATTTGGTTTGTTTCCTTGGTTGATTTTAGGGTGTTTAAATGTACACATTCATTTATGAAACGTGAAAAATGGCTTAGAGACAATTATTTTCGAGTCTTTTAACCAATATGACAATGTCTAAGGTCGTAAATATAGCTTTTTATGTCTTGAAACACACATATATTTTGTAACTAACATTTTTTTCCTCGATCATTCTAACTAGGACTTTAAATTATGCCACTTTATTATATATATTTTTATTTTATTATACTTCAAGGATCGTACGATCCCCTAATAGGATCTTATGATCCGATCTACAAACCCTATTGTGATTCGATCCTAGAATTCCGATCCTAATAACCTTCAAATGTACTAACATTCACTAGTTTTCGGTGTTGGCATGATTTTTTGGCCTAAAAAACGCTTGTCGACACAGAAAATCGGTGTCGACAAAATTGGCAGTCATTTTGCTAACACCGGTTTTCCGTGTCGGTAATATTTTTTCAATCCAAAAAAAATTTCCGACGCCAAAAGCGCGCCGGAGAACTCAAATTAAACATGTTTCACGAAACGTAATCGTGTGGATAGCAAGCCGTTAATATAAAACAGGTTGCTAGCACAGTTTGGGTACTCCATCTATATCTATGGGGCCTTAAGATCCGTGTCAAACCAGTTTACAAAGAGGATCATGATACATTTACACTCGGTGTAAGAAGGTAATTTTACACTTTCAATCATAATTACCCATGTGGAAGAAACCGTAAAAAATTATGGAAAAATGAGAAACTATAAGGTGATGATGTAATCGTGCAATTTACAAACACTACACTCTTCACTACCAAAAAAACCCTACACCCTCCCGTCCCTCCTCGCCACCCATCGAAATCCTCCAATTCCGTCGCCATATTCGTTTTCGGTAGCCCTAACACTGATTTCAAGGTGCTAAGTCTTTCGTTGTCTAGCGATGCTTTCAATATTCCATATTGTAAATTTTTCTCGGTTCAAGAAGGCCAATGGAAGAATTCGACCTCGAATCGAGTCAATTTGATCTCCCCGTCGAATTGTTTCCATGGCGAAGATTAGTTGCTATGAGAATGGGACCATTCATTAGATAGCCACAAACACCGTACCTGATTCATACTACACCTTGTTCGCATTTGATTGCGAGCGTGCTTAATTGACAGCCATGGATCTCTCCGAGGAAGTCAATCATGGTTCGTACAAGAGGATGGAGGTCTTTGTTCGTGAGGATATATGAATCATTCACCACGATGTAGTTTTCTTCAGGAGGCTTGTGCTTGTCGAACCATCCACACCCACCACCTCCCTGAATCTCAAGCCGCATCCAACCACCAGGTATGCCACCACCTATCGAGAAGAGCGGTAATTAAGCACGACGACTTTGCTTAACCTGACCAAATTGTTGGTTGGGTTCAAACCTTGTTGTAATTGATGTCCAATAAATCGAATTTGATTTAGTCAGTTTGAACAAAGTGAGGAGATGAAAGGTCTCGGTATGAAACCATCTTCAACCATGGGGAAATCTTCTACCCCTTTTCTTTTCCCTCTTCCTATCCTAATTTACACCTCATTTATTTTTTTTGTTTAAATTTATTTTCATTTTTCTACCTTATCCTAAAAGGTTTGTTCTTTTTTTTTACTAGGTAAAAATTTGAGGCCAGACATACCTGGACCTCGAGGACCGACAAGTCGGCAGACGAAAACCCGTAAAGAAACAAACAAAAATACAAAGATGGTACAACAAGCAGGCAAAGATGCTCTACAAAGCGAAACTAAAAGGTTTGTTCTACAACCATGGAGAAACTTCTTACCCCTTTTCAAATTTATTTTCACTTTTTCTTTCCCTTTATTATGTGTACCAACATATCTTTTCGGGTGTCCCTATATACACTGCAAATCCGCGGATTAGAGCTGCTAATCAACGTCGGATTCGACATTGTAGCGTCAATTATATTACAACGTCGGATCCAACGTTTTAATATGTGAAGTGAAGGATCGGATCGGGCCGTACCGGACTAACAACGTCAGATCCGACGTTGCTAGGGTAAATATATTACAGAATTTTTCACACACCCCTACACCCACGCAAAAAAAAAACATAACGTCCTTTTGGACATCGTAAGTCAAATTTTTTTTTTTGGTTTTTTTAATATATTATATTGGCCCGATCTGACCCGTACTAGCAACATTCAATTTGACGTTGTAACAACGTCTAATTCAATGTTGTTACAACGTCCGATAAGTGAAATTAGCACACAATTAACAACATTGGATTGGACGTTGTTACAACGTCAGATTTGACGTTAATTTGCGATGTATATAGGGAACGTGTATCTCTCCCTTTACTTTTTTATTAAAAAAATGAAAACAAAATTACAAAAGGGTAGAGGTTAACTCTCTCTAACAATGCAACCTCTTTCATTCTCTTACCTTAAGATATAAGCTACAACCAATGGGTTACCTTTTAGTGATTTTAAGGTAATCACAACTCATAGTTGTCGATGCTCTTAGGGATAACAAAGTGAGAACAGAGGAGATGAAAGGTCTCGGTAGGACTTGGGAGTTGGGACTCCCCAAATTTACTTTTTCAATTAATCAATTTTATATTTTACATTAATTATATAAATATCTTATACAATGTCTAATTTTAAGTGAAAGTGTAAAATTAAGTGGTTTACACCGAGTGTAAACGGAGACTTTTCCTTACAAAGAGACAAGTTCAGGAGAGCCACACATAAAGGCCGTCACACTATCGATTGCCTCTTAGCCTCTTAGGTAGTTTTCTTGACGGGGGATGGATTCAATATGACTGGTGATCGATTGCCTCTTAGGAAGTTTTTTATATCATAAATATCATATGTGACACAGTTATCGTTATTAGTCAATTACTTTCCTTCTGACCAATAAAAAAGTCATTTACTTTTCTAATTAATTAGAAAATACTGTAATTTTAATTAGAAAAAAAAAATAAAAATGAATTATAACCAATAATTGAAACAACCTCAATTACAAATAGAATACATTGTTTTTTTTTATTAGGAAAAAATTCGAGCTCAGACAAACCTAATACTCGAGAGGCCGACGAATCGGCAGACGGACTAGCCGTCAACAAACAACATACTACAGACACAAATAAACAAAGATGAAAGAAAAAGCCCAAACAACCTGAAAGAGTCGTCCGCCGGCAGAAAAGACGAGGGAGATCCAAGGAGGGCCACGAATGCCGAGAACACGGGGGAGTGCGATGACTCTCACGGTGACTTGACGCCGAGATGGCGGAGAACAGTAACCCACCATCGGAAAGGGCAAAATCAAGGGAAGTGTGGATCGCCGACGTTGCCCCCCAAAAATTAAAAAAAAAATTAAAAAAATTAAAATAGAATACAGTGATGTCCCCTTACATACAAGTGACGTCCCCTTGCATACATATATACAAGTGACGTCCCCTTGCATACGATACAAGTGACGTCCCCTTGCATACATACAAATCAACATTAATTATCTTACAATCATGGTCCCTCGGCAATTGCCCTCGTTTATGGTCCCTTCGTTTGCAGCCGAAGAGGAGATCGATCAATATCGTTGTAGAATAGATGACACGTACATAAAGTATGTGTTGGATTGATCGAGATTGCTGCTGAAAAGGAGTAGGGATCCCTGGGAGATCCCTACTTGCCAAAGAGGATCAAGATGCAAGAATTTCAAATCAAAAAACAAAAACATAACATAAAATGGGTTGCTCGCATAATTCGGGGTGTGGAGATTGAGAGCTAGCATAATTTTTGGGGATAGATGATTCAAACCTATAAGTGGGCCTTGAGAGCCTTAGAGAACAATGTGATATTTTCAACAAATGGAATATAAATTGATCACATATATTTTCACACCATATATACAAAAGTAGACCTATCATTTGGGTTCGGGTCAGGTCATTTCGAGTAAAATCGGGTTTCGGGTAAATCTGGTTTCGGGTCAAACAGGTTTATTTTGGATTTTTCAATTTTTCCATTTTTAAATTAAAAAAAATCATGATCGATTTGGAAATTTTGCGATAATTTTAAAATGCTAAAATTAAAAACATGGTTCATAAGTTCTAGACTTGTAATTATATCTGATCTAAAATTTTTGATTTTTAGTATTTCTCATATTTTTTAATATAATTTAAAAATATATAAAATATCAAAATTTTAAATATTTTTTTCTAAAATAATTTCATGCAATTAGTAATAAACATATAATGGTTTTTGTTGTAGGAGGAAATCGAGTTCAAAATATAAGAATATAAATCAAACCGGATTATGTCCACGCAAATGATTACTCGACGTCGACTGGCATTTTCTCCTTCTGGGTTGCACTCGAGCTCGGGTAGGATTCGGACTCGACGGGGGTACTCAACGCCGACCAGACTTCTCGACGTCGAGTAGAGTTGTTCTGCTCGAGTGCTCCTGCTCGACTCCGTGTAAATTTCTGGCTCCTGGTGTACTCGACTTCGACCAGATGTGTGGCCGACGTCGAGTAGAATTGTCGGCTCTCAGCATTCGGCTCTGTTCTTAAAACGCACTTTCCCGAGTCCTCGTTCGTCGGATTGACGCATATGAGTATGCGTTGCAAAGCTCTTTTTGAGGGATATAACTCTCATGAAGACATCAAAGCTTGATTCAAAATGATGAATGTCGAAAAGTGGTGTTTTTTCCAGCTGCACCATCCTCAACTTCTTCATGACTTTCATTTAAGCTCCAAAGTGCGGCCGATTTCTGCGAAATTAAACAAAAACTAGTGTAGACTCCATAATTTGGCAAATAAGTGTAAACTACATAGAATATGTGCTATTCTAACCCAAATGTATGAAATGCTTTACAGAAATCGATATAAAAGCAAGTTTAAAACATGGCAAATTAGGCTCACAACAAACACCCCATACTTAAGCTTGCTTGTCCTCAAGCAATACTTTCAATGGTCATACAGGGGAAGAAATCAAAGCTCTCAACACCTTAGATCCATTGTCATATATCCCTTCAATCAATTACCATCCTCGAACAGGTACTTATGTCACAAATCCATGCATCTGCAATAAAAGCAACATATACTCACAAAAGGAGGGTTATGCAAAAACATTCATTCGTGACAAAGCATTAATAATCAAGAGGACTTTAATTTAAGCTGAATAAGGAGTAGATTGGTAAAAATGCTAAAGGTGGGCAATTTTTGGCCATGTGGTGCTAATGATCCGGGGAAATGGAGTAATTTCCAAACTGAATTTCCATATTCCTTCTTCCTTCGATATTTCTCACCTTTCACTCATTCGCTCGATGCTTTTTTTTACAATATAATGCTTTTACCTCTCTAACCTCAGCACTGCCTTCTCGCGCGCGAGTCGCAAACATGGGTGTCATGAATGGCCCTAGTTATCCACCGGCCTGGACCGGACCGGACCGAACATTTCGGTCCCGGTCCAATTCGATGGACCAGAATTTTTGGAAACTTGGACCGCGGATCGGACCGGGGCCAATAAATATGGTCCCGGGTTTTCCGGTCCGCGGACCGTAAAGACAGTTTGGACCGTTTGTACCAATGGGGCATAGATCTATAATTGAAATTCAATGGGGCCGGGAAGGGATGACTTACTGAGAGTCTGAGACAGGAGAGTGAGGGGAGAGTAGGAGGCCCGCCGACGCCGAGAACTGAGAGCCGAGAGCCGCCGAGAACAGAGGGCCGGTCTGGAGAGTGGAGACTCTGGACGCCTGGAACCGCCGAGGAGAGTGGTGAAGGTGAGACTGGAACCGCCGAGAAACGCCGAGGAGAGGGCCGGTCTGGAGAGTGGTGAAGGTGAGAGTCGTGAGACTGAACTCTGAAAGTCTGAAGTCGATAGAACTTAGAAGAAAAGAGAGAAACGAAAATATGAAATGCAGAAGCTAGAAAGTGAGAAAAGTAGAAAACGGCGCAGCTCCATAATCCCCTATTAGGCTTTACTCTTTAGGTTTTTTTTTAAATAACATAGGTTCCGGTCCAATTCTGGTCCGGACCGGAAATTCTGGTCTGGTCCCGGGATTGGACCGGAACCCGGATTTGAAAATATATTGGACCGTGGAACAGACCGTAATGTTCCGGTCCGATCCAAAGACCGTAAATTCTGGTCTGGTCCCGGTCCGATCCATATTTTGCCTAGCCCTAAATGGCCCCGGATACTTAGTGCTTTGGACTCCTCACCTTCGTATCCCATCCTGTGGAACTATTATCTCAACGCAGGAAGGGTCGATCTACCTTTATCTCCTGAGGTGACCGGATTTTCTTTCACTCATTAAATTTTCCATATATTTGAAACATTCCTGCCAAACTCCATATATGATATATAACAACAACACAAACACCATATGATAATCTCCATAATGTGACATCATTCTCAACATAATCCCCGTATAGGAAACAAGGTAGAAAATGGGCAATATTTAGATCATGTGGAGTAAAATATAAAATAAGGCATAATATGGCTTTTGTGATGCATAAGCACATGTATGGATATGATTATAACAATATGAGCATTATATGGAAATATAAAGTCCTCCGTCCTCTTATCATGCATATGTCAAAAGCAACTTCAATTTTACCTCCTTTCATGGTTTTCAATAAAATATGCACTTCATTGTGACTTTCTTTTTACTAGACAATTTCATGCTATATCTCTAATGAATCCAATTTTGCATCGTTGAGTTCAATTTAAGCTTCCATGACACTTATCAATAAATTTCAATGGGAGTGATGTTTTTCAAACTTTGGAAAACATGCATATAAGCACATAGATATCAAATATGAATTCCAAAATAGCCATGTATAAGCAATTCAACAAATAAACTCTGAATATGCACACATATTGTCAAATAAATTCAAATATGCACAAAGAAAGCCCTTCCCCCACCCCATACTTAAACATTACAGTGTCCTCACAGTATAAAAACAAGGGTAAAGAAAGAAACTCACTAGACAGGTGTGCTAATCGCCGGAATCGAGTGTTGATGTGTGCGCAGAAGTGGTCGACCTCGAGTAGGAGTCGTCGACTTCGAGGAGATGTGGTCGACTTCGACTACTCTTACTCGACTTTGAGTACAGTGAAACCTCAGGGTGGCCATCCTCCTTGACCACGACTTCTATGCTCGAGATGGTGGTCGACGTCGAGTATGTTACTCGACGTCGAGTACTTCTGCTTCTTCGTTTCACCTGCAAGACTTGTTAGACGGAAAATATCCACAATAGAAAAATTTAAAAACAAAGTCCAAAAACATAAAACCAAAAACCAATATCCAAAAATTCAAAAACTAATTGTCTTTTTACAAGCTCTAGACTTTATAGTCGCTAGGCCGACTGTAGTATGCCAGCTCTGCTGATAAGTGGTTGTCCGCATAGAATCCTCTGCCTTCCCTCTTCTTATTTCCAGTCCTAATCCTGCGCAGGTTAGCTCGCCACAGGGCCTTGTCTTCTCTAAAATTCTTATTAAATTTATTAATGGACGAAAGAGAGCTTGAAATCATACCTGAACTTACCTTTTCATGCCCAAAACAGAAATCTTTGGCCTGAGGGTAAGTCGACGTCGAGTAGATGTGGTCGACGCCGAGTACAGGGACCCCATACTTAGGCTTTTGGAAAGTTCGGAGCTCAACAGGGGAAGTCGACATCGAGTTGGCGTGGTTGAAGTCGAGTAGGGTGGTCGACGTCGAGTAGACCTGGTCGATGTCGAGCAGCTTTTTGGCGCTTTCCTCCGTTGTTGTTTGTTCATCTATGTGGTTGCCTATGCTCTTCACCTCCAGCCATGGAATTTTCTCCTTTGTAGGGCCAAAAGTGAAATCTAGGACCTCGTCGCCTATTGTGAAGGTGAGCAATCGCTTTCTGACGCTGATTTTGGCATCTACGGTGGCTAGAAAAGGTCTACCAAGAATAATAGGGCAAGTAGGATCTTCCGCACAGTCTATAACAAGGAAATCAGCAGGAATATAGAACTTACCAACCTGGACAGGGACATTATCAACCATACCTGTAGGGATGACCATTGACCACTGCATTGTTTGCCATGTATAGCTTGGCATCCACAGGCTCTATTGCTCCTTTCTTTACCTTTGACCAGATTGATAAGGGCATGATACTCACGCTTGCTCCTAAATCACATAGTGCCTCATATTTATATTGTCCAAATCCCACAGTAATAGAAAACTTATCAGGGTCAGATCTCTTCTCAGGGAAATCCATCCTTTTGCAATCACTGGCGATTTCAGTTATTGATCGCTTGTTGCTGAGGATCTCCTTAAGAAACTTGACATATGCAGACCTCTCTTGAAGAGCTTCTGTAAAAGGAATTGAAATATTTAGTTCCTGAAGCATCTTAACAAAGCGTTTAAACCTACCTGCAGCGGGATCTTTCAGCGCCTTGGAAGAGAAAGGTAGCGTCTTTTTAGGTTTTGGGGCCAGAACAGATGTCGGAGGTGTTGCAGAGTCCTCGACGTCGACTGTTGTGTCCTCGACTTCGACTACAGGAGGCGGTGTCGAGTGCTGATGTCATGCAGAAGCTTCTTCGATGGTGTGTTGCTGGTCGATGTCGAGTAACTCTCCTCGACGTCGAGTAGACTGGTCGACGTCGACTGGGCTCTGCTCGATGTCGAGTGGAATCTCAGCTTCGTCTTTCTCCTTTTCGACCTCTGGCTCGTGTAATTGGTGCCCGCTCCTCAACTTTACAGCAGCGACTTATCCGGATTGCCCCTTAGGATTTGGATCTGTATGCCCAGGGAGCTTTCCGGCTGGTCTTGGGATCTGTTGTGCGAGTTGACCCGTTTGGGTCTCCATGTTCTTTTTCCAGATGTCCATCTCCCCAAAGCGTGTATTGAGGCCGTGGAGTTGAGTCTGGATGACGTTGTTGGATTGTTAATGTTGTGCCTGGTTCCTCCTTATCTCATCGAGGACCATCTGTGGATCATCTTTCCGTTGGTCTCTATCTGGATGTCTTGGAGCTCTGTATGGTGGGGGGTTCTTAAGGGCACCTTGGTTCCATTGTGGTTGATAGAACCCACTAGTGCAAATATACTCTTCAACGGCGTTTGAAAAACGCCATAGAATCCATAAGATGGCGTTTTTAAACGCCATGCCCAAACGCCGTCGAAGCTGACGCCGTGCTTTTACCCATATTTTTATGGCGTTTGTGAAATACCATAGAAAATGTAAACCATGACGTTTTGTAAACACCATGCTATCTGTGCAATATTATTAGAATATATATTCCATGGCATTTAAAAAACGCCATGAAATTCATTTTTAATAAAAAAAAAATTCACATTCATGGCGTTTTCAAACGCCATTGAATTGAAGTTCACTAGTTTAAAAAAAAATCATAATAATATATTGCTCTGCTAGAGATTTACAGTAGTGGTTATTGAATTATAGAAATACAACTCGGTGTCCATTTCAAACCAAGCGTGCCAAAATTTACAAGAAAACAAAGAATGCTAAAGAGTAAGAAAGAGAGATACAATCTAACATAGTGTCTATAATTGACATCCATTAAGAAGCAATCTCTCTGTGCTTTTCTTTGCACCTACTTCTCCACCACCACCACTTCATTGTCTCACCCAAAACCTCGAAAACTCAGATTTAACATGTAAAATAAGGGAGCTTATGAATCGTTATTTAGCATGTAAAAAGTAGACAAGTAAAAAAGAAGACAATATGTGTAATAAACTAGAACTTGTAAATCAATTGTAACCCAGATCTAACTGAAACTTCAGGAAATACATACCCATTTCCTTCCTTCTTTCAAAATAAGAGAGAAGGCATGACTCATGAGAAAAGAAAGATCAATTCTTTAAAAGATATTATAGACTAGGGACATTATTATAAAAATAAAAATGTTAACAGAAGTTCAAAGAGACACATAAACAGATAAGTAGGTAATGAAGAAGAAATATTTTCTTTGTTAAAAAAACATGTAAAAATCCAAAATCAACCACTAGCCGTAAAAAAAGGTTAGAGAGAGATAGACAGCAAAGAATCAAGTAAACTAACCTCTTCATCCACTTCCGGATAACCACCAGAATGTTCAAAGCTTATAGATAAACTGGGCTAGACAATGAAAAATACAAACATAAGAGAAATAGAAAATAAGACAACCTGTATAGCATTTAGTGTTCCATCTAGCTAATCTTGGAAGGAACATCTATCTATATCTAAAAACTTCCTATCTAATAACATAAGATAAAACATTAATGATAAAGGAAATAAATCTATAAGGAAATAAAGCTATTGTGCATAAATCCTTCTTGACTTGATAGATCTCCATGTGGATTGATAGAATTCCACATCTCTTGGCTTGCAATTAACTCTATCTTCTCGGCACAACTCGATCTCGGACTCGGACTCGTCTGGATTGTACTCGACATCGAGTAGGTTTACTCGACGTCGACTGGCGTTTTCTCCTTCTGGGTTGCACTCGAGCTCGGGTAGGATTCAGACTCGACGGGTGTACTCGACGTCGACCAGACTACTCTATGTCAAGTAGAGTTGTTCTGATCGAGTGCTCCTGCTCGACTCCATGTAACTTTCTGGCTCCTGGTGTACTCGACTTCAACCAGATGTGGTCGACGTCGAGTAGAATTGTCGGCTCTCAGCATTCGGCTCTGTTCTTAAAACGCACTTTCCCGAGTCCTTGTTCATCGGATTGACGCATATGAGAATGCGTTGCAAAGCTCTTTTCGAGGGCTACAACTCTCATGAAGACATCAAAGCTTGATTCAGAATGATGAATGTCGAAAAGTGGCGTTTTCTCCAGCTGCACCATCATCGGCTTCTTCATAACTTTCATTTAAGCTTCAAAGTGCGTCCGATTTCTGCGAAATTAAACAGAAACTAGTGTATACTCCATAATTTGGCAAATAAGTGTAAACTATATAGAATCTGTGCTATTCTAACCCAAATGTATGAAATGCTTTACAGAAATCAATATAAAAGCAAGTGTAAAACATGGCAAATTAGGCTCACAACAGTTTTAATATTTCAATATTTTTTAGAGCTTTTATCTTCTTAAAAAATGTGATAAAAAAATCAAAAATCAAATACTATCAATTGGAGGGAGTATTACACAATACAAATAAATATAAAAGTTGATTTGAAAATGAAAGATCAAGTGATTGTAATTATAAAATGTAATAAATTGGAATCTCCATAAAAAAAATTAATCATATATAATTATAAATCAATCGGATCAAAATTACCAGGTCAATTGGGTCACCGGATCTAAGCCCAGATGACCCGAAAAATTACATGGTTTTCGAAATGGAAAAAATTTCAGGTCTCGACTCATAAATTTTCAAGCATTCGGATCGGGTTGACCAGGTCGAGTCCTGTTTTGATAGGTCTATATACAAGTGATACATACAAAATAAACATTACCGTAATTATTTGACTATCATGGTCATTGGTCCCTCGATCGTTAATTGTCCTCGTTATGGTCCCTTCGTTTGGAGTCTCTACATATAACTTAGGGGTCGTTTGGTATTGATATCTAGATATCATATATTGAATATCGTCCTCGATATCTGATATCTAATGTTTGGTACAAACGGATATCGATATCACGTAATATGTTATCTGATATAAATATAAAATATATATATATATATATATATATATATATATATATATATATATATATATATATATATATATATATATATATATATATATATATATTATTTGGTATTGACAAATATCGATATCATTTGATATCTAGATATCAGTTTTGGACATATTTGATATATTGATTTTAAGGGGTATATCAGAGCATCCCCAGGACCCCAACAGCTCTTGTAAGCAACCCCTAGAGCTCTTGTAAAATAGAGAAAGTTGGAAACTTTAGATAAAATATGGTTTTTTAGCGGGACGGATATTTCCACCGCTAATTTATACTATTTCAACCGCTAATCACCGCATAGGTATGCGGTGGTCTTAATCCACTTTTTCCCACACCCACCGCATATACATGCGATGGATCCGTTGACCGTATACAAACCCACCGTATACCTATACGGTGGGTTATGGCGACCGTATACATGCGGTCAGTTTTTGGGCAATTGAAAACGGTTTGTAGAGGTGGTCCAAAACCGTCGCCATAACTCATCGCATAGGTATACGGTGGGTTATGGCGACGGTTTTAGGCCGTTATGGCGACGGTTTTGGACTGTTATTGCGACGGTTCAAACTCGCCGTATATCTATGCGGTGGGTTATGGCGACGGTTTTAGACCGTTATGGTGACGGTTTTAGACCTTTATACTTCTCGACCTACCGCAAAGTATTGCGGTGGGATCGTTGACTGTCATTAAACCCACCGCATACCTATGCGGTGATTAGCGGTGGAAATAGTAAAAATTAATGGTGAATTTATCATCATCCGTTTTTTAGGTCCAACAGCTTCTCTATTACTCATCTCTAAAATAGAGAAAATTAATTAAAAGTTAAATATTTAATATAATTCTTCGAGTATATTGTATTTTTTTTATTATATTTTATTCTATCATATTCGATTTCTTTATTAGTTTCTCACACACACAAAAGGACCACACAAATTGTGACAAAAAAATGTTGAATTAACAGCAAAAGTGTGAACAACATAAATTTATATAAGTCGATGAGTTAGTACTTTCATTATTAAGTGATTTTAAAATAAAATTAATTGGATTTATAAATTGGATATCTAATATATGTACACCCACACACAACTTTTAGTTATGAGTTTTAATGGGACTTGGTTAAATAAAAAAATTGTGTACCAAATGTTGAAAGGAATACTCCCTCGAAAAGTACTACTACTTTGGATTAATTGGTCAGGATAATTAAGAAACTTGAAATTAGGAAATTGGTACGTAGCTTTCTACCAATTAATTCTGTTATAGCATCCGTGGCACTGTGTGTGTCACATACTATATGTTTTATTTATATATAGAGAGAGGGGTGAAGACTAAATGTTATGACTCGAAGGTTGATTGGAATGAAGGGGAGATTTGAGGTAAAAGGAAAGATATTGAGAAAGAAGAGAAGAGATGTTTATAGAGGGAGGTAGAGGAAAGAGAGAGATAGGGGCAAAATGATCAAGAAAAATTAGACAATTACTTACAATCAAACAAGACATGGAATGTGGAAAAATTATAAAAAAATCTTGCCTACCTATATTATAGAAACAATTATAAATATCTCTTTGCCAGCGCTGGAAATTAAGGATAGATTCTATTGGAAACCAACTTAAATGGATGGTTTATTACATCTAATGCGTTGGATTTTATGAGAAACTCCAACTGTAACGAATTAAAAGATGAGTTCAATTGGATATGGAAAGTTGACTGTCCGCCCAAAGTGAGAATTTTTGTATGGAAAATGTTGTTGGATAGACTACCGACCAAAACCAGACTCAAGAACAAAGGAATACACACTCCCATAGATTGTGTTCTTTGTAACTCCACAGAGGAAGACATTATCCATCTTCAGATGGAATGTCCAGAAACCTTAAGAATCATAATGGGCAAAACCATAGAGACTGGTTAGAAATACTGATAAAAAACAATAAAAGTACGTATAAAGACTATTATCACCAAAGTATTCCAACTGCTAAAAACTGAACAAAGATTCACTCTATCATTCACTTGGTGGAGTATTTGAACAAAGAGAAACAATATCAGTTTTTAAAACGAAAGTATAAGAACAACGGTCGAATTGATGGCAATGACCAACCAACACATGAAAAAATGGGGGGGGGGGGGGGGAACCAAAGAGGACTTAGATGATGAAGATGTAAAAACAAGATTAACCAAACCAAAGAGTAGCCCTCGCCAAAGGAACATTATTCGTTGGAGGAAACCTGATGAAGACTTTTACAAACTCAATTTTGATGGTGCAAAAAAACTTCTTCTGGGTTTGCTTCTGCATGTTTTTTATTAGATAAAGAGAGTACGATTGCTTGTGATGTCAAAAGATGCGAGAAGATGTCGGCATTACAAGTTGAGGCAATTGGTCTGCAGCTTGTGTTATGTTCTGTATAATCCTTGTAATATGTTAAACTTGAGACATTGATTTATTTGGTTTTGTATGATGCACTAGCACTAGGACAGGTTCACTTGTGGCTCAATGCAACCGAGCTGTTGCCATGATCGAGGAAAAGCTCATTGGACCCATGCCTTGACCATGATAGGCTCCAATGGCTAGCCTTGACCCATAAGGTGAAGCTCGGACATGTTGTTGATGCCTTAGTGTTGGTTTGCCTCTTCCGGTTATTTGAATTGTTGGAAGTTTGAGTTAGAGGGTTTTGGCTCGGTCCAAACCTCGACCCAACTCACTTTGCTCTTCATTTAGCCATTGTAACCCTAATCCTATATAAACCCTCTTATAGCCCCCGAGTGGAACTTGTAGCATCGCTCTTCTCCTCTCTGGTTAGCCAAGGGGTCTCTGAGTTAGGGTTTGGGAGAGAAACTAGGGTTTGGCTTGAAGGAGCCGCCCGACGTCGGCGATTCTCTGCATGGGTGCGCTTATGGGTTGATGCTACCTGAGTACCTTCTCGATTGACGAAGGAGAAGCTCAATGGAGGGTTCTGTGTTGAGAAATCCCCCCTGAGATTTCTCGGTCTCCTACACGGACGATTTCTAACCCTATTCCTCGTTAATCTCCTTATTCCTTGTTTAGTTAGAATCGTGTCTTTGTGTTGGTCATCTAAAACCTTTGTAACCTGTTTCTGGATCTTTGGATGCTTAGTGGATTGGGTGGACCTCCCCTCTCGAGGTTTCACGGATATAGGAAAACCGAACCGCGTAAACAAAGTCTTGCGTGTTCTTTCTTATTCGTTTTTCATTTCATTTGCTTGAGTTTATTGTGAGTTATTCGAAGATCAAAACCCTAGCTCGAACAAATTAGTATCAGAGCCAGGTTTGGCCTTCTTTCGGTTTCGAAAAAGGGTTGAACCGGCTTGATCCTTTGAGCTTCCGCTGGATTTAGGGTTTGCTATCATCGTTTAGCTACTGTCTGTGTTTTCTGTTGTTCAATAACAAAAAAAAACCCAAAAATATCTTTGTTTGTCCTTGAGTCCACTAGATATAGCCTTCTTGTGTTTGAATCCTCTTATTAAGTTAAGATCTAACTTCTTGTGTGTTTATCTATGGAAGAAAACATTGTGAGGATGAAGCCCTTCGATGGAACTACTGACTTTGCCTTGTGGCAAGTCAAAATGAAGGCTGTGTTGTTCAAAGACAAGTGCTGGAGGGTAGTGACTGAGGTCTACCCTGATGGCACTTCTGATAGTTCCAAGTTAGAGATGGATGAGCAAGTTCCTTCATAAATCATGATAAGGTTAGCTGACGACGTGGCTCATCAAGTGGTGAGTAAAACGTCTGCTAAATCTCTCTGGGTTGCTCTTGAAACTCTTTATTTGACAAAGTCTCTGTCTAGAAAGATTTCTTTGTTGTGTTGTTTGTTCACTTTTAAAATGGATGTTAACCTGTCATTAAATGAAAACTTGGACAAATTTCTTAGACTTACTCAAGAGCTTGAAAGATGTGATGATAAGGTTAAAGATACTCATCAAGCTGTTTTGTTATTGAACTCTCTGCCTTCACAGTTTGACACTTTTAAGGATGTGATTCAATTCATTAATGATGATTTGAGTAAAGAAAAAAATCTTGAGTCTATTATTAAAAAGAATGAGATTATGAAAGTGTTCAAAACCAAAAATGAGAAGAAAACTGAAAACAAATCTGAGGCTCTCATTACAAAGGCTAAGAGTAGGAACAATAACAAGAAGTCTAAGAAGAAAGCAAAGGAAAAGGATGAGTCTAATTCTTCTGAAGAAGGTAATAATAATAGAAACTGCCATTATTGTGACAAACCTGGGCATTTCATTAAAGACTGTTATAAAAAAAGAAAAAGGCTGATGGAAACAAGAAGAAAAAGGAAATTGTTGCTATGCTTGAACAACAAATTGATTATTCTCATCAACTGCTTGTGTGTTCCTCTGATGTGCCTTCTAATACTTGGATTTTAGACTTTGGTTGCACCATTCATGCTACTCCTGATAGATCTATGTTTAGTTCTTTTTCTGAATGTGATGGTGGTGATGTTTTACTTGGTGATAACACTACATTGTCTATTAAGGGTATTGGAAATGTCCCTATTAGAATGTTTGATGGGAAAGTCAGGGTTCTCCAAAAGGTCATGTGGGTACCTAATCTTAAGAGAAATTTGATGTCTTAATCTAATTTGGATGATTCCAAGTATCACATTAACACTTGCAGTGGTATTAAGGAAGTCTCTAAAAATGGGACTAAACTTATACGCAGTGTCAAGAAGGGAGGGTTATACTATGTTATAGGGACTCCTGAACTGAACTATACCACTGTCAAGGATGGTGTGGCACTTGATCAGACCAAACTTTGGCACTATAGACTTGGTCATATTGGCATTAATGGTTTAAATCATTTGTTTAAATCTGGCATGATTAATACTAAACCTGTTGATCTGAAATTATGTGAAGGTTGCATTGATGGTAAGAAATCTAAGCATGCTTTTCCTAAGTCTTCTTGTGTTGCAAATAAACCTCTAAAGTATGTGCATTCTGATTTGTGGGGTCCTGCTCAGATTGATACTATATGAGATAGAAAATATTTCATATCTTTTATAGATCATTACTCTCGAAAAGTGTAGGTTTACTTGCTTAAGTAAAAAACTGAAGCTTTTGATGTGTTTAAGACTTGGAAATTGCTTGTTGAAAATGAATCTGATCATAAGTTGAAATGTTTAAGAATTGACAATGGTTTAGAATTCTGTAATCATGCATTTAATGATTTCTGTAAGCATCATGGTGTTAAAAGGCATTTCCCAGTTCCTGGCACACCCAGCAAAATGGTATATCTGAGAGAATGAACATAACCTTGCTTGAGAAAGCAAGGTGCATGTTATTCAGTGCTGGGATGAAACCTTATTTATGGGGTGAAGCTGTCAACACAGCTGCTTACCTCATAAATAGGTGCCCTTCTTCGGCTGTAGGGTTTAAGACGCCACAGGATATGTGGTCTGGGAAAAAGCCTGACTTGACATATCTTAGGCCCTTTGGATGCACTGCCTACACACATGTGTCTCAAGGCAAGTTGCAACCAATGGCCCAAAAGGCAGTCAAGTTAGGATATCCTGAGAGCACGAAGGGCTATAAGTTGTTACTGATACAACCTCATGGTTTTAAAGTAATAACTTCAAGAAATGTGCCTTTTCATGAAGATGCTTACCATTATAAAGCTGAGCTGACAAAGTCTAATGAGCATGCAGGTACCCCTGAAGTAGTTGAAGATGTTTAAGATTGTATGTTGGAGAAAAGCAAAAAAAATTCCTTTTTAGTGAGAGAATGATTTTGAACTTAGCGAATCAGAGATTGAGCTGGAGGTTCACACTTTTAAGTTTCATCGATTTATAATTACCAGGTTCCATATGCATGACTGAATCGTTCTATTATCTTTGGTGATAACAGAGGTAATATTATAGAGTTGTTTAATTATATATAGAAAATGTCTCGATTCTTCCTCATCCTATTGAATTTTCAATAGAACTATATATAACATGACTATCTATATGTATAAAAGTTTCAAACACCATATGAGTCAATTTCTATTATTGCTTCTTTGAGTTACATCTATCTTCATTTCGTTTATGGTTTAAGGTTTAATTTTTCTCCATGTTCATATCAAGATATCGATCTATCATATTCGATTTCTTTATTAGTTTTTCTGTTTAAAAGTGAATTTTTTGCTATTTGAGAATATATCGGCCACGTGAAATACACACAACGACCACGTACACACAAATTGTGACCAAACATTTGAATTAACATCAAAATTAGTGTGAACAACATAAATTTATAAGTCGATAAGTTAGTGCCTGCATTAATAACTTATCATTATAAGGGCAATTTCATAATTATTATTAAATGTTCAATTAGAAATATAGGGTAATAAGTATAATTATACCTCTAATTATTACTCTACTTATCTACTTTATCAAAAACTACAACTAACAACTATATAATTATTATAAAGGCAATTTCGTAAAGTGTATGATAAAATACCTAAAATGACAAGTTCTTCTTAACGAAATTTACTTTCTAAAATGACAAGTTTTAATTAACGGAAATAGTATAAAATACCAAATTTCTAGCTTTAAACAAATTTTCATAAACTGCTCTTATGTATATTTTTTCTAAAAACATCATTATTATTATTATTATTATTATTATTATTATTTAGAAACATGCATGATTTTTTGGACGATGACATAAACCTTGAGGACCACCTACTCGAATATAATGACCAAGAAAAATTAGATAACTACATACAACCAAGAAATCTTGCCTACATATATGATAGAAACAATTACAAATATCCTTCTACCAGCACAAGAAATTACAGATAGACTCTACTGAAACCAAACTCAAAAGGATGGTTTACTAAATCTAATGTGTTGGATTTTATCACAAACTTCAAGGGTAACGAAAGAGATCTGTTCAATTGGATATGAAAAATTGATCGATTGTCCCCAAAGTGAGAAATTTTCTATGAAAAATGGCGTTAGATGGATTATCGACCAAAACCAGACTCAGGAACAAAGAAATATACACTCCCATGGATTGCGTTATTTGTAACTCCATAAAGAAAGACGTTATCGATCTTCTAGCTGATAGAATGTTCGGAAACCTTAAAGTTATAATGGACAAAACCATAAAGAGACTAATTAGAAATATTGATAAAAATAATAAAAGTATAAAGATTATTATCTGAGAATAATTGGATTGCGGGAAAAACTTGATCTCTCTTCTCATTCACAAGATATATATATAGTACAATTTACAGGATAAAATAAAGATAGATTATAAACATACAGGATAAGCTAATATCTATATATGTACATAAAATATCTCAATACTCCCCCTCAAGTTGGAGCATGTGGGTCACAAATGCCCAACTTGCCCATAAGAAACTGAAACTGCTGACGACCAAGGGCTTTGGTAAGGAGGTCTGCCGGTTGAGAAGCGGTGCGAATATGATGAGTACGAACAGAGCCGGCAAGAATAAGATCCCGAATGAAGTGACAGTCAACCTCAATATGCTTAGTGCGATCATGGAAAACGGGGTTTGCAGCGATGTGAATGGCTGCCTGACTGTCACAAAACAGGTGCATAGGCATGGAGTGCTCCACGCCAAGAGAGCGAAGAAACGATTTGAGCCATAGAAGCTCACAACAGGCATACGCCATGGCCCGATATTCAGCCTCAGCAGACGAGCGAGAGACGGTAGGTTGTTTCTTTGTCTTCCACGAGATCGGAGATGAGCCGAGTGAGATGTAATATCCAGTAAGAGAGCGCCGAGTGACAGGACAACTAGCATAATCTGAATCACAATATGCCGTAAGGACTAAAGAGCCAGTGGACGGAAGGAAGATCCCCTGACCAGGATGTCCTTTGAGAAAGCGCAGGACCCGTACAGCGGCATCCCAATGGTCGACAGTAGGGGACTACATGAACTGAGCCAAGGTATGAACAGAGTAGCAGAGCTCTGGGCGTGTGATACTTAAGTAAATCAACTGACCGATCAGACGTCGATACCGATCTGGAGCATCAAAAGGCGGAGCGGTAGACGTAGCGAGGGAGTGATTCTAATCCATAGGGAACTCAGAAGGCTTAGCACCCAAGAGACCTGCCTCGGAAAGGATGTCTAATGTGTATTTCCGCTGACAGAGAAAGAGCCCCTTATCAGAACGAGCAATTTCAATGCCAAGGAAATACTTGAGAGGACCCAGATCCTTCATATGAAAGACAGAGCTAAGCTTGGTTTTGAGGCGAGCAATCTCGGTTGTATCGCTACCAGCAATAATCAAATCATCCACATAAATCAGCACGTGCAGAGACAGACCTGGGCGAATAAAGGAGAAGAGAGAGTAGTCGGCCCTAGACTGAACAAACCCAAATCGGCAGAGAGCTGCAGTGAGCTTGAAGAACCAGTTTCTGGGAGCTTGACGAAGGTCGTAAAGAGAACGATTCAGGCGGCACACTTTGGACGGATCCGAGCAGGGGAAACCTGGGGGTGGGTGCATATAAACCTCTTCATCCAAGTCGCCATGTAGGAAGGCGTTATGAACATCTATTTGGTGAAGCTCCCAACCCTGATTCACAGCAACCGCAAGAAAGGTACGAACGGAGACCATCTTTGCAACCGGCGCGAATGTCTCATTATAATCAATGCCAGATTGCTGATTGTTACCCAGAACAACAAGGCGAGCCTTATGACGCTCCAAAGTGCCATCAGACTTATACTTGATGCGAAAGACCCATTTACATCCGATAGGTCGTTTGCCTGCAGGGAGATCGACAACAGTCCAGGTGCCATTCTTAACCAGAGCATCAATCTCAGCTTGCATTACCGAGCGCCATTCAGGGCTACGGAGGGCTTCCGAGAAGGAGCGAGGCTCGACGCTAGTAGTGATAGAGGCTAGGAAACCCACATGAGATGAGGAAAAACGGTCAACATATACATAATGCTCAATAGGATAACGCGTACCTAATGATGCTGATTGAGTGGGAGGAGGAACAACAGAGGATACTGGTGAGCGGATGGTGTGGCAGATGTAGTCGTTGAGTTTGGTTGGAGGAACCCGATCACGGGTGCTTCGACGAAGAGTGAAGGCTCCACCTTGAATGTAAGATATTGAGAGCTAACGTACAGGTCTTTGGGAAAGGTTGATGAAAGACAAAACAAGATCTTGAGAGCTAAGGTCTTTGAGAAAGGTTGATGAAAGACAAAATAAGACTCTGGTTTCAAGGTCTTGACGGCAAGGGCAAATTGGATGAATTGGATACAGGTTTCAAGATCTTGACAGCAAGGGCAAACTGGACATTTGGACACATTAAATATCTTATGTATTTGTTAAATATTTTATATTAAATATTTAAAAAGGTTTGCTGAGATTTCCTATGTAGATTATGGAAGATTTGATGGCTGGAATATCTTTTACAAAGGGCTGAATTTTCTATTCAAGGCAAGAGATGATATGAAGATATCTTGAAGATTGTGGGATGATTTTGTGGAAAGAAAAGATTGGGAAATTCAAATTCAAATGTTCAAAATCAGCCCAGCCCCTCCAGCCCCTGCAGCCTATAAAAGGGACGATGCAAGCGGAGAAGAAGAACACACTCGAGCATTCAAGCAAAGCGTTCTCCATTGCAATCATCCGCCTTTGATTCTCTCGTTCTCCATTGTTGTTCTTGCTTTATCTTTTAAGAGTTGAGAGTTTCTAGAGCTTCATTGTACAAGTCTAAAGTGTTATACTAAGAGTATACATCTACTCAAACGTATTCACTAGGCTATTATTTCACGAGAGCTTGGGTTGACTAGATAGTAGCGGGTGAGGCTACAAGTTGAGAGAAGGGTTGTTCTTCTAAGTTGTGTCTAGGACTCTAAGGGATCTGAGTTGACTAGATAGAAGCGGGGGAGGCTTCGAGGGCTTAGAAGAAGGAGAGATCTTCTTGGTTGTATCTAGGATCCATAAGGAAGTGAAATAATAGTGCTTTTGAATCCTACGGGTTGGATAACCCTAGGCGGGGACGTAGGCCAAGTTCGTGCCGAACATCGTTAACAATTCGTGTGTCCATCTATTTATTTATCCCGCATTATATTTTGATAAGCTGTATTTTCGTACAGGTTCTGCTGAACAAGTTTCTGGAATCATCTCAAGACCTTGAGTTCTGATTCAGAACACTGGGATTCATTTCAAGGCCTTGAAATCGACTCTGCAGAAAGTTTGCGAAAATTGTCTAAGTTTATTACTTTGTTTTACATCACCTATACGACTCTTCAAAGAGGAATAGGCTCAACAGGGAGCGGGTTTGACGCATCTTGTGGCGACGCACTCCCCCTGGCGTCCGTGGACGGGTCAGCAGCGACGGAAACATCCTCATGAGGGGTGGGAGGGGTAGGCGTAATGGGGGCCAAGGGGAGAAACTCCTCAGCCGGGTGAGTAGGAGGTGCAGGAGGTAATGGTGACGGTGAGGATGGGATGTCAAGGGCATGGTAGGGGAAAGAGGTCTCATAGAAGGTAACGTCACGAGAGACAAGGAGTTCATTTGTGGCAATGTCAAATACTCTCCAACCCCGCTGGCCATTAGGATACCCGAGAAAAATACATTTGCGAGCACGGGGAGCAAATTTGTTTGAAGTTCGAGGAACTTGGGAAGCATAGCAAAGGCAACCAAGGGTGCGGATATAGGTGTAGGAGGGGCTGCGGTTATGAAGAGCCTCAAACGGTGTCTTGTGGTTGAGAATAGGGGTAGGGGTCTGATTGATAAGGTAGCCCGCAGCCTGAATACACTCCCCCCAAAACTTAATGGGTAAGTTGGCTTGAAACATAAGAGAGCGAGCAACGTTTAGGATGTGACGATGTTTCCGTTCGGCCCGACCGTTCTGTTGGGGAGTGCCTACACACGAAGATTCAAACAAAATACCATTATTGTCGAAGTAAGAGCGTAAGGATGTAAATTCTGTGCCATTGTCACTTCGAAAACGTTTGACAACCACATCAAACTGACGCTTAGCCATAGCACAAAAGTGGGGAAAAATAGTAGAGACTTCACTTTTATTACGCAATAAATAGAGCCAGACATGTCTAGAACAATCATCAACTAAAGTAAGAAAGTAGGAAGCGCCCGTTAGAGACTTAGAGCGATAGGGGCCCCAAAGATCTCCGTGGACTAATTCAAAAGGACTAGACGCATGAGAAATGCTTAAAGGAAACGGGGAACGAGTTTGTTTTGCCCGATGACAAACATCACATGGATTTAAAGACCTGTGTTTATTGACATGAATATGAGGTAAATGCGAAAGTATTGTAGGCGCAGGATGACCCAAACGCTTATGCCAAAGGGAAAGAGAGTCGGCTTCAACATGAGAAGAACGTGAAGTCGGTGGGGCAAAGCGAAACCAGTAAACTCCATTGCGCCCCTCACCCACGCCAATCAATGTCATTGTAGTACGGTCCTGCAAAACACACACTTTGTCAGTACCGCTGACACAACAGTTGTGTTGATTGAGCAAAGTCAGAAGAGAGATAAGGTTGCATTTGAGACGAGGGACCAAGACCACATCGGTTAACTGTAACTGAGCGCTCAGAACAAGTGTCCCAGCCTGCGTAGCTGTATCAATCAGACCATCCGGTAGAACAATAGAAGATGGAGTAACATCGTTTAGATCGATAATCAGAGAGCGATCACCCGTCATATGGAATGAGGCGCCCGAATCAAGTATCCAGGGGGAACAAATCTTACCATTCAAGTGATCAGTCGAACCAGAGGCGGGGGACTGAAACAGCGAGACAAGAGTGGACCACTGCGAATCTGACAAGCCAGGAAAAGCGGAGCGATCAGCGCCAGACAAGGAAGACGAGGACTGGCCGGCGCGATCCTGAGGAGCGTGAGCGGCATTAGCGAGGCCGGTCTGCGAGCGCCCACGGCCTCGACCAGCGCCGTCAGGAGCTCGGCCAGCAGGAGCATCGGAAGGAGTGCGTTCGCGAGATCCAGTGGGCCACCAGTCAGGGTAGCCGATGAGTTTGAAGCATGAACTCACGGCATGACCAATCTGGCCACAGTGAGTGCAAGTAGGACGATCAATCCCACGCCCTCCAGACCGTTGATCACGAGAGGACTGATCACGAGTCCCCATAGATCGATCACGATTAGGCGGGTCCGAATCACGACGAGGTTGATCACGAGGAGGACGATTGATGCGCCAATTACACGTACAGGTACCGCAAGTTGCGCAGCCACGGACGGTAGAGAAACTGGCGAGTTCATCCCAGCTTCGCTTAAGAACACCAAAGTAGACAACAATCGATTGCCCGGATTGAGTGGCGCGAGATAGTTGCGCCTTGAGTTGATGAATACGAGGACCATTGCCCACAGAGAATCGTTGGGTAATGTTATCCCACAATTCTTTGGCAGTCTCGAAGTAGGTAAGAGAGGGACGAAGAGAAGCATCGACGGACTGTAAGATCCATCCGATGATCATGGAGTTCACAGCCCGCCACCTTCGAACCTCAGTAGCGTCGGTAGGTTTCTGTAAGGACCCATCAATGAACTCGGATTTGTTTTTCGCATAGAGGGCATTGCGAAAACAAATCGCCCATTCAGGGTAGTTGTCACCTTTGAAAGTGACGGCGCAGACGTTCAAACCAGGATGGTCGGAGGGATGCAGATAATACGGAGAGGTGGTGTCGACGATGGCCTTCTTCGCAACCTCAACGGCGGCGGCGATGGGGGCGGTCTGAGCAGCGTCGGATTGGTTGTCAGACATGGCGGAAAAGGTAGGGTAAGGAGGGGCGGCTAGGGCGGCGGCTCCAAAAAAAATTTTAATTTAGGGTTAAAACTGCTCCGATACCATGAGAATAATTGAATTGCGGGAAAAACTTGATATCTCTTCTCATTCACAAGATATATATATAGTACAATTTACAGGATAAAATAAAGATAGACTATAAACATACAGGATAAGCTAATATCTATATATGTACATAAAATATCTCAATATTATCACCTAAGTATTCGAACACCTAAAACAAAGTATAAGAACACCACGCACATTGATAGCAATAGCAGGACCATGCAGTACACCTAAATAATTTATTGTCCTCTTTGCTCCGATACCATGAGAATAATTGTATTGAGTCCTGGGCGGTCGTCCAGGACTCAATACGGGTGAGGGTCCAACCCGAAATTGTATGTATATGTAAATATTTTGGGTAGAATTTGTTGTCTTATTTCACAAATGTTTTAAAAAAGCCCATATTAAATTACTGCTCATTTAAAAAGTCCAATAAACATACAATTCAACCTTTGAAACCCAAAAAAGTGAATCAAAACTCTTCTTCGTTCTTTATTTTTATTGAACGATGTTTTTAGAGTTGGTCTTCATTAGAGATGGTTGGAATTTATAAATGGGCTCTCTTTATATTTATTTAATAAACATATATCATGCCAACCTCCCTAATCTAACCCCTAAATTTTGAAAACCTCCAATAGTAATATACATTTAGTAATAGTGACTAATCGTTTTTTTAATTGTTGGATGACATATGTTATTTATGACGTTAGAGTTTTAAGTGATGTTTGGTACTTCAAATTGATGTAAGATATTTTATAAAAAAAACTTATATAAGATACTAAATATTTATTTTTTATATATAAATAAAGCCTCATTTTTTTTTTCCGCCCAAGACCTCTAAATTGATAGAATCGGCTCTTACCCCTACTATCTTAGACCATGAGCAACGACGCACCGTGCGAATCATTTGCCATGGCCAGATCAGCAAAGTGATGAGATGGAGGAGAGAGAGACTTTTGATCCGGGGGGTATTTTGGGTGGAGATGCTGCTACTTGATGCGCATCATCCACTTTAATTATTTTTTTTATTTTTTTTTTAGCCAATGATAATCAAACACATGGCAGGGGATTTTACTTAAAATTAAAATCCAATTTATCCGTTAAATAAATAATTTATTTTTTTAAAAAAAATTATTTTTGAATACGATTTATTTTTCTCTACCCAATGACACCCATTTTGCATATGTTTGGAAGAAAAAAAAAATTCGTTAAGTTTACCATATGTTAAAGATTTATAGTCACACAAACAACATTAACTTAAATCAACATAAACTTACACCCTGAATAGTTAATTATTAATAATATCATTAACCAAAATTAATATTAATTATTAATAATATCATTAACCAAAATTAACCATATGCCTTTTTATTTTAATGATACGTATTAATGTTAATATTAATATTAATTATTAATAATATCATTAACCAAAATTTTTAAGTAAAATAAATCAACATTTAGCTTAATAAATATAAAAAAGTGTAAAGTAAGTTTTGATTCGCGCGATTCATTGTTGTGGATGAAAAATGTAAAAAACTAAAAAATTAGTGGAAAGCTGACGTGGCATGAATAGTTGCTGATATGGTTGAAATGAGTTATGATTCGTGTGACTCTTTTTTGCTGATGGTCTTATGGGAACAAGCAAAAACGTTCCAATCATGGGCAGTACACCTAAATAATCAATGGCTCGATCTCATGTAATCCTTTTATTTTTTTTTATTTTTTTTTTCGGTAAGCTCATGTAATCCTTTTATATATACCATATTCGGATATTCCTCACGACAGTTCATCAATAGCTTAAAAAGAATACTTAGTACTAACTAATGAGTCACTGTGAAATCCCGGTGACGGTAACCTCCAAGGAAGTGGTGGCGCCGTTAAGCCACCACCTAACAACCACCGTGAGCCGCCTTCCATTGTCGAACCTCGATTACTTTTACAACGTCAGCCACAAAGTGAGCGTATACCTTTGCTACGCCAAGCCCAATGAAGCCGACGGCGACCACCACTGCTTCATGGTGGGGGTCCTGAGGAAATCCTTGGCCCGCACGCTTGCCCATTTCCCCGTCTTCGCCGGAGAAGTGGTTACCAACTCCGATGGAGAGCCCGAGTCTCTCTTGTCTAACCGCGGCGTGGACTTCTTCAGAGCCACGTCGGAGATGGAGCTCCGAGGACTTGACCTCTACCATCCCGATGTCAGTGTTCGTGGCTGCCATGTACCGGAGATTCAACAAGGTGTGCTTGCCGTTCAGGTACGATATTTCATTACCTGTATATAGGGTTGTTATATGAGTCGAGTAACTCGAGTTCGACTCGGACTTGACTCGATAAAAGTTCAGCTCGAACTCATTCATTTTCAAAATAAGTTAACTATAATACATTTTTAAGTTCGGTTCAAAGCTCGGCCTGCTCGATTTAAACTTGAATATCTCGAATTTTATAAAATTTCTAAAATTTCCTTTAAATTACTATGTTATGAGTGAATAGGGCTATTTAATGCTCAAAAAAAGTTTGACTCGAGCTCGTTTAATTCATTTACTAAAACAAGTCAAGTTTGGCTTCAGCTCGTGCAACATGAAGTTCTTTCTCTTTCGATTTGATCCAAAATCCCTATTTTAATAACAATCAAAATGTATACCGATAGAATTAAGGGTTTGTGAAATTGCATGCCACACTAGGCTTAATTTATACTTCATGAACATGTTAGTTATAATTAAGGGTTACAACCAAATAAAACTACTTAAAACTCAAAAAATTCAGCTCGTTCGATTTAGGCTCAAATAGCTCGAAAGTTATGGAATTTCTAAAATTTTCTTCAAGTTAATATGTTATAACCAAATAAAACTACTTAAAACTCAAAAAAAGCTCGGGTCAAGCTCGTTCATTTACTAAAACAAGTCAAGTTTGAACAAAAAATTAAGCTCGTTTAAAAGTTGGGCTCGGCTCGACTCGGGTCAAACTCGTTTAACAAATAAACTAAACTTAAACATGTCAAGCTCGACTCGAATAACACCCGTACTTTTATAGTTTTATTAAAGGGAGGGAGAACTGTTACATGTGAAAATAAATTCAATAGTACCGTTTCCATTTACTTTGGGCTGCTGAACTACTCATGTGAAATTTAATGACTGAATCGATCGATCAGGTGACGGGTATGAAATGCGGAGGTCTGGTTGTGGGGATCACCTTCGATCACAGGGTGGCTGACGCCTACTCCGCCAACATGTTCTTGCTTTCCTGGTCGGAAATCGCCCACCGCGGCCACCCCATCTCTTACATCCCCGTCTTTGACCGCTCGTTGATCCGCCCGAGTCAGTCGGTGGCCGCCTCCGCCACACCTTCGGCCCTGGACAAATGGTACACACCCCTCCCGCGCTATGAGCTGTTGAGTCTTGATCCTGACCTCGATGCGCAGTTCGCGAGCCGGATGTTTTATGTTGAAGCAGAGACCATCAAAGAGTTGCAAGACAAGGCATGCTTGAAGAATGAGGGCAAACAGGGTTTCAGGTAAAACCTAAAAATAAGGCTGGTTTCTATGCAAATAGCGGATTATTTGTTATGTCAGATATAATTTGGTAAAATCAGAAAACAAGGTGATTTTTTTTTTTACAAAGTTGGCAAATAACCATTTCCAACGGGTTTCTCCAAAATTTCTGGGGAGCTAAAATACATATTTTTCAAATTGTTTTTGATTTAACTCTAACCGCTTCCTCGTTTCTAAGATTTAGTTAACCTTTCTATTTTTCCTACTGCTTCTCCATTTTGAATAATATGATAGGAAACTTGTCGGGCCAAATAATAACTTGAAATTCTACAAAAATTTCAAAATCTCTAAAATGGGAAACTGTTGGAGATGATCTAAATACATTTTTTGTGGTTTCATAAACTATTGAAATTCTTCTTTTGGAGAATATTTAAGATATTTTCGCCCTAAGAGATTTTCAAGATTTTTTTTATTGAAGAATTTATTAATCACGTTTTTTTACGTAATGGGTTGCTTACATGAGCTAGAGGCCCATTTTTCATTTATAAGAAGTAATTAAATTAAACTAATTGACAAAAAAAAAATTGGTTATTTGTCTGCATCTATAGCACATAAACCGAGTCGGTAGGACATTAGATTATATACTAAGGCTTACTTATTTATATTTTAAGTATGACCTCTTTTAATATCTTCGCATATCTCATATTTATGGTTGGATAGGTCAAAATATGAGGCATTCACAGCCTTCCTATGGCAGCTGCTAGCGAAATCCGCCACCGACGCCGCCGCCTCCTTCAAGATGGCGATCGTAGTCGACGGCCGCACTCGAATGTACGCCGGCAAATCCACCCAAAACGCAGCGTTGATGCACAACTACTTCGGAAACGTGCTCTCCTACCCCTTCACGGAGGCCACCACGGGCAGCCTCCGCTCCATGTCCCTATCCGACGCTGCGGACCTCATCCACCACTGCAAGGCGGAGGCAACAACGCCGGAGCACTTCTCCGACGTCATCAATTGGGTTGTGGAGAGGCGGCCAATGCTGCCCTGGGTGAGGGTGTGCTTTGAGGAAGAGGCAGTGATGGTGTCGTCGGGGCAACAGTTCCCGGTGTCGAAGCTGGATTTTGGGTGGGGGAAACCGGCGTTCGGGTCGTACTACTTCCCGTTGAAGGCGGAATCGGGGTACGTGATGCCGATGCCGAGCGCGGCGAAGGATGGGGATTGGGTGGTGTTCATGTGCCTTAGGAAGAGGCATATGGAGGTGGTCGAGAGGGAGGGTGGCCATGTCTTCAAGCCTCTTCTTTCTTCTTATCTCAACTTTCCTTCGCAGTAAGATGTGTGAAGTCGCTTGTGAGTGATATGCTCAAAACTTATTTAAAGTCATATAGTATTTGTAAACTGAAATAAGGTAAACAAAATAAGTGCAACACAATATTTGTATGATTGTTTTGATATTTACTTTTCTACTAGCATGTGTGTGGTGTGATCTAAATTGATCAAATCTGTTTGAAGGCAGCCAAAGTGATCCAAACCTCTCAAGAAAGGAACAAGTCAGTTTGCTGTTAGTTTGTCGATGTCGAGTAAGGTGTCCAGCTGTAGTCGATATCGAGAAGTGTTAGGAAGCAGTTAGAATTTGAAATTCAGTTTTATTTGTAAGGTTGAATTAGCTCAAGTAGTGGAGGTAGTGGAGTGCAGTTATGCACGGTTATTTCCTTTTCAATTGTATTATGTTTGACACTTTTATTCAATCAATGGTAAGCAGTTCAGTTGTGGGTTCATTACTTCTTCTCTTGGTTGCTTTGAGCAACTGTCGAAAGACAGATTGGTGTTGTTGTGTGTGTGTGATCTCGAGTGTGTTGTGGCCATTCTCCCTTCCATTTCTGACAATTGGTATCAGAGCAAAGAGTTGTGCTCTTGCCGGGTTTGAGTTTTGGGATTGAGAGAAGTGAGAACAAACATAGGGAAACACTTTGAGTGTTCATTGTTCTTAGAAAATGCAGAACAATGGTGGAAGTAATGTTGGTAACCCACAGTTGCCAATATTTAAGGGAGTAAACTACC
Organism: Persicaria maculosa; assembly: GCA_963922045.1. Taxonomy (NCBI): domain Eukaryota; kingdom Viridiplantae; phylum Streptophyta; class Magnoliopsida; order Caryophyllales; family Polygonaceae; genus Persicaria; species Persicaria maculosa. Next base: position 12,636,772 of record OY998256.1, read on the forward strand.
ATTTCTGGAGTTTAAAGATGGCCACTTTGTTTAAGTCACAAGAGATATGGAATCTTGTGGATCAAGGGTTCGAAGATGCTGAACCACCAGAGCCAGATCAGCAACTAAGAGAGAAAAGGAAGAAGGATTCAAAGGCTCTGTTCATGATACAAAGCGCCTTGGATGATGAGATCTTTCCAAGGATTGCAGCTGCTACAACTGCTCATGAAGCCTGGGATGTGTTGAAGCAGGAGTATGTAGAAGATAGGAGAGTGGTTACAGTCAAGCTGTAGACACTTAGAAAAGAATTTGAAACTCTAGCAATGCAGGAAAAGGAGACAGTTCAGGTATTTCTTTCTCATGTGTCTGGGATTGTGAACCACATGAGAACCTATGGAGAGACCTTAAATGATGAAGCAGTTGTGAGTAAAGTGTTGAGACGCCTTACCAGGAAGTATGATCATGTAGTTGCAGCCATAGAAGAGTCTAAGGACCTGTCTGTGTACATGTTTGAGGAGTTGACAAGCTCCTTACAAGCACATGAGGAGAGATTGTGCAGGACCAGTGATGTTAAGGAAGGAAAGGTCTTCCAAGTGAAGGATGAGAATCGGAAGGGAAAATCTGAAGGCTCATCAAGCAGGGGTGGCTCAAGAGGTGGCTTTAGAGGAAGAGGCAACTATAGAGGGAATTTCAGAGGTAGAGGTGGTAGAGGCTATGGTAGAGGTCAATCAAATGGTTCAGGGAGAGGCAATGGTACTGAGCAAGGAAGAGATCAATGGAAAGAGTCTAGCAGAGGTCAAGGAAGTGACTCTAGATCTCATAGGAGTAACATAAAGTGTTACTATTCTAAGAAGTAAGGGCACAAGGAAGCCTATTGTTGGGAGAAGCAAGAAAATGAGCAAAAAGGAGCAAACTTTACAGAAAAGTCTGAGCAAGAAGATAGGCTGTTCATGGCCTTGACATCAACAACTGACACAGCAAGTAGTATGTGGTATCTGGACAGTGGGTGCTCGAATCATATGTCAAGCTCAAGAAGTATGTTCAGAGACTTAGATGAATCCAAGAAAAGTAATGTGAAGCTTGGATATAACAAGGTGCTTCAAGTTGAGGGAAGAGGCACAGTTGTGATCAGAAGTGCTCAAGGAGGTGAGAAGTGCTTGCAAGATGTTCAGTATGTTCCAAAGCTTGCTCATAATTTGCTCAGTGTTGGACAGCTTCAAGGTACTAGTTATTCTCTATTGTTTGATGAAGATGCCTGTGTAATCAGAGAGAAAAGAACAGGTGAGGTGATTGTGAATGTGGGAATGACCAAAAATAAGATGTTTCCTTTGGATTTAGCAAAGGGTGTCAATAGAGCAATGACTGTGAAAGGTAATGCAGAGACCATGTTATGGCATATGAGATATGGCCATTTGAATTTGCAAAGTATGAGACAGTTGATTTCAGGTGATTTAGTCCAAGACATACCAAAGATGGGTGAGCTGGATTTCTGTGAAGGGTGTGTGTATGGCAAACAAATGAAAGGATCACTTGCAACTGGAGATGCATGGAGAGCAAGTGATTGCTTAGAGTTGTTGCATGCTGATCTATGTGGACCAATGCAAACTGAGTCTCTGGGAGGAAGCAGATACTTCTTCCTCATCACAGATGATTTAATCGAGCAAGTTGGGTGTACTTTCTGTAGCTCAAGTCAGAAGCATTTCAGTGCTTCAAGAAGTTCAAAGCACTGACAGAGAATCAGTCAGGGAAGAGAATCAAAGCTCTAAGAACTGATAGAGGAGGTGAATTCATGTCATATGAATTTATGGAGTTCTGTGAGGAGAATGGTATAAGGATAGAATTGACTGCACCATACACTCCTGAGCAAAATGGAGTGGCAGAAAGGAAAAATAGGACTGTGGTGGAGATGTCTAGGAGTATGTTGAAGGCTAGAGGTGTGCCAAACCAGTTTTGGTGTGAAGCAGTGGCTACTGCAGTGTACATACTCAACATATCTCCTACAAAAGCTGTTATGAACAAGACTCCATTTGAAGTTTGGAGAGGAAAGAAGCCTTCTGTAGGTCACCTAAGAGTATTTGGGTGTGTGGCTTATGCACTAGTGAATCTGAGATCCAAGTTAGATGACAAGGCTGAGAGGTGTATCTTCATTGGTTATGCAGCTCAATCAAAAGCCTACAAGCTGTATAATCCTTTGACTAAGAAGACAATTGTGAGCAGAAATGTAGCCTTCAATGAAAATGCAGCCTGGGATTGGGAGAACAGAAGTAAAGACCAATCCTTGACAAAGGGATCTCACTGAGCAATGTTGGTGAAGAGAGTGAAGAGAATGTGAATGGTGATGAAGATGATGATCAGTAAGATCAGAATGTGAACTCTCCAGCAACACCAGTGTCACCAGTGTCACCAGTCAGTTCATCAAGCAGTCAAAACTCATCTCCATCCAGTTCATCAAGTGAAACTCCTCTAAGGAGATTCAGATCTCTTGCTGATGTGTATACAGACTGTGGGTTTGCTTTGTTAGCTTCAGATCCAGAGAGTTATGAAGATGCAATATGTGAGAGTAAATGACAGTCTGCTATGGAAGAGGAAATGAATGCCATTCAGAGAAATGATACATGGGGATTAGTTGAGCTTCCTCAAGAAAAAAATGTTATAGGCTTGAAGTGGGTATTCAGGACTAAGGTGAATACTGATGGGAGCATACAAAAGCATAAGGCAAGGCTAGTTGCAAAGGGGTATGCTCAGCAGGAAGGAATTGATTTTGAAGAAACATTCTCACCAGTGGTGAGATTGGAGACAGTAAGAGTAGTGTTGGCTCTTGCTGCTCAGTGGAGTTTGAAAGTGTATCAATTGGATGTGAAGTCGGCTTTCTTGAATGGTGAGCTAGAGGAAGAAGTGTATGTTGAACAACCTAAAGGGTTTGAGAAGGAAGGTGAAGAGCACAAGGTATACAAGCTGAGAAAGGCTCTCCATGGCTTTAAACAAGCACCTAGAGCCTGGTACAGCAGGATTGATTCTTTCTTTGTGAGTGAAGGCTTTGATAGAAGTGAAAATGAGCCTACTCTATATGTGAAGGGAAGAGGAAAGAAAGAATTCATAGTTGTATGCTTGTATGTAGATGATATCATCTATTTCAGCTCATCTCAGAAGATGTTAATAGAATTCAAGAAAGCAATGATGGAAGAGTTTGAGATGACAGATCTCAACATTTTGAAGTACTTCTTAGGCTTGGAAGTGCATCAGGAAAGTGATGGGATTTTTGTATGTCAGGAGAAGTATGCAAAGTACTTAGTGAAGAAGTTCCATTTAGAAGGCTGTGATGTTGCTTACACCCCTATGAACACTCATGAGAAGTTGCACAAGAGTGATGGAACAGGGCTTGCAGATGAGAAGATGTACAGAAGTATGGTTGGAGGCTTGAACTATCTAGCACACACAAGACCTGATATTGCATACAGTGTGAGTGTGATATCAAGGTTCATGCACAACCCTTCAAAGCAACAGTTTGGAGCAGCAAAGAGGATCTTGAAGTATGTAGCAGGATGTGTGAAGCAAGGAATATGGTATGGCAAAGTTGAAGAATTCAGACTTCATGGTTACACTAATAGTGATTGGGCAAGGTGTTTGGATGACAGAAGAAGCACCTCTGGCTCTGTGTTCAGTTTTGGCTCAGGTGCAGTGACTTGGAGCTCTAAGAAGCAAGAAACAGTTGCATTATCTTCATCAGAAGCTGAGTATGTGGCTGCTGGAGCTGCAGCAAAGCAAGCTTTGTGGTTGAAGAAACTGATGAAGGACTTGGGATGCAGTCAAAGAAAGGCAACTGAAGTGTGGTGTTACAATAAGTCTGCTATAGCTATGGCCAAGAATCCTGCATTTCATGCTCGTACAAAGCATATTGATGTTCAGCATCACTTCATAAGAGAGCTGGTGGCAAAAGGAGAAGTTGAACTGAGGTTCTGTGGCACTAATGATCAAAGTGCAGACCTGTTCACAAAGGCTTTTAGTGTGGCAAAGCATCAATTCTTCATGGAGAAGATTGGAATGAGAGGTGTTGAATCAAGGGGTGGTGTTTGAAGGCAGCCAAAGTGATCCAAACCTCTCAAGCAAGGAACAAGTCAGTTTGCTGTTAGTTTGTCGATGTCGAGTAAGGTGTCCAGCTGTAGTCGATATTGAGAAGTGTTAGGAAGCAGTTAGAATTTGAAATTCAGTTTTATTTGTAAGGTTGAATTAGCTCAAGTAGTGGAGGTAGTGGAGTGCAGTTATGCACGGTTATTTCCTTTTCAATTGTATTATGTTTGACACTTTTATTCAAACAATGGTAAGCAGTTCAGTTGTGGGTTCATTGCTTCCTCTCTTGGTTTCTTTGAGCAACTGTCGAAAGACAGATTGGTGTTGTTTTGTGCGTGTGATCTGGAGTGTGTTGTGGCCATTCTCCCTTCCATTTCTGACAAAATCTACCTTGCAAAATAGTATATAAATTGTTGTGATACAAGGAATTTGTAAGTTAATATTGTCCAGATTTGTCTCATATTTAAAAGTATTGGTATAATTTGTAAGTTAATTTGTAAGCGACTACCAAACAACGACCACGAGCTGCCATATCCATTGTCAAACCTCGACTACTTATTCATCGAAGAGCATAAAGTGAGTGTATACTTTTGCTATGCTAAGGCCAAGGATTTTGACCACCAGTCTATGGTGGGAGTGCTAAGGAAGTCCTTGGCCCTCACACTTACCCACTTCCCCACCTTCACATGAGAAGTTTTCACCAACTCCGTTGGAGAACCCGAGTCCCTCTTGTCGAACTGTGGTGTGGACTTCTTTGAAGCTACATCGGTGATGGAGCTCCGAGATCTTGATCTCTTCCATCCCGACGTTAGTATATATATTCGCGGGGTGTACAGAAGTTTGACAATATTCGTGTGGTACCCCTGTAGTATTAACGTATTTCGCACCGCGCCCTTACCATGTTAAAACTAACAGAGTTGTGTTTGTCCGTTAGGTTTTAATTGAAAAAAAGTCCAATAAATTCATTTTCACATCGATGGAAAGACGATAGCGATTGAGGGAATATATATGATGTGATTATACTTGTCTTTCCTCTCATCAAGCCTGCTAAAGTGAATATATATGATAGCTTTTCTTATTCTGATAGTCTAAGCTGGTTCCTCAAATCCATGCTTTTTTATAATGAATGTATCAAAAGTGAAACCCTTTCTACTGATCTTAGGATAATCAACAGGATTATGTTGGCATATTTCCCTTGCTATACACCCGGATACATTTAGCTGTTTCAAAACCCTCCTTCAAATCAGGCTTGCACAAGAGATCTCTCTCCTCTCAAGCAACTTCGGTTGGCTTTTTGCTATGACCGTCTACCTCTTGTGGTTACTGGTTAGTACATTCTATAAACAAATCCAGTGGATACCCCCACTCAAATTACCAGGCCCAGTTTTATCATAGACATTCTCCCTCAGCAAAGCTTGTTCCAAGGCTACCATAATTGGTTTAAGCTCCCTTTGCAATGGCGGTTTGCCTTGGATCATCTACGTTTGCCTCGGGGACAAAGATGGCTTCTTATTAGGTCTTTGTTTCAGCCTCCAGAGCATTTTCATTCAGGTGAAACGTGGTACTTGATCATCCCATGCACCAGAATTGACAAAAAACCCAACCGGTATGAACGCAAGGTGGCTTCTGTGTGGTGGCCTATTCCTCTCTTAAAGGTATATTATAAGCTTGAAAATAAATTTTTAGCCACCCCTTTCTCATCCTTTGCAGTAGGAGTTTGCGTTTGTGCAAGATATTGTTATGATTTATCTATTGCCCTTGCAATTGAGTCGGCTAAGCAATTAAAGAGACCACATACGATTGTGCTACTCAAATTTGATTACAACACACAAAACCCACTTGTTAAAAACTTCACTTTATCTACAAATTTTAATGACTATCCTAGATGTACACATCTTTGGATATATCCTAAGACTAAAAAACAATCACTAAAATTTTTAAACCATACTTTAGAAGAAACTATGAATGGGAAAGGCATTTGGCATGGGATGGATCACCTTATGCTGTCCCGTGCTATGTTAAAATGGTTATGATTATCCGCTATTGGAATGGTCAGGGTATCGGAAAGAAAACCATCTGGACAAATATCGAAGCGTGGCGTACAATAGACCATGTACAAATGCTAATCCTAGATGAAACAAAAACTGAAAAGGAGCCAAACGAGTCTCTTTGGAAAAACGCTGGATTCACAAATATGTGCTGGTCCCCTGCTACGGGTCGTGCCGGGGGTATTGCCCTGTTTTGGAATGCGAATTTTCTCATTAATGAAACAATCTCTGTTGTAACCCACCTCCCCAAAATCATCGGAGTTAAATATTCAAATATAAAAGACAATTTCGAGTGTCTATTATTCTTCGTATATGCCCCCCTAATGCTATAGCTAAAGAGGAATTTTGGCAAACCCTATCCCATCTAATAATCCAGAGTAGCTTACCCTGCCTAGTAATGGGCGACCTGAATGAAATAAACCAACTTTCGGACAAATGTGGTGGAGCCGAGGCTCTCCCAGCAAGATTCCAGAGACTCATGGACTTTAAAACTGTTTGCTCCTTGATTGATATTCCTTCCTTTGGTAATCCATTTACATGGCGGAAAAAAAAGCAGACCCAGGTAATATTATGGAAAAACTAGACAGAGTTTTAGTCCATCATGAGATAATTGAAACATTTCCTGACCTCGCAACCAAAAATGGTGCATTTTCATCCTCAGACAACTGCCCGATCACAATCACTCTCTCTCGAAACAATATCTTTTAAGCACCTCCTTTCAAATTCGAAAACATTTGGCTTCAGAGGAAGGATTTCCGAAATATTGTCAAGCAATCTTAGAGAGCGTCTTGTGCTGGCTCGGCTATGTTCCAAGTCATATATAAATAAAAAATTCTCAAACAAAAAGCAAAGGCCTGGAATAGGAAAACCTTTGGGAATATCTTTTGTCAACTAAAAGAAGTAGAAGAAGCTCTCCTAGAAATACAATCAACTCACAATCCATACCAAAACCCAAGAGAACTTATAAAAGAACAAAATCTCTTAACAAAAAAAGAAAAACTACTCCTTTTCCATAAAACCTTTTGGAATCAACGAGTTAAATAAAAACATCTTAAACTAGCTGATACTAACTCATCCTACTTTCATAGAGTAGCCTCTGGAAGAAGAAACCGAAAAATTATTAGATCAATTACCTCTGCGGAAGGAACGCAAATCATGGGAGATAAGAATATTAAAACTGAGATCAAAGAAGATTTTGAAAAAAGATTCTCTCGAGAACAAACTTATACCACCAACCGATTACAAGAATACCTTTCCCTTATTAACCCTGCCATCTCAGATGAGGAAAACAGATTACTAATCCAACAACCAACAAACAGGGAGATTAAAAAGGCGGTCTTCAGCTTGGGAAGCAATAAATCTCCTGGTCCTGATGGGATGACTGCGGAATTCTGTAAGAAGCACCGGGATATTGTCGGAACAGGGATCATTCGGGCAATAAAAGCATTCTTCCACACTGGTAAACTGCTTAAACAGATCAATCACACATTTATTTCATTAATCCCTAAAAATGAAAACCCCTCTATGACAACACACTATCGACCAATTAGCCTTTGTTCCACCATATATAAAATAATCTCGATGATAATTACTGAACGACTAAAAATGATTATTGGAAAATTAATACACCCTCTCCAAGGAGCCTTTGTATCAGACAGAGCAATTCAGGATAATCTCCTCATAGCACATGAAATTTTTCACTCCTTTCGCACTAGAAAAGGGTCGCAGGGTTGGATGGCAATAAAATTAGATATGGAAAAAGCATATGATAGAGTAGACTAGAATTTTACAAAGCAAGTACTCCAAAGATTTGGCTTCCATCAGCATTTTGTGGACATGGTTATGGAATGTGTGACCACGGTCTCTTTCTCTGTATTGGTTAACAATGGCCCTACTGAGCCTTTCAAACCTACCCGGGGTTTATGTCAAGGAGATCCCCTTTCTCCTTTTCTTTTTCTTCTTGGAGGAGAAGTTTTAGCTCGTAAATTGTCAGTTGATGCTGCTTCCACTACCAACGGTGTTGGTTTTAAATTTGGGAACTCAGGTCCACGCATACCATTTTTGGCTTTTGCTGATGACATAATCATATTTAGTAAAGGAAACAACTCTGCGTGTAGGAAAATAAAAGAAATTATAGAGGATTATTGCAAATTCTCAGGTCAGAAAGTTAATTACCATAAATCATCATTCCAAACCACTCCTGGTATACCTAGGACAAGAGCACGAGAGTTAGAAGGAATTCTTAATATCCCACTAGAACGAAATTTGGAAAAATATCTAGGATGCCCCATTATCAACGGGTGAGTAACGAATGAAATGTTTGGCGAGATAATTTGCAAATCGAAAGACCAACTTAGCAAAAGGCGTGCTAATGCCCTATCACAACAAGGCAGGGCAACAATTATCGCGGCCAATCTGTCCTCAAAACCACTGTACTCAATGCAGAGCTTCATGCTTTCTGCGTCGGTACATAAACAACTTGATCAAATCAATAGAACGTTCTTCTGGAACAAAGATGCACAACATAGCCCGCTTATTGGCTGGGACAAAATATGCAAATCAAAAGCAGCAGGAGGACTGGGAATACGCAAAGCTAGAGACATGAATGAAGCACTCCAATTAAAACTTCTGTGGAAAATTTTAGCTGAACAAGAAAACAACTGGGTACGAATTATTCAACATAAATATCTAAAAGATAAACATATCCTCAACTATAAAAAGAGCGGAAATGCTTCCTGGCAATGGTCAAAACTATGCACCTTGATAACAAAATTCAAATCGGGGCTCATTTGGTCTGTAGGCAACGGAAAAACTATCAAATTTTGGAAAGATATATGGATAACAACAAAACCTCTTATTGAAAGAATGGATCTTCAAAGCATAACAAATATGGACGAAACTGTCAGTGAATATATAATGGGTGGAAAATGGTGGAGGGAGAAACTGGATACCGTTCTCCCTGAACCAATTGTGAGTGATATTATCAAGATCCCTTTGCCTGTCAACCCCTTTGAAGATAGACTTTATTGGTGGCCCGACAAAAAAGGATGGTTCACAACATCTAGTGCCTATAATCTAATCACAGCCCCATCACACAAAACATCTGATGACTATGCCTGTATTTGGAAAATTGACGCCCCACCAAAAGTAAAAAACTTTCTATGGAAAATCAAGCAAAAAGGCCTACCGACAGCTACACGATTATCCCAGAAAGGTGTTGCTGTCCCCTCCACCTGTATATTTTGTAATCATTCAACGGAAGATGATATACACCTGTTCCTAGAATGCCCCTTTAATAATTTTTAACCACAATTCCCTCGAAATATATCCCAAATGATCAACACACTGCTATCAGAAACAAGAGATATGGATCAAATATTACATCTTATAGGTACCAATCTTTCAAAAGAAAACAAACAAAGCGTAGCGTTTCGATGGTGGACTATATGGTTTATCAGAAATCAAGCTATATTCAGGAATTCCAGCATTCCTTCTACCGAGGGTCTAAAAAAACTCATTGCGGATAATGTTGAAAATTGGAAAAAAGCTAGTAAACTGAATCTAGTAGAAGAGGATGCTTCTTCTTTCCTTAAAGGGAAAAATGAACAATATAAAAAAAGTGGAAGAAAAAGATTCAACAATGGAAGAAACCCCCTATTGGCAGGTATAAACTAAACTTTGATGGATCGTCCATTTCGACCTCTAAAAGTTCTATTGGCTATATTATTCGAGATTGGGAAGGTAACCCCATCAGTATGGGTGGTAAACTAACGGGTGGACATTCACCTCTTATGGCGGAAGCTCTTGCTTTAAGGCTTGGGGTGGAAAAGGCCAGAGAAATAAAAATAAACAACCTAACCATTGAAGGTGATTCTAAGATAATTACGGACTTTCTCCAAACTCGCACAAACTGCCATTGGGAAATAGAACTAGTGATGACGGACATCCAAACTCTTCTTCTAGGCGTGAGAAATATTGGTGTTTCTCACATTCCCCGCATTGGTAACCGAGTGGCGGATAAGGTTGCACACCTTTGCTACTCTGCCATGGGAACAAACTTATACAACGATATAGGTCTGCTTGACCTCATCCGCCAGGATGCTTTCGGGTAGAGATTTTTCACCCGAATCATTACCTGATAAAAAAAAGATAGCGATTGAGGGAACTCCTGCCAGCTGAGAGAGAAGATGGACGCTTGACACCGCCTACAACCTGGAGGGAGACTCTATATCAAAGTCGACCCCAACACAAAGAAGGTATGTTGTGAATTAGGGTTTCAAATTGGGGATTTTAAATTAGAGAGAACTCTTTGAAATGGGGATTTTCGAGTTAGGGTTGTGTGATTTTGGATATTTTCGAATTTTGATTGTGTGATTTTCGAATTGGGGATTTTCCAATGCCTCTTTCGAATTGTGGAAGAATTTCGATTGACTGTATTGTTGAAAATGCTTATGGGTTCGACAACTTGAAGAATAAGAGTTTGATTTGCATTGTTTTGATTATTTTAAGAGTTCATTTACATTTTGCTTGGTATTTCAGAATAAAGGAATGAGTAGTCAATCCTCTACAAGTTGGGAAATATTTGATAGAAATTGTGTGAAGAGTTCATTTAAAACTAAACTGAATTGCTGTTCAGGGGGCTGCTGGTTGTTTAAACCTTTTATCAAAGCAATTAGTGTGTCTTTCTTTGATAAATAGATTATGTGGTGATGATATAGGAACCATTGTACCTAAAATTAAAGTTGTTCAGGGGGGCTGCTGGTATTGGTGAACATCAATAAAGAGATGGAAAAAAGGGGGAGAGGAGAGGCATTGTGTTAGATATTTTTTTTTTTGAGTTGAGAGCAAACCAACTCTTGGTTTTTGGATGCTTGAAATTTTTGTAAAGGTCTATCAATAACATGTACAAGCAAAGTAGTACAACTTGATAAGCACAATTGGGGCAAATGTTCAATTACAACTATCATGGTTTATATCCTATATTTTATGGACTTGAAGCGTGTTAAAAATGTCAATTAGTTCAAACGGGAGAGCATGTGCTGATGCACAAGGTGTGAGTTCGACTCCGTTCGACTCCTACATAGGCTAATACAAAGATTTGCTTGTCAAATGACGAGCTACAAATATACACTACAAAATCAATTTTGCTCATAACTTTGCTGCTACCTTAAAAGCTCTAGTTTATATCACATCTGAATTTGAGAACATGTTGTATAAATGTCTTTCTGTAAATCAGTCTATATAAACTGATTTATTCTGTAAATTGCATTCGGTTTTCTATAAATTTGCAAGTTGCATTCAGTTTTGTTGTTATGAATCAACTCTAAACTGCATTCATGTTTAAAGTAGTTGTAGAAAGAGTTTCAGTTAAGATCCAGCATTTATATAAGTTAATTTTGTGTTGGTGAGTAACATTGTAAGTAGTTAAATATATGCTAACAGGTAAATCAACACATCATCTAGTAGGTAAATCAGCATACCCTCTGGCAACCATACCCAACAAGATAAGCTCGTCCTCTGGTAATACCCATTGAGAAAGTCGACCTTCGTTAAATATAACCGGCCCTTAATATCTTCTTTATAAAGTTAAACAGAGCCCCAATCAGACAATAAGAACAAAAATTGATACTCCAATAATCCAATTCGCCAAATTCTTCAGAGTGGAGAAATCAGTTGAATAAGCTTAAAACTCCAATTCACAAATGGGACTACAATCCCCAATTCAGAACAACAATCCATCAACCCTAAAAATTCTCAAATCCAATCCCCAGTCAGACAATAAGAGCAAAAATTGGTACTCCAATAGTTAAATTCGCCAAATTCTTCATAGTGGAGAAATCAGTTGAATAAACCTAAAACTCCAATTCACAAATGGAACTACAATCCCCAATTCAGAACAACAATCCATAAACCCTAAAAATTCTCAAATCCAATCCCAATTTTGAAATCCTAAATCTTAAAACCCTAAATTTTCATATTGAGAGAATTCAGTAGATTAAATATATTCAATGGGAGGAATAACCTACCTTTACCATGGTACAATCGCAGTCGCGGGTCGTCCTGTTGAACGGTCGCCGTCTCTTCTCCCCGAGTCCGGTAACAGTTTCTCCTCCCTAGGTATGGCCATGTCTCTTCTCTTTGGGTCTGGTCGTGTCTCTCCTCAATCTTGTCTAGTTCTCTGTGTCAATATAATGTTAATCGTGGAAGGACTGAAGGAGGAAGGAGCAAGTACTGACGAACATCATCTTCTTCTTCTTCTTCTTCTTTTTAATTTCTCTTTTTTATTCTCACCCTTAAAACACAAACTGTTAATATAGACGGAAGAGGGGCACGATGCGAAATTCACCCTAACCTCAGGGGCACCGTACGAAATAGGTTAAACTTCTGTACACCCCGCAAAATTGCAATACCTCATAAGTACCTCGCAAAATTTCCGTTTTTTTATTTATATCAAATTAACTTTGGGCAAATAAATAAGTTTATGTTATAGTAAAATATTACTACTATATGGAGTATATGTTTATGGAGACAATATAACTTATAACAATTGCGTATATGTTTTATGGAGACAAGATAACTTATAACAACTGCGACGTATATATTCAATTATTTCAGATAAATTCATATTAATTTTAAAAAAAAGTTAAACATATATTCTATTTATATTTTATATGTACAACTGATATATATGTTTATAACTTTTTATATATCCAATGTTTCTAATTATTTCTGATGACATATTTTATATATAAATGGTTGGGTCAATCGGTTAGGTGACGGAGATGAAATGCGGAGGTCTTGTGGTGGGGATCACCTTCGATCATAGGGTGGCCGACGCCTACTCCGCCAACATGTTCTTGCTTTCGTGGTCAGTGACTGCCCTCCGCGGTCACCCCACCTCCTTCACCCCCCATCATTAATCGCTCGTTGCTCCGCCCGAGGCAGCTGGTGGCCTCCTCCGCTTCTTCGGCCCTGGACAAGTGGTACGCACCCCTCCCGCGCAATGGGCCACAACGTGAACCATGCGAAGAGGACTTCACAACCAGAACGTTCTATGTTGAGCCACACACCATCCGGCGACTACAAGAAGAAATACGTTTCAAGAATGGCACCGAAGAGCGGTGAGGCTACTCTATTTGGTGCAACTTTTAATTATTTAACTCGAAGTTTATAGTATTACAAAAATCATTTTAAATTAGATGAAGTATCATTCTTGAATAAAAAATAATATATATGAAATGTTAAAAAAAATGCCTTAAAATGCCTTAAAATTTCCCTAAAATTCCAAAATCTTTAAAATTGAGAATCTCTTAGAGATGCTCTTATGCCAGATAATTTGTTTAAAATCATAAAACAAGGGTGATTTTTTTTACAAAGTTGCCAAATAAGGAGTTTTTTTATGGTTTCATGAAGTATTGAAATTCTTCAATTTGGTGAATATTTTAGATATTTTCGCCCTAATAGATTTTCTAGATTTTTTTCCAAATGAAGAATTTAATAAAAGTATAATAATATATTTGTTAATCACGTTTTTTAAGGTAGTGTTATGCCTAATATAATCTAGATGCATATGTACTAAGGTAAATGGATACTCAAGATGGATAGACTAGGATTTAGGTTCAAGGTCTAAGGTGGCTCAAGACCTTGGTCAAGTTGAAGAAGCTCGGCTAGGCTAAAGGGTTCCATGGCACCAAAGGTTACTTCAAATGTGTTGAGGTCTAAAGCCAAAGCTTAAGTCGTTGGCCCATTACTGTAGCTTTGGCCCAACTCTCTGCTCCCAAGGCCCACACTTTCTGAAGACGCTCCAACGGCTCGCTTGTGTCCTTGCTGGTTGAAACGCTGCGTTTCCTTTAGTAAGGGCTCGGGTATAAAGCTTCGTCTTTGGAAACCCTAAAGGGTTGAGAGCTCTAGTCAATCGCTTCCGCTTCCTAAGAGAGAGAGGGGGGGGGGGAACCCTAGAGGCGATTCGGCGACGATCCCGGTTTCACACCCTGATGAGCTTGAATCTCAAGCTCTTGATGTAATCCAAGGAGTCCTTGCTCGACTTAGGAAGGAGATGCTGCTTGGTGCTCAACCTCGGCTCTTCACCAGCTTCTGTTCATCTTCGTCTTCAGATGGAGTGAAGAGAGTATCTGTTCCTAGTTTGTGTTTCTCCTTGATTACCTGTTGCTTGAGCCGCTAGATCTAGAATCGTTTCTAGTTTATCCGTCTATCTGTATCCATGACTTGTATTCGATCATACTTAGTGGATTCATGGGTTTGAGTCTCTCCCTCTTGAGGCTCCGTAGAGTAGGGTAACCGAACTGTGTCACCAATCCTTGTGTTCTCTCTTGCTCTCGTTTAACTATGTTTAGCTCTCTCCATTATATCTGTTCTAGGGTTTAGATTTGAAATCCGGTTTTTAACCGGTACAAATTGTGTTGCTTAGATGAGCTAGATGGAGTATTATAAAGTAATTAATTGGTAAAACATGTGGCTATTTATGGTTGGACAGGACAAAATATGAGGCATTCACAGCCTTCCTATGGCAGCTGCTAGCGAAATCCGCCACCGATGCCGCCGCCTCCTTCAAGATGGCGATCGTATAAGTCGACGGCCGCAGCGTTGATGCACCACTACTTCGGAAACGTCCTCTCCTGCCCCTTCACGGAGGCCACCACGGGCAGCCTCAGCTCCATGTCCCTAGACGCTGCATGCGGACCTCATCCACTGCTGCAAGGCGGAGGCGATGACACCGGAGCACTTCTCCGACGTCATCGATTGGGTTGTGGAGAGGCGGCCAATGCTGCCCTGGGTGAGGGTGTGCTTTGAGGAAGAGGAGGTGATGGTGTCGTCTAGGCCGGCAACAGTTCCCGGTGGTGAAGCTGGACTTTGGGTGCGGGAAGCCGGCGTTCGGGTCGTAGTACTTTCCTTTGAAGGCGGAATCGGGTACGTGATGCCGATGCTGAGCGCGGCCAAGGATGGGGATTGGGTGGTGTTCATGTACCTTAGGAAGAGGCATATGGAGGTGGTCGAGAGGGAGCTAGGCCATGTCTTCAAGCCTCTTCTTTCTTCTTATGCTCTAGTTTAAGCACGTGCAATATAATCTATATAATAAATAAAGGATTTGTATTTCTATTTTATGTTTTTCTATAATAACAAGTTAAAAGAGGGAAGATTTATGTATGAAAAGATTTTTTTTTATTTAATGAAAAACAATCGACCAATTACGAAAGGGTAGAATCTTGTATGATTTGTATTATTATTAATTTTGTTTTTTAACCTAGGTTAGAAAAAATGATAAAAGACTATGGAGCCACTTCTCGAGCCATATTTCTAATAATCTAAGGTGATTCAAGATGGGCCGGATGCTTTACAAGTTAACACGGACCATAGAGGGCCAAATGCAAGTGAGCCAGCCGTGCTTGTGGGCCTTGATGTGTTTTGGCTCGATTACCTTACATAATGGTTTGATTATTTTTAGTTAGTTATTATAGTAGATCTATAAATAGGTTTTAGTTTTTTTTTTAAAAAGTAGTTTTGTTAGAAATGCTTGATTTGTATTGAATGTTTGTTACAGATGTGTGGTTACGATTTTTTCTCTTTACCCTCGTCAGCTCTATATAAGCTAAAATGTACATTCCTGTAACCAATCAACACATACACAATAATACAGAAATACATTTTCTCACTCACCTTCTCTTTCTCACATCTTCATCTTCATCTTTTCGCATCTCTCTATTCATGATCAGATTCTGCTTCTGCAACATGGTATCAGAGCAGAAACTTCGATTCTGAGCTATATCGCCAATCATTTGAAGTGTGTGATGCAGTTGATCGTCGTCGGAATTCAAGAAACTCATTCATCATCAGCTTCACCGGAAATGGTGTCTATAGGCAACGGGAGTTGCTCTACTGAGTGTCGTCGAGATCTGATCACCAACGCCGATCTGATGAATCCTCTATTCATCCATCCCTCCGACAACTCTGGTATGATTCCTTCTACAATTCAGCTAATCGAAGAGAATTACAGGTGTTGGAAGAAGACGATTATGAAAGCTTTGTCTGTGAAAAACAAACTGCGGAGAATTGATGCATCGATTGCAAGAAATCTTGAAAACTCTGCTCAATGGGACAACTGTAATGACATGGTGTGTTCATGGATCTTGAATACAGTCTCAAAGGAGATCTACAACACCATTGATGAGTACGACACAACTCTGAAAATGTGGCTTGATCTTGAAGAGTGCTACGACCAGAAAACTGGTCCACTCATCTTTCAAGTGAAGAGAGAGATTTAAGATTGTCAACATAACTCTATGTCCTTAACTAATTACTTCACAAAGCTTAAAGGCCTAGGGAAAAGGCTGTCTGTGATCTCCAATCCAATCAAATGCACATGTGGAAGGTGTGAATGCAATCTGCAAAAGAAAACCGAGGAAGCAGATTTGGAAAACAAACTGATGAAGTTTTGGCTAGGTTTAGATGACAAGTATGACAGTGCTCGTCGGCAGATATTGATGACTACTTCTTTTCCATCTCCAGTGTGGCTTGTGCTATGCTCCTGCAAGATGAAGTTAGCTCCATGATGTCTACTGAGCACAAGAATATTAAGAAAGAGGTGTCTGCTACACCTCTAGCAGCTAATGTAAGGAGCAATGATCAGAGTCAATCTATAAGGATGAAGTGATCCCACTGTAGGGGCAACCACAAGGCGAAGAAGTGTTATGAGCTCATTGGATACCCTAACTGGCACTACAAGAGCAAGGATAAACCATAGTTGCAAGGATCAAAAGGTGGTGGCAACAGGAAATTTGAGTCAAAGCCTCATTACAAGGCCAATGCCATTGAAAGCTCTAACAACAACATTCACTCGGATGCTCAAAGCTTCTTATATGGATCCAGTTCCAGAAGCTCACAGTTGACCTCTGATCAGCAACAAATGGTGTCCAGCTTCATCTCCTTCTTGGCTAAATCCACTCCTTCTATTCATGAGTCACATCTGGCAGGTATTCTTTGTTCAAATGCTTCTATTAAATCACATATATGGATTATGGATAGTGGTGCTTGTTGGTAATTTGTGATCGAAAAGTCATCAATCCATTTGTCTGAAATCATAAATGCTAAGTATGAGAAGTACTTAAAGCATCACTCGGGCTTAGGGTGTGCGGGAGGCACAACCCATGTGATCGACCCTAAGTAATTCTAAGATTTTAAAGGGAAAAGAAATCATGAGGAAAAACCCAAATAGTCACAACATCGACAAACTCGGTCTTGAGCTTGTTCGGACGCTTTCCATAAAAGTGAGCAATAGGGATATGCTCAGTATTCGATCTAATATGGTTATGATCAAGTTTTGATCACTTATAGTGACTTAAATCACCGTCTCATTATTTGTAAAGAAAGGTATTAAGCTCTAAAGCTTTGGCGCAAAATTTGAGAGCTAGCCGAGCTTCGGAACTACAAAAATGGCCTAGCTCTAATTTTGAGCTTGATTAGGGTTTTAACTTCGTTGAATCTTTAGCTTAGTCATTTTAGCTGCATGATAGCTACGTACACTCAGCTTCGTATAAATGTCACACACATTTTATATTTTATGAGTGACCTAGCTCCACCATGCTAGCTCCGTCATGCTAGCTTGTCCTTAATTGAGCCGGTTCTTATTGGGCTTTTATTGTTTATTGGGCCAACGGTTGGGGGTATTTATTGAGGGATAACCGTCCAACCACCATAACTACCATAACCACCAATAACTACCCATAACCACCCAAAAACTACCACCCCATTTTGCCTATAAAAGGCCTTTGTCATCCACTTAGAAAGGCATTAGTTTTTTCGATATCTCTCTCAATCGAAAGAACAAAACCCCTGACACACAAACAAGGTATGTATATATGCAACAATGAAATGGGATACCACCCTTTTGTTGTATAGGAAATATTTTATCCCACAACGTTATTGTAGTGCCACCCTTTGGCATAAATAGGGGCAATAAACGTTGAAGGAAAACTTGATTTATTTGAGTGACTCGTTTGCCATTATCTAAGACATTTTTTGGGTGGAGATTGCCTTTTGGCTACTCCCTCGGCATTACCTTTAGGGGTGTTATGTGAACACGAGTAGCTCGAGATCGGCTCGGAAAAATTCGAGCTCGAGCTCGTTCGAATTTAAAAACGAGCCGAGTTCGAGCTTGAAGTCAAGCTCGTCACGAGCCCGAGCCGAGCACGAGTCGAGCTCGAGCTTGCTCCTTTTGCTCGTTTAGTGTAATGACATTTTTACTCTAGGTTTTTATTTATTTTTTGATAGAACCCTAGGTTTTATTTTTACCCCCTCCCTTCTTCTTCCCTTGTCTAGCCCTTTATTGATGTTCAGCCGCCAGAATCCTTTCACAATCTCCTCTCTCTCGCTCGCTCAATCTGCTCGTCTTGCTCTCTATCTCTCTCTCTCTCTCTCGGTCACTCAGTCTCGCTATCTCCCTCCCTCTGCTGTTGAGTGTTCAATCTCACTCAATCTCGACGTCTCGCTCAGTCTCGCTCTTGCTCTCGGCGTCTCGCTCTTGCTCTCTCGGCGTCTCTCTCACTCTCCTGCTCAATCTCGCCATCTCTTGCTCTACTGCTCAGTCAAACTCTCGATTTCGCTCAATCTTGCTCTCTCGCTCTCAGATCTGGTCTCAGATCTCGCTCTTGCCCAGTCTCTCGCTCTCAGATCTAGTTTCAAATCTCACTCTCGCTCTCGCTTGAAGATCTAGTCTCAGAAATCAGATCTCACTCTTGCAGTCTTGCTCTTTCAATCCCGCTATTGCTCTCTATCTTGCTCATCCTCTGTTTTCTATCGATTCTCCATTTCTTCCTCAGATCTGGTTACAATCAAACGAGCCCAAACGAGCCAAACGAGCTCGAGCTCGCCTCGAGAAAAACGAGCAAAACGAGCTCGAGTTCGAGCTTTCTCTACAGCTCGCGAGCCGAGTTCGAGCTCACTTCTAAGCTCGAGTAAAATTCAAGCCGAGCTCGAGCTTGAGCTTAAATAGTAACGAGCCGAGTTTGAGAAGCCCATTACTCGGCTCGTTCAACTTAAATAACACCCATAATTACCTTTCGAGGTCTACCCATGAGATTATCCTTTTTTGGGTCTACTCAAACGGTCTTGATTATCCGTAAGGATCTACAAGATCATGAGACATCATGGATTTTGTAGGAAGCACTCGAAGCCAAGTACTTGGCGGAAGATGCCTCTTCAAACAAGTTTCTTGTGTCTAACTTCAACAAGTACAAGATGGTTGAAAATAGACCGGTAATGGAGCAATACCACGAATTGCTCCGAGTATTGGGTCAACTAACCCAACATGGGATCACCTTGGATTAGAATTTCGCCATTTCATCAATAATCAATGAGTTACCTCACTCATGGAAGGAGATGAAACATCTCTTGAAGCATTCGAAGGAGGACATGAACCTTGTCCAATTGGGTTCTCATCTACGTATAGTGGAGGAATTCAAGGCAAATGAAAAGGGAAAGAAAGGCAAAAACAAACCAGTCCACTCAATAAATACAATGGAGGCGGGCAACGACAAACACACCAAGGGCGCTAAGGGCTCCAAGCGTCCCAAATCAGGAAACGACAGTAAAAAAGGATCTAACAAGAATGCTAAGGCCAAAGGAACTTGCTGGAAGTGTGGAAAGGCAGGCCACATGAAGAGAGATTGCAGGTCCAAGGGGTCAAAGGACAAAGGTGTCATGACACCGACATCGGGCTCGGGCACAAGCCTCGGGCAAGGTAAGGGCACTTCGGTGTCTTTAGTTACAAATGAGTCGTTATTCTTTGTATCTAACATTGATCAATGTCTTGTTATGAAGGATGAAAAACTCCTTTGGTAGCTCGACTCTGGTGCCACCACCCACGTGTGCATGGAAAGGAAATGGTTCAAGCACATGAAGGATGTAGAGGACGGCTTTGTGCTTTACATGGGAAACGAGTCGACAACCCCAGTCCTATGTAAATGGGACGTACATCTCAACTTAACTAATGGGAAGGAACTTGTATTACATAATGTATTGTATGCACCCGTCATCTGCAAAAATGTTGTAAGCGGTGGTGTGCTTAACAAGTTAGGTTATCGATTGGTTTTCGAAGTCGATCGATTAGTGATAATAAGGGTAGGAGTATTTATAGGCTTCAGCCATTATAAAAACAATATGTTCCTACTCAATGTTATCAATAATAATAAAGTATTATTTGATTACATAGCCGTGTCTAATGATTCTTTATATGATCTTTGGCATGCAAGGTTGGGACATGTACATATGAAGCGTATGTTAGATATGGCTAAGGAAAATATAATTCATGCCTTTGAACCAACAAATGAAAAGTGTAAAACTTGCTTCTTAACAAAAATAACAAGGCTTCATTTTAAGGCAATTGAAATAGATGAAGGGGTCCTAGGCCTAGTCCATTCGAACCTATTATTCTTGCTCAAAAGTAGTTTAAATTTGCACAACGCTTGACCCTTGTGAATTTGTTAGAATCATGTTCTTACCTTTTTTATATATGGTTTGATAGTTGCTTAATAAATTTTTGCTCATCAAGAGAATAAAATTGCACGACATATTACGAATGGCGAGAACTTGCTCAACATCACCTTAATTTTGCTCAACGATAGTACATGTATTGCACAACAACACTTTGGTAGCAACAACATCTTATTTTTATCTATTTACGCTTTCATAGTTGCTTAATAGATTATTGCTCAACATAGTCTTATTTTTGCTCATCAATAGAATAAAACTGCACAACATATTACAATGGGGAAAACTTGCTCAACATCACTTTATTTTTGCTCAACGATAGTACATATATTGCACAACAACGCTTTGTTTGCAACAACATCTTATTTTTATCTAATTATGTTTTCATATTTGCTTAATAGATTATTGCTCAAAATGGTATTAATTTTGCTCATCAATAGAATAAAACTGCACAACATATTACAAAGGGGAAAACTTGCTCAACATCACCTTATTTTTGCTCAACGATTGTTTATGTATTGCACAACAACACTTTGTTTGCAACGACATCTTATTTTTATCTAATTATGTTTTCATAGTTGCTTAATAGATTTTTGCTCAACATGGTCTTATTTTTGCTCATCTATAGAATAAAACTGCACAACATATTATGATTGGGGAAAACTTGCTCAGCATCACCTTATTTTTGCTCAACGATTGTTTATATATTGCACAAAACAACACTTTGTTTGCAACAAGATCTTATTTTTATCTATTTATGACATAGATGAAAAAGAGTATATAAATTTGTATTATTACATGGTAAAATTTCAAATTTTATTCTATATTATTGAATTAATGTTTATTTTCAAAAATAAATGTCATTTACAAATTTATAAACTGTATTATCTACTAACATTATTCTTATATAATACTGATGACAGAATTTGTGCTGACAGCCTTATCTTGAATGCTTCATCCTCCTCTTGTACTCTCCCAATGAAAGCTTTCTATTTGTAGGTGGTCTTCCTGCTCTCTTTCTTACTACTAGGGGGTAACAGTTGATAGATTTGATCACATCAGGGATATTTCCTTCATCTTCATCCAACACTGGATATATTGTTTTTGCATATGCCATACGCCAAGCGTCATTGCTGTAAAATTTTGCAACAAAATCAGACACATTTGCTTTTATGTGTGTAATGGCTGCTAGAGCATGTACACAAGGTATTTTCTCGACATCAAATACTCTACACGTACATGTCCTCGCTGATAGATCAACTATAGCTACAGCTCCTTGACCATTGATCTCAAATTGTGATTCATTCATCCTTTCTACTCTGCATACTCCAACTTGCTCTTGTGATTGTCTTATCACCTTAAGGATCTCAGGAGTTATTCGTTCTTAGTTTGCCAGTGCTTTCTCTCTTCTATCCAGGAACCATGATGTGAGCTTTTCTCTAGCAAATTCCACAAGTGCCACAATGGGATAATCCTTTTTCCCTTTGAAAATGGAGTTCAAGCTCTCAGCATTGTTGGATGTCATCATGTTGTATCTATCACACTTTGAATGTGCTCTGGCCCATTTATCAAAACCTGCTGACACCAGATATTCTGATAGTTTTGGACAGGTTGCTTCAATTTGTGCAAGGTAGTTGTTGAACTCTTGGATAGTGTAACTCTCTGCTGCTTTTGTGAACATTTTCCCCAGCTCTTTTTTCCTGAAAGTCGCTTTGATGTTTTGTTTCAAGTGCCACATACATATGTAGTGTGTAGCTGTTGGGTAAACTAAAGATACAGCCCTTGAAATGCTAGCATGTCTATCAGAGACAAACACTAAGTTATTTGATGGAGGCACAACCTGCAGCAGCTGATACATAAACCATTCCCAAGAGCTGTTGTTTTCGGAGTCAACAATACCAAAGGCAAGTGGAAAGATTTGTCTATTGGCATCTTGTGCAACTGCTCCAAGCAATGTCCCTCTGTATTTGCCAGTTAGGAATGTTCCATCAACAACAACAACCTGGTATATAAAGAAATAAAATTACTTATGTTATTGAAGTTAAGGAAATCGATGACAACAGAATTTGTGCTGACATTGTTTAAGACATACCTTCTTTAAGAGGGGGAATGCTCTGATGCACTGTCCAAATGACAGAAAGAAGTACTGAAATCTATCTTCTTTGTCTTTTGAAATTAAAGCTATAGTCTCATTGTTTCTCTCCACAAGCATATGGCAAAATGATGGTAAATCTGCATAATTTGATTCTGGTGTCCCCTTAACCATTTCATGAGCTATTTTTGATGACTTCCATGCTCTCCAGTAGCTAATTTGCATCTTTTGTTCTGTTCTCATTTTATCCCTTATCTGTGCTGGTCTGTATCCAGCGTCAACACTGTGTAATTATAGTCAAATTAGGAGAAATCATATATTAGAAAGCAAGTTAAAATATAAATACTATTTCTTAAAAAAAGTTCTCACCTTGATTTGATGATACTTGCAATCACAGAAGATGAAGGCTGTTTGCAGTGTTTTGTCCTGAAATCCCATGTGCAGGTGTGCATGTCCACATACACTATGACCTCATGCCAAGTTGGGCCAAAAGTTTTAACATGCACTTTCCATTTGCAGTCAGGATCTACACAATGCACTCTATAATACTTTGTATCTGATTTTGCCACGCGAAAACCAAATATCTCGGTTATTGACAAGACTCCCAAAGCATGCTTAACTGATTTCCTTGATGCAAAGCTTTTGCCTACGCAAATCAAGTTTTGTGAATTGAGATCCACACTAGGCACAGTAGAGCTATCAGCATCCCAATCTTCTAATGTAGTTTCTCTCTTGTGTGCTGTAGAATAGAATGCTCTCCATATTTCATCTGCAGATTCTTCATCACTTGCAGTGTCACTGTTTAGAGAATTCATGTCATCTCCAACATCTTCCAACAATACACCTTTCATCCTGGTGTCACCAATCAATGTCAGATTATTTTCCCCTGTAACAATATTGGTAATAGTTGGATTGCATGCCACCAACGGTAAACTCTCAGCTGAGGATGCCTGTTGATCTTCAACGTGTTCACTATCTGATTTAATGCTGACACACAACTCCACAACAAATTTAACATCCTGTAGGTCGGACAACCTTAAAAACTCTTTCAAATCATCATCACATTCAACAAGAAGCGGAGCTCTCAAGAGTTTGAATGGGTGCAAATGATTGAATTTCAATTCTAATGCACTATTTATATTGAATCTGTTGTGCACTTTTTCAGTTAAACCCTGTAATGTTATTGACTCGTCAATCATAAACACCTTTGTAGTAGTGTCTCCAACAAAGGTTGGGCATTAATCATCAAACAACCAATTCCCACCACATACAACTGTAATAATGTGGGTTGCCATTGTAATCTGCAAAGTATGAATTTAAGAGGATAAACACGTTTAAGTAATAACAAACACAATCTGAGTAAAAACGATGACATGATCAACCAAAGTGAGTAAAATATACTTGTTATGGAAAAAATTCTTACAAAATTTGCACCTACGGTGCAAATTTTTATGAGTCAAATACAGTGCTGACATTAAAACTTTCAAGGTGTAATAAGGAATCTATAGATCATTGTATTGTCAAATGCAACAATAAATTTGCACCCCTTGAGCAATTTTTCTATGACTTAATTGTAGTGCTGACATGGCTCAATCAATGTTCAAAAACGATGACACAATCAACCAAAGTTAGTAGAATACACCTGTTATGAAAAAAATTCTCTCAAAATTTGCACCTACGGTGCAAATTTTTTATGAGTAAAATACAGTGTTGATATTAAAAATTTCAAAGTGTAATAAGGAATATTTAGATCATTGTATTGTCAAATGCAACAATAGATTTGCACCCCTTGTGTAATTTTTCTATGACTCACTTATAGTGTTGACATGGCTCAGTCAATGTTAAAAAACGATGACACGAGCAACCAAAGTTAGTACAATACACCTGTTATGAAAAATTCTTACAATTCTTACAAGAGCAACCAAAAGCGAATAAACTACACCTGTTATTTGTATTGATGACATGGCTCAATCAATGTTGATGACATTAGCAATCAAAGTCTAATAAGGAATCAACACTTCAATATAGAGCACAGATTCAAGTGTAATGACATGAGCAACAAAATGAATACAATACATCTGTTGTGAGAAGAATTATATAAAACTTGCACTTCTGGTGGAAAACTTCTATGATTAAAGTCTACTGATTAGTTGAAACAATCATAGTGAAATCACATCTTAAGCAATCATAGTGATGACTTGAGCAATGTAAAATATTAACAAGCATAATTAACCATAAACATACACAGATTCGATTTGAAACTAGAAGATTACACATATACAGGAAAAAAATGCTCATAAACATTAATTCATGCTTAAAAAATCAATCAAAATTTGCGCCAAAGGCGCAAATTTTGATGTTACTGTTTGTGTGACTCCATAACCTTAATCATTTAATGCATAAAAAATGAATCAAAGTTTTCGCAAAAGGCACAAATTTTGATGCATTCAAAAGCAATAATCATTCTGTTCAACTATATTTCCATACTGTTATAGCATATATAAGCATATATAAACACAAATTTGGCGTAATCTACACTTGTAATCACATTATTCCAATCAGTAATCACAAAACTGAAGCAGTAATTTGGCGCAAATTGAAGCAGTATTCGCAAAACTGAAGAAGTAATCGGAAAACTGAAGCATAGATAAACACGGATTCGCAAAACTGAATTAGTAAACCAAAAAAATACAGGAAATTTGCGCCTTCGGCGCAAATCTAAGCAGTAATCGCAAAACTGAATCAGTAATTGCAAAACTGAAGCATACATAAACACAGACTGAATCAGTAATCGCAAAACTGAAGTAGTAAACCAAAAAATTCTAGGAACTTTGCGCCTTCGGCGCAAATTTAAGCAGTAATCGCAAAACTGAAGCAGTGATTGCAAAACTGAAGCATAGATAAACACAGAATCAAGCAGTAATCGCAAAACCGAAGGAGTAATCCAAAAATTATAGGAAATTTGCGCCTTCGGCGCAAATTTGTGTCTTTGACGCAAATTCTAATCAACTTAAAATTCTAGTAAATCGACTTACCTGATTCTCTAGAATAGACTTCAAAATCGATTGCTTGGATGATGTCGGAATGGTAATCTCTCTGAAATCCTAGCAATCTCCGGCGAGCAATTCGGGAGGGAGAAAGAGAGAGCGTCCGGAGACGGAGAGCTGGAGGAGAGAGAAAAGCCGGTATCGAGAGACGGTGAAGCCTTATATTTAGGACATTTTGCAAAAATGTCCCAAAACGCGAATATTTTGCAAAATCAGCCAAATTTCGTGGCTATTTTGCAAAACCGTCCATCAAAAATTTGGTGGAGATTTGATATATAATTGGGAAGATTAGTTTTTAGTTTTTTAAAATTAATTTCTATATTATGACCTTATTCATCGCCCGCGGGGCGACGAATAGCAAAACCCTTCAAATAATATGAATTTAAAATAAAATATTACATAGATTGTATAAATCAAATACTCAATATTCAATATTGTATTAAGTTTATAATTATCTTATAATTAACTTAATATAATTAATCTACCCAATTTATAAGATATTTTATTTTAAAATTATGTGATTTTAAATATCTTACTCCCTCCGTTCGGCATAATATATATGTCGTTTACTATTCATGCACGCTTATTTAGCATGATAAAAACTATATAAAATATCCATCTTTTTATAAACAATTTTAACAAGTTCGTAATTATTAATAGTAACTACGAAATTGTTAAAAAAATTATAAAAAACTAGATATTTTATATATAGTTTATATCTCATAAAAAATATATGTGAGTAGTAAAATAACATGTTTTGTCGAGCAAGGGGGTATAATATTTCTAACCAAACGCTTTGTAAGTGTTTATCCTTAATTCCTTACAGACATATACATTGGAATCCAACCATTGACCCTTTGTCATAGTGGTAAGGGAGAGGTGACCCTTACAAGAAGTCAAGGGTTCAAATCCCACTCCAAATACAATTTGTGTAAATAGCCTTCATTGGCCCGGATGAGCCTGTCTAGTGGCTTGTCGACTGGCTAACCGGTTCACGTCCTTTGCAGACTAGGGCTCGGACCTGTGAGCTGAGGAACTAGTCGATAACCTCAAAATCCCACGTTACACACACTGGAATCCAAACAAAACCCTACATGAACTTTGTGGCAGATCTAGCCACTACCATTCAAATATTCAATCCATTATGAAAACAACGTTACCTTAAACCATTATGGAGTATGAATTTTTAAAGTACGGCCACGGGCCACCCCTGTTTACGTACGGCCACAACGAGGACGTTTCGTTTCCTTGTAAAATATACTCCACATATCAACTACTCCGTATTTTTCGATTGTTTTCGGGATATGAGTTCCCTCGTCTGTGAAGGCATTTAACCATATTGTTGTCACATGCACTTAGCCCCTGTATTGATATCGATATCAGGTATGGGTATGGATATAAAATTGATATACCTATATTCAGGATCGTGTCAATGTTTTAAGGGGCCCTGTGCAAAAAAATATAATAAGAATAAGACCTTATGAACAAAAACAAAAATATTTTATATGGTTGTTTGAAAATCTTAAATACCCCCTCCGTAAAAATACATGTTCTAATAATAAATTTATAATTATTAAAAAAAAGTTGATATTTTATATATTTTTAATTCATAAAATACATGCGAAAGAGTAAAAAAACATGTCTTTTCGATCAAATGTAGTATAATTTAATTATTTCATGATAAAAGAAATAAAAATGGGTCTAAAAGAATGATATTATCAAATAAGATTAAAAAAAGAGGGAGAGAAGCCAATAATTTATGATAAAAGAAATAAAGCGGGTGTAAAAAAAAATGATAATGAAAGAAGATTTAAAAAAAACGGAGGGAGATAAGCAATAAGGCCTACACTGGGAATCGAACACGAGACGGGAGAAAATGGGGAATATTTCTTCACCTCCCCTACCACACGGACACAAGCAACATCTTGAAATTAAGTTGAAGCACAATATTTATATAGCAAATTTTAAGATATTGGGCCCTAAAAATTTCGGGGGCCCTGTTCCATCGAAACACCTGAACCTCCTATCTGCACGGGCCTGCCTATATCGATATCCGTGTTTGGTATACGAGTATATCGATATTAAATTGATATACTCATATCCTCTTCCTTTGTAAATTTCCTCATCTCCCTAGCTATATCAAAAAAAATTGGGATATTAATTCTTCTATTTTCTTTACCGCTTCTCTAGATGGACTTCTTCTTCGCCTAAGTTGCTACTAGTGCTCCCATGGCCTCGCTACCTCTTATTTTATCTTCATCCCCACTTTTTCCACCCGAGCTGCTGCTTCTTCTCCGCCCATGGATTCTTTTTTCCTCCTTTCTTAATCACTTGAGGAGCGAGAAAAGAGGCTTTGGAGATGAGTCAAAATGGTCGACGTATTATGACATCCAATAGTTTTCCAACATGGGAGAATATTATTTCTCTCACGTTCCCCGTAATAACAACAGAACGGCTCATAAGGTTGCACACCTTTGCTGTTCTGCCAAGGGGGTGGACATTTATAACGATTTTGGTCTTCAAGATCTCATCTGCAATGATGTTATTGGGTAAGGCTCCCCTTCCCGAACTATTTCCTGATACAAAAAAATCGAAAAATATAGTACAACGATGCAACGAATATTGTATCATACTTATATTATATTATATTATATTATATTATATTATATTATATTATATTATATTATATTATATTATATTATATTATATTATATGAAGATGAATAAACAAAAGAAGACCCGCAACCAAGGAGTACAAACAAACGAAAACAAAAAAAAAACGCAAACAATGGACGTGTAGCGACTTGCTTGAAGTGGAAGACCCGCAAAGGTTTGTGAATAGTGAGAACATAGAATAATGGGAGCTAACGCGACGTCTCACATTCGGAAAGACAGAAAGAAGAAATCCACTATAAGGAAATTAAAGAAATGACTCATGGAAAAGTGTGGATTACACGACGTTTCCCTCATCGAGGGATCTTCAGTGACCACAAACACTATCACGACCTTTATAATCAACAAGGTCGCATGACTGCACCTCTTTCAAAACTAAACACAAATCACATATCAAACCGAAAAAAAGCAAACTAACAAACATCCCAAGGTTGACAAAGGTCCGAATTGCCACAAGTATCCATCAAATTGATCTAACTAATTTTTTTCATTTCTAGCGCGCGTCTTATTTAAATGATTTATTTTTAGTAGGACTCAGAATTAATTTTAGATATCAATATTCTAAAAATATATTGATATTTAACTGAATTGGGTACAATTTTAGAGAAAATTTGTGCCGAAGGCATAAATTTTCGCTCTAATTTGTGGAGTATCCTAGCTTTTGTAAAAATTGCTAGAGTGTCCATCTCTATTAATCTATTAAAAAATAAGGAAGAAAGATAAATAATAAAATAACCCTAAACAAAAGAAATCGTCTCCTCCCTGTTCAATTATTCCAGGGCCGGGAGCTCGTCCTCGCAATCAGATCCAGGGCCGAGAGCTCGTCACCGCCTCCCTCGCCACCACCACCACTTCCGCCACAACCTCCGACCTCCTCGTCGATCAATTGAAGAGGAAAACTAGAGGCGTTTGATTTGGATCGGAGATTATTAGAGCAAAATCAGTCGCCGACCTCCTCATCTCCACCAAGGTTTTCACCGATCACTGCCTTTTCTGTCTCCAATTCATCCTTCTATCTACAATTCTTTGCTTGCGATTTCCGATTTCGATTCATATACCTGCTTCCTATTTTTTCCCCAATTTTGCGATTATTCGGGGTTTCGTGTATCTCAATGCGAAACACTCCCGGTTTCGTCTGAATTAGGGAGTTCGATGGCACCGTTGGATGACATATGAAAACCAGTTCGAGCAGCTGGCCATCGACGGGCTGCTCCCAAGGTCCTGGTTCGAACAGTGCATTGGGATGAGCGAGAAAGAGTTCGCCGGAGAGATGTACGACACGCTGGCGCGGAGGGGAGGGATAGTGACGGGGATGATAAGCAAGGAGCAGCTCAGAGAGTTCTGGGAACAGCTCTCTGATCAGAGTTTTGATGTCCGGATTCGGACTTTCTTTGATATGTAAGTCCTTAAGATATGTTTGTTCAACAAAAGTTTCTTCGTTTATGATGCTTTATGCCTTGAACTGTGGGCAGATTTTGTTCGGAGAACAAGTTTGTTTGATTTGTACTCCTCGTCCTTCAAGAAGGGAGAGTTAACTGTGGCCAGATTTAGTCATGTGTTTAGTTTGCATCTTCTTTCATTTGAAAACCTTGGAAGTGGTCTATGAAATTGGGAACAAACTGATCAAAAAATATGTCTCAATTTCCAGTGATTTTAATGCACTCATGAATATATTAATTCGTAGATTTCATTGTGAAATCACACAATTTTGCAATGAAATTGCACATCTACATATCTGTGAAATCAATATCAATGCTGACATCTGTGAAATCAATATCATGCTGACATGTTCTCTTTTTGTGCTCGAATCTGAAGTCGATGGACTTGCAATTTGCTCGAATATGAATTTAGGGATCTGAATATAGGCCTTTGCTCAAATCTGAAGTCTGCATATTTAGACCTGAATTTGGTTTTTAATTGAAAAGATGTAAAAGAAGCCGCTGACATTTTCAATGCTGACATATTTAGATCTGAATTTGGTTTGTAAAAGAAGCTGCATATTTAGATCTGAACTTGCATTATTTTGCACATATACACTAGAATGGCTATTTTGTTTCTTATTTATTGTTGCAAACATTTAGGAGTAGTTGTTGTAGTTGTGAAGCTTGTAAATGTTGATATCTTCAATGCTGACATCTTCAATGCTGACATCTTTTGAAAACATTAGAAATTCATTAAAATCTTCTGGAAATAAAATATTCTAGAAACTAAACACATTCGAAACTTTAGAAATTCATTAAATTGTAAGTCAATATTGTATCTTGCAGTAGCTAATGGTTTTATTTTGTTAATTTCTTGTTCAATTAGAACATGTCAGCACAAAAATTAGGACATATCAGCGCAGAATTAGACCATGTCAGTACACAAATTTAATCATCTGTTGCAATCCATTGGATAGTATTCGAATCCTGCATAGGCTAAAATTTATAATAATTCTAGTAATTTACAAAATTTTCTAATAATTGTTCAATAATAAGATATATTAGTGCAATTTTCTAATAATTTATAATTGCATATTATACTTTTACATTTTCATATCATCAATTTATATTTGCATATTTTAATCTTATATTTGCATATCATCAATTTATAATTGCTTATTATACTTTTACATTTGCACAACATCAATTTATATTTGCATATTATAATCATCCATTTTCACAACATCAATTTGTATTTCTCCAACTTATTTTTATTTACTAAAAATTAAAATCTAGGTATTAGATATCAATTATCTTATATATGTACAACGTGAATTAATTTATGCATATTTTAATCTTAGATTTGCATATGATCAATTTATAATTGCATATCATACTTTTACATTTGCATACTTTTACATTTGCTTTTATATGATTAGTTCATTCTTTTATATGATTTGTCACATTATTTGCTTCAAATTAAGAGGTACAAACAATGTTGCTGACATCTGGTGTCAGCAGTAACAATTTGCATAACAGATTGTTATTTGTGTATATCATAAAGTTATATTTGCATAACAGTAACTTATATGTTGACATTTAAGCTTAAATGTTGACATTTAACTTAAATGTTGACATTTTAGCTTAAATGTCAACATTTATCTTTTATTCTCATCTCATGTAATATGATACCAATTTTGGGAATGATCTTATTTGTAAACTTTATCTTTTATTAAATGTTGACAATTAGCTTAAATGTTGACATTTAGCCGTTGATGTGCAAAAGTTTTATCTTTTACCATTTCTTTTATTAGATGATTATAGAAGTTTGATATTCTTATCTCATGTAATATGATATCAATTTTGGAAATGATCTTATTTGTAAACTTTATCTTTTATTAAATGTTGACATTTAGCTTAAGTGTTGACATTTAGCTTAAGTGTTGACATTTAGTCGTTGATGTGCAAAAGCTTTATCTTTATCATTTCTTTTATTAGAGGATTGTAGAAGTTTGAACTTATCATCTCATGTAATATGATATCAATTTTGTGAATGATCTTATTTCTAAACTTTATCTTTTATTAAATGTTGACATTTATCTTAAATGTTGACATTTAGCTTAAATGTTGACATTTAGCTTAAATGTTGACATTTAGCTTAAATGTTGACATTTATCCGTTGATGTGCAAAATCTTTATCTTTTACCATTTCTTTTATTAGAGGATTGTAGAAGTTTGAGCTTATCATCTCATGTAATATGATATCAATTTTGAGAATGATCTTATCTGTAAACTTTATCTTTATCTTTTATTAAATGTTGACATTTAGGTTAAATGTTGACATTTAGCTTAAATGTTGACATTTAGGTTAAATGTTGACATTTAGCTTAAATGTTGACATTTAGCTTAAATGTTGACATTTAGTCGTTGATGTGCAAAAGTTTTATCTTTTACTATTTCTTTTATTAGAGGATTGTAGAAGTTTGAGCTTATCATCTCATGTAATATGATATCAATTTTGTGAATGATCTTATTTGTAAACTTTATCTTTTATTAAATGTTGACATTTAGCTTAAATGTTGACATTTAGCTTAAATGTTGACATTTAGCTTAAATGTTGACATTTAGCTTAAATGTTGACATTTAGCCGTTGATGTGCAAAAGCTTTATCTTTTACCATTTCTTTTATTAGAGGATTGTAGGAGTTTGAGCTTATATCAGCGTCAGCATCTCCGATGTCGGCATCAGCCGACATCAGCGTCAGCGCTGACACGAAAAATGTTAGTGGTGTTCGAAATGTTAATAGTAACAGTGTCATCAGTGTCAACAATATCAATGCTTACACACACAAAAAAGCGTTGACACAAAAAAAGCATCTTCGTCGTCGGCGTCAACAGCGTCCGCAACATCGATGTCAGCGTCAGCAATGTCAACATCTCCGATGTTTGACGTCAGCAACATCAACATCAGTGTCAGCATCTCCGATGTCAACGTTAGCAGTGTCAGCATCTTCGATGCTGACGTCCTTAACGTTAGCATCAATGTCAGCATCTTCGATGTCGGCATCAGCAATGTCAACATCAGTGCTGCTGACACGAAAAAAAGCATCATCGATGTCGGCGTTAGCATCTCCGATGTCAGCGTCAACAGCATCAGCATCTCGAATGTCGGCGTCGACATTGTCAGCGTCAGTGCTAACACGAAAAAAAGAAGCATTGACACGAAAAAAAGCATCCCTAACGTCGGCGTCAACAGCTTCGGGATCTCCGATGTCAACGTCAGCATCTCCGATGCTGACGTCAGCAATGTTAGGATCAATGTCAGCATCTTCGATGTTGGAATTAGCAATGTCAACGTCAGTGCTGTTGACACGGAAAAAAGCATCTTCGACGTCGGCGTCAGCATCTTTGATGTCAGTGTCAGTGGTGTCAGGAATGTCAGTGTCAGCAACCTCGACGTTGACATTAATGCAATTTTAAAAGCCTCTTAGGTCAATCAATGGTAGAGCGATGTGCTTATGTGCAAATAAGATATATTAATGCAATTTTAAAATACAAATGCATATGCATATTCTTTCCATAAGGTTTTTTAAGCTTGCATAACATAATATTATATTTGCATAACATAATATTATATCTGCATAACATCGGGTTATATTTGCATAACAGAAAGTGCTGACATGTAAATTTAAAAAAAAAAAACAAAAAAACTGGGCGCGCGAGGTGGGGCCTGGGGGGGCACTGAGGGGGGGAGGGGGGCAGGGGGATGGACACTTTTGCACTTTTTTCAAATTTATGGATACTCCTCTAATTTAAGCAATTTTTTTGGACATTTTTGTGAACCCCCCACAATTTTATACTATAGTGGAGTGCAATGAAATTGGGTAAAATTTTATCTGTATTTACAATAAAAAAAAAGTTGTACAATGCATAAAGCTTCCTCTGTCCTATGTAATTTTTTTTTTATAACGGACGGATTTATGATCCATTCTAAGAAGTGCATATAACACCTGACATGGGTGCATATAGCCACCCGGAATAAAAGAGATAGAATTTAATATATTCATATCTAACAAAATTAGGTAAAATTTTCTAAAAATATATCTATATCTAACCAAATTGGGTCAAATCTTATCTTATATCGATATCTATCTAATGAATTTGTTTAAAGTTTTATGTTAAATATATATATTGCTATATTAATTAAGTGGGATCGGATAAAAATTTATTAAAATCTTATTTTGGAAAAAAATTTGTTGATTAATAATATTATGAGTAAGGAGAAGGCGCGCTACTAGGCACAAATGACTTCTGAGCTCCTTTAACCACAAATACAAAAAAGTTGATGCACAACATCCTATGTGGCATATTGTGGCTGATTAAAAAAATGGGAAAATAGCAGAAAACCACCTCTTAAATATGGCTCTTTGCAGAAAACCACCTCTTAAAATTGAAATTGCAGAAAACCACCCCTTAAACCCATTATGCCTGTAAATCGCCACCCACGACCTTTTTTTCCGTTAGCTTGCCATTAATAATGGTGAAAATTTATTTTTACCCCTCCCTTTTAATGTTATTTTAATAAGAGAAAAATGTATGAATTGAAATAAATTAATAAAATCTATTTATGCACCCCTTTTAATGTTATTTTAATAGAATAACATACATTTTTTCTTATTAAAAGGGATGGATAAATAGATTTTATTAATTTATTTCAATTCATACATTTTTCTCTCATTAAAATAACATTAAAATGGAGGGATAAAAATGACTTTTCATCATTTTTAATGGCAAGCTAACGGAAAAAAAGGTTATGGGTGATGATTTACAGATATAATGGGTTTAAGGGGTGGTTTTCTGCAATTTCAATTTTAAGGGGTGGTTTTCTACAAAGAGTCATATTTAAGGGGTGATTTTCTGCCATTTTCCCTAAAAAAGTTCATGCCAAAAAATTTATTAAAATAATATATTGTCATAAATTATATAGTAGAAAGTTATCATAAGTCACAATATATATTAGTTAATTGATAAAAATATAAATCAAAACTATTTCGTATCCATATACTTGCCATAAATATTATTTGATAAATATTTGATAAGTGTCATTTTATTTATATCTAGATTATTTGTTGGTGAAAAGAATTATTTATATTAAAATTAATTATTTGATACTTATACCTATACTATTTTTTGATAGAATGAATTATTTATATCTATATTTTTCACGTATTTTGATCATCATTAATTAGTTTAATTCTCACATTAATTATAATTTAGATGTATCGTTTTTATCATATTTTTAATAGATTTTTTTAATAAATAATAGATATAGTTTTAAAATATTATATATAGTAAATTAACTCCACACGTACAATAGGGCCATAGCCAAATATTATACACCACATTCTTGCACTGTCATGTGGACCGTCGTCGACGTTTACGTACTCCTCTTTTGTTTCTTGTTTTTTCAGCCTTTCTTTCACCTGCCTATTCATTTCATGTTCCACCAACGTACATTCACTGTGGAATAGATGTGTTCATCTCTATTTTTTTAGCCTTTCTCACTAGTACAAAACAAGTATCTTACGGGACAAAAATCTCGGGGGTTTTAAAAAAGTCCCGAGAAATAAATTTCGCACGGGGTTTTTTATAAAAACTCCCGTTAGATGTATATTAAGTATAAAAAAATAAAACTCGGTAATATTGAGCTATACTATTACGGGTATTTTGGTTTAACTCCCGTTAAATATTAATTCTCTCAAGAGCTTTTAGTAAAAGACCCGAAAAATATTACAAACAATTCCCGCGTTCTATCTACAATAGAATAAATATATCTTTTAAAAATTAATTATATCTTTACAAAAACTTCTCAAAAGAAAAAACCTAGAAAATACGATCACTTGGAGAGGGCGTCGCTCAAAATCGAAGTACTGAAGGGGTTTGCCGATTCTTCGCTCAAAACCTAGAAATTCTGTCGATTCTTCGCTCCTCTCACCCTCTTCGATCAATCTTGCTGCTGAATAGGGTCGACGGAGAGGGTCACCCACAATCGCCAGAATCGCCAGAAATTTTGCTGCTGAAGAGGGTCGACGGAGACACCGGAGAAGGAGACTTGCTGCTTCGCTCCTCTCGCCCTTTTCTGTCGATTCTTCGCTCCTCTCACCCTCTTCGATCAATCTTGCTGCTGAATAGGGTCGACGGAGAGGGTCACCCACAATCGCCAGAAATTTTGCTGCTGAAGAGGGTCGACGGAGACGCCAGAGAAGTTAGAGACTTGCCTGCTTCGCTCCTCTCGCCATTTTCGATCAATCTTGTTGTTTAGGGCTGTATTCGCTCTGAGGTTGGTCATTCAATTCTCTTCAGAAACATTATTTGGCCGAAATTGTAGAACGGTTGGGTGAAATCGACTCTAATCAAATCCCTAATTTGGTTGCAGAACTGCTTTGTTTGGCTTTTCGGTGTAGGGTCTTTGTTTTTTCTCACGAAAATCGCCTAATTGTACTCTGGTATGTCTTGCTCTCTATGCTTAATTTATGATAGTGATATGTGCTTGGTCCTTTTTAGTTTCTGATGGTGAAGAATTGTATCATATGGGCTGAGATTGAGTGCTCTTATGGTGGAAAATTCCCTGTTTTGTGATTGTTGAATTGAATTTAGGTATGATTCTCTTAGCACCTAGGGTTCTAGAGTTTCAAGCCAATTTTTGAATGAAGTTACAGTATGTTAGAAGCTAGGTTTGCTTTTATCTAAGCAGTGATAGTAGTATAACATGGACGAAAATACTACCTGTTCTAATGTCATTTGATATAACTTAGCCCAATTCAATTACTAATTGCAAAACCATGAAAAAACAAATGATATTTGTAAGATAAACACATCACCTTTACACTCTGTTTAGAAAGAAAATACTACCTGTTCTAATGTCATTTGATATACATCAAATGGAGAGGAATTTAAAAAGATCTACCTATGTAAAGTGATGTAAAATATGCTTTGCAATATATGGATATCACTGTCTTTGCTAGCTAAAACTGGACTAATGAATCTGTAAGGGTTTGGTAGGGAGAACGAAATGAGCTAAAATATTGGTTAGTTAAAATTGGACTAATGAATCTGAAAAATATGCTTTGCAATATATGGATATCACTGTCTTTGCTAGCTAAAACTGGACTAATGAATCTGTAAGGGTTTGGTAGGGAGAATAAGGTCTTGCTGTTCAACAATTAGACATAAATTTGGCTTCAACCTTTGCTGTTGGATTCTTTTTAATCATTTTTTTTTACTGCTGGATTTTTTTAGAATTGACTTTTTTTTGCTGTTAGATGTTTATAAC
This sequence comes from Persicaria maculosa, assembly GCA_963922045.1. NCBI lineage: Eukaryota > Viridiplantae > Streptophyta > Magnoliopsida > Caryophyllales > Polygonaceae > Persicaria > Persicaria maculosa. Next base: position 12,673,933 of record OY998256.1, read on the forward strand.
ATCTACACAGCAAATCTTGACCTCCACTGTTAGTAATTGAATTGGGCTAAGATATATAAAGGTGATGTGTTTATCTTCCATGGATAGAAAAAACTTGCATATATATATGCATGTTGGAAAACAGTGCCTTGATTGGATATATCATATAAGATATATTCCTAAGAAACACTTTTTTAATTTCACCCATGTAATTTTATCCAAATTAAAATACTGTGCACACTTTAGACAAGAGTTTATGTTTAAGTAGTGTAATAAAATGTTATATATAACTTCATAAAATCCGTAGGTGATCAATAATGGTACATAATTGGTTTATTTGAATTAAATAATCAATTAACATAAATCCATCCGTTAAAAAAATATAATTTTAATTTTTTGACACATTAGGAGCAAAAATCAAAGTGATATGTTTTTTTTTCCTTCATAATTTCAGTAAAAATTAATATTTTGTATAATTTTTTGATTCAGTAAAAATATGTTAAAAATTAAAATGATATATTTTAATTAATATATATATATATATGTACACTTGTATCAAATAATTAAATATTTTATTTTGGAAGGAGAGTGAAAAAACAACAATACATGGCAAACTGTATGGGAAAAGAAGAGATGAAAAATCGTCTATGGTTTGCAGCTTATAATGAAGGGTAAGTCATTATTATCTTAAACTGTAATTACACTTCTATCTTAAATTTAACAATACCTTTAATGGATTAAATTTATTCTAGGCGTCATTGGATGTTGGCTCTTATAAATCCATTGGACAATATCGTTTATTGGCTAGATCCACTCAGGGGCGATGTTAGAGAAAATTTGAGAGCTATGGTGGACAAGTAAGTTATTCATGTAATTTGGATCTTAAATTAGATACATATATGTTCATATTCTAATTTACAAGTGTAAAATGACCCTTTTTTTGCAGTGCTATTTCAATGTTTTTAACCAATATCAACAAGCTTAATAGAAAAAAGACACGTTGGGTTAAAATTTCGGTAAGTCTTCCTACAAGTGTTGTATGTATTATTTTAGAATCACGTTGTTTTTGGTTGACATGTGTTGTTTTTGTTTTTATTGTATTTTTGAAGTGTCCTAAACAGCCAAACAATATCGATTGCGGTTATTACATTTGTCGATACATGAGAGAGATTATAGATCAAAAGTGCACCATTGTCCCTATCACGGTAACTATATAACATATTGGTTTTTGTGTCATTGTAAAATATACATGAATGTTAATTTTTGTAAGTGTTGACTCGTAATATTTTTTATTTTGTAGTATTTTCGAGATTCAGGGGAAGTCTACGACAAATCGAATCTTGATGAGTTACGAGAGGAATGGCTATAATATTTGGACACACGGTAGCTTGAAAGTTAGAAGGTCTTTATATTAGTGAGGGGTTTACATTGCTATATCTAGATAGTTACATTGATGTGTTACTGTTCGATCCATACTTTTAGAATAGATGGATGGATTATTTGAAAATCATTGACATTCTAGGTGTTCACATTGATTTCTGGAGTGATTGAATCTTGCAATTAAGAGTTTTGCAAAATTTTACATTTGTGGTGGTGTGATGACAAGTTCGTAGGTTTGTGTTGATGTTACTGTAATACAGGTAATGTTTAGTGCAATACGTACCGGTGAGTAAATTTGAAAAACGAATGGAACATTTAAAAAAATATATATATATTTCTCGGCGGTTTTTTGAAGCACTCCCGACATATTCCAAGAATTACCCGCCAATAATGTATAGTATATCTCGGGAGTTTTTAAAAACACTCCCTAGAGAGCTAAAACTGAAATTGCGTTTTAAAAACACACTCTCTCGGGAGTTTTTTAAAAACCCCTGACCGAACTTATATATCTCGGGAGTTTTTAAAAACCCCCGACAGAAATCTCTCAGCGAACCGAATAAGGGGAGGCTAGAAACTCCCGTAAGCTTTGTTAAAAAACCCCCGAGAGAGCGCTAATCTGCACTAGTGTCTTTCGGTTGCCTATGCATTTCTTGTTTCTTGCAACTAGTGATGTGTTTCTCTCTATTTTTTTCAGCCTTTCTTTCATCTTTACTATGCATTTCATCTCTCACCAACTTAAAATGTGGCTCAGCTTATGGAGACGTCACCCACTTGTGACGGAGATATTGAAAAATGTGAAGAGACTAAAGTTGCACATTGAAAATGTGAACAAATTAACAATTCTTAGTATATAAGTCGGTGAGCTATTCCTGCGATTGTCAATTGGTTTTAGCCTTTTAGGACGAACGACGAACTTCACTCGACTTATGTTTGCTAGGTTACTAACAGACAAATGCTAGGTTACTAACACTAATTAATTAATTGAAAAATATATTTAACTAGTACAATCCCCGCACAATTGTGTGATTTTTAATAAATAAAATTTTAATAACATAACAAATTAATATTATAAAATATTAATAAAAGTTAGGATAAAATGATGAAGCTAGGTAGACTTGAAATCTTTAAGAAAATGGTAAAAATATTAACCATAAAGTTAGGTGTTGACACATCATTAAAAAGTCTTCTAAATTAAGATATTACTAGCATAGTACCCGTGCGTAACGCGCTGGATATTTAAAATATATAATAATTTTTAGAAGAAATTATTATAATTTATTTACATTATATATATTATAATATTATAATAATATAAAAAATGACATAGCCAAATAATATTAATTTGGAAAAAAAATAATACTTATATTATATCAGTATATAATATATGTGGAAAAACATCAATATATATCTCACATTTCTAGATAGAAACAATTGCGTGCATGCATGTAGCAAGTGTTTTAATTTTCTTTAGCCTTCTAAGTTTTTTAGTAAGTTGATTGGCCATATTAATTATTCAAAATTGTGGGTGTAACATATTTTGTTTTGTTTAAAAAATGTGGAAAAAAAACTCACAAGTAATAAAATTTCGAGGTTAAACAAAATATCAATAGACGAATTCATTGTAGTTAGAAAATTAATATGATTCTTAAATTCATCATATATATTACTATATTAGGAATTGAGAGTGGATTGAACGGAAGAATGGAGACAAAGAGAGAAAATTAAACGCGGTTTGGAAATAAGTGCTTATAGTATACTAATAACCTTCAATTTTATTGAGAGTAAGTGTGTTTGGGTGAAAATTAAACGAGTTTTTTCCTTAAAATATCCGAATTAAATCCATTTTAATATCATTTTTAATTTCCTTTTTTCGAAAATTATGATTTTTAAAATCCGAACCTTTACATATGCTTGGTGTTGTAGCTCCACTGGGAGGTGGCATACCTTAATCGATAAACCAATCGGTAAGGAGATCCTAATGGGAGTCTTGTATGTTGTTTGATAGGCCCACAGAACGTCATTCAATCTCCAACTTCAATCCTTCCTGTTGGGTGCCACTGTCTTCAATAAAACACTTTCTGTGTGACATTGTATTCAATGTTGTTAAAATATTTCCAAGATATGGTTAATACCCCTCGGCAAGCTCAAGGGCGTTGGCGAACTTGAAGCTTGGATCGTAGCTCACATAACCAAGCCGTGCCGAGCGGCTTGGTGAAGATATCAGCGTGTTGGTCAGCGGCAGAGACATGACGAACCAGTAGATTCCCGTCCTCAATCTGCTCACGAACAAAGAAGTAGTCCAGCTTTATGTGCTTGGAGCGAGAGCCGACGACGGGGTTAGAGGTCATGAACGTAGCCCCTAAACAGAACCGAGCCGTGCCGAGCGGCTTGGTGAAGATATCAGCGTATTGGTCAACGGCGGAGACATAACGAACCAGTAGATTCCCGTCCTCAACCTGCTCACGAACAAAGAAGTAGCCCAGCTTGATGTGCTTGGAGCGAGAGCCGACGACGGGGTTAGAGGTCATGAACGTAGCCCCTAAGTTGTCACACAACAGTAGCGGAGCCAATTGCTGGGGACGGTGCAAGCCAGCGAGGAGCTTTTGGATCCACAAGAGCTCGGCTGTGGTATAGGCAAGCGCTCTATACTCGGCCTCCGTGCTAGAGCGAGCGACGACCTTTTGTTTTCGGGACGTCCAACTAATGAGATTGGGACCATGGTAAATGGCGAAGCCATACTGCGAGCTCATATCTGATGGGTCAGACGCCCAACATGCGTCCGAGAATGCCATCATTTGAGTGCCGGAAGACTGCCGCAAGTGAAGACCCAAGGTGTAAGTGCTCTTTAGGTACCTAAGAATCCGTTTGACGGCGTCCCAGTGAGCATCCATCGGACGATGCATGAATTGACAGACACGGTTGACTGCGTAAGTGATTTCAGGATGAATGATCGTGACATACTACAGGGCCCCAACCATCTGACGATACAGTGTGGGGTTGGAGAAGGCGGTGCCGTCATGGGAGAGCTGAGAGGAGGGATCTGCTGGGGAACCAATGGGCTTGGCATCAGACATCTTGGCGCGATCGAGGACGTCGCGAATGTACTTTCTTTGGGTAAGAAAGAGACCGGAGGAATCACGATGAACCTCAATGCCCAAGAAGTAACTCAAGGACCCCAAATCTCTAAGAGAGAACTACTGATGAAGGTTCCGAATGAAGGCGTCGACGAGAGACTGATGAGTGCCTGTGATAATGAGATCATCAACATAGACCAATGCATAGATAGTGATGGTGGGCGAGTGATGAACGAACAACAAGGTGTAGGATTGACAAGCATGAAACTGATTGGCAATGAAGAACTGTTTGAGCTTGGTAAACCACGCTTGAGGGGCTTGCTTTAGGCCATAAAGGGCCTTGTGGAGACGACAAACATGGCTAGGGTTGACGGCATCCACAAAGCCACGCGGCTGTTCCATGTAGACAGTCTCATAAAGATCACCATTGAGAAAGGCGTTGTTGATGTCGAGCTGATGGATGGGCCAATTCTGTGCCAGTGCAATGGAGAGGACTAGACGGACGGTGGTGGGCTTGATAACAGGGCTGAAGGTATCAAAGTAGTTGACACCTTCTTCCTGATGAAAGCCTTTGGCCACCAGGCGGGCCTTGTACCGTTGGATGGTTCCGTCAGCGTTCTTTTTGACCCTGTAAACCCACTTACAGCCAACCAGGTTAGTATGAGGAGGTCTAGGAACAAGTGACCAAGTCCCATTCCGACAAAGGGCCTCGTATTCAGCCTGCATTGCCTGCTGCCAATGGGTGTGTTTTGAGGCTTGGGCATAAGTTGTGGGTTCATGGTGTTCAGGGGGAGTGGGATCAAGCGGTAAGGGGTGGTGAGTGGAGGTGTGTGCCTTGGGTTTGAGGTGACCAGTGCGGGCACGAGTGTGCATGGGGTGAGTGTTGTCGTCACTAGGACGATAGTGGGAGGGGGTGTCGGCGGGGTAAGGGTTGGGAGGTGTCGGCAATGGGGGTGGCACTGGATGTGGTGGAGGGATGCTCTGAGCATGCTCGAGCAACATGTTCGGAGAGGGAGTGGCCGGGGGTGGTGTAGGTGTACCAGGAGGGGCAGATAGGGCCGGATAAGGGAAAGCGGTTTCGTCGAAGACGACATGTCGGGCAATGTACATTCTCTTGGAGGTCACATCATAGCAAAGGAAGCCCTTGTGGCGAGAGCTGTAGCCAAGGAAGAGACATGGAAGGGTTCAAAAGTCAAGTTTGTGATGGTTGTAGGGACGGAGGAAAGGATAGCATAGACAACCAAAGACCTTGAGGAGGGTATAGTCGGGATCTCTAGCGTATAGACGACGAAAGGGAGACTCGTGGTGAAGGTTAGGGGAGGTGGTTCTGTTGTGGAGGTAAATGGCGGTGAGGAAGGCATGCTCCCAAAAGGGAAGTGGCAACTTGGCTTGGGAAAGAAGAGCAAGACCTTTCTCAACCACAATGCGGTTACGACGTTCGATTGCACCATTTTGTTCTTGTGTATGGTGATGCCCTGAGACGAGAGATATGGGGAGACGGAGTGGTACTTCCTTCCCCATTCCGATTGAATTGTTTTGACTATGGTGTTGAACTGTGTTTGGATCATTGTAAGAAATGCAAGTAAAATGTTATGTAGTTGAGATTTGTGAGACATGAAATAAATCCAGATAAACTTAGTTGCATCATCAATAAAGAACACAAAGTAACGAGAACCGTTTAAGGACAAAACAGGGGCGGGGGCCCAAGCATCCGAATAAACTAAATCAAATGGAGAGACAGATGACACATGGTTTGCATGGAGGTGCAACCTGCAACTCTTGCCAAACTGACATGCTTCATAGACAGGAAGAAGCTTATTTGATGTGGTAGGTAAACTGAACTTTGACACTAACTAACGAAGGACAGACTCGTGTGGATGACCTAAACGCCGATGCCAACCTTCAAGAGAAATACGGGAACTGGTGAGGGCGGTGGTGGATGGTGAGGGGGCGGTGGTGTGGAGGCAATACAGGCCATTCTCAATTGCTCCGTGGATGAGGATTTTGCCCTGCAAGGTCTTGACAAAGCATTTGTCACTATGAAATTCCATAAACACAGGGTTGTCATTCGTGAGACGAAAAACGCTAAGTAAACTTTTGGTTAGGTCAGGGACGTGAAGTATACAGGGTAAATTGACATTAGCAGACAACCCAGGTAAATAAGAGGAACAAGTGTGAGAGATAGGAAGACGGTTATTGTTAGCCACAGACAGGCGATCCGAGCCGGTGTAGGCATTGGAAATCTGCAGCTTCTGTAGGTCAGGCGTCACATGATCGGATGCGCCGGATGAAATACCCCAAATTATTTTTGGGCTATTTCTTATTTTTATTTTAATTAAATAAATCAATATTATATTAAACTATAGTATATATCTTGTGAATTTGGTCATTTAATAAATTCACTTAAGATATATGGTATGAATTAGAATAATTTATGAATTAGAATAATTAAATTATTCTAAAGAGAAATAATATATGATTGAATTTAATTATATAAATCCCGTAAATACTCTTATTATTTAATTTATAGAGTTAAATTAAATAATATTCATTCCGCTAAAGGGAAGAAACCTATCTCCATCTTTATCCGCTTATTTTATTTCTTTTCCTTGAAATCGATAGGATAAAAAATCCATCTTTATCTAACTTTTAACCTAATTCAGTAGTATAGATAGATACACGTCAAATCTAGGGTTACCCACAACACAAAATTCATCCCGCATCACCCTCCCGCATCACCATCTATAATTCACACCCGCCATCACCGCCACCTTCCTCTTCTAATTTGTCCCCGAGCCACAGCCCTTCACCGCCATCGAGCCCGTCACCACTGACCATCGCCTTGCCGGAGATCCCCCAAGGCCAAGCTGCAGCCTCCGCCCCTGCAAGTGGTACAAGGGACATTATTTTGGAAATTCTCGATTCTATAGCAAGGAAAAATGCAGTAAGGGAAAAGAAAGTCATGCTAGGTCCTCTGAACGACAATAGGAGAAAGTACCTCCAAGCAATGTTCTAAAAAACGCTCGGCGGATGCTTGGCGTGAGGGTACCGCTAAGCGCCAAGAAGGTTTGGCGGCCTTATTAGCGGTTCTTGGCGGATAAAACAGTTTTTTAATTATTTTGCTATATTTATCCCATAAACTATGTATAAAACATATATTATGTAATAAACTATGTATTAATTTTAAGTTTATAGCATATCAAATAAAAAATCATCATGACTGTTTTTAAAGTTGTCTGAATCAAATATAAAATCATATAGATATATTCAAATAAGTATCATGATTTCATAATAGAGAAATTTGAAAGCATAAAAACTAAATAATCTCAATTTAAAATTGCCAAGCCCGCTAAGCCTCCGTCCCGTGCCCGCCAAAACTCTTCCCCGCCAAGCCCGATTTGCACCCGCCAAGGCCGCCAAGTCTCCTTATTGCACCCACCAAGGCCGCCAAGGTGTTGTTCCATTCCCTCCCAGGCTCTCCCCCGCCAAGATACACCGCCAAGGCAGAATTCGGGACGGTGTGGGTCCGCCAAGCGTCTTGGCGCCGTCTTGGCGGCCGCCAAGGCCGTTTTTTAGAACACTGCCTCCAAGACCTCGTCTGAGTGTACGGTTTGGAACCATCCCAAAACCACAGTGAGGAGGAGCCGAAGAAGAGATCCTTTTTGGAAATCCTAGTTGATGTAAAAGTATACCAGGCTTTGCAGGCAAGAAGAGCGAGGCAGAGGCTCCGCATGAGGGAGGCCGAGGAAACATACAAGAATAAGGAGGAGATTGTGGATGAGCTGGAGAAAACTCTGTAATTGTGCTAGGGATGAGATGAAAGAGGCGTGTGAGCATTCTTAGTCGGAGAGAGATACAACATCACAAAAGCGTAGCTCCAAATTGGACAAACTCATCGAGCTGTCTGTCTTTGCAGAAGTCGACGAGGATTAAGATCTCATCAGCAGCAGCACAGGTCGCAGTAGTACCAGCAGAATACCCAGATTCCTGCAGGTTCACAATCAAATATGAACAAAGGGAAGAATGTTGTCGTGCCATCTCAGCAGGGTTCGCGACTATATGAAATGCGTAGGTTGGATGACACTACTTCTTCTATGGCTCAAGATGATTGTTTATTGTGAAATTCCCTAGTGGGGATAGAGTTCGAGGTAGGAAAATGTTATTCTGCTTCCATCGTGATAGGTGGTGATGTGTACCTTGCCGATCTTGTTATGCTTCAGATCCTTCCTCAGAACATCATTCTCGGTATGGATTGACTTACTCGCCATAGTGCAATTATTGATTGTGGACGGAGAATCGTGACCATTCTGTCGGACGGTAGGGTTGTGTGCAGATTTCGTGGGCGCATTCCTGAGGAGGATGACCGTGTTATTATTGTAATGCTGGCAGCCAAATTGTTACGTCAAGGTGGTGCCAGATTCTTATGTTATCTACAGGATCAGCCATCCGACCCGGTCCATATCTCCGATATTCCTGTAGTTCGGGAACTCCCTGATGTTTCCCCCGATGAGATTCATGGTTTACCTCCAAAGCGGTTCATTGAGTTCACCATTGACTTAGAGCCAGGAACCTCTCCTATTTCCAAAGCCCCCTATCGCATGGCTTCAGTGGAGATGTAAGAGTTGAAAAGCTAGCTTGAAGAGTTGTTAGAGAAGGGTTATATATGACCCAGTGATTCACCTTGGTGTGATCCCGTGCTGTTTGTGAAGAAGAAAGACGATTCTTTCCGTTTGTGTATTGATTATCGGGAGCTGAACAAGGTAACGATCAGGAACAAGTATCCACTACCACGCATCGATGATTTGTTAGATCAGCTTCAGGGAGCAAAGGTATTCTCCAAGATTGAACTTCGATTTGGTTACCATCAGCTCCGAGTTCATGATGAGGACATTCAAAAGATTACTTTCAGGACACGTTATGGGCACTATGAGTTCGTGGTGATGCCCTTTGGCTTAACAGACAGCCCAGGAGTCTTTATGGATCTGATGAATCGTTATTTTCACCAGTATTCAGACAAGTTCGTCATAGTCTTCATCGACGACATTTTGATCTACTCGCCGAGTGAGGAGGCTTATTCTGAGCACTTGATAAGTGATAACTATTTTGATAACACCGCGAGAGCATCAGTTGTATGCAAGTTGTCTAAGTGTGACGTTTGGATGAAACAGGTGGCATTCCTAGGCCACATCATCTCAGAGAAAGGGATGATGATCGACCCCCAAAAGATAGCAGTTGTAGAGAAGTGGAGTCCGCTTAAGAACGCCAAGGAGAACCGGAGTTTTCTGGGACTAGCAGGTTACTATAGGAGGTTCGTGGAAGGTTTTTCAAATTGGCCCAACCACTGACCTTACTTCTGGGTAAATCCCAGAAATTCGTTCGGAATGACAAGTGTGAAGCGAGTTTCCAGGAGCTCAAGAAGCGGTTGACTACATCACCTATTTTGGCACTCCCTATGGAGTCAAAGAATTATGTGATTTATAGCGATGCTCTAAGTAAGGTTTGAGTTGTGTATTGATGCAAGATGGGAAGGTGATAGCTTAGGCATCACGACAGTTGAAGCCGTATGAAGAGAAATACACAGTGCATGATCTGGAACTAGCTGTTGTGGTATTTGCTCTAAAAATCTAGCGCCATTATTTGTATGGAGTTCGTTGCTAGATATACACTGACCACACGAGCCTCAAGTTTGTGTTCACTCAGAAGGAGTTGAATATGAGACAGAGATGCAAGTTAAAGCTGATCAAGGACTATGACATTGAGCTTCTCTATCATCTTGGAAAGGCTAATGTCGTAGCCGATGCTTTGAGCCGCAAATCTCAGCACGAGGCTATGATTAGCTGTTCTGCAGAGAGATCTGCTTAAGTTAGAGGTTGAAGTTTGGTTTGAAAGGAACCGAGGACAGTTCTGTATGATGGAGGTTCAACTAGATCTATTAGCAAAGATAAAGGCGAAGCAGGCTAAGGATGTTGTGTTACTATAGATCACCGTTGACTTCTTCGATTGTAAAACCTCGAGCTTTGTCATGAGGGATGATGGATCCTTACGGTTTGGAAATCGCATATGCGTCCCCAATGTCCCTGAGATCTGACAGACAATTCTTCAGGAAGTTCATCCATCCAGTTATTCGGTGCATCTTGGAGTTAGTAAGATGTATAAGGATCTGAGGAAGAGCTACAGGTGGTTGGGTATGAAGAATGAAGTAACCGAGCACGTGGCCAGATTCTTGGTATGTCAGTAGGTCAAGATTAAGCACCAGAGACCTGGTGGGAATCTCCAACCACTTCCAGTACCCACGTGGAAGTGGGAACAGATCTCGATGGATTTTGTTATGGGGCTCCCTAAGGTCAGGGGCAGAAGGATGCCATTTGGGTGATTGTTGATCGACTCACCAAATGTGCATACTTCATTGCTATTCAATCTAATTGGAAGCCGGCAAAGCTAGCTGAATTATTCCTTCAGCACGTAGTCCGCCTTCACGGTGTTTCTTCGTCCATTGTCTCTGATCATGATAGACGATTCACCTCAGAGATTCTGGAAGAAGTTGCGATGATGAGGCAATGAATGTTGATTGCTCAAAGTCACCAAAAGTCTTATGCTGACCCTAGGCGTAGAGAGGTCGACTTTGAGGTGGGCGACAAGGTGTTCATGAAAGTGTCACCCACGAAGGGAGTTTCCATTTCGAAAAGCGAGTGAAGCTGAACCCTCGATATGTCAGGTCATTTGAAATTCTGTAGCGGGTAGGGCCTTGCACTGCCTCTGTCAGCTCATCCAATACATGACGTCTTCCATGTATCACTGCTGCGGAAGTACGTGCCCAACCCGACCCATGTCTTGAGCTATGAGAACATTGAGGTCCGCCCCACCGGAACTTACAAGGAAGAACCGGTGCGGATTCTAGAGTGATGAGAGAAGCAACTTTGCACCAAGGTAGTTCCGCTCGTCAAGGTGCTTTGATCAAAGCACGAGACTCAAAAGGTGTACGATCGGAAGACAGATCGTCAACAATATTCTGGCTCGAAGAGGTCAGCTCCTTCTGTATCCGCTGGGGGACGGCAGCTAGCCGCACCCAGTCAGGTCAGGATACTATCTCTGCGAGAGGTAGTCAACCAGTAGTTTCCTATAACTGTGGTAAGTCGGGCCATAAGAAACCTGCATGTGAGTAGGACGCTCGGGTTTGTAGAGCATGTGGAAAGTATGGACATATGGAGAAGTTTTGTAAGAACTCGAGAAATGGTTAAGCTCGGTCATAACAAGCTTTAACAATTGCACCGCGAGCTCCAAACTCAGCAGCAAACCCGCCTCAACCATGGGGTACGGTCATAACATGCAAGCTGCATTGGAACCTATAATGCGGAATAAGAGCAAGGCCCAGTGGAAGGAACGTCTAAGCAAGGTCTTAAGCTTTACACCTTAACAGGAGTAAGCTACACTAAAAAGGTTGTGCAACATCAAGCTGTTTAGTAATTCCTTTATGCTAGTACGTTCTAGCATTTCGATAAAGTGAGTCAATGGACAAGTATTTCCGATAAACTCCATATCTAGCCATCAAAATTCTAGTATTGTTATTCTAAGTAATCAATTTTGGATTTATCTTTACAACCTTACAGGTTCGAGTCAAAGTGGGGAATTGGTGTGCGAATTGGTAATAGTCTAACGTTGAATACCATATAAGCTATGAACACTTCCCTACTAGTATTCCTTTCACTTTATACAGTCGGCTCTAGTATGTGGATACTTCTGATTCCATACCAAGTTGGTCAATCCGTGTTTTTATAGATATCGAAAAAGAGTCGGGAAGTGCTCCCTATAGACTCTAGAAGGGCTCCTTTGTTTTGCTTCTGTATAAGCAGGAATCATACCCGCATGTGAAATCAGTGATTAATGATCGATGTCATACGTAAGGTCCTTCAGGAGGATAATTAGTAAATTTTTATGTAGGTAGATTCACCTTTCCTAAATCTTGATAGTATTGAACGATCATGGGTTATAAATCTCATCTTTCCTTTCCATGATCGAGAAACCAAACTCTCATTGGTAAAAATCTTGAGAATAGTATATAGATATGCGCGATTTATGTTTATGAAGAAGACAAGGACGCAAGGACGCAAGTGCTGAAGAAACGGACAACGTTCCCGTCGATAAACTAGAAGACGACCCGCAACTCATCTCGTATGAATAAGGCTGGCTAGTTTTGTCACAATGGTTGCCTTCAAAGCCACCCGGGCCATTTGGCAACCTGGAAAAGGAAGCCAGATGGGGCTGAGACGAAAGCCAATTACAATCTAGTTAACCCTGTTTCTTATGTGATGCGAGTTCACTTATCTCGAGTAATGAGTGCAAATATTAGAAGATGTATTTCAAAATGTTATTATCCTTATTTTAGATACTTACAACTATAGAGATACGCTATTTTCATATAAAAAAAATTCAAGCTTTGCCATAGAGGAGTTCGGAAAGCAATGAGTTACTTTGGATGTAATTCTCATCGCTCACGTATTCAATAAGTTCATTAAGCAAATCATGCTTAAACTCTTCTTATTCGAGAACCATTGTTATACACACCTAGCTCTGTTTTGAGCAATCTTTATCCTCTCATCTAATTCAAGGTTACTATCCTATCTTCAATTCATTTCTCGTTTCTTTTCTAAGTTTCGGGACGAAACTTTTTTTTAGTGGGGAGGTATGAAATACCCCAAATTATTTTTGGGCTATTTCTTATTTTTATTTTAATTAAATAAATCAATATTATATTAAACTATAGTATATATCTTGTGAATTTGGTCATTTAATAAATTCACTTAAGATATATGGTATGAATTAGAATAATTAAATTATTCTAAAGAGAAATAATATATGATTGGATTTAATTATATAAATCCCGTAAATACTCTTATTATTTAATTTATAGAGTTAAATTAAATAATATTCATTCCGCTAAAGGGAAGAAACCTATCTCCATCTTTATCCGCTTATTTTATTTCTTTTCCTTGAAATCGATAGGATAAAAAATCCATCTTTATCTAACTTTTAACCTAATTTAGTAGTATAGATAGATACACGTCAAATCTAGGGTTACCCACATCACAAAATTCATCCCGCATCACCCTCCCGCATCACCATCTACAATTCACACCCGCCATCACCGCCACCTTCCTCTTCTAATTTGTCCCCGAGCCACAGCCCTTAACCGCCATCGAGCCCGTCACCACTGACCATCGCCTTGCCGGAGATCCCCCAAGGCCAAGCTGCAGCCTCCGCCCCTGTTCGAAACCACAACCACGGGCGACAGTTCGAGTGCCGCCTTTGATTGCTGCCGAGCCTTCGTCTTCGATCATGGCCGCTAGCCTTTCCACCACCAAAGACCTTCGCCGCCGCACCCACTGTAGGGCAGCCTTGCCGAAGAACGCCTAGGGCCGAGCCTCGCGGCCTTCATCCCTGACTGCCGTCGCCTATCGCCGTCGAAGCCTCGCTGTCTTCGTCTCCGATAGCTGCCGCCTCCGACCACTGCTTGAGCGTCGAGGACCTTCGCTTCCCATCGCCTCCGGTCGCTGCCAAGCATCGCCACCTCACCATTGCCGCTGCCCTGTTCCTCCTCCTCTGTACGTACTCCATTGAAGCAAACAGAGATTTTTTTGATTTAATTACAAAAGTCTCCCTTGTTTTATACAATTTCTGTTTTTTGGCCCTAAGTTAGTTATTTATTAAGTTAAGTGGCCAATATTTCTAAACTGTCCGATTCTTGCCCGTTTCAGCGACACCAAGAAATCTCGAAGCACTCACGCCGGATCCCGCTCCCCGAGGAATTCATATTGGTATATAATATTTAACTTTATAGAATTAATTCAATTTCAAATTGAATTAAGTAAAGTTAATTTCATAAAATATCAATACTAATATTCCTTTTTCCGTTGGATTCGATAGGTGCTAAAATTTCGCCTGGTTGTCATCAGCTGATCATCGAAAGTCAAGGCAAGTGATTTCGTTCATCACCCTTTGCGTGTTTCGTGATTCTTTTGATGTGCCTTTTAAATTCTTCCATGTCGAATGCGGCCCTGTGGCCAATTTCCTTGCCAATTTCGATAAATTGCATACCCGTCTGCTTGATGTAATTTATCTTTTTAATCATAAATTGGCATGAGTTAAATTAATGGGCAGTTATTAAATGAATTATAGTGATATGCGGTTTAAATGTGATTGTTTGTTTATAACACGAGATAAGTAAATGTTGCCCATTTTCTTCTTCCTAAAGTGCATGATATTCTGCTTGTTCTTTCATGCAAACTAGTGACATGTGATAGTAAGACCCTTTGAATTATCCATGCTTGTCCCTATTTGATTTCATTTCGTTATTATGATCACCTAGTATAAATTGTTTATGTATGATAAGATAGGCACCATGTGATGCTTAGTTATGATATGTTAAAATGCGCACCACGTGATGCGAGTGGCTTTATGCCTTTGGCAAGTTATGCAGTAGACTGACTTGCAGGTTGTGGTTCGTTAAGCCACCGCCTTATAAGGTTTCATGAAACACCATCCCGGAATGCATTCTCTGCGGGGTGATAAAACAACAATCTGATGTAGGTCGTGGTCCTTGTTAAAGGCCCGACCGGTACCACGTAGTATTATTATTATCATTATTATTGTGATTATTATCGATTGTTAAATAGGTGATCATTTCAGTTATTATACTTATCTGCCTCAAGTATAATTCATTTTCTTATCTTATAATCGATCGTTATGATCTTCCGAGTCATGTCATGAATTTTACCTTTTTATTCAGTTTCCATTATTAAATACTCGTGTCTTTCCCTTAGCCTATGACATACCGTTTTATGGTCACTGTAAGGTTAAAGTCTGAACATTTTCCCTATCATTTGCTAGTCTTTATTGTACTAACCATCCTACTTATTGGATGGCTGGTGTCCTTCGTTCTCACGAAACACCAGACCATATTCCACAGGTCTAGTGCAAGCAGCGGAGCAGGAAAGAGTGGAAGAGCAGACTGTCATTTATTAAATATTTTACTACAAGTTTTGAACCTCTAAAAGTTTCCGCATCGCTACTTTAATTTCAGCTATTTTGGAAGTCATTCATACTTTATGGTTTTGGTATTCTTATGCTATTGTGATCGGATATTTAATTTACTTCCGCCTATTTTATTTTATTTTATTTAAATTATCATCTTGTTTATGGGAGCATGGTTGCATGTCCCTATAAGCCTCAGGTGAATTCAAAGACATTAAAGTCTACGGATTCACTGGCGCTACAGCACTCCTTTGGGATCTAAAAGGGGGTGTTACACCGGAGTCGAAGTACCACGAGGGATCAACAATGAATGACGGCGAGGAGAAGTTGGCGGAGCGCTGCTGAGAGGACGAGTCACGACGACGAGGCAGAAACTCGAACTCGTTCAGGCGATTGTAGCAGTTGAGGGCGAGGTGGCCGAGCTTCCCACAGATCTGGCACACGTGCCAGCGGCCTGTCTGTTGACCGTGGGCACGCCATCAGGAGAATGAGCGGACTGCTGGCCATGACCTCCGGACGGTGAGCGTTGGTTGCTGGTGGAACGGTTGTCGCGAGAAGCAGTGTTGGCAGCGGGAGCAGGAGCGGATGAGTTGGGTGGACTCGGCAGCAGGAGGAGCGACGATGTGGCCTGCTTTTCTCAGAGAAGGTGAGCCTCCTCTTGGAGGAGAAGACCCACGAGTTCCTCAATGTCCAGGGTGCCGGTTTTCATCACGAAGGAGGTGATGAACGGACTGTATGAGGAATCCAGACCAGTGAGAATGTAAGCAGCGAGGTCCTCGGGATCGATGGTGTACAGGCTTTCGGCAAGGGAGTCGACGATCGCGCGCTTTTGATTGAGGTAGTCCATCATAGTCAAGGCCCCTTTCGGAAGGGACTGAAGCTGTTGTTTAAGAGCCATCCGACGAGCCCGGGTTTGAGCCTGGTAAGTGCGCTCAAGGGTGGAACAAGCATCGGCGGTGGTGGTGCCGCGAGTGATGAGAGCAAGGGCACGTTCCGCAATGGTGGAGCGGAGCCAAAAGAGCACGAACCGATCACGGCGTGAACACTAGATTGGCCGTCGGCTCAACATTGGCGGTGGCACCGGGAAGGGTTTTTGGTGGTGGTTTGGTGTCGGTGAGGAAGCTTTTGAGTTCGAAGGCTTCCAATGCCGATAGGACGGTGTTCTTCCAAAGGGAATAGTTGTCACCGTCGAGCTTGATTGTGATGTTTGGGATTTGAAAGTTGAGAGGAGTAGTGTTGGTGGTGTTTGCGGCGAGGAGGAGATTGTCGTTAAGGGTGGCGTTGGGGTTGGCCATGTCGGCGAGGGGAGGGTAGCAAGAGGGAGGGCGGCGGTTGGTTGAAAAAAAAACCCTAGGCTCTAGATACCATGTGAGAATATGAAGTTGTGTGTATTTCCATTGATGAACGGGATATGAATATACAAAGATACATATCCAAAAGGATAGAATAAAATCACTATGGTTACAATCGGATAGACACAATCCTAGGAGATCAAATATATCCTAGATATGGTTAATACGATCTAATTTAGTTATTAGTCCAACCAGTCATTGAAACCCTTATCTCTCAAGCAGTCCCCAAAGAAGTATTTAACTGAATCAATAGCTAGCTTTAAGTTCAGAGATTAACCAAGGTATCTGCAACCCCTAAAGAAGGATTTCACACACATTCAACTTCCTACCTATCCAATTAGTTCAACCAACCCTAAAGGGATAAGTTTGCTACTTGGGTTAATGTTCGTAACTAGGAATCTACAAAACCCTAGCAATTAAATTGAATTTAAATAGTTGGCGAAACAAGATAGAATAAAACAATCAATCTTTAAGCACAAAGAAGTTGAAACATTCAATATATGAAATAAGAAACAATATTAAGAAACTCACAACTCAATTCAAATAAGCTTCAAATTGCAGACAGAACGCAATGATTTTAGTTGCACGTGATGAACAACGCTCTTAAAACTAAACTAAATTGTCTCTTGGTTTTTTTTTGAAACCCTAGGGTTAAACCTCGTTATATAGTGCTAAAAATCGTAACTATGTTGCGGGCGCCACACATCTTTTCTGGGCACACCGGCCTCTGTAGCGGTTGTCACAAATATATGTGGTCGTCACACTTGGTCGCCGCCATTCCTTTGTCCTCGCAGCAATTCAGCAACTCCTCTCTTCTTTCTTCCTTTACTCTTCTAGCTTGGTCCTTCTTATAACTAGTCCTTTCAAGCCTTGCTCCAAATGATCCTTGCATTCACTTCTGGTGTTCGAATCTGTTTAGACAAATGCACAGATTCCAAACTCTTCCACCAGAAAGCATAGTATGCAACTTAGCTCTAAAACATGTAACAAATGCATCCTAACTAATCTAAAACTACCTATAATGCCTATCTCTAAACTATGCATTATCATCTTCTGATTGTGTATTTGCTTGGTTGATTCATCCTAAAGAGTTTCATTCCTTTTTATTGAGCTTAATTAGGTATTCTACTTGTCTGCACTTAGTTGTCCACTTCAATTGCTCAGTTGTCCCCATAAAAAATTCAATAAAGTTAGAATCTCAGCAGTCCATTTGTTAGCATAAAAAATTCAATAAGTTAGAATCTCATACGCCCATTTGTTCGCATAAAAATTCAATAAAGTTAGAATCTCAACAGTCAATTTGTCTGCATAAAAATTCAATAATAGTTCGAATGTCAGCAGTCCATTTTTTCAATTGTCTGCATAAAAATTCAGTGATAGTTCGAATGCCAACAGTCCATTTAGTCGAATGTCCGCAAAAAAAAATCGATAATAACAAAAAAGAAAAAACAAGAAAAAGGAAAAGGGAAAAAGGGGGGAAGAGGAGGAAGGACAGGGTAGGAGCATTTTGATATTATTAAAATTTGGTGGACATTTAATCAATTAGGATATATAGGATGATGGACAAGTAGTTAATTAGGATAAAAAATATGGATAGTTATTTTTTTTATCATAAAAACCAACAAGGCAGACCATGTATACACCCTTGATATATTAAAAAAAAAGACAAACAAATAAAAATATAAGGATGGAATATGGATCTGTCCATATATAAGAATTGATCCGTCCGTATTTTTTTTTTTACACTTTGCAATGATAATTAGACATGTATCAAACAGATTCATGATCCACCGTTATAGAGTACGTACCTATAGCCACCCCGTTAATAAATAAATCAATACCGAACCCCGAATACATGTCTCCGTCGCCACCCCTCCAGGGTTCGACTCCCGTCAAGTGCAAAAGTAACTGCACCTTCTAGTTTATCAATTTCTAACCGTTTGATTACATCAATGGCTAGGATTAGTTTCTAATTTTTTTTTGTAAAAAAAAAAGTAAAAAGCTAATTCTTCCACTCCTTGCAGATCCGGGCGTAGCGTGGTTATTTTGCAAGATCTCGCTTTTCAACTTGATCCTTCTCCTTCGGCGCAAAACTAAAGCAATCCGCTGCCTCTGCGTTTCACTGTGAAACCCCTCGCCCACTCCGAAAAGCGCCAAGGCGTTCCCCTCTCTCCCGAGTAGCACAAGAGGATTCTCGATAACCTAGCAGGGAAATTAAAGAAATTCAGCAAGAAGCTTCCTCTTTTCCCTAACCGGATTCTTCTCCTGATAACCTAGCCGGTTAGAATTCTCAAATTGGTGCTTATCAATGAAGATTTGTTGGAGGTCTATGCCGACGATCGAAGGCGGCAAGGCAATTTAGGCGTTGGTTTGTTGTGCGAGTGCCGATGAGGTATGTGTATCAATATGGGGTTTGAGAAAATTGTGGGCTTTTGGCTTGGAAATTTGTGATTCGTGGATGAATTTATGGCGTTGAATTGAATGGATTCACTTTGTCAAATTTAGGGATTTTTGGGATTTCATGGGTTGAAATTTGGTATTAGGTTTCTACAGTGAATTGGAATTCAATTGAATTTGGTATAGGAATTGAATTGAATTTGTAGAATGTGAAGGTTTTTTATTACAATTTGCTATCAAGGTGATAAAAATCTGCAGATTAGGAGTTCATATAGAATCTGTAATGGAGGTGATAAAAATCAGCTGTCAAGCTTTTTGATATCGCAATTAGATTAGAAGTGCATAAAATCTATCATGGTATTTGGTAAACTATTGTCAAGCCTAAAGTATTCAGGTAAAATTTTTAGCCTATTAGCTCAAATGGGAGAGCGATGTGCATAGACACAAAGAACATTTACTCGTGATAAAATATACACCAATTTAAAATTACCACCAATTTAAAATTACCACCAACTAGATCAGTTTTAGAATGAACACTAACCCAGAATTCCACGCAGTCATAAACAAGAAACGTTATACCACAAACCACTTGTGAATGTACTTGAGAAGTGAACATCTTTTGCTCTAAACTGTCCCCCAACCCAACCTCAAGTATAGGCTGTATAGCGACATCAACATGCTGATATTTATGAATAATGATAAATCAACACTCATACTAAGGAAATCATGGGTGCTACATTGGTAAAAAAAAGCAACTATAAAACTGAACACCAATTAGTGGTGATAAAGAACCTTCTCTGCTGAAAATATCTTAAAGGCAAGCAATGCCAAGAATCGAAATTAAGTAGGCATTTGTACATTGTCAATTTTTTTTTTGGTATACCTAAAAATAAGGAAAGGAATGCCAAGAATCAAAATTAAGTAGGCATCACATTGGTACATTATCAGTTTTTTTTTTTTGTAAACCTAAAAATAGAGAAATTGAAGACGGAGGCTGGAAACAAAATAGGATATGTACATCTTGTCCTGTTCTAGTGAGATGCTTATAGTAAAAATGTTTTGAATTTGAATCTCAATAACGATGTCTAATGAGATGCTTATTAGTATTTTGACAAATTGTACAAATTTAGCTTATACTGAAACTGAATGCAAATCAGCAACTGTGGATAGAATCTTAAGGAGCAGCATACCATGTATGAATGTACTGGCCGGTTTGAGAGCTTGTGGGTTCTTTGCAACTCAGCCCTTTTGGAACTAGAGTTATGCATCCAAAATATTTTCCGATTGAACCTACAAAAGCATCCGAATTATAAACATCTCAACTTTTCTATCAATTGCAATCATATGAGCACTATGTGCATAACAAATTTAAGTAGAAAAAGTTCTTATTTCTTTTTCATATGAAAATGAAGAATAAATTTTAATACAATTGCAATCAAACCACAAACTAACTAGTATAAGACTTCACTTTCTAATTTCTTATACTGTAGGATTTTATTCACTGATCAAAATATGTAGGACATAAAAGCAAGCCAAGTTCTTTAAAAAAAAAAAAAAGGAAAACAAGAGAAGAAAGTTCTCCTGAAACCTTGCTTTCATACGAAGTTATATACATTAGTTTGTTGAGTTTCTTCTCACTATTCTTGCTCCTGAATGATGATAAGAGAGAGAGACCGAGACGCTACAACCACAAGGAAGTGCTTACTTGCCATTAATGTAAGTAACTACGAATAATTTGAGAGTAAAAATAAATTTAGTTTGTGCTTATGTTTACGATATGAGTGTTTTTAAACTAGAAACTACCATTTCTAATTCAAATCATAATTCAAAGTTTCAACATCAGTCGCACATTATCACCAATAGTTTAATTATTTTCTTGACAAGGATAAAATGTTTTTAACAATAGAAAAAAGGATATAATATTCTATAGAATTCACAAGAAATAGTACAAAAGCCAAGTTTCTTACCATCACTAGATGAAGCAACATGTGATTTATAATCGGCAACGGAGCCATCTTCATTGGCTACATCGGTCAACAGATTGAATTCACCAGCAAGAGAAGTGTGTCTCTTCCACCCAAACTTGAATAACTGCTTCAAGCCTTTCTTTTAATGATTCCTTTTCCATAGGCTTTTATGAAACTTCCCACATCTTGCCAAATTTGTGTTGTTCAGAGTCTGACAAGTGTTGTTACGTGCTACTCATACATATATCTACAGATGGTGCCTTTTCATACTTTGACTTCTCTATACAAGCCCTAGTAAGTAATTCTGCTACTGCCCCTACATAAGAAGAAACTTGAGAGCACATAGTGGGATGAATTTCAAGAAGGCAGTTGAGAAAACAGGTTTGATGAGCAAAACCCTAAATTTACATATCACAAGCGAGACCTAAATTAAAAATTCTTGACCAAAATTGAAAACCCTAAATCTGAACCAAAGATCCCTAACCATAGATCTGAAGCATGAAAGAAGGAGGAATCGAAACCCTAGATTAAAAAATTCTTACGCCCTGTTTTCCTTAGCCATTTTTTAGGAGGTGGAGGAGGTGGAAGGGGTGGAAGGGGGTGGAGATAGGGCCAAATTTCCTACCTTGAGGGGGGTAGGTAGAGGAGGTGGAGGGGGTGGAGATCTCCTCCATCCCTTAAATGAAGAATTGTGGAAAACACAGCCTTAATGAATTTGAAGGTGCTTCAAATCCTTCGAATCAATAACGATTTATAAATTAACTAACCCGAAATGTTGCTTCCCCTTGAATCACTCGAAGGCGGCGCCTGGGCTTTACTTAGTGGAACTCTGGCGTTGAGAAGCAGTAAAGGAAGAGGTTTAGTGGTGTCGAGGTCGGGAAGGGAAACATCGGCCTCTCTCGTCGATTTGGGGTTGGGAGTTGAGGACATGGATCTGATTGAGAGAGGCGGAGAACAAGGTCGGAGGGAACCTAGCAACTCAAGCTACAATCCCGCCGATAACCAAGTTCACAAATTTACGGAACCACAAACACAATCAAACCAAGCAACACAAGCACACAAACAATCACAAGCAAGAACACAACGATTTAAGTGGAAAACTCTCCCTAACCCGGAAGATCAAAAACCACTGTCGCCCGCCACGAGCACCAAAATCCACTAATCAACAGAAATCGATACAAGTGTTCACAACTTACAAATCTCACACAAGGAGATTACCACCAATTTTACTCGAATTGGTACAACGCCATTTTTCACCAAGATTAGGGATTCTAAACGAGAGAATAAAAGCCGACAAATACGAGTAGGCTTACCGAGAACTTGAGGTGAAAGAACCCGGATGAGACAATGAAGATCCACTCACTTTCTCACCACTTTTCCCCTCTTTCTCCTTTCCCCCTCCTCACTTTTGTGCTCCTATTTTTAGGGCTCACACTTTTAGCTTTCAACAATGGAAAGCTATGCTGCTGCTTGCTCCTTCTTTCACTCCTACACAGCAAGCCAATGACAAGAAATGCCTTTTAAATCCTTCCAACAAAAGTCAACAAATGACTTTATGCTTGGGCTGGACAACTGGGCTTCGGGCCCAATAATCTCCCCCTCCATCCCAAGGGGAAGACAGCCATGCTCGTCTCAGCATTAGTTGCGAATCAGCCCCGCCATATTGGCGCAGAACTGATGCTTGTCAGCAGTCACCACCTTAGTCAACATGTCAGCTGGATTCTTGTTCGTGTGAATCTTCTTCAAAGTCATCTCTCGATTGCTCACTGCATCTCGAATCCAATGGTACCTCACATCAATATGCTTGGTCCGGCAATGGTATGTAGCGTTCTTGCTCAAATCAAGAGCACTCTGGCTATCACAGTTCACCACATACTCTCCTTGCTTCAACCCCAACTCTCGAAGAAACCTCTTCACCCATAGCATCTCTTTTCCTGCTTATGTCATGGCAATGTACTCTGCCTCTGTTGTGGACAAAGCAACACACTTTTGCAACTTAGACTGCCATGAGACAGCTCCCCCAGCAAAAGTGAACAAATACCCCAATGTAGACTTCCTACCATCAAGGTCTCCTGCCATGTCTGAATCGGTGAAGCCTTCAAGAATGGGTTTGGAACCCCCATAGCATAAACACATCTTCGACGTACCTTTTAAATATCTGAAGATCCATTTCACTCCCTCCCAATGATCTCTGCCTGGATTAGAGAGGAACCTGCTTACCAAACCAACTGCATGAGCAATGTCAGGCCGGGTGCACACCATAGCATACATCAAACTCCCAACTACTGATGAGTAGGGAATGGTGGCCATCTTCTTCTTCTCTTCACTTGTAGATGGACAACTCTTCTTGCTCAACTTGAAGTGACTAGCAAGAGGTGTGCTAACTGGCTTAGCTTTCTCCATGTTGAACCTACTCAGGACCTTCTCAAGATACCTCTCTTGTGACAACCATATCTTCTTGGCCTTCCTGTCACGGGTAATCTGCATGCCTAAAATCTGGCGTGGTGGTCCCAAGTCCTTCATATCAAAGGAAGTATACAACTTCTTCTTCAAATCATCAACCATAGATTTATCCGGTCCAACAATCAGCATATCATCTACATACAGAAGAAGAAACACAAACCTGCCATCTGAATGCCGCTTGAAGTAAACACAAACCTGCCATCTGGTGTAGCCATGGTCCACCATGAAGCAATCAAATTTCTTGTACCATTGTCTGGGAGCTTGCTTTAGCCCATACAAGCTCTTCTTCAATTTACAAACCAAGTGTTATTTTCCTTTTACTTCAAACCCTTCCGGTTGCTCCATATATATCTCCTCCTCCAAATCACTATGGAGAAATGCAATCTTCACATCTAACTGCTCAAGTTCCAAATCCATGCTTGCAACTAAGCCAAGGATCACCCTGATGGAACTCATCTTCACAACAGGTGAGAAGATTTCATCAAAATCAACTCCCTTTTTCTGGCTGAAACCCTTCACAACTAGTCGGGCTTTGTACTTGACTAGTTTGTCTCCATCCATCTTCAGCTTGTACATCCACTTGTTCTTAAAGGCCTTTCTTCCTTTGGTAAGTTTAACAAGCTCATAAGTGTTGTTCTTCTTCAAAGAACTTATCTCTTCTTCCATGGCTTTTCTTCACTGAGCTTTCTCCTTGTGGGTTTGAGCTTCCTGAAAACTCTCAGGCTCCCCCTCTTCAGTGACTGCAGCATACTCAGAACTGGAGTATTTTGTGGATGGACGACGCTCTCTGCTTGATCTTCTGAGCTCAATTGTTTCCTCATCTTGTGTTGTCCCCCCCTGCTCAGAGCCCTCACCAAATTCAGCTTCAGCTTCCGGTGACACTTCATTTGTTGTAGGAATCTCCTCATCATCTCCTGAGTGAGACTCACCACTTGTTCCAGTCTCTTCTAATTGTGAAGGAAGTAGACTGGCAGCTCAAGAGCTTCCTCTGGTGCTGGTGTATCAGCATCTGATAGTGTCTTGTCCTCATGAAAGATCACATCTCTGGATCTGAACACTTTATTCTTCTCTGGATCCTACAACTTGTACCCAAAATCAGCATCTCCATAACCCAGAAAAATGCAAGTGATTGCTCTGTCATCCAGCTTTTGTCTCTGCTCTTTAGGCACATGTACAAATGCCTTGCAACCAAAGACCCTCAAGTGAGAGTAGAAAATGTCTCTGCCAGACCACACTCTCTCAGGGATATCAAAATCCAAAGCTGATGATGGAGATCGGTTCATCAGGTAATAGGCGGTGCTCAAAGCTTCACCCCAAAATGGCTTCGGAAGCTTTGCCATTTTCAGCATACATCTGACCTTCTCAAGCAGGGTTCTGTTTGTTCTTTCTGCAATGCCATTGTGTTGCGGAGTACCAGGAGTTGTCTTTTCATGCCTAATCCCATGTTGCAGACAATATCTCTGAAACTCTTTAGATGTGTACTCGCCTCCATTGTCACTACGGAGGCTCTTCAGGGAGCAACCCTTCTCCCTTTCCACCATGGCATGCCATTGCTTAAAGCAATCAAGTATCTGGTCTTTTATCTTCAAAACAAACACCCAAACCATCCGAGAAGCATCATCAATAAAGGTCAGAAAATACCTACTACCTCCTAAGGAAGGTACATCAATGGGACCACATACATCAGAATACACCAACTCAAGCAAATTTTTCTTCCTCTCAGAAGACTTACTAAATGACACTCTAGTTTGCTTTCCAAATAAGCAATTATCACAGGGGTTTAGTGTCATACCTTTGGCAACAGGAATGAGAGACTTCCTTGCCAAAATTTGCAGTCCTTTGTCACTCATATGCGCGAGCCGCCTATGCCACAAATCTGGTGATGCAACACCCTCAACTACATTCAGGCCACCACTAACAACCTTTAGTTGAGTTCTATAAAGAGTGGAGCTCAAGCTTGCCTTAGCAATCACCATAGATCCTTTTGTCAGCCACCACTTTCCATCACCAGTGCTACTATGATAACCTTCTCTGTCCAAGGCTTGTTGAGAAATCAAATTCAAGCAAAGATCTGGTACATGTCGCACATTCTTCAAGGTCATCGTGCAACCTACATTTGTCTGCACACAAATATCACCGATACCAACAATCTTTGCACAACTGAAGTTCTCCATCTTCACTAAACCAAAGTCTCCAGCTTCATAGGTGGTGAAGATCTCCTTCCTCGGTGTAGCATGATAGGATGCGGCTGAATCAACTATCCACTCTACACGAGTATCAAATTCCCGATTGTGATCATCAACACAGGAGAGAACCACCATAGCTTCACCATAGACAGTTGCAGCAGTGTTCTTCTCATCATCTTTCTTATTTTTCTCTTTCTTTTGCTTCCTCTTCAACGTATAACAATTCTTTCGTATATGCCCCTCTTTGCCACAATGATAACAGACAGACTTTTCTTTACCTTGGGAAGCATCTCTCTTCTGTGATTTCCCTCTGGATGTTCCACAAACTCTTCTGTCTCTGCTTCTTCCTCTGAATCTTTCTTCAGCAGTTGTGGCCAAAGCCTGTGAGGTGCTGGTGCCCATATCCTTTCTCCTAGTCTCTTTGTTGTAGAGACTATCCTACACGGTCGATAAGGACACAACACCACTCGGTTCAGAATTGCTAATGGTCACCACTAGAGTCTCCCAAGTGTCAGGCAAAGAGCTAAGAAGCAATAAGGCCTGCAACTCGTCATCTAGGACCAACTTCATAGTATTCAGCTGATTTACAAGCTCCTGAAACTCACTCAAGTGCTCGACAATAAGCTTTCCATCCTTGTACTTCAAATTTACAAGCTTCGTTATCACAAAGGTTTTGCTCTGTGCAAACTTCCTCTCACACATGGATTCCAACTTCTTCCACAAGACATGTGCATCAGTTTTGTTGCTTATATGGTGATATACACTGTTATCAACCCATTGTCTGACGGTTCCCGCAGTCTTCCGATGTAGCTTCTCCCAGTCTCCTTTAGACATATCAGTCGGCTTGCAAGACCCAAGCTTAATTGGATCATACAAATCCCTGCAGTACAATAAATCCTCCATTCTCGATTTCCAAATCGAGTAGTTGGAAGATGTCAATTTGATCATCGTACCAGCAAAATCATCTGACTTGGTTGTCATTTCCGCTTCCAAACTAGCAACCAGGCTCCGATACCACTTGTTGGGATCGACAAGACCCAAATGCAGAAATGAATCGGGAACCTAGCAACGCAAGCTATAATCCCGCTGATAACCAAGTTCATAAATTTACGGAACCACAAACACAATCAAACCAAGCAACACAAGCACAGAAACAACCACAAACAAGAACACAACGATTTAAGTGGAAAGCCCTCCCTAACCCGAAGGATCAATAACTACTGTCGCCCGCCACGAGCACCAAAATCCACTAATCAACAGAAATGGATACAAGTGTTCACCACTTACAAATCTCACACAAGAAGATCACCACCAATTTCACTCGAATTGGTACAACACCATTTTTCACCAAGATTAGGGATTCTAAACGAGAGAATAAAAGCCGACAAATACGAGTAGGCTTACCGAGAACTTGAGGTGAAAGAACCCGAATGAGACAATGAAGATCCACTCACTTTCTCACCACTTTTCCCCTCTTTCTCCTTTCTCCCTCCTCACTTTTGTGCTCCTATTTTTAGGGCTCACACTTTTAGCTTTCAACAATGGAAAGCTATGCTGCTGCTTGCTCCTTCTTTCACTCGTAGACAGCAAGCCAAAGGCAAGAAATGCCTTTTAAATCCTTCCCAAAAAAGTCAACAAATGACTTTATGATCGGGCTGGACAATTGGGCTTCGGGCCCAATAATTTGTTGCGGATTCAATGGTATTTGCTCCCGCCTGACCCCTTTTCACAAGTGGACTAACCCTCCTTTCTACTGTAAATAGGACCGTTTTCATGAAATTTCAGCCTAACTACATCCATGATAACATGGCTCGGAGTGCTGGCCTATTACTAAAGCTCAAGAATAGAAGTTGGTTGTGGCTGAGATGAAAATATTGAGATGGATGAGTGGGCACATGAGACTGGATAGAATTAGAACTATTGACATTAGGAGCAAGGTTGGAGTTGTGAGTATCGTTGACAAACTACGGGAGTCCAGATTGTGGTGGTTCAGGCATGTTCGTAGGAGGTATTTATCAGCGCCTATTCGAATGTGTGAGAGCTTGGAATGATGTGTAGAGGGAGAGGTAGACCGAAGAAGAGTTGGATAGAGGTTATCCGATAAGATCTCAATGTGCTGAACCTTTCGAAAGATATGACTTCGAATAAGGACCACTGGAGGAGGTGCATTCAGGCTTCTGATGTTTAAAAGCCCGAGGATGGGTGTTGGGACCTTTCGTATTTGCTTCTTTTCTGCCTTCCTATTTGTTCTCTATTGCCTCATTATCTACTAGTTGGCATGATTCCATGTGATTTCTATTCTCTATTGTTTTGGGTCTACCGGAAACACTCTCTCGACTTGTTCGGGGAAAGAGTGCGTACATCCCGACCCCCCAGACCCCGCTTTATCGCGGGATATACTGGGTTGTTATTGTTGATGATGATGATTTATGCAATAGATCGAAAGACCATACAAGAACTATAGAATGCTAGGTTGTAGTGAGAAATAATTAATTAGCTGCCAAAGGGTTGATCTTAGTTTATGTACCTTTGTTGAATTGATGCTTGTCTGGATTTACAATTTGTACAAGAACTCTTTCGTGAGTTTAGTAAAATGTTTAGAAATTAGAATCTAGTGGATTAGAAATAAAAAATTTTGGATCCTTCAGTTATCAGCTAGTTTTGAAATTAATGCAAGTGGGTGAACAAAATATGAAAAAATATGATATAACCTTTTAAAACAAAACTCTCAAAAGTGATAGGAATAACCGAAAAATGATAAGGAAAACGAAAATATGAATTTCAAACGAAAGCATGTAGAAAGCAATCACGAAGAAGCTACATGTTTGGATGACAATTTAATTCCTGAGTGTGTTAAAGTCGGCTGGGCCCGATGGGGCTAAGACAAGCTAGAGGGAGGTCGTGTGTGCATGCCTACATACGGGAGACTCGAACAACACATAAACTCGAACGGGGTTCCATCTCAAAACCAACTTCCTGCAAGCAGAAGTTTCCCATGTTCATGAAAACGTAAAATGATAATATGAATCCATTTTCGAACAAAAAGAACAATTTGATTAAGAGAAATGACACAAGCTAGAATGACACAAGAACAAGAAATCATAATTAAGAAGACACATCCCGTGACTCTCCTTTCCCTTGTAGTAAAGGAATTCCAATGTATATTTGGAAAATAAGATCATATTTTCATATGATCATGGTCCCTCCTTTCTCTGCATTTCCCTTGCATTTCAGTTATCCCTTCTTTTGTCCATTTTCTCCTTGCTCTAATAAGGCCATGTGTGGCCAATAGACATGACTGTCACGTGAGCATAGATGTGATACAAGCCATCAAATGTCACCTGATTCTCTGTAGGGTTTTCTTCTTGGGATTGCCTCTTCCAGTAAAGCCCTTGGCGGCTATCAATGAAATGGAGTGATTGGCATTTACACAAAGTGTTTCTCTTTTCCCTTTGTTTTTGCTTTTTGTGTCACTATTAGTGACAGATCTTTGCATTTTGATCTCGGCTCTTCACATGGTATCAAAGTTTGAAGGCTGAAGTAGCTGCTGACTGTCATCTTTTGATCTCTGATTGTTGATGTTTTGTACTGGGGATAACATGAGTACAGAGACGAGACTAAACTCAGGGGACTCTAATCAAAGTAATCTCGGTGACCACTTATTTCTTTCTAACTCAGACCATCCAAGAGCTCAACTGGTGGCTATTTTGTTTGATGGAAAAACTATATGATATGGAGTAGAGGGGTGATGATGGCCTTAGGAGCAAAGTGTAAGATGGGGTTCATTGATGGTAGTTGTGCTAAACCGTGTACTAAGTCTGTTGATCTGCAGAGGTGGATTAGGTGTGACTTTATGGTTAGATGTTGGTTATTAAATTCTATGAGTAAAAACATAGCTGAGGGATTCATGTTTGTTAACTCTTCTAAGCAATTGTAGAAGGATATTGTGGAAAGATTTGGTCAAACTAATGCACCTCGCATATACCAAATTCAGAAAAAGTTGAGTAATGTTACTCAAGGGAGTATGAACCTTCCTGATCTTTATAATAATCTTAAGAAGTACTGGGATGAGCTTCAGGTTCTTGAAGGAGTCCCAGAATGCACTTGTGGAGCTATGACTCAGTGCACTTGCAATGTGGTGAAGATCTTCACTGATGCTCGGTCAAGGAATAGAGTAATGCATTTATTGATGAGCTTAAATGATAATTATGATGCAGCCAGGAATCAAATCTTAGCTATTGATCCCCTACCTCCAATTAATAGAGCATATTACATACTGCAGTAGGTTGAAGGAGGAAATGTGAGTACAAATGATTCTCAGAGTAGCCAGATTGATGGCAGTGCCTTTGCTGCAGTGAAATTTCAAAACTCGCAAAAAACTGGTGGTTTCTCAAGTGCTCAACAACCTAAGAGAGACTGGAAAGACTGGAAGAAGTGGAAGCTTGATAGGAAGTGCAATCATTGTGGCTGGAAGGGTCATACTACAGATCAGTGCTTTAAACTCCATAGCATACCTGAATGGTTTAAAGGGCTTAAAGAAAATGAGAGAGCTAGCAGGGGATCAGCTAATAATGCAGGCTCTACAAACACAGTTGGTCATAATAGCCCACTTGATGATAAGATGTTTGATAAAGGGCAAACAGAAGGCAATCTAGACTCAGCAATGGTCAATGTAGTATATCAAGAGATTCTGAGAAAGATGAAAGGCAAGAGTTCAGAGATCTCAAGCTTTGCCAACTTTGCAGGTAAATTATGCACTTCAAATGCTAATATATCTATTGCAAAGAATTCCTTGCTAGAGTGGATTGTTGATACATGGGAAAGTGATCATATGGTGCCCAAGAATCAGTATTCATCTAAGAGAACCATCCTTGATAGGACTGTCCATATTGGGCTTCTAGATGGAAATGTTAAAATTGTCACTGAAATGGGAGAATTACAGCTGAATGATTAAGTTGATCTAAGAAATGTTCTATTAGGGCCTGATTTTCAATATAGACTATTACCTGTGGGAAAGCTTCTTGATGACAGTAACTTGATAGCTCTATTTACTAGAGATGCTTGCTTTGTCCAGGACCTTGGAACTAAGAAGATAGTGTTGTCTGGAGTCAAAAGGCATGGGCTATACACTTTGTTGTCTCTAGAGCAGTTTGTAGAATGGAAGAAGCTAAAGAAGGATACAGGTTCTTATGGTAAAAGTACAGTTTTTTTTTTTATCAGATAGACTAATTGCGTAGTAAAGCCAAGAAATAATTGAGTATTACTCATGCTAGACTTGGCCATTGTTCTGTTTCAAAGTTGAAGCACTTGAATGTCTTTGATCAGTCTGTGTTGAATGATTTTGAATGTGAGACTTGTTCTATTGCTAAGCATCATAAGCTTCCTTTTCATATAAGTGACAGTATGGCAAGCAAGCCATTTGATCTCATCCATATGGATGTATGGGGACCATACAAGGTCCCAACTTACAATGGATGTCAATACTTCCTTACAGTGTTAGATGATAACACAAGAGTTACTTGGACTTTTCTGATGAAAAGCAAAACACATGTCTATAGGATCATCTGTGACTTTACTGTTTTTGTTAAGAATCAATTTCAGTCCTCCATCAAGTGCATAAGGGCTGATAATGAGACAGAGTTTACCACTAATCAGTGTGAGGAGTTCTTTGCTAAGGAGGGCATAATTCATCAAAAATTTGTGCCTTATTCTCCACAGCAGAATGGAAGAGTGGAGAGAAAACACAGGCACTTGATTGACACAGCTAGATCTATGAGATTACAAGCTGGTTTGCCCATCAGATTTTGGGGAGATTGTGTTCTGGCTGCTACATATGTGATCAACAAGATGCCTACTGAAGTTTTGCAGTGGATGACTCCCTATGAAAAGTTATTTCATTAACTTGCAACATATGGAGAGTTGAAGGTGTTGGGCTGCTTATGTTATGCTCAGGTTGCTCATGTGGATAAAGATAAGTTGGGACCTAGAGGAAGAAAATGTGTATTTCTAGGTTACCTATATGGTCAAAAGGCCTATAAATTATGGGATATTGAGAGACAAACTGCTTTTGTGAGCAGAGATGTTATATTTCATGAGGATTCATTCCCATTCAAGGGACATACTCATGAGGAGGAAGCTGTTGTTAAGCAACAGATCATGCTGATCATGAGGTTGTTACCAACCCCACTTCTTATTCCCCTCAAAGCCATTCCATACCATCACAAACCTTTGTCCCAGATTCAGTATCTTCTACATCATCTCCTTTTACATCCACAAATTTGCCTACAGAGACCATCCCCACCAATTCTCACCTTCCTGTTGCTGATGATTTCTTGGGAAATCATGATATTTTTCCTCCTTTAAGAAGGTCTACTAGAGATGCTGCCAGGCCTAGAAGATATGTAGACTTTGTTTCCCAATATCCCACAAGAGAAAGTTCTCACTCCCAATCATTTCTTGCAAAATGCCTTGATCAGAATTATGACAGCAATACTAATTTCCTTCCCATTTTTTGCTAAATGGAAAATTTTCATGAGCTAACTTATTATCATCAAGCTGCTCAGCATCCTGAATGGATACAGGCTATGGAAGTTGAATTGCATGCTTTGCAAAGGAATGATACTTGGATCATGTCAGATCTGCCTCCAGGGCACAAGGCTATAGGAAGCAAATGGGTTTATAAATTTAAATACAAGCCAGATGGTCAAGTAGAAAGATACAAGACCAGGCTAGTAGCCAAGAGCTATAATCAGATAAAAGGGAAGGATTACAAGCATACATTCTCTCTAGTTGCAAAGTTTACATCTGTGAGAGTTTTAATTGCTTTGGCCACCATCAAAAATTGGCCATTACATCAACTTGATGTCAATAATGCCTTTCTTCTTGGGCATTTAGAAAAAGAGGTTTATGGGTTGAAACAAGCTTCAAGGCAGTGGAATGTTGAACTCTGCAGCTTTATGATTCACCTTGGGTTTGTTCAATCTATTGAAGATTACTCTTTGTTTACCAAAAAGGTTCCTAAAGGGACTGTGGTTGCATTGGTATATGTTGATGATCTTTTGAACACTGGAGATGATGATTTAGTGATTGAAGAGATCAAGACTGCTCTGCACCAGGCCTTCACCATCAAGGATCTAGGATTGGCAAGGTACGTTCTAGGTCTTGAGATATCTAGAACCAACACTGGCATTTACCTTCATCAAAGAAAATATGTACTTGATATCTTACAAGATGTAAGCTTGAGGATTGCATGCCAGCTCCTTTTCCTTTGCAGAGAGGATTAAAGCTCTCCACTGACTCAGGTTCAGTGATGGCAGATCATGAGGTTTACAGGAGACTTGTTGGGAGGTTATTATTCTTAAACCTAACCAGGCCAGACATCTCTCATGCAGTTCAACACTTAATTCAGTTTATGTCTGAGCCTAGACAACCACACTATGAGGCTGCATTACATGTGGTGAAACATTTGAAAGGCACCATCTCAGTGGGACTTCATTATGTTGTTGATTCTCCTATTACTGTCACTGGCTTCTATGATGCAGATTGGGGCACTTGCCAGTTTAGTGCACGCTCTCTAAAAGGTTATTGTGTTTTCCTTGTTTCTTGGAAGACAAAGAAGCAAAATACTGTGTCAAAGTCATCAGCTAAAGCTGAATACCGTAGCATGTCCATGACAACAAGGGAGATTGTTTGGATTGAGGGATTACTGCATACATTACACTCACAAGTTCCTCTGCCTATTCCTCTTTTTTTGTCACAACAAAGCAGATATACATATTGCAGAAAATCTTGTTTTTCATGAGCGTACAAAGCACTTGAAGATATATTGCCATTTTATTAGAGAAAGATTGCAAGCTAGATTCATACTTCCTCAACACATACGCACTGGTGTCCAACTTGCTGATCTAATGACAAAACCACTTGGTGAGAAGCATCATTAGTTTCTTTCATCTAAGTTGGGACTTGTTGGTTTTCACCCAAGTCCAACTTGAGGGGGGGATATAAAGAATAAGATCGTATTTTCATATGATCATGGTCCCTCTTTTCTCTGCATTTCCCTTGCATTTTATTTGTCCCTTTTTTGTCGTTTTTCTCCTTGCTGTAATAAGGCCATGCGTGGCCAATAGGCATGACTGTCATGTGAGCATGGATGTGTTATATAAGCCATCAAATGTCACTTGATTATCTATAGGGTTTTCTTCTTGGGATTGCCTCTTTCAGTAAAGCCTTTGGCGGCTATCAATGAAATGGAGTGATTGGCATTTACACAAAGTTGTTCTTTTCCCTTTGTTTTTGCTTTGTGTGTCACTGTTAGTGACAGATCTTTGCATTTTGATCTCGTTTCTTCACAGTATACACTTGAAAATGACCTGTATGAATCTTTCTTTTCATATGACATCTAATAGAGTAATCTACAACTTTATTGTTTGAATTGTTTGGGTTTTTTGCATGGGTGGAATCCTTTATTCCAAGTGTTTTAATTTGGTTCCCTACAATTTGTTGAAAAGGACAAAGTGAGTAATTTCAAGACAAATGTGCATCAGTACATGAAACTTGAATAAATTTGACCCTATATTGAACCCATGGAACCAAATCCAAAAAATTCAAATGATCACATTAATGGAAACTAAAACAGAGTGACCACCCAAGGAAAAAAGAAATATGAAAGAAATCGGAAAAAAAAAATGATGACTCTTGACAAAATAAACACAATAAATGTTGATCTTTATTAAAAAGACAAGACATCTTAGACAACATGTTGATTCCCTTATATGCAGATCAAAAGCCGAATCTAGAACAATGGAAAAGAGAGACAAAAGCATTAACCAATTCTTTAAACACATAAGAATCAACTTTTCCTCAGTGAAAACTTGAAGAAATTTGATAAAAGATAAAAGGACTCTTGGAAATAATTTCTATCCATGATGAAACTTTGTGCTAGGAATTGTTAGGTTAAGGAAAAGAAACATATGAACAGAAATCGAAACCTTTTTCAAATTTGAAAATATTTAGATAATAGCCCTACTACAAACAAAAACGGATCAAGAACTCCAAGAAAACATCTGGAAAAAGGTCGGTTTTGATTCGACCTGATGGAGTCCTGTTGCTGGAAGGGCTGAGGGGATTTGTGTGTTGTGGAAAAATCACCAAATCATTAATGCATAGTATCCATCATGAAGAAAGAAGAACGATTCATCACCTTGAAAATTGATGAAAAAAATAGAGGTTTAATTTATGCGATTTGTTTTGCCTATGTTCCTCTTCATGAGCGTAAAATAACGACCTTTTGGCCTTATTTGCTAATCTAGTATATTAAGAGCCTAAAAATACTAGTTATCCTCCTTGGGAACCTAAATGAAATTCAAAACTCTGGTGAAAAGAACGGTGTTGCTCGCCACATCCAAACCGCTTCAAAAGATTGCTCCATTTCAATGATCAATGTAGTTTTCTTGACATTTTGACTTTGGGAAATGAATTCACCTAGAGAAGAAAAAAATCAGACATAAATAACATTTATGAAAAATTAGACTGAACGTTGGTTCAAGAACAAATTCTACAATAGTATCCAAATATCGCAACTAGAAACCATGCCTTCTCATCCTTCGATCATTGCCTGATATCTGTACATATCTAAACAACTGATACATTCAAGGCAAGACCATTTAAATTTGAAAAATTGTGGCTCATGAGGAAAGACTATAAAAACATTACGACCCAATTAAGCTTGGCGAACTGAGTATGAGGGCTCTTAAATGTTTAAGGTGATGAAAAAAAACTCAACTCCTAAAAAGATTGAAAAAAGAATGGAATAAAAAATTTTCGGTAACATTTGTAGACAACTTAGAGAGATTGAGAAAAAATTAGTGGAAACGCAAAAAAGAAAACAGTCAAGGGCATCGACATAATAAGTTTAATAACAATAGAATACAACGACAACTGATTAATAAAAAAGACCAACTATTGCAATATCATAAAATTTTGTAGAGCCAAAGAACAAAGACAAAAGCACCTGAAATTATCGGACTCAAATACGGGTTACCACTGTTGATAGGAGGAAATCGAGTATGAAATATAACAAAATAAATCAAACCAGATTCTGCCCACGCAAATAATTACAAGACCTCCTCCTGATGTAGCAGCGGGAAGTCAGGATCGATCCACGAGGAAGCGTGTCAGCGGATCCTAGGCAGCGGTGAAATCTCACGGACAGAAGTCGACAACAGGGTCCTCGATCTCGACTACGGTAGTCGACAGAAGATCGGACAGTCGAACACAGCACAGCAGCTCGGCAAAGGGTGGTCGATCTCGACCAGGGTCTACTCGAAGTCGAGTAAGGTCTTGTCGATTTCGGCTTGTCTTTGTCGATCTCCTGCACAATTAAGCTACGGCGACTCTAGGTCGAAGATCAGTAGTCGAGGTCGACCAGGCTTGGTCGAGATCGACGAGGGCAGAAAATAAAACGAAAGAAAATAAAGAACAAATGCTTTGGGTGATTCGACTAAACTTAATGTAAAAGGACTTCCAAGATTGGGGTTTGCAACGACAATAACCAAGCATGCATAAGGCAGAGCCAAACAGATTATCATATAATTCACATTAAAGGATTAAGCTTTCGCCTTTTCCAACAATTAGACAACTCTCTCAAGAAACCCTAATTGTCTCTACCGATTTTATGTTTATAATCCAAGTGGTTAACATGGATCTCCATTAGATGGGCAATAAACACTAATAACTCCCTCCCTTGATGGAAAATGGTATAAATGTTTCAAGGGCTTTGACAGGATGTTTGTGTCAAAGGCCTTGACGCATTAACAGTTGATTAAATACAAAACCTATATTTTTTGTCCGAATATTATTTTATATTATTATATACTTCCGTTATATTATATATATGTGTTGAACTAATCTTTCAGGAAGTATAGTTGAGATTATATCCTTCCTTATACACGTTGAAGAGATCAGTTCAAAATAGATCATGGCGATTCAAAATGTCCATATATAGAAGATTGAAGATCAAACTGATCCAAAGGAGCTGTTGGAGATCTGGTGTTGAAGATTCTCACGCTCCATGCTCTCATATAAAGGAAAGGAAGGAGAAGACAGAAACACACAAGTGCTACACACGAGTTCCATTCATTCAAAGCGATCTGTCTTCCAAGTGTCTCTCTGCTAAGCGCTCAAATAGTTTGTTGTTTATTTCAAAGCCTTTGAGAGTCACTGTGAGCTTATAGGATATATTCATTTCAAGTGTTACTCGAGAGTTTATAACTCGGGAAGTTGCACTAGGCTATTGATTTGCGAGAGTTAGAGGATTGTACTAGATAGCTGAGAGAGGTGGGGCTCTTCTAGATTGGTCTAGGACTCCAAGGGAACGTGAGTTGACTAGATTGCAATTGTATAGGAGAGAGGCTTCTCGGTGAGCTATTAGGATCCTAAGCTAAGCAATCAATAAAGCCTTTGAATCCTAGGGTTGTGGAAGAACCCTAGGCGGGGACGTAGGCCAAGTTGTGCTGAACCTCGTAAACAATTACTCGTGTCCTTTACTTATTTGCTTTACCTTATTTCCGCACTTGGTTCGAATTGTTTAACTTTGTGATTCAGGTTTATCTCAAAGGTTTTGGTACAAGCTCCAAAAGTCTTGAGACTTCCTGCGAAAAACGGGCATACTCTATTCAACCCCCCCTTCTAGAGTATTTCTTACTACATTGTTTTCACATTATCGAACCTTCAATTGGTATCAGAGCTTTACTCACTGTTTTTGATCTAACAATCTTGTGAGTTTTCGATCATGTCTGGTGAAGCAAGCGGAGGATTTGCACAGGGAAGGTCCACAAGCAGACCGCCACTCTTTGTAGGAAACAACTTTGTCCACTGGAGATCTTTGATGAAGATGTTCATCATAGACCAAGATCTAGAGCTTTGGAACATTATAGAGAATGGTCCGAAGATTCCAGAGAAGGATGGACCAAATAACACCAAAATTGCAAAGAAGGAGTCTGAATACAACCAAGCAGATCTTGAAACCATCTCCAAAAACTACAGGGCTATTAACTTACTTTATTGTGGTCTAAGCACTGATGAGTTTAACCACATTTCTTCTTATAGGTCAGCTAAAGAGATTTGGGACAAGTTGGTCGTCACCTATGAAGGAACGAGCCAAGTGAAAGACACCAAGATCAGCATCTTCCTTCGAAAGTATGAGCTCTTTAAGATGAAGTCTGATGAGTCAATCAAGGCCATGTTCACACGATTCACAGAAATCACCAACAACCTTGACTCTCTCGGCAAGAGCTTTACCAATGTTGAGAAAGTAAGGAAGATACTGAGGTGCCTTCCAAAGGAGAAATGGGGTCCAAAAGTAACAGCTATAGAGGAAGCCCAGGACCTCACCACTCTACCCCTTGATGACCTCCTTGGAAAGCTGATCACGCATGAGATGATCCTTAATGAAGACGATGGAGAACTTCCAGCTAGCACCAAGAACTTGGCACTCAAGTCTAAGAAGGATGAGCCCAAGGATGGATCTGATTCTGAAGATGAGGATGACGATGAGGATGATCCTTTTGCTCTTATCACAAGAGGCCTTGCTAGAATTCTCAAAATGAAGAAGCAATTCAACAACAAGGATGGATCAGAGTCTTCAAAATTTCGAGGTAAGCCTCAATATAACAAGTATGAAAAGAAGACTAAACCTTTGTCTTGTTTTGAATGTGGTGAAACAGATCATCTTGTGAAGGACTGCCCTCAAAAGACAAAGAGCCAGCCCAAGAAAGGTGACAAATGGAAGAAGAAAGCCATGGTGGCTACTTGGAGTGATTCCGACTCTGACTCCGACGATGAGAAGGCCAACATTTGTCTTATGGCCTCGGAAGATGAATCCCACGATGAAAAGCTTGAAGCTACTGTAAGAGAACTTATGGAAAGTCCAAAAGAGGTATTATCGGAATTCCTTTCAAATATGATTGCCAATGAAGAGAAGCTTATTGCCCAAACTAACATTCTTATTAAGAGAACCGTGGACCAGGAAAGAACTATTGAGGATCTGTCTATGAGGGTCAAAGGTCTTGAAGCTTCTTATTCAGGTCTTGACATTAAAGTCAAGACGCTTGACTCGGAGAAATCTGAACTCAAGCAAGATCTCTCCTCTCTAAGAAATGAGCATCATGACTTAGAGAAGGAGAAGATCTCCCTGAATAATAAGATTCTAGACCAACAGACAGCCCTCATAAGTTTTACCAAATCCAAAGGCACTCTTGATAAGATGTTGGGTGAGCAACAAAGCTCTCTAAACAAAAGTGGTATTGGTTACAATTCAAAGTTTTTAAAGAAGCAACACATTACCACTTTTGTAAAGGCAAAAGGAAGCAGAACCTCTCCTATATGTCACCATTGTGCTAGAAAGGGACATGTAAAAGAGACCTGCCCTTATAGGAGAAAGGATCCATACATTATTCGTAATACATTTCCTGTTCATTTGAGAAAAGAACGGATAACACAAGTTTGGGTCCCCAAAGGCACTATTTTACCAAATATGGTTTATCCCAACAATGGATCCAAATTTGCTTATTGGTCTAGCCACAAAGGTTGATGTTTGTTTTGCAGGAGATCACCAAGGTGAAAGAACACAAATGGATTATTGATAGTGGATGCTCGAGGCATATGAGTGGGAAGAGTTCTCTCTTTCATGATCTAAAGGAACAATCCACGGGAACAATCACTCTTGGTGACAAAGGAAAATGCGACATCGTTGGTATTGGTAGTGTTGGAAGTGATTCCAGCCATAGTATTAAAAATGTCTATCTTGTTAATGGTTTAAAGTATAATCTGCTTAGTGTTTCTCAATTATGTGATAGTGGTAACAATGTCAGATTTAACAAGAAAAGATGTATAGTGTGCAGAGAAGATACAGGTGAAGTTATTTTGACTGCATATCGTTACAACAACATATATGCCGTAAATGCTGATCAAGTGGCACAAGGAAGCTTAACCTGTTTAAAGGCTTTGATGGACGATCCAAAGCTTTGGCACAGGAGACTCGGTCATGTGAGTCCACATACGCTACAGAAGCTTGTGTCCAAAGGGCTTGTAAGAGGGCTACCTGAAATGGACTTCAAAGGTATTGATATGTACAATGCATGCACACGAGGTAAACAAACACGTAGCTCCTTCAAACCCAAAAAGGTTGTAAGTTCTTCTAGACCCCTTGAACTTTTACATATGGATTTATGTGGTCCTATGCGAGTCAAATCTCCCAATGGTAAAAAGTACATGCTAGTTGTTGTCGATGACTTTTCAAGATATACTTGGGTTGCATTTTTGAAAGAAAAATCAGAGGCCTTATTTGAGTTTTCAAAACTTTGTAAGGAGTTGCAAACTTTAAGAAATGAGCCCATAGTGTCTATTCGGAGTGATCATGGTAGGGAGTTTGATCAACTTCAATTTGATTTGTTTTGTGCTAAATATGGCATCTCCCATAACTTTTCTGCTCCTAGGACACCTCAACAAAACGGGGTTGTGGAACGCAAGAACCGCACCTTAGAGGATATGGCCAGGACTATGCTTTTAGAAAATGCATTACCTAAAACCTATTGGGCTGAAGCTGTTAACACAGCTAACTATATTTTGAATCGTTGTCTTATTCGTTCTATCTTAAAGAAAACTCCTTATGAACTTTTCAAAGGCCGCAAACCACTTATATCTTATTTTAAACCCTTTGGCTGTACTTGTTTTGTTCATAACAATGGAAAAGATAACCTTGGGAAATTTGATGCGCGTAGTGATGAAGGTATATTTCTTGGCTATTCCACGAGTAGCAAAGCTTATAGAATCTTCAATAAAAGGACCCAGGTTGTTGAAGAAAGTATACATGTTATTTTTTATGAATGCAATGACGGTGCTTTGAGTGAAAGTGTTGCAGATATAGATCTTAACATCCATGAAGAGAACGAGGAAGGTGATGTTGCTGCTACTAAGAACACAGAGAAGAGGAACATGCAGGAACCGATTCTTAACACTGAAGAACTGGCCCAAGGTGTTGAAGATTCATCCAAAGCCCTTGGTGTCCAATCCAACAGTGTTGAGACGTCAGAAACTGCTGTAACTGAACCTAATAGGACCACGGAGTCAGATGTACTACAAATCAATCCTACAAGTGTGACGAATCAAGGAGCTAAGACTAGCAAAAGGAAATTCAAATACTCCTCTTCACACTCATTAAAGGATATCATTTCTGACCCTACTTCTAGTGTTCAAACTCGTTCTAAACTTAAAGATCTTTGTGCTTTTCACGCGTTTGTTTCTCTTATTGAGCCAAAGAAGGTAGATGAGGCACTTCAGGAGCCAGACTGGATCATTGCTATGCAAAGTGAGCTTAACGAATTTGAAAGGAACAAAGTCTGGACCTTGAAGCCTAGGCCAAAGCATCAATCAGTCATTGGCACTCGATGGGTGTTTCGAAATAAGCTAGATGAGAATGGCAAGGTTGTGAGGAACAAAGCACGGCTTGTTGCTCAAGGCTACAATCAAGAGGAAGGTATTGACTACGAGGAGACCTTTGCTCCCGTAGCCAGGCTTGAAGCCATTCGCATTTTATTAGCATTTGCATCTTTTATGAGCATAAAGTTATATCAAATGGATGTCAAGTGTGCTTTTCTCAATGGTTTCTTAGAAGAAGAAGTTTATGTGGCTCAACCCCCAGGTTTTGAAAGCTCAGAATTTCCCAATCATGTTTATAAACTTGACAAAGCGCTTTATGGTTTGAAACAAGCCCCAAGAGCTTGGTATGAGCGCTTGTCAAAATACCTTTTAGAAAATGATTTTAAAAGGGGGTTGATCGACAAGACTCTTTTTATCAAGACCAAAGGAAAGGACATTTTGGTTATTCAAATTTATGTTGATGATATATTATTTGGTGCTACTAACACATCTTTGTGCAAGGAATTTTCTGACATCATGTGCAGTGAATTTGAGATGAGCTTGATGGGTGAACTCAACTTCTTTTTGGGATTACAAGTTCATCAATCCAAGAAAGGGATCTTTGTCAACCAAAGAAAGTACACTAAGGATCTCTTGAAGAAATTCAAGATGGACCAATCCAAAGCAGCAAAGACTCCCATGAGCTCAACATTGTCTCTAGATCAAGACAAGACTGGAACAAGTGTCAATCAAAAGGAGTATCGAGGAATGATTGGATCTTTATTATATCTCACGGCTAGTAGACTTGACATCATGTTTAGTGTTTGCATGTGTGCTAGGTTTCAAGCTGATCCTAAAGAATCTCACCTCGTGGCTGTGAAGAGGATCTTTCGATATCTCAATGGCACTAAGGAGCTTGGACTATGGTACCCAAAGCAAAAGGATTTCACTTTAATTGGATATTCTGATGCAGATTTTGCAGGCTATAAGGTGGATAGGAAGAGCACATCAGGATGTTGCCAATTCTTAGGAGCATCTTTGATCAGTTGGCACTCAAAGAAGCAAAACTCAGTTGCTCTATCCACTGCAGAAGCCGAATACATTGCAGCTGGAGCCTGTTGCTCCCAAATCCTTTGGATAGCTCAACAAATGCGAGATCTTGGCATCAACCTCAAAGGTATCCCAATTAAGTGTGACAAT
Source organism: Persicaria maculosa (assembly GCA_963922045.1). Taxonomy (NCBI): domain Eukaryota; kingdom Viridiplantae; phylum Streptophyta; class Magnoliopsida; order Caryophyllales; family Polygonaceae; genus Persicaria; species Persicaria maculosa. The sequence goes on from OY998256.1 coordinate 12,716,373, forward strand.
AAAAGTGCCATATCAATCACTAAGAATCCTGTTCAGCATTCAAGGACCAAGCATATTGATGTAAGGCATCATTTCATTAGAGATCATGTTGAAAAAGGTGATGTGTCCATATCTTTTATTTCTACTGATTATCAATGGGCTGACATTTTCACTAAGCCTTTGGCAGAGGATAGGTTCACCTTCATAAGACGAGAGATTGGGATGCTTAACAAGGATGCACTTTCGTAGGGGGAGCTTTCCCTTTACGAAAGATAAAATCTACTAAGTGTCAAGACCCTTGAGGACCATGTCAAGGTGTGTGAACTAAATGGTGGAGTACATTTATCGGATCACATATTTTTGGTTAATATCTTTTTAGATATTTAATCAATTATATTTGTTTTAATCGGATTTCAAAAATTGCCTAAAACCGCTAAAGATATTTTATTTTTGGAAACAGATTTGTTAGTTACCTTGTCCGATTTTAATGGTTATTTGAATTTGAAAACCTTTCAAATCTTTGCAATGTAATGATTTCTTTCCTTGGAACCCTAAACCCATCCCATCAATCCGTCACCCTCTCTCTCTCTACTTAAACCAAATCCTGTACCCGATTACAACCCACACTCAGAAATTACCCAAACCCTTTTCACTTCTTCATCTTCAACCCCTCTATCGCCCCTCAAGAAACCCTTACCGATTTTCTCCATGGCACCCAAAAGCAAGAAAACTGTCACACCCAAAAGACTTGGCGCCACCCCCAAGGGACGTCAGGTCACTGCTACCTCTCCCACACCTGAACCCGCTCCTCAAGCTATTATCCCAACCGTTGTCCAGAGCACCATTGCTGAGAGCTCGGCCATTGTTCCCAAAGGCTCTCAAAAGCGCTCTGCAAAGAAGCCGATCAGTGCTAAACAGAAAGGGAAGAGGAAGATCTTGGCTGAGGAACCAGACGAGGAAGAGGAGGAAGACGACCTTGATGCTGCCCTGGAAAGAGACGCTGCCAGGGAAGCCGAGGAGGAGGCCCTAAAGAAGAAAAAGGCTGATGAGGCGGCCGAACTTGCTAAGAAACTGGCCGAGGAAGAAGCTGAGTGGATTCGGAAGAAAGCCGAAGCCGAGGAGGTTCCATCCGAGGAGGAGCCTGAGGAAGAAGAAGAAGAGGAGCAAGAGGGATCTGGAGAGGACGAGGAACCAGAAGGAGATGACGCGGGGTCCGCTGAGGACTCGGGGTCTGAGGAAGAGGAGGAAAAATCTCCCTCTCCTTCTCCTCCTCCTCCCCCGTCTCCGAAGAAGCGGAAAGCCCCTGCTCCAGTCAAGCCTCCATCTTCCAAGCGTACCAGGAAGGGCCTGTCAAGAGTCTTGTAGCGCCTGTCAAGAGAACTGCTCCAACAGTTGCGCGCAGAAAGAACGCAGACCCCCCGGCCTATATCCAGGTAAATCAATCCTTGCCCTCCTCTTGGTTTCTAGATGCTGAGACTGCTGGTAAGTGGGTAGACGAGTTTAGAACTCGTAAGGTTAGCTGTTCAGATTTTTTAGATATTGAGTTCTTTGAAGCTTTGAAGTTACCTTGCATTGAGCTCCTCAAAAAATCCCCAGCCTGGACCCTTCTTAACCTTGAGACTGTTTACTACCCCGAGCTTACCCGACTCTTCTACATTAACCTAAAAGCCAAGAACGACTCTGATGGTTGGTCTTTGGAGTCTGTCGTTAAAGGGGTTAGAATCTCTCTCAACTCCAATGACTTTGCAGATTCCCTAGGCTTACCTACACCAGTTCCACCCGCTGAAATCCACCCCTCAAAAGAAAATTGCATCATCCTAGCCCGAGCCAAATATCTCCTACCCGAAGCATCCAACAGCACCTCAAAGCAACTCACCCACTCATCCCTAACCCTTGAGGCAAAAATTATCTTTAACATCATTGTTAGATGCCTCTTACCCCGTCTTAACTCTGGCTCACTCCTAACCGACAATGCCATGGTCCTGCTCTACCGCATTCTAAATGGCCTTGATCCTGATCTGGCCAACACTATCCTTGGAACCATGGCTCATGCCAGAAAAGCCAGAAAAGGCTCTCCCCTCCTCTTTGCTACCCTTTTGACCCCTATCTTCAAAGCTTCTGGAATTGATGTCAAAAATGAAGAACAGTTGCGTCATACGGGTATGTTCGACTCTAAAGGCCTTGAAAAGATTGGCATCACTCGGTCTCCCCAAGGGACCTTGAGTCTTGCCACTCCTTCAAAAGCCTTTCCCACTGCTCCAGCTTTCGATGAACGCATGGACAACCTAGAGTTGGGCTTGGAGGAGGTTCGCCTGGATATTAAGGAGCTGCAGAAGGAAGTGATGACGACGATGAGCGGGATTTCAACGATGCTGGAAGGACTGTGGACGAGGCTCACTGATGATGCTCCGGATGACTAAGCCTAAACCTTAACCCACCCTATCCCACCCCTAAAACTCGTTACTTTGCTGGTTTGTTGGAAACGTTTTCAAAACTTTTGGTAACTTTTTGGTGACTGTTTTACCTCCGCCCTTTGTTGAAAGACAAAAAGGGGGAGATGATCGTTAGACTTTGAAAACCTCTGCTTAAAGGTCTTGGAAGACCTTGGTTTTCTGATTTATGGTTTTCGGTTGGATGTTTTCTTACTTTAAAATTTTTGATCCAACATTTGTCTAACCCTTGCAGGTACTTAGTCCGAATTCACTTATGATATATCTGTTTGACTAAGTTGCAGGATTGCACAGGTTTTGTCTTTCATCAAGGGGGAGATTGATAACTCCCTCCCTTGATGGAAAATGGTATAAATGTTTCAAGGGCTTTGACAGGATGTTTGTGTCAAAGGCCTTGACGCATTAACAGTTGATTAAATACAAAACCTATATTTTTTGTCCGAATATTATTTTATATTATTATATACTTCCGTTATATTATATATATGTGTTGAACTAATCTTTCAGGAAGTATAGTTGAGATTATATCCTTCCTTATACACGTTGAAGAGATCAGTTCAAAATAGATCATGGCGATTCAAAATGTCCATATATAGAAGATTGAAGATCAAACTGATCCAAAGGAGCTGTTGGAGATCTGGTGTTGAAGATCCTCACGCTCCATGCTCTCATATAAAGGAAAGGAAGGAGAAGACAGAAACACACAAGTGCTACACACGAGTTCCATTCATTCAAAGCGATCTGTCTTCCAAGTGTCTCTCTGCTAAGCGCTCAAATAGTTTGTTGTTTATTTCAAAGCCTTTGAGAGTCACTGTGAGCTTATAGGATATATTCATTTCAAGTGTTACTCGAGAGTTTATAACTCGGGAAGTTGCACTAGGCTATTGATTTGCGAGAGTTAGAGGATTGTACTAGATAGCTGAGAGAGGTGGGGCTCTTCTAGATTGGTCTAGGACTCCAAGGGAACGTGAGTTGACTAGATTGCAATTGTATAGGAGAGAGGCTTCTCGGTGAGCTATTAGGATCCTAAGCTAAGCAATCAATAAAGCCTTTGAATCCTAGGGTTGTGGAAGAACCCTAGGCGGGGACGTAGGCCAAGTTGTGCTGAACCTCGTAAACAATTACTCGTGTCCTTTACTTATTTGCTTTACCTTATTTCCGCACTTGGTTCGAATTGTTTAACTTTGTGATTCAGGTTTATCTCAAAGGTTTTGGTACAAGCTCCAAAAGTCTTGAGACTTCCTGCGAAAAACGGGCATACTCTATTCAACCCCCCCTTCTAGAGTATTTCTTACTACATTGTTTTCACATTATCGAACCTTCAAACACATAAACAAGTAGGAAAATGCTCAAAACATGATAAAGGTCGGATCTTTACCTCAATTATGCACGGCTATCATCGGGCTCGCCCCAACCCTAGAAGTGGGTGGACTACTCGCGCTTCATCATAATTAAAGACATCAATAATAAAAGGAAATAAACTTGCATTAATAAAATAAAATAGAGCTTACAACCAAAGGAAGTTAATTCCGCTCTCGCTTCACAAAACTCCTCTTGGCCACTCACTCTCTCTCTCTCCTTCTACTTCTTCTACTTCTGAAATTGAATTGTCTCTGAAATTGAATTATTGAAAAACCAGCCCCTAGGGCTTTATTTATAGGCTTCATTCCCTAGCTATTCTAGGAAAGAAATATCTATCTATATCTAAAATTATATCTAAAAGCTTTAAAGATAAATAAATTGTTCAATGGAATTAAATCTAAAAGGAAAAGATAAAACTAAACTAGGTAAGTCTTCATGTCTTGATAGATCTCCTTTCCTTGGATAGAATTGATCAACTTTGGATAGATCTTCGGCCATCTCGAGTTCCTTCACGCCCAAGCAACTCCAAGTCTACTCGGACTGCTCAAGTCGACTCGTCTGCGGAAACTGGGCTACTCAACATCGACAAGGGTTAGTCGACCTCGAGTAGGATTCATTGTCGACTTGGCTTCTCGGCTAGATCTGCTCGATGTGGCTCGAACTTGGGCTCTTGGCGCTCGTCGATGTCGAGTAACTCTCGTCGACCTCGAGTAGACTGGCTATGTCGACTGGGTCTTCTCGGGTGGCTCTACTCGACAAGCTCGGATCTGGACTCAAGGCTCGTCGATCTCGACTAGGTCTCGTCGAGGTCGAGTAGGGCGTGGTCTTCTCTGGTCGAGTAGCTTCTCCTCGGCATGGACTCGGGCAGGCGCTGGGAGGCTCGTCGATCTCGACCACGGCTTTGTCGAGATCGAGTAGGGTTGCTCGGCCTCCTCGTCCTCGGCTTCTCGGTCAGCTTCTCTCCTCGTCGACTCCGGGTGTGGAACTGAGCTTCGTCGATCTCGACCAGGGTCTTGTCGAGATCGAGTAACTTCCGGAGCTGAGCTGGTCTGTCTCTCTCGATCAGGCTCTGTCGACCAAGGCTGCTCGGACATGCTCGTCGAGATCGAGTAGGAGTTACTCGAGGTCGAGTAGTCTGGTTTCTCGGCTCGATTCGACTGGTTCCGTTGCTGCTTTGGCTTTGGACTTCTGTAGCTGTTTTCCGAGCTTTTCCGACCTTCTTTAGAATTGCTGTAAAATGCTTCGAATTCTGCGAATTAAACAGAAACTGGTGTAGATTCCATAATTTGGCAAATAAACATAAACTACATAGGTTCTGTACTATCTTAGCCCAAATGTATGAAATGTATGCAGAAATCGATATAAAAGTAAATGTAAAACATAGAAGATTCGGCTCACAACAACCACCATAGAGTTACCTCTGGGCGACGAAACAGAAAAATAATAAGAGAGATTAGAACCCATGAATGTACAATAATAACTGGAGAAGAAATTATCACTAAGAGATTCAAAAAGGAAAACATAACTAAGAGATTACTGGATGAGTATCTCCTCCTAATAAATCCAGAAATAACATCGGGGGACAATAGAGAACTCACGAATCCTGTCACTAATGAAGAAATAAAATATGAGATCTTCACTATAGGAAAAAACAAATCTCCTGGGCTCGATGGAATGACAGTAGAATTCTAGCAAAATATTGGGATTTTGTAGGGCCTTCGATTATCAAAGCCATTAAAGGCTTCTTCAGATCAAGGGAAATATTACGACAAATTAATCATACCTTTATCACCCTTATACCTAAATGTGACAACCCAACTACGACAAATAACTATAGACCAATAAGTCTATGTTCCACTATTTATAAAGTGATTGCAAAAATTATAGCAGAAAGCTAGGATGAATACTATACTAAAAAAATCATTCACCCCCTACAAGGTACATTTGTCTCGGACTGTGCAATCCAAGACAATATTCTGATTGCACACAAGATCGTTCACTCCTTTAGAACAAGGAAAGGCAGAGAATGATGGATAGCAATAAAATTGGATATGCAATAGGCCTGTGATAGGGTAGATTGGAGCTTTTTGTTTGTGGTCATGGAAAATTTTGGATTCAGCCAGATATTTATGGGTTGGTCAACGAATGCATCAAAATTGTATCTTTCTTGGTGCTTGTCAATGATGATCTCACTTACACATTTCAACCACAAAGAAGACTAAGACAAAGTGACTCTATATCCCTTTTCTATTTTATTATAGGGGTGGAAATTCTGGCAAGAAAGCTACAACAACAATGCAATGAAGCAAGCAACTCGATCAGGTTCTGGATGACTACAAATGGAACAAGAATCCCATTCCTATTCTTTGCTTGCGACATTATGATTTTTTCCAAAGCATCACAGGAATCATGTACGAAAGTGAAAAAAATTATTGAAGAATATTGCCAAATTTTAGGCCAAAGACAACAAATCCAAAGTACTCTACACATAATGAATCAAGTGACTTTAGAAAAATATATAGGATGCCCTATTATAAATGGAAGAGTAAATAGAGAAATGTTTGATGAAGTAATAGGTAAATCAAAAGCACAATTGCCAAATGGAAAGCGTACCCACTTTCCCAACAAGGAAGAACAATTCTAATAAAGGCAAAACTAATGACTAAACCAAATTTTGTAATGCAAAACTTCATGCTCTCGGCAAATGTGCACAATGACCTAGACAAGCTGAACAGAAGTTTCTTTTGGAATAAAGACCACAATCACAAGCCTATGATATGATGGGACAGAATATGTAAACCAAAGAAGGCGGCTAGCTTGGGATTCCATAAGATAAATGACATAAATAAAGCATTGCAAATGAAGTTATTATGAAAAATTCTTCTTGAACCGCATAACCAGTGGGTTAGAATAATAAGAAAAAATATATGAAAGAAACCAATCTATGGGATTACAAAAAAAAATGAGGAAAACGTCATGGCAATGGACAAAATTAATTGATTTAAAGGATGAATTTTGTGCTAGTCTCATTTGGCAAATCAGGAATGGAAAAAAATAAGATTTTGGAAGGACAAATGGCTAGATGATGATGGAAATCTTGCCGATCACAGGCTATGTACCCAAATCGATGAACAAGAAAAAGTGTTGAACTATATATAACCAGACAAGACATGGAACGTGAAAAAGCTAAAAAAAGCCTTGTCCATTGATATAGTAGAAAAAATATGCAGTGTCCCTTTTCCCAACCCTAGATATCCAGGATAGGCTATACTGGAAACTAAATAGATATGGGTGGTTTACAACTTCAAGTTTGTTGTTATATATTACAAAGACAAATGGAAATGAAATAGACCTTTTCAACTGGATATGGAAAGTGGCTTGTCTGCCGAAACTGAAAAACTTCCTTTCGAGAATGGTAATGGATGGTTTTCCAACAAAAGCCAGACTTAGAATAAAGGTATACACACACCCATGGAGTGTATCTTATATAATTGCGGGGAGGAGGATACTTTGTATTTACTCATGGAATGCCCAGTATCCTTAAGAATCATTAGACTAATGGATAAAGACATATAGAGACTAATCAGAAATATTGACAAGAATAATTAAAATATAAGGATCGTAACCACATAAATACTACAACAACTAAAACCAGAACAAATAGTTACTTTAACTTTCACTTGGTGGAGCGTTTGGACAAAGAGAAACAAGATTATCTTCGAGAATCAAAGCCTAACAGGAATAGATTAACTAATAGCAATGATCAGACAACACCTAACAAAGTGGAAAAAAGCCTAGAAGGAAATCCTAGACGACGAAAAATAAGCCACCATAAAAATAAGCCTCTCTAGTGGTGTCACCACCATAAAAATAGTATAATAACTACTGTCACCAAAGGAAAAATTTAGGACAAGGGAAGCAAAAACGCTAAAGGGGCTAATGCTAACAAATGATTATGTGGTGTGCAATATGATTTAGGGTTTAGGGTTGAGTCTTTAGGGAGTATGACAAAGGAAAGTGTTATTAGTGGTGTCACCACAATAAAAAAAAATGTCATCACTACTGTCACCAAAGGAAAACAGTATTTTTCCTCCGTTGATAGATGAATGACTAAGTGTGTTAATAGTGTTGTCACCAACATGAAAACAATGTCACCACGAGTGTACCAAGTGTTATCACCACCATTGTACCAAGTGAAATAATGCTCAAGTGTTATTTATTAGAGGGTTTCACCAAAGGAAAAACTCAAGGACAAGGGAAAGTGTTATTAGTAGTGTCACCACAATTAAAAAAAATAACCGTTACTATCACCAAAAGAAAAAATAACATAGGACAAGGGAAAGTGTTATTAGTAGTGTCACCACAATAAAAAAAAATAAAAATGTAACTACTATTGTCACCACTATAAAAACATGGTCATAGACACTGTCACCAAAGTAAAACCCTAAGACAAGGGAAGCACAAACCCTAAAGGGGCTAATGAGAAGCCAAAATACATGTGGTGGACAGTTCTCCTCCAATGTATGAAATGGGTAAAAGGGCCATAGACGCTATAACCAAAATAAAAACAGGTTCATAGACACTGTCTCCACTATAAAAACAGGGGCATAGACACTATAACTAAAGAAAAACCCTAGGACAAGGAAAGCACAAACCCTAAAGGGGCTAATGAGAAGTCAAAATACATGTGGTGTATAGTTCTCCTCCAATATATGAATGGGTAAGATGGTCATAGAAGATGTAATCAAAATAAAAATAGGGTCATAGACACTGTAAACAAAGGAAAACCCTAGGACAAGGGAAGTATAAACCCTAAAGGGGCTAAACGTAACCAAAAGAACATGTGTTATACAATATGGTTTAGGGTTTAAGGTTAAATCTTTAGGGTTTAGGGCATTGGCCCTAAACCCTAAACCCTAAAATGTTAAGTATAGTACGTCGTTAAGAGATGAATGTTGTCACCAAAAGGAAAATCCTATGATGTAGGAAGCACAAACCCTATAAGGGCTAATGAGAAACCAAAATACATGTGGTAACAGTTCTCCGGCCTTTAATATATGAATGGGTAAGAAAAGTCATAGACGCTGTAATAACCAAAATAAAAACAGGGTCATAGACACTGTCACCGCTATAAAAACAGGGCCATAGACACCCCGAAAGGAGAAGGGAGGCTGGAATGCCATCAGATAGAATTGTAACCAAAGGAAAACCCTAGGACAAGGGAAGCACAAATCTTATAGGGGCTAATATGAGAAGTCAAAATACATGTGGTGACAGTTCTCCTCTAATATATGAATGGGTAAGAGGGTCATATACGTTGTAACCAAAATAAAAACAGGGTCATAAACATTGTCACCGCTATAAAAATAGAGTCATAGACACTGTCACCACCATAAAAACATGGTTATAGACACTATAACCAAAGGAAAACCCTAGGACAAGGGAAACACAAACCCTAAAGGGACTAAACCTAACCAAAAGAACATGTGTTGTACAGTATTATTTAGGGTTTAGGGTTAAGTCTGTAGGGCTTAGAGGCAAGGCTCTAAACCCTAAAATGTTATCACTATCACCACCCTTATCACTGTCACCACCCTTATCGTTGTCACATGCCACCCTTATCACTGTCACCACCCTTATCAGTGGGCACTGTCACTACCCTTATCACTGTCACCACCCTTATCAATGGGCACTGTCACCACACTTATCACTGTCACCCCTTTGATAATGTCGCCATCGGTGTCACCTTAATAAAAATACGTGCCACCAAACAAAAACCTTAAGATACCCTAAGATTGGGGAGGATAACTTCAAAAAAATTCCAAGCAAGACAGGCATCCCTCTTCTATATGAAATTTTAGCTACTAAAGTGGTAAAAAAAGAAGAAGAATTTCACTGCACAATAACTTGAAAGTCAAATGCATAAAGAGCTATAGGGATAAAAAAAAATAAAGAGCTATATGGACAAACATCTATACTGAGTACGGAGTATGTGAATTCAGAACCAGTACTGAACAATCGGATTAGGTAAAGCTCATCAAAGTGAGAAGTGTTTATACACTTCACCAGTAACCAAAATAAATTCAATATTAAACGTTCATAATCAGTGGCGGATCTATTGGGGGGGGGGGGGGGCTCGGGGTGGCTGAAGCCCCCCCTCCCCTATCCTAGGAAAGGGTGTAGGTATATTTATATATCTGTTAATTTAGTAATATATATGTGAAGTAAAATAATATTACAAAAATGACTTGGCTTGATGGTGAGGACGCGGGTGTTGTTTAATTACTAATTATGTCATCCCATGTTTGAATCCCATTCCTAACCTTTTTTCCTTGTATCTGTTTTTTTTTTAACATCAAAACCTCTTTTTTGACAGAATACAAACAGAGCAAACCCCGCTTTGCACACACAGCGCGAAGAGAGAAGGCGAAACCCCGAGCGGCCGAGCCAAGTAGGCCGCCGGCTGTAAGACCCGGGGTCTTAAGAGGCGCCAGCCCATGCCACCTAGCCCTCTCAGGTCCAGTGTCCTCACTTGGAGCCTGAAAAGGAAAAGCTCTTGTGACATGGGTAGGGCTTGAATGACATATAAATCACTCCCAACATCCTTATGATATCCAATGTGGGACGGGGGTGTTACAATCTCCCCACTTAAAGCACTGACGACCCCGTCAGGCCCAAGGGATAGCACCCGAGTGGAGCGTACCCGAGCATACTGTTAGAGTACCTCCGGACCTGCAGTCGGCTCTGATACCATCTGTAAGACCCGGGGTCTTAAGAGGCGCCAGCCCATGCCACCTAGCCGTCTCAGGTCCATTGTCCTCACTTGAAGCCTGAAAAGAAAGAGCTCTTGGGACATGGGTAGGGTTTGAATCACTTATAAATCACTCCCAACATCCTTATGATATCCGATGTGGGACGGGGGTGTTACACCGGCACAGCTGCCAGCACCACCTTCGGCCGACCTAGTACAGGCGGCGCACCACCGCAGCCTGCTGTCTGCAAAGGCTTATACGAGCACTCCCGTATCCCGCAGCGAAATCTTCAATTCTTCACTCCGGTTTGTTTGTTTTCTTCCTCTTCCTTTGAATTTGATTGCTTTTAAGTTCAATGGATTGATTGAGAACAATTTAGATTAGAATTTGTCGATTTGAGAATCAATTTGGAGAATTTCGATTAGGGTTTATGATTTGTGAGAAATAGGTTAGTTTTCTTCATCTTTCTTTGAATTTGATTGTTTTTAAGTTCATTTCATTGATTGAGAATCAATTCAGATAAGAAGTTGTGGATTTGAGAATCAAATTGGGGGAATTTTGATTAGGGTTTATGATTTGTGAGAAATAAGTTTGTTAGTTTTCTTCATCTTCCTTTGAATTTGATTGTTATTAAGTTCAATTGATTGATTGAGAATCAATTTAGATTAGAAGTTGTGGATTTAAGAATCAAATTGGGGGAATTTCGATTAGGGTTTATGATTTGTGACAAATAAGTTTGTTATTTTTCTTTATCTTTATTTGAATTTGATTGTTTTTAAGTTCAATTGATTGATTGATTTAGAATGAATTTAGATTAGAAGATGTGGATTTAAGAATCAATTTGGAGAATTTCGATTAGGGTTTGTGATATGTGGGAAATAAAATTGTGCCTTTGTGGTTTGTGATTTGAAAATTGAAATTGTAGTTGTTTATGATTTGGAATTGTGGTTATGAAATTGTGGTTGTTCATCTCAATGAACTCAAAATTTTTGTAATCTCTTTTCCTATGAAATTATGTATTCTTATGGCATGTGTACCTGTTTAAAGTCTCTTTTCTCAGAAAAAATTTTAGCCCCCCCCCCCCCCCTAAACGAAATTCTGGATCTGCCATTGTTCATAATTAAGAAAATGAATAAATTGGAACACTTGATTTCAAAATCGTATCCAAGACCTTAAAAGCTTGTTCCTCAGAGAGCGACCTGGTCTGCGTAGGACGAGTAAAAACCCAATTTGCGCTTCGAGCACCGTCTAATTAGGCCTTTTCAGCTCTAGATTTCGATAACTAGTCGAGATCGCGAGGTTTCTGATTTCAGATTTGCTTCCCCCATACAATCCTCCCACCGCCACTACCCGTCGGCGCCGCCCCAGCCTCATGAAGCTTCTCCACCACCTTCTTGGTCACCTTGGGAGGCAGAACCTCGTTGTTCCTACCACCGGAGGCAGAAGAACCTCGCTCTCAAGTTCCCCCCGAGGCAGAGATTGTCGACGTCAAGCGCGTGATGGATCTCAATCTCATCGTCTTCCTCCACAATCTCGAACGAGAACGACCCGACCACCGCAATTCGAGGCCTCCTCCATGGATCTACCATGGATGGTGAGTGAACAAGCGAAAGCAAGAGGCGGTCATGGGAGGAAGATGAGGAAAAACGGGATAGTGAAATAATTAGATGGAAAATTAGAAAGGCAAGGGTAAAAGGGGGAATATGAAAAAAATTTGGACAAAAACTAAAAAATGCAAACAGGCTGGACTTTTACTAAATAGGTTGATGGAAATAGACTTTGGGTCAAATATTTTCATTGTGTTACATGTTTTTTTTTTATCAGTAGGTAAACATTAGAATGTCTTGGCGAGGCAAGGTTCATTCTTGATCATCCTTACAGATGATGCTAAATAAATCCCCATGCAAGGGAAGCGTAGAGATATTATAAGTACCCCTATGTCTAGCAATGTAATCAACCGCTGCGTTTGATTCTCTGAAGGAATGTCGAAATTCAATTATGTCAAAGTTGTCCTTCATCAGGTTGATCCTCTCGATTGTTCTGTAGATCTCCCAATCAATCTTGGTGCTGTCATTAATAGCTTGTACCACCTTCAAATTATCACCTTCAATAATGACCTTCCTCAATCCTTTCTCCCTGGCTTTTTGAACTCCTAAGCAGAATGCGGAAGCCTCTGTCTGCAAAATGGAACCTGAACATGATTTCCGTTGAAAGATGTCAATTACATGTCCCGTACTATCCCTAATAATGCCCCCCCAAATTGCAGTCGGTGGGACCTCTAACTGAACCGTCTACATTTATTTTGTAGATGGTGAATGGTGGTATGGACCACCTAGACGTTCTTTTCTTATTTTTCTTTATAGTGTGACATGTTAACTTTTAATCAATGAAGTTACCTTTTAAATTTATCGGATGATATTTTTTGTCAACTGATTGTTATAAGAAGATATTTGGCTAAATGTTCATTTTGCCAACCTCTTTTTGCAAAATGTCCACTTAAAATCAGTTTTTGCTAAATGTCCAAAAAAATTTGAAAACCCCAATTTGCCCCTATTATTAATTAACACGCTTCTATGATCGTCCCTCCTCCCCTTCTCTGTTCCTCCCAACGCCTCCAGATCTGAGAACCGAATCTTCCTCCTCCTCTTCCCAACTCCTCTGCAGCCCCCATGGCTTCACCGATCACAACACCGTCGCTCTAATCGGCGCTCACACCATCGGATTCTCCCACAACAAGGAGTACGCCCCCGAGATCTACAACTACAGCCGCTCCCAGCCCTCAGATCCATCGCTTAATCCTAGGTTCGCGCAGGGATTGAGGTCCGCCTGCAAGTTCGAATGTGTCTACTAATCGAACATCCAGAGGGGATTAGGCTTGCTCGCCTCCGATCGGGCGATGTAAGCCGATGCAAGGACCTTCAATCCATCCACGATTGAAGTTGTTTGGCACTATCGGCCAATTGCAACCCAACTTTGGCCAACTGCGGTAGCGGCGATTACAACTTCTGATTACAGCTTCTGCATCCTTGTGATTTATATCCATCTGCATCCTCAAATTCCGTTGTCATCGTATTTTGAATGTAGAGATTTAGAATTTAGAAGTTGTAGAGATTACAACTTCTGATTACAGCTTCTGCATCCTCATTTTTTTTCTTAATTGGAAGTTGAATTTGTTTGTAGATATTTGTGTAAAACACCAGAATTGATATAATTCACAAGGTGGATTTTTTTGTGTTTAAATCCATATTGTTCTTCCCGTGATCACCTTTGTTATATTGTCATCAATGGCGGCAATGACTATGGCTCATAGGGTATAATTCATTTTGGGTAGAAATTCCAAATTATTTTCTGCTTTGTTCATAAATCAATTTAGATATTAACTAAAGAATATGGGTAAAGGACAATTCTTTACACATATTAGTGTATTCACCCTCGCGAATTACAAAATAGTACCGAGTATTGAACTAATTTTTTTGGCAATTTAGTGTATTATGGGCTGATTTGTGTGATTGGGAACCATGACCGTATGTAGTCTCACCTGACCATAGGGTGGTGATACCACTAAATCCTAAGCCCTAGAATTCGTTTATGAAATTAGTACCGAGTATTGAACAACACATGTTGTTCTTTTGGTGACAACATCGGTGACACTGTTTTTCTTTTGTTGACAATAGTGGTGACACTGTTTTTATATTGATGACACCGTTAATTTACACTCTAGAATTTGTTGTCCTAGGGTTTTTCTTTTGATGACATCAGTTGTTACTTTTTTTATTGTGGTGACACTACTAATTACCTTTTCCCTTGTCCTAGAATTTTTCTTTTGGTGACAATAGTTGTTACTTTTTTTATTATGGTGACACTACTAATAACACTTTGTTTACCTTTGGTGACAGCAGTTGTGACACTATTTTTCTTTGATGACACGACTAATAACACTTGACCATTCTTTCCTTTGATACACTTGTGGTGACACCACTTTGAACATTTGTGGTGACACTATTTTTCTTTGATGACACGACTAATAACACTTAACTATTCTTTCCCTTGATACACTTGTGGTGACACCACTTTGAACATTTGTGGTGACACTATTTTTCTTTGATGACACGACTAATAACACTTGGCCATTCTTTCCCTTGATACACTTGTGGTGACACCATTTTGAACATTTGTGGTGACACTATTTTTATTTGATGACACGACTAATAACACTTTGAACATTTGTGGTGACACTATTTTTCTTTGATGACACGGCTAATAACACTTGACCATTCTTTCCCTTGATACACTTGTGGTGACACCACTTTGAACATTTGTGGTGACACTATTTTTCTTTGATGACACGACTAATAACACTTGACTATTCTTTCCCTTGATACACTTGTGGTGACACCACTTTGAACATTTGTGGTGACACTATTTTTTAGGGGTGGGCACGGGACGGGACTCGTCCCATGAAATTTTTACGGGACGGGATCGAGACGGGATTGACACTTTTTTTTTCGGGACGGGATGGTGTCTGGACGGGACGGGACGGGCCTTGTCCCGCAAATAAAAATAATAAATATTATATAAATTTGCAAAGTGAAAAATGCTTTCATAATTCGTTAATTTGTATAATATGTTGAATACGGTATTCTTCTCAACTATATTATTCAATAATAATAATAATAATAATAATAATATTATTATTATTATTATTATTATTATTATTATTATAATACTATTATTAATTCATACAATGATTGTATAATTAATTATAATGTTCAACATATTTGGCTACATTATCTTACTAGATCGGGATGAAAAGGAATTGAGACGAGATTCACCAGATACTGTCTCATTATCGATTGATAATTGGGAAGAATACCGTATTTAGCTATTTGCCTCTTGTAGCTCTAAATGGGTATAATAATAATAATAATAATAATAATAATAATAATAATAATAATAATAATAATAATAATGCCACATTATAATTAAATAATAATAATAATAATACTTATTTTTATTGTTATTATTATAAAATAATTATACTTTACAAGAAAAAAATATAATATGATATAATATAATAATAATAATAATAATTTTATTATAAATTAATATTATTATTAAATTATATGATAATATTATATAATAATATTATTATTATAATCAATTATTATTATAAATTGAAAATTATTATTATAATTATAAATAATATTTGCTCAAATAATAATAATAATATTATTATTATAAACAAATATTATTATTATTATAAATGGAAGATTATGATTATAATTATAATTATAATATTTGCTCAAACTAATAATACTAATAATATATTATTATTATTATTCTATAATATTATATTATTATTATTATAAAAATTATTATTATTATTATTATTATTATATGCGGGACGGGACGGGATTTGTGGGATCCCACCGGGATCGTCCCGCGTTTCGTCCCGCATTATTTTTGCGGGACGGGATCGGGACGGGATTCGCTATTTTGTCCTAAATCCCACCGGGATCGGGACGGGACCGGGACGGGATCGGGATTTGCGGGATTTGTGCCCACCCCTACTATTTTTCTTTGATGACACGACTAATAACACTTGACCATTCTTTCCCTTGATACACTTGTGGTGACACCATTTTGAACATTTGTGGTGACACTATTTTTATTTGATGACACGACTAATAACACTTTGAACATTTGTGGTGACACTATTTTTCTTTGATGACACGACTAATAACACTTGACCATTCTTTCCCTTCATACACTTGTGGTGACACCACTTTGAACATTTGTGGTGACACTATTTTTCTTTGATGACACGACTATTAACACTTTGACCATTCTTTCCTTGATACACTTGTGGTGACACCATTTTTGAATATTTGTGGTGACACTATTTTTTTTTATGACACAACTAATAACACTTTGAACATTTGTGGTAACACTATTTTTTTTTATGACACGACTAATAACACTTGACCATTCTTTCCCTTGATACACTTGTGGTGACACCACTTTGAACATTTATGGTGACACTATTTTTCTTTGAAGACACGGGAGAAAGGGGCGGAGAGTAGCGAAGACTGGATTTTGAGCAGAGAGAACGTGAGCTTGGGGGAGTTTATAATAGATAGGGGTAAAAATGTCATATTAGGACATTTTACAAAAAAATCCTTGTTATAAAGCCTATTAAATTATTTATATATTGAGCTTATTAGAATATTAGTTATGAATTTGGCAACTATAGGCATGAAATGGCATCTCCAAAAATAATATTTCCTCCCTTTTAAAATATACAGTAGATAGTTTAT
Source organism: Persicaria maculosa (assembly GCA_963922045.1). NCBI lineage: Eukaryota > Viridiplantae > Streptophyta > Magnoliopsida > Caryophyllales > Polygonaceae > Persicaria > Persicaria maculosa. The sequence goes on from OY998256.1 coordinate 12,733,233, forward strand.
ATTTTGATATGTTTTTTAAGAAACTAAAAATTCTATAAAATATTAACTTTTTTTATTATTATTAAGTATAATATTATTTTAAAAAATTAATATTTTATAGATTTTTTAAGTATTTAAAAATGTGTCAAAAAAGTAAAACGAGATATAGTATGATGCAATTCAAGTACATATAGATGCCTAAATATTGATCTTATCGTTTCGTTTCTATTTATAAATAGGTAGGAATATGAACACTCTAGCTAGCCTACAATACAATATCTATCAACACTGGAATTGCTACGCATGAATCGGATTCTTCAATTCATGAGCCAAAAATCTGATTCTTCTATTCATATTGTATTGTCCATTTGCTCCATTTAAAAACTTCAAAAACAAAATTGTGGCTCATCTCATTTTTCGTAAAGTGCGTCTATTCTAATTGGAACTTGCGCCCACAGATTCATGGTCGAATTGTTAAGGTTTTGCATCGTGTGCATATATTTTGGAATTAGTTTAATTTTATTGTTGAAATATTTTAATAGTTTTCAAAAATAATGTGGACATGTAACGTCTAATCTTAATTCAGATGTATGTAAACTAAGATCATAGATAGCTCCTAGGATTAGATAAAATATATGGAAACTTAGATTAGGATCTATTGTAAACTCGATGATCTAAGTCGGAGAATTGAAGACTAGGGATAAGATCAGGGGCGGAGCCAGGGGGGTCATGCGTAGGGATGGCAATTTCACCCGCACCCGACCCCAACCCGAATCACCCGACCCGAAAAAGTGGGTGAAAACCCGAAAAAAAGCGGGTGGAAAGTGGATGTGGGTGAAGTGGATATGGGTGGTGGGTCGGGTGGGGTGAAGTTTTTCTCCACCCGCACCCGATCCACCACCCGATCCATCACCCACCACCCGACCCGATCCATATAAAAAAGCGGGTGGAAAGTGGATGTGGGTGAAGTGGATATGTGTGTGTATATTATATAAAAAATATTTTATATAAAAAAATATATAAACTTTGATATGTGTTTAATACTACTTATTTTCCTTATGTTTTAGGCTTATGATATGGTTGACGTTCATCCAAGGCGATTCACATTCAAGTCGGACTACTTATTTTCCTTATGTTTTAGACTTATGATATGTGTTTAAGACTTATTGTATGTGTTTAAGACTTATGTATGTGTTTAAGACTTATTTAAGACTTAAATGTGTAAAGTAATCATATTTTATACACTATTTTGTGTACCAAATTGATTGGAATTCAATTACATGCATTTAGAAAAAATCACCCACATTTCACCCATATTTCACCCATTTCACCCGATCACCAGATGGATATGGGCGAAGTGGATATGGGTGAAGTGGATATGGGTGGGGTGATGGGTGGGGAAATGGGTCACCCATGGTGGGTCGGATGAAATGGGGGTCCATCCACCCACCACCCGACCCATTTCCATCCTAGTCATGCGGTGGCTTTAGCCCCCCCCCCCCCCCCCCGGAAAATTAAACTTCTGTATATATACTTAAGAAGGGGGTATGAAACACATGTAACTGGTGGCATAGATGGTTGAAGCCCCTTGTAAGGTGTTCGAAGGTATGCAGTTCGATTCCCCTTTCCTCCTATTTTCATTTTTTTTAAAAGCTCTTTCCTTCATTCCAAAAGCAAGCCCCCCCCCCCCCCCCCCCCGGATTTTTTTCTCCCTCCGCCACTGGATAAGATGAACAACCTAAGACAAACACATCTGTATTTGCCTTAGGCCCATCATTGTGTAAGTCCAATCCAGTCTCTGAGAGCATGCACAATCATGAGTTTAAGGACTCTTATAATTTACATTTATAGGATAGTTTTCTATTGAGTGGGAAAAAAACATGAGTTTTACATATAGAACCCAATAACGAAATTTGTGGGGAACTTAAATGAATAAAATTAAACGAAGATGGGGATTCTTCGATAGGGACAGCCGCTGGATTTTTTTCTCCCTCCGCCACTGGATAAGATGAACAACCTAAGACAAACACATTTGTATTTGCCTTAGGCCCATCATTGTGTAAGTCCAATCCAGTCTCTGAGAGCATGCACAATCATGAGTTTAAGGACTCTTATAATTTACATTTATAGGATAGTTTTCTATTGAGTGGGAAAAAAACATGAGTTTTACATATAGAACCCAATAACGAAATTTGTGGGGAACTTAAATGAATAAAATTAAACGAAGATGGGGATTCTTCGATAGGGACAGCCGGCTGGAAATGGAGGACGGATATCCAATTCATCCGCTCCACCCGCAATTTTTTTGCGGGTGAAAACCTGCAAAAAGCGGGTGACGGATGATGCGGATGATGGGTGAAGTGGGTGGCGGGGCGGGTATGGATGATGATTTTTCACCCAATACCCGCTCCAATAAACCGCCTCATAACCCGCTCCATTAACCCGCACCAATAATCACCCAATAAGAATCCAATAACCCAATTAAACATATCATTTTACTTTTCTATCCCTTAAAAACCTTAAATTTCTTTGTTTTGATATCACCTCCTCACATTAATTTTATATTGTGTTTTTATATTTGTGTTTATAATGTTAGAAAATGATGTAGTTAATTTGAAAATTAAATTACGTAGTTAATCCAAAAAATGTTTTATGTTGTGATCTTATTGAGAATAGTCTCATTGTTTTTTATTTTATAAGTTTTATATTTTCCACGTATTGTTAAAGTAGAAACCGAAATATTTTCTATTTTATTAGTTATGTATACTTCACTTATTTTTAAATCCGAACTTGATATGTTAGTATGTTTTTTTTATAAGGAAAAAATTTGTATAATGTTTTAAAATAAAAATAATTAGTCTTCTTATTAGATATCCAATAATCACCCGCACGGGTTGGATGCGGGTGAAGGATTTGCGGGTGATGAAGCGGGGCGGGTGAAGATTTAGACTCGCGGGGTGGGTAATGGAATAACGATTTTCACCCATAGCTCACCCCATTTCCATCCCTAGGGACAGGGACTCGGTAAGAATGAGGATGGAGACATTTTTTTTATTACCGAATGGAGATAAAGACTAAAAAAAACAAAAGACTTTTGATACATGGGGATGGGACGAGTAATCCTCGCCCCAAACCCACCATTAGTATATAAACAAGTGTACTTATACGATGCACTATTGTGCTCCAAATCCATCAACCTTTAGTCTTCCTTTGATAGGGATGAGTAATTCGTGATCACTCGGGTGATCCTATTACAGCCGGATGAGCTTGACTAGATTCGAAGAATGTACTAGTAGTGGACAAACTTGGACTATATATTAAAGGCGAAGGAGTTGAGACTATCATGACTTGTGATTGAGAGAGAGAACTTGGTGGTAAGTAACGACTTCAATGGTTACTGATCATGTCCATGGGAAATTGAAATCTCTGACATTTGCCTCATCTGTTGGCAGATCGAGATTGTTGAAATCTCCCACATCTTTCGAGAGATTAATTGATGATTTGATCACATTTGTTCACTTCTTCCAGTTTGACGTTTGGGCATCGCTTCTTCAGGATATATAGATTTGCACATTTGCATCCTCTAAAATGTCATTGAGTGATAATCTAGCAGAGCCTAGACCAATCCAAATTATGGAGAAAAAAAACAGAGTCTAGACCAATCCAAATTATGGAGAAAAAAAACATAGTCCGTATAATTTCTGGGATATGTTTGACAAGTTGATCATACATAGTATATTATAAGCTTTATATATACTGTATTAATATAAATAAGTCAATTTATAAAAAGCATTAATATAAATATATAAGTCAATTTATAAAAGCAATATTAAGAAGCAAAAAAGATTACCACTTTCTCCTTATTTAACCTGTTGTATATTATCTGTGTGCACTTCAACTTGGAAGAGAATATCATTAAAGTGCAAGGAATATATCAACTGATGTACAACTTTTAAATCATCAATTAATTTCATAGTTATAAGATCCAATATTCCAATCCAATCTATATAAATAGGCCACCTTAACATCTCAAATTCATAACATATAATATAAGCTTGCAGGATCAAAATAACCATGGGAGCAGGCATTTCCACATCTGTACCGGAAAGCCGATTGCCGGCTTACTTGCCACCACCGCGAGCCACCTTCTTCGCACCACCACCACCGCCCTCCCCAGCAGCACCGCTAGTGTTTTCACCAGCACCGGCAATGGCAACACTCAATGCGAATCGAGTCCTTACTTTCCACTCCTCAGCTAGATGGAGGGCTTACTTGGAGTCCTCCAAATCTTCCAACAAACTGGTAAGAACACACTTTTTCACAAGTGTTGAATACTTGGAGAATGAGTTTCCGTCTTACTAATGCATGTTAACTTGTTGGGTGAGAAGATTGTGGTGGACTTCACCGCGACATGGTGTGGACCGTGCAAGCTCATAGAGCCAGCCTTCGACGAGCTATCATCTAAGTTCAGTGATGTCGACTTTGTTAAGATTGATGTCGATGAGCTAATGGTAACCTTACCTTTTTCATGTCACATTATATTTATAATACTAAACGATGAGATTATTTCATGGTTATATATGGTTAATTGATGGTGTTTAAACAACAGGATGTGTCCAGGCAGTATGGAATTCAGGCGATGCCGACGTTCCTCTTCCTCAAGAGAGGACAAGAGGTTGATAAGGTGGTCGGCGTCAAGAAGGAAGAGCTGCAGAGGAAGATTGAGCTGCACAGGCTCAACAACTTCAACTATTACACTAATGACTGTTATTACCAGTATTAACCACTAAGTGATTCACAATGTATCTATGTGGATCAATCTTATAACTAAATGACTATGTAGTGTTTGTTTATGTAATAGTAGTATAGTACTCTGTATCGTGACGAATTTGAATAAAAAAATTGTATGATTTGTTTGTTATCGTTACGCTATGATAAATGTACCTTTCAAGTACTCATAACATTGAGGTTGATAAATTTTGGCCACAAAATCCTTGTGGAAGGAAAAAATATCCTTGCTTTCGCGGTCAGATAGCTAGACATGTGCGTTTGTTCAATCACCATCTACAGGGTAGAAGATGCAAGAGCAGTAGGAGGCAAGCCAAAATTCATAGCCAGTTACGTCGCCCTCTTGGTGTTCTTGATGGATCGATCAATCAAGCGAATTTGAACAAAAGCCAAACGGTATATTGCATCAGTCTTTTCAGCATCAAGCAATGGTAAATGCTCATGGTCCTACATGAAATGGAGACAGCCGCAAACCAGATGCTCTTTGAGCTCATAGACTCATACCGACACAAACAAAGGCGCTTGCCGCTTTATACCAAGTTGTGGAGATGCAAGAGGGCGCTGCACTAAAGAGGGACCGGAAGAAAGCACATATTCTTATATAAACATGAATGTGCAGGAACATTACAACTTCAAACCATCAACAAAAATAACATGCGAATGGAGAGTGGTTTCAACTTTCAAGGACGTGCTGATGTACAGACTTACATTCAAGGTGGAAAAAACTCAGGTACCAAATGAGGATGAACTTAGCCCTTCATCTTCACTATAGGTAATGTTAATAGCATCAAATCCCTTCAAACTTCCTAGTATTCACAGTTCTTAAACAAGCTAAAACCTTCAAGACGAAATATAAGGCGCATTTACATTCGATATATGTTAATAAAGTAGTGAAACCTGTTCAGCCAAGTACTCTCCTTAGATCAGATTTCTGCTGGTCAGAGAGCCTTTTGGGGAACTTGACATCAAACTTGATTCTCAGATTTCCTCTCTTGTGGGGCTCCTTGGAGATGGGCATTCCTTCATTTTCGAGCACGATTTCATGCCCTGGCCTCACAATATCCGAGACCTCAACAGTGAGATTCCTTTCGTCCAGAGTGGTGAGGTTGAGAGTCTTCCCTACAAGTGCATCCAGTAGCGATATTCTCTGGTTTATTACCAGATCATTACCGTCCCTCTTGAATATTGAATGGGGCTTTTCATCTATGACAAATATTAGATCTCCTGGAACTAATCCTTGGCCTTGGTTGCCTTTCTCTGGGAAGGTGATCTTTGTGCCTTTCTTCCAACCAGGTTTAATATCAATGGCTAAAACCTCCTCGACAGTCTTAGGCTGGCTGCATTTTAATATATCGTGCCACATCAATTATATGAGCAATTGAAGCAATTACAAATGTTCTCATGGGTAAGTGGCCAAACGAAATACTTTTAAACAAAAATGCCATAGCATAAAAAGTGCACTAGATTTTAAAAAAAAAAACATATTTTTTTGGTAGAAAAGATTGAAAAGAGATTGCGTAACATAGAATTAACTTCATCAGATAACATGGAAAGCTGGAATCAGATACCAATCTAGATAGACAACGAAGTCTCTTGATTTTCATCAGTAATTCCTAGTATCTTATGTTATGTATCATGACTCCAGCTATCCAAGGTGTTTCTTAAATTGTAGAGGATGATAAATGGATTCCTCGGACACCTGTGCAGCTATGGAAGTATGGATGGCTTAAATCTTATTTATGTAAAATGCTCACATAACACAATTCACAGCTCCATAATCCCCAATAGATATTACATTTAAGATAGTTCAACACTTCAACCCCAACCCCCTGACTTTAAGCTGCACAACAGCATGTAAAAGCTTTAATTTGCACTACACAAGCACACAAATGACACAATGGTCGGAAGGACAGCCACATAGCTAAAGAGTAATCTAATCACTGAGGAAATCATTGACTATGGCAATGCTTCTCAAAACAAACAACAATATACTATAAGTTTACCATTCTGGGTAAGAGTTTGGAAGCCTGCGAGCTATTGCTGGTCAGGTAAGTTCACAAGAAATTGTATGGAACAAACAAAAATATGGAATAATTTAGTAATGAAGAAAATATCATCCTTGTTGACTTTTACCGATTGATCATTATTTGACCATTAGACAATCAAACTTATCTAGAATGACATTTTCTAAACTGTACATCTTGAAAGCGACAAATACTATAACCAAATATCAGAAAACCAACAGTGTATCACTATATCATTCCCCACAACTTGTAAGAAACAATCTGACATACCGACGGGCCAAGTCCAAGGAACAGATATGGAAAGGATCAGATATTTCTAAACAAGCTTATCCAATCTCACCTACAAAGCTACACAGCAGATCAATAAGGAGAAGAACCTTCAAATTCATATACTGATCCAAATGTCAGGACTCGATACAATCAAATCAACCCAATAAAAAAAATCGGTTAATGTCAGAGAATGCTCACTCGATCAATACCCTCTCTTGGCTTCATCCGTATAGCTTAACCCCCAATTAAGATGGCTGAGAATTTCTAGAGTGATTCTCTCAAATCAGAGCTCAAAGCATAAGCAATCCCCTTCCTCCTTTTTTCACTTGGAAAAAGAATTTACACACAATCTTGTTCACAGATCGAGCCAAAAGTTCGAAATTAGGCTAAGCTTTTGACCAATTCATGTACTCTCTCAAACTCACTCGAAAATACTATTTGAAGTCAAATCAGATACCATCAAACTGTAGAGTTTCAACTTTCAAGCCAATTGTGAGAATCTAACATTTTGTGAATTAAATCAGCAATACTAAAACAGAAATGAGATGAAATTACTCACCCAAAGTCATCGGAAACGATCCTGGATATCTTCATCTTCCTTTTAGATCCCTTGTACAATTCCTCCAAGCTGCAAGCAAGCTGCGTCTCCACCGCCTCCTCTTTCTTCGCGGCCTGGCGAACATTAGCCCCACCTCCACAGGCAGCAACACCACTCCTCTTACCATCCCAATTCCCCGATCCATCCCCGAAAAACTCGGCAAATATATCCTCCGCGTCGCGCGAATTATACCGGAACGTCTTCCCCTTCCCGTTGTACCCACCGGCACCGCCGCGGGCGGCCGAAGGCGACGAAACATTCGAGAAATCCCCCGATATGAGCCCCTCCTCGCCGTACGCATCGTAGATCTGGCGCTTCTGAGCGTCGCTGAGCACATCGTAAGCCTCGCAGATCTGCTTGAACTTCGACTCCGCTATCTGCTTCGTACCGAGCGGGTGCTTGTCCGGGTGCCATCTCATAGCCAGCTGCTTGTACGATTTCCTCAGCTCCTCGTCACTCGCCGTCCTCGACACCTTCAAGATGTTGTAGTAATCAACCCCCATTTTTACCAAATCGGAAACAGACGCAAAGGAACAGAAACCCTAATCTCCAGATTCCGAGATTGAAACAGCGAATCGGGAGGAAAACCTAGTAATAGGAAGAAGAAATCAGAGAGGAAAGATGAATCAAGGAAGAAATCCAACTGGAAAATCAGTTAATCAAGGTCAATTTCTCTCTCTCTCTCATCTGGTTTGGGGAAAAGGGGAAAGCTGATTGAAACCCAGATTATGAGCCAAATCAAGGAAGAAGAAGATGGTTAGTTACGTGTAATTTGGGATATTTTTAATTGGGGAAGGGGGTGGGTGCTAAAACGACGGGGCCGTGACGAGTGGTGAAGGGACACGTGGAGAGAGGTGAGTGGGCGGTGAGGGAAGGGGGTGGTGAGAATAGAAAAAGGTGGTTATAATTTGGGGGATAGTTGGTGGGGACGAAGAACGTGCAATCGAGTAATCAGTGGAAGAGAGAGAATCTTCATTGGAGCTGTCGACGCGGTTTACACTTCTCTACACCACTGCTCCAAAAGCCCAAATTAAAAAATTCGGTATTCGTTACAGGCTTTTTAAAAAAAAAACAAATTGTATAAAATAGCACGAACTTTAGTTATAGTTACGGTCGGTGGCACGAACTTAAAAAAATATAAAAATAATCACTAACTTTGGGGTTTAGTTGCGGTCAGTGCAGTGGCGGCCGCAGGATTTCCTAGAGGGGGGGCGGACTTTTTGGTCGAGAATTTTTTTTTCCTCGGTATATATATTAAAGAAATTTTAAAAAAATATATTGAAAATAAATCATAAATTATGGTATAAATATGATATTTTATTGCAAAAATTCATAAAATAATTTAATAATTTATATATATATATGTGTGTGTGGGGGGGGGCAGGATTAAGATTTTTTTTTAAAATTATTGAAAGAAAATTATAATTTTTTAATGAATTTGTCATTGGTAAATGAAAAAAAAAATTATAGGATTGAAAAGTATGATTAAAAAACTCATAAATTGTGGTTTAAATATGATATTGATAGTAAAAAAAAATTCATAGAAGTAAAAATTAGAAGAATTATTTAAAATATTTGGGTAACATAATGAATAATCTAATGAAAATATTAAAAGAAAAATATAACCAAAAAGGTAAGGAATAAAAGGAGTGCAAAAAAGCAAGTATTGAGATTTGAACCCATGACCTCTTGCTTCCCTTACTCTTCCTTCCATCCTTTTACCAACTAGGCTAGACAATCTTTGTGTTCTTTTTCACATTTATTTATTTTTTTACCTTATTTTTTTATTTTTTTTATTTTTTTTTTAAATAGTACGAAACTCCGTCGCCGGAGGGGGGGCGGCCGCCCCCCCTGCGGCCGCCCCTGGGTCAGTGGCACGTACCACCTATCTCACTAATATGGACTAATGGGGGTGCTTGTATGTTTTTTTTTTAATTAAAAAGACATGTAGTGAGAAATGGATTAGTGGGGTGTTTACATAGATTTTTTTTTTAAATTAAAAGGCATAAAAGATGTGCTCAAATTGTGAAAGGGTGTTGCTAGATACACCACAAATCACAAGGTTAAAATTGCACGTCCTTAAGGACGTGCAAGCCTTGTGTCTAATTAATATTTAAAAAAAAAATAACCCCTTTTAATCATGCACGTCCTTGATTTGGGGTGTATATAGCCGAACCGATTGTGAAATTAGCTAGGTTCCATTTTTTTTAATGTAATTTCAAATCAAAGATAATTGTGACAAATATAACATTTGCAAATTAAAATAACTAGTACCAATTGTCACGATCATAGTAAACAATTTAGTACGTAGCAAAATGACATAAATAGAAAACCAACATTTGGTTAGCACAAACCAAACTTGAGAAGGTCCAATGGCCCCGGATGATTAACATCCAGTTTGTTTTATTCTAACCAAATGTTGGTTTTCTATCTATATAAACTCTTAATTTAGAAGAGTTTAGGATGATGTGTCAATCTTAGAGGCATTTTAGGAGTCTTGATCCTTTTTTTTTTCCATTTTTTTATTTTTCTTTAATTCTCCTTTTTTTTTCTTTTCCTTTAAATCTCTCTTTAATTTTACTAACTATCTATATAAACTCTTAATTTTGAAGAGTTTAGGATGATGTGTCAATCTTAGAGGCATTTTAGGAGTCTTGAACAATTTTTTTTTTGCCATTTTTTTATTTTTCTTTAATTCTCCTTTTTTTTCTTCTTTTCCTTTAATTCTCTCTTTAATTTTACTAACTATCTATATCTATATAAACTCTTAATTTAGAAGAGTTTAGGATGATGTGTCAATCTTAGAGGCATTTTAGGAGTCTTGAACAATTTTTTTTTTGCCATTTTTTTATTTTTCTTTAATTCTCCTTTTTTTTCTTCTTTTCCTTTAATTCTCTCTTTAATTTTACTAACTATTGGGCTTAATTCAAAACATTGAATTCAATATAATATAGGGTGATTTTGGTACTTGGCCTTTTTTGAATATTCAATTGGGCACTTAGGCCCTAAATCAATTTAATTAGTTTTGCCCTGGACCCCTTCCCAATAGAGTGGGTTGGTCAATGGTCAATCGTTTGACCATTGACCGGTCAACGGTTGACCATTGACCGGTCAACGTTGACCGTTGACCAGTCAACGTTGACCAACCCATTTTGATGCCAACCCTTTTTTTTTTTTTTTTAGTGATGCCATATTTTACCGTTTTGATGCCAAAATTTTACTATATTTTATTTTCACTTTGATGCCACTTTTCTAATAGAATGATTGGATGACACTTTTTTAATGTCACTTTTTTTAAACATTGATGACATTTTTTGTTTACAGTAATGTCAAGTTGATCATTGATGCCATTTTTTTTTACTGTTAACGTCAGATGCCACTTTTTTTTATGTCAATTTTTTGATGATATTTTTTTTACCGTTATGCCATATTTTTGATGATATTTTTTCAATGTAGTATTTTGATGACATTTTTTTTCTTTAATGTGATACAAATTTTTCAAAATGGTATTTTGATGTCATTTTTATAATGTAATTATTTGATGCCATTTTTTTTTAATCAAATCGATTGATGCCACATGTTTTTAATGTAATCAATTGTATATCGATTTATTTTCATCGATTATACTTTCATTCACTGATGACACGTTTGTGATTACACTTCATTGATGCAATCACTTGTGGTGACATATTCATTAAATTTTTATTCATGGATGACATTTGTTATTACGCTTCATTAATCACAATTATTTATGGTGACAATTTTATATAATTGATGACATAAGAGCTTAAAACGTGGAATCAAAATATTGTCACCTTATTGCACATATAAAAATACAAAGTCTTTGAAACTGCGACATTAATATTGGTTGTATACGTAAAAACACCTATTATAACATGTCATCAACTAAAAAAAATGCATCAATGTAAGTAATATAATGCGGAATCAATAAAATCAATACAAGGCGACATAACCATCCAAGAATTATATACAACATTTCTAAAGATTCCACCTTCTCAAAAATGGCATCAAAGTAGTTGCTAACAATTCCAACTTAGAACTAGCATGTGTAGATGTAGCTTTCACAGGAAGAATCTGCAGGTCCCCAAGCTAGCGTATGGGGATATCAATTCCAAATTGTATATTCAACAGTTACATGGGCCATTCCAAAATTGCATCATTACTATATATACATTATACTATGGATTCAAGTAGCTTGTACCAAGCTCTCAAAATATGAGGATACTAAGTTTTAAAAGAAAAACACAGAATCCACGGTTTTCAGTTTGTAATTAAGCAAACAACTTGTGGAATGTACTCAATTTGTTATTTCTTCACACAGAGTTGTCTCAGTCAATAACTTAAAAACAGGAAATTGATCAAGTAGCTAGGATTAATTGGGCAAAAGAATTGGCAAAGAAACAATACCTTTAACAACAAAACAAATACAAACAGAAGTGTCGCCATCATAGTAGCCAGCTAACGAGGAACTAATAAGGAACTTGCTAGTAAGCTATAGGATGCGCTAGTGAAATGCACACAGAAGACTCCCCAAAAAATAGCAATAGGAAAAACCAAAGTAATTTCATTTTAAGTGGAGTATAAAAATCTGCAAAAAAGTATAGCAGTTGAAGTCACAGGTAGAAAAAGCACCAAGGTAAGGCATTGACAACTTGACATTCATCAATTATAATGAAAGGGGTTGTAATTAGAGATGGATGAATCCAAAATTACTCAAAAACTTACAAAATCACTAACAAGGAAGGATTTATTTACACTAAAAACAAAGTCAATTCATCTAGGCATTTCATCGAACACCTTGGAAGCAACTCTTACCTCCATGTCTATCTTCATCATTCCAAACGTAGTGGCACGTTTTTCGTCCATTGGGAGAGCAACCGCAGTGATATCGGCATCGCAAGACATTTCAACGAATAGATATCAAGCAAAATAAGATCGATAGTTCATACCTTCTAAATCTCATCAAATTTCCAGGTCCGACCGATCCTAAACCTCAATCGAAGATGTTGGCCATGGTCTGAAGATAGCCGGCGAAGTCGAAGTAGGAGAGGGTGGCCGAATAGCTTGGAGCCATAAACGCTGTTGACCTCTCAACTCCTCACCCTCTCACCTCTCTCCTCATCACCTCTTCTTCCCAAACCCCCCATCCACACACCCCGGCGTCGAATAAAACCCTTTCCGGTCGTCGTTTCTGAAGCCAATCGCAGAAGGAGCTTCGCGATCTTCGCAAATTCCAGCGACGAGATCGCCGATGCGAGCTGCGATGTCGGCGATAAGACCGACGATGGATTGGATTTGTAGGAGGCGAGGAGAGTATCGGAGCAATCGTCGTGGGAAGCGAAGGACGCGTTGGGGAACGATTACCTCTACAGGCTCGGCGCCGAGGCCGATAATATGAACATCGCCGTTGGGGCCAAGTCTGGCGTGATTATTTAGGGGTACAGTCTTAATTAATTTTCAAAAGGGCGGCTAATTAATATTTTAGGAGGTCTAACTACCTAATCATCTTTTCAAAAAGGTTTATTCTACCAAATTCCCTCTATAATATAACTATTGAGCTTAACTCAAATTTATTTACTAATTATTGGGCTTAATTCAAAACATTGAATGTAATTATTGATTATGACACATCACATTTTGTAATGTACCACTCCTATATAGCCTAAGTGTAGATGGCAAGAGCAATGTATGTAGGCTATAAATAGGGGAAGAGATGTAAGTGGACGTTGTTGAATATGATGATGAATTCCCTCTCCTTTCTATCTCTCTATCTCCCTCCTTCCTCTATCTCCCCTAACTAACTCTCCCTCTCTTCTGTATCCCCATCCCCTTTCTGTTACTTCCCTCCATCACCAATTCACCCAACCAGTAACCCCAGAACCTCCCCCAAACACTACATTGGTATCAGAGCCAAGATCCGAGGCACGCAATCACCATGGCTGAAGGCACAAGGTCGAAAACTCTGGAGGCGCAGTTCATGGATCTCAGAGAAGACATGAAGGCCTTCACGGATTCGACGCAACAGTCACTCTCGGATTCGCAATCAAGACGAGAGGAGCAAGCAAGAATGATCGAGCATCATGCCAAGCAGCTAGAGGAGTTCAAGGAATTCACAAAGAAGCAGTTGGCGCAATTGACGGAATTGATAAGGAATCCGCCCATCAAAGATCGCGTTCAAGATCCAGTAGACGAGGGCATTGATCGAGAACAGAGAAATCAAAGTCATCACTCAGGGAAGGAGCACTCAGTGATGGGGTCAGGACCTCCGGGAATGGAGATTCCTGGTCGCCGGAATCTCAATTCGAGTTGGAACTCCAGCGGATCAAGTTCAAGCTTGAATTGGTCTAATGAAGGCATGAGAGGAAATCGGTTGCCGAAACTGGATTTCCCGAATTTCGAAGGCACGAATCCGCGCAGCTGGATCCGAAAGGCAGACAAATTTTTCTCCATCTTTGCAATTCCTGAATACCAAAAAGTCGAGATCGCTGCGATGCACTTATCCGACCGAGCAGATATTTGGTTACAGGGATACATGATCCACAAACCAAGAGCACGATGGGGAGAATTCTGTGAAGACATTTGTGCAAGATTCGGAGAACGCGGGGAACCAGAAATCGTGGCCGAATTTAACAAATTGGCTCAAAGCGATGATCTGGAGGCGTACATTGAGAAATTTGAGGATCTGAGAGCATGTATGTTAGCATTCAACCCACATTTGACAGAATCTTACTTTGTGTCAAGCTTCATTAGCGGGTTACGTGAAGAAATCAGGTCCCTGGTACAATTAGGAGCACCATCGTCGATGGCTCGATGCTGAAGGTGTTTGAGCAATCCAGATTGCACTTCAGATCAGTTCAGGCACTCCTACAACTATCGAAGATCCCAAATAGAAATCCAGCGAGTAATGGAGCTGCTTTCAGACCTTCTTGGCAAAGGGAAGGGCCGAGTAAAGATCCAACACCTGCTCTGAAGAATGTCACCAATCAAGTGTCTGATCTCAGCATCAAGAAGGCTCAAGATCTCAAGAAGGGATTATGCTTCCGTTGTGGGGAGAAGTACTTTTATGGCCACAGGTGTAAGACCAACACCTTGTATAGTTTAATGGCTCAAGAGGGCCGTGATGAGCAAATGGAGGAACTACTACCTCACGAATGGAATGAAGATCATGAGGAGATACCTGAGATCTTTGTCCATGCACTGGCTGGTGGAGAATCAGGCACCACCATCAGGGTCAAGGGCTCTATGGTGGGCAAGGAGGTGACTATCTTGATAGATAGTGGCGCCACCCATAGCTTCTTGGATATTAACCTTGCCAAATCTGCAGGTTTTGAAGTTTGCAAGACTGGGTTGATGGTAATCAATACATTAGCTGGCAAAATGTTGAGTGACAGGATCTGTAAGGGATGTGAATGGAATATGCAAGGCAGTAAATACATCTTTGACATTAGATTGCTCAATATGCCAGGTTGTGAGATGATATTGGGGGCTGATTGGCTTGCTAAATTCAATCCTGTGTTGTTTGACTTTATTGCAGTTCAAATTTCTTTCATCAAGAATGGCAAAAAAGTGGTGATTAAAGGAATTAGAGATGAGTTAGGCAGTTCAGAAGCTAGCATCCAAATGCTCTCTGGCAAGATGTTGAGCAAGTTAATCACTTGTGAGCCTCAATTGATGATGGCTGAAATATCACAACCCTGCACTGTGTTCTCTATAGCTGCTACATACCATCCTAGTATAGAGGAGCTATTGGGAAGATTTCCTGATGTTTTTGCTGAGCCAAAGGGGTTACCCCCAATTAGAGGGCATGAGCACTCGATTACCTTGAAGGAAGGAACACCCCCTCTTGCTAGCAGACCATACAGGTATGCTCACTTTCAAAAGGCTGAAATTGAGAAGCAGATCTCTGAGATGTTAAAAGCTGGTGTTGTACAGCCTAGTCATAGTCCCTTTGCTTCACCTGTGTTGCTAGTCAAGAAAAAGGATGGTAGCTGGAGGATGTGTATGGATTATAGAAAACTTAATGAAGCTACTGTAAAGGGTAAATTTCCCATACCTCACATAGAGGATCTCTTGGATGAACTGAGGGGTGCTTCTGTGTTTTCTAAACTGGATCTGAGATCAGGTTATCACCAAGTGAGGATGGTGCCTACTGATGTGGAAAAGACAGCTTTCAGGACACATCATGGCCATTACGAGTTTTTAGTAATGCCCTTTGGCCTCACAAATGCTCCAGCAACATTTCAGAGTTTAATGAATTCAGTTTTCAGTGAGTATTTGAGAAAATTTGTGTTGGTGTTTTTTGATGACATCCTTGTGTATAGCAGCTCGGTAGATCAGCATGTGCAACATCTGGACACTGTGTTGTGTATTTTGAGGAAGCACAACTTGTTTGCAAAGAGATCAAAGTGTGAGTTTGCTCAGTCTCATGTAGAGTACTTGGGCCATATTATTTCAGGAGAAGGTGTAGCTACAGATCCTAAGAAAATTGAAGCCATTGTAGATTGGCCAGTCCCAACATCCTTAAAATCCTTGAGGGGTTTCCTGGGATTATCAGGATATTATAGGCGCTTCATTAAGGGTTATGGAGCCATAGCCAAACCACTTACTGGTCTTCTGAAAAAAGATGCATTCAAGTGGTCTGACACTGCAGAATGGGCATTCTCACAATTGAAGAGCCTTTTGACTAAACCTCCTGTGTTAAGGATGCCAGATTTCTCCAAACAATTTGTTGTGGAAACTGATGCTTGTGACAATGGAATTGGAGCTGTGTTACTGCAGGACAACAGGCCTATAGCCTTCTTGAGTCAAGCCCTCCATGGAAAATCTCTACTCTTGTCCACATATGAAAAGGAGCTACTAGCCATTTTATTAGCTGTTGACAAATGGAGGCATTATCTTGAGCCACAGTTATTTGTCATCAAGACGGATCATCAGCCCTTAAAACACCTCTTAGATCAGAAATTAACAACTCACTTGCAAAGAAAGGCTATGAGAAGGTTGCTAGGCTTGAGCTATTGCATTGCATACAAGAAAGGTGCAGACAACAAAGTTGCTGATGCTCTTTCTAGGAGGGAAGAAGGGATTCCCAGCCAGTGCTTAGCTGTGTCAGTGGTCCAACCTGCATGGATTACAGAAGTGGTGGACAGTTACAAGGAGGACCACCAAGTGCAGCAGCTGTTAGTGGAAGCAGTCACAAATAATAGTGGGAAGTATAGCATCATCAAGGGCATCCTAAGGGTGGACAACAGAGTGTACATTGGTTCATCAACTGATCTGAAGCTCAAGCTGCTAAGGGCCCTACATGAAGAACCAGTGGGAGGTCACTCAGGCATCCAAGGCACCTATCAGAGACTCAAAAGCATTTTTTTTTGGCCTGGCTCGAAAAAGGATGTCATGGAATTTGTTTTGTCTTGTGAAGTTTGTCAGAAAAGCAAATATGAGAATGTGGCTTCTCCAGGTCTACTTCAACCATTAGCTATTCCCAACAGTCCATGGTCTCACATATCTATGGATTTTATTGAAGCATTACCTAAAAGCCAAGGCAGAGATTCCATCTTGGTGGTAGTAGACAGGTTAACAAAGTATGCTCACTTTGTGGGGTTATGTCACCCATTCTCTGCAGAGAAAGTAGCCTCAGCCTTCATGGAAAATATTTACAAGCTCCATGGTTTACCTGAGAGCATTGTGACAGACAGAGATAAGGTGTTCTTGAGCTCCTTCTGGCAACATCTGTTCAAGAGCCTGGGCACAGCTTTGCACATGAGTACTGCTTACCATCCTCAATCAGATGGGCAGACAGAAAGGGTGAATAGATGCTTAGAGACATTTTTAAGGTGTATGTGCTCTGATCACCCTAGGCAATGGTACAGGTGGCTATTCTTGGCTGAGTTTTGGTACAACACCAACTACCATTCTTCTCTGCAGACAACTCCCTACCAGGCTTTATATGGGCATCCACCACCAGTCCTGGGAGTCAATGTGTTCCTTGGCAAGAACTTGGATGCATCCACCTGGTTTCAGCAAAGACAGTTCATGCTCAACCATATCAAGTTTCAGTTACAGCAAGCTCAAGCTCGTATGAAACTTTTTGCTGATCAGCACCGCTCAGATAGGGAATTCCAGGTGGGAGATTGGGTTTATCTGAAACTCCAACCATATAGGCAAGCTTCTGTAGCAGTACGAACAAATTTGAAGCTTTGTGCCAAGTATTATGGGCCATTTAGAGTAATTGCTCGTGTAGGAATGGTAGCCTACAAGCTGGAACTACCACCTACTGCAGCTATCCACCCTGTCTTTCATGTGTCTCAGCTAAAAAGAAGGGTGGAAAGACAGACCATGCTAGTAGATACATTGCCTATCACTGACGAGGAAGGTGAAATTATGAGAGTTCCAGAGGCTGTGTTGGACAGCAGGGTCACATATCTAGCAAATGGTGAACCAGTCACTGAGTGGTTGGTCAAGTGGACTAACTTAGGTGAGGATGAATCCACCTGGGAGCCTGCAGGACATGTGCTCCACCAATTTCCAGATTTCCAACTTAAGCCTTGAGACAAGGCTTTTTAGAGGGGAAAGCAATGTAATGTACCACTCCTATATAGCCTAAGTGTAGATGGCAAGAGCAATGTATGTAGGCTATAAATAGGGGAAGAGATGTAAGTGGACGTTGTTGAATATGATGATGAATTCCCTCTCCTTTCTATCTCTCTATCTCCCTCCTTCCTCTATCTCCCCTAACTAACTCTCCCTCTCTTATGTATCCCCGTCCCCTTTCTGTTACTTCCCTCCATCACCAATTCACCCAACCAGTAACCCCAGAACCTCCCCTAAACACTACACATTTAAACAATGTTATAGTGATATTATTATTACTGAGTAATTTAAAATATTTATATTTATGTATTATACTTTACATAAGATTTTTAAAAAATAATTTTCTGAGATAATTATAAGATATATTTGTTGTAAAGTTTTTTTAATGATTTTTATCTTAACATTTATTAATATTTTATAATATTTTTATATATAATATTTTTGTTTTAAAAAATGCGCCATGGCGCGGGAATCGTACTAGTTTATGTCATTTTGCTACTCAAATGTTTACCATGAACGTGACTAGTTATTTTAATTTACAAATGGTATATTTGTCACAATTATCTTTGATTTGGAATTACATGAAATAAAAAATAAAAATGGAACCTAGTTAGTTTCAAAATTTGAGTACATCTTTTATGTCTTTTAATTAAAAAAATCTATGTAAGCACCCCACTAATCCATATATCTCGCTATATGTCTTTTTAATTAAATAAAAATTTCGATGTAAGCACCCCATTAGTCCACGTTAGTGAGATAGGTGGTACATGTCACTAACCGCAACTAAACCCCGGAGTTGGTGATTATTTTTGTATTTTTTTAAGTTCGTTCCACCGACCGCAACTATACCTAAAGTTCGTGCTATTTTATGCAATTTGCCCAAAAAAAAAATTGAGATTTTGAGGTTTTAAAAAAAATTATACATTTTTTTTAACGGACTCTGCATATCATTCCCTAAAATAGAGAAAGAAAAAAAAAAGTAAATCCTCCAAAATTAAAAGTTTTTTCAAATCTTGAGAAAGTTATTAGAGTTTGAGCAAAAATAATTATTTGAATAATGTGTCTTTTGTTTTTAATTTTTGAAAATTTTTAACGTTAGTAGATAGTATATTCTTATAGTGCAATGGAAAATGTGATGTTAGCAATAATGACTGCCTCGTTCACCTTTTGGGGTCAGTCTTTATTGCTGCCGCATGGGGTGATTTCGCAGCTGAATTCGTTATGTTGTAAGTTCGTCTTACAAGGTAAAATTGAAGGGAAACCGAATTTACCCCGGAATGACCGCTCTTTATTTACCAATTCGATCAAGGAAGGAGGCTTGGGCGTCACGGACTTGGAGGCGTGGAATAAAAGCATGTTCTCCCTCCTTATTAGAGATGTGGCTCGGCAGAAGCCGTGTATTTGGAATAGATGGGTTCAAGCGGTTCGCTTACGAGGGCTGAGCTTGTCGAAGTTGAGGTTAAAGTCTATGATACTTGGCTTTGAAAAAGCCTCATCCACCTCAAGGATGAGCTCCGGGATAATGGAGATACCGAGCTGCAGCTATAGCTTTCAAATTCCACCATTTGCACTTTGAGAGGCGCCAGAAGCTTATATGATATTCTTCGTTGTCGAAGTCCTTTGGTGGATTGGGGCAATTTGTTATTGAAAGACCCCCAATCTCGAAAATGGTCTTTTATAGCTTGGCTTGCCATAAGGAATAGGCTCCATACAAGGAGGATCATTAAGCATTGGAAGGGCATGGAGGTTGCTGCTTGCCCGCTACGTCGGGAGGAGGAGGAATCTGAGTCCCGCCTGTGGTTCCGATGTTGAGTGGTCCGTTAAATCCAGACTAGGATGTGGGCTTGGATTGGCCTTCCTATGAGAGATGGGGACATCGAAGATTGGGTGCGTTGGTTTGCTAGCGAGCTGGAGAGCAGCAGACGAAAGACGTAGTTCAAGTCTAAATTCTTAGTATTTCTTGCTCTTATTTATTTTACTTGGCAAGCTATAAATGTGATTGTATCTAATGGAGATATTTGTAATCATTTGCCATGTGCGAACAAAATTATCAAATCATGCAAATTTAGGATATTCGTGAGGTGTAAAGGCAAAACACCCATGGATAGGCGATGGCTTAGGAGACTAATGTAGTTAGACTTTTGATGGTTTGTTGATGTTTGGAGATATATAGGAGAGGTAGGGGATAGTAGTGATATACGAGCGTATATCACTACTAACCCCTACCTCTCCTATATACCGCCAAAAATCAACAAACCATCAAAAGTCTAACTACGTTGCCTCCCCCGTCCACTTTTTCTTTTGCCGGGGGGAGGGGTTGGCTTCGGCTATCTTGAGCTCAGTCCTTTAATGAGCTTCTTGTAAATTTTCTTTTACATATCTATATATTTACCAATTCAAAAAAAAAAAATTGATGTTAGATATCTTATGCATTGTCAGGTTAGTATCAGGTGGGCTTCTGCTTAGTATATGAAACTATTTTTAGAAACAATATTTGGTGCTTGACTTTTTAACACGGTTTTAAATAAGGTTAAAAATTACATAAAATATCAATTCTTTAACTTTTATCCCACATCCATAAGTTTACCCCATTACTATTTTTTTAACTTTAATTATACCCCACCGCATATTTTAACCAATCAAAACTTAACCCACTTAATAAATAAAAAAATAAAAAATCTCACTTTTATTAATTTTATAAAATAAAATAGGATGGGGGAGGGGTTGGGTTTAACCCATCCCACTAGGGTTGCCCCTTCCCCTTGGTGGAATGGGTTTTATCCCACACCCATGGGTTTACCCCTTAGGTGGAATGAGGGAGGAGAAAACACATGGGTGCTGATGCTCTAAAGGCAAAACACCGATGGATAGGCGATGGCTTCGGCTATCTTGAGCTCAGTCCTTTGATGAGCTTCTTGTAAATTTCCTTTTACATTTCTATATATTTACCAATTCAAAAAAAATGTGACGTTAGATATCTTATGCATTGTTAGGTTATTATCAGGTGGGCTTCTGCTTACCAAAAATGATTTTAAAAAAGAAGGTAAAAATGCGATTATTAGGGGTGGTGGGAGAGGAAAAGTTTGATCCTTAATCCTCGATTTAAAATTTGGCACTTTAGATCTTCCTTGATTTATCGGTAGAGTTACTTTGAAATTTTATCAAAACACATTCCATTTTTTGGAAATTCAATTTCAAATATTTGTGCATTTAGAGCTCAAATAGTCTTGTTGAATGTTATTTGGATGTAAATAAATCACCTTAAAATAGAACTCTATTGCTACTCTCTTCTTTCATCGTATTTGGTGCTTGACTTTTTAACACGGTTTTAAAAAGGTTAAAAATTACATAAAATATCAATTCTTTATTTTTTTCAATAAGCTCATATAAAATTATTTTAAAAATTGATATTTTGCACTATAGTTTTTAATTTTTTAAAAACCATGTCGAAAAGTCAACACAAAAACATAATAAAACTTGTATTATGATGTAATTTTTTTGCACGAAGCTCATAAACTATTATACTTCCTATAATTTGTAAAAAGCTCAATAAAATATAGGTCATAGTGGTGAGACAAGCGACTTTTGTTATTGATTTTTAAAAATAATTTCATAATTATTAGTATATGAAACTATTTTTAGAAACAATATTTTAAAAAGTTTTCAGTTTTTCAAAAAAATGTACTAAAAAAATTAAACGACCTATATTTTTATACGAAAATAATATTTTTATATTTATTTTGATAAATAGATAGCGGCGAACCGGATTTTTATAATACTTCGTACGTATTTTCTGAACTTGTAAATATATATAAGAGGGGTATAATCAAGTTACAAAAATACGCAGATCAAACCAAGGGTCCCGTGAGAAAAAAAATGAGACGTATGCCTCCCAAAAAAAACCCCAAAATATACCCCTCCCCTAAGAATCTGAATAACTCGATAACTAGCCCTCTATAACTTCGTACGTATTTCTGGATCCGGATTCTCTCCTAAGCTAATCTTCCTAATATTTACCTAATGCTTTGATCTCAACCGTTCAAAAAAACGAACGGCTAAGATTACATATTTTAATTAACCCCAAATTCTCAAAACCATCTCTCATCAAACCGTCAGCCACGACGCCTCTTGCTCTTGGATCTGGATGCTCCCCCGTCGGCCGTCAGGCGCTTGCTCTTGGCCCTCACAAAGTCACAATCCTCTCGCTCTCTCCATCGATGTATCTCAATTACAGCTTCTCTAATGGTTTCTTTTCCTTTCTCTCGAATTCATAAGTGTCGTCGTTGCGCAGTGTCTCCCAATCCTCGCATTTTTGTTTCCTCTTCATCCGATTTTCCGCTCAGATTGACGAAGGATCAGGGGGAGTTCGACGGGAGATGAAGAGAGGAGTTGTTGAACTAGCCTCTCCATCCGATTTGAGGATGAGGATACCACAGTTGCTGGCAGCAATCAATCGCTGTCATAGTCTCGTGCGCAGGTACGATCATCTTTTTGTTTAAGTTGTGTAATTGCACTTCAAATTTGGTGTTTTTGTTCTCCATGTTTGCTCCATATCTCGAAAACAAAGCCAATGTCAATTGTCAATGCTTAGACCACAAATTTGGTGTGTTTGTTCTCCATAGTTTGTAGTTTGGTATACTGTTTGTATGTCAGTACACAAACCTAATTTTGAACTTGTATTGCAAAGTTATCTCTTTGAACTTGTATTGCAAAGTTATCTTGTATCACCACCCTTCCACTTTATATTAAATCCTAATTTTGTCTCAATGGGATCCAATCATTTTTTGAAGCTGGCATATATTGCATCTTCATTGATGGTAGCATAGTAAAGAATTGGTTTTTTCTTGATTCTTGATTTGTAGCTTATGGATATTGAGTTGACTTTTGGTAGCATAGTAAAGAATTTGGGGCAATACTTAAGAAATGAGTGTTGACTGTTGAGCATTGCTAACTTTGATAGGTCACCAGAATCAATGTGGTTAGTTGATGACTTGATGAGTATAAACTAATGCAGCAAATTTTGACCCACAATGCCACCCACGGCAGTATAATCTGATGTTGATTGTTGCTTATCCCGAAAGTTTCATTGCGTAGCAAACGATACCTCTAACATGATAAACTTTAAAGTTGCCTCTTTTGTCACTTGTTATTTCTTATAATGGTTTATGTATTGGCTTGGAAACCCTTTCTTACATGCCCAAATATGCCCGTTGTCTCCTTGGATGAGAAAAATAAACTATATATCATACTAAGGTTATCAGTTTATCACTAACTAGAGTCACTGCATCATTGAGTGGATAACTTGACATGAACTCTTATGGTTACTCTTTAGTGATGCGTCATTTGACGATTACGGAACTTAAGTATGTGTATGCCTCAAGACTAGAACTGCAACTCTGCAAGTGTGGGTGAATGTTTAAATAGTTTCCTAATATTGCCTGCATATTTTGTTGATTCTGTTCGTGGCATTTTGTTTCCTAATATTGCCTTGTTTCTTTCGCAACAGGTTGAGGGAAAGACTGTCAAAGCACAGATATGGGACACTACAGGCCAAGAGAGATATCGAGCTATCACAAGTGCTTACTACAGGGGTGCTGTGGGTGCTCTCCTTGTCTATGACATAACCAAGCGGCCAACATTTGATAATGTCCAGAGGTGGTTGCGTGAGCTGAGGGACCACACAGACTCTAACATTGTCATTATGATGGCTGGAAACAAGTCCGATCTAAAGCATCTTAGAGCTGTCTCAGAGGAGGATGGTCAATCCTTGGCTGAGAAGGAGGGCCTCTCGTTTCTTGAGACGTCTGCGCTGGAAGCAGTTAACGTTGACAAGGCATTTCAAACAATTATGACAGAGATCTATCACATAGTTAGTAAGAAAGCATTGGCAGCCCAAGAAGCTGCCGGAAACCTCCCAGGTCAAGGGACCACCATTAACGTTGGCGATGGCTCAGGGAATCAGAGTAGAGGATGATGTTCTAGCTAAACTGGGTAATTCGGATAGAAAAAACAAAAGGATAGGTAGCAAGCAATCAGGTTCTTTTTACTGTGTCTCCCATTTGCCTTTCCCATGTCCAATTCTTATTCATATCTTCTTCTTTTTACTGTGATCAGAAGTTTGTGAAAGTGAAGAAGCTGCAGAACTATTATTAGCTCAGAAGATATGACAGTAAAGCAACACAAATTTTGTTTTCCCACCGGATATGACAGTAAAGCAACACCAATTTTGTTTTCCCAATTTGCAATTTGTATGCTTTGTTCGGTTTTTATATTAACAAGTAGCCTATTAGCTCAATTGGTAGAGCATTGTGTTTGCACACAAAGATGTGGGTTCAACTCCCACATAGGCTAATATATTCTCTTTGTCAAACTAATGTAAAGTGACATGCATATTCATGAAAATGTGCCTGATGCTGACAACAACAATACAGTACATGAATTTTTTGAAAATGTGCAGCAAGCTGAATCCTCACAGGTACAGTCACCAACAGATAATGAAGCTGAAGATTCAGTGTGCAACAACAACAATCAACAACAGGCACATCAGCAAATCGAGCCCATAAGAAGATCAACAAGCAGGAACATAAAATTGTTTTACCAACAGGACACCAACAAACTAATGTTCAGACTGGTTGAATCAATGCAAAATTTCCTACATAGTATTATTTGAAAATGACACCGAAAACTAAAAATATATCCGTAGACTAGTTTTCCTCATTATTTGTAGATCCTTGGCCTGCAGAAGGAGGTTGTATGCTATTTGATTGAGTAGATGCTTGTGAACTTGGCCCAAAGAATTCTTGATGAGGTAACCAAGGCATTTGGTTCATCATGTTCAACTCATGTGGATGCATCTGTCAAAATACCAATAAGGAACAAATAGAGGATGACAAAACTAAAACATTTAATCACACACACTCACATTGTATGAAGGAAGGAGCATTGACATATATCCACCACCCGTAGCAACTTGAGGTTGAGGTGAAGAAGGTATAAGAGATTGGTTCACATCGACATTATTTTTTGGAACTCCATGTCCCTATAATTATACAGAATTAGAGTATTGATTCAGTAAATAATACATATTTAGCAAAAGGTAAAGAAGGTTTTCAACTCATTACCTTTGCAGTCTTCTTTTTGCTTTTGTTTAACTTAGTTTCAAACTCTCCCTTTGGTCTACGCTTCCCACGATGAGTTACTTCTCTCTTCTTAAATCCTTTTGCATTCAAAGTTAGAGGATCATTAGATGAATCAACCAACAAACACTGCTGGTATTGATCTTCCACGACTTTGTCACCGTTTATTTGTAAACGTAACACATCTTCAACCATCTTTGATAACTTATCAACCTCAATACTAGCTAGCTGATATGCCTTCTCACTTTCTGATGCTCTAGATGCTATGCGAACCAGTTTAGAACATAGACTTCTATATCGAGATGTCTGTTTCATTCTTGGATTTGATACAATCTCCTGTCCATGCATATCTTTCACAACACTATCAACCCTTGCATTTTTTGTCCACCTCTTCAAGATATATTGCTCAGGTATCCTTTTTATTAGTGCAGTCTCTCTTCCTTCTGCCATGACTTTAATACAATGCCTACACAAGACACCTACAATCTCAAACATCCTACAACTGCAAGATACAGTAAACTCCCCTTCTCTTATTACTACTCGCTCCTTAGTGAACCCATCTCTCACAACAGTGAAGATAAATTTCTCACCACTAGACACACACTTCGTAATAGAAGACTTCAAAGAATCTTCAAACTGAGCCTGAAAGACTTTGAATATCACTTTAGTGTAAATTTCTCGTGCATGTATCAATAAGCTTACCTCCATTTTGCAGTGAACAGTGCGGAAAACTAGATCATACTCAGCTTCCAGTTCTTTATAGCGCCTATCATATAACACTCTTTCAAAGTGAGCAAAAAACTCGGGCAATTGCAGGTCTGATTTCAAATACCCCTTCAAAGTAGCATTAAGGCTTTCACTAAGTTGTGTAGTTTGCATTCCTGCGGACCATGTCCACTTGACATATGCATGCGCCCATTTTTTTCTTATTGCATATGTTGCATCCAACCAAGGATCATCATGTACATCATACTCGTCAAGCATGGACTGCCAAGCACTCACAAACTCATCCTCTTCTTCAATCTCATAAACAAATTTGCTGAACACATTAGCTTCATGCTCACGGTGGTCCCGAAATAGAAAACCTACTTTCTTTAGAGCATTTTGCATCAAATGCCATATACAAAGACGATGGTAAGTATCAGGCATCACATGTAACACAGCCTTAGCTATTGCCGCATCTTGATCAGTAAAAATAGTTTGTGGAGGCTTCCCACTCATTGCCTTAAAAAAGGTCTCAAACAACCATATAAAGGATGCAGCAGTCTCATCATACATTAGAGCAGCTCCAAATATAACAGTCTCCTTGTGATGATTTAGTCCAACAAATGCTGCAAATGGCCGATTTGCTTCATTCAGTTTGTACGTAGTATCAAAACTTACCACATCCCCAAATAAGCTATAGTCCATAATCATTTTTGCATCGGCCCAGAAAATGTTGGTGATATGCTCCTCGGTATCCAGCTGCATCTCATAGAAAAACGATGGGTTTTCCAACATTTGCTTTGAGAAATATTCCATTAGAAAACCAGCCTCTCCGAATTTCAACTTCTTTTGCCGAACACTTCTAAGATAATTCTTATGGTCTTGCTTTGTAAATCCCAATGACTCCCTTCCACCAGCCTGTTGACCCATTAACTCAAATGCACATTTTGGAGGGAGTCCAGAATTTGCAGTAAGGTCTATAAATGCACTATCTGTAGTTTTCACAAGTCGTTGAGATGGCATCATATGCACAACATCTTCACCGACAGGAGGATGATTATGCTCTTCAGTAAAACGATAAACATGATACTTACCAGTGCGCCTATCTAGCTTAATCCCCATATGTGCTCCACATCCCGTCCTTGTATGTGCTCTTGGATTTTTTGTTAAATCATCTCTCTTATCATGCTTTCGAAAACCTTTCTTACAACATACAAAAGTTCTGGAAGTCAATACACCTTGTTTATCCTTAGGACCGGCTTCTCTTCTAATACTAAACCCCTCATTGCATCCGTACGCATTATAAAATTGGTATGCAGCAGCCTCGGATTCGAAGGTCATATCAATTCTAGGTTTCGCCGATTCTTTTGATTGTTCCAAATGATCGATACTTTCTTCTACTGTTTTTTCCATTCTCAAAATCTGAATTGAACAATCAAAATAAAAAAAAATGGAAGAAGTGTGAGGCTGTGAGCATAGAATAATTGAACAATCATCTATACTTTATTGGTTTCGTGTTTTCATGTTTATTTTTACTATCTTAATCATTCACTAATAAACTAAATAAGCTTAAGCATTTGACTTTACAGTAACTTCTTTACGTCAATTAATTTAACTTTACACTAATTAATTTGATCTTAATCAATGAAGCAAAAAAGAAAGGAATGAGTTTCTCGTATATACACTATTAATTGAAGTCTAGGCTAGAAGGTTGTAGAGCTGTGTTTCTAATTCAACTAATTTAACAAAAATTGCAATGCATCACAGAACAAATACGTACCTTGCCCTGCAACTTTAACCAAAGCTTTCAAGGTGGAAGGCAATGGTATGGTGGTCGACGTGCTGGACCGTAACCGTGATGACTCGGCTTTCAAGGTTGAAGGCAATGGTGGTCGACAGTAACCGTGATGATCACTCCGCTCTCAAGGTTGAAGGCAACAGTGGTCGACGTACTGGACAGTAACCGTGATGACTCGGTGTTGAAGTAGGGTTTACTGATCGGTGATCGGTGAAATTGCTTGATCGATTAGTTTTTTAATTAATTAATTCACTTAATTAAATTTATTTATAAGGGAATTAATCTTGACCATTCATATACTTGAACGGTTGTGATTAGGCTATTAGGAAAATATTAGGCAAGGGGTGATTAGGAGAGAATCTGGATCCCGTATTTCTTTTCTTAGCAAAATGGAGGGAGAATCTCCTTTTGGCGTAGCGGTGAGGAAAAAAATTTGAAAATGTAATGGTTTAAGACCGTTAAGGAAGAGGAGTACGTACGGCGTTGGCTAACCGTTAAGAATCTTCCTTTTTCCCTTTTTTGGCTTTATTCTTTGGGGTTTACTATTTACACGGTTAAAATATCGCGTTTTACACGGTCTAATCTGCAAATGCGGAGTGCGGATGCGCACTTATTTTTTTTATTTTTTTTTTCAATTCACCAAATCCCACCAACAGGCTCCTCGTCTTCTCCAATAATCCAACCACCATCTCCGATGTAATCATCCACGGCCGCCTCCGACGCCGCCGCCGCCCGTCACTAATCCCCTGGAAATCCGGTGACACGAACCTGAATCCGCTTCCCGACCTCGTTGAAATCGCAAGCGAACGTCCTCCAAATTGACGTCGGCGGTGGAATGGTCTGAAACCCTAAATTGAAAAGAGGGGGTACAAAGGAAGAAGAAGCGGATCTGCAGTGCTCTGGATCTTGTGATTCACCGCCGAATTCGAAGTGGATCTTGTGATTCGCCGCCGAATTCGAACTGGATCTTGTGATTCGCCGCCTAAGTGGAAACTAACACAGCCGCCTCTTTCAAGCAGATGAAGTCGGGGTGCCGAACAAATCGACCGGGTTGATGATTGCGCGTACGCCTGGAGGCCGGTCCATGGGGGAGAGAGTACAGGTCCGCCCGGAGCCGACGCCGATTCGCAATGAGGCGAGGAGTACAAAGGAAGAAGAAGCGGATCTGCAGTGCTCTGGCGGGCCCCACAAACTTCGCGTACCCGCACTACGCATTTGCAGTTTTTTACCGTGTAAAGTGCGAAAAATTAACCGCGTATATAGCAATCCCGTATTCTTTTTTCTTAATCTCTAGAAATGGTTGGCGGAAATTTATTTGAATAATTAATTTATCTCAATTATACTACTGTACCTATTTGTATAGGAGTTTGAAGCAATAAGTCCATATTTTTTTAATAAGATTTTTGTATGTAAGATAATCTTATTTAAATATGGATTTTCCAGAACAATATACGGAGTATTTTTATTTTATTTTTTACAAATTAAAAGTCATTCTATGATTAAATACATGATTAGTGTTAATGACTTAATGTAGATGTATAAGTAGTAACAAAGTAATTATGAAAGCGTGTAGTGGAGGATGGGGCAAGGCAAGGGGCTTTGTGTAGGGACACGACGAGTTATGGTATTTGTTTGTGGGTTTGGGTTTGGTTTGTAAAGCTATAATCCAAGATATTCATAATCAAGATTGGTTTTCTTTGATGGAGTGATAGGTACTCCGTAAGAAATAAGACCATATTTAATCCTTTTTTATAAAGAGAAAATAAAAGTCACATCCTCTCAATTTCTAACAGTTTTCATGTTAAAAATTTGATATAACCATTTATGATAATTGATAAACCTTGAATTGGTAAATAAAGAGGAGCTATATTCGGGGTTCGAACCGGGAACCTATGGATACTACCCACAAGTCCTTTCCGATGAATCATTCCGGAATGGTTTGATAATTGATAAACCTCTTTAAACAAAACTAGATAATATAGAAAGCACTTTATACTTTCTTCAAAACCACTATTTTGTTTTGGAAAATGAAATAAGATATTTAGAGATGCTTTTAGAATACATTGATTTGTATAGTATTGGCTATTGACCAATATAATCTCTAGCTAACAGGAAAAATATTGTGGATTGTTTTAGATAGGCTATTATATGAACTTAATAGCTCGAGCTTAATTTGAAAAAAAAGGCTCAATTTGAGCTCATTCACTTACCTAAATAACCCAAGTCTGAATGGGATTTCAAGCTCGGTTGATAACTCGCCTGGTTCAATTTAAACTCAAATAGCTCAAATTTTCTAGAATTTATAAAATTTTCTATAAATTAATATGTGACGACCAAGTAGAACCGCATAAAACTCGAAAAAAACTCGAATTGAGCTTGATCCAGGCTTGATAAAAAAAATAGGCTCGTGTTAAAATTGGGCTCAAGCTCATTTAACAAACGAATCAAGTTTTAAAATGTCAAACTCGGTTCCTTCAACTCAAATAACTACTCTAATTTTAGGTTGTATTTGGATTCGAGTTTTCAGTTTTTTTCACAAATAAGCCTATCTGAAAAAGTAGCCCAAATAAGCTCAAATTTAGGATAAGGCTATGTTTGGTGGGGTGTGTGGGTGGGGGTTTGTGAGGTTTGAGGGGTTCAAAAAAAATACCTGGAAGTGATGTTTGGTGGGAGGTGAAAGAGAGGGATGTTTGGTGGGAGGTGCAAGAGAGGGTGAGGGAGGTGTAAGTGGGGTTTTTTTTTCCAAAAAAATGGAACAGTAAAGGGGAAGGTTTGAGAGGTTTCCTTTTTAGAAGGAGAGAAATGAGGGGTATTTTAGTGAGGGTAGTTTTGCCTTTTTCATCACAAAAACACATCCAAACCTTATTAATACCAAACACCATTCATATTTTTTTTTAAAAAATCTCTACCTTCCCCACCTCCATAATCTATATATAAAAAAAAAACTCCACCTCTAAAAAAACCTCTACCTCCCAAAAATCCCCTTATTGTCAAACACAGCCTAAATAGTACAGTGAACTGAAGTTAGGACCCGAATCGGCCCAATCAATTGCTTTGGCAATTTTTCCCATCCAGGCCCAGCCCGGCCCATAATTACATACGGCACAGTTTGTACATTTTTACAACACAAGCAAAATGTGCAACTATGAGCCATCCAAGCAAGAATTCAATTATTGTATGCTAAAACCCTTCACCTTTGCCAATCTTCACAAGGACCTGCCATGTTTAAAGTTGCCTCTAGAGGACTCGTTTCCGAGCTCTCGCTTGCTTGCTTGTTGTCGATGATCAAAGCTCGTCCTCTTGTCGAATACGAACCCCCTTTTTTTGTTACCTTAATACGCTCATTCTTTCAAGATTTTTTCCTGCTGATGAAACCAAAAACACATTGCGAAAAAGGACCCATTAGCTGAGCACATATCAGCACCATGTCCTGAGGCCAAGGAAAGCAAACGAAAACTCACCAAGCGATGATGAAGGAACCACCACAACATTCATAGGAAAAGTGTTCGGAGGAAGCTGCAAGCGAAGGGGGCAAAGCTTGCCATCCAAAGGGCTACAAGTGCAAACGATGATATCCTTAATGCCGGTATATTTCTCCAACTTACTAGCCAATTCCTTCACATCGGATCCATTGAAGTTCAGGGAGTAACCTTGCGCATTCTCGTCACTGACATTGCCATGGTCGTCGACGATTTGGTAGTAGATGACCCTGCCCTTCCCACCCAATCTTGGTGGTGAATGAAATACCATAGAATCACTTGACTGCCATGACAAGCAAAAATGCCACAAAATGAGATATTCCTATTTACCTTCAATCCCAACAAAGAAAATAGAGTGATTTACATTTACATTGGGTTAGTAATAGTGTTTTAAAAAGCGCTATGCAGATCCTAGGCTGTGAGAGACCGTCTAAACATGCCTAGGCGCCCGCCTAACCTTAGGCAGAGGGGATCACCTAGCGGCTAGCGCCTAGGCACGATTTTGAGAACGGTGGTTAGTAAATAACCACCATTGAACACTATTTTGTTAAAAATGTCATCAATGTTGGGAAAATACGACATTTTTTACGAGGAAAAGCTCAAAGGTGGTTGTTTACTAACCTAAAAATAACTCGTGAATTTTTTTATAACTTTTGAAACTATGTATGATTAAGGGCCTCTTTGGCACAAGCTTATTAGAATTTTTCAAAGAGTTGAGGCAAAGCTATTTGCGGTTTTCATCTAAATTATAATATTAAGCTAGATTATAATCTTAAGCTAAATTAATCTCTGCGCGCCAAACATGCCCTAAGTTTAAACTAGTCTAAATAAAGAGTGGTTAAAGGTGATTCTAAATAAAGAGTGGTTAAAGGTGATTTAGTGAAATGGTAATACCTCTTGCCTAGAACACTCATTGGCTCTGCTTGAGGACGAGCTCAAGCTAGTCTCCGAGCTGAACGAATCGGAATCCGCCGCGCGACAAGGCTGCACTACAGGGAGCTTGATAGGAGGCGGTGGTGGTGTCATCGGCGCAATCACAGGCGGGGCAATATTCAAGTGATCGGAACCGTTCGAGGCCTCGATGACTTGGACGTCCCAGAGGACCCAATCAAGGGTGGCAGCGCGGTGCGGGACGTCGTGGGTAACCGAGTTACGCCACGGAGGGAGGCCGCCGTTGGCTCGGAGGAAGGTGCCAGTGCTGACAGCGCGTAGCTTGACGCGGTCTCCGCCATCGGCAACAGGCTCCCACTGGACGGAGGAGTCGAGGCAGAGCGTCTGGAGGACCTTGCAGCCGGTCATGCCAAGGAGGAAAGGGTGGTTGGATGCGGAGAGGTACTTGCCGTGGCAGCTCTTGAGGCGGATGATGGCGGAGGAGGGGACGAGCTCGACGCTCCAGCAGGTCGTCCCTGAGGAACCGGTGCGGTGTTGGGTGACGGAGGTTTCGTCTCCACCGGCGTTGAGGTACTTGTCGTGGTGGCTCCGGAGGCAGACCGTCTTGGCATTGGTGAAGAAATCCATGCCCGACTGTCCAAATGAAATAAATTAAAAATGTATCGATCAATCACGGAGAAATATCACAACAATACATAATTTGTGTAACAGGTGATTTTAAGAGATACATGATCCTTTATATCAATCGATCTTGACATTAGTTCTTCAAAAACGCTATTCATCGAATCGTATTGATTGATTAGTTCATCCTATATTTATGATTCAAGTATCGTCGAGAAATTCGACCAAATTGATTGAACTCAACTAAAACTCAATTTTGTTTTTTATTTATCAATTCACAAAATTGATTTGACTTTAAGTTGTCCAACAAGTGACACAATTGTAACTCGAATTGACATGACTTAGGGCTCGATCAATATTAATATGAATGATTCGATTCGATTTGACTCGATCCGAGAAACTGACCGAACTCAACCAAATTGAAGTATCGAACTAAGTTGAACACGACACGAACTCAATAATGATTCACCACGAACCAGATGAGTTCAAAAGTATTGAAATGAGTTCAGAAATTAAGTTCATCGGATGTACGAACCTTGATGACTGACGCCGTGTGCGTCGGGGACGCCCGGAACGAGTCGGAGGCCAATAAATCCTCGAACGACGATATTTCCGACCCCGCAAAACTCATAGCCGGCGAAAGCACTTTCCAGTTGTCACACAACTCCTCTTCCTGCACCTCCACGGGCTCCAAATCCCACAGCGTCCAGTTACTCGTCGGCCCGCTCACCGGCAAATCGTGCGTGATGGAGTTCCTCCACGGCGGCATCCCGCCGTTAGCCCTCAAGAACTTCCCATCGCCCTTCGCCGCCGTCCTTAGCCTCATCTGAAACCCGTCCCTCTCCGCCTTCCAATCGACCGAGCCTTTTCCATCGGCTTCCTTCAAAGACGACTGGATCACCTTTCTCCCGGTCATTCCGAGTAGGAAGGGGGCGTCGGAGGCCGTCAGGTAGAGTCCGGTGTCGTGATTGCGTAATCGGACCGCGCCGGATACCGCAGGGGACGGCTCGACGAGCCAGACGGAGCGGCGGTGCGTGGCGGAATTGCGGCTCTGGCGAACGGTTAGGCGATCGGCGTCGGCGACTAGGTACTTGTCGAGGTGGCTCCGGAGCTTCACCGCCTTGGATTTGACGATCTCCATTGGAGGCGAAGGTGTGTGCGGGGAGGAGAAATTGGAGAATTTGAAGTGCGACGGTTAATTCAGACTTCAGTATGTGGCTTTTGGGAAGGGGTAGGTGGAAAATATCGGAGGGTTTGTGGGGGTATTTTGGGGAATTACTTTAGTCAGAGGATTGACTTTGGCATTGGGGATTGACTTGACCCCTTGAGCTTCTCGGATGCTGTTACCGAAGACGAAATACGGAGTATACAATTTGTGATTTTTTTTTAAAAACATTTACTTAAACAAGTCGTCGATATACGATTATTGTTAAACCCCTCAAGTAGTTATGTTGTTGGTAAGATAAATCGTGAAAGGTAAGTCGTCGATATACGAAGGAGAAGGAAGTGGATGATCTTGAAAATCGATTTAGAGAAAGCATACGACAGGATACGTTGGAAGTTCCTGCGCGAAACTCTAGAGGAGGCTGGCTTGCCTTCGACGCTCATCGAAGTAATCATGAGAAGTCAAACAAGCGGTAAGGTTGAGGTAATCTGGAATGGAGATAAAGCTGGTGGGTTCTCCTCGTCACGGGGTATCCGCCAGGGCGATCCCCTATCACCCTACTTGTTCGTCCTTTGTATGGAACGACTGTCTCAAATCATCGAAGGGGCTGTTCGGGATGGGTCTTGGAAACCGATCAAGGTGGGTGAAGTATCTCTAT
Source organism: Persicaria maculosa (assembly GCA_963922045.1). Classification (NCBI taxonomy): domain Eukaryota; kingdom Viridiplantae; phylum Streptophyta; class Magnoliopsida; order Caryophyllales; family Polygonaceae; genus Persicaria; species Persicaria maculosa. The sequence continues at coordinate 12,767,956 of OY998256.1, forward strand.
CCCATATATTTTTCGCCGACGACTTGGTTCTCCTAGCGGAAGCTTCGGAAGAGCAGGGTAATGTGATCAAACGGTGCCTAGAAGCCTTTTGCACACGCTCGGGGGAAAAGGTAAACTATGGGAAGAGCACTGTTCTGTTTTCCAGGAATGTAGGAAGTAATGTGAAACAAGAGGTTAGCCGTCGATTGGGAATTGCAGTTTCGACGGACTTCGGCAACTATCTCGGGGTGCCGACATCGTGTGGTCGTATGACAGCTGAGAGGTACAACTACTTGCTTGACAAGATCTCCTCGAGACTCCAAGGATGGAAGGCCAAATCACTGTCTTTCGCAGGTAGAGTTACCCTCGCTAATTCCGTCCTCACAAGCCTTCCGTTGTATGTCATGCAGTCAAGTTTTGTGCCCAGAACCTTATGCGATGCGATCGACCAGAAAATTAGAGGGTTTGTCTGGGGGTCGTCGAGTGAGTCAAAGAAGATCCATCTGCTCCGCAAAGAGGTGATCACTAGGCCGAAGCTGGAAGGAGGTCTGGGGATTCGACCCATGAGAGCTACAAATCAAGCTGTACTTGGAAAGCTAAGTTGGCGTCTTCTACAACAACCGAACAGTTTGTGGAGCCGAGTGATCAGGAGTAAATATTGTAAGGGCCGGCGGGACGTCGACATGTTTGAACGGAGAGCTGGCGGGTCGAGAGTTTGGAGGGCTGTGCTGCACGGGGCAGAATTGATAACGCCAAACCTGCGATCTGACATTGGTAATGGGATTTCAACGTTGTTTTGGCTGCACCCTTGGATTAGTGATCATCCTTTGATTTGACTCTGCAATCTCAGCAGTTCCGGACACCATCTGCGGCGCAACGGTGGCGGAGATGTGGGCGGGAAGCACTTGGAATTGGCCATTACTTGCTCAATTCCTCCCGGCTGATGTGCTATTGAAATTGCAACCGATTCAGGTGAAGAATGAGGCCCACGCTCATGACAAATTCATATGGGGTCTTGATCAGTCGGGAGTTTACTCAACCAAGTCCGCGTTGAAACTCTTAAGGGGAAGTTCGGTTAACGAAGGGGAGGGCAGCTCCTGGCGGCATGTGTGGCGTCTGTCAACTCAGCAACGAGTTCGGTCTTTCATCTATTTAGCTGCACACGACGCATTCCTATCGAATAGCACGAGGGTTCGTAGACATCTTGCTAACTCGAACATCTGCCCTCGGTGCCCGGAAGCTGAGACGGGCCTCCATCTGCTGCGGGATTGCCCAATTGTGAGGGAGGAATGGATCAAGTGGCAAGGTGGGACGAGCTCCCCTGATGTGCTAGAGGGGAGCGACATCAAGCAGTGGATATTCACCAACATAAAAAATGGGGATCGGAGAGCTGCTTCTTTTGCTAATATGGTGTGGTTGATTTGGAAGAATAGAAATCGCCTTGTTCATGAACAACGTGATGACATAGAAGGGACCTCAATCAGGGCTGCCAAATTTACGACGAATTATTTCAGTTGCTTGCACAAATCGGAGCTCCCGAGAGGACCGCCGGTCATGAGGAAGAAGGATCAACTGGAATGGGTTGCGCCACCCGTGGGTTGGTTGAAGCTGAATGTCGACGGGGCTTCCAAGGGGAACCCGGGGTTAGCAGGGGGAGGGGGCGTCTTGAGGAACCACAACGGGGGTTTCTTGAGGGCCTTCACGTTTAGTGGGGGTTACTGCTCGGCTCAACGGGCGGAGTTACTTGCCATATGCCATGGCCTGAAGATGGGACGAGCCTTAGCGATCCCAAACCTGATTATCGAAACAGATTCGGCCTTGATTCATTCTGCACTAACCAAGGAAAGTGTAGAACATTACCCGGACTTCTACCTCCTGCACGATTGCCGACAGCTGATCGGGTTGGATGACTGGGAGGTGAAGGTTGTTTGGGTGCGCCGTCAGGCTAATAAGTTAGCGGATGAACTCGCCCAGTGGTCCTTTTCGTTAAACTCTAATTATGCGGAATACACTGAGCCACCTATGTGCATAAGTTCTGGGTTAAGTCCCATTTGTGTGAACAGTTAGTTGTTTTGCTAATTATGAAATAATACGGGCCTCAGTTGCCCGACCTTTGAATCAAAAAAAAAAAAAAAAAAAAAAGATAAATCGTGAAAGGTATCACAAAGTAAAAAATTAATTAAAAATTTTAAATTAAAAAAAAATGATTATGAGTCTCTTTTTTTTAGGATTTAGGAAAGACAAATAATTCTTAAAAATAAATCGATTTATATGCTTCCTACGACCCCTATGTTTGAGTGTCATGGTCACGGCCGATTTGGAAGAGATTCTCGAAGTTTGAACGGGTATGGATGGACGATGAAGCGATGATGGAAGTTGTTACCAATGTGTTTACTAAGCACCCGATGGAGGATTAAGGATAGAAGACGATGGATAGTGATTGCTTGAGTTTTGTGGGAGGTGAGAAACGATCGACATTTTGAGGGGTGTATTGTGGAGACAGAGCAGGTGCTTTGAGGGTTGATGAGTTGCTGAAGGATTTTGCGGCCTGTGTTGATCAAAGAGTAAGATCACCGCAAGTAGCACTGCAACCGATGTCCAACAAATGGGAGAGGCCGATGGAGGGATATGTCAAGTTTAACTCTGATGTGTCTGTCTCCGAGGAAGAGGGTCTAGCATCGGATTTGTTGCTAGGAATGTTGAGGGTGGCTTCCTCTTTGCAGGACATAAGCAAGTCGCCTTCACAAATAATGTTGAGATTGCCACCCGAAAGAAGGCATTAGATGGGTACTGCAAAGTGCTCGAGAGAGAGCGATGGCGAGGATATATACATGTTGAGTCTAATTGTTTGGCGCTGATAGGGAAACTCACAAAGGGATATGAGGGAGTGAGGTTGCTACAACAACTCGTTACTTTTTTCAAGAGAATTACTTCCGCAAACTGATAAACCTGGATGATATTATTGAATAGATGATATTGGTTTGCTCCCAAAAAAACATGATACTTCTTTACATAATTACAATATTGTTAGCAACTTAGTCACTTTGATGTAAAATATTTTTGTTCAGCACGTGCTTTGAGAAGCTAAAAAATAATTTTTTTTTAAATCTTCATTTACTACTTGTAAGTATTAATTTTTAAAAAAAATTATAATATTGTATACATTTTTTTTAACTTTTTTAAAATATGTGCTACAAAGTCATATATTTTACATTTTCGATCAGACTATTTAAATATATTTTTTGTCGAAATACACGATTTAATACTAATGATTAAAATAGAGGGCTATATACTACTCAATTAGATATATTTTTTTAACATCAAAATATCTATAATATCATTTTATATATGATTTAAAAGAAAAGAATGTCATTTTAAATATTTCGATGTTTACTCTTCACAAAGTTACGCTAGAGGGTTAATTTTTTATTTTTTTTGGAAAAATGAAAAATATATAATGATGTTACATTTGTTTGTATACTTAAAATTTGTGCTTGACAGATGAGTATTAACTAACATGTTTATTGATTCTAATTACATACAATGAATATATTTATTGTTTGAATAAAATTTGTATACACTTACTGCGGCTTTTTGAACATTTGTTTAAAGATCATATATGCGGCCTCGAGACCTTATATAGGAGGAAATTGAGGAGGAATGATCGACCGAATGACGGAAACATTCCAAACAAAACGAAGCAATTTTTATTTATTTATTTAAATGTTATCATAAAAACAAAAAAATAGAACCAATAAATCAATTCATTAAAATATTAACAATGATGTGCAACAATAGAGCTTCAAATATTCCAAACAAAACGAGGCAATTGTTTATTTTGTGTGACAATAAAGGTTTTTTTTTGGTCTATTCAATTCACCCCTCCACATATGAAAATGGTTTTATAGGAAGGAACAATTAAGTGGATGATTGCGCAGGAAAAAAAACCAAGTGGATGTGACCAACAATAAACCACATGCTTCACCTCGCCACTCCACCTAACTTTTCCACTAATTCTTAAATAATTGTTAGCATAGAAAAAACTATTGCACGATGAAACCTTCTAGTACTTGGAAAGTCGTTTAAAAGGATGAGTAGATTGTGCTATTATCATCGACGCAGTCGATCATGCGAACAATATATTATGGGAGGTCGCTTAAATAGTGTAAGAGATCCAGTCTTTAAAGAGAGATTTTGAGAGCATCATATTTCAGCATTGCTACAGAGAGGTCAATGATGCAGCTGATTTTATTGCTAAATCTCAGTTAAATTGTAATTTTATTTTGAGTATATGTTGTAGTGAGTTCCAGAACATCATCTTACGAGATGATCATGGATGTCGGTAGTGCATCTAATTTATTGTTTACTTAAAAAAAGATATTAGTAGATTACCATCTATCGATAGTTCACTATAAGGTTTTATTTCAGGTGAGAACGGATAAAGTTTCTGGTATAAACTATATAGTAGTCAAAATTAGGACTATAAGTGATAAGATAAGGTTGAATGATAGCATGGTTTAGATATGATAATCATTTTTTTTAATATGATCGATTTATGTGTACGAAAAACTTCTTAAATCCACGAGAATATAAAATATATACACCAATAATAAAAATTAACTTATAATACTAAATAATATTGCACCGTTCATTTTTTCTCCAAGCGTATATGCATCTACCTTCCTTTTTGTTTTTACATTATTTTGTTAAGAATGCATTTATCTTCCTTTTTGGATCGACCCATGGTTCATCATCAAGCAAAAGTTTGAATAGTGCATGCATTCTACCATGTTAGAGAGAAGAGTTTTGTCTTGTCTCTAGAATTTCATCTATAATACACCACCGTCAGTTAGCGTGTGTTTGCTTAAAGCTTTTGATAGCTTTGTGTAGATTGGGGAAAAAATCCATCTTCAACATGAGCGTTTGATTAATCATATTTATTACTAGATGTATCTATGTGGGTAGATTTTAGAAGATGTCAAATGGATATTTTGTCAATCTAGGAAAGGCAAGATTTTAGCAGATTTGAGAGATTTCTAAATCATCTTCTCCCCTTAATACCCCAGGCCTAGCAACCCTGCAGTAAACATTTCCTCTCTAACACCACCATATACACCACCGGGCACCAGCCCACCACCACACATGCCTTCTTTATTCGCAACAGCAAACGAACATCTTAACCGAATCGATCACCGCCACACGTAAGATGAAGACGAAGATGAACATAGGTACACCGTACACAGAGTTCGAGAAATACGATCTCACAAATTAGCAACACATAAAACTCTTGCAGATTTCACCATGAAATCACAAAGACGATCAAGGCAACCTCTAATTGGAACCCAATTTCATTGAATTCAAGCACTAATTTCAACCAATTCATCATAATATATATAGATCGATAGATCGATTTTTAGGGTTTCAAATATTTCACCTTCTAATTTATTAGCTAGTAGATCGATGACCGGAGACGAATTCTCCATAGTTATAGAATGAATTGGATTTTGAAAGAAAAAAGAGAGTGATAACCAGACGGATGAATTGAGTTTGCTGGGGTGCGGCTTTCAGGGAAGCAATTAACCGGAGTTTTGGGGCTTTTGGCACAGGATAGAAAGTATAATTGAATTTTTTTTATTTATTTATTTCCTTTTATTTTGAATGTCTATTTTAGTAATTTGTCATTTTAAATCCACTCACAAATCTTCAAATATCAAACACCTACAAAGATTTTTTAACAAAAATAAATATATCATAACAACTACTCAAACCTCTAACCATAAATATATATACACGTATACATATACCAACACATCTACATCTACCCATAAGTACCTCGTAGGCAAACACAGCCTTAGCATGTGTTTGCTTGTGTATTTCTATAGATTTGTGGAGATTGGTAATAGTATCCATTTATCATGTCTTACGTTAGGTGGAAAAGATTCGGGAGAAGATGGAGATAGAGTTGTGTATTAGTGGAGCAACCAAATATGATTTTTTGAAAGCTTAGGAAGGCAAGATTGCACTAGATTGGAGTAGATTTCAATATCTTTTCTCCCTATACTACCCTCTTTCTAGTTTCCACCTATTTCACTTCCCTCCAGCAGCAGTAAATAGCACCGTCTCTTATCTCGATCTTAATTCATCGCCGACCAATAGAAAATTTCACCATTGAAGAATGGAAGTTCAATGTGTTATTTCGTAGCTAGGTTATGGAACAAATTAGGGATTCGATTAGAGTGATATTCTTTTGGCTTTTAAGTGAAACGAAATCGGATCGTAATTAAATGTAGTTCAAATTTTACAGATGAATTTGGGACTAGGGTTATATTTTGTGGAATTGGGGATTTGAGGCTTGAATTTGTTTTGCTCAAATTGAATAAACAACTGCCTCTAGGTTGAAGGTTCAGTGAATCTTAAATTGGAATTGGAATAAAGGTGGATGTGAGAGTGGATGAAGGCAAACAACAGTCCACCTTGAAAGATCCATCAATGGGGAAGGCGGGGATAGAGAAGCCAAAATGATGGAGGCTCGCTTGTAAAAAGGGAAAAATTCATGTCTATTTTTGTAATTTACCCTTTAAGATCTAAAGACAAATCTTCAACCACCAAACACCCAATAAGATTTTTTGAACGAATATAAATCTCTCTTATCGACTACTCAAACCTCTGCCAATAAATACTCATATACCCATGCATACTCTCACACGTTCGGGCATGTTCCGTCCTTTGTCTTGGTGAACCGGTGAACCTCCGTTCGCCCAAAAATCCTATAGTTTAGGGGTCTTCAAAACTCAAATCTCGCTTAATCTTTTAACCCATGTCACATGAGTCGATTGTCGTCCTGGTGTCCGCTCTCCTCTCTTCCGGATCTCTGTTTGGCCCCTGTTTGGTCGAGTCGGAGTTCCCTGTTCAAGCAATTGTTTTGGGGTTTTAAGGGTTCCTCCTTCCCTAAATCTCTTTCCTCGTCCTCCAATCGGTCTGGTTTTAGGTTGTATTTGGTTTCCCGTCCTCCGATTTCTATATATGTTTCGGTCGCCGTTTTGGATTTTTCCGACGCTTTCTTGGTCCTCATTGCAAGCTTGTGCTCCTCGTTGCTTTGCTTCCTTCTCTTTCGATCGTGTTGTTCTGGGGTGGCTCTCCGTCGTCGAGCTGGGTGGCTAGGTTCCAACCGACGATCTGATGGTTTCTTACCGTGTAGGTATATTGCTCTATCTTGCCCCAAATAGGTGTAAAAAAAAGGCGAACAACTTGCTATGCAAGGGGTGAAAACTTCCGAAAGGGCTCGAACAAATTTCCAAAAATATTTGAACAAAATTCCGAAAGGGTTCGACCTACATCTCATAAGGGTTTGAACAAACCTCCTTCCACGTTCGAAATCTCGATAGGGCTTAAGTAAGCAATATAATAGTATTAATAATAACTTTAATATTAGTAATAATAATTTATTCCCGATCGCTTAATGGGAACTCGGGAGCATTAGTACACAAATGTACGTTCAGTGATGATTGATTTTCTCTTCCTTTTGTCTCGTCCTTTGGTGTTGGAGTGTTGCCTTGGTGTGATTGGGATTAGTTCTAAGCGAGGTCGTGATTTCGGGCGTCCTATTTCACTATTTGATCATGTGGATCGTGACCATGTTCGTGATCTTTAAAGATCTCTCGTCTAGGTGGGGAACGTCGGTGATCCACACATCTCTAGGTGTCGTATTTTCTGGTGGTGGGTTACTGCTTTCCACGCTTCTTCTCGGCGTCGAGCCAACTTGTGAGTCTTCGCACTTTCCCGTGTCCTCAATATTCGTGGTTTGCCTAGGGATTCCATCGTTTTCTCTGTTGGCTGGCAATTTTAGTAAGGTGGAGTTTTGTCTTTCGTCCATATCGATTTGTGTTATTTATGTGTTGTATTATGACAGTTTACCCGTCTGCCGATTCATCACACTTGAAGAGCGCAATACAACGGAGAGTTGTATGATGCGTTCGGGAAGGATGAATCGCTCACAAAAAGAAATATATTGATTCTCCAACTTCGCCGTTGTAGTCAACCACGACAAATCGGTAGAATCCATAAAGTTGGCCTCTTAAACTATCATACTATATATTGTCTGACATTTTTAAATTTTACTAATAAAAAAAATCAAGAAAAATGTTGACTTAGAATCTTCATGATTTTCTCATTTTCATTTGACCATAATTCCTTCTCCTTTGAAGTTTCAATCCCCGGATTTCGCTCATTTTTTTAACCTTACAATCAAGGTTTTTAGGATCGAGATCGGATCAAGACAATGCTCTAGAATCGGATCGTAGAATCGTAAGAACGTAGAAATAAATGAAAATAAAATAAATACTAAAATAAAAAAATCATACCAAACAAATATATTGATTTTAAAATAAACTAATTGTTTTCTCCACTAAATAAAATAAGTAATTTGTATAGTCCAATAATAACCAAGATCCGAATAAAAAATTGGCCTAGAATAGTAGATCTTACGGTCGGCCGGAAATATATAACCATGCTTGCAATATTATTCTTTAAAAAAAAAAAGATCTTTGTCGTTTTCTCTTACCTTTTTTTTTTTTACAGTGGCCAGACATTAGGATGATTCTGTTAGGAAAACAGAACACAACCTTGATCATCCTGAAGGATGATGTTACAAAGATCCATGTTCAAAGGGAGAGTAGACATATTACAGTTTCTTCTACTCTTAGCAATGAAATCTGCTACTCTATTTGCTTCTCTATAACAATGCTTAAATTCAATATGATCAAAAGAACTAGAAAGAAGCCTGATATCTTCAATTTGGCGCAAGATCTCCCATTTTATTGCTGTCGAGTCAGTAATTGCTTTCACTGCTTCTAAATTGTCTTATTCAATTACGACTTTCTTGAGACTTCTCTCAGTCGCTTTCTGCATACCTGTGGAAATAGATAGAACATTGGTTTGGATAATTGAACTCTGTCTTATCTCATGATGAAAAATATCAATAATATGACCATTGGAGTCCCTGATGAATCCTCTTCAAGTCTTCGTCCCATTTCAAAGTTTCACTTATTAACTATATATATTTATCTTCCAAGTTTCAATTGCATCTAGCTTCGACTTCGTGTTTGATTTGTCTATCCGATGCCTTATGCCAAGGCTATATGCACGAAGCACCGGTGATATATATACTTAACACGGATGAATTTTAGATCTATTTCAACTACAGTCTGATATGTGTTCAATAATAAATGTGTCTGATGTTAAAAAAAAACTACGGATCAAAAATCCATTTCATATCGCAATCATATAAAAAAAACACCGCAAGGCTAATTTTTTTTTTCCCAAAAAAATTGGACTTGTACTTTTTTTTTCCCAAAATTTTTACACTTACAGATCCTTGATACGCAAGGCTAATTTTTTTCCCCCGAAAATCTAAACTTGTAATTTCCCCCAAAAATTTTAACAAGAACAAATTAAGGATCCGTTCGTGATATAAAACAGATCTTTGATCCGTTCGTGATATGAAACGGATCTTTGTTCATAACTTTTTTTTTAACTAGACGCATTTAATGCTGGCCGGACACGTGTTAGACTGTGGTTCAAATGGATTTAGAATCTATTTGTGTTGAATACATATAGTATATGTGCTCGGTGCATATAACAACAACCATGCTTTTTCTATCTCCTAATTTTTTGTGCATCCATGTCGGATTGCCTAGCTAGATGCTTATTTGAAAAACTTATTATATAATAATCATAATTTAGAAATTGCAAAATCACAAAGGGGTATGTCATGATTTTTTTCTACTAGGTAACTTGTCGGGTTTATTTTTAACAATTACGGTCAATATTAAGGGTACTTAACGCAATATATATATAAACTTTCTCAGTTCGTCAAACCATAGAATTCTACCTTCATGCACAATTTTTAAGAAAATAAACAAATACTGTTTATTATTCTACCCTTATTTTATTGCATTAATAGTATTTGTTACATGCACTTTTGTGCATTTCGTTAATAAATTATATTTTATTGTATTATTTATATTAAAAATATTTTTTTTTAAAAAATTATTTTTAATTAAAAATTGTGCATGATAAGATTTTGTAACGACTTAAAATATGAGTTTGAAAATTAATATAAATATTTTGATGATAAGATTTTATTGTTCGATAGATAATTAATTAAAAAAAATCTTATCATGAGCTATAATGAACTTAAATATATAATCAATCTTAATTAATGACTACAAATAAAGTAATTCAAGGCATATTTATAAAATAACTGATGGTAAAATAATTGATTTTGTAACCATTTCATATATGAGATAAACAGATGCATGAGATGATACGTGGATAAAATAGATGGGATTACTGACTAACTTGACTTAAATACGTTGGATCATCGTTAATTGACGTGTCAAAAAACTCAGGTCAGATTGCATCAGAAAAATGACACATAATTGACATAAGCGAATTGCACTATATGAAACTTCATGTCTATGTTTTAGTATATATTAAATAAATAAATATATATATATATATATTTTTAATTTATTGAAAACTACAATTAATCATCTAACCATTAGAAAAGCATTTTTACAAAGTAAAGCATAAAATATCTATAATAGCATATTTTTTTAATAAAACTAACACCACAAAATAACATATTTTAAACAATTTTTTTTTTTAAAAAAATAACGACCACCTTTGCAATGCCCAATAAGCGTTTCCCGTACACGATCTCCAATTCCAAACACGATCTGACGCGCGCCACCGCCCGTTGATTTTACTGCATCAGCTTCCTTCTACCGCTCACATAATCGCACTCGTATGAGATACCCACGCGCCAATAAGCGCGTCAACATTTGGAGGGCCACCGCCGTTGTTGAACAAAAAAGAAAAGGAAAAGAAAAATATAGGTAAGAAAATGAAAGCTGCCTCAGATGGAAGCGAAAGAGGGCTTGTTGAATTCGGAAGACGATCCAGAAGGTCGACCCGACGCCGAAAGTCGGGAGAACAAGGTATCATTTCGTTCGATCTAGAGGAGACCTTGAACGCCGCAGATCGTTCAATCGTCTCCTTCATCTTCTCAATCTGCATCCTGATTAGACAGGAAAACTGTTCAAGTAGGATATTTTTTTTTTGTTTTTTGTTTCTGTTTTTGGTTTTCTTGATTACTGGAGTTTCTGTTTCGGTTGTTCTGATGGTTGAGAATGGATGATTCAGACTCTGATTCGGTTGTAGGAGGAGGAGCAGGGGATGAGTGGATGGAATAGGGCGAGAGCAAGAGCATCGAATTCCGACGGGATGGAGCGCATTCAGTCATCTCGATCGGTTCGATTAGGAGGTGTTCAGCCTCAGGCTCCTGGTCACCGCACGATCCATTGCAATGACCGAGTGATGAACGCCATCGTCAAATTCAAGGTTTGTTTCTTCCCTGCTTCATTCTTCTTTTACGATTTTGACTGCTCTTGGCGAATTGAATCGGATTTTCGATGCATAAGGGACTCTGAGCGTTTTTTGTTGAAATGCCTGGATGTGAAAAGAACGAAGATGTGGCATGGGATTGAGAATGACAAATGTTTTTTTGTAATTTTGAAAGAACTGCTGCAATTGTGGTTGAATTAGCGATGACTCTGGTGTCGACTGTCGAGAACTTACAATGGTGGAATAAGGATTAAGTAGACTGCACTTAGTGGCGTATAGTGAATACTAGTTTGCTGAAGTTTAACCTCAACTAATTTCAAATGAAAATGGCAGTCTCTCAAGGCTACATCCTACTCAATAGTTCATCTGAGAAGTAAGATTTGAAGCATAAGAGTGGACCAATGGATAAGCTTTAGAGATTCCAGGACCTTTTTTCTTCTTTTGTATCCCTTGACTCATCGTCTTGAAATTGTATTTCAAAATGAGAAAAAATAGAGTTCCTAGTCAGATAGAATGGTGTGATGTGATGCGAGCTTCCATGTTATCATCTATCCTCTTTGAAAACATAAGGATGAAGAGCCATAAATGTCTGAATGCGCGTCTGTCTTGTTGAATGATAATATTAAATGGAGGTGCATGGTTTCAACAGAGAAAAATTACTCTCTGAAGCTTAATATCTGTTGAAAGTAATTCTTCTCGAGTTATTTTTCAAATTTCTTGTTCTAATTAGATTACGTGATTTCAGGGAAATTCGGTGTCAACCACAAAGTACAACATCTTTACCTTTCTGCCAAAAGGGTTGTTTGAGCAGGTATTCTCTCTCTCTTTTATTTATGTTTATCTGTTTCTCAATCAGTGATGCAAGTTATTTTTCATACTGAATTAGGTTGTTTTTTCCCAGTAGATTTAACTGATCATTTTAAACTAAAATATTTACAGTTCAGGCGGGTAGCTAATTTGTACTTCCTCATGATCTCAATTTTATCTTCAACACCTATAAGGTACGTTCTATAACATGACAATGCTTTAAGTTTGAACACAGGCCTATCCCCATAAATCTGAGAGATTGCAAAGAGAGAAGGTGCTTTTTGATTATTTCATATGATGTCAATTTTTTAGAAGTTGAGTTCAGTGTTTAAAAAAGCCAAAGGCGACACAAGGCGATAGGTATACCTGTAGCTTAAGCGGGCTTTAGAAGCGAAGGCGATGGCTTTTCCATAAAAACTCTAAAAATACCTTAAACTTCAATTTAAATGCTATAAAAACCATCTTGGGTGAAATAAAATCAGATTGAAAACATATTATTGTACTAAAATCAAGTTTTAGGTGGTAAGCAAGTAAAAAAACCCAAAGATTAAAAAGAAATCCAAGTTGAAAGGGAAAAGATGGATGGCTAAGGAGTGGCTAGGTGACAGCAACAACAAGGACTCAGATGAACAGCAAGGAGCCAGCACCGAAAGGAAGAAGGGAAGAGAAAGGAGGGAGAGAAGTAGAGTAGAAAGGGAGAATAGAATAGACAGACGTGTGAAATGAATAATAGGGGAGGGCAGAGCATTGTTTAAACCAGAACAATCTTCAAAAAACCAAAAGGTTGCTAAAATATTTAAAATAAAATCAGAAAAATATTTTTCCAACTAAAAAAAGATATGGAAAGATTGTTTCCACAAAAAAAATATTGAATTATATCTTAAATTGGTCAAAATAAGGAAAAAACAAAAAAGCCCATAGCTTGGGGCTTTTATTCGCCTGGGGCTTAAGTGTCGCTTTGGCGCTTTGGGTGCGCTTTTCCACCCTGTGTGCGCCTCTGCCAAGGCAGGCGACACAACCTCGCCTAGGGCTTAAGCGGGCTTAAGCGCGCCTTGGCCTGGCTTTTTTAAACACTGGTTGAGTTTTTCCGGATAAAAATAAGAATTTGGCTTAGACTGATTAAGATGGCTATATGCTCAAGTGAAGAGCTGATTACTGTGCAAGTGATAAACTTTGTTTAGGATTTGGTAATAATCTTCTTGTTCAAGGAATTTGTGGTGTGGCTGAATGAGATTCTTTTAATTGAACTAAAGCAATCTTCAAAGTGTGATGCATGATCTCCTTTTGAGACAGAAGGTTGACCCCAATTTCAGATTTGGTTGTGATGTGTCATGCAACTATGTAAAGTTTCATGATTCTGCTTTTTTTGTGTTAGTGGTCTTCTTTTGTCTACTCACTCACTCAAACAAGAAGAATGTGTTAACGTGGTTTCTACCTTTTGTTTTACAATTTCCAGCTTCCATCTTTCCTTTCAGCAACAAACTAATAATGAATGATGCTAGGGAGTTCAGAAGCTGAACTGGGCTCCTTTTCTTTTAATAAGTCATTCTCTTTTGTTAGCGCGCCTGTTCAAAGGAAGGAAAAAGGCTTGATGTTAAATTTCAGTAAATACAAGAAGTGACCAAAAAAAAGTATTTTCTTTGCAAAGTACAATCTCTCTTTCCCATCTTGATCGTATTTAAAAAAAAAATTGTTTTTTCCTTGCACACTCTCTTTCCGTGTTCCCAATAAATTTTAGTTTCTATTTACAGTTGGATAGCTTTGCAATAAAGCTTGCATTTTGTTTCAGCTTGCACATTCTCTGATGTTGTGTTCACCAAGACACTTTCTTGAAGTGAAAGTAGTAACATGTGAAGGGTGAAGATGCTACATTAATGTCCTTTGTTTCTTCTGCAGTCCAGTGAGTCCAATTACAAACGTGATGCCTCTTAGCATAGTGCTTCTTATTTCTCTCATAAAAGAAGCTTTTGAGGATTGGGTGAGTTTGATGCCTGATTTGATGTTTTTCATTCATTTCTTTTAGCTTGAGGGGTGATTTTCATATTTACCTATCATCTTTTTAAACTTAGCTTAACTGATTCACTTGAGTCCTAACTCTCTGTTTGTTTTGGATTATAAAATTTACAGAAGCGCTTCCAAAATGATTTGTCAATAAATAACACCCCTGTAGACATACTACGGGGTGACAAGTGGGAAGCTACTCCATGGAAAAGGTTACAAGTTGGGGACATAGTACGAGTGAGTATCCTGCACTGTAATTGCTGTGACTACATTAGGAATCTTTTTTAACTTTTATTGTTAATTTAGTGTGAAGAGATCTGCTTTCATGCTTTGGGGTGTTCAAGTGACATATTTTGATGAAAAAAGTCCACATTTTTAGTGTTTCAGGAAGGTTGTTAAGTCCGAATTTCTGTTCCCTCGCATATTTTGTACATTGTGAAGGTTACTACCTCTTAAAATATACGTGGTAGTATAACATTTTTTATGTGAATGAAAATGGTGGGAATCTTCTGGTGATGAAATGTGGTATATCTGTGGAGTCCCTTTATAAAGGTTTCCTTTCAAGTCACATGACCTTGCCTCTTACCCTTCTTTTTCACATTTTATCTACCCATCAAGCCAAATAATGTGTTATTGCAGATTAAGCAAGATGGATTCTTCCCTGCTGATATCTTATTCCTTGCTAGCACAAATCCTGATGGTGTCTGCTATGTAGAGGTAAACTTGCATTTTTCTGTCTTCCGTATTTTATAACCTTTTCCTGTTTTATATAATGTATTTAAGGATGCCTTGCTAATCTTCCTTTTACCTTTTATGGTGGGGGTAGTTTTATTTCCCTCCGTGCATAAGAAATAATTTCCATTATTTTTGGACAATTGGACATTATTGATATTTAATTGGATGTATTTTTGGGTACTTCAAGGGAGCTATTGAGATCTTGTTGTTTTCATTTCCTTTTTTTCATTGTGAATTCTTCTCCCCCACTTATACTAATTTACCTTTACCTTTACCTTTTTCCAAAAGAAAGTCTTGCATTTCATATTGTAGTATCTTGTTACAACTTCTCTGATTCATAAGCTAATGATATATATGTATAATTTTTTTTCAACAGACCTCGAATCTTGATGGGGAAACGAATTTGAAGATTAGAAAAGCACTTGAGAAGACTTGGGATTACTTAACACCAGAAAAAGCTTCTGAATTTAATGGTATGTTCTTTCCTTGTACTGGAAAATTATGTGCCCCCAGTTCAGGGAAAATTATGTGCCCTGATAAATTCTTCACGGAAGCTAAGCCTAAGGCATAAAAAGTATTCACAAATAATTGTTATCAGGCTACCAGCTATTCGATACCTTGTACTACCTTCTGATTCTGATTGAAGAGATTAGAATTATGCTCGTCTCAGCAGATGCTACATTTTGTAGCAATAACGTTGTACTAGCAGGGCCATCTCAAATTTTGGGCTGTGTTTTAACATT
Organism: Persicaria maculosa; assembly: GCA_963922045.1. Classification (NCBI taxonomy): domain Eukaryota; kingdom Viridiplantae; phylum Streptophyta; class Magnoliopsida; order Caryophyllales; family Polygonaceae; genus Persicaria; species Persicaria maculosa. The sequence continues at coordinate 12,783,627 of OY998256.1, forward strand.
TCTTCTTTATTGAAGGTTAGACGGGGGCCTGCTTTAACATTAAAATAAGCTTGTAATAATAGAAGTAAAAAATCTTTGAAAGACGGAAGTATACGTGAATAATCTTAATACAAATGAAATAAGATCTTTGATAGCCCAAATACAGAAGCATATTTCGTAGATCAGAACATTCCAATGGAGGTGGATGAAAGTTTTACTTTGCCTGTTGTCTGTCATATGTGTAGAATGGAAATTAGCATGTAGATTTCAGTTTTTTTTTAATATAAAATAATTGTATTCATGGGTCATAAGAAACTACTCCCTCCGTATCGCAATACTTGTAGTTTTAGAGTGGTAAAGTTGTATCAAAAAACTTGTTATTTTAGCTATAATCATTATCTTTATAGGTAATGATTGCTCTTTTTATAAGTAATAATTGCTACTTATAAGTACTTTAACCTATAAAAGTAAAGTAAATATAGGTTTTGTTAATAAGTGTGTATAGAGCTAAAACAACAAGTATTGCGAGACGGAGGGAGTATATTTGAACCTCCTCAAATGGAGGCTTTGTGCAGCTGATCACCTTGCACCTGGTAAGGGCCGGCCATGTTTATTAGTTTGTGTTCCCATTTTAGGATTATTTTGGGCCTAAAAAATGGTAACTTATCTCCTAATCATAACCCCACTAATGCGTGATAGGATTGGGTGTTTTTTCTTGTGTCATTTTTAGTAGTTTGATTTAATGAATATAGTGGTACACCATAGTATTTGGTAATAAATATACTTACTTATGAAGTTGTCTTGTCGTAAATTATGTTTCAAGTTCTGTAGTATTATTGAAAGACATTCAAATTAGGTTACTGAAAGGTATCACTAGCAGGTATAGTCTGTATAGATAACATGATAGGAGGGGCGGTGAGTGAGATTGTTTACGAATGCTGAATTAAGCTATTATTTTGGGTTAGCCATAGGTAGCACTAGCAGATTTAGGAGATAACATGGTAGAATGAGGGGTGAATGAGACTGACATTGTTTATAATTGTTGAAGTAACTATAATTTGGCTTTCTGCAAGTATAGGATGTTATATGTCTTGAATTTTTAGTATTTAGACAGAAATTGGTGATAAATATCATAAGCATGAGTAGATTATGTGTTTTGCGAGAACTATTTAAGAGTTACTTGACATACTTTACTCAAATTTTCAGGTGAAGTACAATGTGAGCAGCCAAATAATTCCTTATACACTTTCACCGGAAATCTTATTCTTGACAAGCAGACCCTACCTGTCAATCCAAATCAGCTTTTGCTGCGAGTATAGTTCATGAGTTTCTTATACGTCAGCTGTTGCATGTTCTCTTCTAACATGAGTGTATGATTATGCTTTCCTTATCCTTATTTGACACTTTTTTTTTTTTTTGCTTTGTTCTAGGGGTGTAGTCTCAGAAATACCGAGTATATTGTTGGGGCTGTTATATATACTGGTCATGAGACAAAGGTACCTCTTACTATTTGTCTTTGTTAATTTTTCACACTTCAATATTTGAACTTTCTTTTTGGATCTTGTCTAATGTGCTTGTTTTAATGAAATCAGGTAATTTTGTTTTGTGGTAACTGCTATTCTCAATGAATTTGTGTTAACTTCTGGAGAATTCTTGCTCCAAGTTATATCGTGTTTTCCTGTATGACTGTCTGTGATCTACTTATATCTGTTATTCTGTTTTCTTTTGCAGGTTATGATGAATACCATGAATGTTCCTTCCAAAAGAAGTACATTGGAGAGGAAACTTGACAAACTCATTCTTACTCTGTTTGCTACATTATTTATGATGTGTATTATTGGAGCTTTGGGCAGGTTTGACAAGTCTTGTGACTTTCAACTGATTCCCTTTTACACACACACACACACTCATATGAAACCTTTTTTCTGTGTAATGTTTCAGTGGTATATTTATAAACCGCAAGTACTACTACTTGGGTCTTCAGCCACCAGTGGATGATCACCAGTTTGATCCTAGTAACAGATTTGTGGTATCATTTTCTGTCCAATGCAAAAGATATTTTTCCATATCACCCAATTGTTAGTTATTTAATTCTTGGTTCTGTGTTATCTCTAGGTGTTCATTTTGACAATGTTTACCCTAATTACTCTGTTCTCCACCATCATCCCCATATCACTTTATGTTTCAATTGAGGTAATTATGATATGCTTTAACACTACACTTTGTCCTTTGAATCTTTGATTTTCAATTCATGTGGCCTAAGGTATATTATTATGTTCAATTCCAGGGCATCAAATTTCTACAATCTATTCAGTTTATCAATAAAGACCTGAACATGTACCACACTGAAACCAACACTCCTGCACTGGCGCGAACTTCCAATCTTAATGAGGAGCTTGGGCAGGTAATGATATTTCTGTAATAACTCTATGATGCGCTGAAGACATTTTGTGACCTTATTCTTAGGTGCCTCCTTTCTTTATTGGATCTGGCACAAAACAGCTGCCTTATCTCTCTGTAATCTCATTCTCAGGTGGAATACATATTTACTGATAAAACTGGGACGCTAACTAGAAATCTGATGGAATTCTTTAAGTGTTCAATTGGAGGACAAGTGTATGGAACTGGAATGACTGAAATAGAGAGAGGAATAGCTGAACGGAATGGCCTTAAGCTTGAAGAGGTATAATTTAATGCCATACAAGAGTGATCTGATTTTGGCTAGCTAACAGAGTGGACTGGGAAATATTTGTCACAGGAGCATATATCGGCTAACAAAATGCATGAAAAAGGTTTCAATTTTGATGATGCAAGATTAATGCTTGGTGCATGGAGGAATGAGCCAAATCCAGATATGTGCAAGGTATTAATTTTTATTTTACCCCTTCAAATTTTATCGAGACAAAACTTTAATTACTCAATACAATCAAAAGAGCATTTGGTGGCAGCTGTTGCTGTAGTACCCTCTTCTACTGTTGGATAAATTGATTTTGGAATTATTGACAATTTTGGTCATGCTGACGCTGAGTCTAGGAAACATGATCAATGTTATTCTTAAGGCTATTAGTTTGAATCGTTTGATAATGAAAGAGGTAGTTTAATTATGAAAGAGTCGCCGAAATTAACTAAATGAGCCAAAACCAAATGAGTCAAGGGCCACATGTTTATCGAGATATAGTGTAATTATGAAAGAATCACCAAAATTAATTTTTGTCCATTTCAGTAACCATCATGTACCTATTGTTAGTAGAGGATTTTCCATTAATACTAATGTTTCCAGATGAGCCACATTAAAATAAATACTTTTTAAGGTCTCTTATAATTTCTGCATCCTTATCGAATACCAGCCATTGGTGGGTGCTGTTTTAGGGCCAGTGCCCGACTATCTATCTTCCTCCACTTCTTTGTTGAAGAATGGGCTCGAATGTATTTACTGAGAAACTCTCCCATTTTGAAGCCTGTTTTATCAATCGACCTTTTTTTAATACATATATATATATCATCTATGTGTAAAGGGTGGATCAGAATAATGAGAATTTGCAGTTGAAAGTCTGTGGTTAGTGGTTACATGACACCATACTTAAATATATCAAATATTTCATGTCTCAAGTTATTTCGTTTAAGATTTTTGGTTAATACTTCTGTATAATTTATGTAGGAGTTTTTCAGGTGTCTTGCAATATGTCACACTGTGCTTCCTGAAGGTGATGAATCCCCCGAAAAAATTGTATACCAAGCAGCTTCCCCTGATGAAGCTGCTTTGGTGACTGCTGCAAAGAATTTTGGCTTCTTTTTCTACAGGTCTGCTGTTATTGTTTGTCTAAATTAGTTCCCCTTTCGTTGTACCATGTAATGTTGAGAGGATTTATCTGAATGATGCGTGTAAGCTCACCTTGTAGTTCTTCCATAGTGGCACTTGTTAACTTGTCGATATCCTTAGCTGAATTGTGCATTCTTTTATCAGAAAAAAAACACAGAAAAAAAAACACAATTGAGTTGCTGGGAAAAAGGTCTCAATTAAATGGTAAGTGTATTTTGCTTATTGATGTTGATGCTTGTGATCTTAGGCGCACCCCAACTATGATTTATGTGCGTGAATCAAATGTTGAGAAGATGGGCAAGATCCAGGACGTCTCCTATGAAATTCTAAATGTTCTCGAGTTCAATAGGTGTGTATATCACTCTGAATTCAGTTATTTCTCTTTTTAAGACCAAATAGTGTTTCTGTACTGATGCCAATTTTAATTTTGCCGCCAAACAGTACAAGGAAGCGCCAGTCCGTTGTTTGTCGGTATCCAGACGGAAGGCTTATTTTGTATTGCAAGGTAAGTTTTTACTTTTGTATCTGATTGATAACGGCAATTTATTTTTGGTTTTGTGATGATTAGAAAACTGAATTGCTTTACAGGGTGCTGATACTGTTATCTTCGAGAGATTGGGTGAAGGAAATGATGATCTTAGAAGAATTACTAGGCAACACTTGGAAGAGTTTGGATCTTCAGGCTTACGTACGCTTTGCCTGGCCTACAGAAATTTGAATTCAGACGTCTATGAATCCTGGAATGAAAAATATTTACAGGCAAAATCCTCCCTGCGGGATCGTGAGAAAAAGTTGGATGAGGTAATTGTTGCGGACTGCAATTTTCTATTATAATTCCATAATGGTTTCGTTTTGTCCCCTTTTAGCTTATCAAATTGAACTTTCATTGATATGCTGTTCTTGTTTTTTATTTTTTCTGCTATATGTGTTTTTAAAGAGGGCATATGCGGTATTTTGACATCTTTGCTTAGCATGCATCATTTGATCTTGGTGGTTAATTTTGTGCCTGAAATATTTATGGTAACTGAAAACTGTATCCATCAGTTGTTAAAGGTTTTAATCAAAGATGATGGGGTATAAAGCTATAAATATAAGTAGGAAATTATAATATTCAACCTCATAGAGGAGCTCCTGCAATTTCTTATAGTTTTGTAGCCTTTGTTGGATCATTGGACTTGAGCATAATTCTTCAATGACTCTATTCAAGAACAAACAAAGGTTATGGACCATATTTGAATTTGCATATACCTCATTACAAAGGTTGTAATTTTAATCCATGACAAATTATTTTACCATATTTGAATTTGCTTATATCTCATTACAAAGGTTGTAATTTTAATCCATGACAAATTATTTTTCCACTTCACATGCCTTACTTTAATTCCCCTGAATCATTAAATCTGTAGATGAACGTAACGTAGTTACAAAAATACATGTCTCAAACTAAGGAGGCATGTGCAAAAGGGGTCATGCTGGATCAAATCCCCTCACCCTTCTATGTCAAACTCTACAAAATTATAAGCTTTTCAAAATAGAATCTCACTAAAAAAACGATGCCAACTCACTCAAATCAGCCCATAGATCTCATACTCTTACTCTAGTCATCCCCTAATCCACCGCACCTCCCTCGATGTTTTGCCTTTACACTTGAGGGAGATTCGACTCTTACATGCTTCGATAATATGCCTAGCACATTCTTTCGGATTACATGAAGTGTTTCAAAATATCACTCTATTCCTAGCTGCCCATGTAAAGTAAAGACACAAAAATCCATCAACTTAATTTGAAAGTAGCACGATCTTTTTACACTCGCATTCCTGTGCAAACCAATATAACCACTCTCCAATTGCTTGTTTTGTGTCATGATGATTCCCTGTTTCTGGAACATTGGTGTCTACTGATTGGTTTATGCTGGGACAACTGTACTGAACTTTTGATGTACAGGTTGCTGAGCTTATTGAAAAGGACCTTATATTGATTGGTAGTACTGCAATAGAAGATAAACTTCAAGAAGGAGTGCCCTCTTGTATAGAGACTCTTTCAAGGGCTGGTATCAAGATATGGATGCTGACAGGAGATAAGATGGAAACCGCAATAAATATTGCTTATGGTTAGCTTCGACATAAAATTAAATTTGCATCTATCTGTGCATTTGTTCTAAACAACTCTTTTCCATGATGCAGCCTGCAATTTGATAAACAATGACATGAAGCAGTTTATTGTGAGCTCAGAAACAGATGAGATCAGAGAAGTAGAAGAGAGCGTATGTCGCTTATCAGTTGTCCTAGTTTTGTTTTTCGTTCTGCAGTTTTGAATTTAGTCTATTTTGTTGATTGTTCAGGGTGACCCAGTTGTAACTGCCAAAGTGATAAACGATGCTGTCAAAACCCAGCTGCAGAAATGCCTCAAGGAAGCTCAAGGAGATCTTTGTACTGGTTCTGGACCAAAATTAACACTAGTAATAGATGGGAAGTGTCTGATGTATGCATTGGATCCTAGTTTGCGTATAATGCTTCTCAATTTGAGTCTGAATTGTACTTCAGTAGTTTGCTGTCGAGTTTCTCCTTTACAGAAAGCACAGGTATTGTATCCAAGCTTAGAAAACTTGATCTTTTATTGCACTAACTGACTTCTATCTCATTTTTTAGTCTGTGAGAGTCGGTTTTTTTTTCCTTTTGAATAAATAGTGAATGTGAATTCATCTACAACAAGCTATCTTTTTTCAACAAACGTGAAAGAAAGTATTCATTAAAACTTTGGTAACATGTTAAAAATGGAGATCATAGGAATATAAAGATTTTCATTGATGGTTTAGCTTAGATTATGTTTCTTTTTATTTTATCGCTGATGTCCTGGTGTTTGGTATCACTCTATTTTAACCTTCTGATCAGTTCTTGTATCTGCCAGCTTTTATTTTGATGGATAAAAAGTTGTACAAATGAAAGATAACTTCCTGTGTGTAGGTGACAAACCTGGTGAAGAAGGGTGCTAAAAAGATCACTCTTAGTATTGGGGATGGTGCCAATGATGTTAGCATGATTCAAGCTGCTCACGTTGGTGTAGGAATTAGTGGACTAGAGGGGATGCAGGCAGTTATGGCTAGTGATTTCGCAATTGCACAGTTTCGATTTCTTACAGATTTGCTTCTTGTTCATGGGCGGTGGTCATATATTAGAATTTGCAAGGTATATATTGTTTTACTTTTTTTTTTCAAATATTTGAGCCTGCTTATAGTGTTACGTTCTGTTAATAGTTGCTTGTTTACACATCTTTTGCAGGTTGTCACCTACTTCTTTTACAAGAATCTAACTTTCACTCTGACTCAATTTTGGTTCACCTTCCAAGCCGGGTTTTCTGGTCAGAGATACTATGATGATTGGTTTCAGGCATTCTACAATGTCCTTTTCACATCCCTGCCTGTCCTAGTACTTGGTCTTTTCGACAAGGTTAGTGATTTTGAATATTAACCTTGCGAATTCGGAACATTTTATAAATTGTGCACAATTGCGCTATAATCTTTGCATTCCCTATCCTTCCTGCCAGGATGTCAGTGCTTCGCTTTCTAAGAAATACCCCCAGCTTTACATGGATGGCTTGAGAAATATGTATTTCAAGTGGAGAGTTGTGGCAATGTGGGCATTCTTTGCAGTATACCAGAGTCTTATTTTCTTTTATTTTGTCACAACATCTGGCACTAGTCCTCAAACGTCATCAGGAAAGATGTTAGGCCTTTGGGATGTCAGCACGATGGGCTTTACCTGTATTGTTGTCACTGTCAACTTGCGGCTTCTTATGTGCTGTAACAATATCACAAAGTGGCATCACATAAGCGTCTGGGGAAGCATTTTGGCGTGGTTCTTGTTTATATTCATTTATTCAGGTGTCATGACCAAGCATGATAGACAAGTAAGTACCCTCGCTCCTTCACTCCTCCGATCTTGAGCAGCTTGTGTCTTTCATTGCTCATTTTGTCTCCCAGATTGTTCAATCTAGAGCAGCTTGTGACATACTTTTTTTGCATTTTGTCTTTTGATTGCAGGAGAATATTTTCTGGGTCATATTTATCCTCATGAGTACTCCCTACTTCTATCTTGCAATTGTTTTAGTCCCTGTCGTTGCACTCATTTTCGATTTCTTATGCCAAGGGTAAGATCATTTATCCTACCCAGTGATATCATATTATATTGTTTCTCCCTTGTATAGTCCAATAAATCGTTGTTTGCGACATATTGATGTGGGTGGATACAGGGTGCAAAGATGGTACTTCCCATACGATTACCAGATCATTCAAGAGCAGTACAACGATCTACCCGAAGATTCCAGGAGAGACGAATTTCTCCACGTCGAGAATTATCTCACCCCAGAGGAAGCAAGAAGCTATGCTCTATCCCAACTCCCGCAACAGCGGTCGAGGCACACTGGGTTTGCCTTCGATTCTCCCGGATTCGAGTCTTTCTTCGCCTCGCAAGCGGGTGTACATGCTCCACAGAAGGCCTGGGACGTGGCTAAGAGAGCAAGTGCTATACGAGCACGCTTTCGAAACCCCCTTAAAAGCTAAGGGTACAAAATTCTCCCGTTTTGATGCTTCCGAGGCCGCTCTTTCGAGGGACACATGTGTAAAATGTTGTAGCATATGTCTAGCTGTTTAGAGTAATTGATAGTATACGACGAGACTAGATCGCTGTGGTCTCTGTGTTGGGTTCTGGGGATTTCTTGTGGGATGTTTGAGTGATTGTATGAAAGTGATTTCAAGGTTGTAGTATGACAAGTTCGTACATTCTTTGATTTTTTGAAATAGCAGCAATACGGAGATCACCTACAACACTATTAGTGTTACAAAATTAGTTTTATAGGGATTTTACAGGGATCTTTAATGCAGCAATACACATGTCGTGTGCAGTATTTGATTATGAGTTATGACCATAAAGATTGAAACAAAATTTTGTTTATAAAACTTTTCGTAAGATGATAAAAGCAATTGTTATCAAAACTATTTTTTTTCATTATAATTGGATCGAATAATTGATTCTCATAGCTCTATTAATAGCTCTGTTATTAACGACGGTTTGTCTAATTTATATAAATCGTTCTCTATTGGAAAATAAAATTTTAAAAAGAAATGGATGTACGCTAAAAATAATTAAAATTATTGAACAAAAAAAAATAGCAATATATACCCAAATCAATATGTTAGTTGCAAATATATCTTGTTTTTGAAAATATTACAATAATACCTAAAAATATTGCAAAATGCATAATAAAATTGCAATTAAAAAAAGGTAAACTGTAAAATTTTGAGGTGGTCTCCCACAGGTCAGCAGAGGGTCAACTTTCTAGGACCGCCCGATCCCGCCGGCGTTCTTCTTCTTCCTTGAAGTTGCGTCGACCCAGGCCGGCGACGAAGGGGATTTGCCGTATTTGTCTTCTTCTTCTCCCATCTTTCCTCGAATCAAACCCGTTCCGTTCCCTCCTCATCACGGTACGAAATTCCCTGTTAATATGTGCAACATTTAGTTTCAATCAACTGTGATGTTATTTATCTTTGGGTTAGGGTTTATTGCTATCCTTGTTTGCTCGGTGTTTGAGGTTTGATTGGAATCGGAACAACTCGTTATGCGGCTATTAGGAGGATTGTTTCGGTTCTTTGGTTTGATGTGATCCTCTAATCGTTTTGGGGTTGTAGTGTTTTTGTACATGTTGCATCTATAAATCCAAATGAAGAAAAAGGGGTGATTTTGTGATGAAATTGACTCCAAAATGCCTAATGAAAGCAGTGTGGATCAACTGTCACAAAACACCCCCTATTTCCCTATCCCTTCTCACAAAATATCACCCTTTACTATTTTTTTTATTTTTTTTTTTACAAATTTTAATCATTTTTTTTGGTGGTGAGGGGAGGCCAAAACAATGCGGATCCATCTGCTTCACCCAATATAACACTTACTGCTTCACTCTTGTTATTGGTCCACCTGTCCTCACTTTTCATTCTTTATTTTTTAATTAAAAATCGCTGAAATTCTGTTTTTTTTTTAGAAAAAAATTCTGTAATTTGATTACTTCTTAATTTTTAGGTCAACTAGATTAAAATTCAAAGTTACTGTGTGTCGTCATTGATAGAATGATAGGGGTAAATTAAAGATTTTTTTTTTGTCAAAATAACATATTATGATCGGTTGATCACCTTCTATAAAACCAATGCCGGTCCTGAGATCCCTAGAATTAGAGTCCAATCCATCTTCAAATATCAAAGTCTAGTTCGATCTTCAAATCGTGGTCGAATTGTCTTCGTTTGTTCAATCCATGCACTAATTGATGCTTTTGACGCTTACTTTATTGTAGTGAGTCTTCTCGGTCTGATTCGTCACAAGGAATTGGTGGTAAGGGAGTTTAAATTTCATTAAGTTGCAATGTTGTTCAAAGTGAATACTCGGTTTCATCCAAAAAAAAAGTGAATACTCGGTGTGTTTAGTGAAAAAGCATGCTTTTAATTTGCTAGTTGCTATAGTGTTGACAGTGTTGTTAATTACTATGTGTGGTTTTTATTTTCTGGTAAATTGTGTGTTTTGTTGTATAATTTTTTTTTGGTGAAGGTTGTATAATATATATGCATGAATTTTTAGATTGATTCAAACCTAACTAATAATGTTCTTAATCATATTACTTTCAGGGGATATGGATGCGCAAGAAACGCAGCCTCGTCGTCGTTTGGATTTTGAGCAAGACAAAACTCTTGTAGATTTTGCGTAAATAATGAAATGGTGGAATCGTTTCATAGAATGGCTCACCGGAAAGGACTTGTAGGTAGTACCCATAGGTACCCGGTTCGAACCCCGGAATGGTCGCTCTTTATTTACCAATTCAAGGAATCGTTTCATAGAAAAATATCGAGGGAAAGCATTCCCACAATTGGCATGGAGTTTGAAAGTGAAGATGATGCTTATGAGTTCTGCAATGTCTGTGCATTGGCGGTTGGCTTTTCTGTTCGAAGAGGTATACGTCATAGACATAATAAGATAGTGTTAGATAGAACATTTGCTTGCTAATGTGAATATAAACGAGATGATGCATACAAATCCCACCGTGCAGAGACAAGATTCGGTTGTTTGGCTATGTTGAAAATTAGTTGTCGTCAAGCATGCAAATATCGTGTTGTGAAAATTAGTTTTCGTCAAGTATGCAAATATCGTGTTTATATTGAGATCTTTTTGTATCCGTGTTGAAATCAGTTATGGATAAATTTTTTTGTCAATGACCTTTGGAGACGCCGAGACGGTACATAGTGATGCATTCAACGGGGAAAATTTAATTGAAGTTGAGTTGGAGTTAGTTCAGCCGATCAAGGATGCAATTTTCACAACGCGTCCCGGTTATGATCAAATTGTGTCTATGTTCCATGATAGACTCCTATCTTTGAAGGAGATGATGGCCACTCTAGGTTAGCAAGAGGGCACTTTAGGTCAGGCGCAGCTCGCTGAAATTTCTAAGGCAAGAGCTCAATTGGACATTATTTACCGTTTGCTCAAAGAGCTACATGCTTTCGCCCCAGATGCAGCAAACGAACGCATTTGGATTAGCGAACACGGCATGGTAAAGTTTCTCTCTAGTGTTTATTTAATTAATAAAATTAAAAGCATCAATTGTTCTCTAATATTTCCTTTTTCAATTTCAGGTGCCACCCAATCTTCATCATCACCCAGGACCATTTAGACGTGAATTAGTCATAGTGATCGAAGATTGTATGCTGTTCAACTATTATCTTGACGAGGATGAACAAGAGAGGCTGACCTTGGCTATTTTAGTTTCCAGCAGGAAGTTTCCACCTATTAAAGACCTACTCCGGCATCCATCTATCGCTATGCCTTTGTACGGAATGAGCTATTTGGTGGAGAATTGCCACATTCACGTCTTGGTGTACGAGCCTTTCCAAACTGTCACAGCCCACCTAGCTGACCCAATCAATCATTCCCTAGATGATCGTTTTGCGAGATCGAGATTTACAGCTGTTCTGAGAGGACTAATTGAGGGGCTGGTTTTTCTTTATGATGGCTTACATGTGTAACACCCCCGTCTCACATCGGATATAATAAGGATGTACGGAGTGATCTATAAGTGATTCAAGCCCTACCCATGTCACAAGAGCTCTTCTTTTTCAGGCTCTAAGTGAGGACAACGGACCTGAGAGGGCTAGGTGGCATGGACCGGCGCCTCTTAAGACCCCAGGTTTTACAAATGGTATCAGAGCTGTAAGACCCCCGTCCCACATTGGATATAATAAGAAAGTACGGAGTGATTTATAAGTAATTCAAGCCCTACCCATGTCACAAGAGTTCTTCCTTTTCAGGCTCTAAGTGAGGACAACAAATCTAAGAGGGCTAGGTGGCATGTGTTAACGCCTCTTAAGACCCCGGGTCTTACAATATGAGCCTTGACATCTCTCTGACAACACCATGGTAGTGTTGAGGAACGGTGTTGGTGCGATACTTTACCTATTTCCCAAGCTCCGAGGGTCTAGTGATAGTCTTAACAAGTATAGGAAAGAAGACTTCAACAAGATGAGCACTACCATAGTTGGCCTCTATTCCACCACTACTCCTATAGGACTCTCCTATCTCCTTAAGTGTATGACTAAAGTGAGAAGCAAGAAGCAATCTGAGCGGCTCCTTTTTGCTCCACTTTTTTGGTCAGATAAGCACAAAGTATTTTGGCTTATCAATCAATTCAGTGCAACATCTTGGACCAGCAACTATGGATGAGATCTCGAAAAGATGGATGTGATAAACTGGAAAGTAAAAGCAAAGAAGAAGTGTGCAGAGATGAAAGTTGTGCTAGAGCATAAGGTGGATGAGGGTATGGTACGCAATTACGCTTCCGACCATACTTTGAAGTTTGGTGATAATGCCTTTGCATTCTTGCACATTTTAAGAAATTCTGTTTACCATCTTAATAAAAAAAGGGAAGCAATTGATCAACAACGTTCAGATCTCTTGGAACACCCGGATCGGTTTGTAAATTTCATCAACGATGTGCAAGATGCTTTCCTTGACAAGGTTTATGCTGTAATTTATGATCACAAGAGTTTGATTATTAGCATGCTTGATGTTGCATAACTTAGGTATGTTCTCTACTACTTTTCTTATCTCAACGATTTGGTGGTTACATTTTGTTTCCTTGACAATGCTCGCTTTGAATTAGGATGGATGCCACTATCAAGCTTTGAAGGAGAAAGGATGGATGCCACTATCAAGTTTTTCCTTATCCAGGATTGCTTCCCTTAGTGCAGTAGTTGTAGCATCCCATAACCGGTCTCATTTTCTGTCTGATTGCTGATGGGTTGCCTTCCCTTATCAAGCTTTGAGTGGTTGTACGAAAGTGATTTCAAGGTTGTAGACTTGTAGTATGACAAGTTCGTACATTCTTTGATTTTTTGAAATAGCAACAATACGAAGATCACCTACAAAAGACTCTGTATCAGTGTTACAAAAATAGTTTTATAGGGATATTACAAGGATCTTTAATGCATCAATACATATGTCGTGTGCAGTCTTTGATTATGAGTTATGACCATAAAGGTCAATGCACACTTTGATTATGACCTTAAAGATCAGATTGAAAACAAAATTGTGTTTATAAAACTTTTGGTAAGATGATAAAAGCAATCATTATCAAAACTATTTTTTTCATCACAATTTGGTCGAATAATTGATTCTCATAGCTATATTATTAACAATGGTTTGCCTACTTTATATAAATAATTCTTTATTGGAAAATAAAATTTTAAAATACCCTAAAAATAATTATAAATAAATATAAATATAAGCAAAATCTATAAGAAATTACTATTTGTCGATGTTGAATACACATATAAGAGAATAGTTTAAAAAGCGTTATGAGTTGAAATTTCATTATACATGATGATAGTTACATAAAAGTCATTGCCACTCCTAATGATGGGGTTTCGGATGCACAACCATAGGGAATTCGGTAATTAAGTTAAAAACATAAACTAATATAATTAATAAGAAAACACAATGTTGCCAACTATGGGAAATAAACGTGTATTAAGGAAAACACGGTTAAGAAAGAGTAGATGAAAAAAAAAGTAAAGATATCAGCCCAACAATATCTATCTAAAAGCCTAATTAATTTTACAAATTAATCTATTCAAGCTTTCCTTAAATATAACTTTGTCAAATGACGTACACTAGTGTAATAGAATCACCCTCTCATTAGAAGAGAACCCAGATCGTCGACGCTTCTTTCAACACTCCTTCTTAAGGCCCAACGGTAACATCTTCTTCCTCCTTGTTTATCTCTAGCACGTCTTTCAAAGTTATATAATGTTTAGTTGAGCTTTGATCTTCCAAATTTTTAGGTCATCTTTCTTACTAAAGTGTTCATCGTCTTATAAAGAACTTATCAAAGGACATAGAAAAAGTGAAATCAAAATTGAGTTGTAATTCTGCAATTGCATCCTTACTGACCTTACTCAACTCTATTTGAGCTTCAATTGAAAGCTCCCCATTAAATGCATCACTATTGGGATATACCTTTGCAATATTATTTCTTGAGTATTTTGGAATATTACTCCGAGGTAGTACTCAAGAAAATCATCTTGAACATCGTTGATGAATTCCACAAATAAATCCGGTGTTCCAAGAGATCGGAACATCTTCAATCAATTCTCCCATTTATGTTTTATAAGGATTCCTCCTTGTTTATTTGTAGCACGTCTTTCAAAGTTGAATAATGTTTAGTTGAGCTTTGATCTTCCAAATTTTTAGGTCCTCTTTCTGACTAAAGTACTCATGCTTAGGTCCTCTTTCAGACTAAAGTGCTCATGCTCAAACACAGCTCCATTGATTCACCTAGCTATATAGGATTGCTAAGAATGGAAAAAGATGGGGATGGACAACGGAAGTTTGACTCACTTACCTCACTTCTTCACCGTCTCTCTAGTTTGTCCGAAGCAGTGCAATTTTCTTCCAAGGGAACATCATCCAAGAAGCTCTGAGCCTTTGCCGACAGATTTAGTGTGAATCGGCATCAATTTCTTCTACTTAATTCTTTTTGTTTTTATTTTTTTATTTTAAAGGTTAAATTTTTTGTTCTGTTTTGCTGCAAGCCATATTGTTGTGATTTTAAAGGTGTGATTTTGCATTCCTTGAAAGTTTGTAGGTAATCAACTAACACATGGAATTAGAGTAATTTGCATTGATATCAAGTCATGAGCATTCCTTGAAAGTTTGTAAGCAATCAACTAACACTATTATATATGGAAAAGCTAAGTGAGTAATTTGCAATTTGTCATACTTTGGGTGAAATCTCAAGTGGGGGTGTACAAATAACAAATAACAAATAACCATATTACTCCAAGTTAGTACTCAAAGAGCTAGATGAGGCCTTTAAAAGTATGACCATTAGTGAACCTGAGAGATGTTGTCAGAGAGTTATCAAGGCTCATATAAGCCACCATAAAGAAAAAGCATCCCCTTAATCAATCATCTCAGAAAATTATAAATCTCGCAGAAGGATCACCTAGAGAATGATTCATCGGGTCAGCTAGGTGGGTTGTGATGGTTCGAAAAGACTCATACATTAGGGCGTACATGTGATAATGCTCCACGAAATAGCTCATTCTATATAAAAAAAAAGGTATAGCGATAGATGGATGCTTGAGTAGGTCTTTATTGGGCGAAAACTTTCTACTAGAAACTAATACAGTGAAGGTCAGCCTCTCTTGCTCACCCTCACCCCCATCAAGATAATAGTTGAACAATAGACAATCTTCTATCACTGTGACAAAATCACGCCTAAATGGTCCAGAGTAATGATGAAGATGGGTGAGCTCATGGGTGGCATCTGAAACTGAAAAGAGAAATATTAGAGAACAACTGATCCTTTTAATTTTATTAATTAAATAAACACTAGAGAGAGGTTTATGAATATTGCTCTGATGTAGTACTCAAGAAAATCATGTTGAACACCGTTGACGAATTCCACAAATAGATTCGGTGTTCCAAGAGATCGAAACATCTTCCATCAATTGCTCCCTTTTTTTATTCAAATGGTGAACACAATTTCTTAAAAAGCGTAAGAATGCAAAGGTGTTATCACCAATTTCAAATGACGATCAATGGAGGTATAATAGCCTACCATACCCTCGTTCACCTCATGCTCAAACACAATTTTCATCTCCTTACACTTCTTTGCTTTTGCACTCTAGCCTTCCACTGCAATCTTTTCGAGTTCCTATCCATAGTTGTTGGTCTAAGAAATTGCATTGAGTTGATTGATGAGCCAAAATACTTTGTGCTCATTTGACCAAAAAAGTGGAGCTATAAGGAGCCACTCAGATTGTTTCTTTCTTTGCACTCTTTTCATACAATCAGAGAGACAGGAAAGTTTAGTAGGAATACTCGGTGTCTCCATGCTAGTGGTGAAATAGAGGTATGATAGGATGGTGCTCATCTTGTTGAGTGTTTTTCAATATTACTCTGAGGTAGTACTCAAAGAGATATATGATGCCTTTAAGAGTATAACAATTAGTGAACCCGAGAGATGTTATCAGAGAGCTATCAAGGCTCATATAAGCCACCATAAAGAAAACATCCCCTCAATCAGTCCTCTCATAAAGCTATAAATCCCATAGAAGGATCACCTAAAGAATGATTCATCGGACCAACTAGGTGGGTTGTGATGGTTCGAAAAGACTCATACATCAGGGCGTGCATGTGGTAATTCTCCACAAAATAGCTCATTCTATACAAAGATATAACGATAGATGGATGCTTGAGTATGCCTTTATTGGGTGGAAACTTTCTACTGGAAACTAACACAATGAAGGTCAGCCTCTATTGCTCACCTCACCCTCATCAAGATAATAGTTGAACAACAGACAATCTTCCATTACTGTGACAAAGTCACGCCTAAATGGTCTAGGGTAATGATGAAGATGAGTGGCCTCATGGGTGGCTCCTAAAATTGAAAAGGGGAATATTAGAGAACAACTAGTGCTTTTAATTTTATTAATTAAATAAACACTAGAGAGGTTTTAGAATATTACTCTGAGGTAATACTCAAGAAAATCATCTTGAGCATCGTTGATGAATTCCACATATAGATTTGGTATTCCATGAGATCGGAACATCTTCCATCTTTTGCTCCCTTTCTTTTATTCAAATGGTGAACGCAATTTCTTAAAAAGTGCAAGAATGCAAAGGCGTTATCACCAATTTTCAAACGAAGATCAGTGGAGGTATAACGGCCTACCATACCCTCATCCACCTCATGCTCAAACTCAACTTTCATCTCCTTACACTTCTTTGCTTTTGCACTCCAGCCTTTCACTACAATCTTTTCCAGGTCCTATCCATAGTAATTGGTCCAAGAATATGCACTGAGTTGATGGATGAGCCAAGCATGTAGTTGTTTGAGCAAACATTGAATAATGTCTAATTGCGCTTCAAACCTAGAAATTTCAAGGAGCTCCGACTGACCTAAAGTGCCTTCCTACTGGCCTAGAGTGTTCCATCCTCTCCTTCAAAGGTAGAAGTCTATCATTGAATATAGGCAAAATCAGATCATAACCGAGACGCAATGCTGAAATTGCATCCTTGATCGACTGAACTAAATCCAGTTGAGCTTCAATTAAAATCTCCCTATTGAGTTGTATCGTCTCCAGGGGCATCCCTCGCCCCTGCAACTCCTTGACCTTTTCAATCAATTTGTTTCTTTTATTTCTTCGACGTTTTAAGCTGAGCATCAATAGCCAATCTGGCTTGGTGAGCAACAAGCAACTAAACAACAATTAGACGAACAATCAACCAAATAACCCCAAAAAAAAAGTGGAAAAAGAAACAACAACCTCATTTTGCTCAATAAAAAGAAGGATTTATAGACATTGCTCTCTTAATTTTTGAAGAAGCAATTTTCACTAGAGCGACATAGAGGATAGATTGTGACCAGACTAGCTCACTTTTACGAGGGTTTCTTCTTCATCTCTCCAACGAGAGTTCT
Organism: Persicaria maculosa; assembly: GCA_963922045.1. Taxonomy (NCBI): domain Eukaryota; kingdom Viridiplantae; phylum Streptophyta; class Magnoliopsida; order Caryophyllales; family Polygonaceae; genus Persicaria; species Persicaria maculosa. Next base: position 12,801,442 of record OY998256.1, read on the forward strand.
ACTTCTAAGGGTTTCCATAGTGCATATGATCTATCTAAACCAAATCCGGGCAGAGAAGATACCTTAACACTTATGGGAGAAGACGGGGATGGCTAATGGGATCGGGTGATCCTAGAAAGTTGACTGACCCTCTGCTTAAACATAATTCACTTGAGACCACCTCAAAATTTTACCTAGGGTTTACAGTTTTGAATCAAAATCAAGAGTGTTGAAGATGTAAACAACAAATCATGAAAAAATAAAAATTACCAAGATCAAGGTCAAATAAATGGAACACAAGTAACTAAAGATGAAACACGTGCAAACATGGTAGATCTCTGATCTCTCTATAAACATATGTGTAACATTGAAATTAAAAAAACACATGCAAATCAATACCAATAATAAATATTTCTTTGATGAAATGATGAGAAGACATGAAAATCTTGTGAAAAGGTGAATCCACAAAACACAGTAAAATATTTGAAGGAAATAAAAAAAGTCCTCCTATAATTTGATTGGTTGAAAAGCCTGTAATTTATACGGTGATGAGACATCATCAAAAGTGGTTATCATTTAAAATATCACATATATATATATAAAGTATTATATAGATATACTAATATTTTAATTTTGATTCCATGTTTTGAACTAAACACATTGATTAAAAAAAATATAAAATATTTTAAGGAAATGAAAAAAATCTTTTTATAATTTGATTGGTTGAAAACTCTACAATTAATTTGGCGATGACACGTCATCAAAAAGAATTTTTTTTCAAAATATTCAAAAAAAAAATAAAAAATTAGAAAAAAAATTCACACATTGAAAATATTTACAAAAATATTCAAAATTTGCAGTGAAGTCAGAGAAACGCGGTCTGAGACCGCGTTTCATTCAGATCGCGTTTAAAAAAAATATGTTTTAAAAAAAAATAGAAATTGAGTGAAACGCAGCCTAGGGCCGCGTTTCATGTGTAAGCGCCTGTAGATCTCCTTCTCCAGTCCGGGCATTCGGCCTTCCTCGCCGACCTCCTCCCTCGTCCGCTCAGCCAGATCCCAAATCGGCACCGGTGGAGGCTTCCTCGTCACCGCCAGATCCCCAATCGTCACCGGTGGGCTTCCTCTCCAGTCCTGCACTCCGGGTCCGGGCCTCCGGCCATCCCCGACCTCCTCCCTCGTCCGCTCCGCCAGATCCCCAATCGTCACCGGTGAAGGCTTCGAGGTGGGCAATCCCCAATCTCAAATCGTCGGAGCTATGCCATGGTGGTCGGAGCCCAAGTCAGCGGCGAAATCTTCGAGGTCGACAACCACCAATCTCAGATCGAAGTCCCCAACCAATCTTCGAAGTCCCCGACCAATCTCAGAACGAAGTCCCCAATCGGCAACCACCAATCTTCGAGGTCGGCGAAATCCCCGACCTCCTCCGTCGTCCGCGCGAGACATGAAACGTGGCCTAGGGCCGCGTTTCACTCAATTTTTTTTTTAAACATATTTTTTTTAAACGCGATCTGAATGAAACGTGATCTTAGACCGCGTTTCTCTGACTTCCCTGCAAATTTTGAATATTTTTATAAATATTTTCAATGTGTGAATTTTTTCGTAATTTTTTATTTTTTTTGAATATTTTGAAAAAAAAATTCCATCAAAAATAGTATTCATTGAAAGTAGTATTATACATATATTATATATAGATATTTAAAGTATTGTATATATATTAATATATCGATTTTAATTTTAATTCAATGTTTTGATTTAAACCCTTAGAAAATATAAAATTTTTAAGGAAATAAAAACATTTCTCTTATAATTTATTTGGTTGAAAACTCTACAATCATACAATGATGACACATCATCAAAAATGGTTCTCATTTAAAGTATGATATAGATATAGATAGATAAAAAAAATATAAAAAAAATGTAAAATGACACAATTTCGATAATTTTTATCTTATGGAGAGTTCTTCAAATTTTTATTTTATTTTGATTGAAATAAAGTGTGGCGGGTCCGATGGGTCCAAATTTCAAATCATAACGTAATCTTGTAAGATTTAATTCATATAAAAAAAACGTGTTTGAAGACTAATTCTTACTAGAAGCTTTTGAATTTATAGTGTACAAACAAATTTGGATGAGGACCATTTTTCGGTTTCCAACTTTTTAGGGACCAAATCGAAGTTTCGTCGTTATGAGCACCTGATTTTTATTTTTTAAGGCACTGATTTAACTCATGATGTTAAAATTAAATCATATTTTCCCAATAAATAAGCAAGTGTTGTTTCTTGTTTAAATACATTTGGGTTACTATATATAATTATTTATTTATGTTCTTTGTTAAGATTCGGACTTGGTTCCATTTTTCTATATCTAGTCGGGGAAGTCAATGCCTATCAACTATGACTTGTAATTTTGTACTAGTTTAATCAATCTATTACTTGTTGATATGGGTGTATTAGTTTAGAATAAATTAATGAGTGAGCTATACAATAAAATAAATCATATATTTATACAAAATTGCTAATATATTTTATTTTATTAAAAAATAACACCTAAAATTCTTTTTTCGATATCTTTACAAATTATTAAATCATCATCAATTCATAAATATTTGAGTAAATTTTTATAACATTAATGTTGGTAAGTGTTGGAATATGGAGTTGTCCCACATTGAAAATATTGAGATGTCATGAACAACAGGGTCGTGCCAACGTTTTAAGAGGCCCTGTGCAAAAAAATGTAATTAATAAGAATAAGACCTTATTTATATGCACAAAATTATTTTATATGATTGTCTCAAAAACTTAAATACCCCATTCTTTCAAAATTACATGTTCTAATAATAAATTTGTAATTATTAAAAAAATATTAATAAAAAAGTGGATATTTTATATATTTTTAACTCATAAAAAACATGTGAAAATGTGAAAAGACATTTATTTTCGGTCAAAGGTAGTATAATTTAATTAGTTTATGATAAAAGAAATAAAAAGGGTCTAAAAATGATATTATCAAATAAGATTAAAAAGAGAGGGGGTGAGAAGTAATTAGTAAATGGTTAAAATTTAAAAATAAATAAAGAGGGTCTAAAAGAATAATAATCAAACTTTATTTTCGATTAAAGATAGTATAATTTAATTAGTTTATGATAAAAGAAATAAAGAGGGTCTAAAAATGAATTATCAAACAAGATTAAAAAGGGGGGGGGGAGAGAAGTAATTAGTTCATTGAAAAAAAAAAAAAAAAAGACGGTAAAAGAACAATACTGTAGTAATCAAAATAGATTAAAAAGGGGTATGGGGAATCGAACACGGGGTACACAGTTGAATTAAGCGCAGTCTCCACAGACAACTTACCATCCGGACAACAGCTAGAATTTGAAATTAAGTTAAAACAAAATTTTAATATAACAAATCTTAAAAAATATTGGGCCGCAAAACTTTTGGGAGCCCTGTTCCATCGAACCACCTGAACACCCTATCCGCACGGGCCTGATGAACAATATAAGTTTGGCGGGCTACTCCTCTAAACCTCTCATTGTGTCATGTCCCTAATAGGGATTATGAGAATTTGATAGGGAAAGAAGGGAGATTAGGGAGAAAGATTAGGGATAAGGAAAGGTAAGAGAAAGTAATTGTTTTGATTATTGATTGGATGACTCCCACAATTACAATTAAGGGTATATATACTAATCAGGGCCGTTCCGTTATATTTTGAGACCATGTGCAACTTATATGTTGAGGCGTTTAGGATTTTTTTTTTCTTTTCTGAAAGTGGAATGGATTGTGTTGAATATTTGTGAGGTTGTGACGGCAAAAAAAAAAAAATAATAATCAAAGCTGTAATTTTGAGGGAACAAAATGGGAATGAGTGAGGCTAGAGACAAGATATCGAAACGACTATTGACAAGATAAATTCGACTAAATTGCACACAAATCTTTTCACTGTTAGAAAATATTTACATGTGCACCATAGAGACCTAAAAACCCTAAGCTAGAAGAGAAGTTCGCCTCCCTTCACCACAACTATCCGACCACCGAAAGCTTCCATCAAACCGGTGTCAAAACCACCTCTAATTAATTAATGTATCTGTAGGCGGTGACGTTACATTGAAGGTGAGGGAGAGAAAGAGGAGGAAGGCCGAGTATGAGAGCCCAACAACGACTATCGATGGGATGTTGAATAAAGCAAGCGTCGGCTCCTCTCCCTGGCCATATCCGTTGCGCCGCCGCCCTCTTATAGAAATCCACCTGTGCTACCAATTCTTTGGCCATCCACCGCAACCATGGCCCGCGACACCTCCGCCGACCTCCCAGATCAAAACATAACAGCATTTAAAGATTTGATCGATTAATTGATCAAAACATTTATAGGAAGGATTAACAACATCCTTGATTAATTAATCAAAACATACGAATGGTCTACCAGATCTAGGAAGAACGTGGCGGGTTGTTATCACAGGCCATTCATATGTTTTGATCTGGTAGACCATTAAGAAGATGAATGATTTGATTAATTAATTGATCGAGTATGTGTAATATTATTTGCTCTATTGGATATTTTTTTTATTGTATTGACAAATTTGTGATTTATGAATTTGATTGTTGAGATTTGGTTAAGATTGATTGATGGTATGTAGATGGAGAAATGAGTTTTCATTAATCTCTCCAGGCAAATTGTAAACATTTTTTAAAAAATGAAAATGACTTGGTGTGCAATTCGGTAGATATTGTCTTGTCAATAGCCATTTTCACATCTTGGCTATAGCCCTTATGAATGGGAATCGATAGCTGCTAATTTTATTTGGAAAAAAATGGCTATTGGGCTGAAAAAAATGGTATTGGACTGCTCTAATTTTTTTTGGAAAAAAAGGGCTATAAAAATTGAAAGAAACAGCTTTGAAAAAGAACATCTGAACTGCCACAGGAGAGGTTCGAACTCAAGTTAATCCGGAACCTGCGCAACCGCTTGACCAATTGATCAACAGCAATAACTTGATACATATTGAAATTTGTATATATATATATATATATATATAGTATAACACCTATACGAGGTCCCCAAATTTTTAAGGCCCTGTGCGATTGCACTTTCTGCACAGGCCTCGGGCCGGCCCTGATACTAATACACGTACATCTATAATCCTATACATGACACATTGCCAATTGGAGTTGAGATAGAACGTCGTTGGGTTTATGTGTTGTTCGTGTCTCCCATATGTGGGCACACACATGACTTCCCTTCAGCTTGTCTTAGCCCCACCAGGCCCAGCCGACTTTAACATGGTACCAGAGCCGAGTTCAGCTAGTTTCGGTCTGGGCTTCGGATTAGTGGGTTGATGGCCTAGTTGACATGTCGCGGGCATTGGTTCCCATTTAAGCGCACGTGGCAAGTGCAACTTGTTGGCGGGCATTGGTTCCATTTAAGCGCATGTGGCGAGTGTAACTTGTTGGTTATAAATGTCGTTGCACTTGAGCGGGTTACTCCTTTCATTGCCAATTAGTTTTGAGATGGAACCTCGTTGGGTTTATGTGTTGTTCGTGTCTCCCGTAAAAAGGGTGATGGATGGTTTAAACTAAATTTGTGGGGTACTTTTACACTTTTGTAATTTATGGATATTTTATAAAGAAATTACATAGTTAATTTTATTTAAGGTGTTTTTGTGTATTATATACCATTTATTTACAAGTGTTTAAAATCGTTTAAAACTTAAAAAAAAACGGTTATTCTGTCATATATTTTAAGAGATAAGAACTGAAAAAACATTCTATCAAAATATAATGAACCTTGAAAATTTAATTAAAAAGAGTGATAATATTTACACCAATAAATTTTACTATATGCACCACATCTACGCCTCTTGAATCACACCCCTGCTCTTCTTGAGTCACACACCTGCCCCTCAAGATGCGTAAGGGACAGGTATGTGACTCAAGAGGAGCAAAATGTATTTTAAAAAAATATAAAAAGTGAAATATTTGGTATAAATAATAAATTTTGTGATGTAAATAACATTGCCTATTAAAAAAGATAAACTGATAAAACTTTAGAAAATAACCTCAAAATGGGGCTCTTAGAAAAGCGAAAAAATAAACAAAATTAGGTGAGGTAGGGGGGGGATTTTGTAACAAATTGAAGATTTTTGTAACAAAAAAATATGTACAGTATTAAAAAGAAGGAAAAAGGAGTGATGGTATTTGTGGGGGCCATCTCAGAAAATCTTTTTAGTCTTAAAATCTGCGGGCCCACCCAAATCTTTTGTCGTTGACAATTCATTGATTTTTTAATCTTTTTTTGGGACCTCTCTCTCTCTTCCTCGTTACTCATTTCGTAGTCCAAAATCCCGAGGGAGGATTATCTGCTAATAATGGCAAATTAGCAATTCCTAAGCCACTCATAACTTCGTTTTACAAGCCCTTATTTAAGGGCTTTGTTTAATTTAACTTTGGGAAATTCCGTCTGGTGCTCCTGTGTTTAATGTAATTCCGGTTGGTGTCCCAAAGTTTTTTTCTTTCCGTTTGGTGCCCTTGAACTTTGGTAAATTTCCGGTCCGTGCCCCTTTACCAATTCAAGTGTATCTCCGTCTTCCACAGAGCTTCCACACACCGGCCATCCTATAAGCGTAGTTGAACTCCAAAAATAATGTGACAAAATTCAACCTTATCAAACCTTATATGAGAATAGAGATCAAATTTCACCCACAATCACACAAAAAATTCTCAAATTAAACTCTAGGTCAAAATAGAGAACAAATTTCACCATCAAAGCTACACAAAAAATTCCCGTATTGAACCTAGGTCAGATTAGAGAACAAATTTCACAATTAACCCCACAAGAATTTTCCCTAATCGAATTCAAATGAGATTTAGCTAGAAATCTTTATAAAATTGAACCTAAAATCACCCAAATTCAGTTCTTGCTCGCCAGTAAAATCGATATTCAAACCTGTAAAATTGAGATTGAAGGCGGTAGAGTCTGCCAGCTTGTCTACATATCACCTATCGAGGGTCGAACACACCGGTCGACTCTCCGACTTGGTCTTCACCACCGGCCGCCTCCAACAGTGTCGTCTTCTTTCTTGCGCCTGTTGAGAACAACACCGCTCCGTGCCTTTTTCCTTGCGCAGTGCTGTTTCAATTTTTTATTTTTATTTTCTGGTGGGCTACCTGCATTAATTAGTAGATTTTCACTTTGTTTTACTTTTCTTTTTTTCTTTTTGGTAAACTTTGTTTTACTTTTCTAAAAAAGCACCAACGGAGTTACACTTAAATTTGTACAGGGGCACGGACCGGAAATTTACCAAAGTTCAAGGACACCAAACGGAAAGAAAAAAACTTTGGGACACCAACCGGAATTACATTAAATACAGGGGTACCAGATGGAATTTCCCTTTAACTTTTAAGTTGAGGTAAAATTGCAAGTTGTGAATATTATTTTTCATAATACTTCATCGGTTCGTCAAAACATGTTATTCTCTCTGTGCACAATTTAGAAAAAAATTATAAATATACAATTTTACTCTTATTTATTACACACTCTTTTTACTTTATTAAAAATTATAAATAACAATTATTTTATAATTATAAGGGCATTTTCACAATATACACATATAATGGCGTGTTTTTCTGCACAAAATTAATACCCTAAAATGATGCATATAGTTTACTGAACTGATAGAGTATATAGGAGGTATGGTCAATGGTGGAGCCATAAATTTTTCAAATGGACAAAATTTCTAGGAGTGGTATGAAAAAAACTTTATTGAGAAAGATTCTCTAAAATTAAAATACTTTAGTTTTTGTTAGAACTGATTTATCGGGATTAATGCTATGTTTAGTACTCAACCAAATTTCTTATCTATGTGACTATGTCTAAGGGTGGAGAATGGAAAGATCATTAATATTAGAATGTCTATCTTTTCGTGTTTTTCCATCTAATATATATATTTTTTTTAATCAAATTATATAATTTTTCACTTATACATTAATCGTTTAATATAATTTCTCGTTTCAAAATTTTCAATTAAAATAAGTAAATACCAATATGAAAATATCAAATTAAGTCAAAATATAAAAGCATCTCGCTTTATTAAATAATTTACAAAATGTTGTAGTTAAATATATATGTTCAAAGGTAACTTATATCTTAAGAAAACATATTAAAAAGATCGATATAATAAATAAAAATGTATTTATAATGTTCATTATTTCCTAAATACTCCTTGTTAAGAAGATGTTCCTAAATAAAAATGTATTTTCATAAAAAGATATAGACGAGTAATAATTTTGCAAGATTTTAAAGTGACAAGTATGTTTAAATGTTCTTTTTTCTATTATTAAGTAATAATTTCAGATCAGATATACTTGAATCTTTATAACCAACAGACGGAAAGCTGCAAAAACATACAAAAACAAAAGGTTCTTTAAATGACACTGGAAGACAAATCAAAATAAACTATAATTAAAAGGGAAAAAGATACACTCTTGAATTTTAATGTAAAACCACTTATTAAGAAATACGGAGTATGAAAGATAAAAGCATCTCTTTTTTTTTCAGAAAAATAAAGGCATCTCAAATGTGATCTTGAATAAAAATATTCATAGGATCGTCGTAGTTATACGGAGTATTAATTTAAAACTTTATATAAAAAAAAAAAAAAACTCCGTACTAGCAGACGTTAAATATTGACTCCGTCAGACGTCCCTCGCCTCGTCTTGTCGGAGCGGTCAACGGTCCTCCTCCCAGTCAACACTGACGACTAATCACCTTTCACCACCGTCAAAATTTGGTAAAATTGTAAAAAATGCCCAAATTTTTACTTTTTCTCTTCTTCGGAGCTTATGTTGATATATCTTGAAACTGTTTGTTAAGATGTGAAAGGATAAAATGTCCCACATCGAAAGTTGAGCATATCAAGCCTTAGTATATGAGTCGGTGAGTTACTCCTTCAATTACCAATTGGTTTTAGAATGGAATCTCACTCGGCTTGTGTGCTAGACTACTAGTGCATGTACGCCTGTGCACACGACCCCCCATCATTTGAATCCCTGACCAGTAGAGATCCAAAGGAGCAGCAAGCCAGCAACCCCCTTAGACCACATTACATCTTCTTGTTTTTGTTCTTCTTATTTAAGAATCTTTCGACAGTATATGTGGTTATGGAGATAACCTCAAATAAAATTAACTATAAAAACTATCCTGCACTTATTTGTTTTAAGTTTGCTCTTTGCAAAATTAACTTCATTAACCCATGGTCTACCTAGCAACAACAAGCACACGACCCCCAATCATTCGAATCCCTGACCAGTAGAGATCCAAAGGAGCAGCAACCCCCTTAGACCACATTACATCTTCGTGTTTTTGTTCATCTTGTTTAAGAATCTTTCGACAGTATATTTGGTTATGGAGATAGCCTCAAATAAAATTAACTATAAAAACTATCCTGCACTTATTTATTTTAAGTTTGCTCTTTGCAAAATTAACTTCATTAACCCATGGTCTACCTAGCAACAACAATAACAATAAATTTAGTCTTTTTTTTTCGTTAGAGCATGTCTGAAGGGTCGAAAGTGTATGCACTTTTTTCTTGTCTAGTCTAAGTCGAGAAAATATTTTCAAGTTGATTAAAAGAGTAGAATAGTAGACGTAGATAAATAATAATTAAAATGAAGAGAAAAGCCTATGCAAAGAAAGGAAGTAAGGAATATGAAGTATCAAGCGCAAATAAAAAGACAATAAAGAATATGGTCCCAAGAGCAAACTAACTCATAGGGTTCGTATGGGACGGAGTTAATAAACTGACTAAAATTATAAACAAGTTAAAATTTATAAATTGTTGGTAAAAGTAGTTAAAAATTTATGAAAAAATATAAACTCCGTATGGGGCGAAAAACAGTTTATTTGTAAAAAGTAGAGTTTATTTGGTTTTTATTAGGGGTATTGTGGTACTTTCAAACCAAATAAGATAAAAGAGAAGGGGTAAATATGTAATTGTGGAAAAAGAAACTCCTAAATAAGCTGCTCCAACCGGCTTATATTTAAACCAAAATTTTTAACCGGCTTTTGACTTCTTTTGGCTCCCATACCCTAATTAAACCGGTTGAATTTTTTAACAGTTACAAGTTACTCATTTTAACCGGTTTATTTGGGCAACCATACACAGCCATAGTCTTAACTAAAGTTACCATTTGATTAAATATAAAAAAACAGCTCACACGCCCTGGTCCAGTGGTGTGGATCAATGAGAGGGATAAGGAGGTCTGGGTTCGATACCAATGGATCGAATCGGTTTACGTGTTCGAGATTCACCACAAAATGGTAAGTTTCCTCGTCATTAAAAAAAAATAGCTCATACCATAAATTTTCTTTTACACAAGTTAAATTTGCAAAATCAAAATGCTACTGAAAAAAGTCATTGGATCCTCCTTTATTATTTATTCCATCTTTTATTCATTTCTCGGATGGTTTTACTTAAAATGTCCCTCCAAATCACCACCTACCTAAGTAGAAGATAAAGTATTTTGTTAAACTTAACTGCAATATAAACAATCTAATTAATAACTCTTTTTAAAGAAGAAGATTTCGTTAGATTTATAAAATGTAATTAATCTAACAATTTTTATAAAAAGTGACAACTTTTTTTAAAAAAAAAATTGTTCATGATATAAATTCCCCAACCAAGTTTATACTAGAAGTAATTTTCTACCTATTTATCTTTCAAACTACCGAGGCAACTCTCTATAAATATTGGGTTCGAATCTTCTGTTTTCAAGTTTGTCTCTCTCATGTCTCCTCACACAAAACCCCTCCCATTTAAACTGTGTGTTTTTTGTAGTTAAAACTCTTACAAGAAGGAAAAGATTGGAGATAATAGGACACAAAATTCAACGATTACAACACATAGGAAACTGACAATACGGTAATAACTCTATTGGATTCAAAAAAACCCACCACTAGGGATATTTAAACTGAATTTTGATGGGTCTACATTCTCTAGCGGAAATAACCGATAAGATTGCAAACAATTTTCGCTGTGCTAGACCTAGCAGTCTTGATATTTTCAACGATTTAGGTAAACTTATCCGTCGCGATGCTATCGAATATGAGCCCCTCTTTAAAAAATTTCCCGATTAATAAAAATGGTTGGAGATAAGAGGGGAGAAAATATAGGGTACGGTTAATTTGAGCCCAAAATATTGGGGTATTTTATTCAAATTTGTCTAAAAATTTCACCATTCCATATTCCCGCGAGACGATACAAAGAACGAGACGAGAAGGAGACGAATAGGAGAGAGACAGATGGAGATGGAGACGTTTCACGTTGGGAGTTTGGATTTGGAGATCTTACCAAAGTGGATTTCAGAATCTCTCCCTCTCACTCCTCATGAATTTTCGCTTATTAAAGTCGCTACTTGCAAAGATTTTACCAGATTTCGTGGTAACAGAGAGATAGGGACCTGCCTCCATTTTCACTTTATAACCACATAATAAAGATCCATTTAAAGCAATTTCCAGATTACATTTCTCAGATCCTCTCCCAATTTCAATTTCAATTTCAATTCCATTTCCGTTTCCGTTCTACGCTCAATTTTGAAGCTCAATCACAGCAGGTGGCTGCAAATCCGTTATGATGTCGATGAACAGCTTGTTTTCCCGGCGGAATTGGTCGGCGGAGGGGGAAGAAACTCATGTACTGGCCGTCGATGATAGCATCGTCGACCGGAAAGTCATCGAGAAGTTGCTGAAGATCTATTCGTGTAAAGGTATGTAATCATCAGCTTCACCTTCTTCTTGTTCTGTGTTTAGATTCGGAGTTTCAGGTTTTGATTTGTGCGTTTACAGTTACGGCGGTGGACAGCGGGAAGCGAGCCTTGCAGTACCTTGGATTGGATGATGATGAGGATACGGAGAATAGTAGATCGGCTGTGGAAGGATTAAAGGTTGATCTGATCATCACCGATTACTGCATGCCTGGATTGACTGGCTACGAGCTTCTCAAGAAGATCAAGGTTTCGATCTTCTCTCTTTCTACGCTCATTTGCCTTTTCCGTTTTAGAAGAATCTAGAGGTTCGATTTTTGAGGTTTTTGCTCCGATCTGTCATCAGGAATCATCCGCTTTCAGAGAGACACCGGTTGTGATCATGTCTTCCGAAAACGTCCTCGCTCGAATCGACCGGTACTAATCCCTTCACCGAATCCAGTTTCTCCTGAACTTAATTTCAAATGTTTGATACGATTTTGCGATTTGATGCAACAGATGTTTGGAGGAAGGAGCAGAGGATTTCATTGTAAAGCCGGTGAAGCTCTCAGACATGGAGAGGCTCAAAGAACACTTAACCGCAAAAGACGTTTCCAGGAACAACAAGAGGAAGCAACCGGACGGTCCTGATATCGCCACGGCACCATCCTCGTCGGAAACTTCGCCGGAATCATCGCCGTCGTGCGGATCGCTGGCTTCGTCACCGTCACTGTCGCCGCCTCTGCCACCGTCGTCACCGGATTCATCATCTCCGGAATCTGAACAATTGGATTCCCCGTCCAGAAGGCTAAAATCATCATGTTAAAGATGATCTTGCGTTAGTTTTGGATCCATTTATGCACATACAAGTTAGTTGCTTTGATGAATTTTCATCAATTTTGTTGTTGCTTTGAGCTGATGCCAAATTTTTTTAGTCTTTAATTATATTAGCATTTCTTATTGGAAGATCCTTTAATTGCGACGCTTTACCAAACAAGATCGTATAAAGATATGGTAAGGACTAAGGAGATTTGTACATAGATATCTTAAGATAAGGTAGGGAGACGTTGAAGTCTTTCCACCAACACCGCCCTAAATACTCCTAACTTTATACCTATCCATATAGGTTTTTTTTTTCATAAAAAAAAAAAGCCTATCCATATTTTATGCGCGTTAGCTAATTTCAACTGCTCAAATATTTGAATAGGTTGATTGATACGATGACTTTGTCCTAGGGTTGACATGGTACCGTTATCATAAAAAATGGTGATTACCCTGTACCAACCACAAATTGGTGATATGCAAATTTTCATACCACGTTGTGGTTACCGCATATGTGGTAACCACAATTTGTGATTACCATCGGTACATTATCATGGTTACCAAACTTTAATTTTGTTTGTATTTTTTTGTAACCCCTTAGCTACCTTTCGGTGGTTATCAAAGTTATCGAACGAAAAAATATGGTTACAAAAAATAACTAGTGTAATTCCCACGCCATGGCGCGTTTGCGATGAAAAAAAAGGGAAAAAAGAATATAAAATATTTATTATAAGGAATAATCAAATAACAATCTAAACAAATATGAAAAGTTTAATATATTTGTTCGGGGACAACATAAGATTTGGATGAAACAAAACATCTTTTGAAGTTAATGAAATATCCATAGATAGTAGGAGAATGCTTAAGAAGCATGTTCGGGTGAGTAACTTCAATAGCATGTTCGAGTGAGTAAGTGGCTTCTAGCCAATGCATATTGTTGAAAAACTGAATCAACTGAGATGTGTTATAACGAATAAACATAAAAAACATAAGGGTTATTTGAAAATCAAAATTGTTCACAAAACAACCAACATCTAAGGGATAAAATAAACCAACTGAAATGAGTTTCAAATAAGTAACCAAAAAAACATCCAGGGGAAACAAAACAATCAACTCGACAATAACGAAGAAAGTTTCCTAAAGAAGTCATGAAGGTCGATAACATGAACATCAAGAGGAGTCAGATGGCTCAATTTTCACCTCAGCCGTCTTTTGCTCTGTCGTTGACGTTTGAGAGTCCTCATTCTCATCATCCCCAATATCGATGGCAACGTATTGTCGTCTTTTGCCGGGAGTAGCCAGGGTAAGGGCTCCAGAAGAAAATACATCCGAATGAGAGTCCTAAGGGTACAAAACAGTGAGAAGGTAGTTAGTATAAATGGATTGAACAGGAAATGGAAGAACCCTATAATTAGGGGTGGGCGCGGGACGGGACGGGACGGGATGGGGGTCGTCCCGCGTCCCGTCCCGCGTAATTTTTGCGGGACGGGACCGGGACGGGATTCTCTATTTTTTTTTCAATCCCGCGCGGGCCCTATCCCTCACGGGACGGGACGGGACCGGGACGGGACGGGCCTTGTCCCTCAAATAAAAAATATTTTAAATTCTCTAACATTTTCCAATTTTTAAAAGACATAAACACATATAGATTTATAATATTTTTATATTTTATAGTAAATATATATTGTGTATAAGCTCACTCGGTACTGTATATATATATAGTCATATAGACAATGTATGTACACTGCAAACACTGTGTGCAATTGTGCATACACACACTGCATATAAGTATATACTAGCTGGGTATATATTGACACTGTACATACACACTGTGTGTGTTAATATATATATATACATACTACATGTATATAAATTGGCATATATGATACGGAGTATATACTTATATATAATGTATTTTATATTTATAATGTATAATATATTAATATAAAAAATATATATGCGGGACGGGACGGGATTTGCGGGATAAAGAATCTCCGTCCCCCGTCCCGTCCCGCACAATTTTTGCGGGACGGGACCGGGACGGGATTCACTATTTTTTTTTCAAATCCCACCGGGATCGGGACGGGACCGGGACGGGCCCGGGATTTGCGGGATTTGTGCCCACCCCTACCTATAATGAGTTACAAAGATAAGAATCGTATTTGGAAATTGGATGAGCTCTACCTTCAAAACCCAAATATGCAAGCTTTTGAAACCCTATGAAAAATGGGTAATTGATCGGAACATTAACACAAAAAAAAACCACCAACAGCAGAGTCGGTCACATTACCAAAATCTAAAAGAAAGTAAAATCTAAAAAAGAAGAATCGATAATGGCAAGAATTTCAATATATACCTCGGCAGCAATTGCGAATCTGCAATCTAAAAGTCGAAAAACCTGAACAGCAAAACCCCCATTTGAGGCACGAAGGATGCCATGATCGAATTCGAAGGAGGAGGAATGAACTCTAAGGAAGCATTCGTTCCAAATTGAGAATGAGGAAAAAATTGAAATTTCATAGCCAACCCTAGAAAAATATGGGGGGAAATAAGTAATGAAATTGAAACTCAGTGGAGGAAGATGGTGACGGGAGGCGGTCTAACCTCGGCGAATGAAGAAGACGGAGTTCTGAGTCGGGATATCTTCAACGGAGGAGGAAGACGAAGGCATGAGGCGCGAAGGATGCCACGATCGAAGTCGGCAGAGGAGAACTGAAACCTAACAAAGCGTTCTTTCCCAATTGTAAAGAAGGGGAAGAAAATTGAAAGCAACTTAAAAAAAAAAAAAAAAAAAAGAAAAGAATGTGACTGGTCAGAAGGGAGTGAAATAAGGAGAGCGCACCACGTCAGCGGAAAGTATACGAAATTAAGTAGTTATATAGATATGGTTACCCTCTTTTAAAAGTTCAAATAAATCAAGTTCACAACCTACAGTACAAACCAATTCAAACCAACCAAGTTCAAAGTCTTGAAGAAACAAACAAAGTTCAATTGCTCAAACATTCAAAATGTTCCAGCAAGTTCAAACAAAACAAGTTCAAAGTCTTCAAACATTCAAAATATTCCTAATGTTTCTAGTAGAAAAAGTAGAAATTACCAATTTAGGTCAAAAGCATAACACAAAACATAAATTAAAAACTTAAAACTCAAAGGTAATAACAATAAAACATTAAATAAAAAAATATATATATATACTTGGTTATCATGGTAACCATGGTATTCATATTTCATTACCATTACCGTACCACCTTCACGTGGTTACCGCCACGATGGTTACCATCATGTTGGTTATCACAAGTGTTGTTATCAACATAGTTGATTTGTGGTTGGTACGTGATTGGTATGGTAATTTCTGTACCATTTGCCAGCCCTACTTTTTCCAAGTTACGAGCAACATAAATTGAAACGGAAATGAAGTTCAAATTTTATAGGAAATAAAAATGTCGAGCAAAATATATTCATTTAAAGTTTAAAAAAAACATATAAGTGATGGATAGTACACCTATCATTTGACACTATTTCGGGGTCAAATTGGATCAATTTTTGGTTTGTTAATTATTATTTTTATTTAATAAAAAATAATATTTTGATAACTTTGCAATAACTTTCAAAGTGTTAAAGTTAAGTTGTTTTTTTTTTGGACCATATATTTATTCGAAGACACTACATCTTATCTAAAATATTTGATTTTTACTAATACTCATGATTTTTAATAAAATTTAAAACTCTAAAAAATATCGAAGTTTTAGTTAATTTTTTGAAATTATTTTATATTAGTTAGTATTGAGTATAAATTATTTTAATATTTTCTAGAGTTTTATCTTTTAAAAAAAGGTGTTGAAAAATATGAAAAAAATCAAATATTGCAAATCTAAAGGAGTAATATACAATACAAATAAATATAAAAGTCGATTTGAAAAAAAAATCGAGTGCTTATATAAAACGTAATAAATTATAATCTCCATAAATAATTTTAATAATATATTATTATAAATCAATTAACTTTAAATTATATCTTAGTAGTTCGACTATTCTAGGGTTTTGCCTGGCCTTAGGCCTATAAATAGACATATTTAGGTCTAGTTTTACACACAATTGATTGAAGAAGATTTAAAGATTGAAGATTTGAGTTTTTATAGCTAATGAGCAACTAAACTCTCTTGGTTTTGCCCGCGGTTCAAGACTTGATTGGTGATGTGAGCCTAAATTTGTCATGTTTTACACTTACTTTTATATCGATTTCTGCATGCATTTCATGCATTTGGGTTAGAATAGTATATAATATGTGTAGTTTATGCTTATTTGCCAATTATGGAGGTCTAGACTAGTTTCTGTTTAATTTTCAGAAATCGGACGCACTTTGGAGCTTAAAGGAAAGTCATGAAGAAGCTAAGGATGGTGCGGCTGGAAGAAAGCCCACTTTTCGACATTTATCATTCTGAATCAAGCTCTGTTGTCTTCATGAAAGTTGTAGCCCTCAAAAAGAGTTTTCCAACGCACATTCATATGCGTCAATCGGACGAACAAGAACTCAGGAAAGTGCGTTTCAAGAACGGAGCAGAATACTGAAAGCTGACAGAACTACTCGACGTCGACTACTTTAGTCGATGTCGAGTACTTTGGACAACAAAATCACACGAGATCGAGCAGCCAGTCACTCGAGAGCACAACTGTACTCGACGTCGAGTAAGTTAGTCGACGTCGAGTACTCATGTCGATTCCAGAGAGTGCTCGAGCTCGAGTGCACACGAAGAGAAGAAAAGCTAGTCGATGTCGAGTACCCCAGCAAGCAATCCGAGTCGAGTACGAGGAGAAGTCCGAGCCTTGTGGATTACTTGCAAGGGAAGATATGTGGAATTATATCCATCCACATGAAGATCTATCAAGACAAAGGAGGATTTATCCACGTTAGCTAGTTTTCTTATTGGATTTATTTGTCTTGCTTTAAAGGTTTATCTTAAAGTCTTTAATTAGATAGATAGTTTTAGATATAAATAAAGTATTCTTTCCTTGGATAGCGGGAATTGAATACTATAACTAAGGCCTTAGGGACTGGTTCTTAGAATGATCCAAGCAACAAGCAATTGTGTTTACCATCATAGATAGCGAGTTAGAGAGTTTTCAAGAGAGCTTGGCCGATTGGAGTGAAGTGTTACTAAAGCGGATTTGGCTTCGATTGGTTGTAAGTTTTGGTTTTATTTAATGCAAGTAGTTATTTCCCTTTTATTATTGATGAGTTTCTTTATGATGAAGAGCGAGTAGTCACCCAAATTCTAGGGTCGGGGTGAGCCCGACGGTAGCCATGTAAGGTAATGCGATAAAGGTACAATCTTTTGATGCGATTTCTTCTTCTATCCCTATGAGCATGATTCTTTTGCGAAAGTCGAAGGTGATCCTTGTTTGTGTTATTGAAGAGAAAGTGATCTTAATGCAACTTTGATTAATTATGTGAAACGGGTTAGTAACAATTAGGGTTTATGCAAAAGCCTCTATCTTCCTACTTGTTAATAACGAAAGTTATTTGATGAAAAGGGCATGATCTTTTATACCTTTATGCATTATTTTATATGGTTATCATTGTGGCATTGATACCCCGATTCTAGGAGCGTTTAGTTTATTGATTTTATTCCCACCAAATTCGTGTTCACATTCGTTTTATTCGAAAAGTTACGATTTTTTATTCTGTTCTACACATCGGCGACACTGGTCGACGTCGAGTGTCGCTTAGTCAACGTCGAGTACCTCTCTCGACATCGACCATCCTTCGTTTGTTTTCGTTTTCTGTTTTCTCTGTTTTGCAGGTTCTGTCGACTGAGGTTAGTCGAGGTCGAGTATCTTTACTCGATATCGAGGACTTCTTCTGGTCGAGTTCAAGGGTGATTTGAGCTGAAAATGCGGGCGCTGACAAGCTTCCTCGTGGATCGATCATGACAACCTTCTACTACAACGTAAGGAAGTCTTGTATTTATTTGCTTGGACAGAAGTTGGTTTGCTTTTATTAGTTTTATTTACTTCAATACTAGACATATAATCCTCCTGCAACAACAGTTGGTCGAATCGTGAGTTTTGGTTTCTAGTTATTCCTATCGACCGATTATTTTAACTTCTTTGATCTTAATTCTTTATGCTGTTGACTTTTTATCTTGTATGGCTAATTTGATAGATTCACATCGCGCTAATGTTTTGATTTGTGAATTGCATGAACATAATCTGCCATGGAAAATATATTCTAGTGGGATTAATTTAACGAAACTTGAATTAATGTGTAGAGAGTTGACACATTGACTAAATATTTATTCTTTAAAAAATTGGTGTTGCTTACATGCTAGGGATATTGGAACTTTGTGTTACTTATGTGTTAAATCTTTCAATTGTTTGTGTTCCACAGGTGTGTAAGGGATTGTTAGGGCTAATTTAGACTAATAATATATTCAAAACAATATAATAATAATCGATAGGAATTAAATAATTAGAAGGAGATTCAATAATTGAGTAAGCCAACAAAAGTTGCGAATTCAAGGGTATAACCACTTTTCTCTCTATTCTCTCTAATGTTATTTACTATTAACTCGTTTTTAGTTTATTTCTTATTTTACATTAAAAATCCCTTCTTTTTATCCTAAATGATAAATACACATTGCATTATAGATACTTGTTTATCTATGGGATCGACCTTTTACTTACCTACTATAATTGTTTGTGAGTTTGAATTTACTTTGACAGGGAAAACGACGATTTTCCCCTCGTCAGCAACCTTTTTGAATACTAAAGGCAACTATAGTCAAAGTATTACAAGTATCCTTACTATACCCAGATAACTCCTTAGCGGTCTCACACAACTGCTTGAGAAGTCTCATAACCTCATCCCATAAGTAATCAATAATAGAAAAGAAAAACAATAGAAACTGACATCCTTTATCTCCACAAACACCCTTACATTTTTTCCTTTTGTTTTTAGCAGCCGCTATGGCCGTCCCACCTGGAGTGAAACCAGAAAGACCAGAAGAGCTAAAAATAGAAGTACCCCTAATGTCAACACAAGTATCTTTGTCTTGGAACCAGTTGTATAACAGAATATTGGTTGGACGAAGGTCACCCCCTTGTTATCAACCATACCAATAGACGTCTTTTTACGAACATAAATCCCGGCCTTCAAGCACTCATCATACAAAGCATCACGCGCCATGTTAGGGTGGTGCTTAACACCAATATAAGCAGCACAAGCCAACATGTGATCTCCCCACGAATCCAAAATGTCTTTCTCATAAGTAGGGCATTGACGATACTTAATAATGGATCGAAAGATAGCGGAGTTCATAACCTGATCAAGACCAGTATAGGTCCAGCCTTTGCAAGACAATTAATCAATCCACTTGGGTGATTTCAAAGCCCGAATCTTGTAGTTGGGCCAATAGTAAGGTCCAATCACCAGGCTGGCTCAACAGTGGATGGGCCCAACTTTATATATTTGTTTCATTTTTGTAGATTTTTTGGGATCTGATGTTTCGTTTTATGTTGATAGACCAACTTTGCATTTACTTCGCCGTAATATTGGACTACCATTAATAAATTCGTTAGTGTTCATATGATCATTTTGAAAACCAAGACTAGAAAAATTAATCTAGAAGTCAAACTCTCTTTGTCACAATTATAAGATGTATGAATTTTATTTTCATATATAACACGGTTTTGATTTTTGAAGTCGTCGGTTGAAGACATTCAAAGTTCATACTTTTTGTGTATTTTCTATCAGGGTCTTTTTCTTTTTGTTTGACCTCAAAAAAGCCATTTTTCAGGATTAAATTACAGTCCTAGACTTTCACTAAATTTTAATCCAAAGCAATTATTTAAAGACTTTAAGCAAATATTATTTTCACTCTTATATATTGTAATAGAAGAACATTTTTTTTTACTATGAGATTTACTTACCTTTCACTTACCAAAGCTAATAATATAAGAAAGTGTCTTTGAGAGGTTTTGACAAATGATGTAATTAGTGGGTGTAATTAGTCAACTTATAAACAACTCCACCTGTATTGTTTGGTATCTTGCCTCCCCCAATTAACCATGATTTAAGTAAAGTAATGTACATTTTGTTCTAAGTTTGGTGGGCTATATTTGAAGACTTAGCCACCGATCACAACTATTGTATCCAACATATATAGGGTTCGTATGGGACGGAGTTAATAAACTGACTAAAATTATAAACAGGGTAAAATTTATAATCTGTTGTCAAAAAGTAGTTAGAAATTTATGAAAAAATATAAACTCTGTATGGGACGAAAAACAGTTTCTTTGCAAAAAGTGGAGTTTATTTGGTTGTTATAAGGGGTATTGTGGTGCTTTCAAACCAAATAAACAAAATAAACCCCAAATAAGCTCCCTCAAGTAGCTTTTTTTTAACTCATAATTTTAACCATTTTTATGATTTTTTGGGTGTCCATACACTTTTTAACTAGTTAAAAAAATAAATAACCCATTCTACTTATTTTTTTAACTAGTTAAAAAGTGCATCCATCCTTTTTAAATGTTTTCTTGTGTGAATTAATTAATGATCACATATCATAACTAATTAATCATATGTTTTCTTGTAAAGCAAAGTTCATGAGGACAACTAATTAAATGTTTCAAAGTGGGTGGGAAACAAAAACCGAATTTATTGAACCATAAAGACCATCAATTATTGCTTACTCAGTTTTTTTTAGCCATGAATAGGCTTAAAGCTCAAATTTAAAAAGATTTTACCATATTTAATTGTTTTAGTCATTTTAAAAAGTATTTTCATGAGTACAACAACAACCCAGTATATCTCGCAATTAAGTAGGACATGAGGATCAGAATGTATGCACTCTTACCCCAAATTAGTCGAGAGCGTGTTTTCGATAAACTCATAACAATAGGACACATGAACCACTAAGAAACCGACCCCACGGAAGAGAAAGGAGACAGTAAAGAAGCATAAGTAGAAGCAGAAAAGAAGTCAGAAAAAAAAAAAGCAAAGACAATAGGACACCGAAGCCCGGAAGGGCCAGAACTCTAAATATCAACAGCCCGAATGCACCTCCTCCATTGGTCTCTATCCAATGTCAAATCTTCCGAAAGGTTCAAAAGATTGAGGTCGTGTTTGATGACCTCCATCCAGTTCTTCTTCGGTCTACCTCTCCCCCTATTGGTAGCTCCAAGATCCAAGCTCTCACACATGCGAACTGGTGCCGATGTGGGTCTCCTACGATCGTGCCCAAACCAACGCAATCTGTACTCCCGCAGTTTGTCTTCAATACCCGCAACACCCACCTCGCTCCTAATGTCTACATTTCTGATTTTATCAAGTCTCGTGTGTCTACTCATCCATCACAACATTCTCATCTCAGCCACAGATAACTTCAATTCTTGGGCTTTAGCAATAGACCAGCACTCAGAGCCATACAGTAAGGTCGGTCTAACAACCACCTTATAGAACTTTCCTTTTAAGTATTGTTGGAATTTTCTTGTCACATAACACCCCTGATGCTTTCCTTTTAAGTTGTTGGAACTTTCTTTTAAGTATTGTTGGAACCAACACAGTCTGTATTCCTATTGATACCTCCATCACTCTAGAGTCTAGACGTAGAAGCCTAGGTACTTCAAATACTCTTTCTTGGGGACTAGATCTTCCCCTAATAAAACTGAAGTCTTTAGCACTCCGACCCCTCCAAAATGAAACTGAATATACTTTGTCTTGGGTTTTACTCAATTTGAAACCCTTGGACTCCAGTACCCCCCTACTTCCAGTTTTCTAGCCTGAGAGCCAAACCCGAACTTGAGTTGTCAACTGGCACAATGTCGTCTGCAAACAGCATGCACCAAGGGATCTCTTCTCGAAGTAGAGCGGATAGCATATCCATAACAAGAGTGAACAGAAGCGGACTGAGAGCTAAACCCTGGTGAAGCCCCACTCTAACATGGAAGTACTCAAAATCTCCACTCAACATCCTAACGCTGGTCAGTGAACCCTCGTACGTACATATCGTCTAATAACTCTGATATATGTCCCCGACACTCCCTTTAACAAGCATCTCCAT
This sequence comes from Persicaria maculosa, assembly GCA_963922045.1. Taxonomy (NCBI): domain Eukaryota; kingdom Viridiplantae; phylum Streptophyta; class Magnoliopsida; order Caryophyllales; family Polygonaceae; genus Persicaria; species Persicaria maculosa. The sequence goes on from OY998256.1 coordinate 12,824,038, forward strand.
AGCAACTCCCTCGAAACCTTATCATAAGCCTTTTCTATATCAATGAAGGTCATATGCAAATTCTTCTCTCTCTATCTCCATGCATCTCAATCAACCACCTCAGCAAGTGAATAACTTCTACAACAGATCTATTAGGCATGAAGCCAAAGTGGTTCTCGAACACATGTACCAACCTCCTAATTCTCGCCTCTATAACTCTCTCCCATAGTTTCATTGTGTGACTCGGCAATTTGATTCATCTATAGTTACTGCAACACCGTACATCACCCTTATTCTTGTAGACCGGGACCAATTTACTAAGTCTTCATTCCCCTGACATCTTAGCTGACCCTTGAATAACATTAAAAAGAGATGTTAGCTAGACCAAACCTTTGGCCCTTAACCATTTCCAAACGTCCCCCGGAATATCGTCTGGACTTGAAGCTCTATATATAATTCTTCGATTTACAAACAACTCCCTTAACCTCCTCTATAGATCTGAGATGTGCCGGTGGAATCCATAGTTGCTGCATTCTAAAGGGCTGGGACTCCAATCCGACGAGTTGAAATCCCTGTTGATCGAGCAATTATGAGAAGTAACTCTGCCATCTTCTCTTGATCCGTTGATCATCAACCAACACTTGACCGTTCTCATTTTTGACATTTCTGACGTTGTCAATGTCTTTGCTCAACCTCTCTCTTTGGCGAGCTAACCGATAAAGAACCCGCTCCTCTCCCTTCTCGTCCAAACTATCCTTAAAATAGGTGAGTTTTTTTTATAAAATCACCCTTGAAAGAAAACTTAAATAACATCACTCAAAATCTTTTTTTTTTTCCAAAGAATAACCCATGAAAATGTCATTTGAATATATAAAGTGTTTATAAAATGATAAATTTTCACCTTTTGTATTTTAACCTAACTATACATTAAATTAACCAAAATATTTAATAAATAAATAAATAAATTTATAGGTAGTTTTTAAAATATTTTTATTTTGATGGTAGCTTTGTGAAAATTCATCTATTTTAACAGTGATTTTATATAATTTACCCTTATTTTCATAGATCCACCGATGAGTAGAAAATCTTTTTAAAATAAAGTTTTTAATCTATATCTATTCTTAGAATATAAGTTAAAAAAACTGTTTTTTTTTTTATATAAGTATAAAATATTTTCTTGCTTTTAAAAATAATAAACCTTCCATATCTTTCTCCGTTTACTCTACGTGAGACAAATTGATCGTCTAACGTCTTTTGGCGAGATGCAAATATATTGATTAATTTATAATTAAAATTCAATACGAAGTGAAACTATAATATATATGCGACCTGAAATGTTTGAATGCTTGACTTCTGAAATCTCAATGACCCATCATTTTCATGCCATATATAATACTTTTCAGATAATCTGATTTTTTAAAAAGAAAAAAAATCATAACGTGCGTGCTTGTAATTTGTAAACCCTTCTTATAAATCAATTAATTTCCAAAATAAAAATTAATAGCGACCATAGATATATGCATTCTGCTTCATTTGCCTTACAAAATTGATACTACTAAAGATTATATAATTAAAACAACGGTTTTCTAACTAATGTTCTAATAACATCAATTAAAAAACCACATACTAGAAAAGGACTTCTTAAATTTAATGTATCGACTTTGAGAAATCTATTTAAAAATGACTAAAAATAATTAATATTTGAAAAAATGTTATACTTAACATATACTCTCCCGTTCAAAAATACATAAGCTTTTACTATTAATGCACGTTTTTTTAGGAGTTAAAAACTATTAACTTTTTAAATAATTTTTTTTAATAATTACAAACTTATTATCAATAAGTCTATAATTATTTAAAAAAATTAATAAAAAAGTTAATATTTTATATATTTTTTACCTTCTTAAAAAAACGTGCGTGAATAGTAAAGCCCATGTATTTTTGGATGGAGATAGTACTATAAGTCAGAAAAATAATATTGTGAAGAAATAATTTTAATGAGATTGCATCTAACTAATTAACCAAAAAAGTGTGGAAAGGAAACTATTTTGGGAGGCTAATAAAAAAATGCAATCCAAAATTCCATTAATGAAAACTTAAACAAAACTACATGTAGTGATGTAGAGCCATGCCTAAATTTGTAGAAGAGATTAATCTCAGAATTTTTTTTCAAAATATTCAATAAAAATTAAAAATTTACGAATAAATTCACAGATTGAAAATATTTACATAAATATTCAAAATTTGCAGATAAGTCAGAAAAATGCGGTCTTAGACCGCGTTTTATGGGTTAATTGAGTATTTATCTTCAAAGCTGGAAAAACAAAATAAATTTCTTATAAAAACGCGGATTGGACCCGCGTTTTTCTCCCTTTTTATTTTTTTAATTTAAAAAACAGTCCCAAAAAATATATATGGGTAAAACGCGGTCTCGGACCGCGTTTTTTACTTAGAAAATAATTTAAAAAAAAAAAAACAGAAAGCTTGAAGGCCGGAGGAGGACATTGGCCTGGCCTGAGAGGTTGAAGGCCGGAGGCTCGGAGCGGCGCGTCGGCAGAGACTCAACATCTCGACCCATGAAGGCCGGAGCGGAAGCTTGAAGGGCTCGAGCGGCGGCGGCCATGGCTCCGAATAGCGCGGAGGAGTGTTGGACGATTGGAAGGCCGGAGCGGCGCCTCCTTCTTCCTTCGATTCGTGGAGGCCGGCGCCAGATTGAAGGTTGTGCAGAGGGAGAAGCGGTGAGGGTGCAGGCGGCGATGGCAGAGGGAGAAGCGGTGAGGATGCAGGCGGCGATTGAGGAGGGTGTAGGCGGCGATTCTCCCGGCGGCAGATCGAAGAGGAGGAGGGTTCAGGCGGCGATTGAGGAGCTCCCGAAGCCAGATCGGATCGGAACCTCGCCTATGACTTGGTTGCGAAGAAGCGGCGCCAGATCGAAGCGGAAGTGAAGCCCCGCCGGAAGTCCTCTTCCCCACCCTCACCTCTTGCCGGCTCGGAACAGATCGAAGAGGATGAGGGTTCCTTTCCCCTTTTTTTTAAAAGTAAAACTCGGGCCGCGTTTTACACATTTTTTTTTTTGGCTAATTTTAAAAATTAAGAAATAAAAAGAGAGAAAAACGCGGTTCCAATCCGCGTTTTTATAAGAAATTTAATTTTTTCCCAGTTTTGATAATAAATACCTAATTAACCCATAAAACGCGGTCTTAAACCGCGTTTCTCTGACGGATCTGCAAATTTTAAATATTTATGTAAATAGTTTCAATCGTTGAATTTATCCGTAAAATTTTATTTTTTAATGAATATTTCGAAAAATAGTTCTTAATCTCATTCTATAAAAAGATATGATGGAGCAATTACCATGAATTTGTTTTTACTTGAACTATATCTTTACATTTGATATGTCCACACGCACTCAATTACGCGCCTTTAATATTATAAGCTTTTTTCCACTTATATAGTACATAGACTTGCATCCTTTTCAACATACTTAAATAAAACTTAAATAAATTAATAACTAGGGTAGTTGTTTTTTTTTTTAATAAAAAAAAATAGAAGTTGTTGTATTACGTAGTGAAAGTTGACAATAATATATCTTGCTATGTATATAGGCATATAGCACATAATGAATCAATTTGATTTTACAGCGTATCATATTAACCAATCTAGATTATTAAATATAAAAATTCATATATATATATAATATTAAAAATAACTCATGTAGAATGAAATTACTCATAAATATATAAATAAATTTGTACATATTAATAATTATTTTATTATGTACAAATAATCATGAATCTACTATGTAGTGTGTATACATATGTCACGGGTCGGCACACACGGAGTTCGTGCGACGTCCCTATCCCCGAGGGGCCAGCCTTACGCGACCGACACTACTAGTTTCTCCCTACTTTAGACTCATCAGAAGAGCAGCTTCGACCCCCAACCGGTTGTGTAGAGGGATGACCAACATACCCTTCATCACCGTAAAGTCCTCAACTAGCGACAATCTCCTCGAACCTTACCAGGACGGGCTGTCTGAACATCCAAAAGGTCGTCACCTTAACTCCCAACACAACGCCACTGAAACATCTCCTGCCTTTATATCAAGCCTCTGCCAGCATATGTCCGTACACGAGACCGTGTCACTTACCTGCATTGTAAGGATGCTTACACGAGATCCAATCTCTATCAAACAATTCACAAAATACTCTTAAAAATCAGTCATGTTTTTGACCTTCAAAAGGGCATATAAGTAATCCTCAAAATATAAAGAGAGATATTCTTGGCTGGAGTATTAAAAAAGTCAGCCGTTCTTTGGCTTTGGCCGGCCGGTTTAATTATCATCTTCCCCCATTTATGAAAATGTACCCACGTCTAACCTCACCACCAAACAACACATCCAATTCCACCAAACACAAATTAGGGGTTTTCTTGGATTCATGATCATCAATGGTTTCCATGGAGATCTTCTAGTCTACAATCAATGGCGACGATGAAGATGATGAGGTTTAAAAATGGCGGCTTTTTTCTGTTCTTCCTCCTCCTCAATTCCTTCACACTCCTCTCTTATTCACAATCTACTCCCCAATCCTACTACGCATACTTGCATCCGCCGCCTTCGCCGACTCCACCTCCAATTCCGTCGCCAAATTCTCCGTCACCGTCAAGGGCTTCGACGCACAAGATAATTGCAGCGGTCGGAGCGACGGCCGCGAGCACTTTGGTGGTCGCCGGGGTGTTCTTTCTCCTTTGCTCCAGCTGCTTTGGGCCGCGGAAGCGGACGGAAAACGTCGCTGAGAGCAACCAGACTCATCCGTTGCCGATTAGTCGGTCGGAGTTTGCAAGATTCGGCCCGAACGTAAAGGGGCTGATCGTCGATGAGGACGGATTGGACGTGCTATATTGGCGGAAGCTCAGGGATAATAACGGCGGTTTCCATAAGGAGCCGTTTGATCGAGCTAGGGTCGGAAATGGTAACAGACCTTACGGTAGCGGTAATGGTAATTGTGACGGTAGGATGGAACACATTGCTAGGGGTAGATCGTCGTCTTCTCAAGGTCAAGTCCACCCCGGTCAACGCTCCGATGGCGGAGGAGTTGGTCGGCCACCGTTACCTCCACCTGCGCCGCCACCACCACCCCCGCCTCTGCCAGTGAAGAAGATTCCAGCAATACCGCCACCTCCTCCAGTTCCAAAAAAGAAGGCTCCGATGCCACCGCCCCCTCCGCCTCGTAAGGCAGGGAGCGGCGACTCTTCATCGAAGCCGCCAGCGTCGCCAATGCCACCGTCTACGGTGGAGGCCGACGAAGGAGGGAAAGATCAGGTGATGCTAAAACCGCTGCATTGGGAGAAGCTGAATGTTGACACTGATCACTCAATGGTGTGGGATAAAATCCAAAAGGGCTCTTTCCAGTTAAGTCTCCCTTTATAATTACCATCAAATTTTGATAATCTAAAGGTCTAACTAATTTCTGTTGTTAACGAATTGATAAAGATCTTTAGTATATAATCCTCCATATTGAAACAAACAATTAAGTCTAAATGAACGTTTACATTTAGCCACGAATATGTACAATTGCTACATTCAACCTTTACATTTGATCATATATATCATGTCCCTCTAAAACTTAATTGTGCTCTGTTTTGATGATTCAGGTACAATGGCGATATGATGGAGGCGATGTTCGGCGTGTTAGCAACTAACCGTAAATCTCCAAAGCAAGAAAGCCCAATCACGAAACCCGGCGAATCCTCCAACTCCAAAATCGTCATCTTAGAGCCACGGAAATCCCAAAACACCGCGATTGTACTCAAGTCTCTTGGAGTCCCTCGCACGGAGCTTACCGAATCCCTCCTCTCCGGCAAAGGCCTTGCCCTCGAGACACTCGAGAAGCTCGCACGAAGCGCCCCCACACAAGAAGAAGAATCCAAAATCGTCGCATTTGATGGCGACGTTCGAAACCTCGCCTATGCAGAATCGTTCCTCTATGAGCTCCTGACTGCCGTGCCCTCGGCGTTCACGCGCGCAAATGCAATGTTGTTCAAGTTGAGCTACGATCAGGAGATCCTCGGAGTGAAGGAGTCGCTGCAGACGATGGAGCTCGCCTGCAGCGAGATGAGGAGCCGCGCGATCTTCCTGAAGCTTCTAGAAGCGATCTTAAAGGCCGGGAACCGGCTGAATGCCGGTACCGCGAGAGGAGATGCAAAGGCTTTTAACCTCAACACGCTTTTGAAGCTGTCTGATTACAAAAGCAGCGATGGGAAGACTACTTTGCTGCATTTTGTAGTCCATGAAGTGGTTAGGACAGAAGGGCGACGGTGTATATTGTCGAAAACCGCTACACAACCGGAGGATTCGACGCCAAAGGAGGACAAAGAGAAGGAGTTCTTGAAGCTGGGGCTTCCAATTGTGGGCGGACTCAGCTCTGATTTTTCCAACGTTAAGAAAGCTGCATTTATAGACTATGATGGTTTGAAGAGCACCCTTGCTTGTCTCGGAAACCGGGTCGATTCAACCCGAGAATTGGTATCCAAGTGCAAGTCCGGAGGCGATGGGGGCGGAGGGTTCCTCCGGGAGATGAAGGATTTTCTGGAGTCAGCAGAAGCCGAAATCAAGATCATCCAAGAAGAGCATGTAAGGGTGATGAGCTTAGTGAAGAAAACAACTCAGTATTATCAAGCTGGTGCTTCAAGTGAGAGCAATCCACTTCAGCTGTTTTTCATTGTCAAGGGCTTCTTGGGGATGGTTGATCAGGCATGTGTCGAGATTGCGCGAAGCTTGCAGCAGAAGAAGGCTGTTGCAGCGAAAACGAGCAGCGATGGGTCGGGATCAGGAGCGTCGCAATCAGAGGTGCTCAGGACCCGGGTAACCTTCCCGAGATTACCGGAGCATTTTTTGTCGGATAAGTCTAGCGCTAGCGATTCGGAGGACGAAACTTGACGATGAAGTATGGCAAGATCAAGTACTGTACATAGAGCATCAAATGTGCATTGAGTTCCCTCCTTGTTGATTTGTTGTTTCACCTGCAGGAGCAAAGAACACCATGACCTCATAATTGTTTGTTATTAAGCTTTCATTTAGAATTTAGGAGGTTGTTGCTAAAAAGAGATGATTTTGTGATCTATCTAGCTTCATAAATATTCAGTTGATAATACAATACCTTCTTAAATATGACAAAAAAGCAGCTTTGCAGTTAGTACGAGAGGGTACACTACAAAACAATGGGATTAACAACGAGGCGAATCAATGAAAATGAGAGTGTTTCTATGTACAAAATCGCGGAGCGATCAGCTCGATGCATCGAGAACGCTATTCTACGCCTTCTTGTGCCATTTCTGCTCTCAAACCTTATTCGGCTGGAAAGAGTTGGAAAGGGGCAAAAAACTAGATGAGCCAACAGTTCAAGTTAAAGAGAACCGTTGTGACAGCTGAGCTCGGTTACTTAGTTGTCGTAAGGAGCGAGTTAAAGGGGGTTGTTTAGCCCAAAAGGATTGGATGTTAAGTCAGTACCGGAGATGAGAAAGCCACAGGGTGTTTCTAGATAGCAGGAGTGGTAAGAGGTGCGAAGCACTGTTATGTCAGCATATGCGATGAGCTAGAAAGCAACCGGTTGAATCGCTCAGCTCTTCTAGCGTGCTTGTTTTGTGATACTGACTGATCGTGGCAGCTGCTGTTTGTCCTTGCATTTCTCCTCCTTTTGGTCCTCCGGTACAGGATGTCCTCTGTATCGTTAACATACGACACCTACAACACGGTTTCAGTTCATCAATAAAAGATACTCCGTATGTGATTTCGGTGCTCTGCTATCTCTCTCACTATAACATTTGTAAAATATGGTACCTTGGATGTGCTGCAAGATATTTTGCACTCCAAATCATTTGCAATTTGGACTCCTTCCACGGCTTCACATTCAGTTGAATATTTCCCTAAAGTCCTGCAAAGCAAATTCGCCACACGGGTCGTTAACTGAAAGGAACTACATGCATCCAGAGCTCAAACTAGAAGAATTCAAACAACGGTTATCAGCTTGTACCGGTTCAGGAAGACACCACCAGGCTTCTCCTTTCTGTTGGAGACCACATTCAAGAAGTCATTATACAGATAGGCTGAGAAGGCGGGTTCCACAGAGACTGCTGTAGCTTCAGGCTTGTCATGCCCATTGTCCATTAGTTGAATGGACAACCGAGCAGGTGACGATGACTGCAGCAAAACAAAGGCCAAACATTAAAAACAATACATACGAATACGAGCGTGTAAGCAACAGCTGTTAACTTCATAGCATGGGTCTATGAAGGTATTGGTCGTAGAAAGAAAGGAACATACACTTTCAACTCGGTATAAGTTCTCATCATGTAGATAAACTTGTACATTTTCATGATAAATTACATCAGCAGATCTCCCTGGTCTCCGTGAACTTTCATATGCATGTAATTGGAGAAGCTTGCTATCCATTTCATCAGAGGCTACAATTTGCAGCTGGCAAGCAGAGAGCAGACTCAGTATGTTGCCATATAGACATGTGAGAAGTTTAACAAAGGTATGACTTCAGTTTACCTGTTTGACAAGCTTGTATATCAATTTGTCTAAAGTGAATAGGACATAAGACTGAGTGCCAATGATAGCACGGCAGTCATCTTCAAATTTTGTGTTATCAGATGTGCCATCTAGTAAACTGTATAATGCATTCAGGAACCTGTAACAAACAAACGTTCTTTTAGATCCTGACACAAGATACTTTTCTGTTGGGGGTTACTGATGCGTTGATCGCTTATAATTTAAGTAGCAAAAGAAAGCATTTAACTTGATCACCTTACATAACGGTCAGTAGCAATGTTGTCATTTGAAGATTTCCACCTTCTCTCTGTGGAAGAGGAGTTTCTCTTTGCAGATTGTAACCTCGAATAAAGCATCTGTCGGAAAGAAGCGGGGAGGGAGTTAGAAAACCACCATCATATTCATGATATAATCCACTAGAGATGAACCTAACCTGGTGAAGCCTAAAAAACACATAGAACGAATCGTTTCCATAGAAGATGCGAGAATCTTTTGTCCTTATGTGGGGTGTTCCAGTAACTAGCTTTGCTAGTGGTTTTACAGTTTGTAGAAAACGTTCTGAAAAGGGCAATGCCACTCCATCGGCTTCATCATGGGCATCTCCCATACCTTCAGCCTCGTCTTCACTTTCAACCTTGTTATCATGTTCAACCTCTTCCTCTTGCTCTTCAGGGGAGCACCCCTCACCTTCACCAGACTCGCTGATCGAGACATCTCCATTCGCGGAGGCATTCTCACTTTCCTCTGACAATCTATGAGCAATATCATCTCCTCCAACATCAGTTTTATTGGCTACTCTACCTTCATCATGACAAGTCTCTACCCCTTGTCTATTTTGACAAGGCCTACTTAAAGAAACACCATTAGGTTTATCTGCAACTTCTTCTCCAGTCTCTCCACAGATTGCAAAGCTATCATCTTCAAAGTCCCCGTTTGGGGATAACTCACCCTCTTCCCTTTCAACTTTGGACTGTGGATCAGATCCTTCATGCTGTCTGTGATCTACACTGGTCGGTATCACCCCATTTGACACAACCATTCTTGAGCAATCAAGAGCCTGAAAAGCATAAGCAAGGCAGCAAGTAGAAAACTCAGCCAGAAGTAAAAGAATAGATAGGATCACTATTCTAAAAATCGCGCCTAGGCGCTAGGCGGCAAGGTACCTAGGAATTTTTATGCCTAGGCGGCCTCTGGGCGGATTTCCGCCTAAGCGCCGCCTAATCCCGCCTAGGTGTCGTATAGTCCCCGCCTAATCCCGCCTAGGTGGGTGATTATTTAGATTTAGTTTCTAGGAGAGTGATTAGTCAGCTTATAGTTTTTTTTATCCCCTAAGTCGGGATGCATTTACTTTTGATTCAAGCCTATGGTTTCTGATTTTAGGAGACTTAAAGTTATCAGTCAGACGAGCGCTTTTACATTTATTGACTTTAGTGTTAGTTAAGCACGCCAAATTTGGGTTTATGAGTGATATTATAAATATTACAACATTATATAAATTATTGACATGTTCTACCCATTGAAATATAGGGAAATAATCAAGTTTAGTCTAAGTCCGCCTAGGCACCGCCTAGGTGCTAGGCGGCCACCCACCGCCTAGCTACCAAGTGCAGGAATTCAAGGGCTGCTAAAAGTAGAACAACAAAAATAAACCCCTAAAAAGAGCCAACCTACAGCCGTTAAAACTAAAAAGAAAGATCAATGCCAATGATTTCCTCTATCAGAGATCACGTGATTGAACCTATATTGGATCATCAAATTAAAATATTTCCTCAACCCAGGAGTCCAGGACTGAAATATACACAAGAAAGTGAATTTATCAACCGAGAATAAATTAGGAGTGAGAATAAGCTCATTTCCAGGTTATTCATACCTTCGGCGAATGTGAAGGTTCTCCAATTGTTTTCACCTCACAAACACTATTAGTTCCATTGCAAGGTCTGGATAAACCTGACAATCAAATGGCATCATAAACTTCAGTCTCATCAATAATATAGTGATTTCAATGTAATGGATAGAAGAATTTTTTTCTATGAGTTGATACAACAGTGCTGCATCAATCCACAAACCTGATGTAGTATCCTTGTTTGTCCTCTCATGAACTTGTTCAGCCCCAGAAGAATGGGGCATATTACAGCTTGGTGGTCGATCATTTGAAATGCCAGCAGTTTCAGCAATAGCATTTCCATTAGCAAGCCCTCTATCTTGTTGTCCAGTATTACAACTGGCTTTAAGAATATTATCTTCCCTACCTCCATAACTGCCAGAACCTAAATGTTCTTGCGGTTTATGCTCGTCCAAATTTCTGAGAGGATTTGACTGTGTGCAGTTAGTAGCATGGCCATTGGGAATGAGATCAGTCCCAGCAGTATCAGGACCATTGCATTTAGCAGCCTGAGCCTTTGCCTTTCCCTTTCCAATATCTTCAATACGAGCACCGCCTTTGCACCGTGCAGGCCCACCAACCATAGGCTCTAGGAAGGTTGACCAGATATTCATTACTTTATCCACCTGCTCGGTAGTACAAACTTCTCCGCAAGAATACTTGATGAGTTGATACAAATCATCATGGATGTCCGTATCAGAGTATTCAAATTCCAAATGTGGAATCAAAGATGGTCTTCCAGCAGTAATAGCTTGAAGTATATCACCATCCTTCTGCTTCTGCTCCACGATTTCTTTAATCTCTGTTATTAAGGCTGTTCAAAGAAGAAACCAGATATCAGCAAAGTATCATTTTGCCAACGATCAAATCATCTTGTTTCATACTACATATAATCGTTTTCCATAAATTATTTCTTCTTTTTCACTGATAAATCAGGCAAAGGCAACTCAGATGGTATAGCCAGCATCGTCATTCCTAAACAAATTTGTATAAATATTGGAGATAACCCAATATCATAGAGCTTCCTCTTGAAAGGTGCGCTCCAGCCATTTAATTCAACTCCAGTTTTTAAAGCATAACAAAATTGTGTTTGTTATGCACCCAAGCAGTAGGTAAGCATGGTTCAATAGATAATAGAAAGATGCAATGTAATTTTAACAGACTGTGTCCAGGAATGTGATAAGAATGTAGCAAACCATGTCTAAACAATGTAGTTCTAACAGACTAGTGCACCATTTCTCAGCAACGACAAAGACAAGAGGAACCTATGCAACCAACAGCCTTGTTAAGTTGAAAAAACTATTTAGAACTATTCTCATCCATTCATGATGGTACCTTTTGTGCTCAAGCTCTTTGTATCCTGCTGCTTGAAGTAAAAGCTGCGGTGATCAAGTGATTTATGGTAATTCTTCGCATATATTTCAGCCCAGACTTTATTGAAATCAGCACGGCATCTAGCCCACTCTTCCTGTTTCTGCTTCAAACGTGTTAAGATCACTGGCAAAGAAAGTATTGCGTTTTTCTTTAACACATCCATCACATCAAGGCCATGATCACCATACAAGCGCTCAATGCACCTAAGATTAAGAGCTGCAAAGCACAAAGAAGCAAGAGAGCATGACACCACAGATAATCAAAGGAGCAGAAATACATGCACATGAGTTCTATATAACCTTTGACTGATGATATAATACCTGTAAAATACTCTTCTATACGAAACGGAATGTCTGTTCTGATAGTGTTATTGTTGATCTTGTCCAAAAGCTCTTCTACCCGTTTAATAGCAGCATTAACAGATTCTAACAACATGTCTAATTCAAACCTGAAAAATCAAGGAAAAGCCTGTATTAGAACTATGATTCACCTTGTCTGCTCAAAAATCACATGAATATCTAAGAAAAAAGCTCTATGTCAGAACTATGATTATTGCAAGTATCAGATTCAGAGGGGATAAAACTTGGTTGTATTAGGATAGAAATGATGGACAGCCCGCAAGCATTACAAAAAGATAAACTCAAGTAACACTGACATTGAATCCCTACGGTGGCCCCACCCTTCCAAAAATCAGAAGGAAAAGGATTGTTGAACAAGAGAGATTTATCAAGATAAAAGATGATAGGATCAGATGAGGAAACATATTCAGTGACTGCACCTGTCATCTTCACATCGGAAGAGGCTTTCTTCATACTGATTCTTGCGCATGTGTTTGAAAGAGTAGTCTTCACTTCCTGAAGTTACAGATACCCAGTGATCATTCAATACCTCAGCTCCAAGTTGTGTCTTGTGGGTCGCCACAGGTATTGGGTACTACAGACAACATAAAGCAAAGGTCAAAAGGAAAATTTATAGAAAGATTAAGTTGAGACACTAGTACATCAAATTTTAATTTGCAGCTCACGTTCTTAGGAAGAAGGCGATAACTCGGAGTGCACCTCTCACAATCAGAGAGGTCCAGTTCTTGAATAGTCTTTCCTAGATATTCCTTATTAAATGATACAGAGGGTCGACTCCCATGTATGCTCTTATCCAAGTGATCTCTGCCTTCTCGATCTCTAAGCCTATCCTTATCCTCTCTTTCTCGATCTTGCTGTCTGTCTCTGCCGTCAACCTTCCCAGGTCTTGCTAGGTGGTCATTGTTCCTCTCTTCTGTAAACGTATCTTAGCATAAATATTAAACATGAAATAAGAAACATACAATATTATAAGCAACCAAAATTGAAGAGGAAATAGATCGTTAACATACTTCTTCTGCTCAAATCAGCAAGAAATACATCTGCAGAAGAGATTGCAGTCAGAATCAGTTTAGGGAAGGGCGAGTCAACGAGGAAATAGAGTGAGGTATCAACTATTACCCATATTCTCACTTCGGGCCAAAAACTGATCAAACCCTTCCAATAGATCAGGATATTTTCCAAGTACATCGGATACCTATGAAACATCTCTATTAGGATATTTGAGTTCATCCATGAAAAACTGTGAACTCTATAAAAAAAGGTTAATAGTCTGTGAATGAGAGCACAGAACAAATATCATTGGACACTCAATTCATTGTAAGTGAAGACTAATAAAGCCCAATTCTTTTTAAAAAAAAAATAGTCACCAGTTGGTGCAGTTCTTTTCTTGTAATTATATCCCTGCTATATACTTGCAGCAACTTCAAGAATCCCTGATATTCATCAGGTTGCATTCTGTCCTTTACTTTGTCACAGAAAGCAAACTCCTGAATGCGCATGCCTGTACGAAAATAGGATAAATCAGACAAATAATTGGTTGTAAATAAGGATAATCCTAATTAGAGAAAGATCGCATGTCACATTTAGTCACACAAATACCAGAAATCTAAAGATGGAGAACAAGTACCAACAGGTAAACAGGAAATGAAGAAAAGGATAACAAACAGCAAAGTCTTATTATTGTTCAATATAAGCTTGTTCAACCAAAGTAAATAAGTTTCCTGAATTTAAAATTAAAAGTATTTTCCTTGTATTAAACTTTCACCAAATCAAGCAAGGAAGAGGGTGAATAAACATTGCAGATACAACAAGGTTAAATAGATGTTTACTTTTGGAAGAACCCTTGTCATCCAAATAAGAAGAACCGTCTTGTACGTCTTCTCCACCTTGATCAGAATTACGCTTGTTGGAGATACAATATTTGTCATTGTAGTCCCTGTCATTATCTTGATCAAACCCTTGACCATCTCTTTCACGTTCTCGCTTGTCATTGTCTTTATCAACACATCTTCGCAGCTCCTTGTTGGATCTCATTAGTGATTTATCATGGTCAGCATCAAGGTCAGCAGTAAAATGCTCATCCCCATTATAATTAGAATTTTTGTCCTTCTGAAAACAGCATGAATTTGCAGAATATTACTAGGATGATCATGGTAGCAAAAGAACTTTTAATATACTGGGAACTAGATGAGCCTACCTTGTCAACATGCATTTGCAGGGATGATGGAATTGCGGAACTCCTATCTCGCATGATAGAATTTCCACCAGATGCAACACCAGACACTGCTTTTGACTCATTTGGAAGAAAATTAGTGAACTCAAGGAGCAAGTCTTGATGTTCTTTGAAGAGTGCAGCAACCTGAACATAGATCAGTTAAGTGGAATGGTATAAGAATCAACAGCATGATACAGAAACCATCATCTAGAAATCACATAATAAAGCCAAGAAAATGATTTAGGGCAACAGGGACTTCAAACAGACCTTTTGATAAACCTCTTCAATGGGCTTATGTTCTCTACGATACATATTCAAAATGTCCAAGAATGACTTGTATACACGATCACTGCCATGAAATCGTGCCTGTACGACAAAATGTGGTATTAACCCAAATATCAATCAAGGAAACATGACTTCAAAGTTCAAACTATGAAATATCAGTCACCTTAATTTTGTTAACAAAATTAATGGCTTCATCAAATTCAACTGGCTTCTTGACAGAAGGGTCTTCTGGAAGGACTATCTCATATCCCTTTGGCAAAAACGTGTTGAAACCCAAGATTAAGTTCCGGTGACCTTCAAACAATTCTTTTACTCTTGCAATCACACCTTTAGTATCAATTCTACACGAAGCAAAAGGTCATCAGTTGATATGCACCAGGTTTACTTCAGAACAGAAACAACTAAGCACTCAGCAACACCTTAGGGCTTTGAAATCCTTCATGACTTCAAGAAACTCATCATATTTATCCTTCTTGTCATGAAACATGTCCTTCACAGCCTTCAGATAATTTAAGGCATCATTTGTGGTCAGTGTCTGTGTACTGTTCATAGTGCTACCCCCATTTGGCATCTGAGCTTGCGCCGAACTTCATTCACCTCAAAACAAACAGTCGAAGTTAGTAGAAACTAGATGAAAAGCAGCCAAAAGTTCTCAATAACCACCAAATGTATCCCATCAACCCCCTCCCCGTAAAAAAAAAAAAAGAAAGAATGAGTGAAATAGCTTGAAGTCGAGACAACTCTCCTTGATACAAATCAAATCGTCTATGAGAAAGAGACTGAGCAGTTTATGGCACCAACGACTCGAGGTCGAAAAGAAATGTGCTATCTTTGAAATTATACCACAAAAATAAACTCTGATCTATAAAACAATCAGTTAATTTGAATACATAGCAAAGTTAATCGATGCAATTAGCTCGCTAAATAGAGCACTAATCTCAGATTTTGAAACAGAGAGGGCAAGAGAAAACTTACGCTTCGCCGCGATAGGTAACGACAGGTTGAGGTCGCCTGATTTGAGAACCGACGTACATATCTTCTCGAGCCCTCTTCATTTCCGCCTCTCGTCCAATAAAAAAAAACAACTGCCTCTCTCTACGCCTCTAGGGCTTCTATTTCTCTTGAAGAACCATGGCGCTCAACTGCAACTCACGATTTTCCAAAAATCTCGCGATAACTGAAAAGATAACACCACATCCGCCATCAGCAGAGCTCGAAACGAACACACAGACAGCAGATCCAAACAAACCGAAGGCAACAATCGAACACCGAAGAACAAAACTGAACCAACCAAGAGTTTCAGGAAAACCAGATCACCTTCCGAACAAAACCTCGCCATACAAAAACTCCAGAAAAAGGAACCATTGTGTTTCGCATTACTTCAAAATTAAGCAACGTAGATAGCGTATTCAACCAGAAGAAATCACAAAAACAAAAAGGAAAACTTACAAGAGAGAGAGGATCGCCTCCTACTTGGTCTCTTCTTCAGCAAAAACAAAATCTCTTATTCAAACTTGTTCTTTTGCCTTCAAATTTTTACAACAACGAGCACTCGAATTCGGATGGGACAACAAGATACAGTTGAAGAAGAGGAGATTCTCGCTTCCGGTGTGCAGAAATCGCCGAGAAATTCAAACAAATCGAAGAACAACACCTTTCGATTTTGTGAAGGGGGAGAGTTTTTTTTTTTCCTTTTTATTTCCTTTTTATTTTCCTCTCTTTCGATTTTGTTATGTTGTTGTTGGTGTTGTAAAAACGTCGCTCACTCGCTCAACATGTGCGTTTTTATATTGAAGCACGTAACGTTAAAACGCTGCGTTTTCAAGCCCATATCGTGATGGCGAAGGAGGAATTAATGCACCCGGTAACCCGGTAGGTTTTCAACCGGGTATAGGCAGTTAAAACCTTTTTTTCTTTCAAAATCCACGGGTTTAACTTATTTTAAAATTGATGTAGGAAATAAAAATCCAAAAACAAAAAGTATTGATTTTTAAACGAATTTTTTTTTGAGATAATATACTACTGTAATTTGTTGGTATAGCTTTTTCTATTTCTAGTGTTAATTTTGAGATATTTGAACTACTATATTTAGGAATTTAAATAATTAATGGTAATATGGGTAATTAAATTTGTAAGAAATAAAGAGTGATTAATAATCTTAATGGAATAAGTTGAAAAAATTGGTCAAGTTAAGCATCATTAATACTCCATTTGTGTTATTAATAGCTCATTTTCAATTTAAATGAAATCAGTTTTAAGTTTATTTGAGTGGTAGTGCAATTTCACCATCCTGAATAACTTCATTTGAATAGATCCAAATAATGTAAGTGTGTGTGATATATCAATTCTATAACTAAAAGATAAAGTTACTAATATTCTAAAAGTCATTTAATCTGAAGTAATTTATTTTATTTTATTTTATTTTTAGATTAAAATCATTTGTCTCTCTCTGTTATGGGAGAGTTTGTTAAGATGGTGATTAGGGTTTCTATCTTGTCAAACCAAAATCCTCAAAGTTGGTCAGAATATGAGGCATCAAGTTGGTTAGCTCAATAACCACTTTTTAATACAATAAAAATAAAAATGATAAACCTTTAAATGGTTTGGGAGGTTTCGTATATGGACAGCAATCTAATCTCTTTCCTTTGTAAAAATATATAAATCTAATGATAGCAAATTAACTACTAATTTTAAAATTTAAGATAAAATAAAATATTTCCTATTGACAACTTATTTTGAAAAAAAAATAACTAAAAACAAAAAATAAATGGAGAAGTACAAAAATGTGTATGGTGGGGAGAGTTAAGTTACTGGGCTGGACATGAAAAGTAGCTGGCGGCCCATCAACAGGAGTGGACAGACGCGTTGTAGTAATCTAATCTAACAGCTGTTGGAAATGGTTCGGAGGTTTCCTAACCCCAAATTACCATATGAGGTATGATTTTTTTTAATTAAGTAATAATTCGAGCTCAGGCCTACTAAAACTCGAGAAGTCGATAAGTCGTCAGACCGATGAACCGTCGAACATACAATAAAGTCAAAAATACATGAAAAGAAAAAAAAGGCGCAATCACCGCTTAACATGCACTTTGAAATAAATGAAGTTAAGACACCGTAACGTTGAGGATTTCAATGAAGAATGAAGCCAAGCACACCAGAGCGAAGCACCGTAGATGAGATATGAATTATGATAATGGTAACAGTTATCTTATTTGTGATCAATTTGTGAGTACATTTTTTAGGAAAAAAATAAATAATCACGGTGTTATTGAATCCATACATAGACATAGACATGTGGTTTGAACTTTGAATGTATATGTTGTTTGAGTGCAATGACAGGAATATGGTAAATATAGGTTAAAAATAATATTTTAAATTAGATATTATTATTTTTTTAAAAAAAAAAAAACACATGTGCTACTACTATGCAATAGTTCTTGTATAAAGAATTGTTTGTTAGAGAAAATCACTCTTTCAAAATGACATTTCAAAATCTTGACTTGTTAAAATAAATATAAAAAAAATAATGGTTTATTAGAGAAAACCACTCATGTGTGTTTTTTAAAGACCACCCAGAAATTTTTTTATAAAAAAAAACCAGAAAGCCACCCATATACTATTTGATTTTGTTTAAAAGACCCATTTTTTGTGTGTAAAAAACAAAGTTTGCATTTATTTTTTTTAGATAATTTTGATTGGCTCCACAGTTCCGGCTTGCGGCTTTGGTGATGGTGGCCTTTGGGGGTTAAGCTTCCCCTGGAAGTTGGCTAGGGCTCAAGGTTAACTCTTGAAAATCTGATGCATACAAAAAAGGACCGTTGTAAAATCTATGAGGCTTGCATAGCACGAATTGACATATCCTTGGTCAACAAGTTTACTCACAAACCCCACTTAATCAAAAGTCCTCCGATATATGGTATGTTATGTTTTTTAGACGTTTTTTTAGTCCGTCAGTTTAACCGATCTTTAAATTTCATATATATCTGAACTCGAATTCTTATCTAATTAAAAAAAAAATCCTAATCACATTGAGATACAAGGGAAAAAAGAAGAAGAAGAGGTAAATGGAAGCCTTCCTGTAGATATTTCAAAAAAAGAACTTGCTTGTGAGTCAAAGTGTCAAACACAATAGAACAATTTGTGTTTATGAGTCAAACACATGACAATTAGAACAATTTGTGCTTCCGAGTGTGTGATTCAATTGAAAATAGATCTAACAATTTGAAAAAGAATATTGTACTTGTGGTAATCTGAACCCTGGTTAGCCTTGGGTTGATGGTCCTTTTGCTCTTATATATTCTTATATATTGTGGTTCGTTATGTGGTTTTGTATTTAGTTTCGGAAGAAGGTGCAGCCATGCTGCCCTGTAGATCATGAAAGTTATGCCAGTGTTTGGGGTCTGTGAAGATCCCTCATCTATAGGTAAGGAGAACGTTGTGTGGTCCGCATTCCCCCTAGGAATAGTCTCTTCCATTGTCATGGATTTCTGCTCTCTATCTTCCCGCGATCAGGGCCGTCCAATGATTTTTGGGGGCCCTGTTCAATTATGAAATAAATTAATATTAAAAATATTTTAAAATTTTAATTTTTAAAAATAGTAAAATTAGGCCAACATAAATTTAATATAGGAGTACTTTGTAAGAAGTATTAGATTTTAACTCACTTCACTGTATTTATATTGTTACGTATATGTTTTAATTTTTGACATTGTTAATCCTAATTGACTAAGTCAAGTTTCAATTTACAATTCAAAGTTTGTTGCACAAGAAATTTTCAAACAGTTTAAATTGTTAATTTAGTAATAGAGGGGGAAAATAGTTGTTTTACTAACCAATCAGAAGATTTTAAAAATAAATTTGAAAACAAAGTAAGGAAAAAAAAATGAAAAGAAAAATTATGTGCATGCAATTAACTGTAGGATATATTGAAAAGAACTAAAATGTCATAAACTACCGTCATTACCGTGTGTTTTTAAAAAGGATGTTTTGCATGGATATACCAAAACTTTACCCACTTTGCAAAAATGACCCGGCCCCAAAAAATTTGCAAATGAATGACATAATGTCATTCTTGCAAATTATTGTGCACAGGTTACAAAAGGTATCCGGTTACACAATGGAAAAGGGGGGAAAAAATTGGACACGTGTCGATTGGAGAGAGTGAGGGAGGTAATCATTTTGGCCAAAAAAAAAATTAAAAAAAGGAAGGGCTGCAGGTGTTACAGTGAGGCTGAGAGAGAGGGAGGAGAGAGGGTGTGGAAGCATGAAATGACAAGCATTAAATGTTAAGAGAGAGAGTGTTACCTTTTCACAAAAACACTTCCCGCCAAGGACAAATGGAGGGAAAACACAGGGGGATTTTCAGAGGGAGTATAAAAGGAGACGGGGGAGCTCGCCAGGTGGACACAAAAAGTGCAAAACATCTGCTTCTTCCCTATGGCTGCCATTAACGTCTAGTTGGAAGGATAAAACCCAGAAATTCAGTTACTAGCCATGCAAAGGGAAATCCTAGTCATCAACTGAATATATGTAGCCATAGACAGGGATACACGTGCCATCTGCCAAATCTAGACCTCAACGAATATGGGTAAGTACAGTTTATGTTTTTTATTCACAGTAATGGATTTTTCCCATCCTTCCCTTACCTCTAACAGATACTGAGAGGACCATCTTAACCTCATAATTTCACAGGGGAGAAAGGGGTGGTATTACTTACTCTCGTTTGCAATGGTCGATGGGAGCATCTCGAAGGAGGATGGGTGTATCAAGGTCAAAACGCCCACAAAATAATGCTCATAGAGGAGACCATGTCGTTTGGGTCCGTCAAGAGTAAGATAATGGAGAAGCTCGCGGTTGACCCGAGGTGCTATGAGTTGGAGTTGAAATATGCACTCGATACGAAGACAGAGGGATGTTATCCGATTCAAGTGGATGATGAAAGTGATTGGGATGCTTTCAAGTACTGCAACTCAAGGGGTGGCGATGACACATGGCCCCTTCCTTTGTACGCATCGGTGAACGAAGGTCAAAGACAACATGGAAGTCGCTCCATGGTTGGGAACATGGAACAACGCAGCAAATCACCAGGCGGAGACAACAGAACACTCGTAGTGGAAGAGGGTGGTTTGGTTGATATGACAGTCGATGGGTCCAACTCGCATCTTCTTCTGAATTCGGATAACGGCTCGGATAACACTATTGATGGCAAGGAAATTAATTCATTTGGCAAGGAAAATCACACTGCTGGCAAGGTCATCCAGACAGCTAGGGCAGAACCAACAATCGTCAGGGAGGAGACGAGAGGTAAACTGCTGGACGTGGACCGGGGGAAACAAATCGTATATCTGAGTAGTGATGTGGAGGATGATATATATGTGGGTGGGCATAAAGGGAGTGTTGTTTCCGTCAACTTGGCGAGCTCGTCGGAGGAGGAATATGGAAACATCGGAGTACTAAAATTGGAGTCGATTGAGGAAACTTCATCAATGGGTTGTATATCATCCGATGATGAGATGTACGAGGCCGAAGACAAGCAGGTATCATCTCGTGGGGAGTTCCTTCACCGGAAGCGTTAGAGGACATACGGATGCGTGGCGTGTAAAGACAATGATATGAATGTCTAGTGGGTGTGAGATGCCTCTTCTTTTGGGTAGACGAAGGTAGTATTTTGGTAGCTTGCATGTAATTAATCGGGGAAACTATGGGGTTTTGGTCGTTTATTTTGCACATAACTGGTCGTCTAGTTTACTGACGATGCAAAAGACATATGTACGGGGTTTTTTGCTTACTAGCCAATACATGATTTCCCCTAACCAATAACATAAAAAACTAAGCCGATAAAAGGCAATCCCCTACCATATTTTATATATCTCAGAAACTTCACAACATAAGAACAACGACTATTAAACCCAAACGAAATGCGTCATAACGCAACATTCGCAACAACCATCCATAATAAATAGAACCAAGTGTCCACAACATACCTATTCAGTCATCAAACACAAGGACCTAAAAGGTGGAAATGATTACACGTTTAGCAGGTGAACCAGACACTACGAATAACTACATTTCCTAACCAACATAAGTCCACAAAACGTTCAGTTCAAAACAACATCAACTAATAACGTTCTCAAAGTCCCGATTCCTTCCGGCACATTTTAGGCCGATGACGAGGCAAAATTCATTGATGGAGAACCGGAGGAGTCACCCCTGAATCTCATACCATGTCTCTCACTTCTTCAATGTCTTCAATTGCCTCTCTAGGAAGTAATGGATAAGGGCGCAGCAATACGGCACATTGGATTCGATCATTACAATGCCCCCTAGCTTGTTATCCTTCAATATTTTCAAATCAGCCGCAGCCCGCAGATAGGACGTCGTCCATTCCTTTCAGCAATCCCCTCTTTGAGAAGTGGCTCGACCTCCCTCTGAAATACTTTTCCGAAGGAAGGGCTAGTGTCGACTGCACAAATATCACACGACACGACATGGTTAACATCACCAAGACAAAAAGAAGGCCCTTAATATGTCTGAGAAGTGATTACAGTTAATACCTTGTTGTTCGACTGAATCGCGACTTTTTTTCCTTTCATTTTTCTCATTGTCTCCTTAATCTGTCATACATGTGTTCAAATCATACACATGTTAGCAATAATCCTTGCCAATATATACATATATCTAGCCAGTCCAAATAATTTTTCTGCCAAAACATATAACATTATACAAATGACACAACTACACAAATGTCATGAATACAAATGTTCACATATTCATATGTCCCATAAATACACATGTTGATCAAATAATCTCAAAATGGTAACTGGCACAAGTAAAGAATGAAACAAACACCACACGTACACAACTACTCAATAGTGTTAACCATCAAAAACTTATGTAATACACATATGACAACCCTAGAAACAAACCTACATTACTCTTAATTAAATGACATCGTCCAATGTAACATTAATGGTTTCAATCACAACATATTTCAACACATAGAAACAAACTTACAACGATGTACAAAGAATTCAACAAATGCTCAAATGCTCAACTCACGTGAATAAAGAATGTAACAAATGACACAACTATACAATAGTCTCAAATATCACAACCTTATGTAATACACATATCACAAACTTACAATACTCTCAAATGGTATCGAAGTAATGTAGTGTATTTTTACAACGTTTGAATCACAACATACTTCAACACTAGCAAAAACTTGCAATGATGTACAACTATCACTAAATGTGAACATTATATTTAGTTGTCACTATTTACAAATCAACCCCAATCTCCAAATTCTCCCAAAGTTCTCAATTTTCAAACTCATAAGCACAAATTCCACATTCTCCCCAAATTCCCCTTTACCATATCCAACATCATTTGACACCAAACTCTTCCCAACTTTCGTAATTCGAAAAGCAAAACACAAATTACTAAATCTAGCCACCCAAACGTTTCACTAAGCCAGACAAACAAATCTGCCTGCCCTTCTCAAGTTTCTCGAATCCGGCCATATTCGAAACAGTAATGGAGGTTTTCAAGTTTTCCAAATCCAGATTCGAAACAATAATGGAGGTTTTCAATTCTTTTCTACCCTATTTGGACCTTCAATTTCATCATCAACTTTCCATCAATGGTGATTTCTCAACGATATCTCAAACTGCCCAACACCAATAAGGTTAGGGTTTGTATATCATTTCACTCCATTCTCCCCAAAGTCCCAAATTCCATATTCAAGACATTCAACCCTCGAAATAACTTTTTTCAAGAGAAGAGAGAGAGGATGAGAACTTACTTTTCGCAGGGGGTTCTTCTTCTTCGACTGTTATCGACCCAGAGGATCCCTTCGCACTCGTCGTCCTCCCTTTTCGACTTGCCTAGTCCCTCGCTCCTTCCCCCCCCCCCCCCCCTCTCTCTCTCTCTCTCTCTCTCTCTCGGTTCCAGTGTCGCCCTCGATTGCTTCTTCAATGGTGTTCTCTCTCTCCTCTCTTGAAGGTCCTTCAATGGTGGTCGATTCCCTCCTCTCTAACCCTCGATTGCTTCTTCAATGGTGTTCTCTCTCTCCTCTCTTGAAGGTCCTTCAATGGTGTTCTCTCTCTCCTCTCTTGAACTTCCAATTGAAATAAAAGGAGTGTTTTTTTACCCTTGATTTGATGGCTCCCTCCTCTCTAACCGGCTACCACAGGTTTTGGTTACTGGTTGTTTTTGTAATTTTTTGAGTCATTTTGACATTTTTGCAATTTTGGGCAAGGGGGGGTTATTTTTGCAATGGCCCGATCAAAGTGGTATATCCACTACAAAAAGTGCCCAAAAATGAATAAATGATGAGGCTGTTGGGAATCGAACTCCCGCTTGGCTTTAATAACCTTGGGTCATGTACCACTAGGTTAAGAAGACAAAGTGAAATTTAAGGAAACAAATATAATAAGTATAAATAAATTACTAGTTGGGGCCCCATAAAATATGGGGTCCTGTTCTGTTGGGTTGTTTGCACACTCTAATGGACGGGTCTGCCGGCGATGAGACGTCGTGTTAGTTTCCGCTATCCCATGTTATCACAATTCGCATACCATTCTCGGGCCTTCCACTTCGAGCTTGGTGCTACTTGTCCAAGGGTGCGGGATTTTTCATTTATATTGTTTATTTAGTTATTTATTGTATCATGACGGTTAGTCCATCTAATGATTTTCACTCTCTGGATTTACCAGACAATGGTTTGTCTGGTATTTCGGATTTCTTACCTATATTTTAAAAAAAAAAAAAGATAATTTGGTTACCTTATGATACGGGGTTAGCCGTAGGGTGGCCCGATCTTCGACAATCAAACAAGAAATAACAAGAACGGAAGCAAAAGACTCAAAGACTCGATG
This sequence comes from Persicaria maculosa, assembly GCA_963922045.1. Classification (NCBI taxonomy): domain Eukaryota; kingdom Viridiplantae; phylum Streptophyta; class Magnoliopsida; order Caryophyllales; family Polygonaceae; genus Persicaria; species Persicaria maculosa. The sequence goes on from OY998256.1 coordinate 12,848,564, forward strand.
AATAAAATGCAAGACTCGAAATTGATAACAAAGACACGACCGATAGTGGACTGATTCGAACTAAAATAGAACGAGATAAAGACCCCAGACCTCCTAAGAGGGTAGGAACCAAATACCAACGACTATAAAGCCCGCCTCTACAACCTTACACAACCAAGCGGACAACTTGGAAGCACAAGGAGGGGACTTGTGATTACCTGGATCACTAAGCTCTCGCGAGGTTGACGAACTCAAAGCAAACCAAGCAGGATCTATAACCAATTTGCAATCGATGAGCAACGCTACGAATCGATTGACTTGCACTCTTGTGTTTCACACAAAAAGAGAGAATTTTCTATAAAATTTCAACGTGTGTTTTAACAATGGAGATTAGCCTTCTTATAACCCTAAAAGGCCAATTTACTAATTAAAATAATAAATAAAGGAAATTATTTAAATAACCTAAAATTACTTAAAATAAGTTGACTAATTTAAGCCACATGAAATAACATGTTAATTAAGGGGTCTCATAAATTAACACGTAAAAATCACCAATCATGGCAAAGGAAGGCCTTCGGCAACAGCGACCAACAGTGGCCTCGTGCACGCCCGCGCAGCTTCACCCGCACTCCCGCGCAGCTCGGTGCACGCCCGCGCAGATCGGTGCACGCCCGCGCACATTGCCGTTGAATTCAGACGCCTTGCAACTGGCTTCCGACGTCGGCAACCGAGGTTCCAATGCACATGTATGCCTTCCTTGGTGACTCCGGGAGTTGAACCGCGCTCGAGAACAAGGCGTGACTCACAAAAAGGAATGAGTCGCGTTGAAGCTTCTTGGCTCGGGCTCGAGTCATCGATCCGTCTCCGAGTATGATCGGCGCGTCCGGAGGTGTAGAAGATGGTCCCGCATCAACCTCCCCTTCTTGGAAAGGATTCGACCATGAATCCAAGTCCTCGTACACGGCAAGATATGGAATGAGATCCGCGACGTTGAAGGTAGCACTCACGCCATATGTTCCAGAAAGCTCCAGCTTGTAGGCATTGTCGCCCACCTTCTGTAGAACCTTGAAAGGTCCATCTCCTCGCGGTGCAAGCTTGCTCTTCCGCTCGTTGGGAAACCTCTCCTTCCTCAGGTGCACCCACACTAGATCCCCAGGCTGGAATATCACCAATCTACGGCCCTTGTTGGCCTTGTTGGCGTTGTACTCAGCCTTCTGCATAAGCTGCTGACGCGTCCGTTCATGTAGCTCCTTGACGAACTCAACATGCTTACCTGCGTCAAAAGACTCATTCTCTCTCATAGGATATGGAGTAAGATCAAAAGGGGTTAGTGGATTAACACCGTATACACATTCAAAAGGAGTTATTTTAGTTGAGGAGTGCATTGTCCTATTGTAAGCAAACTCCACATGAGGTAAGGCTTCTTCCCAAAGCTTCAAATTTTTCCTTAAAATGGCTCTAAGGATAGTAGTTAAGGTCCTATTGGTCACCTCAGTTTGGCCATCTGTTTGGGGGTGACTAGAGGTAGAGAATAACAATCTAGTTCCCAATTTATTCCATAAAGTCCGCCAAAAATGACTAAGAAACTTAACATCTCTATCACTCACAATTGTCTTAGGCACTCCATGCAACCTAACTACCTCTCTAAAGAACAAATTTGCAACATTGGTAGCATCATCAGTCTTATGGCATGCTATAAAGTGAGCCATCTTAGAAAATCTATCCACCACCACAAAGATAGAATCTCTCCCCTTCTTAGTTCTAGGCAATCCCACAATAAAGTCCATAGAAATATCTTCCCAAGGGGCAGAGGGAATCGGTAGTGGGGTATACAAACCATGGGGCATAAGCTTAGACTTGGCCTTTAAACAGTCAATACATCTCTTAAGGCAATGTTCTACATCCCTAAGCATATGTGGCCAATAGAAGTGAGACTTAAGTGTGTGGTATGTCTTATCTCTCCCAAAATGACCCATCAAACCTCCACTATGGGCTTCATTCACCAATAATAACCGAAGAGAACACCTAGGTATACACACTTGGTCTTTCCTAAACAAGAATCCATCAAAGATATAAAATTGGTCGGCAGGACCCTTATCTAGGCACTTCCCAAAAACTTCCCCAAAATCAGCATCATTAGCATACAATTCCTTAATGTATACAAAGCCTAAGACTCTAGAATCCAAAGTGGTCAAAAGGACATGTCTCCTAGATAAAGCATCAGCAACCACATTGTCTTTCCCTTTCTTATACTTTATAACATAAGGAAATGTCTCTATAAATTCCATCCATCTACCATGCCTCCTATCAAGTTTATCTTGGCTCTTAAAATGTTTTAAAGATTCATGATCAGTCCTAAGTATAAATTCACTAGGCCAAAGGTAATGGGACCATGTCTTAAGGACTCTAAACAATGCATATAATTCTTTGTCATACGTAGAGTAATTAAGACATGCACCTTTTAATTTTTCAGAGAAGAAGGCTATAGGCTTACCTTCTTGCATGAGGACGCCTCCAATCCCAACTCCGCTAGCATCGCATTCAACCTCGAAAGGCCGAGTGAAGTCAGGCAGAGCCAGTAATGGCGCATGAGTGAGCTTCTCCTTGAGCTTGCAGAACGCCTCCTCCTGAGCTGGACCCCACTTGAACTCACACCGCTTCTTTGTGAGCTCTGTGAGAGGGGCTGCGATGGAGCTGAAGTCGCGCACAAATCTCCGATAGAAGCTCGATAGGCCTTGGAAACTCCTCACATGGCCGATATTGGTAGGTGTCGGCCAGTCCTGGATTGCCTTGATCTTGGCATCATCGACTCGCAATCCGCTTGAACTCACTACAAAGCCCAGAAAAGACACTTGATCATTACAAAGCTCACATTTCTTAAGATTGGCATACAAGTGTTCTAATCTAAGAGTAGAAAGTACTTCCCTCAAATGTGCTTCATGTTCCTCAGGTGATTTACTATAGATAAGAATGTCATCAAAATAAACAACAACAAATTTACCTATGAAATTCCTAAGCACATGATTCATTAGTCTCATGAAAGTACTAGGTGCGTTAGTCAAGCCAAAAGGCATAACCAACCATTCATAGAGTCCAAATTTAGTTTTGAAGGCTGTTTTCCATTCATCGCATTTCTTCATCCTAATCTGATGGTAACCGCTTTTTAAATCAATTTTAGAGAAGATAGAAGAACCATGCAACTCATCTAACATGTCATCTAAGCGGGGTATTGAAATACCCCAAAGTATTTTTGGGGATTTCGTTTTAAGAAAATATATATTTAAATAAAAGTTCTTTATTTTGAACTTAATAATGATTTTTGAAAATTAATTGTATATAAAGTTCGTAACTATTTTGACCCGGTTCATTTTTATTCGTTTAAGTGAAATTTAATAAGTAAGTTATTTATTTTAAGTCATGTTATTTTAAAACAAGTTTGCATATTTTTATTCAAATAAAGAGATATTTATCGTTATAAATTATTTTAATTTCCGTAAAATATATATATGTAATATAAGGTGATAAGAAACCATTTTATTCAAATGTATAAAGTTTTATAACTAGTTTAAAGATATTTCATCTTATGTGCATATATAGTAAATAAATAAGTTTTTAAGTTATATTGTTTTGAGACTAAGTGATATATTTTCTTCAAAAATAAGGGAGGATTCGTAATTATAATTTATTTTAATTTGCGAAAAGTATTTAATATAACGTTTTAGAAAATTGTGTTAGGCAAAATAAAACGTATTTCATTAAGTGTTTTGTTATTTTTATTATTTAACTTATGAAGAATTTTAATAAATAAAATTTCGGATATGGAGATATTTATAAATAGGTAAAACAATGTATTTAAGGACTGAACCGGTTTTCTTTGGGTTCACGTGAACCGAGCCAGCAAAACAAAACCAGACCGGCCCTGAACCGTTGTCTTCAACCTCCCGCCGGTCGACACACTGTTGCACAATGTGAAATTTCACTCCCTCAAATCTCGCCCGAATCTCACCGTTTTTTTTTCTAGAATGTTCCCTAACCGTTGGAGATGAGATTTCTGCAACCAATTTGGAGATTCGGGATCGAACCACAACCGAACGAACTTATCCCCAAATTCGAAGCTCATCCAAATCCGCTCAATTCGGGACGAATCTCAGCAAATTGAAGATTGGGGTAGCATTGGTAGTGTTTATCTAATCGATTTTCGGATTTATTTTAATCAAATCCGTCCCCAAATCCTCCTCCTATAAATACCCATTTCGGGATCACTTTCGAAGCACACCACCACCATTCCTCTCCATATCCGAGCTCTCAAACTAGTTCATCGTGTTTTAAACACCTTAATCGACAATCCCCTTCACAAAAGTTTCACAAAAATATCCCGAATTCGAAAACCCCAATTTCGAAACTTACCTCGCCGGAGCCGCCCTCATCCGCCGCTTCCAACCGCTGCCGACGCCGCCAGGACCACCAGGGAGGAGCGCCTCTTTACCACGAATCCGTAGTCACCGATCGCGTGTCATTCCGAGTACTAACGAAACCGCTACGACTCGCCGAAGTATCGCCGGAAGCTCGCCGGAAAATCGCTGGGTGTTGCTGTCGGGTGTGAGGTTGAAGAAGGGTAATCGAATAAAACCTCCCATAATTCCGATTTTCGCAAAATATGCCCTTGTTCAGTTTTCTAAAATTCCAGATTTTAACCCGTATTTTTATGTGGGCATAAATTGCTTCCAATATCGTTAATTCGCAGAAGATAGGCTACCCTTACGCTGCTACCAAGGAATTTGAGTCCGACCAATCGTTGACGCTTGCAACTCCAAATCGAGGCAAGTGACCTTCCGAGCCTTTCTGCTCACTTGTGCCTTTCGTGTCCATAGTTGTTTCTTTCCGTTGGAATGCTTGCCAAATTAATTAAAATAAATTGCAATCCATCCGCTTTGTATGATTTATTCAACCGTCTATTTGAATTTGGCAAGTATAAATGGGTAATGTTATTATTCGACGTCTCTATATAATAATGACATAGATACCCACTTTTTTATTAAAGCATGATTATTTTGTTCCTTCATGCTAATTGGTTAAGAAAGGGATATGTTTCTTTTATGTATCCATTCTATTTATTTCGTTGTGATCAATGTTAAATTTGTAGTAATAATGTGAGGATCGTTTGTTGCGAGTGAAACTAAATTGAATCCAAACCAATCAAAAACAATGTGAATCATACAGTTAAAATTGTAAAGTAATGTGAAGAATTATATAATCAATCAATCAAACGAAAAGCAATGTGAAATGGTAAAACAATGTGTGAAGTAAAGTGAAAGTGATGTTGTAAAGGGTAGGTCGGGGCCGTTACTCCTCGGTCTTAAGGTTTCATGAAACCACACTTCCATGCGAGGTGTTACACAACCAATGGTTGTAGGTCGCTATCCACTATAGACAGAGTGAGACCGGTAATAGTCGATAAAAAGATAAAAGATGTAAAATGCATATCTGTAAAATGCATATCATGTGTGTAAGTGAGTGAAGATTAATGTATAAGTAACGAACAAGGTTTGAACTAGGTATTGGGGGACACAAGATCAACCCTTAATCGACTGTCTCAGCCCGCGGTTTAAAACTCTCCGGAAGAGTCCTGCCCTCTGGGTCGATTTTGGGCCACATCGAGTACCTTTTGAACCAATATTTAGTTTAGACGTTATTATAAAAACATATTGATAATGTAATGGGTAGTAATCATGACTTGTTTCAAGCTATGTCATATTTCATCCGTAATCGGAATATGATTCCTAATACATCTTTTGTAACTCAATCCTTTTGGATTATCCGTGTCATAGGAGGGTCGGGTCACAAATAAGCCAATTCACTTCAAATATTCAAATCTCATTTGGATTTAATTCTTACCGTTTCATGGTCACTTGAATCCAAAGTTGTCTCTGCTTTCGTGCCGTCACTTGCTAGTTCTCGCGAACTAACCGTCCTTTGTTTGGATGGCTGGTTTCCACAGGTTTAGATAAAGCACTACAAGGTCGAAGGTTGGAAATGTGAGTCGGAATCGTCTTCAAATATTTCTAGTATTTTACCATCGTTTTGATTCAAGAGTCTCTTTTATCGTTAAAGTATAAATATTATCTTGTTTTTGCTTGTAACGGCATTGTTGTACATTTAATTATTTGTTCCACTTAAAGTCTTCCGCAATTTAATTGTATTTTATTTATGTATTTAATATTATCATCTTGTTTATGGGAGCATGGTTGCATGTCCCTATAAGCCTAAGGTGGTTACAAAGACATTAAAGTCCGCGTAACCACTGGCGCTGTGGCATTCCCTTGGGTTATAAATGGGGGTGTTACAGGTATAGGATGACGATATTTTACAGTTATGTTGTTAATGGCCCTACAATCTACACACATTCGCCATGAACCATCTTTCTTAGGGACTAACAACACAGGCACAGCACTAGGACTCATACTTTCCCTAATGTATCCCTTGTCCAACAGTTCCTGGACTTGGGATTGAACCTCTTGGGTTTCAGTGAGATTCATTCTGTAAGCAGGCCGATTAGGCAATGCAGCCCCTGGAATGAGATCGATTTGATGCTCAATTCCTTTGACAGGGGGTAGACCTGCTGGTATGTCCTCGGGGAAAACATCCTTATATTCTTCAAGAAGAGTTAGGATGCGAGGAGGGAGGGTAGCTCGAAGCTCCTCACGCAACATACTCAACCCTTTGCATAGGAGCATGAGGGTTGTTTCCCCATCCGCAAACTCGTCTAAAAATGTACTCTTGGAAGCCAAAAATACACCCTTAGGCCGAGTAGGGGTAGACACATGGCTCGACTGAGCCTCCTTATCTAACTCACCTTTACTTACCTTCCGCTTCTCAATCTCATCAGCCACCTGGGTTGGCGTCATAGGCTTGAGAACTATATTTTTGCCCTGAAAAGTAAAGGAATACCTGTTAGTAAAGCCATCATGCAAGACCTTACGATCAAACTGCCAAGGACGACCTAATAAGATATGACAGGCTTGCATAGGTACTATATCGCATAACACATCATCTTCATAATGTCCTAATTTGATATGCACTTTGACTTGCCTATTCACTTTCAAATTACCACAGTCGTTCATCCAATGCAATCTATAAGGCCTAGGATGCTGAATAGTAGGAAGGTGTAATTTTTCAATCATCTCTTGACTAGCTAAGTTACAACAACTTCCCCATCAATGATCACATTAACCACTTTACCCTTAACTAAGCATCTAGTATGAAAAAGATTCTCACGTTGATTGTCATCACATGGTGCAGGAACAACACTTAAGACTCTCCTAACAATCAGTGATTCTCCATGTTCATAATCAATGCCATCATCGTCCTTATCATAGGTAAGCAGATTAAGGTTTTGATCATTATCATTAGCATGCTCTTCATTTTCATCACAAGAATTGTCAGACACATATTCACCTAAGTGATTAATCATGAGAGTTTTCTTATTGGGACAATCCTTCATAGTATGACCTCTACCCTGACATTTAAAGCACACAATGTCCCTAGATCTAGTACTAGAGGGGTTAGGATTACTCCCTTTGGGACCAGCAGATGTCCCAGACGACTCTCGTCCTGTCCAAGGCGCCTTACCCTTGTCAGCAGCTGTAGGGTTGGTTCGGCCATCTCCTCTCCCAGGGGCTTGGTTTGGCCGAGAGGTGTAACCGCCGTCAGACCGCCCTTGGGGCTGTTGTGGCCGGTTTTGGCGCCAAGGTTGGGGCTGTCCGCTCGTCCATCTTCCGCCTTGGTTCCTGTATCTAGCTCCACGTTCAACTTTAATAGCCAAATGCAGCAATTCGGTAGGAGTAGAGTAAGGAAAGCAATCAATGTCCTGAGCTAAGGCGGGATGCAAAATGCGAAGAAACCTAGCATTTGTATCCTCATGATGTTCAACAACATTTGCTCGTGCCATGGTTTCTTGCATAATATTAAAGGTTTCCTCAACAGATTTATTACCTTGCTTAAGGTTCTCTAGGCGTTGCCTAAGCTCTCTAGCATAGTGTTGAGGGACAAACCTATTTCTCATTAAAGCTTTCAATTGGTTCCAAGACGCGATAGGCGCATCAAGGGCTCTTCTTCTTTCCTTAATCAAATTATCCCACCAAATAAGAGCAAATCCTTGAAATTCTAAAGAAGCCAATTGAACTTTCTTAGGTTCAGAAAAATTGTGACAGTTCCAGATTTGTTCCATTTTAGTTTCCCAGTCTATATATGCATCTGGATCTGTCTTGCCATCAAAGGAAGGAATTTTTACCTTAACCTTACCTATGCCGTCCTGATCAGGATCTCTATGCTCACGGTATTGGTAACGCCCTCCTCTGTCGTTCCGCCTCGGGCGTTGATCCCAATAATCCTCCTCTTGGAAGTCATCGTCACGCTCCGAGTAGTAGAACTCCTCCTGGAAGCCACGACCTCTCCCTCTTCCCCGTCCTTGCCCCTGCGAATTAACAAATCCGTTATTTCTACCATTTCTCTCCCTTCGTGGAGAGTTGTTCTCTTTAAATATAGGATTATGCAAATGAAAGTCATCGTCACGCTCCGAGTAGTAGAACTCCTCCTGGAAGCCACGACCTCTCCCTCTTCCCCGTCCTTGCCCCTGCGAATTAACAAATCCGTTATTTCTACCATTTCTCTCCCTTCGTGGAGAGTTGTTCTCTTTAAATATAGGATTATGCAAATGAAAGTTAGGGTTAGGATTAGGATTAGGATTTCGGACTTCCCTTTCATCATTAGGCGTCTCGTCACGCCCATGATTACCTTGACCACCAAGGTTATTAGAACTCGTTGGTCTCGCCTCCAAGGCCGTCAACCTATCCATTATCGCCGTCAAGGTGGTGGCAAAAGTGTCCATTCTGGCGTTGACCACCGCGGCGGATATAGTTGCGTCGGAATCGTTGTCATTGTTGCCATTGTTGGCATTGTTCGGGTTGTTAACCTGCTGAGACATCGCAACTAAACAAACACAGAACTATGTCAAGATTAGCAAAATAAAACAATCTCACAATGTGTTTCTCTCACACACTTCTCTCTAATTGGTTATGACAAGCTTGTTGGGGCAATCCGCTTTGGGCAAATCAACACTCAAGCAAGGACTCAACAATCAAAGAAAAGTAATCAAGAGAAAGAAACAAGGGCAAGCAACCGCAAAGTCCAACAGAACACAAGTATCGACTCGACACTGGAGGGTACCGACTCGATATGTTGGTGAAAGGCACTCGACACTTGCAAAGATCACTCGACACAGATATGTAGACAACTCGACACACAAGCAAACTTGGACTTTTACCTCTTGTTTTGATTCAAACCCTGAGCAAGGATGTTGTAGTTGCAAGGTAGGGCTTAAAAAAAATATTTATGGTTTGGGAGGTATGTGTTTGAGAATTTCGATTAGGGCTATGAGATTTTCACCGAAATTGGTCCTTGAAGTTCTTGCACTAGACTCGACAATTCCTTTTTTTTTTCTTTTTTTCTTTTTTTTTTTGAAGCTTACTTTTGCCCCTAGTGAATTTTATCCTCCTAGGACTAAGCTTTGAATGTAATTTTTTTTTTCCCTAAATTTCGGACTGTTTTTTTTTTTTAGCTAATGCAAGAAACTTAACAATGAAATAAAAAGGACTCTTGAAATTTATATGCTAAGGTGAAAGAAAATAAAATATGTAGCCCTATGAAATATATATAGGTGATGGCTTGGCTAATATGGTAAGTATATCTATCTAAGCCTTTATATAATTTATGATAGAAAATATAAAATATATCTACCACAAATTTCAACAAATTAAATAAGGCTACTAAATAGATAAACAAAGATGTAACAAGATAGCCAAAGATAGAACAACACAAACTAGGGTTTGGAGAATGCCGAAACCACAAAGGTGGTAATTGGCTCGGCTGCAATCGTGGTGCACAAATGAAAGAATTAAGAATTCAATCAAATATGTAGCTACTGTACCGGCTCCACTTCAACGTGGCTACTGTACGTGGGTCACGGCTGGTGTAAATTTAGGCTAAGTGCAACCACAACAATCACAAACAAAGGTTAATGCAATCAAATTAAAAAAAAATTCAAGAAGTAAAAACCCAGAACAAGAAAGACTCTTTTTTTTTGTAGGTTTTGTGTTTAGGGAATAACAAAAGACACAACTTTGATGTCGGAAACCAAAGCTCTGATGCCAATTTGATACGGGGTTAGCCGTAGGGTGGCCCGATCTTCGACAATCAAACAAGAAATAACAAGAACGGAAGCAAAAGACTCAAAGACTCGATGAATAAAATGCAAGACTCGAAATTGATAACAAAGACACGACCGATAGTGGACTGATTCGAACTAAAATAGAACGAGATAAAGACCCCAGGCCTCCTAAGAGGGTAGGAACCAAATACCAACGACTATAAAGCCCGCCTCTACAACCTTACACAACCAAGCGGACAACTTGGAAGCACAAGGAGGGGACTTGTGATTACCTGGATCACCAAGCTCTCGCGAGGTTGACGAACTCAAAGCAAACCAAGCAGGATCTATAACCAATTTGCAATCGATGAGCAACGCTACGAATCGATTGACTTGCACTCTTGTGTTTCACACAAAAAGAGAGAATTTTCTATAAAATTTCAACGTGTGTTTTAACAATGGAGATTAGCCTTCTTATAACCCTAAAAGGCCAATTTACTAATTAAAATAATAAATAAAGGAAATTATTTAAATAACCTAAAATTACTTAAAATAAGTTGACTAATTTAAGCCACATGAAATAACATGTTAATTAAGGGGTCTCATAAATTAACACGTAAAAATCACCAATCATGGCAAAGGAAGGCCTTCGGCAACAGCGACCAACAGTGGCCTCGTGCACGCCCGCGCAGCTTCACCCGCACTCCCGCGCAGCTCGGTGCACGCCCGCGCAGATCGGTGCACGCCCGCGCACATTGCCGTTGAATTCAGACGCCTTGCAACTGGCTTCCGACGTCGGCAACCGAGGTTCCAATGCACATGTATGCCTTCCTTGGTGACTCCGGGAGTTGAACCGCGCTCGAGAACAAGGCGTGACTCACAAAAAGGAATGAGTCGCGTTGAAGCTTCTTGGCTCGGGCTCGAGTCATCGGTCCGTCTCCGAGTATGATCGGCGCGTCCGGAGGTGTAGAAGATGGTCCCGCATCACCTTATGGTATAATAAAGGGAAAATTGCAAAAAATAGTCCAAAATTTAGGGGTTGTTGCGTTCAGTAGCCTGAACTATCCAAAATGCAGAAAATAGCCTCAAGTATTTACTTGATTGCAAAAAATAGTCTCAAGCTACATTCAAATTCAAATAATCTATATAAACTCTTAATTTAGAAGAGTTTATGCTGAGATGTCAACATTAGAGAGATTTTAGGGGTTTTGACCAATTATAATTTTCTTTTTTTCTCTTCAATCCTTTTTTTTAATTCTCCTTTTTCTTTTAATTCCCTTTTCTTTCTTTAATTTTACTAACTATTGGGCTTAATTCAAAACATTGAATTCAATATAATATACCTATTGGGCTTAACTCAAATTCATTTACTAACTATCTATATCCATATACTATATTAATTTATGTGACATGTTCTCTCCATGTTCAAAGTTATTTGTGAAAATATTATTTACATAATATCATTTTATTATGGTAACTATATTTTCTAATACTATTTTTTAAAAAATATTATAATATTAATTACCCAATATTATTTGATGTTGCATTTTTTAACCAATGTCTATGATTTATCTATATCTAAATATTATTTATAAAAAAAAAATCGCGTCATGGCGCGGGGATCGTACTAGTTACCTTTAAATTCAAATTAATTCTTAAAAAAAAGCCTTAAGTTGCTACAAAACAATTTTCATTTTAAAAAAGCATCACTTCTTATACATAAAAAAATGGCCTAAATAATTTTTATTCTCAAAATCTACCACTTCTCAAAAAAAAATCTCACTAAGTCATTATTATGAATATTGGCTAAATTCATCATTAAGTTATTATAAAAACTACCTTATAAGTTATACCATATCAATCGTGTAAATAAATAAATTTTTAAAAAATCTAATTAATTGTGAATAGAAGCTTATTAGATCAATTGTGAATAGAAGCTGTAAGTATTTATTTACTTTTAATGATATGTAGATAATCTAATTAATTTTTTAAAATATAAATTTAAGTTATATTTATATGGTTTGAGATAGTTTTATAATTAATTTAGCTATGAGTTTAGATAACAACAATTAAGTGTAATATTTTTATAAAAGAAGTGACGATTTTTTAAAAAAAATATTTTGAAGAGGTTTTGTAATTAATTTGAATTTAAAGGCAACCTGATGCTGTTTTTTATAATTAATTTGAATTTGAAGTTAATTATTTGAATTTGAATGTAGCTTGATGCTATTTTCTGCAACAAAGTAAATACTTTAGGCTGTTTTTTGCATTTTTTTATAATTCATGCTATTGAGCGTGATAATGTCTATTTTAGTCATGTTTTAAGTATAGATTTGCATATTAATTTATAACATTTTTACATGTTTTTATAGCTTATTTGGTATTATTTGATCTTCGGAGTCTACACTAGTGTTTTTATATATGTCAGGTATTTTCGGTTTGGATCGTATGAATTTGGAGGTTGGGATCAATTTATAAATTGTAAACAAGACGGCCGAGCTACTCGTGATGAATTGGCTGATGATGAATAGTTGAATACGTGGGCTGATGATGTATAGTTGAATACAGAAGGAGGCACATGTGATGGTTTGGGCTTACAAGTGTTGTTATGCTAGCATTGTTATTAGGGTAAACTGCAGAAAACCAGCCTTAAAATGTGCTACATTGCTCAAAACCACCCCTTAAATAACTAATTAGATAAAACCACCCTTTATAATAGAACTATTAGCAATAAGCCACCCTTGTGAGAATTCCGTCCATAACCTGTTAAATATGTGAAATTACTATTTTACCCCCATAATTTAGGTTTTAATGAAATTGAAAATTGTAATATTTGAAGGAGAGCAAACCCAGAACAGTGGGGGGTCATGCCCAGTCCTTCTTGCCTCTCACCCTTCAAAATTCAACAACAATCCATCATAACCACTCAATCTAACACCCAAATCGTTTCAATTCTACTTGATTTTAAGATTTTACGGTTACAATTTCTTAAGAATGGATATGATTTTAGGGTTTAAATTCAAGAGTTATAATTTATGAAGAGAGGATATGGATTTTATGTTTAAAATGTTGATTTGTCATTGTGTTTTGTAGTAAGTGATTTTTAGTATTGTGAGAGAGCAGGGGATATGGGTTTTGATTTCCGAATGGGGGCTGGTTTGGCACAGTCACAATCGAGGTTGTCATTGAGGGAGAAACAACGTTCGTTAATTTGTAATTTACACAAGATTAGGACATGAACAATAATATGATGAAAATAGAACTTGAAGAAGAATCAAGGATCAACTAACCAAACTAAAGTTGATATTTGTAGATGAAACTAGGCCTTTAATTGTTATCTCCGTTAATTTATTTATAGTTTATTTTATTTTCTTTCTTATTCTCATCACACCAAAACCCTCTTTTCTATTAATATGTAAATAGACTTAACTTAGGAATAACTTGATTCTCTGTGGGATCGACTCGTACTTATCACACTATATTAGTTAGGTAAGTTCAAATTTATTTTGATACGGTTTACGCGACTAAAAACCGATCATCAGAGCGTAACAACCCCTAAATGTTATGCTATTTTTTAACATTTTCCCTATAATAAAAGTAGATTGAATGAACATTAGAATATAACATTTTTTTTTATAAAAACAAGTATATGGGTAGGTTTTTTTTTTTTTAACAAGTGGGCTTATGAAAACTCACGGTTTGTAAAGAATTCAAAGTTACAAATGATATGCCATTTAGATCATCTCCGATATATTCTCCAAAATTTGTCGAAAATGGAGAAATTACTATTTTTCTATTCTTTACCAATATGGCAATATCCTATTTCATCTATTGACAATTTCCACGTGTTTTATCATCGGTTTAGTTGGTTCTAAGTTGGTCATCCTTCATTTAGTTGAGTGAATGTGATTCACCCAAGTGTTTATCCTTCACATCTTGATCATCTCCTCAAATGAAAATGAAAGTAGTTTAACATCGATACACCTTTTACCCTTCAAATATATTAAAGGTACAAGGGCAAAATGATAATTTTCACATATTTAATAGCAATCTTAATGGGAAAATGTGAGATGAGTAGTCTTTTGCAAATATCTAACTTTTTAAGAACGATTTCCTAAAATTTTCAATTTAAAGAGTTGTTTTGTGCAAATAATATATTTAAAAGTTGAATTGCTGGAATTTGGCCTAACATTTTTTTTTGTAAGATTGACCAGGTCAATGGGCTTCCATGCCTATAAAATCTGTTAGATCAATCCAATATATAAATAGGCCCAATAATGATGGGCCTTGATTTCTATGGTTCGTTCATATTCCCCTTATGTGCCAACTGCCAAGGCGAAATCAAGTGGTTAGCAAAGAGATCACTTGAAAAACCACTTCGAACAACCCATTTCAAAACCAATTGACAATAAAAAAAAAATAACTGCCAAGCTATATGTTATTCCAGATATCTCAATATTTTCAATGTGAACCAACTCATATTCCAATAATATAATTGTACCCGCAAGCTTAGCATTTATTCAATAAATGTCAATTCATCGATAAAATTAACAACCCTTCGAGTAATCGATAAATCTCAATTCATCGACATCAATGACAATGAGACGACCACAATCCATCAGAACCCACGAAGAATATGCAACAAATTGCGAGCAATAACCAACTATTGTAAGTTTTGTAACACATTTTCGCGCCTTAATCATACAAAGTAACATGTTTTTTCAGTTAGGTCTTTGGATCCTAGTAGCTATAATGTGTTTTTACAAGTTGGAATTTGTTGCTATTTGGCATAAGAAAGTAATAATATTTGCTGGCTTTTGTGTTTTTGTATTTATTAATCATACATAATAGAACAGGTAGTAATTTTGTTGTTGCAAATAATAATTAGGGTTTGGAACAACGGTCTCTATGATTGATGGAATACCAAAATTAGGCAATTATCACAAAGACATCTTTACGTTAATTAATAATTAATTAAATCCTTGTTGGATCCTCTCGGTGTTGAACAAACTTTCCCTACCATAATGTAAATTTTAATCTCTCTTTCTTTTATTGTGTTATTATTATTTCTTTAAGCATCTATAGATTCTATACATAGTTTTGGAACATGTCTTAATTATCATGCATTTATGCAATGATTTTTAAGTAATTTTTCTACCACACCTAACCATGCATTAATAGTTCATCAAACTTTAGTTGCTTCATCAGTTGAAAATATAATTAAAGAAATATATATAAAATAATTGCATCTTCATTTATGATGAATTTTCAATTTTTAGCATTAAATTAAAGTACATATATATATATATACACTTTTGTTTTTCTATAATCATGAAATAATAAATCCAAAATTACTACAATTTTATTTATTATAATAAGCTTGATCTTGAAATATAACAGCGAAACCCTGCAAAACTATAAATTTTATTTATTTTTTAAATCCCAAATAATACAAAACAGAAAATTTGAATCTCATGAATCAAACAAGGACCAAACTTTTTGGTTAAGATAACTTTTAACTTCTTTTTTTCCTCTTTCAACACACTTCTATCAATGTCAAGTCCAATTTAATTACACTACTAGTTCAATTTGAATTTCCTCTACTTTTTTAGCACTTAAAACTTTCGTATGCATCAAGATTTTCCTTTTGTGTGTTGCAATTTTTTTTTTAAAATTTCGCACACTTTATTTTATTTTTTTTACACGAGAGAAAAAAAAAGATATACTAATGTTTCCTAACAACATCGCAATTAACTTTAAGACTCCTAAGTCCTAACCCACTTGCCTATAATAATGCAATAAAGATGCTCTTAAATCATTAAGATGATTATGAAGACTAATCACTTTAGAGTTTGGACCATTAATAGTTAAACTTGTTACCGATACACACATATATATATACAGTATACTATAGTTGTACTTATATATCTAATGATTTTTCAATCATGCTTTTTCTTTAATTAATCTCCCAACTGTACGCAAGTTTATCTACAAAGGGTTGTTTTTGTTGTTGTTAATTGTTTTGTCTTAATGATAAAAATTTCATGTGAAATTAATAATAAAATTTAATTAATTACAAATTGGAAATTAAAGCAAAATCAGAGAGATATCCAGATTTCTTCTGCTGCATTTTTTTGACTGAATTGGTGCAGCTGGGCTGAAAAGGACACCAATCCTACCATATATCATTTTTATAATAATTATTTTTATATTTTCGAAAATAATGAGATCTTAAGTCCTTTTCATATATTGTTTTTTTTTAAAAAATTAATCATCGATAAAAGCTCAGATGGTTACAATTTCCGCCATTACTCTTAAAATTTGATTTAAAAAGTGTAGAACAGAATATAAGGTTACAAAATTAACTCTAAATTTTTATTTTTGAGTTCAGAACAACACTATCTCGACAAATTTGATAAGTTAATACAAATTGAAACCATATTTTAATAAAATTAATCATATATGTCGTTTGACTTTTCAACACGTATTTTAAGAAGGTAAGAACTATATAAAATATCAACTATAAACTATATAAAATATTATTTTTTTTAAAATTATTTTTTTACAACTTAATATTTGTTGATAATAAGTATTAAATTGTAAAAAAATAATAAAAAAAAAGTTAATATATTATATAATTTTTAGCTTCTTAAAATGCGTATTAAAAAGTTAAACTATATGTATTTTAGATCGGAGAGAGTATTCAATTTGAAGATCGGATATGGATACATCATACATTGCTCCTCGAAATATAATGTGGAAATTTCTACTTGCAATAATTAGTGTACACTGTATTGATTATATGCAGTGCTGTTATTAAAGGATAAATGAATTCCATGCTTCATGAATGTAAAAATAGTATAACTTGCGGTCCACCCTCTCCATTCCTCCATCTCAATAAATTAATTATTTTGAGAATGTAATGTCTATAATCCAGATGTATGTATATGCATTATGTGTATGTTTGTAATGACTAGAAGCTCAAGGTTTAGGACTAGGTCACATGTGGCTCAAGGCATGGACCAAGGGTGGCTCGGTGAGCTAGCCAGTGGCACTTGGTGAGCTTGGTTGGCGTCCCTCTACAACTGATGTGTTGGATGGATACAAAGATGAACTTAGTTCATCTTTTATGTCGGCCCAATCCAGCTGAAGCCCAGCCCACTTCTTAGCCCATAACTCTGAAGAGCTTCCAACGACACTTTGCTGGGTTTGTCTCAAACGCAGCGTTTTGTCTAAAAGGGCTCCCTATAAGAGTCCTCTTTCTCTGAAACCCTACTTGCGAGCTCATTCACTGTTCTTCCATCTGTAAAGAGAAAGAGAGAGCGAAGAGGTGAAATCCTAGGTTCCCAAGCGCCGCCGACAGAGATCTCACACTGAAGAGGAAGAAGACGAGCTTCTGGCCTGGTTTCTCAACCGCCACAGCATCGTCTTCATCTGCTCTCATCCGGCTTCGATCTTCTTCGGAGTATATGTTCCTCTTCTGTATTCTCTCCTTGTCTGTCCGTGTTTTTCTGAGTTGCTTGACCTAGATCTGTTACCTTGAGCTCGTCACTACTTGTATCCATGATCTGTAACTCGTTCATACTTAGTGGATTCTAGGGTTTGAGTCTCTCCCTCTTGAGGCTCCGCAGAGTAGGGAAACCGAACTGCGTCATCAATCTGTGTGTTATTTCGCTTCCGCTTTGCATGTTTATTTCTCGATCTTGCTTCTGTGTTAGCATCTAGGATCAAAACGCTTTCTACAAAGTGGTATCAGAGCTTGATTGTCCCTTTTCTTCCTTTCTCTCGTCTCTGTAGACGAGGGAAATAGATCTGGGGGCGTGGACATTAGGCAGGCCGCATATAGTGTCCACCGGCCAGGCGCTGTTCCTCTCCCGTCCGACGTACCACACCTGTTTTCAAAACTAGTCTTTTGTTCTTTACAAAAACAGTTTTTATGTGCTTTACTTTGTTGAATAGCTCTTGCTCTAAGTAACCTTTGCTGTTATTCTTTGCTTTTGAGCTATCTAACTTTGTTTGGCTTTTGTGTGTAGGTACCATGGCTGACTCTTATGTCAAAATCCGACCATATGATGGTAAAATTGACTTTGCCATGTGGCAAGTCAAGATGAAAGCGATCCTCATCAAGGAAAAGTGCTGGAGAGCAGTTGCTCCTCTTGAACTAGCACTTCTTGCTGCAAATGCACCAGAGGGAGGTCCTCCAGTCCAACCAACTCCACCAGCTCCTATCCCACCTGAAATATCTGAGCAGGATCATGCTGAGATCATGCTCAGGCTCACTGACGATGTAGCAAGACAGGTAGTGAAGGTAAATGACCCTAGGGCTCTGTGGTTAGCCCTGGAGGATCTTTTTTTTGTCAAATCTCTGCCAAGTCGCATTTCTCTTCTCTGCAGGTTGTTCACATTTAAAATGGATATCAACATCACTTTAAATGGCAACTTAGACAAGTTTCTGAAAATGACCCAAGAATTAGAGAGATGTGATGATAGTATTAAGGATTCTCATCAAGCTATCTTGTTGCTTAATTCTATGCCTTCACAGTTTGATCACTTTAAGGATGTTATTCAATTCTCTAAGGAGCCTCTCACTAAGGAAAGAATAGTTGAGACAATCACTGAGAAAAATGAGATGCTAAAGGTTTTCAAATCTAAATTTGGTGCTAAATCTGATAACACTGAAAAATCTGAAGTCTTGTTTGCTAATTCCAACAAGTCTAATGGCAATAGAAATAAGAACAGGAAGAAGAAAAATGCTAAAGAAGATGGGAATTCTAATGCTAAACAATCTGAGTCTACAACCAAGGTGCCTAAAGATTTTAAATGCAACTACTGTGGTCACCTAGGTCACTGGATTAAAGATTGCAGGAAAAAGAAAAGAGCTGATGAAAAGAAACTCAAAAATGATATTTTTGTTTCATTGCTTGAGTCTGACAGTGGTGCATATCCCAATGAACTCTTTATGTGTACACCAGAGGAAGGTGATTCAGGCAACTGGATCCTTGACTCTGGTTGCACCATACATGCCACCCCTATCAAAGCCAGCTTTCACTACAAGAAATAACACTTTGGGCGACAGAATATTTCATCGCCCTAACCCATTTTTTCGTCGCCCAAAAGAGACTGTGACGGAGTACGTTTTGTCACGAGTTCGTCGCCATAGATGCGTCGCCCTAAGTCTTGGGCGACAAAACTCTTTTCCATCGCATTACATTTCAATTTGTGATGAAGTAAATATTTGTTGCCCCAATTCTTCCATGACGAATTTCTATCTTTGTCGCCCATGTGCTTCCATGACAAATAGTTTACTTCGTGGCCTATAATTCTTCTGTGATGAATTTTCATTTTTGTCGCCCATGCGCTTTCATGACAAATTGTTTACTTCGTGGCCCATAGTTCTTCCGTGACGAATTTTCATCTTTGTCACCCATACGCTTCTATGACAAATAGTTCACTTTGTGGCCCATAATTTTTGGCGATGAATAGTTTCTTTTGTTGCCCAAAATTTTGGGTGACAAATGACATTGGTTGTAGCCCAAAGTCTACCATGACAAATAATTTGATTTGTCGCTCAAACTCTTTAGTGACTAATAACGTTTTTAGTCACCCATAATCTTTGGTGACAAATTCTCTCATTTCGTCGCAAACCTCTACGGTGACAAAGTTAAAGGATTTATCGCCCGTATATATAATGACAAATCATAAATTTCGTAGCCCTAATCTACTATGACGAAACAAAAGGTTTTTTTCGCTCAAATGTCAATTCAACAAATTACATATTACTTAGTGACAAAATGACACTTTGCCACACATTCATTTTGCACCTGTTTTAAAATAAATTACATAAAAGAATAATATGCAAAGCTTGTAATTAGATTAAAGAATAATATGCAAAGCTTGTAATTGACCTAGTTTATTTTCGAATAGAGGCGCACGAACACATGGTAAGGCAAAGTGGTGTGCATCTGTCCACAAGTCAATACACCGCACCAACACGTTAAAACCCATCTCGAAAACCTCCTCGACACCACGATCTACACTAACAAAATAAAGCAAATGTTAAAATAGAAATGGATAACCTTTTATGATTCATAAAACCCAAGAAAAAGAAATGAACAGAAACATTATTCAAGTAGATACATTTGGACAAGCTGCATGATCAACAATGAAACAATAGAGTACAAGCAACGTTGAAATAGAGTATTCTAAGAAGAAGAAAAATTCATAAATGTAATGTATCCTACCGCCGTTATCAATGGAATACTTGGATCTTTCACACTTTCAATTTTCTTGTTTCTAGAATCATAAGCTAGAATGGATGGCCTATAATCTAAAACTATAAACTTGGATCTTCAATTTGATATAAGCATCATGAAGGAGACCTATTACGTCATAAATTCATGATACTCATGTCTAAGTCACTAGGGCATAACAAACAAGCATACTTGATCATATATATACACATTAATGAAAACAACAAAATTATGAAAGCAATTACCTCAATTCTTCTAATGCTTGAAGTTCCCTGATGTGAGTGAACGCATTTGCTCTTGCATCATCTGTAGAACATCAGCCTTCATTTTCTGTTCTCTCTCTTTCATTTCGGCCTCTAATTTTTGTTCTCGCTCCTTCATTCTTTCTTCTCTACTAAGTGCATCTTGTTTCATCTTTTCGATCTCTTCCATCATTTCAGCTTTATTCTGTTGAAGCACTTCAATTTGCTCTTTCAAATGAATTTCTCTATCCCTTGACAGCCTTTCTAGTTGATCAAATTGTTCAGCCATTTGAGATGCAAGCTGTGCAGTTTCTTCACCAGATTCAGACATCCTTTCTCTCATAGCCTTGGGTGGTTTAGGCCCAGGCCCCAAACCTTTTATATAGCCAGAGCAAGAGCCTAGCACTCGTAAATACGCCTCTTCAACTGAAAGGTTATCAACACCATACAATTGTAGTTGCTCCTCATGGAGTTGTTTGAATTCTGCTAACTTGTCCTCTGCAAACTTGTCCATCGTTTTGTCTTTATGTCTAAATTCAACACAACAAAATATAGTTTAATCATAAATTTGTTAAATATATGTTGTTTATTTGCTACTATAATATACCTTAAGATAAGATAATATACCTTTTGGTCACTTCCCACAATCTAACATATTCGGGTTCAGGCAATGGTGGCGGTCTTGATTGTTCACTTTCTCCTTCAGTGCCTTCTATGGATTCTCCGGTTCCTTGTTCTGTATTTTGTGTGGCCGGCACTTTCGATTGAGTTCCATCAAATAGATTTTTTCGCTACAAGTACAAAGAAATAGTTATACTCCTAATTTTAATCCATTTTTTCATAAGAAAGAAGGAATGAGTGGAAGTCCTAGCTCTAACATAACAAAGATGGGAATTAACATCGAAGGATGATCAATTTGGAGTCACTAAAGATAGGAATTAGCATCGAAGGAATCTATGAAATCAGAAAATGACAACTTACCAATGAATCAAGAACTCTAGCAGTTGACTTTGATCCTTGAGTAGCCATCATTTTTTGCTTTGACCTATTGGATCGATTTGCTTCACTAACACGCTATAACTCACCATAACCATAAAATTTCAAATGTTAGTTAGTTGAGATAAAAACATATAAATATAATTCCATTGCAATTCATCGATAACACAATATGAGGATATCATTGGCAATTTGTAAATTAAAATGGAAAGGAAAAATAAAATAAACCAATATTTAAAAGGAAAAGAACTAAATTGTAAAAGTTTGAATGCTTGACAAACCTTTTGATTTTCAGACCCCCAATATTTCTCTACAATCCATTTCCAATCCTCGGAATTAACATCAGCAGGACAATTCTTCAATGCATCAGCCACGGAAAACCCATCAAAATATTTCTCCTTCAACCGATAGCGCCATTGTCGATAAAGTATCATACATTGATTCACAATAGCTTTATCAACAGCAGCTCCTTCCGGCAAATTCCATTCAGCCTATATTCATAAATGTCATCCAACATTACTGTTCAAATATAACATATATGCATTGTAAACCTATTTTACCTTGATCTTGCTCACTAATCTGTCTTTTTTAGCCTTTTCCATATCTTTCCATCTCCTACACATAGTTAAGATGATGTAAGAATATAAAAAAGTATGGTATCATACAATAAATAAATAGAGATGACACGAATAAAAAACATGTTAAAGATCGACTACAATTCTTCATTTCTCTATTAAAATTTTATATTATTGTGCTATTTATTTTGGGAAATTTCTTCTTAGACACAACTAATGTTTGATATGTATTTGAATACCTGCATCGTAATGGTAACAAATTCCGCACCCAAGTACCAACTTCAGTGATAAACTGATCCGACTTCTCGCCAATAAATCGGTTCATATCCGTTGTTATGTGACACGAAGGTTTAACTCCAGGAGCGCGGCTCCTCTCATTTTGCCACTTAATACCTCGAGTATGACCGTGTTTCTTCTTCCCTTTATTTTAAAAAATCACATCAAATGTTAAATAATCATAAAATTGGAGATAAAATAATACAACTAAGCCAATTAGCTTTTACAAACCATTAGATTGTTGTGACTGTTGTAATCTTCGCTTTTGGCGATATGAAATATTGGCTTGTTGAGAATTTGTGGTATGGACAGCCTCTTGATGCTCCTGAGTCGATTGCCCATGAGACAATGAAGAACTCATATCCCTGTACATTGAAGAAAATTATGAGAACAAAGCTAAAACAAATAATCATTTAGACTATAGAGTTGCCAGAAGGTTAGGAAACTGGATGCATGCTAAGGTTGAATAAAGAATTAGTAATGAATTACTTATATATTGTATTGAATGTAAATAGAGCAATGCTAATATCTATCACTTAAAAATCATTTGATTATTTCTAACAATTACATGCAATTCAAGAGGTGGATCATAGGCACAACCACGTAAACACTAGAGAACAAAGTTAAATTGTTGGCAAAAAACCAAAAAGGTTTTTCCAACTACAATACATGTAAATCAACCTACACGTATTGCAATTGTATTTGTAAGTTGCAATGGTGTTATTGTCGAACTACTAACGAGAATTAACTTGCCTTGATTTGCATCATCATCCATAACATTCAAATCATTATCGTCTTCAATTTCTTCATCCTCATCCAACTCGTCGAGTTGTTGCTCATCCTCTTCCCATGTCTCCTCCTCCTCCACCTCCTCCTCCTCCTTGTCATCATCTTCCTCCTCCTCATTTTCTTCATTTTGTCCCACCAGATTAGCCTCATCAATGCTGGCCATGTCTGGTTCGATGTCATTTCTAACAATAGAAACCATATCATCACTTCCTTCATAAACCTCTTCAATTCTAGGGATTTCATCTTGCCATGGCTGCAGATGGGCTTCATCACCCTCCTCAATTTCATCATCATTCAGATTATCAAAACATGATCGAGGATTTGTCTTGATGACTACTCTCCATTGTGCTTCTTTATGAGTATTGACATAGAATACTTGTTGAACCTGCGTTGCTAACGCAAATGGTTCATTTGTTTGTAATCTCCTACTAATATTGACAAGTATAGTTCCAAATTTATCCTTTTTAATCCCTCTCCCATCATTGTATACATCGAACCAATTGCATCTAAACAAGACCACCTTAGGAATCCTTTTATCAGATAAGGGAGCATACTCTAGAACAACAACCTCTGTCAATACTCCATAAAAATCTCTGTCTCCACTATTTGCATCTCCTGTAACAACTACCCCACTGTTTTGGGTTTTTCTTCTTCTTTGTCTCCTTTTAGTATGAAACCTAAAGCCATTAATCACATGCCCACTATAAGTAGTCACACTTTTCATTGGACCTTGTGCCAAACACCACAACTCTTCACCGACACTTCCATCTCTCATCATCCAAAGTTGGTTTATCTAATATATGCAATAAAATAAACAAAATAAAAAAACATGTATATATTCAAAAATATATGAAAATAGTTATGGAATCTCAATGTTTTCATGGATAACATAGTCTCACTCTTTTCTCAAACCATAAGCCAAACTCTAGTACATGGTCATTTGTATTTTCATACTCTCTGCGAATAAAAAAATTCATAAGTTTTAGTTCCGTATTGAAAACACTTATGTGAATAAATATCTCAAATCTCACTAAACTTACCGCATAAAAGGATCCACTTCAGAACAGTTTTGCAACACGTAAGAATGTGCTTGCTTCCACTCATCAAAACTTAATTGCGTATAAGATGCCTTTCCTAGTGGCTTACCGGTCTTCGAGAAGACAGTCAAGACAAAAGGGAGCGAATCAGTTGGGTCATCGTTTCTTTGCAAACGATTGAATTGAGTCTCTGTCTTTGTCAAATATCTAGAACAAAAAGTCAAACATTCGTCTGCAATATACGCCTCTGCAATTGACCCTTCCGGGCGAGCTTTGTTGCGTACATATGATTTGAATGTATGCATGGCCCTAGTACATTAAAACACGTGATTATATTTATGAATCTACAATCAACATTGAACCTATATTCCATGACTTATATTGCAGATATAGTACCTCTCAAAGGGGTACATCCAACGATAATGTACTGGACCGGCTAGTTTAGCTTCGGTAGCCAAGTGTATCACAAGGTGAACCATCACATCAAAGAAGGCAGGAATGAAGATTCTTTGTAGCTTGGATAGGGTAATGGCTATGTTCTTCTCCATTTGATCCAACACCTCCATAGTTAAAGTTCTTGAGCAAAGTTGCTTAAAGTACAAACTCATCTCTGCTAACGGCTCTAAGACAATATCACCCACAACACCGCGAAAAGCTGGCAAAATCAGATCTTGCATGAAGACATGACAGTCGTGACTTTTCATTCCACATAACTTTCCATCATCTAAGGTTGCACATCGTGCAACATTGGATGAATAACCATCTGGAAGAGTTAACTGTGACACCAACCTGGTTACTTGCCTCCTTTCTCCTAATGTCAAATTGTAGGGAGCCTTTGGAACTTGATACTTATCACCCACTTTTATAGGCTGTAATCTGTCATGCATTTTCAAGAGTACAAGGTCCAAACGTGCATTTAATGAGTCCTTATTTTTTCCAGGAATATTAAGCAAAGTTCCCAAAACATTGTCACAACAATTCTTCTCAACATGCATCACATCCAAGTTGTGACGAATCTTCAAATGTTTCCAATATGGTAGTTGGAAAAAAACACTAAGCTTCTTCCATTATGGGACCAAGTACCTATCACCTCTCTTTCTTTTACCATCCTTTTTCCCAAAAGTAACATTGCCTATGTTACTCAAAGTTTCTTCAATGTCATCTCCCTTCAAGAACACAGGACATGACCTCTTCTCAACACTGCCAAATTGTTTCTTGTCACGCCTCCATTTGTGGCCTGATGGCAAGAATTGACGACTGCCCATATAACAATACTTATGACCATGTCGTAGCCATATAGAAGTTGTATCCTTGTGACAATTAGGACAAGCAAGAGCGCCTTTAGTACTCCAACCGGAAAGATTAGCATAAGCCGGAAAATCACTAATTGTCCACATCAATAATGCATGCATATTAAACGTCTTTTTGCTAAATGCATCATAAGTTTTGACGCCAACTTCCCATAACTCTTTTAACTCATCAATTAGTGGTTGGAGAAATACATCTATGTCATTTCCCGGAGATCTAGGGCCTGGAATCAATAAGGACAATATCATATTCGACCTCTTCATACACATCCATGGAGGCAAGTTGTAAGGAACGAGAAACACTGGCCATATGCTGTATTTGCTACTAAATAGAGCCCCGGGACTAAAACCATCCGTAGATAGTGCCAATCTAACATTTCGCGAATCAGCTGCAAAGTCAGGGAAACATTCATCAATAAACTTCCAAGCTTGTGAATCAGCTGGATGCCTTAAAGTCCCATCACCAAGCTTCTTCTGTTTGTGCCAACGCATATTTTCAGCCAACTTTGATGACATGTAAACTCTTTGAAGCCTAGGAATTAGTGGGAAATGGCGTAGGACAAGCTGAGGAATTTTTCCTACTTTTTCCGGCCCTTCACCTTCACTATCACTACCATCTTGTCCATTAGTGTTTTCTTGCCATCGAGAACAACCACAAGTAGGACAAACATCGCAGTTTGCATACTCTTTTCGAAATAAAACACAATGGTTTCTACATGCATCAATCTTTATATAATCCAACCCTAAATCTTTGGTGTACTTCTTTGCCTCGTATGAGCTCTTCGGAAAAGATGCATCAAAACCAAAGGCTCTGTGTAATGCATTCAACAACATGGAAAATGACTTGTTACTCCATTTGTGACTCACTTTTATATGGAGTAACGTGATGATAAACTCCAACTTTGAGAATGTCTTACATCCAGGATACAAATCTTCCTCTGCATTTCTCATCAATCTATCAAAATTTTCCGGCATCTCAAAATTATCAGGCTCCCCACTATATTCAGTACCCATATCCGGCATCTCCCCACTGTATTCAGTACCCATATTCGAACTGTTGTTCTCTACGCTAGCTGAAATTTGCACACTCATTGCATCATGTAACAAAGTAGTCATGTCATCTCTCGACATATCATCATCTACATTTACATCATCCCCTTGACATTCTTCGTCACTTTCTCTACTTTGAATAGGATCCTCTCCATGAAACTCCCAAGGATCATAGTTATTCACAATTCCATTTTCCATCAAGTGGTCCCACATCTTATCTCGATCAATAAAATAAGTCATTAAGCACTTCTGACAAGGACACCTTAACACAACACCTTTATCTTTACCCTTGAATGCAAATTCTAAAAAACTAAGCACCCCTTTTATATATTCAGGTTTCCTCCTATCCGACGCACCTCTATTGATCATCCACGTTCGATCAGTAGCCATGCTTCAAATGAAGATAAAAAGGCAACTTCAAATAGACGTACAAAACAACAGATGCATGTGTTACTATATCTGTAACTTGTAACAATTGAAGATGCATGTGTTACTATCTCTGTAACTTGGAACAAAGCTAAAGCTTTGAATTAGTTTTAACATTTTTCCCAAAGAACTTGAGAAGATGTCAGTTTGAATTGCAAACATAATCTAGACATATTTAAGACTAAATGAAAGCAATCTTAAAAGCACACAAAATTCAGTATAAATAAGACTTATCTCAAGTCCGTGCCCACCCATAAATTATGTAAAATCGAGACTTATTATTATATCAATCAAAGTGCACAATTATAACCATTAGCATTAATAATTGATGAAATCTAAAAACCAAAATCGCATGCATCTACAATATTACTATTATGAGATAAGAAACAGGTGGAAATCAAGCGCATTCCATAGACTACCAACTAATTTGAACTAATCATCTGAATACTGAAATTAAAGAACTAAAGTAATCAAGCAATTGCAATTGATTATTATATGAACAACCAAACCCCACAACTTTGAACAGCTAGTTTGAAATTTTAGTTTTTGGCCAAATTACTATTGAAAAACTGAAGTAATCAAAGCGATTTTCACTATATGAGAGCTTGCATCACACTTTCTTATCAAATTAACTCAAAATCATACCTAATCAAGCAACCCGCAGCAGTCGAAGATGACGATTCTTGGTCGATTTCGCCAGAGAGAAGCAAAGAACCCTAGCAGAACCGCAAAAATCGATCGTCTGGAGAGATTTCCTTCTTTGCCCGAATCGCGTTTAATTTGGAATCGAAAAATTCTCGAAAAACTTTCCATATCTTGTATCCCGCCTTTTGATTTGGGGCGACAGAGGGATTGCTTTGTCATCTTCAATCTCCGATGGGCAACAATTGTGTGAAGTTGTCGCCTGGGTTTTGAGTTATACGGCTTCAAAGAGCACCCCTTTTCAAGCTATTTCCTTTTTTTTATCATTAAAAGCTACTGTATTTCCTATTAATATATACGCAATGTCAGTTCTTAAAAAAAAATCAATTATGTATTGTCATTTGTCAATCAATATTTATCCTCATTAATACGGAGTATAATTATTGTAAATCCAATTTCTTATTTCAATAAAACTTGTTTAAATTATTTTCTTAATGTTTTTTATTTGTCAAATAAGTGACAAATATACTTATTTACAGTATAGTCTTATTCATTTTTTTGAGAAACATAATAAACTTTATAAAACTAAATTAGAATTTCTATTATTCTAAACTGAATATTATAAATTGACAAATACTCCGCTCCAATATATATGTCCCTTTTCAACACGTTTTTTTAATGAGAGAAAAACTCTATAAAACATTATTTTTTAGTTATTTTTTTTATATAATTTGATACTCCCTCCGTCTCAAAATACTTGTCATTTTTCTTTTGGCACGTTTTTTAAGAACCGTAAAAACTATATAAAATATCAACGATTTTATTAATTTAAAAAACTAATTTCATACTTAATACAATTATCTATAAAATTATGAAAAAAATTAATATTTTATAGAGTTTTTAACTTCTTAAAAAACGTGCCAAAAAGTAAAACGACAGGTATTTTGAGACAGAGGTAGTACTTATTAGTAATAAGTATCAAATTATATAAAAAATTTAATTAAAAAAACTATTTTAGAGTTTTTCGCTTATTAAAAAGCGTGTCGAAAAGCAAAGGGACATGTGTTATGGAACGGAGGGAGTAATTAAACTATCCTATAACTAATGCTATATGTTTCGCTTGAAATTTAAAATTTTGGAACCAATTCAAATCTTTTTGTATATAGTATTCCCCATGTCTCGCAAAACTTGTTATTTTAGCTTTATGAACACTTATTAATAAACCCTATGTTTCCTTTACTTTTATAGGATAAAATACATAAAAGCAGTTATTATTACCTATAAAAAGAGCAATCATTACCTATAAAGATAATAACTATAGCTAAAATAACAAGTTTTTTTTATACAAGTTTACTACTCTGAAATACCAACTATTGCAATACGAAGGGAGTATCAAAATAGATGCATAGAGTTATACTCCTAATGCATTTACTTATATTAAGATCAATAATTGTGTTACTTTTTAAATATAAATTATAATACTTAAATAGAAACATATAAATTAATGCCTTTATTTTCTCATATGAATATGATCGAATTAATGCATTTAATACTCTGAAATAGCAACTATATATTGCAAGACGGAGGGAGTATCAAAATAGATTCATATGAATATCCATATTCATTTTCATTTGAATACGAATATAGGTATTTTCATATATTCAAATAAATATTCATTTGAATGAGAGAAATGGATTTCGTCTCTCCTTTGGGCTAATATAAATAATTTATCCAACAAACTTATGTTGTTCAAATACAATATAAGTTGAACAAGATAAGTTTGTTGACATATAATATTAACATATTTGAATATATGGATATATAGAATCAAATATACTAATTAATATTATGTCGATAAACTTATATTTAAACAACATGAGTAATGAAAAAAAAAGTATTAAAATTAGTACTCTGTACTTTTTTTCAAGTTTTAGATATAATGAAATTGATTTATGATTGTGGGTTATATTGTGAATATGTTGGGCGACAAATGACAGTTTCATCGCACCATATAGTGATTTTGGGTGACAAAGAAGAGTTTTTTGTCGCCATAGACAATAAGGTTGGGCCTCCATTTTGGTAATGTCGCATAAAGCCTTCATTTGAGGGCGACAAAACATATTTTTGTTGCATAAAAGCCTTCAATTAGGGTGACAAACGTGTAATTGTTGCAAAAGCCTCCTAATAGGGTGACAAATATGCATTTCATCACAAAACACCTTCACTTAGGGTGACAAACGTGTAATTGTTGCAAAAGCCTCCTAATAGGGTGACAAATATGCATTTCGTCACAAAACACCGTCAATTAGGGCCACAAACTTATTATTGATGCCCAAAACCTTCACTTACGGCGATAAAACATGAGATTTGTTGCACCAAGTCTTTACTTTAATGCGACAAACGTATAATTGTCGCACAATGTATGATATAGGGCAACAAATAACTATTTGTCGCACCAGATGAGAATTTTTGCGACTATTTTCATAATTTGTTGCCAAAATAACATTGTACGGCGACAATTTTTTATCTTGTCGCCAATGCACATAAGGGGCGACAAAAACAATATTACGTCACTGTATAGTTTTGTTTTGCGATGAAGTATGGATTTGTCACGCATTTTCAATTTTTGGCGACGAAAATTGTATTGTCGCCCCAGAATTTTTATTTCGTCGCCCAATCCATGTTTTCTTGTAGTGTTTGATAACCTTGATCAGAGTAGGTGTGGGATGGTCAAACTTGGTGACCATCACACACTTGCCATCAATGGGGTTGGAGATGTTTCTCTAAAGATGTTTGATGGGAATGTCATCACTCTGAAAGATGTCAAATGGGTTCCTGATTTGAGGAGGAGTCTAATGTCTGAATCTGTGTTTGATTACATGAATTATGATATACATACCAGTGGTGGCATTAAAACTGTCTCTTCCAATAATAAGTGCATTGTCAAGACTATTAGGAGAAAGGGTTTATATCATGTCATCACCTCTGATAATGAGTGCAATCTTATTGATACTTCTCATCTAACCAAACTTTGGCATCTCAGGTTAGGGCATATTGGAAACAAATGCCTATATTACTTGCATAAACATGGTTTAATATCTGATAAGCTCTCTGATATGTCTTTATGTGAGAACTGTGTATTTGGCAAAGCTACCAAACAGGTGTTTCCTAACTCAGTGTACAGGCCACCAAGCCTCTTGAATATTTACACTTTGACCTCTGGGATCCTGCACAGGTAGACACTATTGGTGGTAAGAAATATTTTATTTCCTTTATTGATCACTTCTCCAGAAAGGTATGGCTTACTCTCCTTAAATCTAAGGATGAGGCCTTCCAGGCTTTCAAAGCTTGGAAATCAAAGGTAGAGCTTCAATCTGGTTATAAACTTGTTTGCTTTAAGACTGACAATGGCCTTGAGTTTTGCAATACTGCCTTCAATGATTTCTGTAGAGAGAGTGAGGTCAAAAGGCAACTCACAGTGCCTGGCACCCCTCGGCAGAATGGCACTGCTGAGAGGATGAACAGAACACTGTTAGAGAAGGCCAGATGCCTTCTCTTCACTGCAGGAATGAAGCATAGCCTATGGGGAGAGGCTGTTGTCACTGCCTCCTATCTGATCAACAGGAGCCCCTCCTCTGTAACTAGCTTCAAAACTCCACAAGAACTGTGGATTGGTAAGGTACCCAATCTTTCATACCTTAAACCCTTTGGTTGTACTGCTTATGCTCGGGTTTCTCAAGGTAAGCTACAACCTAGAGCCCTAAAGGGTGTGATGTTGGGTTACCCTGAAGGTGTGAAGGGCTATAAAATTCTTCTCATTCAACCTGGTGGATATAAAGTTATTGTTGCTAGAAATGTTACATTTAATGAAACTGACTTTCATTTTAAGAATATCCTCACTCCTAGAAATGAGAATGCAGACAACACTGATGAGCCCTCTAAGTTCTTTGTTCCTGATGACCAACTCATGGATTCTGTAACTGAGCCAGGTGAAGAAGATGAGTTTGACACTGGTCATGTTCCAACATTCTTCTCTGCTCAAAGAAGAACTTCTCCAA
Source organism: Persicaria maculosa (assembly GCA_963922045.1). NCBI lineage: Eukaryota > Viridiplantae > Streptophyta > Magnoliopsida > Caryophyllales > Polygonaceae > Persicaria > Persicaria maculosa. Next base: position 12,880,395 of record OY998256.1, read on the forward strand.
CCACACCAATTCAGCAACCTCAATAATTAGGAGGAGGAAATGATGAAGAGCAACAACCTGAAGAAAATGAAGAAGACACAACTCAGGGAGTACCTTTAAACCCTCAATCTGATTCTGATTCTCCCAGTTCTTCTTCTTCTGGGCCATCTATGTCTGAGCATGCTTCTTCCTCTTCTTCTACTTCTGTGAATTCTTCTGTGCCTTTCAATGATAACTCTGCTGCTAATGATTATCAACTTGTTAGGGATAGGAGTCCTAGAACTAGGATTCCTAATAGAAGATATACTGATGACATCAATATTGTTGAGTTTGCTTTTGTTGCATCTGAAATCATTAAAAGTAATCCCCCTAAAACCTTTGAATCTGCTATGAGATCCTCTGATTCTGTAAAATGGTACAAGGCTATGCTTGAAGAACTTGAATCTATGAAAATAAACAACACCTGGGTTCTTGTTCCTAAACCTGCTCATGCTAAAACCATTGACTGTAAATGGGTCTTTAAGATTAAAGAAGGGGTTAAAACTAATGAGCCACCTAAATTCAAAGCCATACTTGTAGCTAAGGGATTTAGTCAAAGAGAAGGGTTGGATTATAATGATATATTTGCTCCAGTTGTGAAATATAAAACTCTGAGATTACTTCTTGCTATTGCTACTGTCTTTGATTGGGAACTTGAACAAATGGATGTTAAAACAACCTTTCTGCATGGAGATCTTGATGAAACTATTTTCATGAAGCAACCTAAGGGGTTCACTGATAAGAAGAAACCTGACCATGTCTGCCTTCTTAAAAAATCAATTTATGGTCTTAAACAGTCTCCTAGACAATGGAACATAAAATTTGATTCTTGTATGAGATCTCTGGGCTTTATTAGAAGTGATTATGATTCCTGCTTGTATATCAAAGGTGCTACCACCAAGTTTCCTCTGTTTATTCTTCTGTATGTGGATGACATTCTCCTTGTCTATGCTTCTATGAGAGTCATTTCTGATACTAAAAGGAACTTAATGAAACACTTTGATATGAAGGATCTTGGCAATGCCAAGAGAATTCTGGGAATTAAAATCATAAGAAATAGAGCTAAGAAAACTCTCATGCTATCCCAGGTTGACTACATTGAAAAAGTTCTTGAGAAATTCTGCATGCTTGACTATAAGTCTTCACCTATACCCTTAGGAGGGCACCTTGCTTTGAGCAAAGGTCAATGCCCTAAGACCGATCATGAAAAAAGGGAAATGGCTGATGTTCCCTGTGATGTGGTTGTTGGTTCTATATATTATGTATGCAATGCTTTGCACCAGACCTGACTTAGCCTTTGCTATAAGTGTTCTAAGTAGATATATGTCTAATCCTGGATCACCTCATTGGAATGCTATGAAATATTTACTGAAATATTTGAATGGCTCTAAACACTTAGGCTTGATTTATTCCAGCTACTCTCCTGCAAGTGATCTTCAAGGATTTGTAGACTCTGACTATGCAAGCAACAAGGACACAAGGAAGTCCACAACTGCATACTATTTCACCTGGACTGGCAATTGCATATCCTGGAAGTCTCAACAACAATCTGTGGTGGCCTTGTCATCCACATAAGTTGAGTACATTGCAGCTACAGAAGCTGCTAAGGAAGCCATTTGGCTGAAAGGCATACTTGGTGAGATTTTCATAAGAAAGTTTGTACCTGTGATCAACATGGATAGCCAAAGTGCTCTGTATTTGTGTAAAGACCCAATGTACCATGAGAAGACCAAACACATCGATGTTAGGTTTCACTTCATCAAACATAGGGTTGAGGACAAGACCTTGAGCCTCATGAAGATCAAGGGAGAGCTGAATCCAGCTGACTTTGGCACAAAGATTGTTTCTTCTGGCAAATTCTACTTTTGCAGGAACTTTCTTCATATTCTTGATGTGAACTAACTTGTAGGTACATGAGCCGAGGACGGACGGATCGAAGACATGAACCAAGATCCCTATTTAAATGAACGAGTTGTAATACATAGTGGCTGGATTAGGAGGGCAAATTGTAATGTCTATAATCAGATGTATGTATATGCATTATGTGTATGCTTGTAATGACTAGAAGCTCAAGGTTTAGGACTAGGTCATAGGTGGCTCAAGGCATGGACCAAGGGTGGCTCGGTGAGCTAGCTAGTGGCACTTGGTGAGCTTGGTTGGCGTCCCTCTACAGCTGATGTGTTGGATGGATACAAAGATGAACTTAGTTCATCTTTTATGTCGGCCCAATCCAGCTGAAGCCCAGCCCACTTCTTAGCCCATAACTCTGAAGAGCTTCCAACGGCACTTTGCTGGGTTTGTCTCAAACGCAGCGTTTTGTCTAAAAGCGCTCCCTATAAGAGTCCTCTTTCTCCGAAAGCCTACTTGCGAGCTCATTCACTGTTCTTCCATCTGTAAAGAGAAAGAGAGAGCGAAGAGGTGAAATCCTAGGTTCCCAAGCGTCGCCGACGGAGATCTCACACTGAAGAGGAAGAAGACGAACTTCCGGCCTGGTTTCTCAATCGCCACAGCATCGTCTTCATCTGCTCTCATCCGGCTTCGATCTTCTTCGGAGTGAAGGGAGTATATGTTCCTCTTCTGTATTCTCTCCTTGTCTGTCCGTGTTTTTCTGAGTTGCTTGACCTAGATCTGTTACCTTGAGCTCGTCACTACTTGTATCCATGATCTGTAACTCGTTCATACTTAGTGGATTCTAGGGTTTGAGTCTCTCCCTCTTGAGGCTCCGTAGAGTAGGGAAACCAAACTGCGTCATCAATCTGTGTGTTATTTCGCTTCCGCTTTGCATGTTTATTTCTCGATCTTGCTTCTGTGTTAGCATCTAGGATCAAAACGCTTTCTACAGAGAATTTAAATGAGGAGTCCCTACACCACTATCTAAGGACACCCGTGCGGATGAGGATATTTAGATCATGTCTCATCGAATTTCTGAAGAAGCGACTGGAATAGTCACGAGATGTGTAATCGGCACATCTGTTGGTTTTCTGAAGGCAATATGTGAAGCTTACACTCTCAAATAATTGAAATATAGAAGGAGGATATCAGCGATAAGAATCTCAATATATCTCTCACGGGCAGGACTAGCAGCCCCTGAGAGACGTTGATGTTAGCCAAGTTGTTACCTTTCATACGTATCTTGGATAATCCTAGACCTTTGCCATCACGATCCCCATCTTGAACAATTCTAGCCCCTTTATAATTTTCGATTTGATTACGTTGATAAGAGATAAAAGAGACTCTTCTTTCCTTAACTAAATATACTAAATTCAAACAAAAATACATTTACACATATGAAAAGGCATTTATATACATATAAATTTACTCAAATGTAAAATAGACTAACAAATAATAGTGGTTTTTCAAGGCAAGGAAAAAAAAGACACTACATGTGCTTGTGTACCTCAAGTGAACTCCCCAATTCACTACTATTAAGTCTATTATCAATAGGGCTAAAATTAGTACTCTAATAATGGTCAAGTTTTATACTTCGACCTCAAATTTTAAGAAAATTATCATTTTACTCACATTTTGGGGAAAAAATAGTTCACAAAAATAAGTTAAATAAAAAATTTCCTAAAATTGGTACTCCCTCCGTAACGCCATAGTTGTCCATTTGACCACTTTTTCTTGTAACAAAATATTTGTCCATTTGAACCTAATTAATGACAAAATTTTCTAATTTTATCCATTCATCTCATTAATTGTATTTGATTTCCAAGAAATTCTATTAATACTCCAACTTCCCATACTATTTTTTTTTTCATTGGTCCATTTTTTTTCCACATTATTTATTTGCTAAATTTTTAATTATTCTACTTTCTAATTGTAGCTTTCTTAAGAAGTGTGAAAACTCCCAAATGGACAACTATTGCGTTACGGAGGGAGTATAAAAAAAGAAACTATATATCCTCAAACAACGCTTGATCGAATTGATGAAATTTTAATATATAATTGTATATTCTACAAAGAGGGCGACATATATCCTTATAATTTTATGTTAAAAATACGGGAGACCCGTGTACTAAAGTCCAAAAGGATGTATGTCATGGTGGTGGGCCAAGATTCTTGGTTGCTGATAAAGAGAGATCATTTTATAACATATGATTTTTCTTGTTATACATATATCTAGTTGTTGATAGGTAGGATCCTAAGAACGTCTAATTAATTAAGAACGACGTGTATATAGTGTGTTGTGTAAAATGGAGGTTGGTGAGAGTTTTGGTAAAGATAGTGTTTTGAGTTTCGAGGGAAAAAGAAGGATATACACGCGAATTTAGGTGGAAGGTATTTCGCTGTAAAGGAAGGGTTGGATCAAGGACTATCTCATGTGTGGGTTGAAGTGGCTCGTTCTGAAGATCGACGGGAGGTGATAGAGTGGCTCGTTGATCGAGCGGAGATGAGAGGCCGGAGGTGGTCGGTGTAAGTCGAGAGGATCGTTACAAGTGCAACATTCTAGGTACCGTGAGGGCAAATAGGCACGTGCTCGTTGTCAAGCTAATAATGTAACTAAGGTCTAAGGGCCAATTATTTTCCTATTTTATCGACATTTTAGTTATTTTGCTTGTTCTTTTTGGGTCTTTTTAAAAACACCCTCTCAACTAGTTCGAGAAAAAAAGTGCATACATTCTGACACCAGAACCGGCTTGATTGCAGAAAACATCGATGTTGTTGTTGACAACCACAACTTCTTGTTAGTTATTGGTGCTGCACCACTCATTTAAATAAATTAAAACAATAGCCTTTCCGTGGAGTGATTTTAGTGGTTAATTAATTAAGATGCATTTAAATGATAGCCTAGCTTGCAAATTAATTAGTTTAATGAAACCAAAAATAAATAAAAAAAAAAAAAGGATGATTTGCCAAATATACAAATATGAAGGTCAAATTAGCCAAATATACAAGATTTTGGGAAATTTGCAAAACTATACACAACCCTTGCCCCTCCTATGTGCCCCTGCGCCCCCCTCCAGCGTGCCCCCCTGTGCCCCCCCTCCACGTCAGCATTTTTTTTTTTTTTTTTCCGCGCGTCAGTGCTGACGTCATCGTCGGAAATGCTGACACCGTTTACAAGGAAGGTTTTTTTTTTTTTTTTTTCGCGCGTCAATGCTGACGCCGACGTCGGGAATGCTGACACCGTTTACAAGGAAGGTTTTTTTGTTTTTTTTTTTCCGCGCGTCAATGCTGACGCCGACGTCGGGAATGTTGACGTCAGTAATGCTGACACCGTTTTACAAGGAAGTTTTTTTTTTTTTTTTTCCGCGCGCCAATGCTGACGCCGACGTCGGGAATGTTGACGTCAGCAATGCTGACACCGTTTACAAGGAAGGTTTTTTTGTTTTTTTTTTATTTTTGTTTTTTGTTTCGCGCGTCAATGCTGACACCGTTTACAAGGAAGTTTTTTTGTTCCACGCGTCAATGCTGACGCCGACGACTGGAATGTTGACATCAGCAATGCTGACGCCGTCTACAAGAATGGTGACGCCGACGACAATGACGTCGGAAATGCTGACGTCAGCATTGCTCACACCCTCTACGAGGATGCTGACGCCAACTTTTTTTTTCTTTTTTCCCACGCGTCGGTGCTGACGCCAACGTCGAGAATGTTGACGTCCGCATTGCTGACACCACAGACTCCGACAACGTTGACGCGGAGGACGTCGACGATGCTAACACCGAGGATGTCGACGATGCTGACACCGTTTGAGGGATGTTGACACCGACGTCGGGAATGCTGACGCCGTCTACGAGGATGCTACGCAGCCGACGATGACGTCGGGAATGCTGACGTCAGCATTGCGGACGCCCTCTACGAGAATGCTGACGCCGACGGTGATGACATCAAAGATCAATATATTTTTATATAAAATATAAAAGGGGGAGAACAAAGAGACAAAGGAATGTTTAAAAAAAAAACGAATATTTTATTTTTTTTGTAGTGAGAAACAAAGAATTTTTCGATGCCGACGATGCTGACCTCTTTCCTCATCCATCTCTTATATTGCAAAAACGATGTCAGCAAATATATACCTACACAAAAATATGCATGAAAACGACGTCAGCACTAAAAAATACGCATGAAAACGATGTCAGCACTAAGAAATAAACCAATTTTTAAGGAGTCAAGCATACATATATACTTACATATATAATATCAAATTAAAAACGATGTCAGCACTAAAAAATACGCATAAAAACTATGTCAGCACTAAAAAATAAACCAATTTCTAAGGAGTCAAGCATACATATATACCGACATGTATAATATCAAACTAAAAACGATGTCAGCACTAACCTTGATTGTTCAAAGCTAACTTAAAACAGACACAATGTCACGAAGCTTGCCCTTAACTTAACAATAAGCAAAAAGAATTCCAACTAATTCTTCAACACAGTATATATTTTCATTCATTTTCCAACAATAAACACCAATTGATATGAATTGGTTGCTATATAACAAAGAACTATCCAGTATCCACCACACAAGGATCAAATAACAGTTGTCCATAATTTTATATAACTTTGCAGACAAGTCTGTCGAACCAAATCAGAAGACAAAGAAGTGAATGTCCATTTCTATTCAAATCCATGTCAGCACATCGCAGAAGATAGATTGCAGGTCGCAGCGATTGCAGAAGAGGTTGCATACCATGTCAGCAACGAAGTCACCGCTTCGGAAAGGAAGAGGAACAACGAAATCACGTCCTCGGTAGGAGCAACTGAACTCCAGTAACGCCTAATCCATTGGAGAAATGGATCGATTTCGCAATTGATGAGGAGATCGGTGCCGCTCATCCTCAATTGAACAACTGATTAATCGAACTCCAGCTGCAATTACGTCGGAGACCGATTCGAATTGGAACCTGCAATTGAACAACTGATTAATAAGAGCAGATTCAGTGCATATAGAATTCGGAAACGACGACGCTGAGCTTTCAAGAGGAGATAGAGAATACCTAATTCCAAGCCTGCAATGCCCCCTTCGATTCATTCATCTGTTTTAATTTTGATGCTACTCAGCTCCTTCCTTTGAATCCCACCGCCGCTGACGTCGGAGGCGGACTGTTACACGCCACCGGTGAAGCTTCGCCGCGCTCGGAGGAGAAGATGTGTTCATCTACTGCAATCGCCACCTCCAATCTCGACCTCCCTTCCCTGACTTCTCGAGCCCTAGATCTTCAACGAACGGCGAATTTGAAGCCCTGACTTCTCAGATCTTCGATCTGAGCCGGTTGAGCGAGAGAGGTAAGCGACAAAGGCGCGCAAGGGGTGAGGAAAGGTGTAGATCTCGGATCCGATCCATCTCCGTCGGCGGAGGAGAGTGCGAGTGGAACCAGATCTGGTGGTTCTCCGGTGGCCTCCCTCTGTTGTCGCCGGATCTGGTCGGGAGAGGCCGGCGGTGGCGGACCTGGCAACGAACAGGCGGCGCCGGGAGACAAACGGCGGTGGCGGATCTGGCTAGATCCAGAAGAACGAGGCGATGCAATCTCCAGAAGAATGAGGTGAGGCGAGAGGGAAGAAGAACGGGGAGGTGAGGGGCTGCGGCTAGGGTAAAATTAGTGGTGTATACTTTTGTAATTTTTACACAAACGTGTATATTTGGCTAATTTGGCCGAAAATTTGCGCCTTCGGCGCAAATTTTCTCTAAAAAAAATGGTAAGGCGATTTGAAAGCATTAATGGAGTTGTTTAATTGGATGGTGAATGGTACCCACAGAAGCCAAAGACTATGGTGTGTATGGATGCAATTTTAGTAGTTAATAAACTACTAAAATTGGGAGTTGAAAATTTTAACCTTGTATGGAGAGGGGTTGATTAGGAGATTTTAGTTTATTTGGGGTTTATTTAAGAAGCTATTTTTGATAGCTTTTTGGGAGTTTATGTGGTTTATTTGATTTGAAAATACCATAATACCCCTAATAATAACAAAATAAACTACACTTTTTACAAATAAACTGTTTTTCACCCCATACGGAGTTTATATTTTTTCATAAATTTTTAACTACTTTTTACCAACAGTTTATAAATTTTACCCTGTTTATAATTTTAGTCAGTTTATTAACTCCGTTCCATACGAACCCTATGGGAGTGATTGGGACCTAAAGTAACTTAGGGAGGGGTTTTCCACTTTCTTGTTTCCCTTCAAATTCAAAACCATTCGCGTACCAATTTTTTACCAAAGGAAAAAGGGTGGATATCGTTCAAATTAAAGATTCAGTTTTTGATTTGGTAGACTAAAATTAAAGATTCATATGTTTAGATTCAAACCATAGTAAAAATCTAATAGCATATTTCTTGTTAAGTTATTTTGCAACTCCATTGATCGGATGATCGATCTCAATTCCATGTCAGAAACAATGATGCAAATTCATTTTGCATCACATAGCTATATATCTAGGCTTAGTAGAATTTACAAATATTCTAAGTTTTAAGAGAGGTATATTTCTCATAGCTTTTTTAAGATTTGTAATATGAATACCTTTACGCTTTGCAGAGATATAGGGGGACGACGAAACGAATTTTTTTGTAGAAATTTCAGTAGATATATTTGTTGAATTCCGGTGTGTTGATAATTGATATAACTTTCGAGTGCATTATATATGCACTGGCTCAAGTACGCCAAACACATAAGATTAGTGAAATTTCATCATAAAACCAATAGGTCATCGACTTATATATATAATGTTTGAGTTCTCATGTTTAATTTTGATAACACGCCTCTTTAAGTGTATCTATCTGGCTCACAATATATGTTAGTTACACTTGATCGGCATCATGCCCTAAGGCCTCATACTGCTCTAATAGCATGTTAAATATCTCGATCACGAACTATTAATGGGGGACAAACATGTGTTGAGTTACATCAATTTATTACTACTATTATTTTTTTACGGTTATAAGGCGTAAATGGTTGTGTATAACTTCACCTTTTCTTTTAAGTTGTTAACAGAGAAAAGGTGGAAAGGAGGAAGACGAAGTAGAAGCAGATGAGAGAAAGTGAACAGAACAACTTGATTGACTGATTCTGTTGTGATGACAATGTATATTTATACAAGGTGGGTCGGCTATAACTAACTCGTTGACTTATTGACCAAGTATAGTCAACACCCCCCTCAAGCGGGAGGATGGTACATGGCTTGGACAAAAGAGAAGTTTGATGTCCAAAAGGTAGAATGTTGGTTAAAACATCAGCTAATTGTTCAGAGGAGGGAATATAACTTAGGCCGAGTAAGCCTTCCATGACTTTGTCCCAAGTAAAATGACAATCGACTTCAATGTGCTTTGTCTACTCATGAAACACTGAGTCCTTTGCAATCTGTAAGGCTGAGTGATTGTCACAATAGAGGGTAAGTGGTTGAACAACAGTCACATCAAGTTCCTAAAGCAAATGAACCAGCCAAGTGATTTCTGTCGCAGCTTGAGCCATAGCTCTGTACTCTGCCTTAGCAGAGCTACAAGAAACAATTTTTTGTTTCTTGGATTTCCAACTGATATGAGAAGAGCCTAACTTCACAATGAAACATGTAACAAACCTCTTAGTCACGGGACAAGCGCAGCCCAATCAGAATCTGAATATGTCTGTAACACCGGATGAGAATCACCATTGAGCAAAATACCTTACCCTACAGTTCCTTTGACATACCGCATAGTGTGTTGAAGAGCTTCTAAATGAATTGTTCAAGGATGTTGCATAAATTGGCTTAGAAATTGTGTGGCAAAGCTTAAGCCAGGTTTTGCGTTGGTTCGAGTTTCCCCACATGCGGCTCACGCCATTCGAGGTGGCCCAGCTCGACATTTCCTTCAAAACCTATAATGAAATGAATTGTGACTGCTCGACCTCGGAAGCTAATTCGCGTGTAGGCAGCGCTGCCAATTGAAAGGATCTTTTGATCAATCTAGAGATCGCTAGCTTGGATTCCATTAGGAATGCGGATTCAGAATATCACACATCTCTCAATCAAAGGGAGATTCAACAGCGAAAAGAAAGATCGATTCCTTGGGATCCTTCCTTTCTTCAAACGGAAGAAACAGAGATAGGATCAGGCCAATTCCCGAAATGCCTTTCTGGATATTATAGGGATGTCACTTCCGGTAAGAAAGAGATAAATTATCAAGCTACTTGATGGACATCTTCCTCAAAAGAGCCTATTCCATTCCAAACCACGACACTATTTATTCATCTGATGAACTTGCAACAACTGCTCCTTCTTTCAAAGAGGTTCACAGGGTAGAGGAAGTTTAACTTACCAATGAGCATCCTTATAAGGAGTAGGATCAGAAAGAAGAGAAACATTTGTGTCATTCAACTTACAATGAAGAGGCAAATTAAGGTGTGACTACAGGCCGGTGAAGTTGCCTCAAAGCCAACATCAACTAATAACTCATTTGTGAACTTGCTCTGGGTTATTGCAATGCCATCTGGTATAAATGAGAGATTTCAAGACCAAGGAAGTAATGAAGGAGACCAAGGTCTTTGATCGATGCTGAATGTACTGTCAAGTCGAGGAATTGTTTTAAAGCACAAATCTCTGTGGGATCAAAGCTAGTAACGAGCAAATCATCCACATATACAACAAGAATGGTGATGTGGGGGGATGATAATTTCTTAATAAAGAGAGAATAATCATTTTATGATTGCACAAACCGAAGGGACTGCAGAGCTATTGTGAGCTTGTGAAACCAATGTATGGACGCTTGTTTCAAACACTAAAGCGATTTTTTGAGTTTACAAACATGATGATGTGGATTGGAAATCCCTTCCGGCACAATCATATATATAAACATCGATCCTCATGTAAATCACATGTAGGAATGCAGTATTTACATCTAACTGATGCAAAGGCCACTTCTTTGATGCAACAAACATCTCAACAATATAATATTTCTCAAACTATGAAAAAAAAAATATAATAGTATATATGATCAGCACCAAAGTTAGGTGTAACATTTGACCCAAAGTTTATTTCAACAAGCATAAAAAATGTGTGGTAACTAAGTAATACTCCATAGTTTGATATGAGTTGGGCCAAGGAAGAAGCAATTCAAATAGACGTTATGGAGATGAGAGAGAGCTATCAAATACAAAGACACGAGAGAGATGGGCATTTACATGTGAATCTGCAGGGCAATACACATGGTTTTGGGTTGGGGTTTCAAACTTTGTATACAATTCAAGGATAGGTATGTAGCTATAGATAAAGATAGATTGATAGGTATCCATCCATTATGTATCTCATTTGTGAATCTATTCATTCATTACCCATATGCTTTTTTGGACTCATTCTCTTATTTTATTTTTTTGGGTCTTGCCACCCCATGTGACACTTGTTTGAAGAGATTCATCCTCATTACATTGCATCTTTTATATAAAATGATTTTTAGTTAATTTTTTTTTGGCATTTGCCTTATGGTCAACCAACATCATCATAATTTAGATGACCCTTGATTAAGTCTCCCTAATGCAAAGTAGTATAGTACATGGTAAGTAATCATATATACATATATGCATAATGCATTGCACCTTTGCAATGCGTTTTCTACATGCTATATAGCTTCTACTCCAAATAGTAGATAGTACTATAGTAGTCGTGACACACGAAATTTATAAAATATTTTATAGGAAGATATTTATCTATCATTATATATAAATTATGTTTTGGTATCGTAATACTATACGAATAATAAATTAATCAATATAAAATATATATTAATGTGTGCGTGCAAATAAATCACATTGTATTTTTTTTAACAAATCTTTACCTTTTATATATAGTATTGTGATAAAAAAAAAAGCTTTTATATATTAGACATATAAAAATACCTAAATAAAATTAAATGATATCCTTAACTTTTATATTATGAGAATTTTATATTTCCTGAAATTATAATAATACATAATTTAAAGTGTAAATTTTTCCATATATATATATATTTATATTAAAATTTTATTTAGCTATTATAATTTATTAATACTAAAATATGTGTGGAAATATAATGGGGGTAGATAGTGAGTAGTGATATAAAATAAAGAAAATTTAAAAAATTAAAATTAAAATTAAAATAGATTGTCAGTTTTAACATCAATCATACATTTCCTTCTATAATGCCACATGGTGTAATTTTTTTGTAAAATGATTGATTCACATTTTATAAGTATCAGGGTGAATTTTAGAAATACCAAAAACTATATCACTTGAAAAATTGAAAAGTAAAAAAAAATAAAATGAACTAATCGTCATGATAAGGGACAGGCAATCGATTAAAAAAATATGAGAAAAAAACACTAGGGAGGAACACATGTATATATCAAAAGAGTATATAGTCAAAAGTGAAGTTCCAAAGGGCCGGGTGAGAGACCAACAACTTATTCATCTCAGAGAAATTTGAAATCTTGAAAATTCTGAGTTGTTTTTTTGAGAAAATTTGTCCAACGGGCCTTTTTTTTTGGGCCTTATTGAGGGAGTGTCTCCTAACCCCGGCAAATTAGGTTTTTGTCCACCTCTAGTTTTTTGGACAAAATTACCCCTGAGATTTTAACCTAATCTAAGAGATTTAGAGCGTTTCAGCATTTGGCATTCTAGCGGCTCCTCCTTCTCTCGCTCTCTTCCTCGCCCTTCATTCTCTCTCGTTCAACACGGCAACCGTTCCTCATGCTGAAGATGATGGCGAGGAGGATACCGACCTCTTCGCTCCACCGTTTCCGTCGCCGGACTTGAATCCAGGCAAAGGAGATCAACGCGTCGGACTTGAATCCGCTCAGATCCAGCTCCTCCGGGTGCAGATCCGGCGACTGCACCTCCTCCACGCGTCTCCTCCTTGCCGGATCTCAGATCGGTGCTGTATCAAGCGTCCTCCGTCGTCCTCCATCGTACTGATTTCGCTCACACTACTTCAGTTTCCGATTCTTGCTTCAGCAGTACTGATTTCGCTCACACTCCCAAATCGATCGCTTCCTTCCACAAATTGCCTCTGAATCCTAAATCGCCTCCATTAACGAACTTCAATCCGCTCTCGTCCTTGCAGCCCTCGTCGCCGTCGCTCTCAGCTTTCGTCGCTCACCGGCCATCTCAGAACTTTCATCTCTCGTCGCCGTCGTCTATCGCTCATCTCCGCGGCCATCTCGGCTCTCTCTCTCTTCGCCTTCCTCTGTGGTCCCTGTTGAAATCCCGTAACACGATTTCAACAACAATTTCAGCATCAACAACGTTGTTGAAATCGGGGTTTCAACATCAACAACGTTGTTGAAATCGGGGTTTCGGCATCAACAACGTTGCTGAAACCGGGGGTTTAGCATTAACAACGTTGCTGAAACCGGGGGTTTAGCATTAACAACGTTGCTGAAATCAGGGTTTCAGCATTAACAACAGTGGCTGAAATCGGGGTTCAGCAACTCCGGTTTCGGCAACGCGAAAAAAAAAACTGCTGAAATAGAGGGTGACACAAGGGTTTCAGCAACTCTGGAAACGCGAAAAAAAAAACGAAAAAAAAACAGTAACGTGAAAAGAAAAAAAACTGCTGAAACAGATGGTGACACATGTGTTTCAGCAACTCAGGAAACGTGGAAAAAAAAGCGAAAAAAAAGGTAACATGGAGAAAAAAAAACTCAATTTCAGCAATTTCGGTTTCGGTAATTTCGGCAACGTGGAAAAAAAAGAACTCAATTTCACCAACTTCAGTTTCAGCAGTTTCAGCAACGCGGAAAAAAAAAACTAAATTTCGCGGAATTTTTTTTTTTGTGCTGAAAACAAAAAATTCAGCAACTTTATTTTAGGGGTGGACATTTTGCTAATATAAAGAGGGTGAGGGACAATTTTCTAATAAAGGCAAAAAATATAGCCTGTATAGTAACTGTCCTTTGTTTTTTTATTCAATAAATTCGTCATTTTATTCTTTAAAATAGAAAAAACATAAGAAAAACAATCCAAATCTTAAGCAATATTCTTCATAACATATAAACGCTTCTTTAAATCTTTAGACAGAGCTATAACAAAAATAATTTAAAAAATATAACTTTTGATTTTAATTTGAAGAAATTTTAATGAAGATTACAAATTACAATAGTTAGTTAGAGCCCAAACATAGGGTGAAATATTGTTGAATTGTTTGGATTGAAGGTGGTCACATATGGATCATAAGCCTTATCTTTATATAGTAAAATGGAAAACAACTTAACAAGCTAGGCCTTATATTGCCAAATTAATCTGTTTGTCTTGAAACTATCTTATTCGTATCTCACGTGGTTTCCTAACCTATTTGATGCCCCCACTTCCCTCCCTTCCAAACATGCCCTTATACGACGTGGCAACCTATATTTGTTGTCGCTTTCTCAAATCTCAATTTACCTATACGAATTGTATGTAACATATACTTTAGAACTTAGAAGTAGTATTTTCAATGGGCGGATTCTCATATTTAAAAACAATCATATTTTATAAGATTTTAATGGCTAATTCTTATTTTGATTGTTAAATTTGCACAGTATCATTTTAAAAATCCAACCCTATTTGTCAAGCTTTACTAGCTTAGCTGGTAAGGATCACATATAGTGACCTCCGAGTTCGAATCCCCCCTCCTCCAATATTGTAAACATGTGTTAGTCCAAAATTTATTTAAATTCATTTTATAAAAAAAATCCAACCCTATTTAACCCCTATTTTCATTTTTTTTATAGTCAACATTCAATTAATTTTTTTAAAATAAAAGTCATAAATTTGAAAATTATACAAATCTTTTATAGGTGCAGAATCACTATCAACTTTATTTTTTTTTTTAAAAAAAAAATCATCACTACTATCATTTTTTTTTTCTAACCCTTCTTACATCATTTCTCAAATAAATAAAAAAAGAAAGTACGAAAATAATCTCAATTATCACTTAAAACGTTTGAATTGTTAAATAAATAATCGTATGTATGGTTTTAAAAAGAAGATAAATAAATAGGATATGCTTAAATATGTCAGAGATTCTCTGGTGAGTTTGGAAGGAGGAGTGGAGGGGGGTAAACCGCGAATGTGATGGTTGAAAAAATGAAAACAATTCAGAGATCTAAAAATGTCAGTCCAGACCAAAAAGCGAATAAAGCCTATTTTGTACGATTTACATCAAATTCTAAATTCAAACTTTATAAACTAAAGATAAATCAATTCTTTAGGAATAACTGCATTTTGTTTTATCACCTTCTTCTTCTTTTTTCCCTAAGTGGTTTTGAACAAAATTCGAGAGCGAATTAAGTCGAGATTAACACCATTTAAACATGCGTTGAGTTTGGATTAGTCAAGGTTATGATTAGAAGATAATTTAAGGTTTGAGTTTTTTTCTCAATTTTGCCTTTTTTTTTTTTTTTTTTTGATAAGGTAAAGATTTGGGTGGGGTCAGACCCTGCTGGACCACCATCCAAGAGCATCCTTGCGGATGAAAACACGTAGAGCAGTATCAGCAAGGAGGTCCCGCGTGTGCGTTGGGTGGACTAGACACGCGATCCTGTCGGCGATCGAGTTCACCTCCCGGAAGACATGGCTAAATTGCACCCTAGCAAAATGTTGAAGTAGGAGCAGAGTGTCAGAAATCAGCATATCGATCTCCCACGGGCAACACCACAGACCTCGCAAACAATTGATGACGGTCAAGTTGTCGCCTTCAATTATGATGTTGGGCAGTCGGAGCTCCTTTGCCTTGGCGATGCCTCCTCTGATCGCCAGAGCCTCTGCAGCTAATGCTGAGATGTGTTCACATTTGGAGCCGCCACATGCAATGACTGTCCCACTGTGATCCCTAATAATGAAACCTGCGGAAGCTTCACCCGAAGATCATTTGGATCCAATAAAATTAATTTTGAAAGATCCCTCATCTGGTTTGCTCCATCTCAAATTTCTTCTTCTTCGTAGTTGAATTGTCTGAGTTTTCTGGTTGTGTCATGTGGATCCATCAAAATCAATTTTACCTCTTAATATAAAGGAATGTATATGTTACAATTTAAAAGTTTTTTTTTTTCCTCAATTGTGTATCTGATGGTTGTCAGAAACTTAGGTATTTTGGTGATAACAAACTTTATAATGAAAGTAGGCTTATTTGAAATCCTATGTCTGCGTTTAAGAGTTTCACCATATATATTATTTGTAGCACTAACACAACCTCCATATTTGGGTGTGGTTATATACACCACAAATCACAAAGTTGAAAATACACGGACGTGTAAGTCTTGTAACTAATTAACTTTTTTTTTAAAAATTAAAAGGACGTGCATGATTTGGGTGTATATAGCCCAACGCGCATATAAATCTTATATACATCCGTCTTTCCAATGATAGATTAATTAGGGAATAGGAAAAAAAAAGATTTAAGATTATAAAAGGGGAAATAAATCTTACTTAGAACCTATAAACGATTACAATATAATTCTCGTGTTTTGTATTACTCCTTAAGTTAAATTTACAAAAAAAAAAGATACCTTCGTATACAACCAGACATGGATACTGTACTTTTTTATTTTTGGAAAATCAAACATACGCTTAATCTTTTCAACCAGACATGGATATCGGGTGTGTTTGGTAACCGAAGCTGAATGGGTAGTTGAAACTAAATGGTTAATTGTGTAAAATGTATGTTAAATTATACTTGAAAAGTTAGTAATGTGTTTCGTAACTTTAGCTGAATGAGCAACTGATAAAACTAGCTCATAAAATGAATAGATTTAATTTGTGTGTATAAAAATAAAAGTTCTGAAAAGTTGGGGAGTGTAGCTATTGAAAATTCAATTCCAAAACATTAATTAAAATATATAATCATAGCTTTATATTATTTTAAACTATATAATATTAAAATAAGAAGCTCTGAAAAGCTACTTGTACGTTGCCAAACACACAATTCTACTGTTATGTTTCTGCTTTTGTCTCTTAACTTTCCAATATTCTCGACTTTCACAGCCTTCTCTTGGTCTTCATTAACTTTCACTCTGTTGGTCTTATTTGCGGGGATCACCTGTAATTGGATCTTTTGTTTTTTTGGTTCTTTTCTGTATTTACTTGACTTTCCTGTTGTATCATAACAGTTAGTCCATCAATTGTTTGATTTGTTTCCCTTAGGCCTCTCAATTTCTCCGACAAAGATATATCGATGTTAGATGAGATTTCGAATTATTACCTAGATAAAAAAAAAGTGAGAACAGAAATGTTAGTATGTGATAATCCTTACAAACATATATACAGGAATACATTTTAAAAAAACTAATAAATTCCAAAATTACGTAATAACATTATAATGCAGATCCAATTAGTCCTTAATCAGTTGATGTATAGCATATATAACTAATTATCAGCTACTAATCCAAACAAAAAAAGCATTTTATGAAGCACATTACCAAACAACAAAGTAAAGACAAATTACAGAAATAGTTTCACATGATCACATTCTTCCGTCCCCTGCGCCGCGCGCCCTATGTCCCATACATTGTTATTGTTGTTAACTTGTTATGCACTGGTCGAGTCGATCGGATTAAGCCGGTTTATGAATGACTCCATCTTTGTATTTTGTTTCCTAATTTTCCTTTTCAAACCAGAATGGAATTCAACTTGCAAACACGTCCTTAAGTATAGTTAACTTGGCTGGCATTTAAATAAATTAAACATTTTAATCTCTTCAGAACTTGCTTAAAATCAAGTCAACGCATGTAATTAACCAATTATTTCAAAGCTAAGAAATATAGTAATGAAATTTCTAGCTAATAACATTTTCAGAAAAGGGTGCAAAACGCTTATAGCTACTCATTGTTGAGTTTCATTAATAAGTGTCTTTAGTACATAGACTTGTTGGTGAATTAAATAGGCACCTAGCTATAGATGCATATGTGTAAAGTGTAAAGTGTAAAGGAAACGAAATTAACACCATAACAAATCCTACCTACTTAGCTTGATTTTACAGGAATTAGAGTCCACTTCAATTGAGTTTACACGTTCTCTTTTATCCTCCCATCAAACTTATTTTGCTCTCTATTACGTAGGGCCCGTTTGATATCAATATCGATATCGGGCGATATCGATATCAAGTGATACATCCCAAAAATCAATATATCAAATAAGGCTAAATTTGATATCTAAATATTAAATTATATTGATATCGGAGGATACCAAACACAGATATCAGATATCACTTGATATCTTGGGGATACCAAACGCTAGATATCTAGCCATACCAAACACTAGATATCAAATATCGGGTGCTATATCAAACGGACCCTTAAAATGTATCGTATCACGAGTCCCTCTAAAATAAAATTAAAAAAAAAAAGACTATGTATTTCACAAAGTCATCATAGTCATAGTCTCACCATATCTTTCTCAAAAAATTTAAACAAGAGCATCTGCACACATAAATTGAGTTTGCTCAAGCAAAAAGTAGGTCTGCAAACAAATTTTACAATCAAATTTTGCTTAAGCAAATTAATTTTTTTTACGTACCTACTACTCAAGTAAATTGTGAGTCTGGAATAAAGTTTTATATTTTAAAAACTATTTAAATAAGTAAA
The DNA here is from genome assembly GCA_963922045.1 of Persicaria maculosa. NCBI lineage: Eukaryota > Viridiplantae > Streptophyta > Magnoliopsida > Caryophyllales > Polygonaceae > Persicaria > Persicaria maculosa. The sequence goes on from OY998256.1 coordinate 12,898,926, forward strand.
AAGACAAAAAAAACAAAAGGGATAGTTACCACCAATTGCTCAAGCCAGCGAAGCAAACTTTGCTCAATTGATTGGTGGAGTAAATCCAAATGGTTGACTACTCAAACAGTTCGATCATAACTGGTGTGAGCTCTGAAATAGTTTTGCTTGAGCTAAAGCAAATGGGATAGTTTTGCTCCCTCATTAAAAGTTGGTGATCTTTATGACAATTTTAAAAGTAAGTGACACTAAACGCAATTACTTATAAAACTGGTGAAATTTCGTGTAATTTTCTGGAACTATTTAAATAGTCTCTTCTCCATCCATCTCTGGTACGGTTTATAAAGAAGGGGAGAGTGCGCAAAACCACCTGTGAACCAAACCACCATTCTTTCAATGCCTTGAATCCTCCCCCACTCTCCATTCTCTCTCCTCCCCCACTTGCCGGGAAAATTAAAAAAATTAAAGTAAATTACTGTAAAATACAATGTCGAACCACTCGAAGCACGCCACCGCCACGCACGCGCTCAAGCAGCGCGTGTTCACCTGCATCAACCGCCTCGGCGACCGTGACACCGTCGCCCATGCCACCGCCGAGCTGGACTCCATCGCCGACTCCCTCTCGCCGGAGACCTCCCTCTCCCCCTTCCTTTCCTGTCTCCTCTCCGTTGACTCCTCCCACCGTCCCTCCGTCCGCGCCCACTCCCTCCGCCTCATCGCCTCCCTCGCCGACTCTCACCCCATCCACGTCTCCCCGCACCTCCCGAAGATCCTCTCCTCATCGCTCCTCCTCCGCCTCCGCGACCCCGATTCTTCCGTCCGTTCCGCCTGCTCCGCCGCCTCCTCGTCCCTCTCCCGCGGCCTCTCCCCTATCCGCGCCCTCCTCGACCCCCTCCTCGCTGCGCTTCTTGCCGATCAGGACCAGAACGTCCAGATCGGCTCCGCCGTCTGCCTTACCGCAGCGATCGAGGCCTCGGAAAATGTCGATGGAGCCGATCTCCGGCGAGTTCTCCCGAAGATGGTGAAGCTGGCCAGGAGCGACGGATTTAGGGCGAAACCGGCGCTTCTGACGCTGATCGGGAGCGTCGTGGCTGCTGACGGCGGTGAAGTGGTGAATGGATCCGGTTTGATGGCGAATGTGGTGAATTGCGCAACTGAGATGCTGAGCAGCGAGGATTGGGCGGCGAGGAAAGCCGCGGCGGAGGCGCTTGAGAGGGTGGCTGTGTCCGTGGCGCGGAGGGAGCTGGTGGCCGAGGTGAAGAAGGTGTGTGTGAACGCGCTGGAGAATCGGAGGTTCGATAAGGTAATTATTACTAACCGTCATTGCCGATTTCTTTCCCCACTTTTCCCGATTCAAATTTGAATGGCGGAGTTTTGATTTGTTTTGACGGGAATTGCAGGTTAAGATTGCCAGGGAGTCGATGAACAGAGCTTTGGAAGCATGGAAGGAGGTGAATGGGTCCTCCGAGGATGAATCCCCTTCAAAAGGTACTAAAGATTTGATAAGTACTGTTTTTCAGCATCTTTCTAGGTTTGTTAAGATCAGTTGGAAACTAAATTGAAAATGAGAATTGGTTCTGAATTCCATTTTCCCTAAAGCATTTGAAGGTGAAAACTTCAAGGGATGTCTATGATTCCTTAGGTTTTGATGCTACATGTTCATGGATTGTGAACTGGTAGTTAGAAAAATATAGTTTGATTTAACTTCTGGTGCTTGATTACATGACATTGTGTTTTTGGTGTGAATAAGATATGGTCTGCTACATGTAGCTGGCAATGAAGTCCCGATTTGTGTTCTTTCAATTGATTCCATGCCTTTGTTTTGATGGGAACAGATGCAAACAATGAAAAACGTTCCCCTCCTTTGCCAAGAGACCACCGCCGATTCAGCTTCGAAACTCCCCAGTCGAAGAAAAAATTCACCAACAGTAGGTCCTCTATGTCTGAATATTCAACTGTCACTGTCATGGGTTCCCCTCTTACCTCCAAACGTTCAAGTTATGGTGGTTATGAAACTCCTCAGATGAAGAAAACCTTGTCCAAGAGTAGGTCTTCTGTGTCTTCTTTATCCGATGATTCAACTGTAACCGATTCAAAGAAGAGTAGTCCACAGATAGCTAGTGGTAAGAAGTCAAGCTCACGACCTGTTAGAAAGGGGGATGCCAGGAAACCTTCAGACTGGAAAGTCGACATTCGGAATCCACAGGCAGAGGAGAATCCTCTGCCTGTGCCTACTGAAGGAGGTTTTGATAACAGCAATTCGGATGTTCTAGACTCAGGGGAGTACAGTTCTAGCAGTATAGGTGCATCAACTAAAAGAGCGTTCATCAAGAGGATGTATGAGGAGCAAGGGCATAAATCCAGCACAAGACGGTTCGGATCCCGGGTTGTTCCTATCCAAGATGTCGATGATTCAGACGTGACTGATGTTGACAGTGGAGCTCATGTTGATCCTCTCCTAGACGTTGATGATTCAGACATTGCAGATGCACACAGCGGAGCAACTGAAGAAGTGGATGACAATAGTTCAGACATTGAGGACCTTTCTCGGATAAGCTTGCAACTTATTCAGATAGAAAAACAGCAGTCCAATCTCATGGAGCTCCTTCAGGTAGTAACTTTAATTTACAGCACTTACTGCTCTTTTAACATAGAAATTCGTGCTTTAAATTACTGCATTAGGACCAAACTTAAACAATCAACTCAAATCTTCAAACTTGCTCCAATCACCAATTGTTTTCTGATAATGTATTTGTATCTTTTGCTTAGACGTTCATGGGTGCTTCAAAGAGTGGGATTAACTCCTTGGAGACACGTGTATCTGGCCTCGAGATGGCACTTGATGGGATATCTCATGATTTGGCCATACAAAACGGAAGGATCCCAAATGAATCCATGGGAAATTCTTGCTGCTTGATCCCTGGAGCCGAATTCTTAAGCCCAAAGTTCTGGAGAAGGAATGAGGGTGCCCGTTTTGCTGCATCAAAGCCCTGTTTCTCCGGAAGCATGCATTCTGTTCCAACAGTGATGGAAGGCATCACACGGACAGATTTAACCAGGGATTCAGCAAAGAATTTTGAGGTTTACTCGTCTACCAGAACCATGGGGAAGAATCTATATGAAGTTTCGCAAAGAAGAGCATGTGGTGGTGGCAGTTTGGATGGGACATCACCTAGACCTTGCATTACACCGATGGTCCAGAGAACCTAGAGCAGCACCGAAGGTAAAAACGCTTGATTTAATGACATTTTCTGTAAATTTTACCACTGGTTCATTTTACTCGTTTTCCTCGCATCATGGAGAAAATCAAGATAAGAAGTTTCAAAATTCAAAAGAATAGGAAAGAAAACGGAGGGAGTACAACTAATAGTAAAGACACGGTGCTCATGATTCGTGAATTGTTCTTTCTTCTGCTTCTTTCCATGTGAAGGCATTTACTTGCATTATCCTGCACTTGCTCATAGTGTCTAGTCCCATTAAGTTCCGTGACAGGCGGGGTCATGTGACGGTCGGATTATGTATGTTAGGCTGAGATATTTTTCATGTGAAAGCTGGAACTTTTTCCCCCTAGAACAACAAAGGTGGTTGAATTCACTAGTTAAAGCAGCGCGAGAGCAGATAGTAATGCATTTACTAGAGATTGGCACTTTTCACTCCTTAAATTTGCCACTATTTATGTCATACTGTTTCAGTGCCGTTGAGATTTGAACCGGGACATCTTCGGTTTGTGCGCGCAGGACCACAAACTGTTTGCATTATTAATGGTCCAAGGTTCTTGACTGATAGGTGTGCTTAACATGACAATCAGTTGAAGCTGATAAGATAGCTTGTAAAAATAAGCTTATAAACTATCAGTTCTTGTTGTGCTGGATAAGATTTGTTGTTGATTAAGGTAGTACTCCCTTCAACTTAAATCCAGGGTGTTGTTAACCGAATAATTTTTCGTGGTTATCAGGTGAAATTGGAGGCGAAGAACCCGGAAGCTGTACGAGATTAGACACTGTATATCATTAAAGCCGGTGAAGGTATTTTAGGTGTAATCGTGTAGGGTTACACGAATGTCTGTGATTCTTCATATCATCAAATCTCTTGGATTTGGCTTGCTGTAAAGACATGAGATGAGATGTGATCTGAGAGCTTTGTGATTTCCACTGATGTACACTATTTAATGTGGAATGGAGGTGGAGGGGGAAGACAAAGAAAGAGCTAACTAGTAGCTGGGTTTTCCATTGTTGATGTATCCTACTTAACTTGAAACCAGAGGTCATAGTAAGAGGTTCTCTTGAATTTGAGGGTAATGAGAGATGTCATGTATATTACAGACTCAACAGAACTTGATCTAAATCTAGAACTCAACCCAACCAGGCCAAAATGATACCGTATGAATGATGAGTCAGATAGACATAGTCACTTTTCACTAAACGATCAATAAAAGCAAACTCTCTCTTCATCCAAACACCAATCATAGGTTTCGAGTTTGAGCTACGTCAATGGAGTATAGTTGAAACACGTGAGCAAGTGTTTTAAGTCAGTAAGAGTTAACAAGGAAAAGTGCACAGTTGAAGCACACAATTGTTGACTGCTACCATACCTTCATCAGTACCATTTTTATCTGTTTGCTAGAAGCATTTATGACCTCTTCTGGACATTTCCCTTCATCTCTGGATCCAGAATTATGATGATGTGAACTTAGGCATCAAAAGTCCTAATGCAATGTAACCTTCAAAGATGTCTGCCTATTAATGGGGGTGGGAATGTGGGATCATGTGCTCAAAACCCTCAATTGGGTTGAATACATTCCCCTAAAATGTCCTTCAATTGATTTATGACTTGAATCCACCAAATTTATGACTTGAAATTGATCCGATTCAACTCTAATTGACCCAATACCGAATCAATCCAAATGACCCAATACCCGAATCAATCCAAACTTGAATTATCCCAAGCATTAAAGAAATCCAAAATGACTTGAACCTGAACTCCAAATAAAAAGCTTCCGCATTATCTTGGCTTAAAATGAGGGGTGTTATGTGAACACGAGTAGCTTGAATTCGACTCGTACTCGCTCAATAAAAACTTGGATTGAGCTTATTTTCTAAACGAGCTGAGTATAAGCACATTTTTAAGCTCGATTTAAAGTTCGACTCGCTTGAATTAAGTTCGAATAGATCGAATTTTATGAAATTTCTAATTTTTTTAAAGTTATTGTATAATGAGCAAGTAGAACGGCTTAAAGCTCGAAAAAAGCTCGGCTCGAGCTCGTTTATTTCCGAGCACTTAACTCGTTTATAACTTAAATGAAATGAATATAAACCAGTCATACTCGGCTCGTTCCACTCGAATAGCAGTTCTTCTTAAAATTGTTAAAATTGTAACTTTTATCTCGTTCTGATAACGACCCAACCCTAAATAACCTGATCCAATAGTAACCTAAAACAAACCCGAACTTGGTCAAATGATTCAAATCCAATAATGTCATATCAACCTAATTCAACTTTACTCGACCATAATGACAGCTCATGAACTTATGTTGGCATATATTGAGAACTCATTTTATTGCACATGTCTGTGGATTATTAATCACCCTTATTCCCTACATTTTCGGTGCATTTTCAATACATTTTTTTAGTCTTGTTTAAAAACAAATTACATTTTGTAGTCAGTGTTTTGGACAACCCATGACACCATCACACCTTTGTGCAGTATAAACTGAGTTCAGAATGAATGTTACTAGCCCTCCATATCCTCAAGTCTCAAATGCTAACATTCTCCGAAACAGATTAAACCTTGACAATGACTAGATACCTTCTGATAAGAGTGTTGACAGTAGATGAGATTAAGCTAAATATAATACATAGTTCTACAAGGATCATACACCCAAATCCAGTATTATGTCATTAGCTATTACAGACGGTGTTGACAGTAGATGAGATTCCGCGTCTTCCTGTCAAGAGGAGCAACCATTGGGGATTCTGGGTGGGTGTGTGCCTTTGATCTTTTGCAAGGATGCAATCAATATCAAATTCTCAGACTCTCGGTTTACTCCTAGAAATCGTAAGCAACCAACGTTACATCTCCAGAAGAAAGCACCAGTGAGCTGTACATTGCAGAGGCAGAAAAGCGATGCCAAGAAAATTCCATGGATGAAACCAGGTCATAATGAAAAGTTACCTGGACAGGTGAGGGATTCAAAATGCCCATAAAATCAATAACTCTCAAGGTTCAGTACATTTTCATCCGCTATTATAAGTCAAGGATGGAGGCTTAGTCACAAGCTTTGTCAGCGAAGCATCCAACTTGTCTCCAATCAATGATATCCATGCCTATAACGGATGAAATGAAAGAATGTTAATTAGGCATTAGTATATCGTTCCATGTTAGTCTTCAGGATAACACGGCCAACAAGGAACATAGCTTTGCTTCCAGAAATCACAAGTATTTGCCACTGACATCAGAAGATAGATATACTTCACATCCTTTCTCCAACAAAGTAGTACACACATCCTTCCAGTATATCCCGCATTTAGCAGGGCCTGGGGGTCTAGTAGTACGCACCCTTTCTCCAACAAAGTTGAGAGGGTGTTTCCGTGTGACCCGAAAATGTTACTAAAATAATAAAAACTATATAAAAACCATATAAGGATATATAAGAATATATAAGACAAGACTTGGGCACTCAAATAAAGCAAAACAAACACGATAGCATGGAAAATCCTAGACAATGCAATAAGGAAAAAAGGGTAGAAGAAACTAAAGAAACGGACATTATTAATCCTTATGAAGATGTTCAAAGAACAAGAGGATTTTCTCAACTACTTCCCTTGGCCCTCATTCAGTAAGAACTTGTAACATCCATTCCAAGTTTTGATAAGTTTCGTTTAGAATAACACCCCTCATTCGTTTTCCTATTTCTCAGCAAGATTCCTAAGCTTCACCAAGTTTCAGATAATTGTTCCCATTCACTTTGCAAGTAAGGTTAAACAAGCAAGCGGTATTTACTCCTATATGAATGTCAAGTACGAGTGCTGGTAAGGCAGTTAATGTGAAAGGTAGGGAAGGCCACAAAGAGGCAGAAAGCTCAGGTAAGTCCCCCTTCCCTACTAGTGCCCCTGAAGCTAGATCTGAGCCGACCTTGTCCGGAAGATTAAATGCTGATAAGGAGGTAGGCTTGGGAGAGAGTAGAGCGATGAATGAGCATATGTCTTTCATTGGTGCTTTAAAGAGTAGCTTCGTCCAGAAAGACAGGAAACCAGATGGTGTGAGGATGGCTTCGAATCTGTTTAGAGAGAATAGGAACATTGGCAGTGCGCTGAAGCTCACGGTCCATGAGGATGTAGAAAAAGGGAAAGTCCGAATCAGGAAGGAAGATATTGCTGATACTAGGAAAGAATGGGAAGCTGTGCTGATAGGTATTGGGTCTGGTAATGCAGTCCCTTATGGACGAATGAAGGATTTTATTGCTGGTGAATGGAAGTGTACAAGCCCGAAATTAATGCAGAAGAACAATGGAGTGTTCATATTTAAGTTCCAAACTGAGGCTGAGAGGGAGTGGGTGCTAAGTAATGGGCCATGGCATATAGATGGCCCAAAGCCATTGATCCTGAAAGCTTGGAGTCACGGTATGCCCGTTTCTTGGAGTTCTTTCGAAAAGATCCCTGTATGGATCTGCCTACAGGACCTGGAACCTTCTTACTTTAATCAAGCTGCACTGTGTCGAATTGGTTGTGCTGTGGGTACCCCAATTTGTGTGTATGACAGAACAGCTAGAGGGGAAAGGATCTCATATGCTCGTATGCTGGTCGAAGTGTCTGCGAAGGAAGCTCTGAGTAAGAGTATTGAGATTGATGATGACTTTGGGTCGAGCTGTGTGCAACGGGTGATCTATGAGTGGCTTCCTAAAGTCTGGAGAATGTATGTGTTTTGGCCATTTGACTGAACAATGTGCTATTGCTAAAAAGAAAATGAAAATAGCTGTTGCAAATAAAGGTACATTTGCTTGGGTGCCAAAGAAGCCTGTCAGGGAGCAGGGGGTTAGTGTGGAGTCTGAACATATTGTTGTTTCTATTGCCAGTGCGTCTGCTTCAGTTACCGAACAGCTGGATAAAGTGGAGGAAAAGAAAGTTAGCAATGAAGAGATGGGATCTGTCACTGAGGTGGTAGAGAGAGCTGAATGTGGACAGGCCCATGCTCAGTGTGATAATTCAGTTAGATCTTCTGCTGCTGTTTCTGAACAGAAGAGTGAGATGATAAGTGTTGCTGATCAGAATGAGACTGGATGGTCGAGTTCTTCTAAACGGAAGAAGAAGCAACAGTATGTGCATAGATCAGGGGCAGATAGTAAAGCCCACATAATTGATTTGAGCAGTAGGTTTGTACATCTGGCTGAGGAGGAAAATAGAGAACTTGGACTAATGAGCGATATTCAAACAGAGCTGAACAGCTCCTTATCACTAGGTGAGGGTAGCACTCACGTTGAGGTCTGTCATGGATAGAATCAAATTTGGAGCATGGAATTCATGTGGTTTGAATGACCACGTGAAGAATAACATTCTGGCAAGCTATTGCTGGGATAATGATATTTCGCTTATGGCTTTTTTGGAGACAAAAGTGTGGCAGAAAAATGTAAGTAAAGTTGGAGGAACTTTAATGCATGGTTGGGAGGTTTTTTAAAACAGTTGCAGCACAAGGGCAGAATATGGGTCACTTGGAACCCAGCTGTTTTTGATGTGAATTTGCTAAGTGTTCAGTCTCAGATTATGCATTGCTCTATCAATACTCGAGATGGAAATTTAAGTACGAGGCTACCTTTGTGTATGCTGAAAACTATAAAAATGACAGAACTGTGATGTGGGATCAGCTGCACAGTATAGCTACAAACATGTCCTCCCCTTGGGTGGTGCTTGGGGACTTCAACTGCATATACGAACCGGAGGATAAATGGCCAATGGTGGCGGCTAGCCATGATTGCTTTGAGGAGTTCACTGGATCCGGATGGGAGAAGAGACCTCTTCCATATTCTTTTGAAGTGTTAAAGAAAGACGAGCTGTCAATGCTATTACTTCTATGAGAAATGAGAAGGATGAGCTGATGGAAGAGGAGCAGCACTTTAGGAAACACATATTGAATTTTTTTGAAGGGCTGTTTGCTACAGAATCAGGGTTGTGATGCATTCCCATTGTTAGCTGCTGGTGCTTCAGTTTCCGATACCTACTATGAAGGGCTTGTAGTGACTCCAACAGAAAAGGAGATAAAAAATGCCTTGTGGTCGATTGGAATAAATAAATCTCCAGAACCGGATGGCTTTGGAAGCCAATTTTTTAGGAAGTGTTGGGGGATTCTGGGAAAGGACTTCTCGCGTGCAGTTGTGGAGATTTTTCAGAATGGGGAGGTGTTAAAGCAGTTGAATGTCACGTTTGTGTCCTTGATCCCAAAGGTCAAGAATCCTACTTATGTCAAGGATTTGAGGCCAACATCGTGTTGCAACACGATTATGAAAGTTGTGAGTAAAATTATTGTCAGGAGAATTAAGCCTTTGCTTTCGGAGTTAATTGGAGATAATCAAGGGGCGTTTATCCCTGGTAGATCTATTGCCCAGAACTGTGCTGTTGCTCTGGAAATAATTAATGGGTATGGTACGAAACGTGTCTCTCCCAGATGTACGCTCAAGATTGCTCTCCAGAAGGCGTATGACTATCTGAGTTGGGATTTTGTGCGCGCTGCTTTGGTTTATCTCAAGTTCCCCGCCCAGCTAGTGAATGTTATCATGGGGTGTGTGTCTTCTACCTCATTCTCGGTGCTAATCAACGGGGTGCCTGAAGGGTTTTTTCGGGGAAAGAGAGGGCTAAGGCAAAGGAGATCCGTTGTCGCCCTATTTGTTTGTTATATGTATGGAGGTTCTTAACAGAATGATGCTGGATGCGGTTAAGACTCCTGATTTCAAATTTCACCCGAAATGTAAGGAGTTGTCTCTGACTAGCCTAGCCTTTGCTGATGATCTCCTTCTGTTCCGTAGAACGGACTTGGGATCAGTTCGTGTGCTTCAGGGTTGTCTGGACCGTTTCTTTGCTGCATCAGGGATGAGAATAAATGTGATGAAAAGCACGTGTTATGTGGCTGGAACGTGTGCCCAAGACCGGGATGCTATTGTCCAATTTGTTGGCTTCCAGTGTGGTACGTTCCCAGTAACTTACTTGGGTACCCCACTGCATGCCAGAAGGGTGAATATAGCCGAATATAATCTTCTGTTTGAAAAGGTTGAGAATCGTATGAAGGTGTGGGCAAAGAAGAACATATCTTATGCGGGCAGGCTCCAGATTATAAAGGCTGTTTTGGGAGGTTTGTTTACTTTCTGGGGACAGAGTTTGCTTCTTCCTAGTAGAGTTTGTAGTCAGCTCGAAAGCATCTGCCGCAGTTTCCTTTGGAGTGGCCACGCAGGAAGCAAAGGCGGAGTAGTAGCTTGGGATTTGGTTACAAAGCCTTATGCCAAGGGAGGATTGGGGATCAGACAGATTAGGGCCTGGAACAAAAGCTTGTTCTCTTCGTTGCTAGGGGATGTTCTTCTCCAAAGAGAAGGCATATGGAGTCGATGTGCACGAAGTAATCACCATAGGCATGAGGACATTTGGTCCACGGAAGCAAGAGTCTACGACTCGTGGGTGTGGAAGGGGTTGCTTGGGGTGAGGAATGAACTCCGGGAAGCCCAGGTTCTTGTGGATGGCACGATGGCTGATCAATTTGTGAACTCCAAGGGGAGGCTGGACTCTGGTCATGTACATGAGGAAATCAGGCAGAAGAGTCCCCTAATTGATTGGGGGGACTTATTGTGGAAGGGTGAACAGTCCCGGAGGTGGTCATTAGTGACTTGGGTTGCTGTAAACCAGAGATTGAAAACTGGAAGGATAGTTAAGCACTTGAAAGGTGTTGATGCTACTGCTTGCCCTTTGTGCAAGAAAGAGGAAGAGTCTGAAAAGCATCTGTGGTTCGAGTGTGATGTTATTCAGGAAGCAAGTGATATAGTTTGGGGCTGGATTGGTCTCCCTCAGCGAGGTGGAGGTCTTGTTGAATGGTTGCAGTGGTTCGCCAATGAGGGCCTGGAAGTGAGAAAGAAGGTTGTGTTCAAAGCAAAACTTCTAGTTTTCTTAGCTTTTGTATACTACACTTGGCTCGATCAAAATGGTGTAGTATTTAAAAGCGAGGTTTCTAAGCCCAGACAATGGGCATTGAGAGCGGTGGAGCCATGTAAATACCGCATCTCTTTGAGGTGTCCTTAGAGAAAGGAGGATAGTTGTTAGAGATAGGGTGAGTAGTGTCCTTAGAGAAAGGTAGAGAGGTATGGGGATACTTTTGAGTAGGTCCTTTGGGGTATACATGACCAGGGTCCGTGGTCTCGGCTCATCTCGACAAGTTCTGGTTGACTTGTCATCTTTTTTAATTTTGTATTATTTATTCTATAAATTTACCACTTCAAAAAAAATAAAAATGAAAGAACATAAACACAACCTGATCGGCAGTAGTAAAACCTCTTATAGTGTCACCACCTATTATGGCAATTCCTGCGTTCCCAAGTGGTTGCGAGATGACAGCCTGATAAAGTTAAAAGGAAAAAATAAATCATCATAAGTGATTTCAGTTTCAGGTACACACGAAAACAATATAGGCTTGAAAGTTTAAAACCAACATCAATCAATACTTGCAGCCTCATTTCTTATAAAAGGAGTACCTGAGTATTAGAAGGCAAAAATGGTAACTCAGATTTTGCTGGATACAGAGAAAGGTTGGCGAAATAGCGCTCTGCAGAAACATAATATACACACGAGCTGTAAATCTCTAATGAAGATGATCTCTTTTTTCCACTATAAAATATCCACAGGAAATTTTCATAAACACTACGTAAATAAGAGCTCACTGGCTTAGGAATGTCACTCACGAGCTCCAGATTTCAATATTCCTTGATACAGTGTTCCTTGAATCAGTTTAGTAGCATCTATATCAACCGCTTCATCATCTGCAGATGATTTAGCAGCCACACCAGCTTGAAGTATGCACTCACCATCATAAACGATGACTAAAGATTTACAACATGTCACACCTGACAACGATTCCCAAAACCTTGTAAGAGAGAGACCAAGTAAACAATCAGATTCAGCACTACTCTAATCAACATAGATGTTAAACTATTATCAAACAAAAAAAGATTTGTGCAGGTAAAATTCACAATAAATAACTGTGTAGAAAATGAAATCAAACCATTGATCAGTGATCAGCAAATTTGAAGGAAAAGAAAGAAGATATCAACTCAAATGCAATCTGATCACCGTAATCAAAAACAAAATCACAACAATAGTCAGCTTAGCCAAGCTATGTCATCTCACCTTTACTAAAAGCATGTCAGGAGAGAGTGGGGAATGAATGATTATCACAATCCTAAATACTTTAAACGATTGATAGTAAAAACATAATATCAAAATCACAACGCAGAAGTAAACGGTTTCAGAGCCATACAAAACATCCACGAGTTTTCGTACCATTCCAATTCAGAAGCCACAGAATCAGGGATGTGAGAACCTACTCTAAAGCATTCCACTCCTTCTGGATCTACCTGAGATCAAAATCAATAATGGGGAAGAATATCCATTTACACCAGCAAAATACTAATGCAGTGTATAACATCAGTGTCTATGCTGAATACGAAAACGCACTTTACCACTGATATTGCCTTGGGCCGAATCGATATCCACACTAGACCAGCCAGGATATTTGAAACAGCCAAACCTAGAGTAAGTAGATCCGCCCTCGACTGTGAGCTACAAAAGAAAATTTCCTAAATTGATGAAACCTATTTGATTCAAAGGCTTTAGCAAACTCATACCAACAGTATCCACTTCATATATGAATCATAGAATCAATTTCAGAAAGTAAAATTAAACCAACTAATCGTGTTGCAAATTGTATTTTCTCACTTAACTCCTATTAGTTGAAAGAACCTGAATACACAACTGCAAACTCATAACAGAATGTATTCAACAGCTTCACAACGACCGCAGAAATTGATTGAAGCTCGAGAAGCAAAAATCAAAGATTGAGGGACAATTTCCCATGGAATTCTCTAATTCTTGTATTGCAGATTGCATTTTCTCACTTAAATCCTAATTAAAATACTCCATAGCGATCATTTCACGAATCATCGAAGATGCAATCATCAGATTGCGTAAATCACAAAAAAAAATGCGATTGAGATGAAATTGAAGCTCGAGAGAGCAAAAGGAAATAGATTGGGGGAAAATAAGATAGAGACCTGCCGGCGTCAGCGACGGGGGCGATGCCGGAGAGGGTACGATTGAAGAGCACGGCGAAGAGAGAGAAGCCGCCGACGTAAATAGGGAGTGATCGAACGACGTCGTCGTTGCCGGAGACCCAATCGGCCACCCAATTCCTCTTGGGCTTGGGTCCTGTGTATCCCTCTTTCTGGTTCGCCTCCAGGGTTTGGGAAGCCCTAACGGAGCGCGGGAAAGAGGCGACGGGGCGTCGGAGGGGCTGTTTGGCTGCCAAGTTCCACCCAACGGGGCTCACGAGCTTTGCCGCTTCCATTTCTTCACCTAAACCGCTCTTTTTCACATTATCCAAACAGAGATTATTAATTTTATACCAGTATGTCTAGGCCGTTAGCTTTTATATTTTTTTTGGTTGGAAACAAACAAGTGGATGTATTGGGCGACTTTTTATAAAATTAAATTTTAATAATAAAGTAGATTATAGTACTCCTTCCGATTTTTAATATAAGGCATTGGAAATCTTTGCACGTAGTTTAAGGAGCTTAAAACTATATAAAATATTAATGTTTTTTATTAATTTTTTTTACATTATAATACTTATTAGTAAGAAGTATTATAATGTAAAAAAATTAACAAAAAACATTAATATTTTATATAGTTTTAAGCTCCTTAAACTACGTGCAAAGATTCCCAATGCCTTATATTAAAAATCGGAGGGAGTATTATATAATAAAATAAAATATTATTTTAATATTTGAAATTAAATTTATAAGAATAAATTAATAAGTCAAAAGTGCAATAAGTTCATTTAAGATTAGCATATAAAAATTTATATATTAATAATAGTTTAAATCAGATCAATTGATTATGTGATATATAGGTGAAAACTTTTATGTTTTAATAGTTGATATAGGGTGTATTTGGATTCCATTACATTTTAATTATAATGCAATTATTTTACCTCGTTTTATGTGAGGTTTTGATTGTACAAATAAAAATATTGTAAAAACCGAGGTAAAAAATTAATTTAACCAAATAATCACATAAATTGAAATAAAATAATTACATTATATTTAACACATTGTGAAATCCAAACATACCCTGAAATTAAAACACTTTAAAAATTATGTTAACCAAACATCACCTTATATATTTACACTATAAACATAATATAATTGGAATCCAAACACACCCATATATAACCCTTTTATATGATTACTCTCCTTAATCAAAATTAATTACTTATATATATATATATATATATATATATATATATATATATATATCAAATATAGGTTGATATCTTTTTTTTATTCATAATATCGATTGATATTTGATTTTTATGTCATTCTTGACATTTTAAACACGTATAGAGAACATAAACCATTTGAAGAGGTATATAAAAAGGTTTAACCATGTTGGGGTGGTCGAACCGGAAAAGATCTCAGAGTAGTACCCGAACGTGCCCAATTTGACTCTCGAATGACCGCTCTCTATTTATCAAAATCAAGGTATATTAAAGTTTTGTTTGAACTCTCTTTTCCCGCTTATATTTTTTTAGGATTTATTATTGTGTTTTATACCCACTTGATTTAGAGACATATTTTGTTGTAATTTGACTTGATTTTTCAATCCTAAACCCTAAGCAACTGAATAATCCGAATTCATTATTGCATAAGATGAGTGGTCATATTCCAGACCTCCAACTAATCCCAATTCTACGTTTGGATATTAGATATGGGTATTTTTATTATCACTCGTACTCGCAAGACTACGCGCCTAGCATGATAGACCACTTGAAACAATTTCAAGATGCTCATTTATCAACCATGACTTGAGTGATAAAGTGAGAGTGTACATAAGGTGTGTTCAGATTTGGAGCCAAAAAAGTGGAAGCCCTTAAACTTCCTATAATTTTATAGGTGGAAGAGGATTCTCTCCTAATATTCTTGCCCTAAAATCTTCCTAATAAAATAACCTCTTTCATAAAAATAAACCAACGACCAACATTTGTTGACTCTCTAAAATAATCCCAATTATATTTGTCTCGTGAACGATAATACTAACCCAGAATTCCTATTATTATCTAGGATCTTGAATCATCCTCAATCATAGTCGTAGATCAAGAAGTCGAAACCAACATTGATGGTGCCATTCTTGCCGCCCAAGAGGATGAGATACACATGAATACGTTGCCAATTTAATTTATTCAAGTTGCGTTCATGTTAAAATTAAGGATGGAATTTGAACTATATGTAACTTACACTTTTCCTCAACCTAATTTTAAAATCAGGAATTCTTTGGTTGTCTTCCATCTTTGTTGTTATTGAATTGTTTATTTATTCCATTAATTCTTTCTCTTTGTTGAATATAAATGCATCAAATAGACTTATGAATGATGTGTCTCTTGGATGATTGATATAAAAAAAATGACAGGAAGTAAAAATTAAATCAATTTAGTAATTATTGTGTGGTGTGAATCGAGCACAACCAAGGAGAGTTAAATTGTTTTTCATTTTTCATCAAGCATAAAACGAATTTACCAAAATAAATCAAATAGGATCAATATATCCTATCCATTCAAGATTGAAACTTGATTAATTTATTGTTTGTTCAATGTACCGTGTTTTTTTACGAACAATCTTTCATGTTACAATTCCTTTGATCAACATTGTGTTCAATGCATCAAAATAACTCGAGAAGAAGAGAGTTGAGGGATAATTGAGATTATTTTAGAGAGTGATCCAATCTTGGCCATCCATTTATTTTAATGGATGAGACTAGTTCATTAGGAAGATCTTAGGCCAAAGATATTAGGAGAGGATCTTCTTTCGTTTTGGATATGCAAATTCACAAATTTTACATTTTCATATTATACAAGGTGTTTATATTGTTAGATAAAATCTTATAATACATATCGAGATCCATCATTTTTATAATATTTGAGATGATGTCCATTGAATCAAAGTCTATTGTTGAATGGGAAACAACTAATTTTGTTTCAGACTTTGTAAGTTATGAGTATACTGCAACAATTTGCGTTGCAAATTGTTGGTGCAGTACAAACAAAAATGAACACAAACTGCTACTACAGTACAGATGGAAATAATGAAACACAAATTGTTCTATTACAGATAGAAATAAGCACAATCTGTTGACTGATCTAGTACAAATGGAAATGAACACAAACTATAGATGTAGTGCATATAGAAATGAAGACTCAAAACAACTAGATTCAAGTATTCAACATGGTGAACAAGACAACCCAACATCAAAAGACCAATTTTGATGAGTGGTCTAAATTTCACTCAGGTCAATAAACAACCTTACAGAATGTGCTACAGTGGGATGAATTGAAGATTCAGAGACTTTTTAAGTTTGGAAAGCAAAAAAGGTTCAATGATCAATCCAAACCAGGAATATCAATCCTGTGGGCAGAACATGGCTATCTCGTCCAAATTGTCAAGAAATTCAACCTTGAAAACTACTTCAGCTCCCTTTCACCGGCCTCTCGATGATGTTGTAACTCATGTTGTCTTCGTCAATCGTATGACCTGCATACGAAGTCATTATAAGCATGGTGGTATTGAAATCGATTGTGCTTCCCTTGTCGTCAATCAACTTTCCATCTTCAAGAATCCGTGTAATCGAGCTAAGCATGTCGTGGTTCGCTTTCTCAATCTGATCCAATAAAATCACCATGTATGGTCGGCTCCGAATTACCTCACCAATATTCTTCGGCTCTCCCAAAACTCTTCTGTATTGAGATGAGCCAAAGCCTCTTTGGATCCAAACGAATAGGCTGCAAGCGTCTCGGTCAACTCAAACCTCCCCACATTGGTCAACCCTGCAAAAATCACGTTGGTAATAGGGCGGTTCAGTTTATTCATCAACTTAACATGAGCATGACAAATGATCTAACTAATGGATCCCCCAACTTCTTTCTGACTAACTATTCCATTTTCTAGTGCTTTCTTGATTTTGAGGATGATCCTAATTTATCTTTCTCCAAAAAATCATCTTTCCTTGATTTTGCTTTTCTAGGGAGGAGCAACTGCTCATTAAATTTATCAAATTATGTCAAAAATATGATAAGGAAATTCAAAGTGATAAGGAATTGGAGTTCCCTCATTGAATATAATAAGGATGTTCGGAGTGATTTATAAGTGATTCAAATCCTACTATTACAACATAATATAACTTAGATTACCAACTATATGCCTCAATCTAGAACACTTGTATTTAACTAATTAAAAAAATGGAATAGTTAATTTAAAATGAATTAATTGAAAAGTACAGTTATCTCATCCTTTCTAGCCGGATAATCCAGGATGAACATGCATCACATTTCCAACGTGTAAGATTTTGAACACAATAAATGAAATAGTTTGAATAAATTATAAAGAGTTAACTAGTTAGTACGTGCTTACCGTGACTCGATGAAAATATGTGTCTGCACTCTTAATATTCAATGGAGGGCCATATGTCTGTAAACCCTGATATAACTCATAGTCATCAAGTTTGAAGTCAATGTGACATGCTAGTAGTAGGCCACTCTTTTCGGCTAGACCCTTCACATCCCACCTAAGTAAGATAGGTGGTCAGTGTATCACATGTATCTCGCCTCGATAGGATAGAAGTGGGATCACATTGATGAAAAAAATCTATCAATAGTCTCTGGTTGTTCCTAAGTACGATGGGTAAATTTACATTACAACATAATATAACTAACTATACTTCTCTTGAGAAATGCTAACACATTAAGTAACTAAATACTATTAATTATTAAATTAATTCATTATCACATTGTATTAAATACTACATTACAGAATAATATAACTTTAAAATAATGTTTATAATGTAAAAGTTAGAACTCTACATCTTCCTTTATACTCTTGGTTCCCTCATGATCTGACCTAAACATGGCCACGGGTCACGGGTCCGCTGGGTCAACCCGTGACCCGCCGGGTCAGGGTCAAAGGGTCGAAGGGTTGGTTTTGGTTAAGGGTTTGGGTTAGGGTCGAGGAGATGATAACCCGTGACCCGTTCGGTAATGGGTTATATAAGCCTTAATCCTTCTAAAATGAAGTTAATATTTCACATTTGTATTCATTTTAAATCATTCGATTGAATATTAATTAGTTTATACAAATATTAGTCAATTATATACAAATATGATTCATCTAGCTATATAGGATTTCTAAGAATGGAAAAAGATGGGGATGGACAACTGAACTTTGACTCACTTATCCCACTTATTCACTGTCTCTCTAGTGCAATCTTCTTCCAAGGGAACATCATTCAAGAATTTTTGAGCTTTTGTCGACAGATTTTGGGTGAATTGGTATCAATTTCTTCTACTTAATTCTTGTTGTTTTTGGTTTTGTTTTTTTATTTTAAAGGTTAAAATTGTGTTCTCTTTTGGTGTGATTTTGCTGTCCCATTGTTGTGCTCCATTATATATATTGTTGTAATTTTAAAGGTGTGATTTTGTTGTCCCGTTATATATATTGTTGTGATTTTAAAGGTGTGATTTTGCACATTGTTTCTAGATAAATATTCATACTTGCATTGATTTTAAAGGTGTGATTTTGCATTCCTTGAAAATTTGTAGGCAATCAACTAACACTCTTATTATGGAATTAGAGTAATTTGCATTGATATCAAGCCCTGAGAATCCCTTCGATCCTTACACTCCCACTGATTCTAACCCCACATGAGGAAAGTTGAAAATGGTTCGATCGTAGCTTTTACTAGGCAGCATCTGCCTCATAACCTTGCAATCAATCTTATGCATAACACGAGCCCTTGCTTTCGTAATATGGCCAATATAAATCTTTGCATTCGTTAAATAGCTAAATTCATCTGCGTTATATATATATATATAAGTGGTCAACTTGTAATCAACCTTACAGTCTTTACATTACACCAAAAGAAAAGCGAATGTAATTGTTTTAAAAAAAATGATTTTTTTTTGAAAATTTTGACCGGCTCCTATTACATTCTTCCTTTTAGTCTTTATTGAGAAAACGTAATCTCCTTGTGCCTTGATTACCTTCAATTTAGGATTTACAACCTTTATATTACACTAAAACTCTCCTTGCTGCGAAAAGTGAATGTGATTATAAGGGAGAGAGGTGAAAAAAAAATTGATTTTTTAAAGTTGGACAAAGACTGACGAGGGTTGTTTGTTTCAGATTTGAGTTCTTCCAGGATTGTGCATGGATACTTCAATGTACAATCGAGCATTTTGTCTCAGAGGTATGGGTTGAATGACATAGGACCGTTTATTGACTAAAAATAAACGAATAGTAGCTAAATGGTAAATAAATTATAGAATACCGAACAATGTATTGCCTTTCTCAAGAAGAGTACTAGCCACCAAGCCTTGGAGCAAAACTAAACTGACTAGCCAAGGATGCAGAAAATGAACCATTTTCGTCTCCAACCGTAAGTACAATATAGTCACAGCGAGAGTAGATAACAACCACATGTTTACTATATATTTCACCCAAAAAACCATATTTCAATCTCAGATAGTATATATTGTAGCCAAATTGCAGGGATATTTTAGTACTCTACTACATCTTCCTTAGAACTTCACTCATCTTCCTTATTACTTTACTTTTCGGAGTAATTCCCAACTTATGCTTACCATATAACCGTAAAATAATATGGAGTTTTATTATGTAAAAATTAGGAGACTTACTTCACTACATCTTCCTTAGTACTCTTGGATCCCACCTGATCAGACCCCACGCGAGGAAAGCTAAACGTGACCAGATGGTCGCTCTTTATTTACCAAATTCAAGGAAAGCTAAAAATGATCTTATCAAAGCTTTTACCAGACAACATTTGCCTCATAAACTTGCAATCAACCTTATGCATAATACGAGCCCTTGCTTTCGTAATATGACCAATATAAATCTTTGGATTCGATAAATGACCAGCCATTAGCATTATATATATAGTGTATGGATCATTTGTACACAAGGCTTAGGGTGTACTTTGTTCACAAATATTATTCGGTGAAATGTGAAACATTATTCAGTGAAATTTGAAGCATTATTCGGTGAAATGTGAGTATTGTTTAGGAGAATGTGAAACATTATTTGGTGAAATTTGAAGCATTATTCGTAAATTGTAAGTATTGTTTAGGGAATTGATGTTTCTTTTATTTGAAATAGATGAATAAAAAAAACTAAACATTATTTGGTAGAATATTACAAATTATTTAGTGGAATTGGAACGTTTTCATATGAACTGAACGGAAAAAGAAAACATAACAGTATTCGATAGAATGTTTTACATTTCACCGAATAATGCTTCAAATTTCACCGAATAATATCTGTGAACAATGTACACTCACTCAAAGGGGTGCACGCGCACGCACACGCACGCGCACACACACAAGCACATGCACACACACACAAAAGCATTGTCAATTTTTGAACACACAGAACACACACAAAAGCATGGTTAATTTTTGAACAACTAATTTATTGATTAAAAATAAACGAATAATAGCTAATTGGTAAATAAATTATTGAATATCGAATAATGTATTACCTTTCTCGAGGAGAGTACTAGCCACCAAGCCTTGAAGCAAAACTAAACTGACTAGCCAAGGATGAAGAAAATGAATCATTTCTGTCTCCGATCGTAAGTATAATATAGTTATAGCGAGAGTAGATACCAAAGGTTTACTATATATTTCACCCAAACAAGAATATTTCAATCTCGGATAGTATATATATTGTAGCCAAATTGCAGGAAATGAACATTTTTATAATTGAAACTCCCTAAACCAACTCCAACATCGATAGAAGGTAATACAAAACCCATAATATTACTCTCGAATTTGAACCCATAATATTGATCGTTGAGATTAATTAATCTACAGTCACATACGCATGAACAATGGAAGGAAAAAAAATATATTAGGTATCATTCTCTAGCCAGAGCAAGGAAAGGAAAGAAATGAGTAAAGGAAAGAAATGAGTAATCCCCTGTAGGAGGTTATTTATGTAACAATTCCGTCACATATTGGATATAGTAAGGAAATGAGAGTCCCACATCGTATTTTTATAGAAACCGAATTTAAGTATGGATATCTTGTTGTTTGACTGTTGTTTGACGAATCAATTTGATTAGTAAAACCTTATAGGAGATATGTTGATAACTTGTTCTACTTGTGAGATTGTTTGTGATCACTTTGTTGAGTACTTTAATTAGTTATAAATGATATAAGGATTTCTTGAATTGTTAGTTTACCTTGGTTATTCTCGAATACGATTGATTATACTATTTTGTTTGCGTGATTAGACATATGAGTTTCTTGTTGAGTTCTGTGAGATTTTGAAAATCTATGATTTTACTCGACCACAATGACAGCTCAGGGACTTATGTTGGCATGATTTGAGAACTCATTTTATTGCACATGACTGTCGAATATTAATTCACACTTATTCCCTACATTTTCGGTGCAATTTCAAAACATTTTTTAGTCTTGTTTAAAAACAAATTACATTTTGTAGTCACTGGTTTGGACAACCCATGACACCAAAGATGTGCTTCGGTCTCTTCCTTCTCCTTACACAAAGAACACCATAAGGCGTCGATACCCTTCCAGTGCTTCACAATTCGACCCGTTTTCAGCCGGTTCTGAACTGCCATCCATAAGATGAAGGACCACCGGTGAGACTGTGGTCTAGTCCATAACATGGAGCCCCAGTCAACCATAGGCCCTTGAATCCTGATGGCTTCATAGATCAGCCCACTGTCAATACCACCCGTCCCATGCTGAATGTGTCGATTGTCTTCACCCAGGCGTACCACCCTTGCATTTCGAAGTTCATCCCTGATGCTCAGCAGACCAAATATCAACATCACGGAGTTGATTTGCATACACCCATCTACTCCAAATATTATCTCTTTGTAGCACCAGATCACCAAACAAACCCGCAAACCTACTTTGATTATATGCGAATAGTTGCTTGATGCCTAAACCTCCTTCAGAGAATGGTCGGGTGACAACTTCCCATGCCACAGGACATGAAGTAGTCTGATCATTCCCATGCCATAGAAACCGTCTACTTAGCGCTTCCAAGCGTTGGATCACTGCCTTAGGGAGGATAGTCGTTTGTCCCCAGAAAGAGTACATACCTCCCATAACAGATATGATTAATTGCAATCACCCCGCATAGGACAACCTCTTTGTGGCCCATATATTCAGCCTCCCTTCCACCTTCTCAAACAGTGATCTGTATTCAGCAACTTTGATTCTTCATGAATGCAATGGTAACCCCAAGTAAGTGACAGGAAAGTCACCAAGCGAGTACTCAAGCTGCTGGGTAATCTCCTCTTTCACATCAGAAGTCACACCCCCAAGGAAACCGTGCTCTTCGCCACATTAATACGCAGACCAAAAGCTTCAAAGAACCGGTTAAGACAATTCTGTAACACCCGCACAGATTCCTTATCCGCCCGACAGAACAGCAACAAGTCATCAGCGAAGGCAAGGTTTGTTAGTTGTAGTCGACCACACTGAGGGTGAAAGTTGAAATCCGCATTCAGCACAGCCTCAGCTAGCATACGGTTCAGCATCTCCATACACATTACAAACAGATACAGCGACAGAGGGCCTCCCTGACGCAAACCACAGTTGAAACCCTCTGGCGTACCATTGATGATGACTGAAAAAGGAGAAGACACACACTCCATAATAATCTCCACAATTTGCTCCGGGAATAGAAGCTGGCGAAGTGTAAATCGCACAAAATCCCAGCTCACATAATCATACGCCTTTTGTAGGTCAACTTTCATCGTGCATCTTGGAGAAATTCTCTTTGTGCCGTACCCATTTACAAGTTCCAAAGCTACCGCACAGCTATGAGCAATTGAGCGTCCTGGAATAAAGGCGCCTTGATTGTCACCTATTAGACTCGGAAGAAGAGGCTTCAACCTTCCAACGATAATCTTGCTAACGACCTTCATCATAGTGTTGCAACAAGATATCTGTCTTAGGTCCTTTAGATAAGTCGGATTTGGAATCTTAGGGATAAGGGATATGAAGGTAGCATTGAGTTGCTTCAACACCTTTTTGCTCTCAAATATCTCCTGAACAGCACGACAAAAATCTCTGCCGAGTATCCCCCAACATCTCTTGAAGAAGTGGCTCCCAAACCCATCTGGGCCAGTGGGCCCGGAGATTTGTTGACACCAATCGACCACAGAGCCCCTTTAATCTCCTTCTCTGTTGGTATGGCAATGATAGAAGTGTGGCTATCCTCCTGGATAGCGGCTCCGCTTTGAATTGTCGGGAACAACTTCATTTCCGGCTCAGTGCTCAGCAATCCCTCAAAGAAGCCCACAATGTGGCTCCTGATCTGTCTGTCATCTTCCATCAGTAACCCTAGGTCATCTTTCATAGCCACTATGGCATTGATAGCTCTCCTGGCCTTGACATTTCTAAAAAACATGGACGAGGTTTCCTCCCCCATAGATATCCAATGCAACTTTGCTTTCTGGGAAGTGAGACTGACCAATCGTCCCACATTTTCTCGTAGCTCCTTTTCCACCTGAGCAGCTCTTTCAAACAGGCCAACATCCCCTTTCTCCTTGAGCATTCTGATCTGAATTTCCTTTAAACACTCCTTCTGTAGTTTTATCGTGCTTTCAAGATTAGGAAACGAAGCTCTATCCCAAGACCGAAGCGCATCTTTAACATTCTTTAACTTTTGGGCGAATATGTATTGCTTCGATCCTTCAACAGGCAGGTTCCACACGCTAAGTTCAATGGAGTTGAACGCTTCCTCATCACACCAAAAATTCTTGAATTTGAAAGGGAATCTCCTGTTTGGCATCTCATTTCGTAACGTCACCACAGCCGGGGTATTATCAGAACAACCAGGCACATCAAAGAGTGTTTTTACATTCTGGAATAACTCCTTCCATTCATCATTAGTAAGCACTCTATCAATTTTTCTTTCAATCCGTTGCTCTCCTTTCTTTCCGTCGCTCCACGTATGTCTGGCTCCAACATATTCCATGTCCGAAAGGTGTAAGCAACCAATGTTACATCTCCAGAAGAAAGCACCAGAAGGAAGCAATGCCAAGAAAATTCCATGGATGCAATCATGTCATAACGAAAAGTTACCTGGACTGTTGAGGCCTGAGGGATTCAATCTGCATGTACGATCAACAAATCTCAAGGTTCAGTAAATTTTCACCCGCTATTATAAGTCAACGATGCAGGCTTAGTCACGAGCTTTGTCAGCGAAGCATCCAACTTGTCTCCAATCAATGATATCCATGCCTATAACGGATGAAATGAAAGAATGTTCATTAGGCATTAGTATATCCTTCCATTTTAGTCTTCAGCATAATACGGTCAACAAGGGAACATAGGCTTCGCTTCCAGAAATCATAAGTATTTCCCACTGACATCAGAAGATAGATATACTTCACATCTTTGGCCAAATCTTGAAATAAAAAACAACAACAATCAACAATCATCCCAGTATATCCCGCATCTAGCAGGGTCTGGGGGTCTAGTAGTACGCACCCTTTCTCAAACAAAGTTGAGAGGGTGTTTCCGTGTGACCCGAAAATGTTACTAAAATAATAAAAAAACATATAAGGATATATAAGAATATATAAGACAAGACTTGGGCACTCAAATAAAGCAAGACAAACACGATATCATGGAAAATCCTAGACAATGCAACAAGGAAAAAAAGGGTAGAAGAAACTAAAGAAACGGACATTATTAATCCTTATGAAGTTGTTCAAGAACAAGAGGGTTTTCTCAACTACTTCCCTTAGCCCTCATTCAGTAAGAACTTGTAACATCCATTCCATGTTTTGATAAGTTCCGTTTAGAATAACACCCCTCATTCGTTTTCCTATTTCTCTGCAAGATTCCTAAGCTTCACCAAGTTTCAGATAATTGTTCCCATTCACTTTGCAAGTAAGGTTAAACAAGCAAGCGGTATTTACTCCTATATGAATGTCAATATGTGGTTCTCATACGCAAAACATTGAAAGAATATAAACACAACCTGATCGGCAGCAGTAAAACCTCTTATAGTGTCACCACCTATTATGGCAATTCCTGCGTTCCCAAGTGGTTGCGAGATGACAACCTGATAAAGTTAAAAGAAATCATCATAAGTGATTTCAGTTTAAGGTACACACAAACAATATAGGCTTGAAAGTTTAAAACCAACATCAATCATTACTTGCAGCCTCATTTCCTATAAAAGGAGTACCTGCGTATTAGAAGGCAAAAATGGTAGCTCAGATTTTGCTGGATACAGAGAAAGGTTGGCGAAATAGCGCTCTGCAGAAACATAATATACACACGAGCTGTAAATCTCTAATGATGATGATATCTTTTTTCTACAATAAAATATCCAAAGGAAATTTTCACAAACACTAAATAAGAGCTCACTAGCTTAGGCATGTCACTCACGAGCTCCAGATTTCAATATTCCTTGATACAGTGTTCCTTGAATCAGTTTAGTAGCATCTATATCAACCGCCTCACCATCTGCAGATGATTTAGCGGCCACACCAGCTTGAAGTATGCACTCACTATCATAAACAATTAAAGATTTACAACATATCACGCCTGACAACGATTCCCAAAACCTAGTAAGAGTGAGGCCAAATAAACAATCAGATTCAGCACTACTCTAATCAACATAGATGTTAAACTATTATCCAACAAAAAAAGAACTGTGCAGGTAAAATTCACAATAAATAACTGTGTAGAGAATGAAATCAAACCATTGATCAGTGATAAGCAAATTTGAAGCAAAAGAAAGAAGATATCAAATCAAATGCAATCTGATCACCGTAATGAAAAACAAGATCACAACAATAGTCAGCTTAGCCGAGCTATGTCATCTCACCTTTACTGAAAGCATGTCAGGAGAGTGGGGAATGAATGATTATCACAATCCTAAATACTTTAAACGATTGATAATAAAAACATAATATCAAAATCACAACACAGAGGTAAAAGGTTTCAGAGCCATACAAGACATCCACGAGTTTTTGTACCATTCCAATTCAGAAGCCACAGAATCAGGGATGTGAGAACCTACTGTAAAGCATTCCACTCCTTCTGGATCTACCTAAGATCAAAATCAAGAATGGGGAAGAATACCCATTTACACCAGCAAAATACTAATGCAGCGTATAACATAAGTGACTATGCCAAATACGAAAACGCACTTTATCACTGATATTGCCTTGGGCCGAATCGATATCCACACTAGACCAGCCAGGATATTTGAAACAGCCAAACATAGAGTATGTAGATCCGCCCTTTCTCTAACAAAGTTGAGAGGGTGTTTCCGTGTGACCCGAAAATGTTACTAAAATAATACAAAAGTATATAAAAGATATATAAGGATGTATAAGAATATATAAGACAAGACTTGGGCACTCAAATAAAGCAAGACAAACACGATATCATGGAAAATCCTAGACAATGCAACAAGGAAAAAAAGGGTAGAAGAAACTAAAGAAACGGACATTATTAATCCTTATGAAGATGTTCAAGAACACGAGGGTTTTCTCAACTACTTCCCTTAGCCCTCATTCAGTAAGAACTTGTAACATCCATTCCATGTTTTGATAAGTTCCGTTTAGAATAACACCCCTCATTCGTTTTCCTATTTCTCTGCAAGATTCCTAAGCTTCACCAAGTTTCAGATAATTGTTCCCATTCACTTTGCAAGTAAGGTTAAACAAGCAAGCGGTATTTACTCCTATCTGAATGTCAAGTACGAGTGCTGGTAAGGCAGTTAATGTGAAAGATAAGGAAGGCCACAAAGAGGCAGAAAGCTCAGGAGAGTCCCCCTTCCCCACTAGTGCCCCTGAAGCTAGATCTGAGCCGACCTTGTCCGGAAGATTAAATGCTGATAAGGAGGTAGGCTTGGGAGAGAGTAGATGTCTTTCATTGGTGCTTTAAAGAGTAGCTTCGTCCGGAAAGACATGAAACCAGATGGTGTGAGGATGGCTTCGAATCAGTTTAGAGAGAATAGGAACATTGGCAGTGCGCTGAAGCTCACGGCCCATGAGAATGTAGAAAAAGGGAAAGTCCGAATCAGGAAGGAAGATATTGCTGATACTAGGAAAGAATGGGAAGCTGTGCTGATAGGTATTGTGTCTGGTAATGCAGTCCCTTATGGACGAATGAAGAATTTTATTGCAGGTGAATGGAAGTGTACAAGCCCGAAATTTAATGCAGAAGAACAATGGAGTGTTCGTATTTAAGTTCCAAACTGAGGCTGAGAGGGAGTGCGTGCTAAGTAAAGGGCCATGGCATATAGATGGCTCAAAGCCATTGATCCTGTATGGATCTGCCTACAGGACCTGGAACCTTCTTACTTTAATCAAGCTGCACTGTGTCGAATTGGTTGTGCTGTGGGTACCCCAATTTGTGTGGATGACAGAACAGCTAGAGGGGAAAGGATCTCGTATGCTTGCATGCAGGTCGAAGTGTCTGCGAAGGAAGCTCTGAGTAAGAGTATTGAGATTGATGATGACTTCGGGTCGAGCTGTGTGCAACAGGTGATCTATGAGTGGCTTCCTAAAGTCTGGAGAATGTATGTGTTTTGGCCATTTGACTGAACAATGTGCTATTGCTAAAAAGAAAATGAAAATAGCTGTTGCAAATAAAGGTACATTTGCTTGGGTGCCAAAGAAGCCTGTCGGGGAGCAGAGGGTTAGTGTGGAGTCTGAACATATTGTTGTTTCTATTGCCAGTACGTCTGCTTCAGTTACTGAACAGCTGGAGAAAGTGGAGGAAAAGAAAGTTAGCAATGAAGAGATGGGAGCTGTCACTGAGGTGGTAGAGAGAGCTGAATGTGGTCAGGCCCATGCTCAGTGTGATAATTTAGTCAGATCAGTCAGAACTTCTGCTGCTGTTTCTGAACAGAAGAGTGAGATGATAAGTGTTGCTGATCAGAATGAGACTGGATGGCCGAGTTCTCCTAAACGGAAGAAGAAGAAACAGTATGTGCATAGATCAGGGGCAGATAGTAAAGCGCTGGACATAATTGATTTGAGCAGTAGGTTTGTACTTCTGGCTGAGGAGGAAAATAGAGAACTTGGACTAATGAGCGATATTCAAACAGAGCTGAACATCTCCTTATCACTAGGTGAGTGTAGCACTCACGTTGAGGTCTGTCATGGATAGAATCAAAATTGGAGCATGGAATTCATGTGGTTTGAATGACCACGTGAAGAATAACATTCTGGCAAGCTATTGCTGGGATAATGATATTTCACTTATGGCTTTTTTGGCGACAAAAGTGTGGCAGAAAAATGTAAGTAAAGTTAGAGGAAGTTTAATGCATGGTTGGGAGGTTTTTGAAAACAGTTGCAGCACAAGGGCAGAATATGGGTCACTTGGAACTCAGCTGTTTTTGATGTGAATTTGCCAAGTGTTCAGTCTCAGATTATGCATTGCTCTATCAATACTTGAGATGGAAATTTAAGGACAAGGCTACCTTTGTGTATGCTGAAAACTATAACAATGACAGAACTGTGATGTGGGATCAGCTGCGCAGTATAGCTACAAACATGTCCTCCCCTTGGGTGGTTGCTTGGGGACTTCAACTGCATATACGAACCGGAGGATAAATGGCCAATGGTGGCGCCTTTGCAGGATGCAATCAGTATCAAATTCTCAGACTCTCGGTTTACTCCTACAAATCGTAAGCAAACAACGTTACATCTCCAGAAGAAAGCACCAGTGAGTTGTACACTGCAGAGGCAGGAAAGCAATGCCAAGAAAATTCCATGGATGAAACCATATCATAAAGAAAAGTTACCTGGACTGTTGAGGGATTCAATACGCCCATAAAATCAATAACTCTCGAGGTTCAGTACATTTTCACCCGCTGTTATAAGTCAAAGATGGAGGCTTAGTCACACGCTTTGTCAGCGAAGCATCCAACTTGTCTCCAATCAATGATATCCATGCCTATAACGGATGAAATGAAAGAATGTTCATTAGGCATTAGTATATCCTTCCATGTTAGTCTTCAGCATAACACGGCCAACAAGGAACATAGCTTTGCTTCCAGAAATCATAAGTATTTGCCACTGACATCAGAAGATAGATATACTTCACATCCTTTCTCCAACAAAGTAGTACGCACATCCTTCCAGTATATCCCGCATCTAGCAGGGCCTGGGGGTCTAGTAGTACGCACCCTTTCTCCGACAAAGTTGAGAGGGTGTTTCCGTGTGACCCGAAAATGTTACTAAAATAATACAAAAGTATATAAAATATATATAAAGATATATAAGAATATATAAGACAAGACTTGGGCACTCAAATAAAGCAAAACAAACACGATAGCATGGAAAATCCTAGACAATGCAATAAGGAAAAAAGGGTAGAAGAAACTAAAGAAACGGACATTATTAATCCTTATGAAGATGTTCAAGAACAAGAGGGTTTTCTCAACTACTTCCCTTGGCCCTCATTCAGTAAGAACTTGTAACATCCATTCCAAGTTTTGATAAGTTTCATTTAGAATAACACCCCTCATTCGTTTTCCTATTTCTCTGCAAGATTCCTAAGCTTCACCAAGTTTCAGATAATTGTTCCCATTCACTTTGCAAGTAAGGTTAAACAAGCAAGCGGTATTTACTCCTATATGAATGTCAAGTACGAGTGCTGGTAAGGCAGTTAATGTGAAAGGTAAGGAAGGCCACAAAGAGGCAGAAAGCTCAGGTGAGTCCCCCTTCCCTACTAGTGCCCCTGAAGCTAGATCTGAGCCGACCTTGTCCGGAAGATTAAATGCTGATAAGGAGGTAGGCTTGGGAGAGAGTAGAGCGATGAATGAGTATATGTCTTTCATTGGTGCTTTAAAGAGTAGCTTCGTCCGGAAAGACATGAAACCAGATGGTGTGAGGATGGCTTCGAATCTGTTTAGAGAGAATAGGAACATTGGCAGTGCGCTGAAGCTCACGGTCCATAAGAATGTAGAAAAAGGGAAAGTCCGAATCAGGAAGGAAGACATTGCTGATACTAGGAAAGAATGGGAAGCTGTGATGATAGGTATTGTGTCTGGTAATGCAGTCCCTTATGGACGAATGAAGGATTTTATTGCTGGTGAATGGAAGTGTACAAGCCCGAAATTAATGCAGAAGAACAATGGGGTGTTCGTCTTTAAGTTCCAAACTGAGGCTCAGAGGGAGTGGGTGCTAAGTAATGGGCCATGGCATATAGATGGCTCAAAGCCATTGATCCTGAAAGCTTGGAGTCCCGGTATGCCCATTTCTTGGAGTTCTTTCGAAAAGATCCCTGTATGGATCTGCCTACAGGACCTGGAACCTTCTTACTTTAATCAAGCTGCACTGTGTCGAATTGGTTGTGCTGTGGGTACCCCAATTTGTGTGGATGACAGAACAGCTAGAGGGGAAAGGATCTCGTATGCTCGTATGCTGGTCGAAGTGTCTGCGAAGGAAGCTCTGAGTAAGAGTATTGAGATTGATGATGACTTCGGGTCGAGCTGTGTGCAACAGGTGATCTATGAGTGGCTTCCTAAAGTCTGGAGAATGTATGTGTTTTGGCCATTTGACTGAACAATGTGCTATTGCTAAAAAGAAAATGAAAATAGCTGTTGCAAATAAAGGTACATTTGCTTGGGTGCCAAAGAAGCCTGTCGGGGAGCAGGGGGTTAGTGTGGAGTCTGAACAGCTGGAGAAAGTGGAGGAAAAGAAAGTTAGCAATGAAGAGATTGGAGCTGTCACTGAGGTGGTCAGGCCCATGCTCAGTGTGATAATTCAGTCAGATCTTCTGCTGCTGTTTCTGAACAGAAGAGTGAGATGATAAGTGTTGCTGATCAGAATGAGACTGGATGGTCGAGTTCTTCTAAACGGAAGAAGAAGCAACAGTATGTGCATAAATCAGGGGCAGATAGTAAAGCGCTGGACATAATTGATTTGAGCAGTAGGTTTGTACTTCTGGCTGAGGAGGAAAATAGAGAACTTGGACTAATGAGCGATATTCAAACAGAGCTGAACAGCTCCTTATCACTAGGTGAGGGTAGCACTCACGTTGAGGTCTGTCGTGGATAGAATCAAATTTGGAGCATGGAATTCATGTGGTTTGAATGACCACATGAAGAATAACATTCTGGCAAGCTATTGCTGGGATAATGATATTTCGCTTATGGCTTTTTTGGAGACAAAAGTGTGGCAGAAAAATGTAAGTAAAGTTAGAGGAAGTTTAATGCAAGGTTGGGAGGTTTTTGAAAACAGTTGCAGCACAAGGGCAGAATATGTGCACTTGGAACCCAGCTGTTTTTATGTGAATTTGCTAAGAGTTCAGTCTCAGATTATGCATTGCTCTATCAATACTCGAGATAGGAAATTTAAGTACGAGGCTACCTTTGTGTATGCTGAAAACTATAAAAATGACAGAACTGTGATGTGGGATCAGCTGCGAAGTATGGCAGTATAGCTACAAACATGTCCTCCCCTTGGGTGGTGCTTGGGGACTTCAACTGCATATACGAACCGGAGGATAAATGGCCAATGGTGGCGGCTAGCCATGATTGCTTTGAGGAGTTGTCTTCCATTATGGCTGAATGTAATCTAACAGATTTAGAGTATATCGGAGCGCGCCATACTTGGAACAATCGCAAAACTGGAGAGGAAAGGATTGAAAGAAAGATAGATAGGGTGCTTGTGAATGATGTGTGGAAGGAGCGTTTCATGAACACTAAAGCTTTTTTTGATGCTACGGGCTGCTCAGATCACTCTCCTGGAGTGGTCACTTTGAGAAGTGAATTTAGAGCTCGAAAATTCCCATTTAAGTTTAAGAACTTCTGGTGTGAGGAGGAAGCGTTCCTTGCCTTGGTCTCTAGTGCCTGGAGGGCTGAAGTTATTGGATCGAAACAATTTATATTTGCCCAGAAGCTTAAGAATGTAAAAGATGCACTGCGCTCTTGGGATAGGGCTGTTTTTCCAGATTTACAAAGCAAGATTCAGCTGAACAAGCAGTGCCTGGAGGAATTACAGATTCGTATAATGAAGGAAAAAACTAATTCCTCGCTTGTGGAAAGAGCAGCTCAAGTTGAGAAGGAGTTGAGAGAGAATGTAGGTCGTCTGGTCAGTCTAACAGCTCAGAAAGCGAAAGTTCACTGGATCCGGATGGGAGAAGAGACCTCTTCCATATTCTTTCGAAGTGTTAAAGAAAGAAGAGCTGTCAATGCTATTACTTCTATGAGAAATGAGAAGGATGAGCTGATGGAAGAGGAGCAGCACTTTAGGAAACATATATTGAATTTTTTTGAAGGGCTGTTTGCTACAGAATCAGGGTGTGATGCATTCCCATTGTTAGCTGCTGGTGCTTCAGTTTCCGATACCTACTATGAAGGGCTGGTAGTGACTCCAACAGAAAAGGAGATCAAAAATGCCTTGTGGTTGATTGGAATAAATAAATCTCCATGACCGGATGGCTTTGGAAGCCAATTTTTTAGGAAGTGTTGGGGGATTCTGGGAAAGGACTTCTCGCGTGCAGTTGTGGAGATGTTTCAGAATGGGGAGATGTTAAAGCAGTTGAATGTCACGTTTGTGTCCTTGATCCCAAAGGTCAAGAATCCTACTTATGTCAAGGATTTGAGGCCAACATCGTGTTGCAACACGATTATGAAAGTCGTGAGTAAAATTATTGTCAGGAGAATTAAGCCTTTGCTTTCGGAGTTAATTGGAGATAATCAAGGGGCGTTTATCCCCGGTAGATCTATTGCCCAGAACTGTGCTGTTGCTCTGGAAATAGTTAATGGGTATGGTACAAAACGTGTCTCTCCCAGATGTAAGCTCAAGATTGCTCTCCAGAAGATGTATGACTATCTGAGTTGGGACTTTGTGCACGCTGCTTTGGTTTATCTCAAGTTCCCCGCTCAGCTAGTGAATGTTATCATGGGGTGTGTGTCTTCTACCTCCATTCTCGGTGCTAATCAACGGGGTGCCTGAAGGGTTTTTTCGGGGAAAGAGAGGGCTAAGGCAAGGAGATCCGTTGTCGCCCTATTTGTTTGTTATATGTATGGAGGTTCTTAACAGAATGATGCTGGATGCGATTAAGACTCCTGATTTCAACTTTCACCCGAAATGCAAGGAGTTGTCTCTGACTAGCCTAGCCTTTGCTGATGATCTCCTTCTGTTCTGTAGAACGGACTTGGGTTCAGTTCGTGTGCTTCAGGGTTGTCTGGACCGTTTCTTTGCTGCATCGGGGCTGAGAATCAATGTGATGAAAAGCACGTGTTATGTGGCTGGAACGTGTGCCCAAGACCGGGATGCTATTGTCCAATTTCTTGGCTTCCAGTGTGGTATGCATGCCAGAAGGGTGAATATAGCCGAATATAATCTTCTGTTTGAAAAGGTGGAGAATCATATGAAGGTGTGGGCAACGAAGAACATATCTTATGCGGGCAGGCTCCAGATTATAAAGGCTGTTTTGGGAGGTTTGTTTACTTTCTGGGGACAGAGTTTGCTTCTTCCTAGTAGAGTTTGTAGTCAGCTCGAAAGCATCTGCCGCAGTTTCCTTTGGAGTGGCCACGCAGGAAGTAAAGGCGGAGTAGTAGCTTGGGATTTGGTTACAAAGCCTTATGCTGAGGGAGGATTGGGGATCAGACAGATTAGGGCCTGGAACAAAAGCTTGTTCTCTTCGTTGCTAGGGGATATTCTTCTCCAAAGAGAGGGCATATGGAGTCGATGGGCACGAAGTAATCACCATAAGCATGAGGACATTTGGTCCACGGAAGCACGAGTCGTAGACTCGTGGGTGTGGAAGGGGTTGCTTGGGGTGAGGAATGAACTCCGGGAAGCCCATGTTCTTGTGGATAGCACGATGGCTGATCGATTTGTGAACTCCAAGGGGAGGCTGGACTCTGGTCATGTACATGAGGAAATTAGGCAGAAGAGTCCCCTAGTTGATTGGGGGGGCTTATTGTGGAAGGGTGCACAGTCCCAGAGGTGGTCATTTGTGACTTGGGTTGCTGTAAACCAGAGATTGAAAACTGGAAGGATAGTTAAGCACTGGAAAGGTGTTGATGCTACTGCTTTCCCTTTGTGCAAGAAAGAGGAAGAGTCTGAAAAGCATCTGTGGTTCGAATGTGATGTTATTCAGGAAGCAAGAGATATAGTTTGGGGCTGGATTGGTCTCCCTCAGCGAGTTGGAGGTCTTGTTGAATGGTTGCAGTGGTTCGCCAATGAGGGCCCGGAAGTGAGAAAGAAGGTTGTGTTCAAGGCAAAACTTCTAGTTTTCTTAGCTTTTGTATACTACACTTGGCTCAATCGAAATGGTGTAGTATTTAAAAGGGAGGTTTGTAAGCCCCGACAATGGGCATTGAGAGCGGTGGAGTCATGTAAATACCGCATCTCTTTGAGGTGTCAAGGCAAATCACCCAATGAGAAGCGGTGGTTGAAGAACATATTAGAAAAAGGAGGATAGTTGTTAGAGATAGGGTGAGTAGTGTCCTTAGAGAAAGATAGAGAGGTATGGGGATACTTTTGAGTAGGTCCTTTGGGGTATACATGACCAGGGTCCTTGGTCTCGGCTCATCTCGACAAGTTCTGGTTGACTTGTCATCTTTTTTAATTTCGTATTATTTATTCTATAAATTTACCACTTCAAAAAAAAAAAAACATTGAAAGAACATAAACACAACCTGATCGGCAGTAGTAAAACCTCTTATAGTGTCACCACCTATTATGGCAATTCCTGCGTTCCCAAGTGGTTGCGAGATGACAGCCTGATAAAGTTACAAGGAAAAAATAAATCATCATAAGTGATTTCAGTTTCAGGTACACACGAAAACAATATAGGCTTGAAAGTTTAAAACCAACATCAATCAATACTTGCAGCCTCATTTCTTATAAAAGGAGTACCTGAGTATTAGAAGGCAAAAATGGCAGCTCAGATTTTGCTGGATACAGAGAAAGGTTGGCGAAATAGCGCTCTGCAGAAACATAATATACACACGAGCTGTAAATCTCTAATCCACTATAAAATATCCACAGGAAATTTTCATAAACACTAAATAAGAGCTCACTAGCTTAGGAATGTCACTCACGAGCTCCAGATTTCAATATTCCTTGATACAGTGTTCCTTGAATCAGTTTAGTAGCATCTATATCAACCGCATCACCATCTGCAGATGATTTAGCGGCCACGCCAGCTTGAAGTATGCACTCACCATCATAAACGATGACTAAAGATTTACAACATGTCACATCTGACAGAGATTCCCAAAACCTAGTAAGAGAGAGGCCAAACAAACGATCAGATTCAGCATACTCTATTCAACGTAGATGTTAAACTATTATCAAACAAAAAAAAGGATTTGTGCAGGTAAAGTTCACAACAAATAACTGTGTAGAAAATGAAATCAAACCATTGATAAGTGATCAGCAAATTTTAAGCAAAAGAAAGAAGATATCAACTCAAATGCAATCTGATCACCGTAATGAAAAACAAGATCACAACAATAGTCAGTTAGCCGAGCTATGTCATCTCACCTTTACTGAAAGCATGTCAGGAGAGAGTGGGGAATGAATGATTATCACAATCCTAAATACTTTAAACGATTGCTAATAAAAACATAATATCAAAATCACAACGCAGAAGTAAATGGTTTCAGAGCCATACAAAACATCCACGAGTTTTCGTACTCTAAAGCATTCCACTCCTTCAGGGTCTACCTGAGATCAAAATCAAGAATGGGGAAGAATATCCATTTACACCAGCAAAATACTAATGCAGCGTATAACATCAGTGTCTATGCTGAATACGAAAACGCACTTTACCACTGATATTGCCTTGGGCCGAATCGATATCCACACTAGACCAGCCAGGATATTTGAAACAGCCAAACCTAGAGTAAGTAGGTCCGCCCTCGACTGTGAGCTACAAAAGAAAATTTCCTAAATTGATGAAACCTATTTGATTCAAAGGCTTTAGCAAACTCATACCAACAGTATCCACTTCATATATGAATCATAGAATCAATTTCAGAAAGTAAAATTAAACCAACTAATCGTATTGCAAATTGTATTTTCTCACTTAACTCCTATTAGTTGAAAGAACCTGAATACACAACTGCAAACTCATAACAAAAGTATTCAACAGCTTCACAACGACCGCAGAAATTGATTGAAATTGAATTGAAGCTCGAGAAGCAAAAATCAAAGATTGAGGGACAATTTCCCATGGGATTCTCTAATTCTTGCATTGCAGATTGCATTTTCTCACTTAAATCCTAATTAAAATACTCCGTAGCGATCATTTCACGAATCATCGAAGATGCAGTCATCAGATTGCGTAATCACCACAAAAAATGCTATTGAGATGAAACTGAAGCTCGAGAGAGCAAAAGGAAATAGATTGGGGGAATTAAGATAGAGACCTGCCGGCGTCAGAGACGGGGGCGATGCCGGAGAGGGCACGATTGAAGAGCACGGCGAAGAGAGAGAAGCCGCCGACGTAAATAGGGAGTGATCGAACGACGTCGTCGTTGCCGGAGACCCAATCGGCCACCCAATTCCTCTTGGGCTTGGGTCCTGTGTATCCCTCTTTCTGGTTCGCCTCAAGGGTTTGGGAGGCCCTAACGGAGCGCGGGAAAGTGGCGACGGGGCGTCGGAGGGGCTGTTTGGTTGCCAAGTTCCAACCAACGGGACTCACGACCTATGCCGCTCTTTTTTCACATTATCCAAACACAGATTATTAATTTTTTATTTTTTTTAATTACAAGGCAAGAATTTGGGTTGTGCCAACTTCGGTTGTGCGATCACCCAAGGGCGTCATTTCGGACGAGAGCAATAAGCTCTAAATCGGTACTCCAAGAAGAAGAGTTGGAGCCCAGGCCCAAGTGCGTCACACGATCTGCAACCTTGTTGCCTTCCCTAAAAATGTGGGTAACGGAGGCCTCCTCTAAGGAGCGAAGAAGGAGAAGAGAGTCTGAAATTATCATTTCGATCTCCCATTGACATTTTCAAACGACATTGATAGCGTTAATGACCGCAAGATAGTCAACTTCCACTTCAAGTCTTCTGATACCCCTTGATCGGGCTTCCAGTAGGCCAAGCCGCATACCAACAACTTTAGCTTGCAAAGTCGAAACCTTCCCGCATGTTCTAGCATCACAAGCGATCATCCTCCCATCTTCGTCTCGAATCACAAAACCTGCAGATGCAAAGCCCGAAGGGATTTTAGTGCCATCAAAATTTAGTTTCATGAACCCCTCTTTGGGTTTCCTCCATCGAATAATATTTTTCTGGCGTGGATTATTCAGCAGTTTGTTTTGTCTGGTTTTTACATCATCGTTATCCAAATCATCCTTCTGGGCTTTATCCAGTTCATTATGTGTTGTCTGATCATTACTATCAGCTCATCTATTCTTCTTAGACTTTGATTTTCAAATAAGATCTTGTTTTTCTTTGTCCATACGCTCCACAAAGTGAACGCTAGGGTGACTCTCTATTCTAGTTTTAGCTTTTGTAATATTTCTGTAGTTATCGTCTTTATGTTTTTGTTGCTCTTGTCAATGTTTCTTATTAATCTCTATATGCTTTTATCCATTAGTCCAATGATTTTTAAGGTTATTGGGTATTTCATCATTATATGCATTGCATCTTCCTCCACAATATTACATAGGGTACATTCCATGGACGTGTATATTCCCTTATTCTTTAGTCTAGTTTTTGTTGGTAATCCGTCCATTACCATTTTCCATAAGAAGTTTTTCAGCTGGTGGACAATCCACTTTCCATATCCAATTGAACAATTCTGTTTCGTTATCATTTACCTTTGTAATGTACTCCATCGCAGTTGATGTAGTAAACCACCCATTAATATTTGGTTTTCAATATAGTCTATCCTCAAATTCCATAGTTGGAAGGGGGACATTGCTTATTTTCTCTACAATATCAATAGGTAGTATTTCTTGTAATTTTTCCACGTTCTATGTCTTGTCTGGTTGTATGTAGTTTTGTATTTTTTCTTGTTCATTAATTTGGTTATGAAGCCTATAATCGGCAAGGTTTCTGTCATCATCCAACCATTTATCCAACCAGAATCTTATAGTTTTTCCGTTCCCTATTTGCCAAATGAGTCATGAACAAAATTCATCCTTTAATTCTATTAATTTTGCCTATTGTCACGACGTGTTTTTCTTTTTATTGTAATTCCATATTTCATCATCTTTCATGTACTTTTCTCTTATTATTCTAACCCATGGGTTATGCGGTTCCGCGATAATTTTCCTTGAATTGGTAAATAAAGAGCGGCCATTCCGGGGTTCGAACCGGGAACCTATGGGTACTACCCACGAGTCCTTTCCGGCGAGAATTTTCCAAAGTAGCTTC
Source organism: Persicaria maculosa (assembly GCA_963922045.1). Lineage (NCBI taxonomy): Eukaryota > Viridiplantae > Streptophyta > Magnoliopsida > Caryophyllales > Polygonaceae > Persicaria > Persicaria maculosa. The sequence goes on from OY998256.1 coordinate 12,937,577, forward strand.
ATTTGCAATACCTTATTCATGTCGTTAGTCTTATGGAGTCCCAAGCCACCTGCCTTATTCGATTTGCATATTTTGTCTCATCCTATCAGTGGTTTATAATTGTGATCTTTATTCCAAAAGAAGCATCTGTTTAACTTGTCTAGTTCATTGTGCACATTTGTCGGAAGCATGAAATTTTGCATAACATAGTTTGGTTTTGCCATTAGATTTGCCTTTATTAGTATAGTTCTTCATGAGATAGTATGTTGGCTTTCCATTTTGTCAATTGTGCTTTTGTTTTTCCTAATACTTCTTCAAATGTTTGTTTGTTTACTATTTCATTTATAATAGGGCATCCTAGATATTTCTCTAAAGTCAATTGGTTCATGATGTGTAGAGTACTTTGGATCCTTTGTTTAGATTGTTTGAACCCCCTTTTGTTACTGATTTTTGAAAATTTACCTTTTGTCCCGAGATCTGGCAATATTCGTCAATTATTTTTTTTCACTTTTGCACTTGATTCCTGAGATGCTTTGGCAAAAAACATTATATCATCTGCAAAAGATAGGAAAGTGATTCGTGTTCCATTTGGAGTCATCTTAAGACCAATCAAGTTAGTTGTCGTCGTTGCATTGTTGTTGTAGTTTTCTTGCTCAGATTTCAGCCCCTATTATAAAAAGATAGGGGGAGATTGGGTCACCTTGTCTTAGCCCCCTTTGTGGTTGAAATGTCTCTGTGAGTTCATCATTAACTAGTACGGAAAAGGATACTGTTTTAATGCATTAATTGATCCATTCCATAAATTTATGACAGAATCCAAAATTTTCCATGATAGCAAAAAGAAAGTTCCAGTTCACTCTGTCATAGGTTTTTTCTATATCTAGTTTTATTGTTATTCATCCTTCTCTACCTTTTCTTGTTCTAAAAGAGTGAAATATTTCGTGAGCTATAAACACATTGTCTTGGATTGCTCGATCTGTAACGAAAGCTCCTTGTAGTGGATGAATGATATTTTTTTTGGTTGGAAACAATCAAACAAGTATAGATGTCAGGGGCCATTTTTTTTTTATAAAATAAAATATTAATATTAATAATAATAAAAATTAATATTATATAATAAAATAAAATATTAGTTTAATACTTTAAATTTATAAGGATAAGTTCATAAGGGAAATGTGTAATAAGCTCATTCAAGATATACTCCATTACGAGATACTAGTTTATAAAGATTTACAAATATATACGGTATAAGTTAGTTATAAACCCTCCGTTAAGAAAAACTTGTCATTTTATAATTCTTCACATTTTTTAAGAAAGCAAACGAAATTACACTTATACCCTAATTATTACTCTACTTTTTTACTTTCTCGAAAACTAAAACTAACATCTCCATAATTATGACAAAGGCAACTTTATAAAGTGAATACCAAAATACCTCAAACGACAAGTTGTTCTTAACAAGATTTCATCTCTAGAATGACAAGTTTTGATTAACGGAGCGAGTATTGACTTAATATTTTGAATTAAGCTCATTGGTTAAGTGAAAATGGAAAACAATCGTAAAAGGGGGGAAATAGTTAATTTGTTGAAAATGAGAGGATTAAGATAGACGTGAATGTGAAAGATAAGTAATTTTTTTAATATATTTTAAGAGTTGATATACATAACCTTATACCCTCCTTAATCAAAATTAATAAGTACTTATATCAAATATTGGTTGATATTTTTTTATTCATAATATCGATTGATATCTGATAGTGTATTATGTCATTTTTAACATTTTAATTTTTAAACACGTATTATATAGAATTGAAGAAACGCAAGGTAGATTTGGGAAATTTCTGTATTGAAGAACTTAGAATGAAACTCCTGCTAACCAAAACTCTAACAAACTCTAACAAGCTACTAGCATCTAACAAAACTCCTAATGAACAAATACAACCGGACTGGGCTCACTAACCCGGAGGCCCAAACTGAGGCCCAGAAGACCCATCAAACGATCCACATGGCTCTACAAGAATGTAAGCCTGTTGAAGAGGTTTTTAGAATTCTCTTTATCTAAATCATTTTATAGGATTTATTATCGTGTGACTTCGTCTAAAGATTCTACTTGTAATTTATATGAATTGCCAATATTTGTGACTTATAAATCAAGATCCAAATGTACTTAGGATTTCATCATCGAGAAGAAAGAAGGTACTCTCTCCGGTCGAAAATAAACGATGTTTGACTTTTATACACGTAGTTTTAGGAGAATAAGTATTAAATTGTGAAAAAAATAATTAAAATAAATAAGATTTTATATAGTTTTTAGCTCTTAAAACTACGTACACAAAAGTTAAACATTGTTTATTTCCGACCGGAGAGGGTATTATTGAATTTTCGCAGTTATAAATACCCAACTTCAATGTCGATGAACAAATCTCTAATACTCTTTGTAGCTCTTTTTTAAAATAACAAATCAATCATCTCATTCCATGCATACCCTTTACTCAAAACAACACTAACGGTTAAAGGAAGAAATTGCAAATAAATTAAAAAATAACAACGAACTAATAGGTCTAATGGCCGCTAACTCATGCGCTGCCTTATTTCCGTCTCTTCGGACATGGGCCACGCTAGCGAGTCAAAAAAAAAAACTAGTTTGAAGTGTATACGATCGCAGAAGATGAAGAATCGAAGTGAATCACCATTAATGATTCATCAACCTGCTAGTCTCCAAATTAAGTAGATTTTCACTAGAGAAAGAAAAATACAAAATACAAATCAAGTGAGTTCAAGCTTGTACAAGATCAACTTATATAGCCAGCTCACCTCTAACAAACCTCTAACTACCGACTTGCCCTTTGGCTTTATTACAAATTGATACTAATATCTACAATATTTACAGTTTCCATAAAAAAAATATTTACAATAAGTAGCACTATATTTAGCAAAAAATATTGTACAGCGTCAGCGACCCTTTGTAGCTCTTTGGCTATTCTTCCAGGTTTGGTAAATGATTAATTTTAAAAATTTCGAGCAGCACTAGCTAGTTATGTGTTTTTTTGGGGATACAAAGTAAGGATATGAGAGGTCTTAGACCCTATTGACACGCCTCTTAATGACATCTCTCCTAACGAGGGAAAGGAGCTCCGGATGCGAAACAATATTGCCTCGTGCTTAGCCGTATATCGTAGTTGTGCTACCTTTTGTCACCTGATCAAGTCCACGGAAGACGTGTGTGCAGAACGACTAGTCAAAATGATAAAGCAAATGCAGAATGTTCATTATGGTCATCTCAATCTTCCAGGGGCATCTCCACTTGCAGTGATGGAGTTAATGACCGTCAGGCTGTCTTCCTCGATATTGATGCGTCGGAGACCAAGGTTTTAAGCAGCCATAAAACCGAATCAAAGCGCAAGACCTTCCACTGAATTGTAAGGGGGAGACACATCCATATTGGACGCTATCCGAGGAGATGACCGAGCCCTTCGCATACCGTATGACAATGTCGGTCGTGACAAGACCAGTATGAAATTTGGATAAATCGAAATTGATTTTAAAGTATCCAATTATCAGTTTTTTCCACCTTATATTTTTTTTCCTGGGTTGGTTCCGTGGACAGATAGTTTCCATTGTAGTGGTTTCTCCAAGGTCAGTCTTGGAATCGCAGAGTTGCTTAACAAGTTGCCGTAGATATGTTTCCCGTTTCTTATTATCTAGCTAGGAAGTTATCATCATTAAAGTTATTTTGTTCCTATATATAATTGTAGAGTTGCACTAGTAAGGTTTATGGATATTCCAATGCTAATTTCACATTATTTGTATATAAAAGGGAAATTTCACTTTGTATTTTTTTTTTGATAAGATAAGAATTTGAGATACTAGATAATAGTCTGTTTCGTAACTCAAGAGGACAACGAATCAGCGAATTACATACTATCCATAAACATACAACCTACTAACTAACACAGATGAGCTGGTGACCCGACAGGAGTGATGTGTCGTTATTCCTGATCCCAAATGCAAATAATATTATCCTCTGGTATATTAATTTCTCATCTTTGATAGCCCGTAAGCTCTCATCTTTTGTTCAATTTTTTCCAAAATCGTACAGGGAAAAAAACCCATCTAAGCCTAAATCGAGCATCCTCAGGATCTATTCATGGATCACCATCTTGTTTTTTCATGTGAATCATCTCCTTCCCAAGTTCCATTCAAGATCCCTCTACTTTTGGACTTGGCCGGTGTCAATCGATTTCTAAACCCGAATCTATTCTCTATCAGTTCTTTAATGGTTGGGAATGCCGAGAGCTTGTTCTCCTCTCCTCTCGATTGACTTCTCATCAACCTCCCTCTCTGGATTTGTCTCTTCAAGCTTTGTCTTTTGTGCGGTTATGGCTTCTTCTCCGATGTTGGCTTCGCTTGTTGGGGCTTAGGACTCTGGTTCATTCTCCATTTGGATTTTGTGTGAAATCCCTAATGGCAACTCATAGTCGCCGTACTCCTCGAACGTCCTGTCCTTGCTGTGGTGTTCGGTGGCTTGACCTGGCACAAGGTGCTCCAACCGGGTATGTACCTCTTTCCTTTGTCAATAAACTACATCCCAACTACAACTCTTTCATCTTTACATCTTCTTTACTCTGCTCTTATTTCATTATTACCCTATCTATCAAGTGTAACCAAAACCCCACAAAAACTGAAAAAGGGAGGTTCCTCTGGGAACTGCAATCCCAATCCGACCTCTAATCTAGCACCTACTAGCAAGTCTAACGGCGACATCCACTGATAAGGCATGTTTCTAATAGACATTATAGATTAGTTTAGGTGCATTTCATTGTTATATAATCATGTTTTATTGTTAATTAGATTAGCGCTCGTTTTGTGGAAAGTTCGGAATCTAGCTATTTCGATGTTTTTATGTAGATTCGAGGCAAAGAACACGATGAACGGAGCTAAGGAAAGCTAAGGAGAGACTTGGGAGAACTTAAGGAGGAAGTCCTAAAAATCACGGAATAACCTAAGGAACAACGAAGCACGAAATCGAGGTCTAAGAGTGAAAACAAGGACGAGTCGCGAAAGCTGTCCGCCTGGCGAGTTGAACTTGTAACACACTTTCCGGAGGCCTCGGATATCCGATCGTCGCATATGAGCATGCGTTGGAAAGATCTTTCGAAGATCTACGTTATGGTGCTCTTCTGGAAATACACTGACATCGAATGGCTTTCCGCTGCAGCGATTCAAGTCAGAGATATCATGTTTGAGCAAGTGTTTGAGCAGAACTGGCTGCCAGCGAATGGTGACTCGCTGCCAGCGAATGGAGTCGCTTCAGCGGAAGACCGGACTTGCTCTAGCGAGTGGGAGGACTCGCTGTAGCGGATGGACACTCTCGCAACAGCGGAAGGGTGGACCCGTGGAAGCGGAAACAAGGGAACCGAGGAGGCTTGACAAAATTTCAAGGCATGGGCATTCGGCCCATTCGCTGCTAGCGAGTCTGGTAGCGAGGTGTTAGCAAAACTCCAACAGAAGGTCTACCAAGGCAATTCGCTGCTAGCGGAAATCTTTTCGCTGCCAGTGAAATCTTACGTTGTTTAAACATGGAAAGTCTATCTTCTATCTAGTTTGTTTAGGAAGTTTCTATCTTATTTGTCTATCTTTTACCTAGTTTATTCAAGACTTTAGGCTTTTAAATAGGATGTTTAGAGTTAGTTTTCTTATACATTCAAGTATAGCAATCACCTTTGGAGAGAAGAAAGCTTAGGTAAGCCATGTTTGGCTAATTTTCTAGTTTTCGCCTACACTTTCGAGACTTGGTTGGTGGTTTGTGAGTTTCTAATTCAAGTTATTTTTCCTCTATAATTCTTTCAACTTCTTTGTGTGATATTGATTATGTTATTGGTGTTATCTTGATTAGCTACCTTGATAATATTGATTTCTTGCTAAGATTTAATACTTTCGTATTTGTGTTATTTCCATAGTAGCATGCATAGGATTGTGGATTCCGTGTTTGAAGCATGATTATATAGGTAGTTGACATACATCTTAAACATTGATTTACCGGGTTTAATTGGTGTTATTTATATGCTCAGGTTCTTGGTACGTTGTGCTATCTCTTTGTTAAATCTTGACCGTGTTAGGGTTGCATTGAGGTGTAAGGGGTTAATTGGACTCGTAAGACTTTTAATCTACTTAAACCAAGACGAGAGGAATTCGTAGGAAACAATAATAACTTGAAAAGGATTCGATGACCAATAAAACCAACCAAAGTCGAGAACTTGTAGGTGGAAACACTTTTCTTCTATCCTTTATTTGCTTTTGTCAATATTGTTTTATTTTATTTTCATTCATAAAAATCTTTTCTTTTATATTGATAAATACACAATATTTAGAAATACTTGATTCTCAAGGGTTCGTCCCCTTACTTGCATACTATACTAGTTTGTTTGTTTGGGATTTATTTTTGGCGAGGTAAATCAACGACTTTTTTCTCTGTCACCCACTCAAGCAAAACTCCTAATGGAGACACCCAATTTTTTCGGCTAACCAAGAAAATTTTCTACAATTACCGTATCACCAACTTGATTTCTATTAACCAATGGATATGCAAATCAAGCTACACTGAACAAAATCTGCAAAAAAAATTCATATGCATCTATGGCTTCTCTAGCTAACAAATTACTTAAGTCTCAACCTATGCCATTTACTAAAAAATGATATGTCAAATTGTTTAACTACTCAACTTCTCACCATGAACAATTCTTGTCCTTATAGGTCTTTGTATCATACTACCTATCTATCGAAATTACCCTCTAGGGCTTTGTTTTACTACAATGATTCCAGCTTTATCGTCATCTCTGTTCATCAAATTTTTATATGCATTGCAACACCACAAACATTTACAAGACTTGTACTTTACTTGATATGCTCTAACACTTACAACATACAATTCTGGTTTGCTCGCTTCTCTCCCAGGGACTGTGTTTACATTTACAGCATTAAGAGCTGGGTTGCTCCTCTTAATGCTTTAATCTGCTCTTGCACCTATAACATTCTTTTTTGGGTTGACAGTTTTGCTCTTCTCTTAAATATTTATACCTTCGCTATTTGTCTCATGATTTCTACACATAATGCAAAGAAATTGTTCTTTACACACTCTTACTTTCCCTGCGATAATGTTATCTCTTTCTTTAACAGGCCATTTAACAGGCCAACTCATCTAAATAAGAAACTAATTTGTATTCCGATGCTCATCCCGGTCTCTAACTTCACTCGGGGTTACTCCCAAGCCATTCCTTTCTACCTCCTATCATTAGGTACAACATATGATAGGCTTGGATTGGCTTCCCTCTCGGCTGCTGTCTCCAACTGGATCGTCTCCTATGGAAGCACACTCCTGAGCTCCCAAACATCATCCACCACCACCCCAACTGTGTTACTAGTAATTTTATTCACAAATTTCTTCCTTTGGATTGGCTACTTATTTTTTAGAACAACTCTTTCTATTGTTCTATTTTTGGAGGATTGCACTTGTGCAACACCCAAACCAAATCAATACCTACTAGGAAGCAGAAATGCGACACCCAAACCAAATCATCACCTGCTGATTGCCCCCGATTCGGTCGTGTCCTTGGGGCTTCAATCGATGTGGCTAAAACTCAGTCAAAACTCACATCTGGTTGGCGAGGGCTGGTTGGGCACCGACCGAAGATTGGGTGTTGTGTCACCGATCAATGCAGTTATAGAAACAAATTCACCTGGAGAAAAAGAAATTTTGGCCAAAACAACACCTTCGAGAAACTTGATCGAGTCCTGGTTCACAATAGAATACTCAGGTCCTTTCCAAACCTTGCCACAAAAACCCATCCATTTACAAACTCCGATCATTGCCAAATTATGATAGAATGAAGTGACAACCAATGCCCAAAACTCCAACCCTTCAAATTTGAAATGGCATGGACTAAATGGTTGGGTTATGAAAATGTTGTTAAAAATGCCTGGCGTTCAGACCCCCCAGGATCTCAGCTTTACAAACTCACAAAGAAGCTTAGAAAAGCAAATGCTGGAGAGAAAGCACATTCGGGAATATCTTTCGTCAGATCTCTATAGTGGAAAACAAACTCCAAGAATTGTAACAACTACTTTACCAACATTATTCACACGGCCTTGACAAAAAACACAAAAGACTAGGCAAACAGCATGCTAAACTTATCAATTTCCAAAAAACTTATTGGGGACAGAGAGCTAAACGCTTCCACTTAAGGGCCATTGATACAAACACAAAGTACTTCCACAAAATAGCAATTGGAAGAAGAAATAGGAACATAATTAAAAATTTACAAACAACTGCCGGAATCTCCCTTTGTCAAGACCAGGAAATTAGAAAAGCAATTAAAGATGACTTTGTCAAACAATTCGCTAACCCAAGTAGACCTCACATATCAAGCAACCTACTTGACCTCATCACCCTAGAAATCTCCCCTCAGGACAACGACCGACTCACCAAGCAAGTAACCAACAATGAAGTAAAGAGTACCTTATTTAGTCTTGCAAACGACAAGTCTCTGGGGCCTGACGGTTTTTCTGCGGGTTTTTTAAAGAAATATCGGCACATTGTCGGACCAACTGTAACAAAAGCAGTCAAGGGCTTCTTCCTCAGTGGAAGAATTCTTAAACAAATAAGCCACACTTTCCTAACGCTCATACCAAAATGTGAAAATCCGACAGCCACAAACCACTATAGACCTATCAGGCTCTACTCTACTACCTATAATATCATTGTTGGGACACTTGTGAATCCCACATCGGAAGTGGGATGATTCTGAACCTAACATATAAGTGGATGGGCTACTCCACCTAATGCCAATTGGTTTTGGGATGGTGCCCCGGTCCGGCTTATATGTTGGGCTTTCTGGTCGGGCCCAACAAGACTTCTCCTAACAAACTGGTATCAGAGCCGGGTTCGGCGGGTGGGCCGGTTGCACCCGAAGATTGAGATGGACTCCACATCTGTATTGATGACGGGTTAGTCGAACCCGTTGCGTGGAGGTCTCGATTCCAACCGGGCTAGACTTGTCATGGATTCGCAAGTGAGAGGGGGATTTGTTGGGACACTTGTGAATCCCACATCGAAAGTGGGATGATTCTGAACCTAACATATAAGTGGATGGGCTACTCCACCTAATGCCAATTGGTTTTGGGATGGTGCCCCGGTCCGGCTTATATGTTGGGCTTTCTGGTCGGGCCCAACAAGACTTCTCCTAACAATCATATCCAAGATACTTTCAACAAGACTTAAAAAAATTATCCCGAAAATCATACACCCTCTTCAAAGCGCCTTTACAACTGACAGGGCGATACAAGACAACATTCTAATAGCCAATGAAAATTTTCATTCCTTCCAAAAAAAAGAAGGGTAAGGACGGCTGGATGGCTGTCAAACTAGACATGGAAAAGGCTTTCGATATGGTTGATTGACATTTCTTATTCACCATTCTAGAGAAGTTTGAGTTTGCCCCACAGTTTGTAAACTGGATCAGGGAATGCATAACCACGGCATCATACCCAGTCCTCGTAAACAATGAACCTACTGAACTATTCTTGCCGGAACGAGGTATTCGCCAAGGTGACCCTCTATCTCCATACCTATTCCTACTAGTGTCCGGAGTACTTTCTCGAGGAATAGCTCATGAATCACAACTCCCTCATAGCCAGATAGGCATTTCAATTACTCGATCGGGAACAAGAATCCCTTTCCTTGCTTTTGCTGATGACATCGTCATCTTCGCTTCCTCAACCAAGCGAGCTTGTGACCTGCTTAATAAAGTAATTTACTACGTAGTATTATTGTACTCTATGGGGACAACGGATTAACAGACATAAGTCTCTATTTAAGACTACTCCTAACACAAGTACACATCTAAAAGCTACCATACATAATGAATTGGGTATCCCCTCTGCCACCAACCTCGGTAAATACCTGGGTTGTCCCATTATCTCTGGCAAGGTCACTCGAAACACCTTCAGTGACATACTAGACTCAACCAAAACCCAACTACACAAATATATAGAAAGCGAACGGACTCTCCCAACAAGGGCGTTGCACTCTAATAAAATCAAACTTAGCAGCTAAACCACTACACCTAATGCAATGCTTCCTACTCCCCACTTCCATCCATATTGAGCTTGATAGAATTAACAGAAATTTCCTTTGGAACAAAGGTCCAAACCAAAGCACAAACCGCTTATTAGTTGGTTTGAAATCTATAAATCCAGATCCAATGAGGGCTTGGGCCTTCGTAGCTCAGAAGAAATGAACATTGCTCTTCAACTAAAATTACTCTGGAAAATACTAGCAGAACCAAACAACTCTTGGGTCATGATCATCACACAAAAATATCTAAAGCAACAACACATCCTGTAGTATAAACGAAAATGTTGCTCTTCTTGGCAATGGAAGAAACTTTCGAATCTTCTTCCCACTTTTAAAAAGGACTACGATGGTCCATTGGCAGCGGTGAAGCTATCAACTTCTGGCATGATCTTTGGTTTGAGAATCGCCCCCACTCTGCTATAGCCTCCAATCCATCAACTATTGACTCATCATTAACGGTTAAGCAACTCCTAAACAATGAAAAAGCTTGGAATATCCAAAAAATTCATGACCACACCAAGGACTAACTCGGTGTGATGCGGGACCATCCAAGACACCACCTTCGGACACATCTATACTTGGGATGGACCTATGATTCGAGCTCGTGAGAATGTTTTCATCCTCAAGAGGTAGAAGAAGGCTCCACCGTGGGAGAAGGTCCAAAGGTGCAAGCTTGGTCAATGACGTTTTTAGATTCGTTCAGCACATCTGAGACAGCTTTTCGTCGTCTCAGTAAAATGAGTCGTACGGAGTCAATATTAATCGGATTGGATCGTGTCATACCTTGTCGGAACGAGGACTAAGAGATCTACAACTTTTATGTTGAAGGTTTTTCCAGATTCGACCTAGAGCTTGTCCGAAAATCACATTCTTTGAGCTGTCACTGTTTTAGACGGGATTTATTCCAAGTGTTGGAACTATCTTTGTTGCTATTTTTGGAGACCTTATTTACTTATGTTATTTTAGGTAATTTAGGATTTTATTTTAATTTATATTTTATTTATTATTTTTATCAAAAATCAGCCCTAGGGTTATTATATTAAGCGGCTGATTCATCCATTGTAATGAGACGTCTTCCATTATTCAGAAATACAGTGCTTTGTGTGAAACACAACTGTGAGAAAGTCAATCGATTCGAAGCGTTGCTCGTCGATTGCACAATTGGTTATAGATATTGCTTGGTTTGCTTTGAGTTCATCAACCTCGCGAGAGCTTGGTGATCCTGGTAATCACAAGTCCCCTCCTTGTGCCTCCAAGTTGTCCGCTTGGTTGTGTAAGGTTGTAGAGGCGGGCTTTATAGTCGTTGGTATTTGGTTCCTACCCTCTTAGGAGGCCTAGGGTCTTTGCCTCGTTCTATTTTAGTTCGATTCAGTCCTTATCGGTCGTGTCTTGCTTTCAATTTCGAGTCTTTATTCTTGTTCATCGAGTCTTTGCTTCCGTTCTTGTTATTTCTAGTTTGATTGTCGTAGATCGGGCCATCCTACGGCTAACCCCGTATCACGGTGACACCACATGAAACTCCATTCTTCAAGCACCAATTCCAAAAAATATAAACCAAGATAGACTTTACTGGAGGTGGAGTAAGAATGAGTGGTACTTAATGCAATCAGCTATTAATATGATTCACACTGAAAAGCAACACACAAAATCTGATCTTGGTTGGATTTGGAACTTGACACTCTCCCCCAAGTCAAGGATTTTCTTTGGCGCCTATCAAAAATGGTATTCCCACATCGGTCAAATTGGCTAGCAGAGGTGTTTGCATTCCTACAAGCTGTCCCATTTGTGATTCCCACTATGAAGATTTAGAGTACCTCCTTCTCCAGTGCCCGATTACGCTCGCTACAATCCAATTGAAAAATCTCACATTAGTACAAAAGTTGCGGACTTACTGTTTGGAATCAAGCAACATCAATGAGTTCCTAACCATAACTAGCTAAAGGAAATCTAGGTAAACAAACCTTCACCAAACTGGCTATCGTATGATGGAGTATCTGGTTCTTCCGAAACAAAGCTCTATTTAACAACATCAAGCCTGACTATAGAGCAATTGCATCATATTCTGCAAAACAATTGTTTAACTGGAATATGGCAAAGGAGACTGACGACAACCATAACATAAACAAGGACAACATCAAAAATAAAAACAAAAGGCCTACAACAAAATGAAACAAGCCTCCAACCAACTGGCACAAACTAAATTTCGAAGATGCATTGTCACCCTTGTGCAGGGGCCGTTACAGCTATATAATTCGAGACCACGCTAGCGTCCTTGTCGTAAGTGGTGCGGGTCCATCGCCTCTACACTCTGTAATCGGTTCAGAGGCCTACACTCTCTGGAAAGGCATTCTTTCCGCTTCTGATCTTCATCTTCTGATTGAAGGAGACAATCTTACCATTGTTAACTGTCTGCTGGGACGTTGGTCGGTCCCTGGAGAGATTGAGATGCTAATTTCGGATTCCATTCTCTCTCTTCAAACTTTGGTATCTGTTCAGATTCGTCACGTGTATAGGGAAGCTAACCAAGTTGTTAATCGCCTATCACACCTTGACTATGCCTATTCTGGATCTTTGATCCCCGACGATTCTGAATTTGCTCTGCTTATCCGTAAGGATGCACTTGGCTATGGTTTCCCTTTTCTGCCAAATTTTCGGTTAAAAAAAAACCTACAACTTCAAAGATTAGAAAACACTTAAAAAAAGGGTTGTTTGCAGGGTAGGCAAGTGCAAACCAACAAAAATAATATATAAACCACATTTACTAATTAACTTAGGTGTTATTTTAGGTACAAAAAATGGTACATAGTAGATTTGATATGTGAAAACTGAACCATCCGAAGTGGAGTTGTTTGATTAAAATGGTTTAACTGGGAATATAAAAATCCCACAGATAGAGGCTTAAATGGAAGGTATAAAATATTATACAAAAGCTAAGAACTACACATATATATAAAAAAAAAGTACGTGGAAAACTGGAAATATATAGAGCAGAGGTACAAACCTCCCTTTGCCTTATCGGTCTATCTTTACCTTAAAAAAACCTCCCTTTTGCCCATATGTTTTCAAAAGTACAATATGAAGTGTAGTTTGAACCATCTACAATACAATATCCAAGAAAAGGCTCAACAATGTCTAATCCAACGTTATACAATGTTATTTTCAACGTTGATTTATCAACGTATTATGGTGTGAATTTGTAGTGTATATAGGAACAATAATATCGACGGTTTGAAAAATGAATCTACATACATGCACACATGCATGCACACATGCACACACATACATACACACAGAAAGACATACGTATATACATACATACATACATACATACATACATACATACATACATACATACATACATACATACATACATACATACATACATACATACATACATACATACATACATACATACATACATACATACATACATACATACATACATACATACATACATACATACATACATACATACATACATACATACATACATACATACACACACACACACACGCATACATACATACACACACATACATACAGACATACATACGTACGTATGTACTTACATACATACCTACATACCTACATACATACATACATACATACATACATACATACATACATGCACACATACATACATAAACTAAACCATCTGAAATGGAGATGTTTGATTATAATGATTTAACTGGGCATATAAAGATTCCACAGATAAAGGCTTAAATGAAAGGTATAAAGTATTATACAAAAGCTAAGAACTACATAGATATAAAAAAATGGAAAATTGGAAATATATATAGCAGAGGTACAAACCTCCATTTCCCTTATCGGCCTATATTTACCTTAAAAAAACCTCTCTTTTACCTCTATGTTTTCAGAAGTACAACATGAAATGTAGTTCGAACCATCTACATTACAGTATCTAAGAAAAGGCCCAACAATGTCTAATCCAACGTTATACAATATCATTTTCAACATCTATTTATCAACATATTATGGTGCAAATTGGCAGTGTGTATAGGAACAATAATATCAACGGTTTGAAAAATGAATCATACACACATACATACACACACACATACATACACACACACACACATACATACATACGTACATACATACATACATACATACATACATACATACATACATACATACATACATACATACATACATACATACATACATACATACATACATACATACATACATACATACATACATACATACATACATACATACATACATACATACATACATACATACACACACACACACATACACACATACACACACACATACATACATACACACATACATACATACATACATACATACATACATACATACATACATACATACATACATACATACATACATACATACATACATACATACACACACATATACATACACATACATACACACAGACATACATACGTACATACATACCTACATACATACATACATACATACACACATACATACATAAACTAAAACATACGAAGTGGAGTTGTTTGATTAGAATGATTTAACTAGGCATATAAAAATCCCACAGATAAAGGCTTAAATGAAAGTTATAAAGTATTATACAAAAGCTAAGAACTACACAGATATAAAAAAATACGTGGAAAACTGAAAATATATAGAGCAGAGGTACAAACCTCCATTTGCCTTATCGACCTATCTTTACCTTAAAAACCTCCCTTTTGCCCTATGTTTTCAGAAGTACATGAAGTGTAGTTTGAACCATTTACATTACAGTATCTAAGAAAAGGCCCAACAACATCTAATCCAATGTTATACAATGTCCATTTCAACATTGATTTATCAACATATTATGGTGCGAATTTGCAATGTATATAGGAACAATAATATCAACGGTTTGAAAAATGAGTCATACATACATACATACATACATACATACACACATACATAAATACATAAATACACATATACATACACATACACACATACATACATCCATACATATGCATGTATACACACATATACATACCCACATACACATATACATACACACATAGTAGATTTGATCTAAAACTAAACCTTTTCGAAGTGAAGTTTTTTTATTAGATTGATTTAATTGGGCATATAAAAATCCCACGGATAAATGCTTAAATGGAAGGTATAAACTATTATACTCTGTACAAAAGCTAACAACTATAAAAAAAAGTACAAGTGAGAAACTATTAGAGGGAGTACGTGGGAAACTGGAACTATACAAAAAGGTACAATCCTCCCTATCGGCCTATTTTACCTTAAAAAAACCTCCCTTTTGCCCTATGTTTTCAGAAGTACAATACTAGTGTTTATCTGTAAGCATTTTTTCTTCATAAGAGAGGAAACAAGACGTCACCTTTATTGGCGACCACTTGGGGAATGCTACCAGAGGTTGCAATTGGACCTGTTACCCGAGTTGGTTTCCATATAGTAATGCTTACGAGACTGTGTAGAATGTCTGTCCTCGTCGACTTGCCAAGAACCGACCATTTCCACAAAGGGATGGGTGGAGAGCTTTATTAGTCAACACAGTTTTAAGAAGGCCTAGAAGATGGAGTTGGTAGGATTGGCACACGACGTGTGATGTTGGTTGGGCATGCTATTCTGGATAACGCAGACGTTCATCTTTATGAAATATGGAACACTTGCCGACTTGCTTAAATTAATGAGCATAAAGTTCAAATATATACCATGCATTGCAATTAATATAATGAAATTTCTGCATACATTAATATTAATGTTAGCTAACTTTGTTTGAAGTTTTTATCTCTTCCAAAAAAAACTTGCTTAAATTTATTTATGTGAAAAGTTAATGATATGAATAATATGATCAAGTGGTCACCTTTGTAGACCGTTGATTTCTTTGTTTGTCCAAAAGTAGCCTTCAACTTTTGCACTACATGGAGATTGCATCGAAGGTCAATCAACTGGAAAAGATTTGAACGGAGTATACTTCCCATTGTCATTTCTCAATTTTCTCTATTTAGGGTTTGCTAAAAAAATGCTTTATGACAGTGTGTTTGTTTTCTTTTCCAAATGGATGTTAATTAATTAATATGACTGTGTTTTGTTTTTCTGAGCAGTAAAAATATTCAAAACCTATTCTATTTGTTCCTATTGAAATACACTTCGGTGAGGTGAGATGAACCAAAGTAGTAAAGTTAGTCACCCTAGCTAGCTCATCCGATCCAACATCGTACATCTCACCAGCTCCACAAGCAACTCCGGCGTCTCTCTCTCTCTCTCTCTCTCTCTCTCTCTCTCTCTCTCTCGTTACGCACTGCCATTGTCTCCGGTCGGCGGCTCTCTGCATCTCCACTGGCGTCGTCCCATTTTCCGCTTCTTGTCCTTGAGGTTCGTTTCCCACATTGCCTCTTGGATGGAATGGAGCTGTTCTTGTAGAGAGGTGTTAGTTAGTTTGGGTTGTCAAGTGGTGTATAGGCTAACGAGTTATGTGCAGGTTAGCACTAATTAGAGGTTGTTAGTGTGGGCAAGTTAGCTTAGCTGGGGTGTTCAAATAGGTTGTTAGGACCTCCGTTTAGGTTTGAGAAAATGTACCAAGACTTTCAACTGATCGAATACAGAAAATTTCCCCAAATCTGTTTTCTTCTTTTCCAAGCTCCACACCTCCATTGAAGGTGTTCACATTTTCCTTCCGATTTACAGTGAAATCTAGAGATTCCTCTAGATTTCATAGTTCTACTTGTTCATTTAGAAGTCATTTAGAAGACATTGCTAGCCGTTATGATTGTGTGTTAGAAAGGTGGTTCCTTTTTGTGTCTTTTTGTCAATTTAACCTTCTTCTCTAAACCTTATGGGATTCAAACATTCGGTGTAGTTTGGAGAATCCCAAGAATAAAGCTTTTTTTAAAACATTTTTTAGGTTGTTATGGAAACTCTTTGTCGTGTGTGAATTCGGACATTCAATGTGTTAATTTGCTACTGGTCATGTATTGTGTTTGCTCTTTGCATTTGTGATGCTCCTATCTATTACATGTTTCCTCTTTGCTGAGAAAACTCTCCTTGTGCCTTGATTACCTTCAATTTAGAACTACAATCTTTATATTACACCAAAAAATAGTGAATGTAACTTGAGATCCTATACATTATTTATATTACACAAAACTCTCCTTGCTGAGAAAAGTGAATGTGACTGTATGTGTAACACCTTTGTCCCATATCAGACATAATAAGGATATTCGGAGTGATTTATAAGTGATTCAAGTCCTAACTATGTCACAAGATCTTTTTTTTTCAAGCTCCAAGTGAGGACAACATACTTGAGAGGTGAAAAAAAGAACATTTTTTAAAGTTGGACATAGACTAACGAGGGTTGTTTGTTTCATATTTGACACTTTCCAGGATTGTGCATGCGTTTTTCAATGCACAATCAATCATTTTGTCTCAGATGGATGGAGTGAATAACCTAGGACTGTTTAATTTGGGACACATATGGTGATTGGAGCAAATGCTTGCTCCTCGCCAAAGACTTTGTCACGACTATTGGTGCAAATTAGGAACTTTGGACTCATCCGCCAAATTGATGTCAAGCTTACGAGATCAGAGCTGCCATATGTAAGGAACAATATTTGATTTCTAGTTCCCTAAAATGCAAACTAATGTTTATTTGTAAGCATTTTTTCTTCATAGGGGAGGAATAAGATGTTACCTTTAGTGGCGACCACTTGGGAATGCTACCAGATGTTGCAATTGGACCTGTTACCCGAGTTGGTTTCCATAGAGTAATGCTTACGAGCCTATGCAAGATGTCTGTCCTCACCGACTTGCCAAGGACTAACCATTTTCACAAAGGGATGGGTGGAGAGCTTTATTAGCTATCACAGTTCCTAGAAGGCCTAAAAGATGGAGCTGGTAGGATTTGCACACACCCTGTGATGCTGACTGGGTATGCTATTCTAGATAACGCCGACGTTCCTCTCTATGAAATACGGAACACTCGCGGACTTGCTTGGGATAGGAGATATGGGGCAGCTTTTGAGGATGAGATAGGTCATGTGTATGCACATATATATGTTGACGCGTTGGTGTCGATTGACATGGATTGACGCCTTTGGATATAACTATTTTGGTTTTTGCCATATGACTGCAGTTGGAGTTAGAAAACCTTAATATGAACATGTCTATTTTGTTTTGAGTGACTTTCTTTATGTGGTTAGCTCTACACAATGTTGTTATTCGACAAGGAACTTGGTATGTAGCTTTACTTTTGCTGACTATTTGCATGTTTGAGACGCTAGTTCCATTTTCATATCTATATATATGCCCACTTAATTAGATTTTTCCATTTAAGTGTTTGTAAATCTTAAAATCTGGCCTCTCCTTAGTTAAGTCCCCCTATCTTCGCTTGAATATACTCTTCTTAGTGTATATTTGATCTTGTGGTTTCTTTTCAAACCGGTGATGGAGAGAGGAGCAAGCTAGGTTAAAATATGGCATCGGAAAAAGTGGTTCGAGGTTGCTTATAAATAGCCTTGGAATACATTGTATGATACCAAGCTAGTTATATGTGCCTAGCTACCTAACATGTTTTCCTCGATTTATTAACGTACTGCTACTTGTTGCCATCTATCGATATCGATCGACTCATCATGTCCGTCAAACTTAAACCCATCGATCTGCTTCTTCAACGACTGTAACCTAGTGATGCCACCGAACTGCTTGAGCATATGAGGTGGAAGGGCTTTCCCAATGTGCTTAAGAAGTCCCCACCCCTTATTCTTGCTCAACACGTGCCTTCACAAGTTGTTTTTACTCCTCTAACATGGTCGTTACGTCTGCGATTGGACTCCCTGATCCACGAGCGATTCTCATCGCCTTTGGTCGATCCGTTCATCACCTTTGGGTTGGAGCAGTCCAGCTCTATGGGAAAAAAAAACATTTTGTATATCGATTAACAAAAACAGATGAAACTTGATGCACCACAATTTAAATGAATGTACAAATTAAGACAAATCTTCATTTGTCATCGAATCCCTCATGCTCATGTATTGCTTTGTCTTCTTTTGTAGCTTGAGGCATCCTTTATCTTGATTGTTTGTTGACACTAATCCACCAAGCAATTGAAAAGACCTACCAAAAAAATAAACAATCAATGTGAACATCAATTAACTAAAAAACGAGTCATAAATGGCCCAGCGTCGAAAACTTCAAATTGCTCCAAGTGTTCTCCTGCTCTAATGAAAATCATTGGACTCATGACAATTAGGTGCCTCGGTTCAGCAACTTGAGAACAAGGAGGGGACGACTGTTGGTAGAGATGAAGGGGCTAACTTGTTGATTTTGTGGAAATAAAGGCAAGATTTAGTTGGATCTGAGTTTAGTTGAAAAAAGAAAACAGTTGGGTTTACATTCAAATCCTCATTTGGGTTTGGTTAATATTGATTGGGGTTGTTTACATTCAGATCAAGGAGTTATCATTATGATGGATTATTTGAGAGCTTCTAGAAGCTTCTCACTTGCTTTGGACAAATGTGGTTCTTTCTGAAACTATCCACCACTCTCTAGAGAATTCTATTGTCCTTATCATCTTGTTGAAGTCTCTAGACTTTTCTCAAGCTTACTTATACCTTGCTCTCCAACCCATCATCCCTATAAATAGAGGCTCAAGATTAGTTTCTTGGTGGATCAATCTCTTGAGATCACATCCCACACTATTCAAGCTCCATCCACATTAGTCTATCCAAGTCTCCACACAAAGCCTTCATCATACAAACACATTCTATTCCACTATATTGTAAAGAGAGAGTTTTGCCCATTACCCCTTGTATTTCCATACAAGGTTCATTGTACTCTTTCTTATTTGATAGTGGATTTGTTGGCTCTTGCCGCACGTGGGTTTTCCCTCGGTACTCGGGTTTCCCCCGTAAAAATTTGTGTGTTCTGTCTTACCTCTCTCTCTCTCTCTCTCTCTCTATTTGTGATTATGTTCGTATTATTATTACCACTAAATCCCTAACATAACGAAGGTGAAGAACCAGTGGAAGCGGGAAGTGAGAGGGAAAGGCAAATTGTATTTTGTAAAGTATGAATTACATCACAAGCCATCCACATGCTTTATTTATATTACACACATATGGGCTTCGGCCCATACTAAACAAACATGAGCCCATATCCCGATAACATGTAAAACTCGGGTTATCTTCACCAAAATAACTCGAACAAGGTGTTTGATGGGTTCCTGCCTCTACAAGCTTCAAAGAGTAACGATGTTACTGGGAATAAATTAATAGGTGGGAGATCATTTGCTAACCTCTTTAAGATGAACATGAACAATGAGCAGGCGTAGACTCTTACTTTTCACCCAGATGTGTGTAAAGGAAGGTTGAAGATCAAATTGGAGGATGTCGAGGATACTAGAGAGGAATGGGTTTCTACACTAATATGGGTTGTGACTTGTGACAGGTTTAACTGTTCTGTTTGGATTGGTTCGAGCTTTCGTCTTAACTGAATGGAAGGTGAAAAAAAATGGCATCTATGTTTTTAAATTCCATTCTAAGGATGATATAGATTGGGTCCTTCGAAATGGGACATGCTATGTGCGGGATCAAAACCAATTCTGCTCAAATGGTGGTTTCCTAAGATGCCCATATCTTGGTGTGCCTCCAATCATGTCCCGGTATGGGTATGTCTCCCTGACTTCGACCCTACACTCTTCACCAACATTATGTTGAGTAGGCTTGGGTGCGCCATTGGTAATCCTATTTGCATCGATGATAGAATGACGAAGGGTGAAATGATCTCATATGCTCGGATGCTCGTGGAAGCCGGTCTCGGTTGATGAAGCAGCCGCTAAGTATATCAACATCGAAGACACTGATGGTACCGTTTATCAGCAAAGAATTGTGTTCAAATGGTCGCTTGCTAATTGCTGAAATTGTGCAACATTTGGTCACTCCTTGGAAAGCTGTAAGGAGCTTGTTTCTGTAGTGAATCTGAATGCAAGATTTGCTTGGATTCCGAAGAGTATGACAACTAATTGACAAAAAATTAGTGTTGTGCAGTTGGATTGGATGCTTCCCAGTGCCGAGTGCTAAGCAAAAAAGACGATGAAAGAATTAATGTGGAGTTAATGTGTAAGAAGTCTAGCAGAAAGGGAGACACTAATGCAACAAGCAATGAGGAGGATGGCGATTCTGATAGCATAATTGTCACTGCTGCAGGAATTGAAAAATCAGATGGGAGGAGTGACGTGTGCTGCTCAGATGCACAAGGAGAAAAGCCTACATGCAAGGGGGTGTGCAGCCAGGTTTATCTAGGCATAAGTTTGGATGAAGGGGTTCACAAAGAGGACATGGTCGATGTTACTGTCAAATATATGTGAGAGGGAAAAAATAATCCATAAGGGTAAATCGGTCATATTCCCAAACTCCTCATCAGGTAGGCTCTAAGCACTAAACCCTAGGCTCCATTAAACTCATGATTATTCTTGAGGAAGAGGACTGACTTGAGCGTCAGAGGGTTCTCTGGGGGAGACAAGCCCCGCCCAACTACTGTTTGTTCTTGTGTTGCAGTGTTCGGATGCTGGTTGGACATCGATATCCTTCAACAATTACTTATGCGAATTTTTCCCCGTACAAGTGGCGTCGTGGGAAACTAAAGATGTTTTCCGGTACCAAATCCAAGTCCTCTGCAACTGTTCTCAACTAGATAAGGGAAAACATCTACGCCAATGCCCAATCACTCGTCGGCAACCCCACGTCGCCCGGGTGTCATGTTGCCGCCCCTCTCCAACGACCGATCAGCTTCGTCCCTAGCCTGCCAGTACAGGGGCAGCATCCATCTTTTCCGGTTTCCGCCTTCAGCACAACCACACCGGCACCACTTTGGCATCCCTTTAGGGATTCTGCACAGTCTTGAAAGCCCGGCCTATTCCGGGAAGAAGACGGTCTTTTCTCTTTGTTAGGACATGCCGATTTGTCCACAACTTTGATCGCCAACCTCAATATCTTGACTACGGGTCGATAAGCGCATGTATGAATCACAAGAATTTTCCCAGGAGATTCCAAACCTAATGAGATTGTCGTTTCAAACAACCAAACCTGCTGCGATGTGGCCAAATCCACCGGCCTTACCTGCCTAGTTAATTTGTTGTTTGTTTGCTAATTAAGTACCTCATTTTTTTCGGTGGAAGTCAAATCACTTTGGAGGCCCTTGCTAACCATTACTCTCGGTAAGTTGCAAGGGAAAGTTAGTTGAAATGGGCTGCTAAAGTCGTTCAATTTGATCTTGCCTAGCATATATAAAATATTAGTTATTCCCTCCGTCTCAAAATACATGTCTTTTTAGCCCATAAAATTTTGTCAAAGATACATGTCTTTTTAGATTTAATCCTTATACTTAACCTACTTTTACATTTAATCATTACTCTAATTTTCACATCACCCCTACTCTCCTCCTCACAAATTAAAAAAAAAAAGAAACAAATACTCTAATACCAAAGTCTAATCATTACACTTAACCTACTTTTTATATTTAATCATTACACTTAACATACTTCTTAATTCCCGTTGTTGGAATGCTGTTGTCCCACATCTGTAATCTAGAGAATGCTTGAACAACATATAAGGTTGAAGGGCTACTCCTCTCATTGCCAATTGGTTTTGAGATGCAACCCCGTTCGGGTTTATGTGTTGTTTGAGTCTCTTGTATGTGGGTCCGCACACACGACCTCTCAGTCTTAGCCCCACCGGGCCCAACCGACTTTAACACCCGTGTTCGTGCTCTGTCCTAAAAAGACATGTATTTTGAGACGGAAGGAGTATTAATTAGATGAGAAATAATAGTGTTTGGGGAAGACATTAGATTTCATGGCATGGATGTTCGATTTTGTGTGCGTGCGACCTCCAAAGTATGAATGAGTTTCAAGAGCAGAATTATCTATCTATATATATGTACACATGTTAATTACGTAAACTCAATCACACGGTTTGGTTGATCATGCTCTTAATTATCCTTGATGTTTGGATAGTGGGTTGTGTCTTTTGTCCTCGTAATTATTTTATTACTTTAAAATTATTAATCTAAATAGATATATTTTTATTTTGTGATTCTAAATATTTTTTCTAATTGTGGAGAATTTAAGGAATAGAAGATTTGATATTTTAAAAAATAAAAAATGTTTTGAAGCTAATTACTATAGCATTAATTATAGCATTTAAGGAATAGAATATAGATAATAAGTCTAAAATATGCCCTAATAAGATTAAGTAATGATAAATTAATTAATTAATAAGCCAATTGAATCTCCAACCATCAGTAGTAGGAGAAATTAAACATCATTGTTTTTTTAATTAAAAAATTAAATTGTAAGAATGAACTTATAAAAGATATTTTTTTACCCAATAAATTCCTTCACTAAATGCTCTCTCAATAATTAGAAAAATCTTTTTAGATTAATAATACTCATCTATTTAAGTTAACCATTTTAAAATTAATGTTAGAAATCATAACATATCATATAAATTTCAATAAGCATCATCTTTATTTATTACAAAGACAATATCTTAAATTTTCAGAATGAAAAATATTAATTGTATAATATTTGTGGTGTTACATATAAATATTAGTATGAAGCACGAAAAACTATACATTTGATAACAATTTAGCGGTTAAAGTTCATCATAAATAATCTTAATATATATTTATATAAAAACCTTTTCTCTGACGGTAAATTAATAATAGTTGTAACTTAAAAATAATAATTTATATATTATAAAATCAATGATATAATTCAAAATACTATTTTATATATAATTTATATAAAAAAAATCAGACTCGTGCATAGCACGGGCCAAAACACTAGTGTTATATATAATTGTAACAAACCATGGTACATTGCTTCAGAAAGGAGCAAGTGAAGAGGAAGAACAAGTTGCAGCAACGACGGATCACAATTACTCAACAAACAAGGGAGCCACGTCAGCAATCCGAGTATCTCCTGTGAGGCCTAATCTAGTTCAAGCAGTTGTAAAATGAACGGTGATTAGGTATTGAGATTGAGATCTCATATAACAAACACTTTGTTTTTGCCTTGAGAGAAATAAAGTCATCCTCCATTGATGGTCTACTTTCGAGCTTGCTTTGTGCTTTGATTTCACCATTTTTCTTCACATCTCCACTGCTTCTGTCAAATTGTGACCCTATAATCTCCATGTGTTAACCCCCTAAGAATACCGGCCCTTTTCCTCTTCCACCCACTTTGACCTTCCCCGTTAACCCAAGTACTCGACCTCTTAGAAGGTTTTTTACAATTGAACTTTGATTTATGATTTAGGAATTTATGATTTTGATTAGATTTTCATCAATTGATCGAGTACGTTAGGGTTTTGCTTGATTGTAATGACTAATGAGTTTGAAAACTTCCACTTCAACCTCAATTAGAAAATGCTGCTTCCTGTGCATCTATTAAAAATTAGTGTTTTGATTTTGATTAACTTTCAATTAAAAATATTGATTCATGTTGCTCTGCATAAATTTACAATATTGCTTTTGGCCCACCACATTTACATGGTTTTTTTAGCAACAATATGTTGCTAATTACTTTAAATACGTTGTATAATATCCAAAATCCCAAATCAAATAAAAGAGATCAATGATTCCTAATTTCCTATATTAAATCAACCAAACAAAAAAAAGTGAGTTTAATCATTTCCTTTCCTTTTCCTTATATACAAATGATTTATTTTCTTTTTTTTTTCCTTCGTTTAAACAAACAGACCCTTTTGATATAAAATTTAGAAAGGTAAACCGTAAACGAAAACGATATAAATGTGATTTATTTTTAATTCAAAATACATTGTTAAATTTTTTTATAATTATCCTCATCTTTCAATGTTCCATGTTATAAAATTGTTTTGTTTCTCTCCTTTTAATTACCCAATTGAACAACTCCTCTAATAATTACCTATTTTCATATATATAAAAATGAGTATTTTCCTCTCATTTAGAATCACAAAACTTCTATATACATATAATATATTTTTTTATATAAAATTTATTTTCAATTTATTTACCTTAGATAATTTTCATCTATAATACAAAGATAGTACATAGTAAGTCCATATATATCTTCCTATTCCTATACACATCGAAACCAAAACTAACAAATATTTGTACATGTAGCAAATTAAAAATCAAGCCGATAAAACGAAAACAATTACTAGCTAGGTGAATTAGAAATGTAAAATCACCATTAATTGCATTCAATCATAAACGAGAAATTAAAAAAAAAAAAAAAAGATCAAGCGAGGTGGAGGTGTGGCGGGAGCGCATCGTACGGCAACCGCTTCGACTCATTGTTGGAGTCGATCCTGTTTTTCTCATGAAACCTCTTGATATAATCCGATGCGCGCCCCTCCACCGTAGCGTTCTGCACCTCATTCTCCGTCTTCTCGTGGAACCGTCGGATGTACTCCGCGAACCTCCCATCTCCACCGTCGATCGCCCCCTTCCTCCTCTCGCGTCCACGTGTCCCGCGATGCACCACCACCGTCGATGTGGGAAGCCTCACATAGGATAGCTGCGACTGCGACGCTCCCTCCGGCGCCCTCTGCGCCCTGCCTCCGGGTGAGCGGGGTGTCTTCGTCGGCGGAGGGTCTCCGGCGGCGGAGAGAGTGTTGCGGGCGAGGGAGAGGGAGGAGAGCTTCAGGATGTTGAGTATGACTAGCATTGACTCTTCGCATAGGGATTTCCTTTGCCTGGATTTGCTGGATGCCGCCATTGTTGATTGATTGATTGCAGAAATGAGTTTATGAATTGGATATTTGGATTGAATTAATGATAGGGAGGGGTATAAGAAGGAAGATTGAAGGGCCTGAAAAAAGTATTATTCTGTGGGGCTATGTTTGTTTGAATTCGGAGTTATTCGGTGGAATTAATTCATTTATAATTATCAAATTCATACAAATAAATTACTTTTTTTTTTTTTGGCTCCGAATACAAATAAATTACTAATATAATGAACCCTCATCATTGATAAGCTTTTATCAAAAAAAAAAAGATGAGTAAAACACCAAATTTATATGTTATTCAATAGTACCTTTTATATTTTCCGATGCAATACAAGTATACAACTACATTATCAACAATGTCTGAAAAGTTGAAGTATTAGTTTTTTTGAATATATTTATGAAATTTGGGGTGATTTGTTTGAAATTACTAAAATAAGGGTCTATATTTGGGGAAAAAAGAGAGTATTCACATAGTTAATGTTCTAAAAAAAATAGTTATTGTTGTCAATAAGTCTAATGGAACTTTATAAAAAGAGTGTGAAAACCCATAGACACTAATCTATGAGATTCCATCTTAAAAATTAAAACTTAAAACTTAATAAAAAGAGGGTGAAAACCCATCAATTATGCATTATTTAAAATGAATTTATTTATAATATATTTCCACAATGTCAGCATCAACTCTAAACTCAAATGGGGATTATTACAATTTGCTACTAACAAAGAAGAAAACAAGTGATAATATTAAAAGGGAGATATATGTTGTATGTGGCTTCTTACGATATATATATCAAAGTATGATTCCCCAACATATCCTTTGCTTGTCCATCTTGCAGTTGCAGACATACAGAATCAATTTCTTTTTGTTTTTAAAGTGGAAGGAACACACATATCTAGCGCTATTACACAAAAACGATTAATTCAGTAGTAATTTTTAAAACCTTAAATTTTTTAATAACGAACTGAAAAAATATAAATCTCAACCATTTTTCAAATTAAACGATACGGAGTATAATATAATTTATACAAGAGAAGGAATTGATTCTGTTTGATTTCCTTTAAGCTAAGCTTGTACACCTAACCAATTAGTTGATTGGGTGACGAGAGAATAACTTATAAATCGATCGAATTATTTTACATATGATTCTTTAACCAATAGATGAAAAATAATAAATAAATGAATATCAAGAACTTTGGATGTTATTTGTAATTTACAATCACTTGGATATGATTCTTTTGGTAGTGCTCTTTAGTTAATTTTATCCACTCTGCCTAATTTATTTTGATGATGAAATATTGTCCACGTTTCTTAATTGAACTTGTTCATGTGATCCATGCGGCCATTTTATTTATTTGAACGAAATATATTCGATTATAAGATATATTTATAAACGAAATATATTCGAGAATAACTTATCCATGCATCCATTTTGATGTAAGTGTATGATTAAAAATTTTAAATTCTATATTTATTTTGAGGGCGGATGTTTTAAATATGGAAAATATTATTAAAATTTATTTAAAAATTTAAGCAAACTTTAATAAAGATATTTTTTAAATCTGAAAAATATTTTTTTCAACCTATTTAGATTTTTTTTTTCATTTTTAGTATATTGTGTAGATACGGTATTTACAAAAGAAAATAAAACATTAATTATTAGTATAAATATATTATTAAATTTAAGCAATGCTAATGACTTATAAACTTATTTTAATTTTGATTAAAAAGTTATCTATAAAATATTTTTAAAATTTATAACCATTTTTATAAATAAAATAAGAGAATTGTTCATACACCGTGTATACATCAAGTTTTTTATTTTATTTTTTAAAATTTAGTAAAATAAATTTTAAATCCATTTGATATTATAATTTAATATGAAGCTTCAAATATTATAATATTATATATATTTGACAAAATCCTAATAGAAATAGAAAATGGATGGTGATTTGTTAACAAAAACTATATAATGGGTTGTTTTCTATAATTTCATATTTAACGGGTGGTTTTATATAAATTTCCTTTTTTTATTTGGGTAGAATAAACACTACAGTATATATTTTTCATTTGATTTTTTTTAGGGTAAAAATTGTATGCATCAGTGCATGCACCGCTTCCGAGCCTTCTACGTTCAGTTCTTCCACTCTCCATCGCCCATCTCTCGCAGTACCCGTCGCCGGTCCACGCCGTCGTCATCTGGCCTCTCTCATCTTCATTACCTCTCTACCGTCCGCTCCTCTCTCTCCGCAATTGATTGATCTACCAAAACCCTAGAACAATGGCGTATGCTCTGGCTGGGATTAAGGCTTCTTCAAGCCCGTTCTGTTCGCGATTTCAGAGTGTTCACTTGCTCCCTGGCGGCAACCATTCCGTTTCCAGTATTATTTATTGTTTCTTTCTATCTGGCTCCTTGTGTTAGGGTTTGATTTTCGTTCGATTGGGTTTCAATTTGATTCTGATTGATCTCCTCGCTATTGTTTGCTTGTCTTTGGATAATTTGGTTTCGAAAGTTGTTTTCTCTTCTTCTTCTATTTTGATTGCCTTTACAATTTGTATCTATATATCCGTGTGATCTGGATTGTGTGATCAGATCGCTTCAACAATTGGGGATTTTGTGGCTTTTGGCAGTCGATGGCAATTGGAAAGGTAGATGAGTAAAGACACAGGTAAAATTTTGTCCAATAGTAATACTAAGGTTACCATCTGATATGCCATGAAAATTCCAGGGAGGGAGGAATCATTCTTCATCTGCAAATTTCAAAGATGCTGCTGCTGCCAGGAGTCAGCAGAACTCATATTGCGATTTTAAGTCGTGTCCTCCAATGCCATTTGATCTTTGCCCTGGAGGAAATGCATCCCCCTCCCCGAAGAAAGTTCTCTCTAAAAAGAATAGAGAACAAGGCTCTGAAATGGTTCTGAGAAAAGGAATGGTGTTACTGAAAGGATACCTTAGCCAAGACGAACAGGTATTCAGAATGTAATCGAATCCATGAATTATTTAACATTAAGATGTGCAAAATGATAGCTCTGTAGGAAAGTGATATTTTCTTAATGCTATTTCTCCTTTCCTTTGTTTGCCGATTTGTATTTGCCAGGGCTCAATCGTGAGAGAGTGTAGGAAGCTAGGTGTCGGACCAGGGGGATTCTACTGGCCAAGAAGGCTCCGGATGATGATGTGCCTGGGTCTAGACTGGGATCCTCAAACAAGCAAATATAGCAAAAGAAGGCAGATTGATAATGCGGTGGCACCTGACATACCCCATGAGCTCCTTGCTGTGGTTAGGAAAGCGATGCTTGATGCTCAAGCTCTTACGGAAAAGAAACATCCAGGAGGCAATGTGGAGGACATTCTTCCAATGATGTCGCCGGATATTTGTATTGTTCAGTTCTACACCGCACATGGTCAACTTGGTTTCCATCAGGTGCGTTGTTAAACTGATCTTAGTTTGATTCAATGCAAAAGTATTGGCATTCGTATCATTCTTGGGTAATTGATGGTCATTTGTAATGGAGAGAATAAGTGCAATCTTGAAGATCAATGGGTAGGTGTAATGCTTGGATTTGGCGAAATATTTTGTTATCTAGGATTGTATGATTTATACCACATCAGAACCTTTTTTGTGTGAAATAGTAAAGTAGTAAAATTGCTCAATTAGTGGATTGGATTTCTATCTTTTTAGCTGTGGAAAGCTCTGGATTCTCCCTTATGTATAAGCTCCTTGATTCTTTAGTTTCATCATAACTGTCATGCAGATATATAATGGTATAAGAGTGCACATTCCGATTTATCAACTAGTAAAAGTAGGAGTACGTGACTATGTGTTGGTTCAATATTGCAAAGATAAAAATAATTGATATGTCTGGTAAATCTTTATAAAATACAGGATCGTGATGAGAGTGGAGGGTCTCTTGCCAAGGGACTACCAATAGTCTCAATATCAGTGGGAGACTCAGCGGAGTTCCTCTACGGGGATGCCAAGGATATACGCAAGGCGAAGAAGGTGGTTCTTGAATCAGGAGATGTTCTCATCTTTGGTGGTCCATCCAGACATATTTTTCACGGCGTTCAGTCTGTCATCCCACGGAGTGCTCTTAAATCTTTGCTCGAGGAGACTGGTCTGCGCCTTGGGCGGCTAAATCTCACATTCAGACAATTCTGAAAAAGAAAACATATATAACTAGCTAAGTAATAATTCCTTGTTCATGTGCAAGTATGCAAGCAAATATTCTCAGTTTTACTAGCTACTAGTGTCACTTTGACAATGTTGCAGTTTTTTTTAATATTTAGATCCATTATTGATCCCTATTTGGATCTCTGTACAGACTGTACTGTATAAACTTCGTAGTTACCATGTTGGGCATTTAGATATTGCTTTCTTCTTCCTTTGTAAATTCTAAATTGCCAAGTTGCAGGAAGTCAAACAATAAAAAAACCCAGTGAAGCTCATTTGCTTGGTTAGTTGGTTGCACGTTTTGGCAGCTTGTAAAAGACCATCTTGAACCCAAGATTCGCGCAAATCAAGCAAGAAACAATGGAGGATCAAGTGTTGTCGTTGAATCAACCTCTGTCGCCCTCTTTGCTGGCGATGCGCCTTGAATGGGATGTGTTCTTGAGCTTCAGAGGTGAAGACACCCGCCACACCTTTACCAGCCCGCTCCGTGATGCCCTTCGTGGCAAAGGCATCCGGACCTTCATGGACGATGAAGGCCTCAATAAGGGAGACGAAGTCAAGCCAAAACTCGACGAAGCAATCCATGACTCTGCTGCAGCTGTCGCCATCATCTCCGAAAACTATGCTGACTCCAGGTGGTGCCTGGATGAACTTGCTACACTCTTTGAATGCCGGAAGCTCGTTATTCCTGTTTTCTACCGGGTCGATCCATCTGATGTTCGGAAGCAGAATGGCTCGTTTGGTGATGCTTTTCGAGTCCTGACCCGGGACTATGATGATGAATTCGTCAAAAGGTGGAGGCAGGCACTGGAGATGGTAGGCAAACGATGTGGTTATGTTTTAGATGCTGACAGGTACTTTGAATCATCATTTGAATTCTTCTTTTTCGTCGGTTTACTATGATAATTTCAATCATCGTAAGTGATTTGTCAATATGTTCTTTGCTAGAACAATTAATGGATTCATTTGCTGTTAGATTATCTCAATAATTTGACATCCATTCCTTGTTCACAGTGATGAATCTGAAGCAATGAAAAAGATAGTTGCAAGGGTTTTGACTGAGCTCAGCAGAATCCCAGTTCATGTTGCAGCATATCCTGTTGGGCTTGATTCTCGCGTAGCTGAAGTTATCAGCAGCTTGAAACTGCAGTCAAATGGGGTTCGTTTTCTTGGAGTGTATGGGCAACCGGGGATAGGTAAGACAACCTTGGCCAAGGCAGTTTTCAGCAAGCTCGTTTCTTGCTTTAAACGGCGTTGCTTCATTGCTGATTTCAAGGAGACATTGGAAAAAGAAGGCGCGGTTGCCATTCAGAATCAACTTATCTGTGATCTATCCTTGCATACAATGCGCCGTGTGGATGATGAGAATGCTGGGAAATCAGCAGTTAGGAGACTGTTTATTACCGAGAGCCAATCTGAACAAAGTGATGTTCATGACAGCCGAGTACTGGTTGTTCTTGATGATGTTGTGGGTGCTGACGATTTAGAGGCAGTAGGCATACAAAGGAAATGGCTCACTGAAGGCAGCAGGATTATAGCAACCAGTAGAGACAAAGATACATTACTTTCGTTTGCTTATGAAGATGAGCTTTATGAGGCGAAAGAGCTGCTTGACTCTGAGGCTCTCGAACTATTTAGCTATCATGCTTTAAGGAGGAAGGAACCCACCGAAGAGTTTCGTAGTCTCTGCGAGGAAATTGTGTCCTTCACTGGGAGGCTGCCTTTAGCACTTGAAGTCTTTGGTTCAGTCTTGCTGGATAAGAGGACAACCAAGGAATGGGAAGTAACTCTGAAGAAACTGAAAGAGATTCGTCTGAAGAAACTGAAAGAGATTCGTCCCTCTCTCCTGCAGTTTGTGTTGAAGCTTAGCTATGATGAGCTAGATGAGGAACATAAGATCATATTCCTTGATATTTCATGCTTATTCATTCAGGTGGGAATGAAGAGAGTAGACGCGATTGATGTGTTCTATGGCTGTGGCTTTAATGCTGAGGAAGCCATTGCGAAACTGATGCAAAAATCGCTCTTGAAAATCACTCAAGACGACATCTTATGGATGCATGATCAGCTGAGAGACATGGGAAGGCAGATTGTTATCGAGCAAGACCGTGTGAATCCTGGCAACCGCAGCAGACTATGGAATTATGATGTTGTTGTCAATGTCCTTACGAATAACACGGTATGGTTGATGGTTAAGTACTTATGTTGTGTACTCCGTTTTCGTTTGTTTTCATTTTCCTAACCAATACTTGTTTTCGGCTCAGGGCACAGCAAACGTGCAGGGGATCATCCTGGACACCAGAAGAAAGAATCTAAACGATTTGGATCTTAACATGAAAATGTTTGAACCTCTAGCAAAGTTGAAGCTGCTGCAGATCAATGATGTGATGTTTCGAAGCGACATCAACTACCTTCCAGCTGAATTGAGGTGGCTCAAGTGGAAAGGATGCCATTGGGAAACCCTCCCATCCACTCTTCCACAAGAAATCAGAGTCCTCGACCTCTCAGGAAGCTGTATACAACGTCTTTGGGGTTCGGAATATTCGTTCCTCGGTACAACTCAGGTGATCAGGCATTTGATGGTCTTGAATCTCAGTGATTGCTATCATCTCACATCCATCCCTGATTTATCTGATCATCGGAACTTGAAGAAGTTAGTTCTTGAGGGCTGTGTTAAGTTGAGTGAGATTCACGAGTCTCTGGGGAATATGACGTCGTTGGTTCATTTGAACTTAAGACGCTGCTCAAGCCTAATCAAGCTTCCGAGTGATGTAAGTGGCCTTAAAAATCTCGAGGAGTTGATTCTATCGCGTTGCAGTGCATTGACGATGCTACCCTGTGACATCCGTAGCCTGAAATCTCTAAGGGAGCTTCATCTCGACGAGACTGCGGTAGCAGAGCTGCCTTGCTTGTTTCACCTTTCGCAACTCGAGTTGCTGATGCTAGATCGTTGTGTCCGGTTGAAGCATCTGCCTAAAA
Source organism: Persicaria maculosa (assembly GCA_963922045.1). Taxonomy (NCBI): domain Eukaryota; kingdom Viridiplantae; phylum Streptophyta; class Magnoliopsida; order Caryophyllales; family Polygonaceae; genus Persicaria; species Persicaria maculosa. The sequence goes on from OY998256.1 coordinate 12,970,610, forward strand.
GCATAGGAAACCTGTCCTCTCTGAAAATTCTATCCCTTAACGGATCTGGAGTCGAAGAATTACCCGATTCTATTGGATTTTTGGAAGGCCTTGAGCAGCTTCATTTAGAGCATTGCACGTCGCTGACAACTATCAATGATCGGGTTGGAAGCCTCAAGTCGTTGTCGAAGCTCCATCTGACTAGCAGTGCTATTACGCAGCTGCCAGATTCATGTTGTTCATTGCCCTATCTCACGTCTTTGTCAGTTGCGAATTGTTCACTTCATATTCTTCCTGCTTCAATCAGAGGCTTGTCTTCTGTTGTCGAGCTTCACCTAAATGGAACTCTGATTCAAAAGCTACCTGATGAGATTGGTTCATTGAAGGTCATTACGAATCTTCAAATGGGTAATTGTACTTTGCTTAGATCATTGCCAGAGTCCATTGGAGAGTTGTTCTTCCTCTCTACACTAAATCTCGAAGACACTTCCATCACCGAGCTTCCAGAGTCCATAGGGAAGCTAGAAAATCTCGTAACTCTACGCTTGAACAAGTGTAGAAGCCTTCGTAGTTTGCCAAGATCATTCGGATTGTTGAAGTCATTGCAACATCTCGGGATGGAAGAAACCGCCATTGCTGAACTACCCGAAAACATTGGGATGCTTTGAAGACTCGTGATGTTAAAGATGAAGAAAAAGAGGCATCAAGGATTACCCGAGCAAAACGAGCTTCCTATGTCTTTCGGTAACCTGTCCTTGCTAGCGGAATTTGATGCTAGTTCATGGAATATCTCTGGGCCTCTGGCCGAATCCCTGAAAATTTCAACATGTTGTCATCTATGGAAACCTTGGACCTTGTGCTTTCTCATTGTCAGCAGCTCGAATCATTGCCTCCTCTCCCTTCAAGTTTGATGGAACTAAATGCAACCAACTGCAGTGCCTTGTCATGCATTCCTGATCTTTCGAATGCGACAAGGCTAGAGGAGTTGCAGCTCACAAATTGCAACAAACTACAAGATGTTCCCGGCCTTGAACACTTGCGGTCTTTGAGGCGCGTGCACCTGGCTGGCTGCAACGCAATTGCATCAGCGGTCAGGAGACGACTAAGCAAGGTACACATTTACATGCTCACCTTTATCATTTTAGTACTATGAAATTGTCACGTACGAGAAGATGAGTTACTTGGGCCTTCCAGGTAGCCAGATTCCTGATTGGTTTTCCGAAGGGACGGTTGTGTTCTCAAACCGAGTGAACTCTGCACTCAAATCTGTCATAGTCGGCGTTGTTCTCTCAGTGAACACTGGACTACTGGATGATGCACTGGCTTTTTCGCCATTATCAGCTGTTCAGGCGAGAATCTGGAGAGCGGGCAAACCGAATCCAATATTCACCACGATGCTGAGCAGCCTGAGCCTGACAGCCATGCCGAGGACTTGTGAGGATCAGTTGTACTTGTGCCGATTCAAAGAGCTTCACCCTCTTGTTTCCCTGTTAGAAGATGGTGATAAGGTAGAGGTGTCAATGGCATGGCCACAGCTATACACCTGCATTGAGCTCAAAAGGCGCGGAGTTTTCCTTGTAATCTTGTATACGACAACAATGACGCTTATGAAGGCAATGAGGACATGGTGGAGGACAACCACCAGTCTGTATCAAAGAAACTGGCTAAATTTTTCTACTCTCTTGATGACAGTCAGTAATCTTTACTCACTTCTGATAAACAGCTTTGGTATCATTGGTTGAGCTAAAAGACTCAGTATGCATATTGTATATTCCGAATCAACCGGAAGAAATTTGGAACACAAAATAACTGTAATATACCGTGGTGATTACATTAGACAAGTATATAGTGTAGGTGTTTTTTTTTGAAGCGAAAAGAATTTGGAAGTTGCTAAGGCAGCTGACCAAGGGCATCCCGGAGGATGCTGCTGCGAAGAGCAGCGTCTGAAGGGAGAACAGTGCTGGAGTGGGGAGATAGGAGATGCGAGAGACAGTTAGCAGCACCATTGGCTCCCTAAGGATGTGAATAATCTCACGATCAGAGAAAGACCGGAGAGAAAGAAGACATTCAGATAAGATCATCTCGATCTCGCCAGAACACGAGCATCCAGTCAAGAGACTGTTTACGATGCTATGGTTATCACCTTCAATAATAATTTTAATAATGTTATGGCTTATTGCGCGCTGCAAGAATTCCTTTCCAAAGACCAAAGACTTCAGCCCCAAGAACAGAAACAAACGGGGAACGATCAGCCTCGGAGAAAATAACCGAACCAGTCGTCTAGGATTATGAAGCCATAGGAAGCAGAGCCAGATGAGGATACAAATCTATCAAAATTCAGTTTGCACCATCCTAGCCTAGGTTTTTTTCTATCGGCAAAGTTTGCGAGAGGTCTTGGTTTTTGTTTTATTTTGCAGTATGTTTGAGTTGTTTTGTAGGTCTTCGTCTAATTCCTTGGCTTTATTCCAGTTGCAGATATGCTCTGTTGTGAAAGATAAGATTTTGTTTGGGTTCAGGTTTATGTTATTGAAAGCCTTTTTGTTTCTAAAGTACCATATACTCCACCAAGCAACAACTAGAGTGGAAAAACCCTGGATCCCGAGTTCATTTCAAAGATTTATGAAGGTTTGTGATATGGATGTTGTGGTGTTATAGACATGGTCAATCTTTTGAGAGAATCTGGGGGATAGTAATTGGAGTGCCATTTTGGAGGTTGGGCATTTGAAAAGTAGATGTTCTGTATCTTCGTAGCACGAATCGGAGAGGGGACAGTTTGTGGGGATTCCAACACCCCGCCGTGCCAGCCTGAACGAGGTGGGAATACCGTCCGTAGAGATTCACCAAAGAAATTTGTTTACTTTTGGCACCCAGTCTAATTTCCAAATCCAGCTTAAATCAGATTTGATGTGTTGTTTTTTCTCTCTGAAACAATTCTATTGCCGAGGTTGTGGAGAACCAACTGTTACGGCTCGGTTCCAATATAGTCTATCTTGCGATATGTATTTAGGAATTGGAATTTGGGCAATATAATTGATCACATAACGAGGTAGTTGGTTTTGTAATATAGAGTGTAGTTGTCTAGTATCCTAGTTTTTTCATTTGTAATGAATTCACTTATTAGTAATTTTGAGTTTATTGTTGCAAGGTTTGTTGCTTGGGTCGGGTTTTGAATCAAACCAGTTGTCATGCCACAAGTTAATAGAGGAGTCATAAGCAATTTTCCAACGTAGTCCCTTTTTAAAAATTTCAAGAAGGTTGGTTAGCTTTGCCCACTGCCAGGATGTGTTACCTTTTTTCACATAATTAAGAATATGATTTGTTTTAAGATATTTTTCTTGAACTAGTTGAACCCATGAGTTGGATGGTTCAGTGAGTATTTTCCATAGAAGTTTTAGTTGTAGTGCTTTGTTCATGTCTTCCGAGGAGCGCAGACCAAGGCCCCAATTACTACGGGATTTGCAGACATCAAACCAGCTGATGAGGGAACAGTGTTTTGGTCTTTTATTCCGTAGAAAAGTTCTGTTGATTTAGTCAAGTTATGTATTTGATGAAACCACAAATGAAAAAGCCCCCCTCCAAGTCACCATGGGGGAGTTGGGAGCCACGCGCGCGAGTTTGATTGATCGGCGGTCTTGCTTGGGTTACCTTTTGGTGATTGGCGGTTTTACTTGGGTTCACCATCCGCGGATGGCATTAACCAGTGCCACACGGTTTGGCGCTTGACTCAATCCGCTTTCTCGGACAACGGCCTCATCAAGGCTCTTAAGAAGAGATGGGGCTCATCTCAGGGTAGAAAGACTTTACGATGAAAACTCAGCATATCCAAGTTCCAAATACCTGTGGCATTCAACTTGGTCCTGTCCTAAAGATTCTGGTCAAACACAGGGTTATCAGGTTGATGGTTGAAGTGTTTTATGGGCTTAATCACTCCCTTTCTTCCCGCTGTCCTCGAGATTTCCCTTCCCCGTTTGTCCAAAAAGCCTCTTCTTTAGAGAGATTCCCGGATTTTATAGTCGTGGTCAGGAATGCCCCCGGGACACGTCGGTTCGTCTATTTTGCCATTTGTCGTATACTGGCGCCACGTGTCTCCCGGGTAACGACACGTGGATGGGGGATGGACACCTCCTTTCACCTTTCATGACTGTCGTCCGCAGAGCATTCTTATTATATGTCCGCGGTTCAATCTCATTCCTTTCTTTCTTTATTTTGGTTTTTTCCTTTTTCGATATTTTAGGGCATCATCATCGTTGGGCATCCGGTCGTAGCATGAGCCTCTCGGATCGAAGATTTTTTCAAGTCCTGGGACGCTGGAGCTTGCTCCGCGTCGGGCATCCGGTCGTAGCACGAGCCTCCTGGATCGAAGATTTTATCAAGTCCCATGACGCTGGAGCTTGCTCCGCGTCGGACATCCGGTCGTAGCACGAGCCTCCCGGATCAAAGATTTTATCAAGTCCCAACCGCGTCGGACATCCGGCTGTAGTACGACCCTCCCGGGTCGAAGATTTTATCAAGTCCACACTTCAGGTAAGACTGCAGACCAATCAAACTCGCGCTCGTGGCTCCCAACTCCCCCATGGTGACGTGGAGGGGGGGGGGGTCATTTGTGGTTTCATCAGTATTGATGTGGGTAGCATGAAACATTGCATTATATGGAGCAGTTTTACTGCTAAGTTAGATTTAATCAGGGTGGCGCTACCAACTTGGGAGAGATTACTATTTGTCCATTTGGAAAATTGGTTCTTGCTTGATGATATTATAGTATCAAAAGTTGAGTTTGTTACTTTAGTAGAGATGATGGGGCATCCAAGATAGCTTCCCAGATTACTGGTGTTAGGAATTTGAAGCTCGCTTGTTATGATATTTTTGATGTTGTTTTCTATGTTACCTGTGGTTTGGAAAGCCGATTTGTTATGGTTTATTTTTTGGCCAGAGGATAAGTTGTACCAGTTTGTGATTTTATTTATTTGGTCACAGGTTGCTGTTTTAGTGGTCTTTGCAAAGATGATGATGTCATCTGTAAATGCACGATATGGAATGCTTTGACATGCGCGAGTGGGAGCGATGCCAATATGACTTTGTGGTTTATTTGCTTCGTGTTGGAGCCCTTGGGCAAGAACTTCCGAAACTAATAGAAAAACGTAGGGAGAGAGAGGGTCACCTTGTCTAAGACCTTTGAATGATTTAAACATGTATGTCTGTTCATTAGTGACTAGCACAAAATAGGAGAAGTTGTGATGCATTCTTTGATCCGGGTATGAATTGGTCACAATAGCCCAATTTTTGCATTATGGTAAATAGGAAGTCCCAACGGACCATGTCAAATGCTTTTTCCATGTCGAGTTTGATAGCCATCCAACCAGATTTACCTCTTTTTTGTTGGAAGGAGTGAGAAATTTCATTTGCTATTAAAATATTGTCTTGTATGGCTCGTTTTGTTATAAAGGCGCTTTGAAAGGGGTGGATGATGTTTGCCATTGTTTCTTTTAGTATTGTTGCTATTATTTTGAAGATGATTTTATATAGAGTAGTGCAAAGGCTAATTGGTCTGAAGTTTGCCGCTGACTGCGGGTTTTCGCATTTTGGTATTAGCGCAATGAGGGTATGGTTTATTTATTTTAGAATTCTTCCACTGATGAAAAAACATTTGACCGCCTTAATGACAGAGGGGCCAACGATGTGCCAAAAGCGTTTGGTCATAATTTTTGGATAATTATTCCTGTAACTTTTGTAATATAGTTTCTGTTTTTGTAACTTGAGATAGAATGTTGCCTGTGGTTTTTTTGCACCAGATTTTACTTTTTCTTTTTAGTTCTTGCAAAGTTTTTACTAGTTTGAATGTCGCAGATCCTTCAGGATTGATTCGCCAGGCTTGACGAACCAATAGTTCATATTCCTTATGTTTTCCCCAAGCTAGTTCATACCGAAAAGGTTGCATCGCAGGTCGGGTGTTAGGTGGAAGCTCCAAAGTTATTTGACAGTGGTCTAATGCGGTGAAAGCATGATTTTTGGTTTTTAAGTGGGGTAGTTTGGAAAATAAGTTTTTATGTACAAGGATTCGGTCTAATTTTTTATAAGTGCTATTTGGTCCAGAGGCCCTTTTTCTCCAAGTAAATTGGTTGTCGTACGTTGGTATGTCAATCAGGTCATGTTGAAATATGAAGTCGTTAAGTCGTTGTAATCTGTACGGGGTCATCAAGGAGTCCCCCCCTCCTTGTCTTCCACTGATAGAAGATCATTGAGATCACCAATAATCATGTAAGGTAGTGAGTAGTTTTGCATGACAGCTGAGATGGCATTCCAGAAAGCATTTTTTGTCTTGTTGGTGTGGTGGTGCACAGACGAAGCCAATAACGAGCTGGAGATTATGTGTTGAGTTTTGATATTTTGCAAGAATGTATCTTTGATTAGTTTGCAGAATTTCAAAGGTTTCATTATGAGAAGATGGGAAGATTTCCAATAAAGGCATAAGCCTCCAGAAAAACCCGATGATTGACAGAAGCAAGAGTGATCAAATCCTGCTTTGTGCCATAGTTTTTCTTTTGGTGCCTGTTGCAATTTTTCTTTTATTTGTTGAGTCAATTTGGGTCCAAATATTCTGCCTAGCCAGGTCACGGACGTTCCAATAACTAAATTTGGGTCCAAATATTCTTCGAGCTACAAGGGCATTGGATCCAATAAAACCTAGTGCAGATAGTAGTTCCAGATGAATATAGTTACAACAAAAGACTGGAAAGAGCAATGTAGGCTCCAGAACAACGGGCGGAAGCACCAAGAATCACAAAAGTAAAGCCTGTTATCATCAAATACAAATGAAAGAAATTGAAACATTAATTATTAGTATAAAAATATTATTAAATTTAAGTCGTGCTAGCCAATGACTTATAAGCTTTTTTAAAATTTTGATTGAAAAATTGTCTATAAAATATTTTAAAAATTTATGACCATTTTTAGAAATAAAATAGGAGAAATTTTTTTTTTTTGATTAGGTAAAAATTCGATGGCTAGACAGGTCTGACTCATCGAGAGGCCGACAGAGTCGGTAGACGGCGAACCGTCGAGCATACAATCTAAAGTAAACGGTGCAATAAAAAAGTGACAACTAAACAACCCGGACGAACAATAAAATAGGAGAATTTGTTTATACTCCGTGTATGCATAAGTTTTTTTTAAAATATTTTTTAAAAACTTAGTAAAATAAAATTTTAAATCTGTTTGACATTATAATTTAATATGAAGCTTCAAATATTATAATATTATATATATTTTACAAAGCTAAATAGAAATAGAAAATGGATGGTGATTTGTTAAAAAAAAACTATATAATAGGTGATTTTTGGTAATTTTATATTTAACGGGTAGTTTTATGTAAAATTCCTTTTTTATTTGGTTAGAAAATGGATGGTGATTTGATTTTTGGTTAAATTTGGTAAATATCCATTTTTCATGTCAAAATTAAGTAAATGTCCATTTTTTCCAAAAATACCCCTCCTTCCCCATCCCTAACCATTCTTCCTTCCCCTTTGACCATTTTTTATTTTAACATTTACTAGTCAACATTGACCATTCCGGTCAACGCCTGCATTTGATGACAATTTTTTGGTGACAGTTGAATATATTTTTTCTGGTGACAGTTAATTGTGACAATTATTTTGGTGACAATTGATTTTTTGTGACATTTTATTTTTTTCGGTGACAGTTAGGGGAAAATCTTTTCTAGTGATAATTGATTTTCTTTTTTTTTCTTGTGATAATTGTTGGTGACAAAAAAATTTGGGTGACAGTTGATTTTCTTTCAGTGACAGTTGCCAGTAACACTTTTCCTCGGTGACAAATGAGGTTTTTCTGCTAATAGATGTTTTCCTTATGACAATTGTTGGTGACAACTATTAATGACAGGGTTGATGACAATATATTGTCACCATGATATTGTAACATTAAAAAAATTGTCACCATAACATTATACATCACCAAGACATTGTCACCAACTACAGAACACTGTTTTCATATTGTTTAATCAATCGTATTGTCGCCAACTTATAAAAAACATTGTCACCAACCTTTTTTTAGTAATCTATTGACACCAACAATAAAACAGTGTAACCAACCTATTTTAATCAAATTTTGGTCAATAATCTATTGTCACCAATTACAAAACTTTGTCATTAATCAAGTGTCAACCACCTATTTTTAGAAATTAATTGTCACCAACGACAAAACAGTGTCACCAACCAATTGTCACCAACTACAAAGCACTTTCATCAAACTAAAATGTTTACAATGCTAATGTTATCACATTTGTCATCTAATATTAACACATTTTTGTTACAAAACTGAAACCCTAGAACAAAGGGATCTTAGAACCAAGAGGGGCTAAACGCCTAAACCTAAGCAGACGAAAATTTGATGTACAGTATAGTTTAGGGTTTAGGGTTTAGAATTTAGGGTTTAGGGCCTTGGCCCTAAACCCTAAAGACTAAACCCTAAACCCTAAAATGTGTGTACAGTACCAATGTTATCATATTTGTCATCTAATATTAACACATTTTTGTTACGAAATTGAAACCCTAGAACTAGGGGAGCATAGACCCTAGAGGGGCTAAACTTAAAACGAATGATTCAATGTACAATACTATAATGGCATCACATTTGTCATCTAATATTAACACATTTTTGTTACAATAATAACCCTAAGTAGCTGAAATTTGATGTAAAATTTAACTTTGTAATACTTAATTGTCAGACTACAAAATATTGTCACCAACCTATTGTCAACAACTACGAAACACTGTCATTAAATTATTTTCACCAACAAGTGAACACTGTCACCAACCAATTGTCACCAACTAAAAAACATTGTCATCAATCTATTATCCCTAAAGAGAGAACACTATCACTACCCCCTATTGACACCAATCTACTTTAGTAATCTGTTGTCACCAACAATAAAATAGTGTCATCAAAATATTGTTTCAACAAATATTTTTTTTTTTCTTTTTCAGATCCATTATTAAAATCCCTATCTGTACTGTATAAACTTCGTAGTTAGCATGTATGGCATTTAGATATTGCTTTCTTCTTCCTTTATAAATTGCCAAGTTGCAGGAAGTCAAACAATTAAAAAAAGCCAATGTAGCTCAGTTGCTTGGTTGCACGTTTTGGCAGCTTGTAAGAGACCATCTTGAACCCAAGATTCGCGCAAATCAAGCAACAAACAATGGAGGATCAGCCCCTGCAGCCCTCTTTGCTGGCGATGCGCCTTGACTGGGATGTGTTCTTGAGCTTCAGAGGTGAAGACACTCGCCACACCTTTACCAGCCCGCTCCGTGATGCCCTTCGTGGCAAAGGCATCCGGACCTTCATGGACGATGTAGGCCTCAGAAGTGGAGATGAAATCGCGCCAAAACCCATCGAAGCAATCCATGACTCTGCTGCAGCTGTTGCCATCATCTCCGAAAACTATGCTGACTCCAGGTGGTGCCTGGAGGAACTTGCTAGACTCTTTGAATCCCGGAAGCTCGTTATTCCTGTTTTCTACCGGGTCAACCCATCTCATGTTCGGAGGCAGAATGGCTCATTTGGTGATGCTTTTCGAGTCCTGACCCGGGACTATGGTGATGAATCCGTCAAAAGGTGGAGGTGGGCACTGGAGATGGCAGGCAACCGATCTGGTTATGTTTTAGACACTAACAGGTACTTTGAATCATCATTTGAATTCTTCTTGTTCGTCGGTATACTATGATAATTTCAATCATCATAATTGATTTGTCAATACGTTCTTGGTTAGAACAATTGATGGATTCATTTGCTGTTAGATTATTCTCAATAATTTGGCATCCGTCCCTTGTTCACAGTGATGAATCTCAAGAAATGAAAATGATAGTTGCAAGGGTTTTGACTGAGCTCAGCAGAATCCCAGTTCATGTTGCAGCATATCCTGTTGGGCTTGATTCTCGCGTAGCTGAAGTTATCAGCAGCTTGAAACTGCAGTCAAATGGGGTTCGTTTTCTTGGAGTGTATGGGCAACCGGGGATAGGTAAGACAACCTTGGCCAAGGCTGTTTTCAGTAAGCTCGTTGCTTGCTTCAAACGGCGTTGCTTCATTGCTGATTTCAAGGAGACATTGGAAAAAGAAGGCGCGGTTGCCATTCAGAATAAACTTATCTATGATCTTTCCTTGCATACAATGCGCCCTGTGGATGATGAGAATGCTGGGAAATCTTCAATTAGGAGACTGTTTAGTACCGAGAGCCAACCTGAACAAAGTGACGTTGACAGCCGAGTACTGGTTGTTCTCGATGATGTTGTGGATGCTGACCATTTAAAGGCACTAGGCATACAAAGGAAATGGCTCACTGAAGGCAGCAGGATTATAGCAACCAGTAGAGACAAAGATACATTACTTTCGTTTGCTTATGAAGACGAGCTTTATGAGGCGAAAGAGCTGCTTGACTCCGAGGCTCTCGAACTCCTTAGCTATCATGCTTTAAGGAGGAAGGAACCCACCAAAGAGTTTCATAGTCTCTGCGAGGAAATTGTGTCCTTCACTGGGAGGTTGCCTTTAGCACTTGAAGTCTTTGGTTCAGTCTTGCTGGATAAGAGGACAACAAAGGAATGGGAAGTAACTTTGAAGAAACTGAAAGAGATTCGTCCCTCTCGCCTGCAGGATGTGTTGAAGCTTAGCTATGATGAGCTAGATGAGGATCATAAGATCATATTCCTTGATATTTCATGCTTATTCATTCAGGTGGGAATGAAGAGAGTAGACGCTATTGATGTATTCTATGGCTGTGGCTTTAATGCTGAGGAAGCAATTGCGAAACTGATGCAAAAATCACTCTTGAAAATCACTGAAGATGATATCTTATGGATGCATGATCAGCTGAGAGACATGGGAAGGCAGATTGTTATGCAGCAAGACCGTGTGAATCCTGGCAACCGCAGCAGACTATGGAATTATGATGTTGTTGTCAATGTCCTTACGAATAACACGGTATGGTTGATGGTTAAGTACTTATGTTGTGTACTCCGTTTTCGTTTGTTTTCATTTTCCTAAACAATACTTGTTTTTGGCACAGGGCACAACAAACGTACGGGGGATCATCCTGGACACCAGAAGAAAGAAGCCGCTGGTGGACTGGTCTTACGGGACTTCATCTCGGCTCAGTGATTCTAGAAACATTATCTTTGGATCCAAAGATTTGGATCTTAACATGAAAATGTTTGAACCTCTAGCGAAGTTGAAGCTGCTGCAGATCAATGATGTGAAGTTTCGAAGCGACATCAACTACCTTCCAGCTGAATTGAGGTGGCTCAAGTGGAAAGGATGCCATTGGGAAACCCTCCCATTCACTCTTCCACAAGAAATCAGAGTCCTCGACCTCTCAGGAAGCTGTATACAGCGTCTTTGGGGTTCGGAATATTCGTTCCTCAGTACAAGTCAGGTGATCAGGCATTTGATGGTCTTGAATCTCAGTGATTGCTATCATCTCACATCCTTCCCTGATTTATCTGATCATCGGAACTTGAGGAAGTTAGTTCTTGAGGGCTGTGTTAAGTTGAGTGAGATTCACGAGTCTCTGGGGAATATGACGTCGTTGATTCATTTGAACTTAAGACGCTGCTCAAGCCTAATCAAGCTTCCGAGTGATGTAAGTGGCCTTAAAAATCTCGAGGAGTTGATTCTATCGCGTTGCAGTGCATTGACGACGCTACCCTGTGATATCCGTAGCCTGAAATCTCTAAGGGAGCTTCATCTCGAGGAGACTGCGGTAGCAGAGCTGCCTTGCTTGTTTCACCTTTCGCAACTCGAGTTGCTGATGCTAGATCGCTGTGTCCGGTTGAAGCATCTGCCTAAAAGCATAGGAAACCTGTCCTCTCTGAAAATTCTATCCCTTACCGGATCTGGAGTCGAAGAATTACCCGATTCTATTGGATTTTTGGAAGGCCTTGAGCAGCTTCATTTAGAGCATTGCACGTCGCTGACAACTATCAATGATCGGGTTGGAAGCCTCAAGTCGTTGTCGAATCTCCATCTGACTAGCAGTGCTATTACTCATCTGCCAGATTCATGTTGTTCATTACTCTATCTCACGTCTTTGTCGGTTGCGAATTGTTCACTTCATACTCTTCCTGCTTCAATCAGAGGCTTGTCTTCTGTTGTTGAGCTTCACCTAAATGGAACTCTGATTCAAGAGCTACCTTATGAGATTGGTTCATTGAAGGTCATTAAGAATCTTCAAATGGGTAATTGTACTTTGCTTAGATCATTGCCAGAGTCCATTGGAGAGTTGTTTTTCCTCTCTACACTAAATCTCGAAGACACTTCCATCACCGAGCTTCCAGAGTCCATAGGGATGCTAGAAAATCTCGTCACTCTACGTTTGAATAAATGTAGAAGCCTCTGCGCGTTGCCAAGTTCATTCGGACAGTTGAAGTCATTGCACCATCTCTGGATGGAAGAAACCGCCATTGCTAAACTACCAGAAAACATTGGGATGCTTTCAAAACTCGTGACGTTAAAGATGAAGAAAAAGAGGCATCAAGGATTACCCGAGCAATCCTTGCCAGCGGAATTTGACGCTAGTTCATGGAATATCTCTGGCCGAATCCCTGGAATTGGGATGCTTTCAAAACTCATGACGTTAACGATGAAGAAAAAGAGGCATCAAGGATTACCCGAGCAAAACGAGCTTCCTATGTCTTTTGGTAACCTGTCCTTGCTAGCGGAATTCGATGCTAGTTCATGGAACATCTCTGGCCGAATCCCTGAAAATTTCAACATGTTGTCATCTATGGAAACTTTGGACCTTGGCTACAATAGCTTCTGCAGTCTACCTTCGAGTCTTCAGGGCCTTTCAGTCCTGAAGACACTGCTGCTTTCTCATTGTCAGCAGCTCGAATCATTGCCTCCTCTCCCTTCAAGTTTGATGGAACTAAATGCAACCAACTGCAGTGCCTTGTCATGCATTCCTGATCTTTCGAATGCGACAAGGCTAGAAGAGTTGCAGCTCACAAATTGCAACAAACTACAAGATGTTCCCGGCCTTGAACACTTGCGGTCTTTGAGGCGCGTGTACCTGGCTGGCTGCAACGCAAGTGCATCCGCGGTCAGGAGACGACTAAGCAAGGTACACATTTACATGCTCACCTTTTATCCTTTTAGGGCCAGTTTGGTACTAATATCATATATCAGATATGGGTATGGATATCACTCATACTCATACCTAGCGTTTGATATCGATATCTCATACCCATATTTGATATCTAATATACGTATATGGATACCAAACGGACCTTAGTAGTTGGCACTATGGAATTGTCACAAGGCAAAACAACTGTGTGTCTCTACAGGCGACGTACGAGAAGCTGAGTTACTTGGGCCTTCCAGGTAGCCAAATTCCTGATTGGTTTTCCGAAGGGGCGGTTGTGTTCTCAAGCCGAGTGAACTCTGCACTCAAATCTGTCATAGTCGGCGTTGTTCTCTCAGTGAACACTGGACTACTGGATGATGCACTGGCTTTTTCGCCACTATCAGCCGTTAAGACGTTGATCTGGAGAGCGGGTAAACAGAATCCAATATTCAGCACGACACTGAGCCTGACAGCCATGCCGAGGACTTGTGAGGATCAGCTGTACCTGTGCCGATTCAAAGAGTTTCACCCTCTGGTTTCCCTGTTAGAAGATGGTGATAAGGTAGAAGTGTCAATGGCATGGCCACAGCTATATGCCACCTGCATTGAGCTCAAAAGATGCGGAGCTTTCCTTGTATACGACAACGATGACGCTTATGAAGGCAATGAGGAGTTGTTGGAGGACAAACACCAGTCTGTGTCAAAAAAACTGGCTACATTTTTCTCTTCTCTTGATGGCAGTCAGTAATCTTTACTCACTTCTGATAAACGTACAGCTCGGTATCATTGGTTGAGCTAAAAGATTTTCATTATGCATATTGTATTCCGAATCAACCGGAAGAAATTTGGAACACAAAATACCTATATTATACTATGGTGATTACATAATTTACATTCGACAAATATATTGAGTGAGCCATCCGAACCTTCACTTGCACGAAGAAATTTCAAGTATCTTCGATGATGGGAAAACGAGCTAATCTTTGTAATAGTTTGGAAGGAGCAAAAGTTTGTAATTTCGATTGATTGAATCTGAGTTTACACAGCAAGTTGTATTTATACATGAGGAAAAGTAAAACTTGATCACAAGCCACTTGGTTACAACTAACTTTGAATAGAATGTGGTTCTGTTGGTGAGATGACAAAGCCTTTGTGAGAATGTCTGCAGGCTGCTCGGAAGAGGTAACAAAAGACAAGCTCAACAATCCGTTCAACACTTGGTCATGGGTGAAGTGACAATCAACCTCAATATGTTTGGTCCGTTCATGGACGATTATCACAAAACAATGTCACTGGTTTGATTGGATCAACAGAGAAGTCTTAAAGAAGACGAACCAGCCAAGTGACCTCAGTTGAAGCGTTGGCCATGGCCCTGTACTCGGACTCGGAGGAGCTGCGAGAGACGACTGACTGCTTCTTGGACTTCTAGCTAATGGGAGAAGAACCAAGGAACACAATATAACCTGTAACAGATCTCCAAGTCATCGGGCAAGAGGCCCAGTCAGAGTCAGAAAACGCCTTGAGAACAGGAGATGAACAATCATTCAGCAGGATACCCTGCCCTGCAGTGCCATTGACATAACGAAGGGTGTGTAATAAGGCATCAAAATGATGGGAATGAGGATTCTGCATAAATTGGCTCAATGTCTGCACAGAGTAGCAAAGATTGGGACGAGTGTTGGTTAAGAAGTTAAGTTTGCCAACCAAAGCACGATAAATGGACGGATATGAAAGTGGGACTCCATCTGCAGCACCCAATTTGAGATGAAGAGGCAAAGGAGTAAGGGTTGGCTTAACATAATCCAAAATCCCAGCATCCAAAAGTTCTTTGGTGAACTTTGCTTGAGTTACAACAAAGCCATTGGATAAGTGACTAATCTCCATGCTTAGAAAATAATGGAGCTCTCCAAGGTCTTTAATGCCGAATCTAGAATGCAAAAGACTAATAACTTCAGACAGATCAGAACCTGTTATGAGCACATCATCAACATAAACGACCAAGATGGTAATATGAGGACCACTGTGTTTGATGAAGACAGAGTAGTCATTTTTGGATTGAACGAAACACAGCCCTTGTAAAGTGGTTGTCACCTTATGAAACCACTGTCTCGAAGCTTGTTTGAGACCATATAAACTCTTCTTCAGGTGGCACACATGATGGTTTGGATTAGGAACCCCTTCTGGCATGACCATAAACACTTCTTCATGTAAATCACCATGAAGGAATGCGTTATTAACGTCAAGTTGATGAATTGGCCACTGTTTGGATGCTGCAACAGCAATAAGAATACGAATGGTGGTCATCTTAACCACGGGAGAAAAAGTCTCATGAAAATCCACTCCTTCCGCTGAGTGAAGCCCTTAGCCACAAGGCGGGCTTTGTACCTCTCAAGGGTACCATCTGACTTCAATTTAACTTTGAAAACCCACCGACAACCAATAGGGGATTTACCAGGTGGTAAAGGAACCACATCCCATGATTCATTTGCAGTTAAAGCCTCAATCACCTTATTCATAGGACAAACCCAATTTGGATCATTAGAAGTTGTTTTATAAGAAGAGGGTTCTGTGTATGAATAAATGTGAGTAAGAAAAGCAAAATGAGAAGAAGGAAGAAATGAAGGATCAACCACATTAATCATGGCAGTAGAGGAGGGGCCAAAGTTGCACACAAAATCCTTTAAGCAAGAGGGTTATGATTTCAGAAGATGATGAACTGTCATGAGCAGGGGTGTCAAAAATGGGAGGTGGAGGAGAGGGGGATGGAGTGGTAGTAACTGGTGTGAATATAAAATCAAAGTCAACATCAGGAGACAAAGCAGGCAATGTGGCATCGGAAGTGGGTGGTTTATGATGAAAAGGAAAATGTGGTTCATGAAAAACAATGTTCCTTGTGTGGTGTATGCGTTTGGTGGCTATTCAGCGCGAAGCTGAGCCTGACAGCCATGCCGAGGACTTGCGAGGATCAGCTGTACCTGTGCAGATTCAAAGAGTTTCACCCTCTGGTTTCCCTGTTAGAAGATGGTGATAAGGTAGGGAGTAAAAAACAGATGTAACAAAAGATTACATTATTATCCTAATTGGCATTAGCTATTTAGTGTTTACCATTTACATACATAATATTCATACAAACTTCCACAAATACAGGCACAAGATTGTTTCACATTGTTCCTTATTGCAAGGATCATACTAAAGACCCGAACTTGGCTCGAATTAGACAGTGATCACCTCTGGCAGGGACTCAGGAGGAGCCCCGCTGCTTCCGTTGAGTACAACTACGTTTCCATCAGAGTCTACATCCACGATTACAGAATCGCCCTCCTTGATGTCTCTTGAAAGCATCTTCTCGGCCATGCTGTCCTCAAGAAGACGCATGATCGCCCTCCTCAAGGGTCTTGCTCCATAGCTTGGATTGTAGCCTTCATCAACTACTCGGTCCCTGAATCGTTCGGTTACTTGGAGCTCGATTTCCTTTCCCTTTAACCTATCAAAGACTTCCTTCAACATGATGTCTGCAATCTCTTTGACCTCTTGCTTGGTGAGCTGGCGGAAGACGATCATCTCGTCTAATCTGTTCAGAAACTCGGGCCTGAAATATTGCTTCAGCTCCTCCGTTACGAGACTCTTGATTCGGTTGTAACTGCTGTCCTTCTCGTCGTAGTCCAAATCAAATCCAATCCTACGGCCACCCTTCTCAATCACACTACTACCTACATTCGAGGTCATGATAAGAAGGGTGTTCTTGAAGTCAACGGTCCTGCCCTTACTGTCCGTCAACCTCCCATCTTCGAGGATTTGAAGCATCATGTTGAAAACATCAGGGTGCGCCTTCTCAATTTCATCGAACAAGACCACAGTGTAAGGTCGACGTCTAACAGCCTCAGTGAGTTGGCCACCCTCTGTGTATCCAACATAACCGGGTGGTGAACCAATGAGCTTGGAAACTGTGTGTCTCTCCATGAACTCGCTCATATCAAGCCGGATCATTGCTTCCTCAGAGCCAAAATAATAGGTTGCCAGCGCCTTAGCTAGTTCGGACTTCCCTACACCAGTTGGCCCCGAGAAAATGAAGCTTGCAATGGGGCGGTTCGGGTTCTTGAGGCCAACACGAGCACGGCGAATGGCTCGACTGATGGCAACCACAGCCTCATCTTGACCAATGATCCTCTTGTGAAGAGTTTCCTCCATTTTCAGAAGTCTGTCAGATTCATCTGTGGACACCTTTTCAACCGGAACACCGGTCCAAGATGAGACAATATGCTGGATATCGGCTTCTGTCACCACTGGACCACTATCTCCAGCCTCTTCCTCTGCCTTGCTCATTTCCTTGTTCTTCTCTACAAGGGCAGATATTTGTGCCTTGAGGTCCATTTCTCGATCCCGCAACTCTCCAGCCTAACAAATGGAAAATACTCAAGGAGTCGTAAGGTTCATACAAAACATACTATAAAAACAAAGAAATATTAAACAAATAAGCGACTGATTGCTCAAACCTTCTCAAAGTCTTGGCCACGAACTGCTTCATTCTTCTCTTTTGTGATCTGCCTAAGCTCTTTCTCCAGCTCTCTAGCTTCTTCAGGGAGCTGCAACCAGAGCACATTAAGAACTTCTAATACCAAACTAGTAAAATATGAATACATAAAATTTGATTCAGGGAAGCTTTACCTGAGCATGGCGCAAACGAACTCTAGAACCAGCTTCATCAATAAGATCAATAGCTTTGTCGGGCAGAAACCGGTCACTGTAGCATAACATTTATCAGTGACAAAGTTTGACCAAGACCACCATTGTGCAGAGATGGAAAATTAATGAAGCCCAAAGCTCAACAAAAAAAAAATATAGCAGAAGATTTGTGCAGGTGTAGTGCACCTGATGTACTGATAAGATAGTTTAGCTGCAGCAACCAGTGAATCATCTGTATATCGAAGCTTATGGTGAATTTCATAACGCTCACGGAGTCCCTTCAGAATCTGTATGGTTTCATCTACTGTTGGTTCAGGCACTTTAACTGGCTGAAATCGTCTTTCAAGTGCTGGGTCTTTCTCAATGTGTTTCCTGTATTCATCAAGTGTGGTGGCACCAATGCACTGCGGACATGTGTTACAACAAAGTCAATCTTATCTATTCATGTGAGACAGTGCAATTTTATTGATAAGAGATGGAAATTTCACATACCTGTAATTCACCTCTTGCCAAAGCTGGTTTGAGAATGTTGGCAGCATCTATAGCGCCCTCGGCAGCACCAGCTCCAATAAGAGTGTGCACCTCATCAATGAAGAGAATAATCTCATCACTTTGCTTGATTTCCTCCATCAGCTTTTTCAGCCTTTCCTCAAACTCTCCACGATATTTAGTACCAGCCACAAGAAGGCCCATATCAAGGGTTATAACCTGAAAGAACAAGTTTAACAGGGATCATCACTAATTCAATAAAAGAATAACCAAGAAACCAGAAGAACTTGCAACCAAGTAGCCGAACCTTAAAATTATGTCAGTGACTCAATGTAATAATTAAAAGATTAAAGCTTCTCTAAATTCTTTATCTACCTTTTTCCCTTCAATAGTCTCTGGGACATCACCAGCAGCAATCCGTTGGGCAAGACCTTCTGCAATTGCTGTCTTACCGACACCAGGTTCTCCAATAAGGCAAGGGTTGTTCTTGGTTCGTCTACCTAAGATCTGTGTGACACGCTCTATTTGCGGCTGCCTTCCAACTACAGGGTCTAATTTACCCTAAGGAAATAAAGATGAGAGTCAGTTTTATACAAATTTCCAAATTGCAAATAGATTCTTGGATTCTTTATACAAATCAGAAGAAACAAAAGACCTCCTCTGCCAGCTTTGTCAAGTTTGTGCCATACTCCTCCAAGGTAGGCATCTTGTTACCCGAGGTGCCTCCACCTACACCAGCGCTGACAGTTTCTGTGTTTTCACCCACCATTCGAATAACCTAATCTTAACAGAATACAATGCATTATTTTCGGAACTGAAGAGAATGAAGGATTCGAATCTATTATAGAAAACCAGTCTGGCATTCTCACCTGCGTGCGAATGTTGCTTGGCTCTGCACCTAAATTTTCAAGAACACGTGCAGCTACACCCTCACCCTCACGAAGTAATCCCAAAAGCAAATGTTCAGAGCCAATGTAGTTGTGGCCTGCAGTATGAACATATAGCTTGAAATGAGGAAGCAAAAGAAAGTAGTTTTAGAAGCCAATAAAAATAGAATAATTCAACCACCATCAGAAACATTTTTGAATTCATAGTCCTACCTAGTTGACGGGCTTCCTCCAAAGAAAGTTCCAATACACGCTTGGCACGTGGAGTAAACGGTATTTCAACAGCAACAAATCCACTTCCTCTGCCAATGATCTTCTCAACTTCAACCCGAGCATCTTTTAGGTTGATTCCCATAGACTTCAGAACCTTAGCCGCAATTCCAGTTCCTTCACCAATGAGACCCAGTAGAATCTGCTCCGTTCCAACAAAATTATGGCCAAGACGTCTTGCCTCCTCCTGAGCAAGCATTATAACTTTGATTGCTTTCTCCGTGAAGCGCTCAAACATAGCCCTAACTACACCCCGACTTCCTGTCCCTTTACGGACAGAAAGCGCCGCCCTTATATTGGAAAAGAAATCATGTTTAGAAGAACCAATCACATCCAAAGCATTACTTCCTCGCAAGCCTGAGAAACTTCCTATTCTTAAACAAGGTGTAGGAAGGGCGGTCATCATCCTTGGACTACTCTTTTTTACCTTCCCAGATCCTTGAGACCGAACATTTCTTGAAGCAAGGGCAGGAATATTACTCGACTGAATCAGTGTGCCAACCATGATTCTAATCAACAATCTACATTTCAACATAGATAACGTTAAGACTAAACCACAGTCCCATATAATACAAACACCTCATCAAGCAAACTGTAGGCATCAGTAGACATTCACAACCATAGTGACTTACAAAGACATTCACTCAGCTAAATCAAGAACATACCAGGAAGAAACCAAAATACCATATAGCCATCAAGTGCCTATTTGTTTGGTTGAGGATCATTGAAACCGAAAGGAAAAAAGAAAATGAATCTAGACAAGTTTTAAGTTATGATTCATGGACATATTTTTGAGATCAAAACTCAAGCTCCCTTCTTCCCCATAACAAAGATTGTTTTCCTTCCTTCCATTCCACACCCATAGGCTTCAAAACTGATGAATCTCCTTCCACTTCATCAGTTCATCTAGACTCACAAAAAAGCAATGCTCTTAAACGAGAATAATTCATTGAGTTCTTATCCAAATGATACTATTTGAATCCCCTCTCTCCTTCTGTTTCCACAATATTCAACCAAACGGACACCAAGTGCGTCTTACAACATGGAAATTAGGATTAAATACAAATACGAGCCGTCCGAACCTTCACTTGCACAAGAAATTTCAAGCATCTTCGATTTTGTGAAAGCGAGCTAATCTTATCCAACCACAGGCCGCAATCAATCAAAACTAAATGAATTTCCAAATTCAGGTGAATTACTTAACAAAGCCGATTTTCTTCGAATCGAAGAACAATTATTCAGAAATCCTAATGAATCTAGCAGAAATACTATCATAAATTCATTAAAAAAAACGCGTAGGAGAAATTCAATTACCAGGGAAGAAGGAACTCGGAAAGTCGGCAATGTTTAATCGGCTGAAATGGAAGCCGAGAAATTGATAAGCTTGATGGATAAAAAAGCTTCGGATAATACGGGGAATCAGATGAAGCTCGAATGGAGAGAGGGGGAGAAGAGAAAGGGTGGTTAGAGGAACTCGTGCGTGTAATGTCTGATTTACCCTCCAGAGTTTGAGTTTTTTTCTTGTGTGTAGATGGCTGTTTTGGTCTTTTCATCTAAATCAGTGCTCCTTGTCTCCTACTTCGTTCTTCGTTCCTTTTCCAGTTGTGGGAGTCGTGGGTGGTCACTGGTTTGTGTTCGCGGCAGCTCGCCCATTCGATCTACTCTCAGATATGCTGCCTTTCCTTTCGATCTCCTCTTTGTCTGCCTTCCACTGCCTTTCTTCGTCGTGCCCTCTGGTGAGTTTCTACCCATCCTCCCCCTCCTGATTTAAGCATTACTTTCAATGTTGAATTGCGTTATCTATCCTCCTTTCTTTGAATTAGTCCAAAACGAAACCCTAGATTTCGGATTTATGTTGTTCAATTGAAGTTGCATGTGACTTTGAATCCATCTCTTTCCTCTACTTGATCGAAATTGGTTTATATGAGGAGCATTGTGAACGTGTGCAGGCATACTTTAAAGTTGATATCGGATATATACGAATTCTTAATTCTCAAATTTGATTTGAGGGTTATTCTTTTAGAATTAGGGTTTTGATTTAGGGTTAATTGGGTTAGGTATTCGGGCTAGGATTTAGGCTTGAATTTGTGTGGTTAGGGTTTAGGCCTAAAATACTCTCTTCTTTGGCTTTGGTATTTTTGGAAGTGGAGGAAGCTTGATAGGATCTAATGTTTATGCTTCACCACTCTGGTTAAAGCTCCACCCCAATATGTAGCATGGAGTGTAGACTAAAAATTGTGCTAGTTGATGCACACAGCCCAACATATACTTCGTCCAGAAGTACTGCTGAACTCAATGAATTCTTGTCTAATTGCATTGTTTTTTTGTGTCTAGATGAACCGATGAAGTGCAAGGAGATTCATCAGTTTTGAAGCCCATGGGTGTGGAATGGAGGGAATGATGTGCCTGGGTCTAGGCTGGGATTCTCAAACAAGCAAATATAGCAAACCAAGGCAAATTGATAACGTTGTGGCTCCTAACATACCCTGTGAGCTCCTTGCCATGGTTAGGAGAGCGATGCTTGATGCTCAAGCTCTTATGGAAAAGAAACATGCAGCAGGCAATGTGGAAGACATTCTTCCAATGGTGTCGCCGGATATTTGTATTGTTCAGCTCTACACCGCACATGGTCAACTTCGTTTCCATCAGGTATGTCATTAAACTGACCTTAGTTTGAGTCAATGCAAAAGTATTGGCAGTCATTTCATTTTTTGGGTAATTGATGGTCATTTGTAATGGAGAAAATAAGTGCAATCTTGAAGATCAATGGGTAGTGTAATGCTTAGATTTGGCGTAATATTTTGTTATCTAAGATTGTATGATTTAAACCACAGAAGACCTGTTTTTTGTGTGAAACGGTAAAATAGTAAAATTGCTCAATTTGTGGATTGAATTTCTATGTATTTAGGTGTGGAGATCTCTGGATTCTCCTTTTTGTATAAGCTCCTGGATTCTTTAGTTTCATCAAAACTGTCATGTAGATATATAATGGTATAAGAGTGCTGTAAGATTCCAGTCTTCCACAACATTTGTCACCCGAAAATCTTGTGTATTTAGCGTCCCTTGGTACAGAAAGTTGATGTAATGAGTAAAAGTAGGAGTATGTGTTGGTTCAATATTGCAAAGATAAAAATAATTGATATGTCTGGTAAATCTTTCTGAAATACAGGATCGTGATATGTCTGGTAAATCTAGGTTCAAAAATTTGAGTGGGATTTGTTCTTTAGCTTCAAAGGTGAAGACACCCACAGCACCTTTACCAGCCAGCTCCATGATGCCCACCGTGACAAAGGCATCCGAACCTTCATGGACAACGAAGGCCTCAGCAGTGGAGGCAAAATCGTGCCAAAA
This sequence comes from Persicaria maculosa, assembly GCA_963922045.1. Taxonomy (NCBI): domain Eukaryota; kingdom Viridiplantae; phylum Streptophyta; class Magnoliopsida; order Caryophyllales; family Polygonaceae; genus Persicaria; species Persicaria maculosa. The sequence goes on from OY998256.1 coordinate 12,993,398, forward strand.
CTCATCGAAGCAATCCATGACTCTGCTGCAGGTGTCGCCATCATCTCCAAAAAGTATGCTGGCTCCCGGTGGTGCCTAGAGGAACTTGCTAGACTCTTTGATTGTCGGAAGCTCATTATTCCTGTTTTTTACCGGGTCAACCCATCTCATGTTCAGAGGCAGAATGGTTCGTTTGGTGATGCTTTTCAAGTCCTGATCTGGGACAACAGTGAAAGGTGGAGGCAGGCACTGGAGATGGTGGTTATGTTTTAGACACTGACAGGTAGATATTTAACTTAGTAGAACTGTATGAAATATTACCAAATCTCTTATGGTTACTTTCGAACTATTTAGTTATCATACTTTAAGGAGGAAGGAACCCACCAAAGAGTTTCGTAGTCTCTGCGAGGAAATTGTGTCCTTCACCCGGATGCTGCCTTTAGCACTTGAAGTCTTTGGTTCAGTCTTGCAGTCTTTTGTGACTAGCATAGTAAAAAAAAATGGAGGCTTAAGTACTCAACATTGTATATGAGTTCCACATTATTCCAGTTTTTCTTACCTTGCTACTTTGTAAAACAGTTAGTTTCATATTATGGTAGAAAATTTTGGATTTTGATGATTGGCCTTCCTTGTATGTTTGCTACATTATGTGAATCTTGGTTGACTTGCTTTTGCCCATTAATTAGTGATATCAGAACCTATAAAGGAAGCTGTGGATGATAAAAGCAAAGAACATAACCTCGCCTATGCTCATATACTTTACAAAGCAGTATTTGCTTGACTTGATAAAACAGCTATATTATACTATACTGTGATGAACATTAGACAGATATATTGAGTTCAAATCGACCAGACAGATATACTGAGTTCAAATCAACCAGACAGATATACTAAGTTCAAATCAACTAACAATGTCTTGTTGAATTTCTATCTAAATCCATTGTCATTCCGTGTAAACCAAGCACCATAAACCTCAACCTCAGGTGTTCCACATCCTCCTTTCACACACTTGCCGAGAAGGATACACGCCAAAGCGGGGGCAACGACGAAGAGAATAATGATGACTGCCATCGTCTGAAAAAACCCATGGTCGTTGATCATCTTGTTCACGGTCTCCAGCAAACTGTTGGAGGCGTTGATCGTGTCACTTGGATTCAGAACGTCGTGAGCAACTGGTGCACCCTCGTATCCTATGGCACCCTCGTATACCATTCCCGAGGGATCTTCCTGGCCTATTTCAAAACAAAACAAATTAATCAATATTGTTAGAAATAGAGATAATTATATATCGAAAGGTTGAGAAACTTACCAATGGATGGGCCCTGCGCCCCTATAGAAGTCGAGGAGGTAGGATGGCTGGGAGGGAAGGGAACTGTTTCAAAACAAAAGTGAAACAAGTTAATCAAAATTGTTACAAGTTAAATAGAGATAAATATGTACGTATAGAAGGATCGAAAAACTCACCAACGGACGGGTCCTGGGAGCCCATAGAAGTCGGAGGGCTAGGAACTGTTTCAAAACAAAAGTGAAACAAGGTAATCAAAATTGTTACAAGTTAAATAGAGATAACTATGTACGTATAGAAGGATCGAAAAACTCACCAACGGACGGGTCCTGGGAGCCCATAGAAGTCAAGGTAGGAGGGCTGGGAGGGAAGGGAACTGTTTCAAAACGAAAGTGAAACAAGTTAATCAAAATTGTTACAACAGAGATAACTATGTACGTATAGAAGGATCGAAAAACTCACAAATGGACGGGTCCTGGGAGCCCATATAAGTCAAGGTAGTGGAGCTAGGATTGAAGGGAGCTTCAGACATGAAGCAAGTGAGGCACACAACAATGATCACAATCATGAGCATGGTAGCCATGGTATCAATCTACAACGTTTTAGCAATTTATGACTAAAGGTTAATAATAATAATAATAATAATAATAATAATAATAATAATAATAATAATAATAATAATCTCTGTAACGTTTTAGCAATTTATGACTAACTTGAGCGATTCTGTCATTTATTTTATCAACCTTAACTACAAGATCTCTCTAACTCTCACTAACGAGAATCCCTACTCCATTCCTTTTCCTATCGCTTCCCGAATACCATAACTTCCAACCATCAATATTACTCTAGCATTGTCCCCTATCTGCCTCGTCTCCTGGACATATGCAATCTCTATTTTAAGTTCCTTGAGGATTTTAACCAGCTCGATCAATAGATTTACCCGCTAGCGTACCCATGTTCCAAGAACCCAACCTCAAATTGAAGGCCCTCCTCTTTATCCTCACACCGTATCCAGTTCTGATCTCCAACATTCATCCCAAAGGATACAGACTCACAATCGAACGACACAAACTAAAAACACTAACGCACACAACAAGGTAGGAAAAACAAATCACCATATAGTAGCCTAGCGCTAGCATAGCATTACTGTAAACAAATCATCTAGCTACAACGACGTGCGCGGAAGTAAAACAGGACACATTTGAATTGCTCCAAAATGCCAAGTTCTATAATGACTCCATTATCACCTCATATTCGAAAACTTCATCTACTTATAACGTTTCTTCTTCGGCTCACATTGTGGTGTCAAAATGAGGAGAGAATTGAGAATTGATCATGTCCCCCTAATAGCTTTTTGGCTCCTACATCAGCCAAGGATTTTTACCAATTCAAACCATGATTTCGAGCTCAACAACAACAACAACAAAAAACATCATTTCCAACTCAAAACACACATGTCTCCAAAGTAGAAGCCAAATTTCGATAATGTGAGGTTGGAAATTGCAACTACCTAAACCGCAAATCAACCGAATACAGTTTTTCTATACAAACAAACAAACAAACAAACAGCTAATTGAATTGAAAGCAAATCAAAGTACTAACCAAGCCTTACGCTCGTTCTTCGGTGTACTCACGGCCGGTCTCTAGCTCTTTCTCAAGGCCTTCTCTTTCGTGATCCGACGACTAACTCTTTCTCAACGCCGGTCTCTAGCTTCTTCGCTTGATGGAGCTGCAAGGATATTAAAAGCTTCCATTATAGTGTACTCACGGCGGTCAAAACTCAAAATAGTTGTTGGAAAATCATCATTAACATGCTATAAATGTAAATGATTCTCTTTAAAAAAAAACTACTATAAATAGAGTTGTCAAAACTCGACCCGACCCGATTCGAACGTCCGAAAAACTTTGGGTAAAGACCTGAAAATTATTATCCGAGATTTTTCTAGATCCGAACGCGAAAAATCGGTATTTTTCTAGATCAGTTGGGTTTCAACTGACCCAACTCGTTAAAACAAAACTTTGACATCTTCTAATAGGTATAAGGCTCAAAAAGAACAACTTATTAACCACGTATTTAACTTTGAAAGACGGTCAAAAACTACTCTCTGTTAGTTAAAACCTGACGTTTTTACTGTTCACACACGTTTTTTTAGGTGTTAAAAAATATACATAAAATATTAACTTTTTAATAATGTTTTTATATAACTTCATTCTTATTACTATTAAGTATGAATTTACAAAAACAAATGTAAAAAAGTTAATATTTTATATAGTTTTTATCATTATAAAAAAACGCACATGGAGATAAATTATAAATTTTAATTAGGAAGCACTGTATTATAATTTAGGGTAAACTGCAGGAAACCACCCTTTAAATATGCCACATTGCCCTAAACCACCCCTTATATATAAATTTGCAGAAAACCACCCATTAAATACTAACCGTTAACAAAAAGCCACCTGTTTTCACTATTCCGTCAAGTAAATGTTAAGTAGTTGATAAAATTATGTTAGATTACCATTATACCCCTCTATCTTTATTATTATTTCTCCCTAAAAATAGTTTTTTTTTAACAAAACCTTTTATTGTATTTTTTTAACTAATTTTTGGAAAAAATGTTTAAATTTTTGGGTGAAATTTTATTTTTAGTAATTTCGTGTACTAAATTAATTAATTGTAGAAAAAATATTAGAAGATTTTTAATTAAAAGACCTTGTTTAATTATTATTTTTACAGAATAAGGCACAATTTTTTATTTATTATTTAGGATTCAAAAATAAATGAAAAATGTATATTTTTTTCTTTTTGAAAGATAACTCAAAAATGTAAATAGAATATAATTTTTTTTCTAAATATTTTCTGAAAATTAAATAATTAAACGCGGTGGGTGGTGGGCGGAGATGGAGCTTCGTCGTCATCACCGAGCGTCTCTTCTCAGGCGATGGTGGTGGGCGGAGGTGGAGCTTTGTCCTTCGCCTCCTGCACCCCCCCCCCCCCCTTCTTCTTCCCCCAACTGCCTCGGCCTCCTCCTTCTTCCTCAGCCTGCAACTGTCTCTCCAGATCCAGATCCAGATCCAAGGTCGTCTCCAATCCAAGATCGCTTCCAAACGTGGCCCAGATCCAGAGCTAGATCGAAGAAGAAGTGATCTCTCTTCCTCCTTGATCGAAGGTCTCCTCTTGCCTAGTGATTTCTCCGGCCTTCGGCGTCCCGATCTATCTTCCTCCTTGATTTGAGACGGTGGCTCGACCTCCCAGCGATTTCTCTTCCTCCTTGATCGAAGGTCTCCTCCTGCATAGCGATTTCTCCGGCCTTCGGCGTCTCGACCTCTCTTTCTCCTTGATTTGAGACGGCGGCTCGACCTCCTAGCGATTTATCTTCCTCCTTGATTTAAGGCTGCCATTTCTTCTCCTTTTTAAGCTTAACTAATACATAAAAAAATTTATTAATTTTTTTTAACGGAAAGTCTAGGGGTGAAATAGTAACTTCAAGCATTTTAACGGAAAATAAACAGAGTTGAGGTAGTGGGTGGCTTTTTGTTAACAATTTGTATTTAATGGGTGGTTTTGTGCAATTTCAGATATAAGGGGTGGTTTAGAGCAATGTGACATATTTAAGGGGTGGTTTTCTGCAGTTTACCCTATAATTTATAACTTATAAATGTACTCCTATTAAAACAAGTAGGGGGTAAAAAGGGAAAATAAGAACATTTGATGTCACACAAGTACATTTCAAGTACTTCGTATCAGACAAGGGAGTAGTTACATTAGTACAGTATCTTCTCTATATATTAAAAATGGGACTTCCCTTAGGAACAGTGACTTTTCAGCCAGATGTCAACCTCTTGTTGGATGAAAAGATTTTATGTGGGCTTTTATCTGCTTGGGCTTTTTTAACTGGAGTTGGCCCAGGCCCATTTTAGCTGCAAAAATCTTTGTCTGGCAACCGACCTCACCCATCCCATGTATTCGTCTTTGGCCTACCGTCTTCGATTTGCCGTTTCTACTCCAGCCGGTATGACCACCTTTTCCCAGCCTTTCGATGTCGTCGACGGTCGGTGGCTCTCATTTCGACGGTAGGTGGCTCAAAATTACAAAATTGCCGTTTCTTTTTTTCATTCTTTACCTCTCTCTTTCTCAACCCTAACCTGCGCCGGGTATCTGGGGGAGGCGGAAATTCGTCGTTCGTAGCCCTCCATGGCTCCCAACATATGCCTCTCCGGCACGGCGGCAGGGCCATCTTCGGCCTCTAGCTCAAGGATTAGGATCAACAGGAAGGAAAAGAGGCTGTCGATTTCCAACGCCTTGTCCATCGCCGCCACCCGCATCCTCAAAGGCCATCCGACCTCCCTCAATAATGTCGTCTAGAACAAGCGCCCTGGCGCTGATTATGAATCCTCCTCCAATTTCCATTGTAGCCTCTTCCTCTTCCTCCCTTGGCTTCCGGTTCCGGTCCTCAGTGTCCGACGCGTTTCAGATTCGGCGCTGCTCCGGAAGAACATAGGTTTGACAGCAATGGAAAAAACTCTGGTTCATCTCCAAGGTTTGACAGCTATTGGTTTAATTATTGGTTTTGCGTTTCGGATTGGGGATTTCGGTTGTCTGTTTCTAATTTATTTGTTTCTTGGATTCTCTGCCAATTCATTTTTCCATTTCCAATTTCAGGCCTCGCTGCAGGTTCAGCGGTGTTTGCATTCTTCAATTCAGTATCTAAATGTGGAAGAAGAAAAATTGAGCTAAAAATGATTGAATTAGTATATTAAGATATCATTTGATATCGATTTTAATGATATATCAAACCCTAGATATCGATATTGAGGGTTTTCTTCAAACTCATCCATTCAAACCAGGTTCAAACACATTTAGATACTGAATTGAAGAAAATCCCCTGCCACTCTTGATTGAAATCGCTTATATTGGATTTGTTGGTCTAATTTATTGAATTGCTCATCAATTGATCAAACCCATTTATTTATTTCTAGGTTTGGATAGGTTGTGGAATGTAGGGTTTTCTAGCTTAGCTAAGCCAAGACCTCAGAAAACTACTGGTAAAGTATTTTTAGAAACGCCAGAGCAGACTGACTTAGTATATTGAAAGGGAAAGGGTTTTGTGCAAGCTTTTGGGTGATCAAACTATGACTCAAGTGGATCATCATTGCATTAGTTTATTTTTATGTAAATGATTTTCATTCTCATTCCATTTGATCTTTGAGATACCAATTCTTCTTTAGATACATTTGAGCTTATATATTATACATCTAACCCATCAGACAATTCTTATTTATGTATTACTCTCTTTCCCTTTTGCTTGTTTAATTTATGGACCCCGTAGTACACTTGTTTTCATAAAGCCTTCAGTTTTATATATCTGTCATGGCAAATCCTGAAATGATCTATATGCATTTTAGGCATCTATATGAATTCTTTCAGCAGCCAGAATGTCCTCGAATAAATGGTCCTTACATCTTTTTCTTGTGGAATAGTTCTTGCAATCACGGGGGCATGACTAATGGGGATTCTCGATGATTTAGATCAATGAAATCCTTATGAATACCGTAAGGGCATGATCAATTGCTATAGAATGCATCTCGCCCATGATTTCACTGGAACTATTGCTGCTGCCGGTTACGCTACTTATGGTTTGTTTCCATATTCCTTCTCTTTGTTCAAGCGGGTGTCTTATCAAAGTTCCGTTCTTCCGATTCCAGTTATTAGGTTTTTAAATTTTTCATTTGTTCAATAAAATTAAATTGAACATCCCAAGCTGTACGAATCTCCTGTTTGTTGTTTCTTCATTGTTCTAAGAGGTTTATTAAGATTTTGTGATCCTTCTAACCTATATTATGCTGTTTATTTGTCTTACGTTAAGCTACTTCTTCCTGCGCATTTATATTATTGTTTATTCACATTTTGCAGCATATACATCAGCATAAGTGGATCAGAAGACAAAGACATTTCGAGCCACAGCAAATTATGATGCTGCTGATGATAATGCATCAACTATTGAGATAGGTTTGCACATTGTGCATTTAAATAATTTGTTTAGACTTTTGTGGCTTACAACAAAAGGTCTTAAGGAAAGTTCTTTATTTCCATGTACCTAAGTAGCTTCAGATTTCAGTCACTCTTTCTGCATTAACTAGCTAAGTGTAAGAGGTAAAATGAAACTGAATATATATTATAATTTACAGTTGCTAAAGATAATTTAAAGAGCTTATTATGATTTACATTTGCTAATAAAACATTTTAAACTCATGCACTAAATGAAACCAATTTCCTTGGTTAATATATTCAGTTTTAGTAGATTATAAGATTATTTGCTTGATTCACTTGCATCTTTTATGTACTACAACCAATTTCAGTTTTAGTAGATTACAAGATTATTTGCTTGATTCACTTGCATCTTCCAGATATGGAGCTGGAGATGCAAAGTTTGGGTATTTTTAGAATTCTAAATCTGTCTGAAACTTTAATCCACTCAGAAGTCAGAATCGAAAACAAGCATTTACTCCGCGTGCTTCACGCGGTCGACCAACTAGTACCAAAAAAGTGGGAGTTTGCTGTTTGCGCGCTTATCCCTTTTTATCTCTGGCTCTTCATGAAATTACACAAGCCCTAAGTTATTTCTTAGTAAGAAATTATATCGATATCATGTGATTGTTCTTATTTTTGTAAAAAGTGAAAAAAGATATATTTATATGGAATTATTTAAAAATAAAGTTGGTAATTTAAGGAGATACGCATAATTTTTACAAACTTTTTTTTTTATTATATATCTTGAATTGGTAAATAAAGAGCGGCCATTCCGGGGTTCGAACCGGGGACCTATGACTATTATCCACCAGTCCTTTCCGGTGAGCCATTCCGGAATGGTTATATATCATGTAGATGCAAGTGTCATAATGTAGGACATATCTCTTATTTATTTATAATTATTAGTTTATTTTTCACATTATAATTCAGATTATTTATTTTTCATAATTTTAATATTTTTTTTATAGATAATAAATTTAATTTTAAAAAAATCAAACTTAAATATTAGTTATTAAGATAATATATACGGATACGGTTTTTCTATTCTATGTCCCAAATATAAAAGAATAAGAACCTTAATCGGAAAAGATTCCCTATTAAATAAAGAATCGACTCTAGAAAAGGTGTAGATTGAAATGGAAGCAAGATTGATCAGAGAGAGGAAAAAAATTATGTATTGGAGAAAACTCAACTAAATTACATTAAGGTATTCAACCCCTTATGAACTAACAACCTCTAACAACCAAAATGAAAGAGAAAGAATCTGAGCCATACATGTGTACTCAGTTTTAGCTAATTACACATCCTTGTTTCGACTACTTGCATTCTATACCCTTTTACACTCCCTTTCAAGATGGTGTGTGGAAATTGAGAACATTCAGCTTGGATAGAAATCGCTCCAGGGTATCAACCGAAGTGAGCTTGGTGAACATCTACAAGCTGCTATTTGGTAGGAACATAAACAGTGATAATGGTTCTGTCGTGCACCATGTCCTGAATGAAGTGACAATCCACTTCAATATGTTTCGTTCTCTCATGGAAAATGACATTCTGAGCAATATGTAAGCCGCTTGATTGTCACAAAGCAACTGAGCTGGAGATGACTAAGGACACTGAAGATCACGCAGCAAATATCTCAACCATTTCAACTATGTGCAAGCCAAAGCCATGGCTCTATATTAAGCTTCAGTTGAAGAACGAGACACTACTTGTTGTTTCTTGGCTTTCCATGAGATCAAAGAACCTCCCAACAAAGCACAAAAGCTAGAGGTTGATCTCCTAGTGAAAGGACAACTTGCCCAATTTGATTCACTAAACGTTCTCGGCTTCAAATTAGATTCAGAAGAAAGCAAAATGCCTTGACTAGAAGCACTCTTAAGATACATGAGCACCCTAATTTCAGCCTTCATGTGAGCATCAGTAGGCTTAGGGATGAATTGGCTTAATAGATGAACAATAAAGCTAAGATCTGGACGAGTAATGGTGAGGTAAATCAACTTGCCTACCAGTCTCCTATAATCATTAGGCTTAGCAAGAGACACTCCAACATTTGTGGAAAGTTTGACATTAGGATCTAAATGTAATTTTAGAGGCTTACACTCCAGTGATGTCTCTAAAGTAGCCATGTTTTTATGCACATTTTAGTTTCATATTCTATACACTTTGCATATTTCGGGTTGGGAATATGTCGAATTTATGTAGCATATGCTTATTTGTCAGAAATGGAGATCTACATAAGTTTTTGTTTAATATTGCAGAATATGGAGCCATTTCGGGAGAAAACCAAGAAGCAAAGACGGGAGCTCAAATCTACTCGATATCGACAAGCTTTGGTCGATATCGACAAACCATGTCTAGGCACACCGCTGATCGAGAAGCACATGTCGAGAAGCCAAGAAACAACGTTGCCCGACTCCAGCACTGTCCTCGATATCGAGTTGGTTACTCGATATCGACAACGCCCTGAAGATCATGCCCGGAGTCGAGGAAAGCCTGATCGAGGATGCCGAGGAGCATTACCCAACCTGACCAGAGAAGCCGAAGACGAAGACAGGCCGGGCACACTTCCTCGATATCGAGAACTTTCCTCGATATCAACAAGCCCATACGCACACTCCCCGAGCCATGTCGAAGACAAGCTGCTCGACAACACCAGGCCAAGCCATGATCCACACTGTTACTCGAGATAGAGTAAGATACTCGAGATCGAGGAACCCTGAGAGCCATGTCCTAGCACATCGAGGACCAGCTACCCGAGATGCCGAGCCACTGAAGTCGACGACACCATTTTACTCGAGATCCAGAAAACTCCTCGAGATCGAGGAAACCTTCCAGAAGACGCGTAACGCGTTTTGAGCTGTCCTACTCGGATTGGGATTCCTTGGAGCCGAAGATTGCCGAGTCTATCCGATTCTATCAACATCTATCTATGGAGAGAAGACCTATCAACACATGGAAGACTTACCTACTATAGATATAATTTCCCTTTATAGATTTAATTCCTTAATTGCATTTATTTATCATTAAAGCTTTTAGATATAGATTTAGATAAAGATAGAGATATTCTATCCTTGAATAGCAAGGAGTAGAAGGCTATAAATAAAGCCCATGGGGCTGATTTTAGGGGGAATTCAATTCAGAAGCTAGAGAAGTAGTTCACAGAGAAGTTTAGGAGTTCGAAGGTTTTAGGGTTTTGGCGTTCAACGAGAGTTGGATTGCCGGGATTGTAAAGGATTTGAATTTAGTTTAATGCAAGTTATTTCCTTTCAATCAATGTCTGAGATTGCGATGAGGCGCGAGTAGTCCACCCACTTCTAGGGTTGGGGCGAGCCCGACGATAGCCATGCGTGTTTGAGGTAAAGATCCGACTTTTATCATGTTTTGAGCATCTACTACTTGTTATGTGTTTATTACCCATCTAATGGAGGTCCATGTTAACAACTTGGATTGTAAACATAAAATCGGTAGATACAATTAGGGTTTCTTGAAAGAGTTGTCTAATTGTTGGAAAAGGCGAAAGCTTAGTCCTTTGATGCAAGTTACATGATTATCTGTTTTATCCTTGCCTTATGCATGCTTGGTTATCGTTGTCGCAAACCCCAATCTTGGAAGTCTTTTACATAAAGTTTATTTCGAGAATCCCAAAGCATTTGTTTTTACTTTCTTTCGTTTTAGTTTTTGCTTTCCTCGATATCGAATAGCACTCCTCGATATCGAGTTACTGATCCTCGATTCCAGAATCGATGTAGCTTCTGTGTGCAGAAACTCGACCAAGCCAACTCGACGTAGACGACTCTACTCGATCTCGATTGAACCCTAGTCGAGATCGACAACCTGTGGTCGACTTCTGTCCGTGAGATTTCACCGCTGCCTAGGATCCGCTGACACGCTTCCTCGTGGATCGATCCTGACTTCCCACTACTGCATCGGGAGGAAGTCTTGTAATTATTTGCAAGGGACGGAATCTGGTTTGCTTACTTTAGTTATATTTTATATTTGCATTCTCGATTTCCTCCTATCAACAAATTGGCGCCGTTGCCGGGGAAGCTATCATTCGCGCCTTAGGTAGTTAAATCTCACGTCTACTCTGAGTTACTTTACAGGTGTATGCGCCGTTCTGGTCAACCACCTGAGTTTGACGGCTTAGACGATCCGGAACGCCTCTTACACATCCAAGCTAAGCTAAAAAGAGCCATGGCGGCCGCAGAAACACAGGAACAACTGATACAGAGGCTTACAAGGGAACTTGCCACTAAAGATGCTGCTATCGCCACTGAGAAAGCAGCCAGGGAACAAGCAGAAGCTGAGCTTGCCCAATACCCAACCACTGCAGAGGATTATGGTCACCCAACTCTCGTCGTGCCTGAATCGGCGATTCTAATCCCTGAAAACTCTTTTGAAATTCGCACTCAATTCCTTATAGAGCTTAAAAATAATGCTTTTTATGGCAAATTTAATGAGTGTCCTCTTGAACATATTACCAATTTTTCTGACATGTGTCGTACTCTTGCTGAAGGTACAACTTTGGAATATGTCAAGATGAAGGCTTTCCGTTGGTCTCTCGCTGGACCTGCACTGAAGTGGCTCGAAGGGCTAAAACCAAAATCTCTCACAACATGGGCCCAAGTAGAGCAAGAGTTTCTGAACAAATTCTTCCCTCCTGCCAAGACAGCACTCCTCCGCCAGAAGATTACAGCTTTCAAACAAAAGTCGACCAACGTTGATCGGTCAATGGTTAACCGTTGATCGGTTAATGGTTAACCGTTGACCAGTCAACGGTCACAGTTGACCATTGACCATTAATACTCAATAAGGGAAGGTGCATCCTCACCTATTTTTTTTAGAGGAGAGTTATTACCTAATTAGATTTTCCAAAGGTATATTTAGCAAAATCACCCTAAAAAAATTGCTAAATTTTTGAAGATTTATTATATAAAATCATACAAATAAACTTATCCCCCCTTATACTTATAATTTTAGAAGCAATGTCTTCACAAAAAATTAAGCCACGTGTCCAATACCGAGCAAAATTAAAAGGATCCAAATCATCTGTCCCCAGTTCTTGTCCCCTCTCCTTGTCCCTCCTCACATATTTCTCTTTTTTTATCTGTTTTTGTTTTTGTTTTTTGTTTTTAATTTAATTTTATTTTATTTTTAAATACACATTTGTGAGAGGGGGACGGGGGAGGGGACAAAGAGGGGGGACAGAGGATTTGATTCCAAATTAAAAACCAAAATCTTCGCCCCTCTCACCTCCACGTTCTATCCAACTGCCTCCCAGTCCCAATTATCTTCTTCCTCACAAGGGTTTATATTGCTTGAGGCGGGCGCAATCGATCGGCGTCGGAAGGAGGAAGACTGGGGCGGCGGCGTAGTCGACGACAGCGGGAGGCGGCACTCTCTCTTAATTGCACGGGTAATCTCTCTTTCTCTTTTCGGTTACTGTCGAGGAAGGGTTTCGGGAGGCTGGCTTATGACGATGGTGCAAACGAGGACTACTCTAACGGTTGTGGTGATTCGGGGGCGACGCCGAAATAATGTCAGGCCCGGCCCTGAGCAAGTGCAAGGTGGGCGACGACACTGGGCCTCCGATTTTACGGGGCTTCATTTTACAAATTTTGGTATATATTAAAATATTTTGTAAATAAAACATTGAGTTGGCTTGGTGGTCAGTCCAGTGCAGCGCGGCACGCCTACCATCTTGAAGTCAGCGGTTCGAATCCCTACTTACGTATTTTGCCTCCCTTTTTTTTCTATCAGTTGAGACTTTAGGCAGCGGGGGATTATCTTTATTTATACGGAGTACTACTGTAATTAATTACGAGGCCTTCCCACCAAAAAAAAAAATTCATTACGAGGTCTCATTAACTTTCATCAGAGAATTTATACTACTGTAATTAATTACGAGGCCTTCCCACAAAAAAAAAATCATTATGAGGCCTCATTAACTTTCATCAAGTCAAAGTGTATTAAATTATTAATCCAACACACGTATCTTTTTGGTTTTAGTTTATAACTAGTGTATAAATTTTTTAATATACATTTTATATGTTATTTTCTAAAAAAATCTCATTTTAAAATTAGTTTTCTATAATATATATCTATATACTCACAATGATATTATTATTGTTATTATTATTATTACTTAGTGATTTAAAATATCTATATTTATGTATGATGCTTTAAATGAGATTAAAAAAAATTCTTAAAGATTTATAAGATACATTTATTTTATAGATTTTTATGATTTTTTATATTAAAATTTATTTATACTTTACAATATTAATTTTGTTATTTTATTTTAGATTTTAGTTTTAAAAAATCGCGTCAAGACGTGAGAATTGTACTAGTTTTTCTTAAATATCAACAAAAATAATCAATTTTTTTTAACATACTCCTCCTTAAGATATAATTTTTTTTAAAAAATACATATATATTTTATAATCAATGAAATTATGAACCGGGCCTCCAAAATTGATTGGACGGCCCTGCCATGTTTCTGTCCGAAATAAATCTAACCTGCAATCGACACATTGGCCACCATTGAATTGGTAATCCCACTACCTTTATTCGTTCTCCCCTACAGATCTAATGTCTAATACTCATGTTCTTTCAAAGATTTTGGTTTCAATTACTTAATTTATTTGATTAATATTCAATTTCTCAGTTCTAGGGTTTTAACCAATGCTCAGATTGTTCGATCGACTAGTCACTCTTCCTTTCTTCTTCTCCTAATGATCAAATTGTTCGGCCAATAAGATTGCTCGATTAGTTTTTCAGTGGTCGCTCAAGCTTTGATTCAAAACATAGATTGTCTATATATAATTTAATGTTCGTGAATTTTTGGTCAGTAGACCGTGGTTGAATGAATATGTTTGTGTTTGTCTTCTATTGGACATATTGTTCTTGCTAGATTCAATGTTCTTATTTATATATTTTTTTTATATCTTGCACCATTCATTTCAATCTTGATTCTTTACGCGCTTTGGTTTCAGTTTGGATCTTCATTTGATTTATATCTGGGCGGAGATTAAAGGGAGTAGCGATGGGATCGTCAATTCGAAGGGGGTTCAAATTTTGGAGAGCTGAGTTTGAGCGAGGAGGTGTTGGCAACTCTTGAGAAGACCCTGGCTAACTTACTTGTGACCCATTGTCCAGATGATTTTTTTGGTTCAATATTTAGTTGGAATTTAGGTATTAGCCTATTAGGTAATCAGAGCAATGTGAATGGCAAAGTTGTGAAATGTGGAGTTTGAGAGAGATAAATGGGGAAAACTAATTGTTCAATGTTGTAATATGTGATTGTTTGAGCTTTATAGAAAATAGTGTTGTAATTGTTAAGTCTTTGCCATCAATTTTAAATGAGGTTATTTTGCAGGGCCAATGAATGTATTTTTTTTAAGCTGAAGAGGGTTTTTGTTGATTGAGTTTAATAGCTTATGTTTTTAGTTTCAGATATATATTATACAGATACTCACACAAAGAATACATTAAGTGTTTAGTGATTTTAGTATTTGCCATCAAATTGTGGAATGCAAGCTCATTTTCAGGCATCTGTTGTCGTCTCATCTGGTTCGTTTTTTCAATCTCCTCACTTTTTCCTCCCTTCCTCTCTCTCATTCATCCAGTCATCAGAAAGATTGGATTCATTATCCGCAAGAAACGAATGTGAAGCTTAGATTAATTCAGCCTTATGTTCGTACGACTACTCGCCAACTTAGTGTGTTGAATAAATTCTCCATTCAGGTTACAGGCGAAACAGTCAGGTATTCCTCAACCTCTTTCTTTGTTGGTTTTGATTTTCGTCATTGTTCCTTCAAAATTGGATTTAGATCCTCTCCTAAGCAAAATTGCCTAATATTTTAATCTCCGCCCTTTAAATAAACAAACGGTCAAGATTTGCTCTCTCTAATTTAATTAACCTAAAAATTATCCTTCAATAATTCAATGGGAATCTGCCTTCCTCTAAATCTCTAATGGCTTCCGTCAATAACTTCAAGGAATATAGACCAAGCCAAAACCATGAATCTCTTCATGTCAGTCATCTATATCGATGATGGAAATTACAAAGAACCCTCTTCTTCACTAGTCATGCCATCCTCTATTCCTCTTCAATCTCTCCCCCATTCATGACATTCTCTCGACCTTTGAAACTGTTTTAAGTATCATACTCAACTCATTAATTATATAATACTCTGATGTGATGATCAATCAAACTTCTCTGTTCAATTTCTATCACTACACATATTTAATTTGTTAATTAGGGGTTTGAATTTTGTGAAATTGATTCAATTTTGAATTTCTCCAATTGCCAGCAACTTCAGAATAGTTCAGATTAATTGATAAGTAAATTAATTAACCTTATCCCAAAACCCCTTTCCTCTTTCTCTATTCGACTGTTTTTCTTATGTATTGTCAATTTTTGCTTCGAGGCGCTACGACTAGATTCAAAATCAAGCAGTAAAGAATCGGAATGGAAATTTAACCTAGTTAGAAAATGATTTTGCAATACAGGGATGAATTAAGTCCTGATTTTATTGAACAACAACGTTGTGAATTTGGTCATGGGGGAGTGTGGGACTCATCTCACAAACACAACTCACGTTTCAATTAATTAACCATATGATAATTTTTCAAAGGTCGACTTTTTGGTTGGAACTTGCAGAATCAAATGCCAAATTAATTAATTAACTCATCAGAATGGAGTAAAGAAGGAGGAAGAAGACGACTGGAAGTGGGTTAGAGGAAGTTTTGAGATAAGATCAGTCAATTTATTAGGAACTTATTAGGACACCACTCATTAGGAGAGGATCTGAATCCTTCAAAATTGGGGCTTGGCATGGGTTTTATTGCTTGGATTGATGTGCAACTTAACAAATTCAGTGTTTTTGCCGACTTTGTGACTTTGATGGTTTTGGATTCGTACTGGTTTTGGTTATATAAAAACTTCGTTCATATCACATTTGTCTTAAAAGTCCTGTAAAATCACTTTGTGAATTCCGTGTTATCCTTTTGGATTCAGTTTCATAACTGCTACCAATTTAGTTTATCTGTTAAGGTTGGTTGATCTGTAGTAACAAGTACTTCCAGCAATCAATGAAAGAGAGGGAAGAAATGATAGAAGATCTAAAGGCTAGGTACTTCATCATTTACATCATTCTTGTGTGCTGTTGTTAATAGTTTGTAGGCTGAGACACTTTAATTGGGGACTCTGAGATGGTTAAATGGCTAAATAGCCTAACTGTATAAGGGGACACTTTAATTGGGGACTCTGAGATGGTTAAATGGCTAAATAGCCTAACTGTATAAGAAAGTAGACGACCGAGCAACTATTCAAACAATTTGATGAGGTGTTGAGTGAAACTGAAGCTACTGGCAAGAAGGTATGTTCAATGTTTGTGAATAGCTACTCTGATCATCCTTTCTAATTCCATAATCTTTCTTTTCTTCATTTTTTTTCATAGGTTTCCACCAATATCAAACAAATGATTTTTACAACAAAAGAGACTTTCAATGTTGGGAAGCAAAGTCTTCATCATCATCCTCAAAGATTACGGATTTTATAAAGACGGGTTATGAAATCTTCAAGGATGAACTGGTTGGCAAGCCAAATAGAAGGAAACCGCTAAAGTACCCATCAGCATGAGACATAAGTGATAGGACTGAAATTGTTGTTGTAACTCTTCACCAGTCTAGATGGACTCAAATGTGGGAGGAGTTCAAAGAAAAGGTAATCTGCAAATGTTATTGTTGCTGCATTTTTCGTTCTTGATCACTCATCATATTGGTCTTTTTCTAGGCGCAAGGTCACCCAGTTTTCAAGCGCATAGATAAGATAGGCAAACCAATACGTGATGGAAAAAAGCCAAGAGGTATACACAAGCAAGTATTAAATGCACTGATAATCTGAATCAGTTCATTACTCAATTTTTAGTATTTATCTTAGTTTGCAGAGGATCTGCAAGAAAGATGGGAAACCAGTGATAATCCCTTGGTTCACAAAATCCAAGAGTGAGTAGATATTTGCAACTATTTTATAATCATCATTTACAATTTTTTTCTCCATTTGTTGAGTCGTACGTAAATTTCTATTTGTTTCATATATTGACAGTTTGAATGAGAAAGTCTTTGGTGAAACCGATTCTGCACTCTCATTTAGAGAAATACGCAATCGCGATCCATAAGTTTCAGTTCATGGATTTCACACGTTGCATTATTTGAGCAAAATCTGATTAAGGGCAAAATGAAGCACTCTTTGAGTCTATGTTATCACTTTTACAATAGTTATTGGGTTAGGATACATAGCATCTCCATGTTATTGTTGTTTATTTGTTGTTGTCTATTACTTTTTTTTTAACTTTTTTTTATTCTCTGTATTTTGCCTATTTCTGTTAGTGCATATGTTTCGATTTCAAATCGAGTATGATCAACACGATATTTTAAATTGAGTATGTGCTCAATCGAGGACATACGTTCGCTTCATCAATGCTCTTTTTTACCTCCTTGAGATTCAATACAGCTTAAACATTCATCATTTGTCAACCTCTCTGATTTTCGTATCGTGTTGAGTTCGAAAAAAAATTCAACTAATAGATTTTAGAAATTTTTGCATTTTGCAGCATGTTGAGGCACTTGAGATTCTACTTCAAGGTCTTTGTGGAGTCGATAAAGAGAGATTACGGATACATGAATCATGCCTAAGAAGTAGCCCTAACCTAGGTAATGATTGTTCTTCTAATATAGTTAAAACACTTTGATCTTTATAAATTGCTAATCAATTGTCTGTATACAGTTAGCTGCTTAGGGATCAGATGTTTAATTGTTTCTTGAAATCTTGCTCTTCTAGGTCAGGTATCTTCAGAGGTTCACCTTATTTGCGATCTTGAGCAACCTGAACCCAGTTGGTAAAATCAATTTTTTTTCACCTAGCTATTTACTATGTCCGATGTTCGTTTATAGTTGTTTCGCCTGTAACTCCGTTATATTCCTCAAGAGAAGCACTAAGGGTCTCAAATGATCGAGCCAATGCTTAAGCGGAACTCCAATCTATTTAGAAAAGGGTATAGATATAGAGGATGACTAAACATGAGGGGCAACAAGGCATATGGATTCAATGACTAAACACGATAATTCTAGAAGCACAAGCAAAAATTTGTGCAACTTTGGTGTGTTGCAAGGAAACAGGGTTCAATACCATCAAGTCTGCAAGGATTAAAAAAAATACAACTCCATTAAAGGAAAATCGGTGAGTGAACTCTATGCTAAGAGTATGACAGCAAGCAAATACCTATGCTCAGGTAATGGAACAACTGGTGCGGAATGTAAGGACTCTGCAACCTTAATTGACGGTAAAAACAAGTGTTGTTTCTGTTGAAGTTGTTGGCTGCAAAGGGGTGACAGATGGCGAGGCCTCAAAAGTTGGCTCGAGCTGGATAGACTCAAAGCATAGGAGGGAGATGAAACCAAAAATCAGGGAGTATGTTTAGCAAGAGCTTATGGCAACTGATGGTGAGAACGAGGACAAGTTTAGGCTGGATATGCGAACAAAAGAGGTAGGGGCTGGTGTTTCTGGTGGTACTCCGTCCCCACAAGGAGATGTATGTAGGAAGGTGTTGCAAGATGGCTCAGCAAAGAACTATAAACAAAGTAGCAAGGCGGCTATGGTGGCACGAAATGCAATTCTTGCGATGCAAGAAGATGATGAGGATGAATTTCCTCGTGGTTTGCCTGCCGGTGGGGGGGACGGTGAACAACACAGAGCAACGCGGGTGTGCATGGTAAATGAAGCATTGAGAAAGCGTGCAAGTTGAAGACGAAAATGATCTTATTGTAGGATACTTTAGATCGTATCTTACTTGGTTTCTTAGAGGTTGTCATACGTTACTATTTTGTTCTTTTGTATATCCCGTTTGGTTGCAATTCATGGTCAATTGACATGAAATTGGGTGGTGGAGCTAGGACTAAGCAGTCTATGCATAAGCTTGAGTGGGTGACGTAGTTTTGTGAATTGTTTAATGGCCATGTGTGGTCTTCTAATTATTTCCTTTGGTTAGACCCTTACTTGGTCTAGCTACCTTTGTAACTCCATTATATTCCTCAAGAAAAGAGTGAAAGCGGTTGATCTACTATTCTTTGTCAAATTCGAAAAATTGATTGTCTCGATAAATGACTTCATCGTGACAACTGAAGATTTCGAACAATGACATAGTGAGGTGAATGAGCAAAATGATATATATGTTAGTAGAAAATTGATATGCATTGAGTATTTTGTGTGGTGTGTCAAACTCGATTGAAAATATTCTCAAAATAAGTCCGAACATGGTTCGGGAAAAGAACTAGT
Source organism: Persicaria maculosa (assembly GCA_963922045.1). Lineage (NCBI taxonomy): Eukaryota > Viridiplantae > Streptophyta > Magnoliopsida > Caryophyllales > Polygonaceae > Persicaria > Persicaria maculosa. The sequence continues at coordinate 13,013,033 of OY998256.1, forward strand.
TGGAAAACTAATTTAAATATCTCAACATAGCAAATTCGGCGGTCCACGCCGTCGTCCTCTGCCCTCTCTCATCTTCAACACCTCTCTACTGTCCGCTCCCCTTTCTTCGGAATCGACTGATCTGCCAAAACCATAGAACAATGGCGTATACTCTGTCTGGGATTAAGGCTTCTTCAAATCCGTTCCGTTCGCGATTTCAGAGTGTTCACTTGCTCCTTGGCGTAACAATTCCGTTTCCAGTACTATTTCTTGTTTCTTTCTACCTGGCTCCACGTGTTAGGGTTTGATTTTCGTTCGATTGGGTTTCAATTTGATTCTGATTGATCTCGCTATTGTTGGCTTGTCTTTGGATAATTTGGTTTTGAGAGTGTTTTCACTTTTCAGTTTGATAACGTCAATAATATGATAGTTTGAATTAGTCTGTCACTTCCTATTTTTGTGTAATTAGTTCCTTGATTTGTGTAATGGGGTGTACCCACTTTCCTGGTGTATAGGGTGGTTGGGATACTATCTGTAATATATATATTGTATCTTTGTTTAATGAAGTGCACACACAATCAATATTCATCAGCACATCTCCTTGGTTTTATGGTATCGGAGCTTTGATTTTTTTTCACTCCCACCATTCCTTTCAATGGCTCATACTGATCCTCCTGGTCCCGGCACCGGAAACAACATTTTATCCGCTGCCAATATGACCTCTTCAACCCTCAATTTCCAAATTCCCTCGATCAGCATTAAGCTCGATCGTGAAAATTATTCACTTTGGCGCACCACAATTATATCCGCCTTAGAAACATTTGATCTTGAAGCTTTTATTCTAGATCCCACACCACCTCCATCATTTCTTGGTGCTAACCTTGATGAGCCAAACCCTGCATATGCTCAGTGGAAAAAGCGAGATCGTTTTGTCTTGCTTTGGATCAAGTCCACTTTATCAGAGAGAGCCCTTGCTCTCGTTGCTAGATCTACCTCCTCCCACATGGCTTGGGAAACTATTGCAAAGACTTATCAAGCTCAGACCAGAGCCCGAAGAATGACAATGAAGCAACAACTTCAGTCCCTCACAAAGGGATCCTCCACGATGAGTGAGTACATAGAGCGCAAGCGCTCGATTGCGGATTCTTTAGCGGAGAATCTCCACCCTATCTCCGATGAAGACTTGATGAGCCATATCTTGACTGGCCTTGAGGCATCTTATGGCCCCTTCACTGCTGCCTTTATGATGAAAACCGATGATCTATCGGTTGATAATCTCGCCGGCCTTCTCCTCCAAGAGGAGGATCGGTTGGAACAGGAGCATATCCGTACTAGTACTCTTGTTCAGCCCCCATCCGGTGCTTCTCCCAACTCGGCTCAGGCTCCTTCCGTCAACACCGCTCAGACCTCTGGCCCTCCGAATCGGCCCTCTGGTGGCCAGAATAGCGGTGCCAACACCTCCTCGGGGCATCGTCCCCAGGATTCTCAACGCCGTAGACGGGTACAATGTCAGTTGTGCGGCAAGCCTGGCCATGAGGCCATCGATTGCTGGCAGCGCTCAAACCTTACCGATTTCCCAGCTCGGCGCCCTAATCCTCGTGACTCCAAGCAGGCCCATATTGCTAGCTACAACAGCCCCTCGACATTGTCGATCCCGCTTGGTATTTTGACACCGGTGCCACAGATCATGCCTCTCCGGATCTTCGCAAGCTAGCCATCTCAGATGAGTATTCCGGGGACGATAAACTTCAAGTTGGGAACGGTAACCATTTGTCAATTTCTCATATCGGTTCATGTTCTTTACCTGCTAATCTAAATTTGTCAAATGTGCTTATTGTTCCAAAATTAACTAAACACCTTCTTAGTGTGTCCAAATTGACTCGTGATAATGATGTCTTTATGGAGTTTTGGCCTAACAATTGGTGTGTTAAGACATTTCAGGGCAAAATCCTTCTAAGAGGGGGCGTTGATCATGGCCTTTACACATTATTTCCCTCCACAAATAAACCAGGCACTTCCATGGCTCTCACGGGTGTTCGCACTACACTGCATGGGTGGCACCGTCGGCTTGCGCATCCGCACGAATCCATCTTGAGGCGTTTGATTTCACAATTCCAGCTTCCTATTAGTTCAAATAAATTTCCCGATGTGTGTGATTCTTGTCAACTCGGGAAAAGTCATCGTTTTAATCTTCCCACTTCGCATTTGTCTTCCGCTAAACCTTTTGAGTTGGTGTACTCTGATGTTTGGGGACCTTCTCCCGCCTTTTCCTTGAATGGCCACTGTTATTTTGTTTTGTTTATGGATGATTGCACTAAGTTTGTTTGGATTTATTTCTTATCTCATAAATCTCAGGTATTCAACATCTTTGTTCAATTCCGCACTATGATCAAAACCCAGTTTGAGTGTGACATCAAATGTCTTCAAACCGATTGGGGTGGAGAATATCGAAATGTCTCTACCTTTCTTGCGGCTTGTGGCATCACCCATCGCATTTCTTGTCCGTATACTCAAGAGCAAAATGGTGCCGTTGAACGTCGAAATCGAATTATAGTGGAAAAAGGTTTGACCCTCTTAGCGCAATCATCTCTTCCAAACAAATTTTGGGAACATGCTTTTAAAACGGCCACTTATTTACACAATAGGACTATCTCTCCTATGCTTCAATATGCCTCTCCGTATGAAAGGTTATATCACAAAATGCCGGATTATGGCTTCCTAAAATCATTTGGTTGTCTTTGTTTTCCTTTTCTACGTCCATATAACGCTCATAAGATGGATTTTCGGAGTCTTCCATGTATTTTCATTGGCTATAGTGCTAGTCATAAAGGCTATTTATGTCTTCATAAGCCTACTTCTCGTATTTATATTTCTCGCCACGTGGTTTTTAATGAAGATGTTTTTCCATATGCAACCGAGCCACCTATGCATAAGTGTCCACCTACCAAGCCGTCTATGCAGTTGAGCTCTCCTAGTCTCCTTGAGCACGCAGCAGCCACCCAACCTTCTACTCCACCTACTACGCCTCCTCTTGAGCCCAACTCCCCACACCTTCCATCTCCACATTACCTCCAACACACTCACAGCTCTCGTGCAAAAATTTCCAACCAAGATGGTGTACCCAAATACTATAGACCTGCTGAACATAATCAACATTCCATGGCCACACGTGCAAGTACCAACTCTCTTAAGCCTAAAATTTTTACCTCCAATTTAGCTCCCGAACCCTCCATTGAACCCCACACCTTTGCCCAAGCCATTAAGCACAAATGTTGGCAAATTGCGATGCAAAAAGAATATGACGCGTTAATGAGAAATAACACTTGGTCACTTGTTCCTCGTCCTTGTAATACTAATCTTGTTGGTTGCAAGTGGATTTTCAGGATTAAGCGTTGTTCGGATGGCTCCATTGAGCGCTACAAAGCTCGTTTAGTTGCTAAAGGATTTAGCCAAGAGGAGGGAGTTGATTTTTTTGACACCTTCAGCCCGGTCATTAAACCCACCACAATTCGGTTAGTGATCTCCCTTGCTCTTTCCAATGGCTGGGTCATCCGCCAACTCGACATCAATAACGCTTTCTTAAATGGGGATTTATTGGAGGAAGTTTATATGGAGCAACCGCGAGGCTTTGTTGACACCACTCGTCCATCGCATGTGTGTCGGCTTCACAAGGCCCTTTATGGACTCAAACAGGCGCCTCGCGCCTGGTTTAATAAGCTCAAGCATTATCTAGTCACCCATGGGTTCCGTGCATGTCAATCTGACACATCCTTATTTGTCCACCATTCTCCTAATGCTACAATATATATACTTGTGTATGTGGACGAGGTCATCATTACAGGTTCTAATCGGGCTCTCATTCAACGGGTCATTACGGACTTGAACTCCACGTTTGCACTTAAGGACCTTGGTGACCTTAATTATTTTCTTGGGTTGCAAATTACACGGACGTCATCAGGCATGATGATCCTATCTCAATCCAAGTACATTATGGACATCTTGGCTCGTTGCAAGATGGTTGAGTCAAAGCCTATATCCACTCCAGCAGATGTCTCTACCCGGTTAATCAAGGATGGTGAGTCATTTTCGGACCCGACTTTATACCGTCAAATTGTCGGCTCTCTCCAATATGCCACCATCACTCGTCCAGACATCGCCTATGCCGTCAATCGTGTTTGCCAATATATGCATGCCCCTACCACTCTTCACTGGCAAGCGGTTAAACGGATCTTACGCTACTTAAACGGTACGTTATCTCATGGTCTTCATTTCAAGCCAACGGCTGCATCTTTTCTTCTCGCCTTCTCGGATGCTGGATGGATTTCCGACATGGATGATTGTCGCTCACAATATGGTTTTGCCATATTTCATGGGTCAAATTTGATAAGTTGGACCTCTCGGAAGCAGAAGGTCGTGGCTCGATCAAGTACCGAGGCCGAGTATCGTGCTTTGGCATATACCGCTGCTGAATTATCATGGATCAAGCTCCTTCTTCATGATCTTCGAACCCCGCTTGCTCAGCCCCCTACTCTACTGTGTGATAATGTTGGCGCCACTTTCATGAGCAAGAACCCGGTCCTCAGCTCTCGATCAAAGCACATTCACCTTGATGTTCACTTTGTGCGGGAGCAAGTTGAGAAAGGTGATCTCAGAATTAGTCATGTCTCATCTCTAGATCAGCTCGCGGACATATTCACGAAGCCTTTGAGCAAGGAAAGAGTTGCCGCCATACGTACCAAGCTCCAAGTGCGACCTGCCCTTGGTCTTGCCGGGGGGTGATAACGTCAATAATATGATAGTTTGAATTAGTCTTTCACTTCCTATTTTTGTGTAATTAGTTCCTTGATTTGTGTAATGGGGTGTACCCACTTTCCTGGTGTATAGGGTGGTTGGGATACTATCTGTAATATATATATTGTATCTTTGTTTAATGAAGTGCACACACAATCAATATTCATCAGCACATCTCCTTGGTTTTACAGTTCTTCTTCTATTTTGATTGCCTTTAAAGTTTTCAATAATTGGGGATTTTGTGGCTTTTGGCAGTTGATGGCTATTAGAAAGGCAGATTGCTTCAATAGTGATATCGATCAGACCCTATAAAGGAAGCTGTGGATCTTCAATGGAGGCTGAAGAAACTCAAAACGTAATTTATTTATTAAAAAAAAGCTAATGAAAACAACAATCATAACATAAGAAAAAAATTCGAATCAAAAAAGAAGAAACCACACCACGGTGGCAACCCCAAACAAACTCCACCACCACCGAAGCAACAACAGCACGCCACCGCTACCGTCATTGAACCAATTAGGATTAGGGTTTGGATTCCTCCCATATAGAAATTGAACCCCCTGTATATCGTCGTCGGCGAGGTTCAACTTCCTCATCTTCGGCACTAACGGGTGCATTACAGCGGACTCATCGGGCGAGTGGTCGAGCCCGAGAAGGTGGCCGATCGCGTGCAACAAAGCCGTCTCGAGGTCCACCGCAGTTGGCGGACCCAGCTGAGTGATGTCCCCCCCTTGGAGGACCCAAGTATCCTTATCGTCAAGGCTTAAATGGCCGTCGGGGGGCGCGGTTGCTCGCATTATCTCCGCTCCGGGTCCGTCAAAGGGCGCGAGCCCATCACCGGCATCGCCCTTGTAGAATCCAATCTTGATGTCCGCCATGTCGTAGTCTTCCGTCTCTACGAAGGTTATCGGTATGACGTTCGCCCATTTCGCGAAGGCGGTTGTGAACACCACCTTCACTTCGTAAGTCATCATGCCCTTGTTCTGTGGCTCGAAGGCGTACGCTAGGGCCCTCGTGTTCCGCGGCCACTGTGGCCGCCCCTATTACAATTTTAATATATTTAATTAAAACATGTCGTTTACTATTCAGATTATAATGACTATCAAGTAAATTGGTAACGGAGAACATGCCGGGAAGAAAGCGTAGTGGGCAACGGAGTCATGGTTGGCCATGGTATTAGCACCATTGATAATGTCAGCGACGCCGCATCGCGGTGTCATGATCCGGTGGAGTGTCTCATCAGTGAGGATGCCGGTGGCTTCGATGTGTAGATTCTGCTGGTAGAGCGTGACGGCGTTCTCAAGGGGATCGTCGTAGAAATCGGAAAAGTTTGCGGGATGGGATGGGTCGATGTAGCCGAAGCGTTGGAAGTAGCGCTTGAGCTTGGAGAGCCCAGAGACGGTTTGGCCAGCCTGGCTGCCGGACAAGTTTTGGAAGACGTCCCAGGCGTTGGGGGTTGTGGCGGCGTTCGGTGCCCCTTTTGAGCCATCGATCAAATAGCCGGAGGAGCGTAATGATCCAATTGCAACATATAACAACAAGAGTTGGATTAATGATTTGGCGCTCATCTTAGTTTTTGGGATCAATGAAATTGAATTTGAGATCGTGAATGAACAATAATGAATTGATTTGTATATCTACAACACTAGGCAAGAACAATGTATTTTTGGCATTTATCTTTAAGTATATATTATGGCTAATGATCGATATAAAAAGAAGGTTAACCTGTCCAAATTGTGGTATCATGTATTTTTCCCTTAATTTTTGAACCGCGTTATTAATGGAAGTTCAGATCTTGCAAGATAGATCTAATCTATCTTGCAATGTCATGTATTAAATTTTTTTATTAGGAAAGATTCTCCGTAAAAAATATAAATCCTTAAGAATAATATTTTTTTATATTTGTTATAATAACTATTTTATATATTTGTTTATTATAATATTATCGTTTTTTTCTGGTCTATTTTGCAATGTCATGTATTAAAAATTTTGATTAGGAAAGATTCTACATGTCAACATGTGAATGAGACCAAAGTGTTCCACATCGGAAAGTTGAACATATCAAGTCCTAGTATATGAGTCGGTGGACTACTCCTTCTATTGCCAATTGGTTTTAGAATGGAACCCCACTCGGCTTGTGTGCTAGGCTAATAGCGCATGAGCGCCTCGGTGGGCTACTCCTTCTATTGCCAATTGGTTTTAGAATGGAACCCCACTCGGCTTGTGTGCTAAGCTACTAGCGCATGTGCGCCTGTTCACACGACCTCCAGTCATCGGTCCGAGTCGGATTTTGATACTACCAAAACCAAACACAAAAAAGGGGTAAAAGCAAAAAACCCTTGTGAGGAGCCCCGCTGCTTCCGGCAGGGACTGTGATCACCTCCGACAGGGACTTGGGAGGAGCCCTGCTCCTTCCGTTGAGTACGACCATGTTTCCGTCAGAGTCTACATCCATGACAGTGACCACGTTTCCGTTGAGTAGACTCTGACGGAAACCCTTGGGATATGTACAATACAGTTGACAGTCATTTCATGAGCTTAGAGAAAAGATAAAAGTGAAAAAACGCTTGGGAATTTGGGATGGACTAACCAGCACAAAGAGTCTCACATGAAGTAAGACACAAGAAGCAGAACTCTAGCAAAAGCTATATCAATGCATTGTTGCAGTTAAACCCTTGTGTAAATAATCTGATTACGCAATAGTTTAGTCAAGTGATTTGTTATAACACCTAGATGACCAATCACCAAACAAGCTATAGAATGATAGAATTGACGTAAAGTCCTCCTTGAGGGTTTCATTCATTAGACAATCATATATATAGGTTACAAGAGATTGAGCCTTTTGACCCACTATACAATCTGTCATCTATGTAATCTATCAAACTCCCGCAGTCGAAAGTGGAGGGTCCCATACAGTGAGACTGGACCGAAAATCGAGGAACAACTGACGAGGTAAACCCTTTGTGGAGATATCAGCGTACTGATAGGAGGACGGGACAGGCAAAACATGAACATGTCCAAGAGCAACCTTGTCCCGAACGAAGTGTAGATCGAGCTCAATGTGCTTCATTCCCTAATGCTGGACTGGGTTGCTGGCCAGATAGACGGCGAAGACGTTGTCGGTGTAGACCAGGGTGGCCTTCTAGAGAGGGCAACGGAGCTCGAGAAGGAGATTGCACAACCAGGAGCACTCGGAAACAACGTTGGCGACGCCCCTGTACTCAGCCTCGGCGCTAGAGCAAGACACCACAGACTGACGCTTCGCTGACCATGACACAAGAGTATCGTTGAGGAAGATACAGTAGCCAGACGTAGAGCGACGTGTGTCAGGACAACCACCCCATTCTGCATCAGTGTAAGCGACTAGGTTATGCCGAGAGGAAGGGGAGATCGTGGTGCCCAACTCAAGGGTACCGCTAATGTATCGGATGATCCACTTCAAGGCCTGAAAGTGCAGCACCCTGGGCGCATGCATAAACAGGCAGATCTGCTGAAAGGCGTAACTGATGTCTGGTCGAGTAAACGTAAGATACTGCAACGCACCAGCGAGACTCCGGTACACCGTCGGATCATCAAACAGAGGACCAGAGTGAGCACTGAGCTTGTTGGAGGTATCCACAGGGGTGACGACTGGCTTGCAGTTGCTCATCTTGGCCCGAGCAACAATTTTGCCAGCATAATTACTCTGAGAGAAACAACCCAGACGCATGACACTGCACAGTGACTCCCAAGAAGTAAGACAACGGACCCAAATCTGACATGGTGAACTCGGTGCTCAACTGAGCAATAATAGATGTCCGAAGAGCATCAGAAGAGGCGGTGAGGATGATGTCGTCGACATATAGTAACAGAAAGGCCATGTCTGTGCCTCTGCGATAGATAAACAGAGACGTATCCGAGCGGCTGCCAACGAAGCCCAAGCGGAACAGATGAGACACAAAGCGCTGGAACCATGCCCGCGGAGCCTGTTTCAGACCATACAGAGAGCGCTTCTGAAGACATGGGTGCTTGGGACGATCAACATCAACGAACCCCGGCGGCTGAAACATGTAAACTGTCTCATGCAGATGGTCATGCAGAAAAGTGTTCTTGACATCCGGCTGGTGAATAGCCCAATGTCGCGATAACGCTAAGCTCAGCACCACTCAGATAGTGGCAGGCTTGACCACGGGGCTGAATGTCTCATCACAATCAATACGTGCCTGCTGAGATCGACCATTAACCACAAGACGAGCTTTGTAGCGTTCCAACGACCCATCAGAGCGGAACTTGTGGCAGAAGAGCCACATGCAGTGAATGACGTTCACCTCAGGAGGGCGAGGAACTAGAACCCAGGTACCATTCCTTGTGAGGCCCCTGTATTCATCGAGCATAGCCGCCTGTCGATTCGGGTCGATGAGGGCTGTTTTGTGGGAGGTGGGGATGGGGGAAAGGGCGGTCGGAGTGGGGGGTGGGGACTGTGTGGCGGGCGTAACATGTGGCTGCGGCCGCGGCAAGGGAGGGGAGGTAGGGGCCGCGACAGGGGGTTGTGCCGCGGGCGCAGCACCATGATGCGGTTGCGGCATCTGGCGATGCGGGATATGGGGGGTGTGAGGCTGAGGGTGGGTGGTGTTGGGGTGGTCGGAGGCAGACATAGAGACAATTTGTCTCGGTCTGAATACACCGGAGATGCTACGGGTGTGCGGTCTGGTGGTAGGGGGAGGAGGTGGTGGGGGCGGTGTAGGGGGAGAAGTAAAAGCACCGGTAGAGCTCTGGGGAAGGAGGAAATGTGGGAAGGGAGACTCTGACTCAGACTGGGAGACAGTGGGTGTGGGAGAGGAGGGAGAAGGGGAAGAGAAGGGAAAGCGAGGGGAAAGCGAGATTCATCAAAAGTGACATGATGTGACAGAATAAACTTATGGCTCTGAACATCGAGGCAAAGGTAACCGCGATGATCAGACGGGTAGCCTAGGAAGACACATGGAGTGGAGCGCGGGTGGAGCTTGTGTGGGGTGGTGGAGGACTGGTTGGGGAAGCACAAGCAGCCAAATGTACGAAGGTGATCATACCTAGGCAAGGTGCAATATTGGGCCTGAGTGGGCGAGCGATGGTGTAGGGTAGTAGATGTGAGAATGTTGAGGAGATAACATATGGTTGATAAGGCGTGAGGCCAATAGGTAAGGGGAATAGATGCATGAAATAAGAGAGAACGCGTCATGTTGGTTATGGTTCTAATGATTCGTTCAGCCTTGCCATTCTGCTGGAAAGTATAGGGGCAAGACAACCGATAAGAGATCCCATTTGTGGTGAAGAAAGAGTGAAGGTCTTTGTTATCAAATTCACGGTCATTGTCACATTGGAAGCATTTGATGGATGTGTGAAATTGTGTTTTGATGTAAGCATGAAATTTGACAAAGATAGGAAACACTTGAGACTTGAAATGCAACGGGAAAACCCATAAGAAATGACTGTAATCATCAAGAAACAAGAGGCATAAATAACAACATTCGGAGAAAACTCGCTACCCTGCATTTTCAAGAACAGCCCTTCTGCTTTATCTACATCCCCTTCTTTGCATAATTCATCAATCAGAGTAGCATAAGTTACTTGATCGGGTCCACAAGCACCATTGGCGTGCATCATTTTCATGTTCCTAAATAAACTCATAGCATCGTCCACTTTTTTCAAGTGAAAAAGACCTTTAAGCGGGGAATTTATAGTGACACAATTTGCTAATATTCCCCTACGCTTCATATCATTGTACACAAACATAGCTTCTTCCATCTTCCCAATTCTACAGAAACCATCCACCAAAGTGTTATATGTAACTCTGTCTGGGTGCTCGCCTCTTGATATCATTATTTCCAAAACCTCCATTGCTTTTCTACTTTTCCCTTCTTGCAAAGTGAATTTACCATAATCTTAAAAGTCACAACATCAAGATGAACATCATTATAATATATATCATTTCAACAAGGAGAGACTTAGCATCGTCTTCTAAACATGAGCGACACAACCCATCAATCAAACAACTGTACGAGACAACATTTGGAACAATTCTTGCCTTGTATTCTTCAGTATCAGATGTAGGCCACTCCACGCATCGACCATCAATTGTAACATACGATATTGTGCTTGGTTTACAATTATGTTTGGCAGTTCTCACCTTACCATGCACCATGTCTTGATGTAATTGAAGGGCTGTGGCAGTGCTCCCGGTCTTGCACAAACCATCGATTATAGTGTTGTAAGTAACTACATCAGGAGTGCAGCCCAACCGAATCAAAGCAAACCAAGAGCTTCAAACAATTTCCCCTCCAAACACAATCCTTTGACGAGTGAAGAAATAGTAATGATGTCCGGGCGATACCCATTCTTCAACACAAGGCCCAATGCATCACTCCCTAATCTCATTCTAGAATAGTTGTTGATCAAAATATTCAAGATGATTGGATCTGATCTCGACCCAAGAACACTTGATATATCTAATGTCTGGTAGAAAGAGATGGCAACCGATAAATGCTTGCACTTAACCAGAGCACCCAATAGTACATAAAAACCTGAAATTGGGGGTGAAGGTCTCATAGAAAGCATGTGGTGGAAAGAAGTAATGGGCATCACTGATGTCAATTTTGCCCGATTTGCAATCGATTTGAAGAAACCTGTCAAGTGCACTCCTTTTGCCATTAAGAGAGATAAACGAAGAGAGTCAAGAGAGTGGTTAGCCCATTCATAATCGGACGCACTTTGTCCCCCTTATGATGACAACTTGATTCCTTGTTTTGGGTTCGGAGATGGTTAGCCCATTCATTACTGTAAACTCTTTCATCATGAACAATATAGCAATGCTGTTTCGCATTCTTGCACAGTGGTTGATGTATTATTCTGTTTTCCATCCAGTTACTACAAATGACCATAGGGTCTTCAGTTTTTATCCTGATCATCGACCCTGCAATGGTTTTGAGGAAGCCCTTTCACGATACAGGGAGATACTTCCTTGCACTTAAAGGACATGCTTTGTGACCTTCAATTGACCAAGGATAGCGAAGGCTTCTGCCTGTCAGAGGTAAGGCTCGATAACACGACAAACATCGCTGCTGTGCTGTACATCCGAATGCCCAGAAGACCTACGACATCGATGGGAAGAGCGTCACCAGCTGGTTTGCGTTGGATTAATGATAAATCATAGTTTGTATGTATTAAACAAAGCTTAAATTAAATGAAAGGAAAGGTGAAACACAATACATACAAAGCTATCACTATGGGTCTCTCTAGAAAGAAATTCAGAGCAGAGTAGATGTCAAACTGAAAATATCATTGGCTAAGTTATCACTAAAGAGAGCAACAACAACAACAACTACAATTAAAGACATCATTGAGGATATATTCATCTTAAATCTCAGGCAAAGCCCTTTTTTTAGTTGCAACTCCAGCAAGTTTATTTCTTTTGATTTTTGGGACATCATCATCCAGGTGGGAATTCAGTTTCCTTCTCGAGCCTAACATTAGTTATCTGGATATCCTTGGAGACAGCTTTGCACATATCATATACCGTCAGCCCGAAAATTGTGACAGCAGTTAGAGCTTCCATCTCAACTCCAGTCTTTCCTGTCACCCTCGATTTGAACACTACTCAAACCCAAATCAACACTAACATGGGTCAAGCCAATGTTGTGGCAAAGTGGAATCAGGTTTCCAGTTTGTTTTGCCCCACTGATCCCAGCAATCTTCACCACATTTAACACGTCCTCTTTGGCTAATATCACTTTACAGCTTGCAATGGCAGTTCTCTTGGTGTCACCTTTGGGGGAGACATCCACCAATTGTGCCTCCCCTTTGGAGCCTACATGGATCAATCCTATGACGTCTTCACGCCCTGCATAAGGCATGATCTGGTTATCTTCACATGTTTGGTGGCTACTGCTTGAACCAGCAAGATCAGTTGGAGCTGGTGTGCCGAAAGGCCCGAAAATAATCTCCATTTCCTATCATCAAGAAAGAACAAAGGACCTCATCTGGCATAACATATACTTTCGTTTAGGTAAATTTTGAGTATCATCCACATTGACTGACCATCACTAGAAAAAATGTTGGATGCTCAAACAGCATTTACAGGCAGGCAAAATATGCAAAAGAAACAAACATGAAGAAAATAGCATAAAATCACCATTTCAATGCAGAAAGAAGAGCAACTTCAGTAAGTTACTTTGTTAAGCTAAGCAATGGTGGATTCAACATCATAGCTGCTCTTGCCACTGAAGAATTATCTAGACCGACAAAACACCCTCATCGAACTTCACAAGCTAAATACCTCCATTTGCAAATTTGAGAATAAGAAACTGCTGACTAGCTCATCGATTTCGAGCTCTCTCTATTCAAGAAAGTACCAACAGTTACAAGAACAGCATAAATTGCAGCTCTTTATAGTGAAAGGGAGCACGATTGAAAAGACCATGTATGAGAACAAATTATGTGAAAAAATTGAACCCACTTCTATGATTCGACAATTCGTCTTATTTAATATGCCTAACACACCACAGATTTGGTAAGCATGAAAAAACCATGTATGAGAACAAAATACCGGGAATGAAATTGAACTAGAATGAAAACCAATAACAAAGGAACGGAATACCTACTTGAGTGTCAGATGATTTGATCAGCAACTATGCTGGTCTGAGCAGAGCTATTCATGAATAGCAGTTGCTGATACTTGTATCTCCATCATCCGCTTGCTGATATTTGTACCTCCATCTTCCGCTTGCTCATCATTATAAGGAAATCGTATATCAAGTCACTACAGGCAATCGTATATCAAGTCACCCGCTTGCTCATCATTATAAGGACATCGTATATCAAGTCACTGCAGGCAAAACCATCAGCTTCTTTTTTCAAGGATTGATGAATCGGGGGTGACTGTGAAACGAGTGAATATGTTCCACACAGCGTTATCTGGATGAGCAAACACTGTCGAAAGGCATCGCGAGATGCATGATCCTTTTCGGGCGAACTGCAAGGGAGAGCTTAAAGAGTATGATGATATACAAGTATAGCTGTATAGGTTAATTGTGATTAGAAAATAAAACAAGCTCAGCTGTTACGTTTGTTACTTTTTGGCGGGAAAAACAGTTGCACAACTGTAACTTGTTCTACCAATCTGGTTTTCTTATTCTTTCTCTCAATCTGTGTGATCCTGTGTTTGATTCGTCAAAACTGAAAAAGAGGCAAGCACCTAGGTAAAAATATTTCGCCGTGTGCAGTATTTAGTTAGAGAATAAAAAGGGATATGATGTGCTGTGTTTTGAGCTTTGACTCCCCGAATTAAATATGGCTCCAAGTTGGAACCATATTTATTCATCTTTCTCATGCCTTCTAAGCATGAACAATATGTTGCTGGAGGACTGCATCTGCCAGGGTCACCGAGCAATGGTGAGGGACCATGTACAAGCGCCCATTGTGGCACTCGAAGACATTGATGAGGTTGCAGTTGCAACGCCCAGCATCCCTGTCAGCTCTACATTACCGCAGTTAGCCTATGCATCGGTCATTCAAGGTTTTATTCAATTGGTGAGATTGCAAAAGTCCCACATGAATTAAGACACAAGAAACATATGAGATGAAGGTACCACAGAATTTTAGCAAAATTCATATCAATGTGCAGATAAATCCATATGGATTAAGCCTCAAGATTTAAAACAAATTTTTGCAATAAAGTTTAGTGGATAATGATGCAGAATTTAGTTCCATTATCACTGTGACTAAGAACTAAGTATGACAATGCCACATGCCACTTGTCCCCGTCTCTCAAGATTTCGCAGCTGAGCAACAATAAAAAAAACGGGGGCAGCACACCAAGACAGGTAATACCCTGACAGAATTTTCAGTTCTCCACAAATCCACTCGTCTCCAAAATACGGAAACACTAGTGTCATAAAAATATGGAAGCATACAATGTTTCTTAATCCAAATCACATACGGAGTATTTTTTTTCTTGTATGAATTATGGAAAGGCGAATAGAAAAAGCTCATCAGATGAGACAACATTAAATAAGGAGGGAAAAAATATAATAGAAAGCAATCATGGAAGCTCGCCAAATGCATCAATCATGAGTAATGGCAATTACTATACGAAGAAAATGTCTTACCCTTTGAAGAGCTCTCCAGAAACTTGAACACATTTCACCTAGTCGGCATTGTGCCAGATGTGATTCATTGCTGAACTGAAAGTGATCTTTCCCTGACGATGTTGAAAAATTCCGCATTAATACTAACAAGAGCTCTAACAGCTGCATAGTAAGGCTTCCATCCATTAGCTGGTTTCCTGCTCTATGGTAAAGTCCTAGAACATCAAATAAAAATAAGTAAACCAAGCCAATCCACCACCAAACTCAGTGAACCTCAGACATTTATCAAGCTATACTAATGCTAGAAGTGAATAGGAGAAAGGCGTATTCAATTTAGCGCTAACTAAGCAACCAAGCAATTCGTTCTAGACTCGAAAAGGTAAAGAAACACATCTTCATAGAATTAAACATTATCCCATTGGCAACATACTAAAATTACATTCCTGACATGAATGCATCAGCTTGTTCAGAAAGGGATACTATGGGTTATATTACAAGAATTTTCACACTGCAACTACAAAATCATCAGCAGACATGAAAGGCTTAAGTATCTATTCAAGCTCAGACAACAAAAGAAACAAACAAACCACAATTCAGCACACCAGAATAACAATAACAATAGGACCTTAAATTGCAAGCAAATTCAACTAAATGATAAATGAAACCAATCCACGCCTTGTTATCAACACCACATTCCAAGCATTATCAACGTTCGTGGCTTTGCGCATCCTCATACATCTCTCCGGCGCTCCCTTTCGCTAACCACTCACTCATCGATTTCGAGCTCTCTCCACTCAAGACAGTACTGCCGTTACAAGAACAGCATAAATTGCAGCTAGGCCGCCGCCACTACCGCCGGCAGATTCCAAAGATCGGGACGGCGCAGAAGAAGAAGGTTAGTGGCTATTACGGAAGCCATGAACTCAAATTGGAAACGAAAGAAAAACCCTAGCGAAGAAAAGGTCAATCAACTGCAAAATTCGCAATCTTCAACCCTTCAAATGAAGTTTGATTTCAGTATGTCACTCCCAAATCCCCTGTTCCGTATCGAAATTCTCCGAAATCTAGAGCCCTGCAGAGAGAGGAAGAGGAAGTGACAGAGAAGGTTAGAGTGAAACACGGAAGAGGTTAATATGGTAGTTGCATAAAACGCCGTCGTTTGGTTGAATACATAGGTGATCGCAGTCTTCGCAGAGTTCATATATTAGGGCTTGTTTGGCTTCGCGTGGGAATTACAATAAAACAGAATGAGCTAAGAAAATGAACCATACTCATAAATCGTGGATCATAATGTCGATTGACAACTTGTTCTTTATCTATTAGCAAGATAACTTACCCAAAATTGCAATAAAGTCTTTTTATTTTTTAAAAATTATTTCTATCCAATTTTATTTCGGGAACAGTTTGACAAGGATAGTTGATTGGGGTGAAGGTGGATTGGGGTATGGCCACCGTGTAAAATTATAAATACATTAATTATTTAGTGTGTTTATTCATGATCCAAAAAAATAAAAAATTATAATTCTATTATTTAGTGTGTTTATTCATGAAAAATTATATTTTACAAATTAATATAATTATTATTCTTAAAAAACACTCTTTCAATTACTAAAAAAAACTTAAAATGTAATTTTTCATGTTAAAAGTATATAAATATATGTAATTGGACATGTAGAATATAATCATAATTTTTGAAATCTTAATTTTGTTTTATTTTTAATCATGAAGTGGTATATGATAGCTTTTTTTGATGTGTTTGACTACTGACTCATACATAGATTAATAACACTCCTGAGTCATGAATGACAAAGAAATAATTACATCGATCTCAAAGTGAACCACGGTTAGGAAAATGCGAATACGTGATACGATACGAGTGAATATTTGTCATAAGAGTTTTTTTTTTTAAGTTGTAAATCTGTAGAACTGTAAACGTAGTTACAAAAAGACAAGGCAATCGCCTTATCGCAAAATCGGGTGGCAAGGGCCAACTCGCAAACCCAAACCTACCCGGTGTGAACCCCCAAAAAAATTGCTCTAATATTGTTCTCAACTTTGTCATAAGAACATCAGTAGTGGTGAGGTTTATCAACCCTATAGCCCCATTTTATATCTTATAAGGCTTTCCTATGAATGTGGGATAAACCTCTCATGGAAGTGAAGGGGTTGGGCAAACCCCAACAGAGAGAAGCAGACCCATCTCATTCTCTTCACATATATGATGAATTTTTATTTTTTAATTAAAAATGGACCCCACAAAGCTTTGCTCCATTTCCTCCATTTTATGTAGCCCTTAAAATCAGTTTCACATTTCTCCATTTTCACACCTTTGCTCCATTTCCTGTGTAGAACCTATCTCCCAATCTCCCATTCCTTTTTTTTTTTTTTAATCTGTTTGTTCTTCAATTCATCTCTCCATTTGTCACCCAAAATTTTATTTCATTTATGGATCCTAATAATCCAAATTATAGAAATGCTACCCCATACACCCATAACAATCCAAACTCCCAAGAAAATCCAAACACCCCATCTATCCCAAATAATTTGCCTCTTGATCAGAATCTCTTTAATAATCCCCAAATTCAATCAATGTTGCAAATGTTTGCTGGTAATCAATATCAAAATTTTCAACAGTTCCCACAAAATTATGCCAACCATCCTATTTTCAACACAGGTCAATATCAACAGATATCAAAATAATCCAATTTTCCCCATGTCTCAACATTTTGGCCTACCGATCGAGCATTCTCCAGGTGAAGAAAGTAGCAGCAAAGTTCCAACAGGAGATTTAAGGCAAGCCCAACCGATCGCAGATACGGAGGAGCATGTTGTTGAATTGTTTCAAGATGAAGCTCTTGCAAAGTCATGTGGAATTAAAGGTTAAGTGGAATATACCGGAAGACGAAGCCCTCGTGGGTGCCAACTTGAATCCTGGAGGCAATGGTGAAAAAGGAACCAACCAAACGAAGGGTGATCTATGGAAAACCATAATGGCGTTATATGAAGAGGCACGAGTAGATAAACCAGACATCATTCGCAAAAGAACTATGAAATCTCTTACTGGTCGATGGGAAACAATAAACACATGTGTTTCTCGCTGGGTTGGTGTCTACTCGGAGGCTGAACGAAACAAAAAAAGTAGACAAAATGAAGAAGATGTTGAGTCTGTTGCCCATGAAAGTTATAGAAAATTGTATAATGGTGCTCCATTTACCTTGATGCATGCATGGAAGGAGATGAAGAAAAAGTCAAAGTGGCAAGCCGGGAGGATACAACTTTCTTCGGAGAGCGGAGGAAGCTCGAAAAGGTCTCAACCGGATACACCAAGCGATGAAGGTGGAAACTTTCATCCCGATGGCATTAAGAAGTTGAAAAGGAAAAGTAAAGAAGATGGTGCCTCTTATGTCTCTTCAAGTGCAAATCTTGATGCCTTCACGAAAGCCCTTTCAGAAATGAATACGGGTAATACCAGAAGAGATGAAACAACAGCGCAACTAATCCAATATCAAAGGGAGCGAGATGCCATCAAATTGAAGAAACAAGAGGAGGACAAGAGGCTCAAGTTGTTCACTATATTGCTAAGTAAAACATCTCTTAATGAAGAAAATGAGGAAATGCTTGATAAACTCAGACAAGAATTTAAACATATGTATAATTAATTATAGCTTTTGCATTGGCGAACAAGTTGCTGTCATAAACATCAGCAGTGTTCTTTGTTCTCTTACCTTCTCTAGCAGTATGGCAAGTTGTTGTCATAAATAAAATTCTAATTATAATATTGTATTGTTCAAGTTTGGTTGATCACTCGTGGAACCATTTCCATACATGAGTTTGAAATTAAAATTGATATGTCATTTACGTTTTTCATTTATATTCCATGTATTAGAATGATTTGGTTAATATTCCATGTATTTGAATTTACGTTTTCATTTATATTTAATGTCATTTACTTATATGTATTAAAATGTGACTTTGTCTATTTTTAATTTCATTCAATGAAATATTTAATAAGCATATTAATATTATTAATATTAAATTTTTTGTTAAGTATTAGGAGTATTAATATTAATTATATTAATGAGATATAGATGAGGGTGATGAGGTAACCTCATGGGTGTGGGAAAAAATGAGAAAATCTTAAAGGAATGGGTAGAGTTAGTGTAAAATGACGTGGAAGAAAAAGAAGATGAGGTGTTAAAATTTTGTGAAGAGAGAGTTAAAAAAAGGGGAATGGGTTAACCCACGAGTGCGGATGCTCTAAGAGTTGTAAGGTCCCTAAAACGCAATTGAGTATTTGAATGCCACCAAAAATGCAATTGAGTGAGAACCGGGCCGGATCAACACCACCAAAATTCATATCAATATGCAGATAAATCCATATGGATTAAGCCTTGAGATTTAAAACAAATTTTGGTAACAAAGATTAGTGGATAATGATGCAGAATTTAGTTAATTTATCATTGTGAATTTGTGACTAAGAAATAAGCATGACAATGCCATTGCCGTCTCTCAAGATATCGCAGGTGAGCTTAGAGTTTTGCACTTGAATTTATGGAGATTGAAGGTGAGGAACCAAGGGCTTTGCCTCAACATCCTCCGGCGATGCTTGCAGATTCCTCATCAAAGCCTACATTCGTTACTGATCAACTGTCCTCGGGGGGCATTGTGTTACTGATATGTTGGAGGACCAGGAGGAGAAAGCGGATACGAAACAGGAAACTCAGACAAAGAGCTTCAACCACAAATTTGAACAAGGAGCTCTTGGCCTGGAAGCTTGTCGTCGGTGATGTCTTCAGGGAACCTGACTTGTGTCAATCCGCCCCTCTCACGCTCACTGGTGGCTGCTTAGCCACTTATGGACCAATGCAGATACCCAGTAGAGACGAATCAAGTTCTGAATTCCGATAGAGGTCCCTGTGATGTGCACAGATGTTCTTCATGAATGCTTGTTCTCGGAGCTGCATTCTTTCCCTTTGCAAGCCTGTTTAACGAGCTCCTGTTCATACTCTCGCATTTGATACACTAATGTTTACAGTTTGAAGTGTTGATGTGCAATCGAATTCAAGGAGATTGAATGTGAGGAGCCAAATTGAAGCAAAAAATAAACATAACAAAAAAAGTAGAGGAAGGTCCTAAGCATGAAAAACCCAAAATATGTCCAGTACTATTTGATAGAAAGGTCATGAGCTTAGAGAAAAGATGAAAGTAAAAAAAAAAAACAATTGAAGATGAATGAAGACCACTATTTGATAGAAAAGAAGTTTAGAATGTAGGAAAAATTGCAGTAAATAAGTGATCGACTAACCAGCACAAAGAGTCTCACATGAAGTAAGACACAAGAAGCAGAACTCTAGCAAAAAGCTGTATCAATGCATTGTTGCAGTTAAACCCTAGATGACCAAGCACCAAACAAGCTCTTCGTAAAGAAGAAAACACCATCTCCATAAACAGAGAGATCTCTCCCATTGATGCATCTACCTCTCTTGCTGCTTCTTGCAAGAGTTTGAACCTGAAAACAAGTCATTACATGTACGTAACTTGTCCATTGCCACATAATGCTCTCCAGGAGATTGGGAGAAGTAAAAGATAAGCAATTGAAGAATGCAGAAAGCACATAACTAAAATCAAGAGCAAAGAGCAAACTCACATTGAGATTCAGTGCGTTTGTCTTTTGGGTTTCTATATGAAGCAAAATTGGGGAGAGAGTTTATCCAAGTTTGGCAATCTTCAACCATTTCGCTGTGTTTTGATAATATAGCCATTGTGTCCAAATCTGGAAAAATCTTGTTGGCGTGCATTTTCTGAAGAAGCTCTTCAATTCTTGTATCATTCTTCTCACGGGCAAAGCCACCGATCAGTGCATTATAAATTTTGATGTCTGGGGAACAATCCTTCGCTTCCATTTCAAGAAGCAAATCGTGTGCATTCTCAAGCAAACCTGCTTTGCAATACCCATTTATCAATGTGTGAAAAGTAATTACATTAGGGGAACAACCCTTGGTGTTCATTTCAACAAACAAATCATGTGCATCCTCCAACTTCCCGGCTTTGCAATACCCATCTATGAGTGTGCTGTAAGTCACGACATTGCACTCGAAGCCCCAACATTCCATCAAAGAAAACACCTTCCTTGCATCACTAATTCTTCCTTTTAAACAAAGCCCTTTGATCAAACAACTATAAGTGACCACGTTAGGAAGTTCACCCCTTTGGGTCATCAACCCTAACACTTTCGCTACTTGATCTATACTCCCCTTCTTGCAAAGATTGTTAATTATAATGGTGAAAATCACCTCATCCGGCAAAATATCATCTCCAATCATATTCTCCAAGACAATATTTGCCTCCGCGTCATTTCCATATTTGTAAAGCCCGTCAATCAAAGAATTATAGGAAATCACATTTGGAGAAATGCCACTTCTTTGCATTTGCAAAAAAAGCTCTTTAGCCTGTCAAATTGCCCTTCTTTACATAATCCATCAATCAAAGAATTATATACAATAACACTATGGGAGACACCACTAGAGAGCATTTTTGAGAAGAACTCTTCAGCCTTACCGATTTGCCCTTGTTTACACAGCCCGTCGATCATAGAACCATAAATAATGGCATCCGGAGAAAAACCGCTACTCTGCATTTCCAAGAGAAGCCCTTCTGCTTTATCTACATCCCCTTCTTTGCATAGTCCGTCAATCATAGTAGTCCAAGTAACTAGATTGGGTCCACAAGCACCATTGGCATCCATCCTTTTCATGTTGCTAAATAAACTCAAAGCATATTCCACTTTCTTCAAGTGAAAAAGACCTTTGAGTAGGGAATTTAGGGTCACACTGTTTGCTAATATTCCCCTACACTTCATATCATTGTACAAACACACAACTTCTTCCATCTTCCCAATTCTGCAAAAACCATCCACTAAAGTGCTATATGTAACTCTGTTTGGGTGCACGCCTCTCGATATCATTATTTCCAAAACCTCCATTGCTTGGTCTACTTTCCTTTTCTTACAAAGTGAATTTATCATAATGCTAAAAGTCACCACATTAGGAAGAACATTGCTATCTCTCATTTCAACAAGGAGAGACTTAGCATCTTCTTCCAAACCTGAGCGACATAACCCATCAATCAAACAACTATAAGAGACAACATCCGGAGCAATTCTTGCCTTGTGTTCTTTAGTATCAAATGTAGGCCTCTCCACGCATCGACCATCAATCAGAACATAAGACGTTGTGCTTGGTTTACAATTATGTTTGGCAATTTCCACCTTTCCATGCACCATGTCTTGATGTAATTGAAGGGCTGTGGCAGCATTCCCGGTCTTGCACAAACCATCGATTATCGTGGTGTAAGTAACTACATTAGGAGTGCATCCCAACCGAATCATCTTTGAAAGCAAACCAAGAGCTTCAAACAATTTCCCCTCCAAACACAATCCTTTGACGTGCAAAGAAAAAGTAATGATGTTCGGACGATACCCATTCTTCAACACAAGGCCCAAAGCAGAGAATGCAGCACTCCCTAATCTCATTCTAGAATAGCAGTTGATCAAAATACTGATGATGATTGGATCTGATCTCGACCCAAGAACACCTAATACATCTAATGTCTTGTAGAAAGAGATGGCAACAGAGAAATGCTTGCACTTAACCAGAGCACTCAATAGTGTAGAAAAACATGAATTTGGGGGTGAAGGTCTCATAGAGAGCATGTGGTGGAAGAAGTAATGGGCATCACTGATATCCAGTTTGCCTGATTTGCAATCAATGTCCAGGAACTTGTCAAGTGCAGTCCTTTTGCCATTACGAGAGATAAATGAAGAGAGTTTTCTGATGTCGACTCTAGAAGACATTCTCTATTGCAATCGAAGAGGACTAGAGAATGAGAGGAGGCTACCACAAGGAGTCAAATAAAGAGAGCAAAGGCAATACACTGCAAACAAAGGTGAGGGCTTTAATAATTGATTAAGCATACACTCCACAATGACAGCTATCTTCCTCTTCTAAGTAGCATTTCAGACTTGTTTGGCCAAGTGCAGTGTGTATTTTTACCTTAATTTTTGAACCGCGTTATTAATGGAAGTTCAGATCTTGCAAGATAGATCTAATCTATCTCGCAATGTCATGTATTAAAAAAAATTATTAGGAATTTTTTTTTATATTTGTTAACAAGTGGGAAAGTAAATAACAGATGTAGCAAAAGATTACATAATCCTAATTGGCATTAGCTTCGTAAAAAGCCATCAATGAGTAAGACTGTAAGAGTGAAAATCCTATTTGCCATTTACCTACACAATATTGATACAAGTTCCTCAAATACAGGCACGAGATTGTTTCACATTGTTCCTTATTGTAAGCATAATCATACTGAATGCCAGTACTTGGCTCGGATTAGACTGTGATCACCTCCGGCAGGGATTCAGGAGGAGCCCCGCTGCTTCCGTTGAGTACGACCACGTTTCCGTCAGAGTCTACATCCACGATTACAGAATCGCCCTCCTTGATATCTCTCGAAAGCATCTTCTCTGCCATGCTGTCCTCGAGGAGACGCATGATCGCCCTTCTCAAGGGTCTTGCTCCATAGCTTGGATTGTAGCCTTCATCGACTACTCGGTCCCTGAACCGCTCAGTTACTTGGAGCTCGATTTCCTTTCCCTTCAACCTATCGAAGACTTCCTTCAACATGATGTCTGCAATCTCCTTGACCTCTTGCTTGGTGAGCTGGCGGAAGACGATCATCTCGTCTAATCTGTTCAAAAACTCGGGCCTGAAATATTGCTTCAGCTCCTCCGTCACGAGACTCTTGATTCGATTGTAACTGCTGTCCTTCTCATCGTAGTCCAAATCAAATCCAATCCTACGGCCACCCTTCTCAATCACACTACTACCTACATTTGAGGTCATGATAAGAAGGGTGTTCTTGAAGTCAACAGTCCGGCCCTTACTATCCGTCAACCTCCCATCTTCGAGGATTTGAAGCATCATGTTGAAAATATCAGGGTGTGCCTTCTCAATTTCATCGAACAAGACCACAGTGTATGGACGACGTCTAACAGCCTCAGTGAGTTGGCCACCCTCTGTGTATCCAACATATCCGGGTGGTGAACCAATGAGCTTGGAAACTGTGTGCCTCTCCATGAACTCGCTCATATCAAGCCGGATCATTGCTTCCTCAGAGCCAAAATAATAGGCTGCCAGTGCCTTAGCTAATTCGGACTTCCCTACACCAGTTGGGCCCGAGAAAATGAAGCTTGCAATGGGGCGGTTCGGGTTCTTGAGGCCAACACGAGCACGACGAATGGCTCGACTGATGGCAACCACAGCCTCATCTTGACCAATGATCCTCTTGTGAAGAGTTTCCTCCATTTTCAGAAGTCGGTCAGATTCATCTGTAGACACCTTTTCAACCGGAACACCGGTCCAAGATGAGACAATATGCTGGATATCGGCTTCTGTCACCACAGGACCACTATCTCCAGCCTCTTCCTCTGCCTTGCTCATTTCCTTGTTCTTCTCTACAAGGGCAGTTATTTGTGCCTTGAGGTCCATTTCTCGATCCCGCAACTCTCCAGCCTAAAAAAATAGAAAAACTCAAGGAGTAATACACTGCCAATGAAGGTAGATACTGGTTACCAAAATATACTAAAAAAAAGCAAAGAGAATACAAAGAAATAAGAGACTGATTGCTCAAACCTTCTCAAAGTCTTGGCCACGAGCTGCTTCGTTCTTCTCTTTTGTGATTTGCCTAAGCTCTTTCTCAAGGTCTCTAGCTTCTTCAGGGAGCTGCAATGAGAGTAAATTAAGAACTTCTAATACAAAACTAATAAAATATGCATACACAATATTTGTACCAGGAAATCTTTACCTGGGCATGGCGCAAACGAACTCTAGAACCAGCTTCATCAATAAGATCAATAGCTTTGTCAGGCAGAAACCGGTCACTGTAGCATAACATTTATCAATGTCAAAGTTTTTGATTAAGAACAACATTGTGTAGAGATAGAAATTAATGTGTGTGCAAGTGAAGCGCACCTGATGTACTGATAAGATAGTTTAGCTGCAGCAACCAGTGAGTCGTCTGTATATCGGAGCTTATGGTGAATTTCATAACGCTCACGGAGCCCCTTCAGAATCTGTATGGTTTCATCTACTGTTGGTTCAGGCACTTTAACCGGCTGAAATCTTCTTTCAAGTGCTGGGTCTTTCTCAATGTGTTTCCTGTATTCATCAAGTGTGGTGGCACCAATGCACTGCAGACGTGTTACAACAATGTCAATCTTATCCATTCATGTGAGACAGTGCAATTTTATTGATAAGAGACGGAAATTTGACATACCTGTAATTCACCTCTTGCCAAAGCCGGTTTGAGAATGTTGGCAGCATCTATAGCGCCCTCAGCAGCACCAGCTCCAATAAGAGTGTGCACCTCATCAATGAAGAGAATAATCTCATCACTTTGCTTGATTTCCTCCATCAGCTTTTTCAGCCTCTCCTCAAACTCTCCACGATATTTAGTACCGGCCACAAGAAGACCCATATCAAGGGTTATAACCTGAAAGAACAAGTTTAACAGGGAATATATATCATCGCTATTTGGGAAGAATATTCTCATAGTTTTGACAAAAGAGTGAATTTTGGAACCCAGCTAAAATCATCGAGTTCAATTCATATTAACTGGTTGCTACTATAAGTGCAATATGGATGACAACTATGAATATAATTTAATAGAAGAATAACCAAGAAACCAGAAAAAACTTGGAATTAAGTAGCTGAATAATAAAATTTATGTCAGTGTGATGATTAAACGATTAAAGCCTCTCTAAATTCCCTATATACCTTTTTCCCCTCAATAGTCTCTGGGACATCACCAGAAGCAATCCGTTGAGCAAGACCTTCTGCAATTGCTGTCTTACCGACACCAGGTTCTCCAATGAGGCAAGGGTTGTTCTTGGTTCGTCTACCTAAGATCTGTGTGACACGCTCTATTTGCGGCTGCCTTCCAACTACAGGGTCCAATTTACCCTAAAGAAACAAAAATGAGAGTCAGCTATATACAAATTCCCTAATCACAAATAAACTCTAGGATTCTTTATACAAATCAGAAGAAACAAAAGACCTCCTCTGCTAGCTTTGTCAAGTTGGTGCCATACTCTTCCAAGGTAGGCATCTTGTTGCCTGAGGTGCCTCCACCAACACCAGCACTGACAGTTTCTGTGTTTTCACCAACCATGCGAATAACCTACTCTTAAGAGAGAACAAGCATCACTTTCGGAACTGAAGAAAAAGACGGATTAGAATCTGTTATATAAAACCATTCTGGCATTCTCACCTGTGTGCGAATGTTGCTTGGTTCTGCACCTAAATTTTCAAGAACACGTGCAGCTACACCCTCACCCTCACGAAGTAATCCCAAAAGCAAATGTTCAGAACCAATGTAGTTGTGACCTGCAGTATGAACATATAGCTTGAAATGAGGAAGCGAAAGCGAGTTGCTTTAGAAGCCAATAAGAATAGAATAATTCAATCACCTTCAGAAACATTTATGAATAGAATAATTCAATCACCTTTAGAAACATTTATGAATTCCTAGTCCTACACATGCTTCACACAGATGAGGAAAACTGAAACATAAAACTAGAAGCCAATAAGACAATAAGAATAGAATAATTCAATCACCTTTAGAAACATTTATGAATTCCTAGTCCTACACATGCTTCACACAGATGAGGAAAACTGAAACATATAACTGGAAGCCAATAAGAATAGAATAATTCAATCACCTTCAGAAACATTTATGAATTACTAGTCCTACACATGCTTTACACAGATGAGGAAAACTGAAACATATAACTATAGCTCATTTATTAAAATGACGGAGACACGTATCATAAGTATTGCTCACAACTGACCATTGTAATATTTTTAGGATGAAGAACTCATTCCATAGAAAATGTATATAAGAGCTGTCATCCTAGGGCTAGAATTTCCAAGAAAATGCATAGGCAATTATCTCGGACAAACAAGCAAATGAATGTGAGATTGATGAAGAGAATAAATACAATGAAAGATTCAAAACTTGCAAGAAAATCTTACCTAGTTGACGGGCTTCCTCCAAAGAAAGTTCCAAGACACGCTTGGCACGTGGAGTAAACGGGATTTCAACAGCAACAAAACCACTTCCCCTGCCAATTATCTTTTCAACTTCAACCCGGGCATCTTTTAGGTTGATTCCCATAGACTTCAGAACCTTAGCTGCAATTCCAGTTCCTTCACCAATGAGACCCAGTAAAATCTGCTCCGTTCCAACAAAATTATGGCCAAGACGTCTCGCCTCCTCCTGGGCAAGCATTATAACTTTGATTGCTTTCTCCGTGAAACGCTCAAACATAGCCCTAACTACACCCCGACTTGCTGTTCCTTTACGGACAGAAAGCGCTGCCCTTATATTGGAAAAGAAATCATGTTTAGAAGAACCAATCACATCCAAAGCATTACTTCCTCGCAGTCCTGAGAAACTTCCTATTCTTAAACAAGGTGCAGGAAGGGCGATCATCATCCTTGGACTACTCGTTTTTACCTTCCCAGATCCTTGAGACCGAACATTTCTTGAAGCAAGAGCAGGAATATTACTCGACTGAATCAGGGTGCCAGCCATGATTATAATCACCAATCTACATTTCAACATAAATAATGTTATGAATAAACCACAGTCCACAAACCTCATCAAGTAATTATGTACTCGATAAAACAGAGTTAACAAACTGTAGGCATCAGTAGAAGAGATCTAAAGGGAAAAACAACCACAACTATAGTGAGCTACAAAGACATTCACTCAGCTAAATCAAGAACATACCAGGAAGAAACCAAAATACCATAAAGGCATATAGACATCAAGTGCCCATTTTAGTTCGGTTGACGAACATGGAAATGGAAAGGAAAAAAGAAAATGAATCTAGTCAAGTTTTAAGTCATTATTTCATTGACATATTTTTGGGATCAACTCAAGCCCCTTCTTCCCCACAAAATAAAATAAAAAATTGTGTTCATTCCCACCATTCCACACCCATAGGTTTCAAAATGGATGAATCCCCTTGCACTCCCTCTAGACTCATAACCAAACAATGTACTTACACGAGAATTCATTGAGTTCTTATCCAAATTATAATGTTTAAATCCCCTCTCTCATTCCATTTCCATAATATTCAGCCAAAGGAAACTAGCAAGTGTGTGTTAGAACATGGAAATTAGAATTAAAACACATATATGAGCCGTCTGAACTTTCACTTGCAAAAGAAATTTCAAGCATCTTCAATTCCGTGAAAAGGAGCTAATCTTATCTAGCCACAGGCCTCAATCAAAACCATGAATGAATTGTCAAATTCAGGTGAAATTAACACTTTACAAAGCCAATTGACACTTCAACCAACAATCATCATTAATCACCAACCATCTCGAGTTAAAAAATCGAAACAAAGCCGAACGATTCGATTCGAATCGAAGAACAGCTATTCGGAAGTTCGAATGAATCTAGCAGAAATACTATATATGTATAAATTCAATTACCAGGGGAGAAGAAACTCGGCAATGTTAAATCTGCGGAAATGGAGGCCGAGAAATTGCTAAGCTTGATGGAAAAAAAGGAAAGAGAAACGGCAAAAAAAATGGATTTGGATAAGTACGGGGAATCAGATGAAGCTCGAAGAGAGAGGTTGGATTAAGTTACTCCCTCTCTCTCTCTACACACAAGGAGGATACGGCTTGCAAAACTTCAAAGAGACAATGTACAACAGGCAGCAAATATATAATAATAATAATTATTAATGTATATTATTATTATTATTATATTTTTAGAATTATAAAATATCAATTTTTTTATTAGTTTTTTAAATATTTTTACTGCATTCAAAATATACATTAATAATAAAGTGATATGTTTTTTAGAATGGAGGTATAATAATAATATTAGTAATAATAATTAAAGGAATAAAAAAACATGTATTGATTTTACAATATTGCCCGTAATCTTTCTTTTTTTTGGGAAAAATTTTGCTTGTATTGATCAAACTCATATAAGGAAGATTCGTGGCTGGTGTATTGGAAAATAGACAATGGGTAGTGAAAGTGAAAGAATCATGTTCTTTTATAACTCGGTTTTTATAATAATAATAATAATAATCTAGTGAGATTAGAGAAAAATAAAAGTAAAAAAATCAATCATAAATTTGATTTTGTGTAGAAAAAAATAATGAAGAATCTGCAACCTTTTTATATGTAAAATGATGTTACACAATGTCGGGGGTGGAACTGTAAAGTGAAAACATATATAGAATTTAAAAAAAAAACCGCAATTATGCAATAAATTTCTAAATTTTGTGGGGAAAAAACATTTTAAAGTGTAAACACACCACAATATATATCACATGAGTTTAGTTTTAATAAATTGATGTGCAACACAAATGAAAATGAGGTGGTGTGTAAACAAGCGTGGCCTCCTAAGAAAATATCTGACGGGACGGGAGTCGATCTACGGAAGTAACGGAACGGAAGCATCAACGTATATATGCCTCCAAAAAAACTATCAAATCAAAATCTAACGCTCCGTTTTACTCCCTCCCTTAATTAAAACTTGACGTTTTATTATTCATGCACGCTTTTTGAGGTGTTAAAAACTATATAAAATATTAACTTTTTAAATATATTTTTTAAATAATTTCATACTTGTTACTATTAAGTACGAATTTATATAAAAAAAACTTTTAAAAAATTAATATTTCATATAGTTTTTATCATTTTAAAAATGCGTGCATGAATAGTAAACGACAAGTTTTAATTAAGAGAGGGAGTATAAAAGAAACCACATCGAATGGCCTGATGGCCACTGTTATCTACCAACTAGGAGTATCTAATTGACCAAAAAAATAATCTTCCAACTATTTATCTAACAAGAAATTAAATCAGATTTTTTTTTATAAAAAAATCTCCACGGTAGAATTGGTAAAGACTAATGGGGGTATTTTAATTTTAAAAAAAAAATTGAAGAAGAAGAGAGAAGCCAAATTGGAGAGCGAGAGCCGCAAATAGCAAATAGCAAATAGGAGAAGAGTTGTATAACTATTGAACTCTCTAATTGTCTCTATTATAGAAAACACATTAGCCATAAAAATGATTATCTTTGATTTAAACTAATTATTATATATTTATCTCTATTATAGAAATAGGGCTATTATTTGAGGGAATTGGTTGAGCTTTCTTATATTCATATTAAGCTTGTTTTTTGTTTAACAACATAAGTAATTTTTCGGAATTTTTGATTTTAATATTTTAAAGTTTTTAATAAGGTAAATATAAGATTTTAGTTTAACTAGCCCCGATTTGATATCCATTGATATTATATATGGGTATGGATATCCCTCATGTAGAATTCTAGAATTGATGTAAAGTCCTCCTTGAGGGTTTCTATTCATTGATAAACATATATATATATATATATGTTACAAAGGTATTGGGTCTTTTGGGCCCACTATACAATATAAGACATATGTAATCTATCACCTCATACTCATACTTGATGTTTCGTATACGAATATATGGATATCAAATCATATACCCTGATATTATATCATTTGTAAATTTATCCGTTTTCATGAGAGAACCGCTGCATCTTTTTCTTCGCCGCTTCTACACAAAGAGAGTCGCTCCATCACTTTCCTTCTTCTCACTCCATCTCTTCTCGCTCCACTTGTCTTTCCACCCTTCTTTTTTTTTTTTTTTTGGAAGCAAGATAAGGATTAGGAAATCCGCCGGCGACCCGGCTTCTTCCCTAGCGCGTCCGAGCGGACGAGAACACGGAGTTCTGAATCATCAGCGATGCTATCCTCGGCAGGGTAGCTATGAGCTAGACGAGCAATCCTGTCAGCTACAGCATTGGAATCCCTGAAAATATGACGAATAGCAACATTAGAAAAGGAACGAATAATAGTAGAAGTATCAGCCAACAGGAGCTCAATATTCCAAGGGCAAGACCAGTCCCCCAGAAGAGCATTAACAACGGCTAAACAGTCGCCCTCGATTAGCAGGTTATCGAGACCCAAATTGCGGGCCCTAACCACACCCCTGTGTAGCCCCATAGCCTCGGAGAAGACTGCCGAAGTGTTGTTGCAAATACTCGATCCAAGTGAAAACACGGCTCCATTGTGATCACGGATAACGAATCCAAAGGCACCCTTATCAGGCGGAAAATAGGACCCGTCGAAGTTTAATTTGTAGTGGCCCGGTGGTGGTTTTGTCCAACTTTCCGCTTTTTGTGCCTTTAAAGGCATCGAGTTGGATGGGTTATCCTTGTTGTGCTTCCTGGTTGAAGACTTCTGATTTGGTCCGTCGTCTTGAGCTTCTCCCCAAGCAAACCAGGAATCGGTAGTGGTTTTGTAGAACATAGCGATAGCTTGAGGTGAAACAGACTGAATGTGTTGGAACCTTCTTTGGTTGTTCTTTCCCATCCTTTTTTATTTGTTAATTCCCTTAAAATCCATTGTGTAATTTGTAAGACCCTCTTCTTGATTGTTTAGGTTGCTCCTTTTTGGTGCCAAAGATGTCAAATTCTATCATCCTAAAAATCAATTAAGTGGAATCCCCAAAAGAATAGTGACATTCTTCATTGCAGTCGGAATTGGCGTTTGTAGGTTGCAAGAATGAATCACAAAGACTAATAAAATCTTATTGAGACCGAACCTTTACTTACCAATTAGTTGAGCTTATGAGATACTTTGGAATATGGTTATGGACTAGAGCCTGAGTCCATAAAAGTCAGTGTGAAGCTGCGAAGATAAAGATTGAACACATATATATTACCTCGGAGTAATACTTTTTGGAATTTAACATCCCTAATCAAACTCTCATAACTTGTATAGTATTGAAAATTAGACTTATGTAATTTGACAATTTTTGGAATCTGATATCCCCTAATCAAACTCTGATAATTTTTTCATGAACTGAATCAAGAAGAGTTGAAAACTAGACTTATGTAATTTCGGTTTTATATAAAGAAAATATGCAAATTGATAGAAAAACGAGGGGGAACGAGGCCTCGCACATCATCTCAGTTTAGTTTTCCATTCAAAAACTATACATAGTTAATTTCCTAGGCGCTTACATCTCATTTGATGCTTTTAAAGACCTTGGAGTTTGGATACGACATAAGATTAGACCCCGTCAGATCATCTCCATGACCACCGACCATCACCCCGCTATCCACCTCCCATCACCTCAACAAACACCAGCGTCTCCCCTACGTGCGGCGGGCGCAGCATGCCATGTTGCGCCCGCCGCAACCCAATTTGCAGCGCCCACAGCCATAAACCCGTCCCTGGCGGCGGCCGCCGCATGCTATGATGCGCCCGCCGCAGCCCATGCTGCGCCCGCCGCCATTCAACAAGCAGCACCCACCGCCTCTCACACCCCTGGCGGCGCCCGCCGCATGCAATGCTGCACCCGCCGCCTCCTCCTCCCCTTGCTTAGCCCCTCTTGCCCTCGTCCTTCCCGACTCCCATTCACCCTCTGCCTCCACCCAGACCTCCCTCTCCCCCGTTCCCACCTCCCACAAAACAGCCCTCCTCGACCCGAATTGGCAGGCGGCTATGCTCGACGAATACAGGGCCCTTACGAAGAATGGTACTTGGGTTCTTGTTCCTCGCCCTCCTGAGGCGAACGTCATTCGCTGTATGTGGCTCTTCCGTCACAAGTTCCGCTCTGATGGGACATTGGAGCGCTACAAGGCCCGTCTTGTGGTGAACGGTAGATCTCAGTAGGCAGGTATTGATTGTGATGAGACCTTCAGCCCTGTGGTCAAGCATGCCACTATCCGAGTGGTCCCGAGTCTGGCTCTGTCGCGCAACTGGGCCATCCATCAGCTGGATGTCAAGAACGCCTTTCTGCATGGTCATCTAAATGAGACGGTTTACATGTTTCGGCCGCCGGGGTTTGCTGATGCTGAGCGTCCAAAGCATGTCTCTCTCCTCAAGCGCTCTCTGTATGGTCTGAAACAGGCTCCACGGGCGTGGTTCCAGCGTTTTGCCTCTCATCTGCTCCGTTTGGGTTTCACTGGCAGCCGTTCGGATACGTCTCTGTTTATCTATCGCAGAGGCTCGGACTTGGCTTTCCTGCTGCTCTATGTCGACGACATCATTCTCACTGCCTCTTCTGATGCCCTTCAAACGTCCATAATCTCGCGGTTGAGTGCGGAATTCGCCATGTCTGATCTGGGTCCGCTGTCTTACTTCTTGGGAGTTGCTGTTCAGCGGCATGCGTCTGGTCTTTTTCTCTCACAGAGTAAGTATGCTGCTAAGATTGTTGCTCGGGCTAAGATGGTCAACTGTAATCCCGTCGCCACCCCAGTCGATACATCCAACAAGCTCAGTGCTCATTCTGATCCTTTGGTTGACGATCCGACATTGTATAGGAGCCTCGCTGGTGCTCTTCAGTATCTCACTTTCACCAGGCCTGATATCAGTTACACCGTTCACCAGATCTGCTTATTCATGCATGCCCCTAGGGAACCTCACTTTCAGGCTTTGAAGCGGATCATTCGGTACATCAGCGGCACCCTCGAGCTCGGCACCGCCATCACTCCTTCCTCTAAGCTTGATCTTGTGGCTTACACTGATGCGGATTGGGGTGGTTGTCCAGACACACGTCGCTCCACGTCTGGTTACTG
Source organism: Persicaria maculosa (assembly GCA_963922045.1). Classification (NCBI taxonomy): domain Eukaryota; kingdom Viridiplantae; phylum Streptophyta; class Magnoliopsida; order Caryophyllales; family Polygonaceae; genus Persicaria; species Persicaria maculosa. The sequence continues at coordinate 13,046,611 of OY998256.1, forward strand.
TGTCTTCCTCAATGACACTCTTGTGTCCTGGTCAGCAAAACGTCAGTCCATCGTGTCTCGCTCCAGCGCTGAAGCCGAATACAGGGGTGTTGCCAATGTTGTCTCCGAGTGCTCTTGGCTCCGCAATCTCCTGCTTGAGCTACGATGCCCCTTGCAGAAAGCCACTCTGGTCTACACTGACAACGTCTCCGCCGTCTACCTGGCTAGCAACCCAGTCCAGCATCAACGCACGAAGCACATTGAGCTTGATCTCCACTTCGTCAGGGACAAGGTTGCCATTGGACATGTCCGCGTTCTACATGTCCCGTCCTCCTAGCAGTACGCTGATATATTCACCAAGGGTTTACCTAGACAGTTGTTCATTGATTTTCGTTCCAGTCTCACTGTACGGACCCCTCCCGTTTCGACTGCGGGGGTTTGATAGATTACATAGGTCTCATATTGTATAGTGGGCTAAAAGCCCGTTAAGGCCCAATACCTTTGTAACCTATATATATGTTATATCAATGAATGGAAACCCTCAGGGAGGACATTACAATCAATCTCATGATCTCACAGTAGTAAATTAGACCGTCTTCAAAACGAGGCATCAATATGCGTGTGCGAGGAGCTCACTTTGTGCGGCTTTTTCGAATCACACACACAACATACGAAGGGGCTTTTTATATCCTCTTGAAGAAGGCCTGGCAATGAAGAGAATGAAACCAATTTTATGCTCCAGATTTTCCTGAAGACAACGCTTGAGGTCAACAAAGTTAGCAAAAATCTTGATGCGTTTCCCCTAAAGTGGACACATGCCAGATTTGAAATCCGATTTGAGGCATCTTCATGTAATAGTTTTTACAGACAAGATGAATAGGAAGATAGTATAAACCTATAGGCTTTGGAATAAAATGATTTTGTTGAGAAACGAGAGAGAATTTCACGAATAAATTTTTAGGGTTCTTAGGGTTTCGTTTTCAAGAGAGGAATTGAGAGCGTTAGCGGATGCATTACAACGTGGATTGGGTTTCAAATCGCTTTTGTATACAATGAGACGTCGCTTTAGCCACATGTCGAATCCTCCTTAAAAAAACAGTTATATTGACCAATCAAATCGTTTTTCTTATAATATAGTTAATCAAATCTTTTATTTAGGATATGGTTGATTTCTAATGCTTTTTTCATCTAAAAGATGCAGTTATCTAAAAGTATAAAATCCTAACTAAATTTAAGAAATATTCTCCAGACTCATACATTATTTAACGTCATTAATGTCTTTATTCCATTAACTTTCATTCTTTCCTAAAGTTATTCTTCTTCTTTTTTTTGTGTAGGTGATATTAATCAAGAATGGTAAAATAGATTTAATTTCTCAATGCAGTTATTTCTATTTATCAATGTAATTCATGGAGAAAATTCATTTCACGACTCTTGATTATAGAATCATCACCTACAACCAATCACATGTTATTGTAGTAGTGGCCTACGGTTCTACTTCGTGTGGGACTTGGCCCCACGCGAACTAAACAATCAAAGATTAGCTCCAACAAAGTTCAAACATCAAAGACACTTTCCCTGCTTGAACTAAACAATCAAAATCCAGCAAAGTTCCAACACATAACACTCTGCATCCAAGACTATATATGAAGAGCTTATAATGTATGAACGAACCCATTCCAAGATTAGCTCCACATATTTCTTATGTGATTCTGAGCAATTCTAAGAATTCACTCCACACTATTCATAAACAATAATACAACATCAGAAGAAAAAGCAACTCAATTGACCTAATGAAATTTGTGAAGACAAGGTCTATGTACTAACAATATGATTTTAGTAATTGACTGAAAACCTCATAGGCTATTTGAGTTTGGTAAATTGAGATGATGCACACCCGAAATTGCATCAAAGAAGAGGATAGGAAAGGGAGTGCTATAAATAAATGATTCAACTGACGTAACAAAGATCCCATTCCAAGATTAGCTTAGCTACACATTTTTTCATATGTAATTCTAACCAATTCCAAGATTAACTCCAAATTATATGAAAGCAAACGCTTACAAAATCATTCCAACCTAATAAAACATTGGGCGAAAGCACGTATGAGATTAGAAGCAAACACTCACAAACAACAAGCAGAAATCCCGACCAAACATACAACAAATAGGAAGAGAGAAGGCGAGACGGGAAGACAGATAACGATAACTACGATTGGGAGGATTGAGAGGATAACAAGGATGATGATCGTCTTCTTCTTCAAACAAATAACAATAACTACGATTGAGAGGATAACAAGGATGATGATCGTCTTCACGTATCCAATCTCGTGTATGAACTTCCTTAGGGTCTTCAAAAAATTTCTTGATTACTCGATTCTTTTACTTGGATTATTACCTAGTGAGCTCGCACTTGCAGGTTCATCGGCACCCTAGTAAACCAATGGACAGGTCCTAAGAACCCGAAGAATTTGAAGTGGCATCGGTGGGATTCGGAGTGATAGGATCGACTTTTGGCATGGAAAAAGCAGTGTGTTGGAGTCCTTTGAAGCTAAGGCGGTGGGCAACGCCGCCGCACCGTGCCCTGCTACAGATGTTACAGAAGCAGGCGGTGAGGCGGGGCGAGACGACGACAAATCGAAACGAGGGGGCTCTGATTTCCACGCTGCAACAATCCATTCTCTTATGTTGAATTCTTGCTACCTATCGTCTATCATCAAATATAATGTTTACTCAATTAGTCTCCCTCTCCCCCGTGGCTTCATATCATATCCCTCCAATTCCCCCTTCTCGTTGTTACACTGAAAATCATATATATGTGCATGCATTTAAATCCCCTGATGAGTTGAATCTTGATGATGATTGAATATATATTAATAAATTAATACTCCATCCGTTCGACAAAACATGTCGTTTACTATTCACGCATGCTTCTTTAGAATAATAAAAACTATATAAAATCATTAAACATAACCGTCCTACATCAAATTTGAGAAGGATGTTCGGAGTGATTTAGAAGTGATTCAAACTCTATCTTTGTTTAGGACGGTTAGTGTTTAGTCCATCTCAATCGCTTTCTATGTTTAACAATCCTATTTTTTTTTTCAGAATGTCTATTGATATAAGATATATATCGGGTAGGTAAATCACTATATAGTTTTTTTTATTTTAAAAAATTCCAGATAACTATAATCCCTAATTTTACTTTCAAAATGTTTATTGATATAAGATAAAGCACTTGTAGTAGCGAAAACTATAACCCTGAATCTAAAAAAGTCGTTAATCTCGTTGAAATGTGTTGAGAAACAATATGGGACAACAAACTTCAGTGTTCATCAACATGTTTTGAGTGAAGAAGTGGGGTGAGTGAGTCAAACTTCAGTGTTCATCAACATGTTTTTCCATATTTAGCAATCCTATGTGAATCACAATATAGTCTTTTTTTCATTTTAAAAAAATTATTATGGTTTTAGCCCGAGAGGTAAAATAATTACGATTTTAGATCGAGAGAAGTAGCGAAAAATAAAATTCCAAAATCTCAAAAACATCGTTAATCTCTTTAAAAATGTATTGAGAAATAATAGTTGGGGTTTGTTTTTTATTTTTCCTTTGCGTTTGGTGGTTTTCTGAAATACCCCAAAGTATTTTTGGGTATTTCTATTTTAATTTAAATAAAAAAATAAGGTTATTATTTTGAAATAAAAGAATTTATACAATTCTTTATGAAATATATATTATTATTTGATGTTATTATTTAAAATATAAAATTTGGTTTGACTTTATGAATTTAAGAGTGAAACTTATTATAACTAAAATGGAGTATGCATTTTGTTGTAGATATACAAATTGATGTGAGTTTATTATTTTATTCTTTAATATCTTATGTGAAAATCCTTTTGATTAAATTATTTAAATGTTCTTTGTGATATCATTTTTATAAAAGATATTATGTTTTATAACTTTATTTTTTATATTAAATTTAATTATCAATAAAAGTTTAAGGATGGTTTTATTATCATAATATTAAGTTTTAAAGTTTGAAAGGTTATTTTGAATGAATTAATAATTATTTAAAATGTGCAAGGGTAAGATAAAATATAGTTTATATGTGGTATACATTTTATAAAAGGTATTATTATATGTAATTATTTAAATAAACATTAAAGGTATTTTGACTAAGATAAATATTTTATTTATTCAAATCAATAATTAAATTGTTGCATTATTTATACTTTAAAATCTCCTCCATCCTTTATAAAAACAAAATCGGGTAAGATAAATAAGCGGATCAAAATCCTACAACTAAATCGGTGTGGGGTAAAATTGTGCATAAATAGTAAAGGGACATGTATTTTTGGACGGATGTAGTATAATGCATGCATGCGATTTTTATACTATGCCATAATTGGGTAAGTAACAATTCAATTTAGGTAATGCGAATAATACTCCATCCGTTAATTAAAACTTGTCGTTTATTATTCACGCATGTTTTTTTAGAATGACAAAAACTATATGAAATATTAACTTTTTTAAAATTTTATTGTTATAAACTCGTACTTGATAGAACAAGTATGACATTATTAAAAATATATATTAAAAAAGTTAATACTCCCTCCGTTAAGAAAAACATGTCGTTTTAGGAGTAAAATCTTGTTAAGAAAAACATGTCGTTTTAGGTATTTTGGTGTTCACTTTCCAAAATTACCCTAGTAATTATTAGAGATTTGTTAGTTGTAGTTTTCAATAAAGTGGAAAAATAAAGTAATAGTGAGGGTTATAAGTGTATTTTTGTTTGCTTTTATTTGATTTCTTAAAATATGTGCAAATGTTTAAAGCGATATGTTTTAATTAACGGAGGGAGTATGTTATATAGTTTTTAACACCTCAACAAACCTGAATGAATAGTAAAATGTCAAATTTTAATTACACGGGGAGAGTATATACTATTCGACTTCAAAGATAAAAGCACAAAATGACAAAGTACCTTTGTGGCCATGAATCTGGATCAATAGATTTAACAATTCGGCACATCAAGTCAACTACCGGTCAATGAATCGATTACGGCACTATACATATGAATTCAACAATTCGGCATGTAAGACAATTTACCTGAATCGATTCGGCAATCTCAAATTAATTAAACCCAAATTACAAACGGAAATTAACATGTGAATTGGCAAACGTAAATTGCGGCAACCCAAATTGCAGTGACTGAATTGTAATTAGGGCAACTCAATTAAACACGACAATAATCTTACACCGATGGAACTAGTAAGAGACGAAGATGAAGCTCCCACGGCCACCACAGCAACACGACGTCGTTTTCATTATGTCCTGTTTTCGTTTTTGTAAATGAGCCCCGGCCCACTAGTGAGAGACGAGGAAGCAGTCGTTACTTGGATTCGACCGGAGTCTGGCTGGGTCAAAATTAACTCCGATGGCTCGGTGGACCGATGGGGCGGAGCCGTGGCCATGACTGATGGAGTTCTGTGCGATTAGAATGGTTGTTGGATTGCGGATTTTACCCACAGATTAGGGACCGATGGGGCGGAGCCGTGGCCATGGCCCCCTTGTCCACAATCCGGTTCACTTATTGGAACACAGGCTTGCAGGTAGCAACTTAAAACCAAGTGGTGGATGTATGTGACAATCATCTCGATCTCCCAAGGGCATTGTTACACATAGGGGTGGAATTGGTACAATACCATTTAGTTTTTGTCGTTACCACGTACCAACCAATTATAATTGGTAATCCTAAAATCCAAACCATTACCAACCACCGAAGGGGCTGTATCAACTTAATTGGTTACCAATTAAGTTGGTTGGTACGTGTTGGTAATGGTATTTTACCATGTTTTGGGTGTTGATGAAAAAAACATACAAATAATCAAAGACAATATAACTTAAATAAAATTTAAAATTTATAAGTAGCAACAACATAAATACGTAAATTGTTCATACATTTAAGCACAAAAGCAATATAAAGACTTAAATTGCCCCGATAATATTCAAAATAACATGTCCACTAGCTTCCGAATAAAATTTAGGTTTTAGTCTGAACCGAAGCCGAGCTAGTATTCCTCCCTTGATTAAACACAATTTATAAAAATAACAAATATAAAAAGAAATCAAGTTAATAGGTAATACTAGTACCAAAAATAAAATAACAAATAAAAAAGAAATAGGAAATACGAAGTACTTATTAACTTGAATAATAAACAACAATAACAAACAACAGGTCTTATAACCCAAAAAAAATACTCCAACTTAATATAATATTAAAACAATTAAAATATAATTAAAAAAATACCTAAATGTATATTGGTAGTAGTTGGTTGGTAATTACCGTACCAACCAATTGCAAATCGGTTGGTAATGGTAATCCCAACTTTTCCGTTTCGATTACCATTACCGTACCGACTTCTGACAATTGGTTCGGTATACCGAACCAATTAAATTGGTTACCAATATAATTGATTACCAATTTAATTGGTTCGGTTGGTACGTGTTGGTATGGTTTTCGTGGGAAATTTTCCCCAGCCCTAGTTACACACCAAACACCGAATTTAATCATCGTGAGACTATCACCTTCAAGCTCAATCCATCGGTAGGTCAAGTCTCTGACCGTTAATAGGTCTGAGTGCAAAGCCAAGACTTCAACCATCAAGGTTCACTTCTCGGAATGCAGGCATGCCATATCGCTTTCTTGTGTTTTATAGTGTCATGTAATTTTGTCTAATGTTGCCAAGGTTGAGAACGGATTGTGGTAACTTGTTTTCCAATATACTCGGTCTTGACTCTTGAATGTTTGTTGATGGAATTTTGACTTTTAGAATGTCTTGAGTAACAAATAACAACTCAAGAGTTGCTCGATTTGTTCATAGGGAACAACAAATCTTGAACATGCTTCTACTAACAAATTAAGTAATTAAGAAATGGATATATAATCGATCACTAAATAAGCCATATATATATAAGCTCTTTTATTATTCTCAATACAAATTAATTTCGATGATTTTATTCCATGATGGGATGGAGAATATATATATAATCGATCGCCTTCTAGAAGCTAAGGCATATCGAAATATTTGTTTAGTGAAGATAATATATATGGCCTTAGATTAAAGTATTAAGCTTGAACAGGGTCAACTACGAGTATCCTATGTTCACCAAAGATCAAAGTTATCATACATAACTCGTTAAATTAATTTATTGTTTGGTTAAAAAAATATATGTCCATAAAAAAAACATATAATTACAGATTTTTATTATTATTTTAATTAAGAGTTATATATTTATATATATATTTTTAATACAAGCAATAATTTGGATGGGGCTAGAGTTGCCATCCAAACGTTTATAGGAGTTATATAAGATATGCTTCATAAATACTAACCCCATATTCAAAAATAATTAGTTAAGTCGATTTCAATAATTATGACTCTAAAAATAGACTTATATTTAGGTGTTTTATTTTTTGGGGGGTTTTAATAGAATGTCATTTAGTGGTCGATATACGTTGAGAGATGTGAATAACATTAAAAAAAGGGAAAATGGCAGAAAACCACCCCTTAAATATGGATTTTTGCAGAAAACCACCCCTTAAAATTGAAATTGCATAAAACCACCCCTTAAACCCATTTTGTAGGGAAAATGCCACCCACAACCTTTTTTCCATTAGGGTTTTGTTTAAAACGGTGAAAAGTCATTTTTACTTTTCCCTTTTTAATGTTATTTTAATGAGAGAAAAATGTATGAATTGAAATAAATTAATAAAATATATTTATTCATCCTTTTTAATGTTATTTTAATAGAATAACATACTTTTTTCTCTCATTAAATGGGATGGATAAATATATTTTATTAATTTATTTTAATTCATACATTTTTCTCTCATTAAAATAACATTAAAAGGGAGGGGTAAAAATGATTTTTCACCGTTTTAAACGCCAACATAACGGAAAAAGGGTTGTGGGTGGCATTTTCCCTACAAAATGGGTTTAAGGGGTGGTTTTCTGCAATTTCAATTTTAAGGAGTGGTTTTTTGCAAAGACTCATATTTAAAGGGTGATTTTCTACCATTTTCCCTTAAAAAAAAGTCTCACATTGAAAGTTGAGTATAACAAGTTTTAGTATATAAGTTGGTAGACTATTTTTTTTTTTTTTTTGTTGTTGATTTTAAAATAGAACCTCCCTGTAGTACTTCTGATGCATTCACCATTTTTCTAGCCTTTATAAATTCGGTAAACACAAATTCGGAGTACTACTGAAGGGAGTGGAATAAACGGCTAATTGTTCTGAAATAATTTGGGCCCAATTAATTAAGAACTTTAGTCCATTTTATTTTTACTTCCCCCCCACAAGATTATTATTCGTAGTTAACAATAACAACTATAAAATTCCAACTAAGAGTGGCTCTCATGATTTTTGCATAATATATGTTGTATGGGCCCATCGATCACTTTCCAATCTACGGAGTATAATTTTGTGAAATTATAGATTACCATCCAATTATCTTTTCTATAAAAAAAAAAAACACCACACGCCTGCCTATTTATGCTTTAAAATATTCAAATCATGTCTAACTTATTTATTCAACTCACCATTATTATAAATACTTAGCACTAAAAATACGTACATGTAGAATTACAACAAACAACGCACCCACTTCCGAAAATGGGTACGCACCCACTGCAGTATTGTTTCGAGGATTGTTATTTTGTCCGGTTTAATGTAAACCATATCCCTACTCTATTAGCAGGCATGGAACCAGGAATGAAAATCAGGGTAGCCTAAAATCGCCTTATACAATAAATAACATTTTAAGAATTATTAATATCACATGTATACCCAGTGGCGGAGCTAGGGGTGCTCGAGCTTTCAAAGAAAAGGCCGAGACTCAAAATTAGCTTCAAGCAGAGGTATAATTTAGGGTGGATATGGATAAATATGGCTAAAAGGTGTCTCTATAATATGAAACTTATATGCAATGAACATGTATATAATTGACCTCAAAAATAGATAATATCCATGGCAATACTAAGAGGTAATTGCATAAGACGAGTAAATCACACAATAAAAGCAGAGAGAATATTAAGAGTGTCCCTATAAGGCTAAAAATTCTCGCTAGGATAATTATTTGTTGGATTTAAGTCATGCCTAGAAACTTAGATCATACATGCTCAATTAAATTCTCTAATCATGCTCCAATCGAAAATCATTTTATTATGCGACAAAATTAAGCAATTCAATCAAATTATGAGATATATGCATTAATGCTCGTAAAAATGATTTAGATGACAAACTAAGTTAAGATGAATATATATATTTAATAACACCTAAATGCAATGTATGATATTTTTGGATTTTTAACATTTTCTTCTTTTTTCTTTGATTTTCTAATGCATAATAAAGTGCGCGCTGAAACTAAACATGAAATGCATGCAGAAATTTGAAATATCCTCTAACTAAATGCACTAATCCTTCTCCCACACTTAAAATCTTTCATTGTCCTCAATGAAACATTAACGACAACAAAATTAAACAAGAAAACATAGGTGTGAGAGAAGGAAACTTGCTCGATTGCTCTTGTGGTGGTGGTGGATAGCCATGGATTTTTCTCCCTTGGAACAAGTTGTAAGAGTCGTTCAAGCTTTTCAAATGGGTTTCATGGTTGGCTATAATGGGTAGATAGTGTTGATCGTATTCATCCACGCGTCGCCCCATCCCATCGATCCTTTGACCTATTACTTCCTGATTCACATCGATCCTTCCAATCTGATGGTCGAGGGTGCTGATGATGTAGATATGGGATATCTCGAAGAGCTGGTTACTCCAAAGTCTGAGTATATGTGCCATGTGATCCTCCAAGTGATGAACCCGCTCCAACATCCGTGTAAGCTCCATGCGATCCACCTTGTGAGTTGCTTGCCCCTCCAAACTCCTGATATGTGGGCTCTCCTTTCTGCATATAAGCATCATACTCCATTTTGAATGAAAATGCGTGCTCTTCAGGGACCTCGTCCGTTGACACCTCGAGATTAGGTGCAAAATTGCCAATGGGAGGATGGTCAAGATCCTTGTGTATGTGAGATATAATGATGCGCTGATTTGGGTCTTGTAGGAAAGCCTTTCCCCACACTTGAACTCGTCATTGGTTTTGAGCTTCGACCGCCTTTCCTTGAGCATAGCCTGCACATTCTCAAACAAACTTAAAGTGCATAAAGCACGTGGGTTGGAAAATCGGAACGTAGAGTAAGTGCATGCTTTCCCAAAATCCCCCTTATTTCCTTATCAAGTTTTAAATTATTCTTGAATTTGGTAAATAAAAAGCGGTCATTCTGGGGTTTGAACCGGGAACATATGAGTACTACCCACAAGTCCTTTCTGATTAGCCATTCTGAAATGGTTATTTTAAATTATCCAGTATAACCATATTCGCTGCCTTAAATATCATTCGAATTGGATCATCGGATAGTCGAATCAGATCGAATCGGATTGATGATTTTAATTTACACATCCCTATTACATGTTACCATTCCCCGGTGCATTGAAGGCCCCAAAAGAAAAACAGCTAAGAAGGTGCTCTTTGAGGCTCTCCAGGTTCGAGAAAGTGTTACCATAAGCCCCCTTTTATTCCCACATCAAAAGAAATCCCAAACCCAAACCCCATCTATTAATAAATTGCACCCTAAAGTTCATGTCTTTGCATTCCCCACACTCCAAACCTACTTTTCCTCTCCCTCTCTTTTACATGAATCAAGTTTCCTTCAATCTTCATATATACTGCGTACCTCCTCCATCTTCTTCATCCTAATTGATCTTCGATCGCTCGTTTAACGAAACTCGTATTAATTATGAGTAGGACAAGCCCTAGGAGTAACGTCTCCTCCAAGTACCCCTTGTTGTTCTTCCTCGCTTTGGCTTTGGTTAATTCGATGGTTGGTGATCCAAATGTCGTAGTTGCAATTGGATCATCGACACAAGTCGTCCTTGGAGGAGGCGAGGCGCGCACCCATCCCAAGACCGACGTCGACTACGTGAGCAAGCGAAGCGTTCCGAAAGGCCCTGACCCTATCCACAATAGGTACGTTAAAACTCATTGTTTAGCCATGGCTTCCCTTTAGCTACCAAATTCTATACATATATATAACACTTATCATACGGAACGTCTAATGAAAATATTTTTTGAAAATAATGCAAGATACACACATATATCTAACATCTTATTACAATACACATACATATATAATATCTTTTTATTTTAAAATGATTTTTTTTTTATTACTTCATCAAATTTTGGTGTAGTTTGAATGAAATTGGACTTAACTAGCAAGGCACAAAAACTTTTATTTGGATGGAGTTATTTTTTTAATACCATTATTGGTGAATAAGTATTAATTCTTCAATTTTAGCTAGAGTCCACCTATTTATAATCCTATACATTGATAATTTGATATTATATGGGTGTTATTTTAATTATTTTTTAATAATTAAAGAACTCATCATCTTTGTATGTTGATTCTTATTCTCTATATATTGAATTGTAGTGTTAATTGTTTATTTATGAATTAAGTCACATCCAACTAGGCATTAGGGTTTTAGATGCTTTGCAAGGGAGAGTAGTGTGTGTTCAAAGTTCAAACTAAAGGGGCTCTGCTCAAAGTGATGCCTTCTTGGCTGTGGGCTGTCCCTTTGTTTTTACCTTATTCAGAAAAGCAAACCCAAAAAATAAAACAACAAAGCCTGTACTCTCACAAACTTTATTCCTCTATCCTTTATGCAAATCTCTAAACTACACTCTCAAATCTTAGTTTTATATATCTGTATCTATATCTGTATCTATCTACAAACTCAACCAACTTCGAGTTCTTAGACGTGTTACCTGTGTGAGCCAATCCCAGTTCTTACCATTTTATCTGTCGAAAAATAACTAGAATTCTTTAAATTGTGCCAACCATAACTTTACTTTCTCCATGCCATTGTTTTTGTTTGTTTCGTAGGAGAGCTTCGAATTCAAGACAACCACCGGGAAAGGCATTGCGCTAGCTAGCTAGCAAACGAACTACATAAACGTTGTTTGATAAGTATGTTGAACCCTAGTATTTAGGTGTACGTGTTGGAAAAATTTTGTTTGCAAGAAAGAGCGCGCGCATATACATATATGGGGCAAGATGGAGCTCTCACCTTCGGGAGTGAGAGCTAAGAATTGAAGCCGATTGGATTATTTCCTTACGTTGCTTGAAGGTGCGCGTCTTACTTTGACAACGAGGTTGATTGACTCTAAGATTAAGGTTTCTTCGGTGTCTAAGAATCGCGATGAACACTCCTATTCTTTGAATGAGCAATTTTCGGCCTAGTTAGGCATGAGAAGCTGACCACCGGTCCACCATTCGTTTCGACTCAAAAGAGATAAAATCTATTAGCAAATGGTTTTGGAGGTAAAATGTGACAGTTTATATATGAAGATTGAAAAAACACTAGTTTGTATATATATTATTGTATCATGGGATATGCTTTTAAATCTGTTATGTTTAACCTCTTGCTTAGTCAATGGTACGTTTGATCATGTTATGAAATGATGCTATGAATGAATCAAGATCTCATATTAAGAACATGAAAGCAAAACGAAGATCTCAGCCCATAGCCAACCTTACCCAACAGATCTCAGCCCTACACGTGTCATGATCCTAACAATTCAGTTAGGCTCACAGCAACTAACAAAGTAACACCTAAGAGCAACCCCAACAGGTTCTCCATAATGGATTTTTAGAGAATATCAAGGTTTATTTTGGTCCAACAGCTTCCCATCACATTTTCCAAAATAGAGAACGAGGAGTAAAAATGGAGATCATTCCCTAAATTTGGAGAAAACTCTATATATTTTGGGTAACTCCATAATGAAGAATCTATTAGAATTCAGTCAAAAAAAATCTAGAATATGTGATTTATAACTCTTTATTTTGGAGAATTGTTTAGAGAAGTTGTTGGGCATGCTCTAACACATCCGACTCATACATGTAATTTGTTTTAAAAAAAATATAGAGATTATATTCATTCTGTGTTTTTATATGTTTATAAAATTCTATTGTAAAAAATCATTATATTTTGTAAAATACCATCCTTTTTTTTAATTTTTAAACGATTTTTAAAAATAAAAATTTATAAACATAATTTTATAGATATTTGCAATATGATTGTAATTTTTATTTAAGATAAAATAAATACTAAAATAATTTAGTGAAGCATAAAATGAAATATAGTGTTGTAGGGAATCGGGTACCACCATTTGCTTTTCTGCTTTTTACTCAAACAAAACAAAACAAAAACTCGCAGTGGTTTTTCTTCCCGACCAAACACTCCTATTAGTCCTATAGGATGATGCAAACGAATGAGCAATCGATTACCAAATAATTAAAAATACAAACTCATATAAAATGGATTAAAAAGTAGTTGTACTTCTAATTTGTAAATACCGTCAATAAAGGGAATACTATACTCCCTCTGTTAATTAAAACTTGACGTTTTATTATTCACGCACGCTTTTTGAGGTGTTAAAAACTATATAAAATATTAACTTTTTTAATATATTTTTGAAGTCATTTCATACTTGTTACTATTAAGTATGAATTTATAAAAACAAATTTTTAAAAAAGTTAATATTTCATATAGTTTTTATCATCCAAAAAAAACGTGCATAAATAATAAACGACAAGTTTTAATTACCAGAGGGAATATTATATAGAGCCTTATAAAAATAAGGCAAATATATATAGTATTGGGTCAATTTGCCGACTATACAAATACAAAAGCCAAATTATCCAAATATACACACTACGCCATTTTGCAACTTGGGTGACGGACAAAAATGGTTACCTGAAAGTCGAATTGTGTCACCTGAGAATTCAGGTGACGAAAAGTCGTCACCTGAAGGGTCGTCACTTGAGCGCCGTCCCCTCAGCTTATAGGTGACGACTCTATCAAAGTTGGTCGCTGAAAGTGATTCAGCACATAGAAGTCAAAGCCCGACAAAAGCCCAACCCGGACAGTTTAGGTGACCAAGTTTTCGTCGCCTAAAAGATAGCAAACATTGTCAGAGAGGGCATTCAGGAGACCGAATATGTTCGTCATTTGAATATTCAAGTGACCAAAATGTGTGACCGAATATGTTCGTCACTTGAATATTCAAGTGACCAAAATGTGTTTTGCTTGACCAATCAAGTGACGTAAGTGTTTATCACTTGAGACTATGGTTAGGGTGGATTGAATTGTATAATTCGTCACCTGATGCATCAAGCAACGAACATAGTGCATATGTTCGTCACCTGAATTGTAAAATTCGTCACCTAAAGCATGGTTATGTTCGTCGTTTGAGTATATTTTGAGTATATTTTAATTAATAGCCAGATTACTCAGGTGACTAGATTTCGTAGTATGTTCGTCGTTTGAGTATATTTCAAGAATTTTTTAATTAAAAATTAGATGACGAGGTTCATCTAATATTCATCGCCCAAGTTAATGATCACCTAAAAATATGCACCTAGGAAGTGGATGTGCCCCTGTTTTTTAACATACCAAAAAGATGTACCTGTACACAAACAATACCATTCACCATTCACAAACAATACCTGTACACAAACAATACCATTCACATTTCACAACATAATTTTACCAACCCATTTCATACCATTACCACCACCAAAATGCACAAGGCCATAAAACATGTCCACAACATGTCTAAAACGTTTCCAAAAGATGGCCAACACATGTCCAACACAACCACATCTACCTAACATAGTTAGACTACTTATATTCATTAGAAACGTGTCCAAACACCATGTACGAACAGCTGTCCAAAATGTTCATACACTAAGTTGTTCAAGTCCAACCATTACGCCATGAAGGAGGAGAGATCACGGGGTGTTACCTTGGGAGGGGCTAGGTGGGGAAGGTGCTTGGGATTTGGAAAAGGTTGTCATGAACTCCTCCAGAACTGCAATACGACTCTTCAAAGCATCATTCTCAGCAATGGCTAGCTCGGAATCCTCCCTAGCAATTTTAGCATCCTCCTTGGCATTTGTTGCTTCCTCCTCTGCCTTCTTAGTTCTCGCCTCCAGCTCCAATCTAATCGTTGCAGCTTGCATATTAGCTCCTCCTCTTTTCTTCGACGGGCGCGAACCAGCCCTACCTAAACCTGAGAATCAGAAAAAAAATCCATTGAAAAGAAATTCCATGACAACAAAAGGCAAAATTAAAAATAAGGAAAGAAGCAGTACCTTGGACTTTGGTGCCTCGCCTTTCTCCAAAGGCATCGATGAGAATTTCGCATTGCTCTTCAAAAGGTATGGAAACGGGGTGGACTTGGTCAACTGTCTCACCATTTTGTGCCTCTCCAGACCGACGTTGCTCGTAAATCTTATCTACAGATCTCTTCAGTTTTTGCTGTGACCAACAGTTGAAACTTAAAACTCTATCTAGAAAAAACACTTTACACTATCATACGAAAACAGCAAGGCTAGGAAAACAGTAGAAACCCTTCAGAGACACAATTAGCAATATTTTAAGGCAGCAAGGCAGAAAAACAGTAGCAACCCTTCAAAAAAACAGTAGCAATACTTTCAAGCAACAAGGCAAAAAACTGTAATTTAATAATCAAATTACCCAAAACAGTAACAGCTTATACGGTATAAAAATAATGAGAGAACTAAAAGCTGGAACATGAGAGAACAGCTTATACGGTATTAAAAAAAAAGTTAATCATGGTAATTTAATAATCAAATTACCCAAAACAGTAACAGCTTATACGGTATAAAAAACAGTAAGTTTCAGAAATACTATTATCTCCCTTCAACAGTTTCCAAAACCTCAAAACTATTTACACCACAATCAAAGAATCAAAACCATTCTAAGACCTGCTTTTAATTTTACAAACCAAATATATTGGAGATTGATGATTGTTAATTTGCTTTTTATTAAAAAAATCAGCACATATAGAAGATCAACATGTATCAATCATGAACTCTGGCCCTAATCAAACTTACATAGATCAAGCATAAAATTAAAATTAAACTGGAAGCATAAAGGTAATAAGAAAGGAACTCACAACTTTTTCATTTTCCTTCAGATATGAGATATACATATTCAGAGCAGCTTCTACCAAGGGGGCAGGACTACCCTTCTTCAGAAGGTCCTCTGCTCTAAAACTCACCGGGCACGGTCCCGAGTGATGATTGATGGCGTTTGGGTTTTTTGTTCTATTGGCTTGGTTTTTCTTGCACATCTCCTTGAGAAAACAGAAATAAAGTGTGTTACATGTCCATATGAGGTCACTGAATTATGTATTTGAAAAACATACACAAAAAAATAAAAATAAAAATAAAACAATGGGACAACATAAGTGGAGTCCTAACCTTTTTCTTCTCATCCTCAAACTCATTCTTGACCAACCAAGCCCACTCCTCTTTTCGATTTTCAAACTCACTCGCCATGGAACCCGTGGTGTTATAATGTCGGCGAAGATAGTATTTTCAGTTTCTAAATATCTCACCCGCTTTGTCCTCAATGAATTTCATCATATTGCCATCTTCTGGGTTAATCTCATAAAAATTCTAGCACAAAAACATGTATAAACAATTAGGTAATACACAGTATAAATTTAATAGACAAAAAGCAAAATCCAAAGAACTCAAGGGGAAAGAGGAGACAAACAACTCACTGAATAAGTAAGGAAAAAATAAAAAAAACTTAGCATGTTTTTAATTACAATCAGAAATTGCTTTCCTATATGGATGATATAGAATGTTTTATACCAATTACCATTTTTAAATTTTGATGTAAAAGAAAGTGCATATGATCTGATTAAGGGTTCACTAAATGAAGTAAGGAAAAAATAAAAAAAACTTAGCATGTTTTTAATTTCAATCAGAAATTGCTTTCCTATATGGATGATATAGAATGTTATGGTTGCAATAATTTAAGTTACTGGAAAATAGAAGTAATTTATAAGTGGTGAGTTGCATTTATACCTTGCTGTTCTTTATTTGGTTGACTGCTAAGGTCATATTACCTAGAAAAGGCTGAAGGCTGTGTTTTCATAGTAGAAGAATCCAATGTTTACTTTGAAATCTACGAGTTCATTAATAAAAAAGACATTTATAAGAATTCATACCTCCAAGTAGGCAAAGATAACGTCTCTATGATGCTCTTCCAGCTTTTTAAATGATGAGGCAAGCATAGGTACATGTTTCCGCACAGCTGCTCCAATATTCTTGACTAGGCCTTCAAACACTTCCTTCGTGTCAGGTCCATTGTGGAAAGTTGACCAATTCAAATCGATCTTTTTCCCAGTTGACTTGACCATCGCATTTGTCTTTGTGCTGGTAATGATTCGGGGCTTCTTAGGTGGCTCTCCTGCACACATAGCCATCAATTACTACTCATTGAACTTAAAGTAGATAATCAAACAGAGAAATCAAACAATTGTATTATAATTGGTAATGTGAATTAGGAATGATTTGAAGCAATTCTGAGATGAAGGCTGGTCCTCTCTGGAAACCATGCAAATAGATTAACTTCAACGTTCAACAACTAACATGATAACTAAAAATCCAAATTGACAATGTTTTGTTAAAGCACCTTATATCTAGATTAAATGCCTTTTCCCCGGTAAAAGAAGAAAAATGAAGCACCTTATATCTAGATTTTAGTAAGACAGTCACTGAATTAAAAACAAAATACCCACATTTGCTAGTTCTGCATAAAAGGTGGATATCAATTCAAATTGACAATGTTTTGTTAAAAGCCAGATGCTTAACATATACACACAGAAATTGCTGATACAATCTCGAAACAACTCAGTAACGGAAGACAAACAGTGCAATAATCAGACACAAAAGCTTTCAATTTCCTAATCCAAACGATAAAAAGTATCAACATATGAAACTTATGAAACTTATGGGAGTTAAGTCTTATAGCAAGTGCAAATTTTAAAGATTACATTTTTATAGAGATAATCAATGATCTATACACAAACTTATGAAGCTTCATACCTAAAATCGAAGCCCTAGTTTGATTTCGAAGCCCTAGTTTGATTCAACAAAAACCCTAAAATCGAAGCCCTAGTTTGATTCAACAAAAACCCTAAAATTGAAGCCCTAGTTTGATTCAACAAAAATCCGGGTTTGATTCAACAAAAACCCTAAAATCGAAGCCCCAATTCTTCTCAAATTTTCAATTTGAAACAAAATCATAAACATTATTCGAATGAGGAACTTACCACCCGGGTTCTTGCATCGAGCGCTTAGGAGAGGCGGAGAGGCGGAGCCGGTCGAGGCGGCGGGGAGAGGCGGAGCCGGAGCCGGTGTCGGGGTGGTGGATGCTGAGGCCGTCGGGGAAGCAGAGGCCGCCAGGAGGCTTTCTCCGCCAACGGGAAGCAGCACAGGCGGCACTGCCAGGGGATTCGTGGGCTGGGGAGGAGTGATGGCCGGCGGGGGGGTGGTGGAAGAGGACGGGGCGGTGGTCGGCTTTGGGTTGACGGTGGCCAAGGCGGCTCGCCGGCGAGTGGATTTGGGCGGCATGATGGAGTGGAGAACTGGAGCAGAGAACTGAGAGAGATAAGTCTCGATGGAGTGGAGAATGGAACGGGATGAGAGAGAATGGATTGCTAGGGTTAATTAAGTGGTGGCTCCCGTTTATTTTTATTTTTATTTTTATTTTTAATTTTTTTTATTTATTTATATAATAACCTAATTTAGGTGACGAACATAGTGAATTTTCCAGAAATGAGGCGGGAATTTTGGCGCCTATGGACTCAAGTGACCAACATATGCTACGTTCGTCGCTTGAATGACTGTAAATTTTTCACAAATGAAGCGGGAACTTTGGCACCTTTGTGATGACCAAAATAAAATTTCGGCGCTTTTGTGTTTGTGGCATAAATAATGTTATGAAATAAATAAATAAACTATTTATTGTTTATTTACATGGAAAAAAAAACTATTTCTCCACATATTAAAATTTAAATAATTTTTTTACACTTTTTAAAAGTTAAAAATTATAAAAATCAATTATATTATTGTATATGACATAAATAATTTTGTGGAAAAAAAACTATTTATCGTTTATTTACATGGAAAAAAATATTTGTCGACATATTCAAATTTAAATTATTTTATTACTCTTTTTAAAAGTTAAAAATTATATAAATATCAAATATATTTCACAAATGAGGCTGGAATTTTGGCGCCTTTGTGTTTATGACATAAATAATGTTATGAAATAAAAAAACGAAGAGTCGTCATCCGTAATACATATAGTTTAAAAGTGACAATATTAATACATGTAGGTTATAAGTCATGACGAGGAATCATCATCATCGACATCTTCATCATCGTCCCCATCTTCTTCTTCTTCACCTTCTGTTTCTTCCTCTTCGTCATCCTCGTCCACATCGTCGACGTTGTCACCTTCTTCTTCGTATTCGTCACCATATTGGTGACTTCGACTTGGCCCGATGTCAACAGTGAGATCAATAATTCCATCAGAAGTCGAGGCAAGCTCTTGATAGGGTCCCCATGGTTCATATTCATGTCGAACTTGAGGTATATCACCTTCATGTACTGCAAGTGTTCTAGCATCATAAACATTCCTATGGGCCATCACATTAACTACTTTCCAAGATTCGCCCGCCTTCGGATCATTGACATAGAAT
Source organism: Persicaria maculosa (assembly GCA_963922045.1). Taxonomy (NCBI): domain Eukaryota; kingdom Viridiplantae; phylum Streptophyta; class Magnoliopsida; order Caryophyllales; family Polygonaceae; genus Persicaria; species Persicaria maculosa. The sequence goes on from OY998256.1 coordinate 13,066,297, forward strand.
ACTTGTCTTGCCGTAACCGCGAGACAGAATGGCGACTCCTCATACCAACTACTGCTCGTGTCAACTGTCAACAACCCATGATCCATTTTCATGCTGCCATTGTCGTACCATTTACATTTGAACAACACAACAGGCATCCGATGTGCGTATAGAAGTTCCAATACATACTCAAGGATCCCATAATAGTTCCCTTCTGGTGTCTCTACCATGACTCCACAGTTCTGCGTCTTCAAGTATTGATCTTTTTCCCATGATACAAACTTGACCCCGTTGACCGTACATGCAGAGTAAACCATGTATTGTTGTGGTTTCCAAGCCAAATTGAGAACCTCTGGTTTAAAGCAACTATTGCCCGCTCTTTGAAGTTCAACAACCTTTATAAAATAAACAAATTAGGATAGAAACTAAGAATGAGAAATTTATGGGTACAACATAAACAAGTTATATAAGTAGACGTTGCAACACTTACCCAATTCAGGAAGTAAGGGTGGAAACTAATCCTGCGGGATTTGTCATTATATCTGCAGGGTGTCTCAAGCAATCTTCATCTCTCACCCTCTCACCATGCCAACGCATTTGCTTCGCAATGTGCGGCTCCATGTATAGTCGCTTTAATCTGGGCGTTATGGGAAAGTACCGGATAACCTTTCTGGGGACCTTGGTGCCCTTTCCGCCTTCACGTGTCTCCCACCTCGAAGTGTTGCATACCGGACACACATCATAATCTGCATACTGTTTATAAAACAGCACACAGTTATACTCACATGCATCGATGCTCTGATAGCCTAAACCAATGTCCCTACACAGCTTTTTCATCTGTATTCCATCCCTGGGGTATTTGTGTCCCGGGGGAAGCAATCCGCTGATGTATTTACACAAATCATGCATACTCTTATCTGACCAGCCATTTATCGACTTGAGATGCATTGCGTTCAAAACAGCACCCAAAACAGTCTCTGTGCTCCCAGGGTACAATGGAGTCTGAGCTTCCAATAAAAGCCTCTCATACTTCCTATAGTCATCATCGATTACATCAGCAAAGCTGGGGTCACCCGTATCCCTATAGGCATCATCGACCCCCGTAGTGTATCCGACATGATAAGGGAAAGCATCGTGCAACATCTCCATAATGGGACCCTCACCAGACGACGAAGCCCGTTGTTCCAAAAGTTGCCTTCTTAGCTGGGATGTTCTAGACTCGACCCGTGGTTCACCATGTTTATCCCATACTGTATAGGTTGGTTCCATACCCCATCTATACAAATGGTTAAGCATCTCTCCAATGGTAACTGGTTGTCTACTGTTACGACAATCACCACACGGACAATCAAATAGGACCCTCCCATTTGCATTTGCATAAACCCAATTCACAAAAGCAATAATTCCATTCTTGTATTCTGGATGAGAAGTCGGAAGTTGCATCCAACTTTTATCCATTTTCCTGCCAATATATCAACAAATCCATAAATATCAACGTTTACATCAAACAAAAATCTCCACTCTCTACCATGGCATACAAATCTCAAACAAGTTCTTGTCATAATAACAATACTCAAATCACAATCTCCAAATTTCCATCTGTAAATATATATAATAACAACCATACACAAATCTCTATCAACATTCCAATTTCCGCTAAAATCTCAAACAAATCCATATATATCAACTTACAACAACCTCTTTACTAAAATCTCAAACTAAAAATATGGATTTCTCTATATAAAAAAATCACAATCTCTAACAAAAATCACAATCTCCAAATTTCAATCTAAACATCATATATTTAAGTGTAAATATATATAATAACAACCGTACAAAAATCTCTACCAACATTCCAATTCCCACTAAAATCTCAAACAAATCCATATATATCAACTTACAACAAGCTTTTTACTAGAATCTCAAACAAAAAAATATGGGTTTCTCTAAAAAGAATCACAATTTCTAACAAAAATCACAATAAAATCTCCAATCTCCAATAAAATCTCCAACAAATCCATTTAACTTTCAATCTTCAATAAAAAATCTCCAATCTCCAATAAAAAAATCACAATCTCTAACAAAAATCTCCAACAATTGTCCAATGTCCAATAAAATCACAACCTCTTTATTTATATAAATAAAATCTACACCAACACTAAAATCTCCAACAAATCCACACACACACACTTATCACAATTCCCCCCCCCCCCCTAAAATCTCAAACCAATAATATGATTTTCTTCAATCTCTACCACAAATATATACAATAACAACATTTATGTGTACATATATACAATAACAATAAAAAAAATTGAAACAAATTATTAATTTAAAACAAACCTTGTAGATCACCAAAAAAAATCAATGGAGAAGAAGATGGAAATGGAGAAGGAAGATGAGAGAATGGTTCGACGTATACAACGTTAATTTGGTATTAAATGTGGCAAGTAACATTAAATGTGGCAAGTAACATTAATTGAAGCCATTTTGAAAAAGTTACAACTCAGGCGACGTACTTTGTCTATGTTCGTCACCTAAGCACTATAGCAATTAATGTGTCAGACCTACCCTTCTTCAGGCGACGTACTTTTCCCAAAGTTCGTCGCTGAAACTCCTTTCATTTAATTCGGGCCTACCTACTCTCACTCAGGTGACGAAGCTATATAAGTACGTCGCTAGAATTTACTCAAGTGACGAACAAATGCCAACTTCGTCGCCTGAACTTCGGTCTCCTTTTGACTTTGCCAGGATTTGACTCGGGTGACGAATATGTATATGCACGTCGCCTGAATAGATCTCAGGTGACGAACCCTTAAAAGTCCGTCACCCAAGTTGCAAAATGGCGTAGTGACAAGATTGTGGGAATTTTGCAAAACTATACACAATACTACAACAAAGCCACGCAGACCTCCCCTTGCCGCTCTCCTCCGTTTCAGATTTCCGTCCGCAGATTTCCAGATGTTGCTCTCCCATTGCTGCTCTCGATCTCCTCCGTTTCAATATCTCTCTCCCTTTCCAGATTTCCGTCCATCTCGATCTATCTCCTATGCTTCCAGATTTCTGTTTCCAGATTTCCGTCGAAGAAGAGGGCTGACGACGAAGCTTTTGTTGCCTAGGCGAAGCACAGATCACGGCGAAGCACAAATCAATCCGGATGCAACATCGAATTTGGCCACGACGTAGTTGTCGACACAATCGACGACCTCCATTGCTGACAGTGCAGCGGTGAGGCGGAGGTGGAGGCTCCGACGTATCTTAATTTGAGGCGGAGGCGGAGGCTCAGACCTCCATTGCTGACAGTGCAGCCTCGGCTCCTCCTCACAGTCCGCCTCTCCACCGATACTGGCCGCCGACCGCCGGAGTGCACTCCTGACTCCTATTCGGCTCAGTTGGTAATTGACCGTCCTCCAAGGCTCCGCCAGTGCGCCAACATCGGCCTTTAGTTCCAATTGCGGCCTGAGCGAAGATTCAAAGGTAAATTTCAGCTGTTCTATTCAAGTTTTATTCATTACGAAATATGAATTATTGATTTGTTTTTTAGTGAAAGGCCACGCACACCAACTGTTCGACAAAAGTCCTGATAGAACCCACCAGCTATTTGCTAAGTACGTAGTCTACTTAGTACCTGAAATTTGAAATTGGTGTGCAAGTAGATGTCTAGCTTCGTTAAATGGACAAAATGATTTAGGTGTGGGTAATGCAAGTTTTAATTCTAATCAAATACTGTAATTTTTTTTTCTCATTTTCATGTCTAACTTTTATCTCTTCATTCTGATTTGTTCATACAGGAGTATTTGAAATTCTGATTCTTATGTTGTGCACATTTCTCGTACCTTGTGTGGGTACTACAATCTCTTTCGCCTTGGGGATGTTATTGGATCTCCGTCAGCGCTGACAACTCCTCTTCCAATCTCTTTTATTCTCCGGTGTATTTGGACAGTCTTAGAGATATACAGATCGAGTGCAATCGATCATTGATCATGTGATATGTTTGTAGTTATATATTGTGGCAATTGATCATTCATGGCTATTTGACTTTGTGAAATTATTTTGGGCTTTGATGGGAAATTGCATGTTTGTTAGGCATTTACTACAGGTTTTCCAAACTGTTTAAATCATCAAGTTTCTATGCATGGGTTGGGTTGTTAGATGCAAGTTTAAAGCCTGCACTTCAGTAGGCTTTAATTTGGCATGAGATATGGACAAAGTTAATGTGTGTTTAAAGCCTGCGCGTCGGCGTTAGCACTGACGCGCAGGAAAAAAAAAGTCGGCGTCAACATCCCTATAAACGTTGGAAATGCTGACGCCGAGTATGGGGATGCTAACGCCGATGGTGCTGACGTTGATGTTGCTGAAGTTGCTAACGCCGACGTAATCAATAATATATCAACCAATTACATGTTCTCCTATTACAAATAAATACCCCATTACAAACACACTTGAGCACTGTAAAAGAATTAATAGCAAAAGCATGTCTTCCTCTAATTTGCATCAAAATAGCAGTAAACAAACGGGAACTTCGACAATGCTGACGCCGAGGACTCCAAAAATGCTAACGTCAAGGACTCCAACGATGTTGACGCCGAGGATGCTAACAATGCTGACGTCGGGGACGCCAACAATGCTGACGCCGATGATGCTGACGTCTGGGACACCGATGGTGCTGACGCCAATCTCCGGAACGAGACTAATTAAAGTATCTGTGTCAGCGGAAAATAAAGCAGATGGGAAATTATGACCAAACAACTAGACTAAATAAAGTATTCGTGTCAACAAAAAAAAAATCAGATTCATCCATCATAAACAAAATGCAAATTAATTACTATATGAAAACTGATAACTAGCTAGTGGTATAGTAAACAATACAATACATTTGACCAAAAAAAAAAGTAAACAATGTAATACAAATGGAGCAACATCGTAGCCAAAAAATAAGACACAACACAATCATAGCTTGAGTTTGTGACTTGCTTGGTGTCAGCCCCACATCGTGAGGGAAGATGGTGGCATTATAGACATTGTTATGGCCATGAATAGCATCAATCCCATAAATCAGCCCCTAATTGAACTAAATTTAGGAGATCTCAAAAGAAACATGGAACAACTAAAACAGTCAGCGCGCAGGCCCTAGAGATCATCAATCAAAAAGCGTAGCCCAATAGTTCAGTTCAACGAACAGCCATCACACAGGCCACCGACAGTGTCAGCATAACCTCAATCTGGCTTAATAACATCATAAAAGAAGGAGCAAGACATCAACCGAGAGATAAATTGAAGGCTGACATGAAATACATACCAATATATAACACAAGTGCATCAATGTCAATCATCCAAAAACTCAGCAGCAACAACCATCAAAGAAGTTCTAGACCTAACATATCAATATATAACACAAGTGCATCAATGTCAATCATCCAAAAACTATCATCAGTCACAAAGAGTTTTGCAAATGCTATCAATCAAATACCATACTCAAATCAGAGGAAGCCAATTCAAAATTGAGATAGAGAACATACGGGTCGTATCATCACCTCGTCGGAATCAACTACGTGGACGTCGCGGATGTCAACGCTGACGAAGCTGGAGCTGCTCGAAAAAGAGAACTTGAACTACTGCACGCGGTGGAAGCCGCTCGTTCTGAGCAGCGTGTGTGCACGCCTCCAATGTGAGCTTCTGGCAGTCCATTACCCTGCAAACCTCTCCCTCTCCGAATATGAAACCTGAGGATGTTACCCTTGACCATCTCTCTCGCAGTCATCAGAGTAGATGAAAAGGAAAAGATGATAAAGAGATAAAGAGAACAAACACTAATGGAAAGGGAAAACAGAGGACAGCAAAGAGTCCATTTATATTGAGGAAAAGAAGCTCGAAGTTACCTTCCAGCAAAAGCTCTATGAGCAGTGACAGGTTACATCGTAGCAGCCACTACCAAGAACCGACCATGTCAGCGCTGACGGTGATGATCTTGTGTTCCATGGATCTGGACTACTCTCTTCACCGTCTCGATCTTCAACCACTACAAATCTCAACTTTGCAATGGACTCAATCTCGATCCAGAAACCTAGACTCGATCAATTGCACTCGATCTTGTTGAATTGATCAACACTATGCTAGTCTAATGCAAACCACGATTACCTGGTTTATGTTACCCGAGGATAGATGCAAGCCTCAAGCTGCTGCTATCCAGTCTCCACTGGAGTTTTGGTCAGCGCTGACGATGAGCGAGAGGGCGAGGGCGAAGGCGATGGGCGATGGGCGAGGGCAATGACGATGAGCGAGAGGGCGAGGGCGAGGGAGAGCAGCATCTGGAAATCTAGAAACGGCGATGGGCGAGGGCGAGGGAGAGCAGCGATGGCGATCAGCGAGAGGGCGAGCGAGAGGATTCAACACACCATCCTCCATCCTCCATCGTTGCTTCCTCCATTGCTGCTTCCTCCATCGTTGCTTCGTCGACTGCGACTGGATCTGGAAGTGTCGAAGACCTCTCAGATGCAAGGGATTGCGATTCTCGGACCTCCTTCCTCCATCGCTGCTTCGTCGTTGTAGCAGCAACATCTCCGGCGACTGCGACTGGAAGTATCGAAGACCTCTCAGACGCCGATTGCATAGATCTGAGGAGAGAAAAGAAGGCGAAAACCATGGGAGTCGAGATCTGAACAGATCTGAGAATTTGGGGGCGGTTTAGATTTGAGAAACGGAGGATTAGGTTTTCCAGGGGATGTATAGTTTTGCAATTTTTATACAAACGTGTATATTTGGCTAATTTGGCCGAAAATTAGCCAAATATACACGTTGAGGGCGAGTCAGGCGACAATGGCGGAGGTGGAAACCGGGACGATGTCGACTCTAATATGCCAGCGTCGCTAGATCCTGGAATCACTTGTCTGTACTCTCACCGTTGAGAGCCCACCGAATACCAGGATGATATCGATGGCCACCGTCGGGCGGTCGGTGTGCTTAAAAGGGCATGGCTGGCGGTGGTAGGAGTTATCCACAATTAGGGGTGGACGAAGGTGAAATGTCAAAGGTTAATTAGGGATTGCACGACTTCTTTAGAGATTGGATAGTCGGGGGCAGTGGTGGAACTAGACTCCCAGTGATGAGGCCGAAATTTTACAATATATTTTTTTTGTTTATCAAGCACAAAAAACTATTAAAAAGACAATAAATTTGTAGTTTAAATATGCAATTTCTTTATGAAAAATTGAAAAAAAGGTGACATACTAAAAAAATGTGATTTTTTATCATAAATAAAAGTGTTTCAAAATTTTTCAAAAAAAAACTATAAAATTATAGTTTAAATGTTTAATTTCTTTCAAAAAAATGGTAAAATAAAAAATTGAAGGTATACTAAAAATTTCTTGAAATTTTTTTTTTATCATAAAAAAAGTATTTAAAAAACTATAAAATATTAGTTTAAATGTTCAATTTTGACCAAAAAAAGTTTAAATGTTTAATTTAAAAAAAAATCATCGATACAAAAATCTGTCCAAACTAAAGGTATGAAGACTTGAATCTCTAATCTCTAAATTAAAGTGGTTACCCTTTAACAACTAAATTATTTATTATTTTACTCTTTCATTATTAATACCATATATAATTACCTATATAAATAATACTAAATATATATAATTAGTAATTACCTATATGTTACAAAAAAAAAAAAAAAAACTTGTGGGGGCCAGGGCCATCCCTGACCTCCAAGTAGTTCCGCCTCTGGTCGAGGGCCATTGCTGAAGACTGTAGACTACACCCATGGATGCCATGGTTGAAGGCGTTGGGGAAGTCGGGAAGATGAGGGAGGGATTAAGTTTGGCTAATAAATACTTTTTCTTTTAATTAAAAAAAATCTCAAACTTTTTAAGTAATTATAATTTGAGTTCAAAATAATTTATAATTTATGAATTTTGGACTTTGTATCAATTTTGGTTTAATGGGTTATAGTTTGTATATGAAATGGTAATTTTTAAAGTTCGTATTATTTTTAGTTCACCGTTGATAGTTCATATTATTATCGGTCATTTTTCCGTATCCTGCATAATGCTACAAATTTTATTTGTAAATGTAACCGGTGTAATGGAGCATGGATGTTACTTGTAAATGTGACAGTTTATAAGGTGTATTATTTAATAGGGAAATTTACAGAAAACCACCCATTATATATAGCCTTTTACACTTAACCACCCACTAAAAACGAAATTACATAAAACCACCCATTAAATGGGTTTTGTTTTCAAATCACCACCCACCACATAATTCCATTAGAGTTTCATTAAATATAGTATATTTTAATATTTTATACTTAAAATTTAAAGTTTAAACTTGAATATATTTAAATTAATATTTATTGTAGGGGTAAACATTTATATTAATTTAATATATTAGGGGAAAAGCGTGTACAAATTTTAAAGTTATTTGAAGGGCGGAGGTTCTAAATGTGGAAAATATTATTTAATTTTATTTAAAAAGTCAAACACATTTTAATAAATATACATTTAATAAAAAATACTTTTGAGCCTGGAAAAATATTATTTAAAAAATATTTATATTTTTTTCATTTTTAGTATATAGTATAGGTGTTTACAAATATGAAAGAAAATGAGAAATTAATTATTAGTATCAAAATAATTATTAAATTTAAACAATGCTAATGATTTATAAACCTATTTTTAATTTTGATTAAAAAGAAGTCTATAAAATTCATAACCATTTTTAGGAATAAAATAGAACAAATTTGTTCATATATACATCAAGTTTTTAAAAAATATTTTTTTAAAAATTTAATCAAATATATTTTGATGTGTATTTGAGATTTTAAGTTAAATATAAAACTTAAAATAATGTATTATCATATATATTTGACAAAAACCTAATAAAAATAGAGAATGGGTGGTGATTTAATTTGAAAATAAAACCTATTTAATGGGTGGTTTTCTGTAATTTTTTGTTTAACGGGTGGTTAAGTGTAAGAGACTACATTTAGTGGGTGGTTTTATGTAAATTTCCCTATTTAATATTTAGTTGCGTTTCTATGTAATTGTACTGGATAGACTGGATGCTAGAAAGCAACTTATATGACAGCCTTATACGTTGGAGGTAAATAATTCATCGATTAAATGTACTATTGATTACCATCTTCACTTATTATCCTTTTTGTTATCTGCACGGCGTTATATCGTCATCGGCACGGTGCTGGTGGCGAGCTCCCAAGTCAGCAGCCTCGGATGCAGGTGCCGGACTCCCAGGTCGGCAGATTCCATAGAGGTGGGTGAGTGGTGTGTTTGTGTGGTGCACAAAGCGAGGGCGGGGCTCCCTCATTTTATAGCAAGTCGCCACCACCCTTGCCGATTCGGGAGCTCGGCAGTGGCATCTCGAAGGATTGGACGTAAAGCTGCAGATTCCCTGCAGCTTTGCAGACCTGACGATGATTAGACATTGCCGGTTTCGGAGCTCGGCATCGGTGTAAGGGAGCCGTCATGATGTGACTCGGCGTCAGGTGAGGTGACTCGGCGCGCCTGCAAAAGCTGCAAATTCCCCTGCCCTCTGCCAACCTGGGAGTCCGGCATCGGTATCAACTCCTGCCGAGTTGGGAGCTCGGCACCGTGCCGATGGCGAAAAATTGCCCGTGCAAATATCAGAATCGCTTATTATCAATCAATTTGATTTAGGATAGAGAAGGCAAAATGTATAGGCATTTTTTGTTTTTATTATATTTTGGTGGGAAAATGGCTTTGTCCAAAGATAGTCTAGTCACATTGAATTTTCTATTGACATCAACCTGATCACATGATCGACAAGCTTGACAACACACATTCACACAACATTTTTACTTATGGTGATGAAGAAAGAAATTGAAAAATATATAAGAAGTAGTTACGGATTCTCAATATTCTTTAAAACATTCAGGAGTTGAAGAAAGGGTTCATGGCAAACTCGCTCTGTCTGTTTCGACTATATAGCATTTCCTCTTCGTCAAAAGCACAACTGACCCATTGCAATTCAGCACATCTAACCTGTTTCACGAGCGTACCAAACATATAGAGGTAGATCTAACAAAGGAAAAGAGCCCTTTGGACAACTCATCCACACCCTCAAATCTGTTTCTTTACCCTCCCTCTTTGCCACCGCTTTACCTTTCTTCTTGAATACAAAGGCACTCACTTACTGCCTTTTCTTGTGAAAAAATGGGAGTTTTCAACACACCCATGTCAAGTTTGATGGCTTTTTGTTGGGTTTTGATATTTTTCATTTGTTTGTTTGTAGGATGCATTGGCGGTTGGTGGGCAGTTTGGGATCTTGGAGGGCAGATCAGTTGCACTCATTCACCCATTTATGATGGGTGGATTGTTTGCTTACATGTTGCGGGTTGGGTATCTTGGCTGGCAATGGAGGAGGGTAAGAACCATTCGAGATGAGATTAATAAGCTCAGGAAGGAAGTAAAACCGGTTCTTGTTGCCCCGGATGGGTCTCCTCCTCCTGACCCTATTCAAGCCCGAATCCAATGTCTCACTGAGGTACTCACTACAATAGATTAATTTCAACTATGAGTGAACTTCAAAACTTATGGCAATTTAATTAAGTTGGTATATATGTGAGTTCCCAAGATGCAACTTGTTGATATTTGTTTTAATTGATTTTATGGGTACGTTGGATCATTGGTAGTTTGATTCATGCTTGTGTAGGAGATGAAGAAATTGGTTAAAGGAAATTTCAGGGAGAGACACTTAAAGGCAGGTTCAATTTTATTAGCTTTGGGTGTATTGGAGCCCGTTGATGGATGCCTCAACTCATGGTTAAGAACAGGAAAGCTCTTCCTTGGTCCTCATTTATTTGCAGGAGCAGGTAACTCCACTCAAGCCCTAATATTGCCATAAATTCAACCAATATTCATTAACTTAGATCTACTAATATACTCCCTCCGTTCAAAAATATAAATTCTTTTAGGCTTAGATTTTTTTTTGAAAATATAAGTCCTTTTAGGTTTTCTAGGTATATGAAATATGAGAATTGTTACTTTTTGACTTTTTGCTCAAATTTTATTGGTTGACGAGGGTTGTGGATAATTAATGAGGGGTATAAATGAAATAACTTTATGATTTCCTTAATTTGTGTACAAATGTCTAAAAGGACTTATAAGTTTAAACGGAGGTAATATGTATTTGTTGCATATATGTACCCATTGTTATTAAAATGGCGCAATGATTCGAATTTAAGTACAATCTTACTCTGAATCACTAACATTCGTAGGATCCTCATATGATTCAGAAACATAAGGATGCAAATTTTTACCATAGATCGATATATCTTTTAGATGGTATAATGTCTAGCGCTGGAATCCACTAAATGGCCATGATTTGTTTTAATCTTCTTCTTTGAGAGTGTATATATATCATATATATCTACCGCACTCTTGTCGTATCGTATCAGTCTTATACTCTTACTAGTGTAGTGCCCACGCCATGGCGCGGTTTTGTTAAAAAAACTCTTAATAATAAATTTTTTATTATTATATAATTAAATAAATGATGGAAAAATGATAAAAAATAATATGAACTATCAACGGTGAACCAAAAATAATACGAACTTTGAAAACTACCAATTCATGTACAAACTATAACACATTAAACCAAAATTGATACAAGGTCCGAAATTCAAAAACTATAAATTAATTTGGACTCAACATATAATTAGTAATAAATTTGGGTTAAAAATTATAAAAAATATTAAAAATGTCAATATTTTATATAGTTTTTAACACCTACAAAAGCGTGCGTGAAAAGTAAAACGCCATGTTTTAATTAACGGAGGGAGTATAAAATATTAACTTTTTTTAATTAATTTTTTAAAATAATATTATACTTATTATTAATATCTATAATATTATATTAACAAATTAATTTAAAAAAGTTAATGTTTTATATAGTTTTTAACTATTTAAAAAGTATGTTAAAAAGTTAAACGACATCTATTTTAAGGTGGAGGAAGTATATAGTAACCATTCCGGAATGACTCACCGGAAAGGACTTGTGGCTAGTACCCATAGGTCCCCAGTTCGAACTCCGGATATGACCGTTCTTTATTTACCAATTCAAGGAGGGAGTATATAGTATAATGTTGGGATTGTTAGGATATATATTTGAATAGACATTTATTATGTAAATAGGGAGAGATTTGTATCTATCCAAATCCCTGTAAATCTGCTCACAATTCAGTATATATAGAGAGATAGACAGAGATCCCAAGTTGAGGGCTATTTCACCAAATCATATGTGATTACATGGCATCAGACTATCCCCCTTGAAACCCTAACCCGATTTCTTGAGATCGATCCCCATGGCTAACACCGTCAACAACAACGATCAGTCGATCGAACCAGCCGCTGCCGCTTCCAATTTTCATTCCGCTCACTCTGTCTCTAACATAAAAAACCAAATTCTCTTAACCCTTGACCTTAACAAAGTTCAATACCACACATGGGCTGAGCTCTTTCAAGTCGCTGCGAGCGCCCATGCTGTTCTCCAGCACATTGATGGCTCCGATCGCCCCACCGGCATCACCGATGACAAATGGAAGCAATTGGACTCCATTGTCCTGTCGTGGATTTATGCCACCATCTCCGATAAGGTTCTTCTCAAAATCATCAAATCCGGCTCCACCACCCACGAGGCTTGGCTTCGCATCAAGGCATTGTTGCATAACAACCAATCCACATGGGCTGCAGATCTGGAAAGCAAGTTCATCAACTCTAAGTTGGCGAAGCACCCGAATACCGCCGCCTACTGTCAATCGTTGAAATCCTTTGCCGATCAATTGGCCGATGTCGGCCACCAGGTCAGTGACCAACGCTTGACCCTGCAACTCATCAACGGGTTATCCTCCGACTATGATGTCGTGGGCAACATGATTAGTCAGATCACCCTGCTTCCCGATTTCACCACGACTTGTAGCATGCTGTCCCGGGAGGAGACTCAGAAGGGTCGTGACGCCGACCCGCAGCAAGCCTTCATCTCCTCGGGTGACCTGCCCATGTCGCTGCCTCCTGCGCCATCTCCTCGAGGCCACAATTCCAGCAGCAACCAGGGTCGTAGGGGCAGGAATTGCCGCAAACCAGGGCATGGACAAAGGGGACAATCTCGAGCCCAAAACCGCCAGTGGTAGCCTCCTGCGTATTACTGGCCACCGCATGAAGCCCCAACATTGGCAACCGCCCCCACCACCGTGCCCTTACCCGACGGCACCTATGTCTCGCCATCAGCGACTGCCACCACAGGCGTACTACTCGCAGCCCCCACTTCCCACATATCTGACTTCGGCATTCAATTCGATGACCCTGACTTCGCCGGACGAACAACTCAGGTACCTTATCTGCCTATTTTAATTCGAGTACTTTATCGTCTATTCTTGTTGGAAATGGCCATACAATACCCGTCGTCAGCACTGGAACCACAACCTTAGCCACCAAACAGCCCTTGCAACTCAAAAATGTCCTTCATGCTCCAAACATTGTTAAAGACCTTATCTCGGTACGTAAATTCTCTGTCGACAATCACGTGGCTATTATTTTTTACCCTTTTGGTTTTTCTATGAAGGACCTACAAACGGGGAGAATCCTTTTGAGGTGCTATAGTTCCGGGGACCTTTACCCTATCTCGACAGCTCTCGCCACTGCTCCCATTCGTCCTTCCGTCAATCTTGCAGTCAAGCCCGTGCCTAAGATTGATGATCTTGAAAATTTAGATGTTAAGATTGATGATGAGGAAAAAGTTGTTTTGTTGATTGTACCCTTCTTACAAGCACTTTAAGGATAAAGTTTTTTTCCTCTCAATCAAGTCTGTGCCTAAGCATGTTCAGGGGGATCAACGGAACAAGGCCCCTGAATTTTTTGGGCCCAATATTACACGGAACCACAATATTTAATTATAATAATTGTCTTTCTAAAATAATCATTGAATTGACGGTAGTTCAGTTGTGGAAGTTACTCACCGTAAACGCTAGTGTTTGATCCAATTGACGCGCGTTCGATCCTCAAGTGAGCGCCCTTTTTTTTTTTCCTAATTCACTGTACTATACATCTATACAACATTTTTTTTTTGATACAAGGCAATAATTTGGGTGTGGTCAACCGCGGGTAAGCCACAACCCAAGGGTGTCCTTTCGGACGAGGTCTTCGATCTCTTCAAGATAGCGCGCACTAGTGAAGGAGGAACATAGCTCAAGATGCGCCAGCCTGCCCGCCACTTGGCTTCCCTCACGGTAGGAGTGAGAGAAAGCTACTACCTCAAAAGCCTTGCAAAGGCCGAGCACATCAGCGATCATCATCTCCACCTCCCAAGGGCACGACCGGGACCCTTTGAGGGCGCTAATAATAGCCAGGCAGTCACCTTCCACTACAAGGGGAACCCAGCTTAACAGCTTCCGTGAGACCAGCATGAAGGCCAAGGCACTCGCTTGGATCGCAGAAGTCTTGCCATGTCTACGCGCACCACATAAAATTACGCGACCAAGGTGATCGCGGATGACAAATCCATACCCGACCTGACCGATGGCAGCCTTAGCGCCGTCGAAGTTAAGTTTCAGGAAGCCTTCATTTGGCTTTTCCCATTTCACTTTTTTTCCTGCCGTGTGGTTCTATTTTGAGTATTTTTTGCTCGAGTAGTAGTGTCTTCTTCGTATGTTTCGTCAACTTGCGCCTTCTTCCAGTTTTTCCTATATTGTTTTATATGCTTTATCCATTCTTCCATGTTTCTTATATCATAATTTTCAAAGAGGATTTTGTTTCTAAGAGACCAAACATCCAAGAGGGCAAAAGCTAGTTTCGATTTTAGGTTCGTAGGATGTTTGGAGAAGATTTCTGAAAAAATGTCCTTGTATGCCTTGTTCGTTTTATCTGTACTTTGTACGATTCTTTCATTTCTTGTGTTCATTCTACCAATCGGTGCTAAGGTTGTTTGGCATTCCGTGAATAGGTGAGTTGCATCTTCCTCACGATGACAGCAAAGGGGGCAGTCCAGAGGAACAACAACGCCTTTGTTTCGTAGTTTGACCTTTGTTGGAGTTCCATTGAGAAGGTTTTTCCATAGAAATTTTTTAATTTTAGGAGGGCAGTCGATTCTCCATAGCCAATCCGTTGGTTCAGAGTTAGTCCTTCTTGCTATAGTGATGTGGTCCAAAGAACTTGTCGTCGAAAACCAACCATTTTTGCTCATTTTCGAGTACAGTCTATCCTCAATTTCATTTGCGGGGATATGAATATTCATAATATCCTCCACAATGTTCATGGGGAGGTTATCCCTTAACTTTTCTACATTCCAAGTTTTGTTTGGTTTTAAAAATTTGTCAATCGTTTCATGTTCCTCTAACATTTTCTCTCTTACTAATTTACTACTGTAGTATATTGTATGGAGACCTTTTCTTTTTATTTTTGAAACTTTTTTTTTCTATCCGTGAAGTCTTTTTTTCTAAGAGCATCGATCGTAGGTGTTTTTTTTTTAATCAGATGTCTCCAAAGAGACAGTCTATGTGTATTTTATTCTACGTACTTGTTACATTTAATGAAATTAATTAAATTTTAAAAATATAAAAATAAAATGAAGAAAAATTTGTGTATGTATTTTTAAGAACCATCAAAATCCTCTTTAAGTAAAAAAGTGTTTAAAAATATCGAGTAGGGTTCCCCTGTCTCGGCTTATTTCTTAATAAAAATAAAGTGTTTAAAAACAGATAATGACTATTTTATTCTTAAATATTTTGATAAACTTAATCGAAAATTTGATTAAATATATTAGTATTTTAATTTAATAGATATAATTATAAATTTAGCAAATTAAAAGTATATATAATTATTTATCGATACAATCAATTTTAATTTCGCACAGGGCCCTTAAAATGATTGGCACAGCCCTGCGCCCAGTATATAATGACTGGCGTTTATCAGCAAGGCACTCCATGGGCAGAATTTGCTGCTGTCCACTTATGAAAAGGAGCTTTTGGCTATCCTTTATGATGTGGATAAATGAAGGCACTACTTAGAGCCTTGTCATTTTGTAGTTATCACTGATCATCAGAGTCTGAGGCATCTTTTGGATCAACAAGTAACTACACATCTTCAAAAGGAAGCAATCAGGAAGCTACTTGGTCTATCCTACTCCATTCAGTACAGGCTTGGAAAATGTAACTCAGTAGCTGATGCTTTGTCAAGAAGAGGGCTATCAGTGGAGCAACCAGTTGAGAGCTCCTGCCATGCCTTAGTTCAGGTCAAACCAGTGTGGATACAGGAGGTGATTAACAGTTATGAAGGGGATACAGAGATTGATAAAGTAAGATCAATTGCAGCTATTGATACATCCTCTCCATTCAAATGACAGGGAGAAATTTTGAGGTATAAAAGCAGAATGGTGATAGGCAACAATACAAATTTGAAGTAGAATTACTCTTGCTTTTCATGGGGAAGCAATAGGGGGCCATTCAGGGACAAGAGCTACTTATCAAAGAGTCAAAGCTTTGTTCTACTGGCCTCAGTTGAAGCAGTTTGTGGAGAATATGATCAAGGAATGTGATGTGTGTCAAAGACACAAGCACGAGACAGTTGCATACCCAGGATTGTTGCAACCATTACCCATCCCAGAACGCCCTTGGCACTCAATTGGCATGGATTTTGTTGAAGGACTACCCAAATCAAGGGGGTTTGATGTGATCTTAGTGGTGGTTGATAGACTAACAAAGTATGACCACTTTCGATTACCCACTCATCCATTTTCTGCAAGCCAAGTTGCCCAGTTATTCATGGAGAATGTGTATAAACTCCATGGGTTGCCAAGTGACATTATCTCGGATAGGGACAAAATATTCACAAGTCACTTATGGAAGGAGCTTTTCACTAGCATGGGAACGTCTCTCAAGCTATCTACAGCCTACCACCCAAAAACCGATGGCCAAACTGAAAGGGTGAACCAGTGTTTAGAATCCTACCTTAGATGTATGACCTCAGCTATGCCCACTCATTGGGCCAAGTGGATTGCCTTAGCTGAGTGGTGGTATAACACCACCTATCACACAGCCTTGAAGATGTCTCCTTTCCAAGCTTTATATGGGTACCAACCTCCACAGTTAGGCATCAGATCTGGCTCTGTCACTACTGCTGCAATGGATGATTGGTTTAATGAGAGAGATAGAGCACTGAGCACACTGAAGGAAGGATTGGAGGTTGCTCAAGAGCGCATGAAGCACTTTGCTGACACCAAGCGATCTGAGAGGGTGTTGCAAGTGGGTGACATGGTCTATCTCAAGTTGCAGCCATACAGACAGACATCTCTAGCTATGCGCAAGTGTGTGAAACTGAGCGCCAAGTTCTATGGGCCATTTGAAGTAACCAACAAGGTGGGAGAAACAACATATAAGCTGGCATTACCTCCAAACTACACCCTGTATTCCACATCTCTCAATTGAAGAAGAGGGTTGGTCCAAACATGACAGTGCAAACCGAGCTACCATCCACTGATGACTCAGGCTCAGTCATAGTGGCTCCGGAGAACGTCTTAGACACAAGGGTGCAGTACTTAGCCAGCGGAGAACCAGTGACTGAATGGCTAATCAAGTGGGTGAATCTTCCTTCGGATGAGGCTACATGGGAGCCAGCAGGACATATAATCCACCAATTCCCAAATTTTTCTTTACGTTAAACCTTGTGGACAAGGTTTTTGTAAGGGAGGGAGTGATGTTAGGAGAGTGTAGGCTATATAAGCCATTGTGATAACAAACTCTCATTCATTCATGATCAATACAATACACTCTTATACACTCTCAATATTGATTCGGTTAGGCTAACTACCAACAAGGATAACAATTACCTTATTTTATCTCTATTTGTGATTCCATTTTTTCGTTGTGCGACGATCATAAACAACAATACAAACTCATAGTTAGCAATGAAATATCCACACCTATATCAACACATACATCACGCTAAAATCATATATACAACGATTTAAGATCGAAGAAGAAGAAAGGAGGATTACTCATTAGGGTTTTTTTTAGTGCACTTTTCCTTGACCCACAAAAAGCCGACGGAAGCACCATCCTTGACCTTCTTCATGCCTTTGATGGCGCCTTCCTTGGTTTTGTTCAAGCCTTCCTCGAGCTTCGCTGTCGTCGTCGCCTTCTTTTGGTGCTTCGGGGGATCGGTTTCGTTGTCGAAACCCCACTGGTCTGCCCATGTGTTCTCGTATTCATCTTTCCCCGCCATAGCCTCGAGCTTCGATCTTCTCTACGGAAGTCAATCCAAGACAAACAGAGAGGTGGGAGAGGAGAATGTGAAGAGAGCTAATGGTCTAATGTGATGAAAGTTTATACCAAATTAATCCAAACCGTCATATTAATGTATTTATCTCAATTTATATATAATTAGTTGAAACTTCAAAGTGAGGGATTTTAGCAATAAAACTATAGCTTGAATTTTGATTTTTTTAGCAATAAACCCTATACTAATTTGACATTATATTACTGTATTAAATTTTACACAAGTAGTTCATACTTTTCAATAAAGGTATAAATACTTCGAATTTTTTTTCAAAATATTCACTAAAAAATAATTAATTAAATAAACATTTAAACTTTTAAAATATTTAAACAAATATTCATTTTTTCCAGGTCGGACAGAAAAACGCGGTCTGAGACCGCGTTTTAATAGTAAGGTAAAAAATCTGAAATTGGGTGAAAAAGGGTA